>CM033648.1:56863553-58147796 GCA_019512145.1 Engystomops pustulosus | reverse complement strand
TGAAAAATGGAAATGAAAAAACAAAAAAAGGGCCAAGTCGTTAAGGGGTTAAAATATTTCATTTTGGGGGTTAATTTGCCTCACATGTTCTCTTACAGTGAGTTCCGAGCACATGACCAGTAATCTTCCACATTGTCTCCTGTTTCAGATTCTTTCGATCTGATTCTCCTATCAGTTAAAAGTCTTTAAAATATATATGGCATATCCTGTGGGTATGATATTAGATAGTTTCTTGGTTGGAAGTCTGTTCCTTTTTGTCTTAAATTCTCTGCTTCCTCCAGAAATGTTATTTTTTCACAGGTCAGTCTCCTGCAGGGAATCTGCCTACATAGCTTGTCAGGGTGCCTCCCAATAGGAGGTGTTTTTCTTACACGACACATAGGGCCACATATATTACAGCTTTTATGCCTGAAAATAGGTTACAAGCTGTGATTTATTCGCAATTCCTGGTGAAATAGTAATAGTAAGCGCATCTCAGAAATTAGTTATGTAGTAATCTCAAGTAACTATTTATACTGCATAACTAATAAAAAATAAGATTGGGAGGCCATGATTTGGGAGTCTTTCTAGGTAAGAAAATTTGTGTGCCTGCTTTCTGCCATCCAAGGCACCCAGAGAGAGATAGGGTAAGGCATAACGGTTCTATACATTTTCACACAGATATTGCAGCTGGGCCTGTACTCATATGTTACTGAAATAGGCATCCCAGCTGGTCTTTGTGTGGAAACAATATTCTCCTGAAAAAATGGCACTAAGGCTGAGTTCACATCACGTTTTATGTATATGCTCAGTGTATACATTGGCAAAGCTCCCGACGGATGCATACATTGTATACATTGACATATAGTGATATAAATACATTGGTGGGTCATTTACTAAGGGCCAGATTCACGTTTTCCCGACGTGTTACCCGAATATTTCCGATTTGCGCTGATTTTCCCTGTATTGCCCCGGTTTTTTGGCGCACGCGATCGGATTGTGGCGCATCGGAGACGGCATGTATGCAACGGAAATCGGGGGCGTGGCCAAATGAAAACCCGATGGATTTGGAGAAACCGCCGCATTTAAAAAAAAAAAAGTGTCGCGGGACACGCGCTTACCTTCACCAAATATAGGATTGTGAACTCCGGCGGGCCTCGGTGGACTTCAGCGCAGCAGCAACACCTGGTGGACGTCGGAGGAACTGCCTTAGTGAATCGTGGGAAGACCCGAATCCACCACAGAGAAAGCGCCGCAGGAACGCGAATGGACCGGGTAAGTAAATCTGCCCCACTGACTCAAGTGTTGCCTCCTTCTGACCACTATACCATGGATCCGTCGAAAAAGGTTGGACGGAAAGACGTAGCAAGCTACATTTTTCCATTCTGCTGAGCAACGTATTCACTTAGCGGAGACAATAGAAAGCTATGGGGAGCGGATGCAGGGTATTGCATCCCTCCCCCCAGCCTCGCAAAGTGGTTTACGTCACTCAGCAAGGGGGGGGGGGGGCTGGTAATGTCACTGTCCATATATTCCCCCTGACGTGTCCTTACAATGTAGGGAAAATAATGTGATGTCAACCCAGCCTAAGCAGCCCTGATGTAAAAGGAAACAGGGTTGCTGAAATACGGCCTCTACTCACTGTTTGTGTCCCCCTCTGACTTCTTGGGGTGATTTTCCTACTTCCAGACTGTCTCCCTAGATCATTACACCAGCAGTGGAGGTTATGTGATACTTCTAAGCAAAAGCTGGTTTGATGCATTCACCATGAGGACTTTATACTAGAACCCAACCTTCATTGGATCCCAGTTAGAACCTTCATTAATTGCAATATTTTCCAGTTAATCGCAGTCCTGGTTTTTCATTCATGACACTACTGGAAATTAAGGTGACTGTGGCTTGCTATCAATAGCAGAACAATTAATTGATCTGAAAACTTTTCTGTTAAGGGTCCGGAAATGGCCATTTAGAGAAACTGTGTTTGGATGGTGGACAATCGAACTTTGCGACCTGTTAAGGTTCTTGTTCGGTCGAGTGGGGGGTTTTCAGCCACTGGCCCTTAGATGCCAGCACCGATTGCGGGTGTAAATGGGAGTGGGGGAGCTGAATGGCAAATCTGAATTTCTTGCTTAAATAGTTGTGCTCATCACTACTCACTATTGATGGTCTGTTTGGGATGTTTTCTATATATGAAAGCCTTATTGGGGGGGGGGGGGGGCAGATAAAGTATTGAATTCCCAAATTAATGAAACATTAATAAGTAAGAGACCCAGTCATGCATATTACATTTCAGACACATTCAAAATCCAAAATCTGTGTACTTTTGTAAGGAAATGAATGCTTACAAGGATACTGTAAAGGACTTACAAAGAAATATTCTATAAAGCCATGTATAGAGTGTCTAAGGTGAGTAGCCAGTTGTATCTGCTTTCTAAAAAACTTCCTCTTTTTCAAAAACATTGGCCAATCCATTTCTTTATAAACAGTAGCAATAAGAAAAGGAGAAATCCAGTCTTACGATTGATAAGGGCCAAAGACTTTAGACTGTCACTTCTAAGTTTACCTAGAACAACAAGATATCTAAAAATGTTCCTGTATAAAATGTTACTTTTGGATGTTTAAAAATACATGCTTAACGTTAAAACAGCAGTTTTGGTTTTTAGACTAGAGCAATTCAACGCACAAAATTCTTGTCATTTTATATAAATATTCTTCAGATTTATTTAGATAAAACATCCCCACTTTTACAATTATAGTTCTCTTTTACCTTCCTTGCTCTTAAGCAATGTTTGGTTAGTGCAAGGTGTCCTAAGTCTTATATGACACCTTTGTATTGTTCAAAACAAATCCCTTTCCCAATTTGTCTGATGTCTGTATTTTCTAAGGACCCTGAATGCGGCACTTTAAGAAAGAGCAGACAAATTATCAGTGACTGAGCTGAGCCAATATCACAACAGACCTGCAAAGTGGAGACTGAGAGCAGGGCTTTACTATGTTTGTAATGGCTCAAATCCTGGTATTTGCAAAATGAAGACGTTAAATGATGGATATTATTGGCCCTGACCCACTTATTTACTATTTACCTATTTACTATCTGGTTTGGTTAAATGGACATCGAATTTTCCATTTTCAGTGTTCAATTTACCTCTTAATATTATCACCGGTCTTCCTTATCCTGGTTGCTATAAAAAGTTGATGGTCACTATTATCCAGTTTTGGATCTACTGTAGGCTAAACGGGCACAACTGAGCCAATTTGTGGTTGTGAACAAATTATGTTTTCTTCAGTTTTTCATTGTGAAGCTGCATCATTGTGGCAACCGATTTTTCACAAACCCCAATGAATAGTGTATATGAGATCTGTGATAAACAGAATATGTTCTACTTTTTAACCGATTTGTTGCATGGTCCGTTAAAATAACCATAGTGGGAACTGATCCATTAAAGCATAACTGTAAAGTTACTGACAAAAAATAGTTTTAGCACAGATGGAAAGAGCCTTTGAAAATAATTCCAACAACACCTGTATCATGCAGCTGGCTTCTTCCTAGCCTGACATATATTTGTAATATTTAACATTAGGTTCAGATTCAGCTGTTCCTGATGTGGGTGGGCACTTCCAGGTTGTGACATCAGCTCAGGGCAATGAAGCCAGAATGGGACAGCATGTTTGTAATTGGCAATCTGAAGCCTGTGACATCACTGAATGTCTTTTGCCAGAACACTAAGGCCTCTTCCACACTAGCGTTGCGTTTCACGTCAGGGTGCAATGCGTGAAAAACTGACGTATTTGCTGCGTTTTTGTTTCATTTTTGTTCGCGTTTTTTTGCGTTTTCGTTGCGTTTTTCACGTGCGCTTTTTTAAGTCAATGGGACTTTTTCAAAGGGACCAAGGTTCGGGAATAAAATGTTTTATTTAATTGAAAAAGAATGTCTTCTGATAAGATAGCAGATGTATGCAAACATCTACAATCTATTCTTCACTGTTCCGCGCGCGTATATTATCTCCCGACAAGTTAGCAGATGTGAAGAACAGTGAAGAATAGAATAAAAACAGTGAACACAGTGAACACAGGATCATTTAAGTGAAAAACACAGTGCAGAACACAGTGCAGAATAGATTACAGATGTTCGGCACATCTGCTTACTTGTCGGGAGATACGCGCGGAGCGGTGCGAACAAAATAGCATGTGAAGAACAATATATATGTGTGAAGAAGACATTGCAGATGTATGGAAACATCTGCAATGTGTTCTTTTCTGTCAAGAGGGGGAGGGGGGCAGAGTCTACATTATTGAGCAAAGAAAATAACTTTTTTGTTCTTACTGATTGGCTGCAATGAAACAAAAAGTGAAAAATTTAAAGTGGTCTAAACACTTTCCGTTCGCACTGTATAATGCTTGCTGCATAGTAATAACAAATTGCTACTTGAGTGAATGATAACAACTGAACTTTAAACCCTTCCCTGCTAAGTACGTATCTCCATATATCACTATAGATTGTGCCTTAGAAACGGAGATATTCACAGTTAAAGTTACAGTCAGCAGTGCAGTCGTCACTTAGAGCTTCCACTGTAACTTTAACAGTTAACATCTCTGGTAATAGACAAACGCTTGGCAGGGAAAGGGTTATAGGGAACATATCTGATTGTGCCTTCACATACAGTATATTACTTATACCAGTTTTATATCTCAAAGCAGCATCTTTGCATTAGTTTTATTATTGGTTGTGGTAATTTGTGGATAAAAATGAAAAAAAAAAAGTAATTAAGTAAATGTACCAAAACAAGAAAAGAGATAACTTCCCGAGCTCATGTGGTTCATGCAAAAAAGAGATTTTGTAATGAAGATAGATCTGGATACAAACAGCCATTGTTGTCTCTTAAGGGGGTATTTCTAAGAAGGCAAATTTCTTAATTACACTCAGAATAGAAAAATAATAAATAATCAAGTTTTACAGATATAATTCTAACCTGTCTCCATCAGTTTTTCCTCAGTGTAATTTGGTTGGCATGGGATACGACCATGAAGTCATCCTGATTATGGTTGCGCAGATTTTGTCAGGCGGGATACCCTAACATGAACGCACATCTGTCCCAGTGTACTCGGTGCACTACTATAATATAAACACCTCCTGTCCTGCATTGGTTCTCATGTGGGAGTCACAGGAGTACAACATGGCAGCGAGTCCTGGCCCCTCTCCCGGCTTGCCTCTAACTGCACTCTGGCGTGAGCACCGGAGGACTGCGTGCACCGCTCTGGGAAGTGCAGCGCCCAACCTCCCACAATGCACAGAGCTGAGGAGAACGGTGTCCAGTGACAGCACCAGGGGTATGAACTTGAAGGGGGACAAGCACAGTGCCCCGTACACTTTTATCTGAGGGGCAGAGCTTTTCCTTCAGGACACAGAGCTCATCAGCTGGGGATGGCGAGAGGCTGCGGCAGTGCGGGGCGCAGATGTGTGAGGGTGGGGGTGAGATGTGGTTGGTACAGCTGCTGCCATGTATATATTGCATGGTGCAGCCTTGCTCAGGGGGCATACAGGGGGTGACATGTTGTGAGATTAGCCTGCAGATATATCATTATAGTAAATTAGAGACTTGCTTACTTTTGCTTAGGGCAGAGTTACGCAAAGATTTTTATACTTTACATTTGAACTTTAAAATTATTTTGTGGGCATGAACCCTTATAGGAAATATAAAGCCTAGTTATCCTTTTTTATGGTTTTCTAAAAACGAAGCCGGTGCCAGAAGCTGCGGGTGTCAGCTATATATTAAAGCCGACACCCGCCTCTAACACCGCGATCGGAGATTTCTCAGATCGCGGGTGTTAACCCCTAACACGCCGCGGCCCCGTTGACCGCGGCGTGACAGGGGTATTTAACTGGAATCGGACCCGATGCGGCCCTTACCGGGGGGGGGTCTGTGGCTCCGATTGCAGCCCCGGGACTGCCAGTGCTCGGGGCTGTGCGATCTCCTTCCGGGGAGCCGGGTCCTAATACATGTATTAGGTGAAGAATAGCTTGAACAAGCGATCAGTGGATCGCTTGTTCAAGCTAACCTGTTAAAGTAAAGTAAAAAAGTTAAAAACACTACACATACTTTTAATAAAAATAATTAATTAAATAAAGTTAAAGTCCCCCTAAACACAAACATTCCCTATACACATCTAATAAAGTAAAAAATCTGAAAATCACCAAAACCCCCCACATATTTGGTATCGCCGCGTCCGTAACAATCTGTACAATAAGTCAGAAACATTATTGAACCCGTAAGTTGAACGCCGTAAAAACAAAAATTTTCATAAAATCTCTTTACGAAAGTGTTCCAAAAAGTGATAAAAAAAACAGTTATGTGCACCATAATGATACCACTGAAAAGGACAACTCAACATGTAAAAAATAAGCCTTAAACCAGCTCTGTCAACCAAAAAATATTAGTTATATCTCCGAAAAGATGGTGATGCAAAAACAAATGAGATTTTCTTTATATTCGTTTTTTTCCTGTAAAATTGTAAAATATATAAAAAAACTATATAAATGAGGTACCACCGTAATCGTAGTGATCTATAGAATATATAAAATATTATAGTACTTTTAGTGTACGGTGTACGACCCCCAAAATATACAAAAAAAAAGAAACCCAAAATTGACAATTTTCTTTTCCTCCATACATTAAAGAGTTAATAAAATCTCATCAATAAGTTATTGACCCACTAAAATGAAGTATTTGTAAAGAACATCCCATGTCGCAAAAAATAAGCCCTTATATTTCCAAATTGCCAAAAAAATAAAGATTGTATATCCATTATAAATTGATAATGAATAATCTGCTCTGATGGTGCAGCTTCTTTTTAATGCCCTGGCGTGTGCCCATACAGCAGGTTACCACCACATATGCAAAACCCCCCACATATTTGGTATCGCCGCGTCCGTAACAATCTGTACAATAAGTCAGAAACATTATTGAACCCGTAAGTTGAACGCCGTAAAAACAAAAATTTTCATAAAATCTCTTTACGAAAGTGTTCCAAAAAGTGATAAAAAAAACAGTTATGTGCACCATAATGATACCACTGAAAAGGACAACTCAACATGTAAAAAATAAGCCTTAAACCAGCTCTGTCAACCAAAAAATATTAGTTATATCTCCGAAAAGATGGTGATGCAAAAACAAATGAGATTTTCTTTATATTCGTTTTTTTCCTGTAAAATTGTAAAATATATAAAAAAACTATATAAATGAGGTACCACCGTAATCGTAGTGATCTATAGAATATATAAAATATTATAGTACTTTTAGTGTACGGTGTACGACCCCCAAAATATACAAAAAAAAAGAAACCCAAAATTGACAATTTTCTTTTCCTCCATACATTAAAGAGTTAATAAAATCTCATCAATAAGTTATTGACCCACTAAAATGAAGTATTTGTAAAGAACATCCCATGTCGCAAAAAATAAGCCCTTATATTTCCAAATTGCCAAAAAAATAAAGATTGTATATCCATTATAAATTGATAATGAATAATCTGCTCTGAATGGTGCAGCTTCTTTTTAATGCCCTGGCGTGTGCCCATACAGCAGGTTACCACCACATATGGGGGATTGTTATACACGGGAGAGATTGGGTATCAAATTTTGTGGAGCTTTTTGGTATTTTATCCACTGAGAATTTGTACATTTTATGAAAAACACATCATTTAGCCAAAAAAAATGTAGGTTAACAAACTTCATAAAAGTTGTTTTACGTACATTGAGGGGTGTAGTTTCTATAATGGGGTAATTTATGGGGTATTACTTTATTTAGGCCTTTCAAAGTGACTTCAAACCTGAGCAGGTCCCTCAATAGCAGGATTTTGCTTTTTTTTATAAAAATGTGAAAAATTGCACCTAACGTTCAAAGCCCCATAACATCTTACAAAAATGAGAGTATGTATAAAAAACCATGGAGGCATAAAGTAGACATTCGGTGAATGTTAGTTATTACGTTTTTTGGTGTTATGACTCATGTGTGGAAAAAGTAAAACATTTTGAATTTTGAAAATTGAGAATTTTTCCAAAATTTTCACCTAATATCTGATTTTCTCATAAATAAATGCAAAACACACCACCAAAATTTTTTAACTAACATGAAGTACAATGTGTCATGAGAAAACAATTTCAAAATCACTTGGATATGTTAAAGCGTTCCAAAGTTATAACTACTTGTAGTGACACAGGGCAGATTTGAAAAAATGGGCCATGTCAGGAAGGTGAAAAGTGGCTTTGGCATTAAGGGATTCATATAATAATTCCATATGGATTTCTGTGAGCTCTTTAAAAAAAAAAATGTAACAAGTAAATAATTTTAAATTGTGACCATTCTGTGATATTGGGATTGAAGAATTATTCACGATAGTTTTGATATACAGGCAGTCGCTGGGTTAGGTAGAAGATAGGTTCCATAGGTTTGTTCTTAAATTGAATTTGTATGTTGAAACTGTATATTTTATAATTGTAGTTCCAGACAAAAATGTTTTTTGCCCCAGTGACAATTGGAGTTTCAAAATTTTTTGCTGTAATGGGAACAAAGATTATCAATAAAGCTTCATAAAAGACTCCTTACAGCTGATTATTGCAGTCTGGGACTATAGTAAAGCCTCCAGAGAGCTTCACCAGAGGTCACAGTGGGCAGAGGGGTCCGTCTGTAACTATGGGTCATCTGTAATTTGGGTGTCCTTGAGTAGGGCACTGCCTGTATACATATATTTAGAAGTCTTGGACTTATAATTATATTTTTTTGTATTCCAGTCCTTATCATTTTAACTATGCAATATTTTATGGTATTTAGCTTCGTGCATACATTCCCAGTGAACCGTAGATCATTAATTGAATTTATTTGCTAGCACATAAAGTGATTTATGAATGCATGTTTTTTATCTCCAAGGGAGAATAAGCAAGTCTGTTTTTCTATCTACAAATCTCTATTAAATTTAGCTTTATGATTTTATTTATTCGGTCAGCCTGCTATAGCTTCTGTTTTTAAGACAATCTTAAATTGATGACCTCATCTGGTACTTGCAGGGCATTTCCCTCTGCTCACATCTCCTTGATACTGTTAGATCCATCAGTCCCCCTAAGGTTCCAGAATCTCAGTGGGTCAACCACTATTCTCCTAAAGTATACATGCAAACCAAATTCATAAATTTGTTAGATATCCCCACATCCCAAAATGCCCAATTTATCAAAATATAAAAATTATTTTACTATATTGTGAATATCGTAGAAAAAAAACATTGAAGAGTCCCAATCCACATTTTTATGCTATTTTGCCATCCATAAAACTGATCAGAAAGTAAAACAGTTCCCAATAAAAACAAAATGGGGCAGATTTACTTTCCTGGTCCATTCGCGATCCAGCGGCGGGTTCTCCGTCGAGGATTTGGGTCTTCCGGCGATTCACTAAGGTAGTGCGCCCGATGGCCACCATGTGTTGCTGCTGCGCTGAAGTTCATCGGAGTTCATTGGAGTTCACTATCCTATCCTGCAGGTAGGAGCATGTCAAGCGACACATTTTTTTTTAAAATTCTGCGTTTTTTCCGAATCCGTTGGGTTTTCCGGCGCCATGGCCCCCGATTTCCGTCACATGCATGCCGGCGCCGATGCGTCACAATCCGATCGCATGCGCCAAAAACCCAGGCCAATTTGCCACAAATCGGTAATTTTCAGGAAACCCGATGAAAAAAGCAATTCGGGCCCTTAGTAAAAGACCCCCATTGTTTTCCCGCAAAAGATAACTCCTTACACAGATCCGTGCAGCAAAGTATAAAAAAGTTATGGGTCTCGGAAAATACTTTTTTACCCCCCCCAAAAGTTTAGATTTTTAAAGGTTTTTAAACATAGTAAGACTACATATATTCTTGGCATCTACACTGGGAAACTGCACGTCTTCTCCCCATGTCATGCACCAGGAAGTAGGGGTTATTGTGCATGTTCTTGTTGACAAGTTCCCTTTGAAGAATTCAGCCTCAATAATTTTCTTTAGATGGAATTTGAAATTCTTCTGTGTAAAGTACAAACAGGAAGTTGAGCCACCAGGTTCGGGACTGACTATGGGAGATGTGGAAACTTTATTAACACAATGGCATCAGTGCTATAAGGTTTTTTTTAGCCACCCCTAGAACCTGCACCTATTTCCAGAGAAGCTACCATGCAAGCTTGACTATTTTTAAAATTCGATTCACATGAAAAGTAAAAACCACTCATTGGATGAGATGTATTAATGTGTCAGTATTTAATGCTACTCTGCACTGGTCTAGACAGTTCTCTGCCGCACCAGATTAATCATTGTGTCTGATGCTGGATGACTAATCTGGTGCAGTATTGACTGGTGAGTTCTTCTTTGCACCTTCTATTAGTTGGTCTAGTTTGCTGCACTACAATATAGAATTTTCTGGTGGACAGACTGAATTTTCTGGTGCAAGGGTTATTTTCTGTCTATTTTCACGCCCCCTAGTTATTGAGGACACACACTTTTTTTGAGTTGTTGGAAAACAGCCTAAAAATGGTCTGAAACCTTCAGTAAACGAGGAGCCCGTAATTTTCGGGGCAAATTACTCCTGTTTTCCAGCGTAGACAAATTGATACATCTCCCACAGTGTATTTTTTTGGCCTCACGATGTCAGATAAGGGTAAAGGAACACCTGATCTTTTGGTCAGGTCACACAGTTTAGGTCACACAGGAAATGTCATCAATATATAAGATGGAAACAGAAAATATATACAACAACAGAGTCCGACAGATGGTGTAATTACCGTCTGAAAGGAAACGTCGGCACTACCAGACTCGCATAGGGAATTCTTGGACAGCCTCGTATTATGGCGTTCAGGTGGGGGACAAAAAGCCTAGTACACGGGTGGTGCTCAACCAAGAAGATGTGTGTATCCAAGCGAAAAGGTAAAAAAGAGGCGGCACTCACCCAACTAGGAAAATCTTCTTTTTATTCAACACCAAAGCATGGGGCAGGGAGGTGCTACACGCTGTGCAGTCGGCAACGGGCCGTTTCGCGCTCTCTTGCGCTTCGTCTGGCCGTACTTCGCTTGGAGAAAATATATACAGATGACCAACATAATCCTGTTTCTTAAAGTTAATGTATTTTAACTTTACCCCTTATAAGATCATGATGATTCTCTGCTGATGTTGCAAAAGTGCTTAGACCACATGGATTGCAAATATTCCACGCCATACCTTATCTTCACTAATCAACATATTCATTAACAAACAGCTGTTCTGAATTGACCGGTATCATGGGTATATTTATCTTCTGAACTATTTTCGAGAGAAATCTTCCCATTGTGAGATAAGTATCAGAGCTATTACTCACATGTTACATAAACCCTGTGTTACAAGACTTGTTCTTAATTATTATGGGATCAGAGATCTTAATTTTTTGTCATTTATTTGGGATACATACAGAGTCTGAAACTGTTTAATGATTTTCTACTATGATTTTTTTGTTTCCATTAATATTTTTCATTAAAGAACTGGACTTTTTCTATTTTTTGTACTTTAGACTGGATTGTCATATGATCGAAAGCTTTTGACTGATGAATTGGTACGTGATATTTCTGGAGACTGCTAATGCATAGCTACTTTTTGAATGCAGGTCAGAGTCTTCTGCACCCTGCTCTGCCATTGCTTTAAAGAGAACCAGGAATTTTTTACATAATGACAAGTTCCAATACCAGCCTTGTTGTTTATATGAATAATTTCACTGCTTTTTAACTGTATCTTCTACATTACCCGGCTCCCTGCCAGCAGTGTGTGGTGAGTCCCGGGGGAGGACGGTTCAAACATGAATTACTTGCAGCTGTCATATGATGTAAGCAGGGGGAGGGAGTAGGGAGGGCTGATAGAGGGAGGACTATCAGTGAGGAGGAGGGGAGAAGGCATTGAGGAGAAGATGGTTAAACTTCTCCACCCCTTAACACACACTGCTGGCAGAGAGCCAACTGATATTAAAGAAACAATTAAAAATCAGAGGAGTTATTTACATGCACGGCAAAGGCATGTTTTTAAATCAATGTGCCACAGGCTACAGGAAGCCACAGGCTGTTATCATTTAAATATTAGCTTCCTGATGATAGGTTCCCTTAAAGCTGTATTTTCTTGCTGAGGACATCAGTGATGGGCCTCCCTAATCTTCTCGACCATATACATTTCTTCCATTGCTTTATGGGCAAATCCGTCTATGAAAATATGATTTTGATTACTAAGGGAAAACAACGTTCCCTTCTACTTTGCCCCTAAGAGTATTGCATCTTATTCATTCAAGTTCCCCTTTACTATTAGGAAAGTAGGGGGACATGTATAGCTGGTTAGTGCGTGGCATGTTATTTTACTGCTAGGGAAAATGTTTGTCCTGAAAATACTAGCTCTCCAGATATCGTATGCTATCTTATACTATAATGCCCTAAAATTTAGATTTGTAGGCCACAAGAAGTAATCTTTAGGGGAGTACTGTACATAAGAATGAAACACTTGTACAACAATTTAATCTGTTTTATTTAATGTTTTAATAAAGTATTTTTTTTCAATCAGAATGTTGTAATTTATATTCTTTTATAAAAAGAAATGACACATATCTCCCAACATAGCATTATTACCATGCATATTCACTCTCCTCAGCATAGCTTCTGCATAATGATCCTGTTTTCACTGAAAATCAGCCAATAGAAATAGCGTTCTGCCCTTCAAGATAGGAAAGCAGCAGAATATCTGCAGTATATGGTAGTAGGTCCATTTGAATGGAGGATGCTTCAAAAAATTAGCAAAAATTTACAAAACTAAAACAACAACAAGGAGATGCACAGTTAGACTAAACAACATTAGATATTTCAAAAGTTCTGGTGCACATTTTGAGAATTATGCCTGTTTTTTCTACACAGACATTTGTGTCAAAATTCTGCTGCAAATGACAGTACCATTAAAGTGAATGGGGGAGATTTATGATATCTCTTTCCAGTTTTACTGTCAGTCTAGTCTCTTTATTTGGCTTGTTTCATGGTCTAATTTGCAATTAGTTTAATGGAAATATTTTACCAAAATCAAATTAAAATCAAGCATTAGAAACCAGGGGCACGTACTCATAGATCCAGGCACCATAACTGTGGTGATCTTCTTAAATTTATCATCCATGGCCTTCTACCTTATAAAATTATTTTTTATAATTACACCTATGAGACAGAAGGGCTCTAGATGGTGTTACCAGAGCACCTTTATGGTGCAGATTGAAAGGCTGCTACAATGTACAAGAGCACAGAAACTTCCTCTGCTGCAGTGAGATTATTTCAGGGAGAGGGAGGGGGAGTGCTGAGGTAGCAGGTGTAGGAGGGGAAACAGCATTACAGCCTGTGATGCTGCAGCATAGAGGGCTCTCGTAAGAGCCCTTCTGGCTAATTTGCAAAACTTAAAAAGTTGATTTTAGAAGGAAGGGGGTCATGGATAACAAATATAAGAAGATTACCACAATCACGGTGCCCGGATTTATTAGTAAGTGTCTCTGGTTTATCCATACTTGATTTTGATGGAAGCTTTTCTTTAAATTGGACATGTGCTTTTTATTCTAACATGTGCGGCTGGTGTGAAGGATGTAACTTCTTTAAAAAGTCAGAAGTGTTGCACAAAAAAGTAGCAAAGTTAGTTGTTCTTTTTCTTCCAGGCAAGTTCGCCTGGCCAAAGACTAGGTGTGCTTTTACACATTTTTTTTGTAACTTTCTTAAAAAATGCAGATAGTTAATGTGACTGACATGCAGAAAAACATCTGGAAAAAGATCATAAAGCGAGTTTGCTTGTACACAATAACTGGAAGTAGAATTACTGAAAAGTCGCTAAAAAATGTAACATACTTGAAAAAAAATAAGATAGACCTCCCCCAATATGTTTTCAAAAAAGCAATGAACAAGATAAATAATCACCAAACTTTTTCCACAGGTTAAAAAAAAGAGGCTACAAATCACATACAGAAGAACTGTATACAAATCTGCATTAAAGAGACCCTGTCATCAGGTTTTACCCCAATAAACTAGTGGTACTCTAAGTTGGGGCACGAAATGTTCTTTCTAGAATTCCCTATTTTATCAGAATTCTCATCCATATACCTATAAAACAATGTCCCCCAAAGTAAGGTAAATATGACTCTTCTCACCTCATTTTCACATGAGATGAGTCAGGTTTAGTGGCTGCAGATAATGTGTCATTTTAACACCCCTATCTTCTGTTTGATAGTATATAGAAACATGCTTTTTGTGTCATATTAAAGATATGGATCTAATCTTTCAGATCACATGACACAGGCTTATGGATTTGTGACACAGAACCAGAGATACAAACTGCAGAACCAGAGATACTTTATCTCTTTGGTCTAGAGTTTAAAAAGTGTTAAAACCGCGATACCGCGGTTTATAACACTAACGAAAGTAAGTACAGGCACCAGCTCACCCTGAGCTGGTGCTCGGTACTTACAGCTTACCCCTGCCATTCTAAATGGTAGGTTTCCTTTAAACACTGACTATATACCCAGCTACACATAAAGATAATATTCTTGTCTTCTAGGTTCTATGGAACCAAAGATAAGGGATTCTTAAGTGACACTACCCTTGCAACCACTAAACAAACATTGAGTTGAAAAGAGTCATATTTGCCTGATTTTGGGGGAGATTTTTTAGGTAAACTTAACAGGGAATTTAGAAAGCAGCAATAATAGCAGCACTACAGAGTTATTGTGGTGAGAAAGTGTTATGTGAAATATCAGATCTTAATTCGAGCCATTTTAATTTTCTTGTAAATGGCTCCAATGAGGAACTGAAAAACAGGGGGAGATTTATCAGGGCATATATGCCAGAAAACTGGCGAAGAAGCCATGAAATACTCATAATAGCTAGCAAACCACCAGCAAGTGCAATTATTTCCCCTTCCTGCCATCTCCACACCAAGGGGCATAGAGGGAAAATGACCAGCAAGGAAGTGAATGTTTTGCCTGCTGCAAATATTTGTAGAAATAATTGCTGTGCAGCCCGGTCAGCAGATACATCACGTGGCAGGAGCCTCTGTATGTATCTGTGTCTATCTCTATGGTAGAATAAAGGAACACTTTATCACATGAATAATCCTAGACTGCTGCCTTCATGGATTTGATTGGATTATTTTGAAGTGACCTTTGGGTCAGGTCTGTCGAAGACCTTCTCTGCTTCCCTGCCTCTACTTCTGCCCTGCCCCTCTATTTCTTAAAGAAATGTGAGGTAACGTACACAGAACCAGGGACCCATTCACTATAATAATTATTCTTTATTTATATAGCACACACAGATTACGCAGCGCTGCACAAAGCTTGTAACTTCTTGTTAATAGCCCATTTACTGGATCCCAATTGCTATCCTGATTAAATCTGTACAAATTTGATATGAACAGACATACTTTCCCCTTATACAGAAAATAATGGTGCAGCAGATTGATGATAGATGGACTGATATCCTGAAATAGATGGATATTAAATGTATAGAGAGATAAAGACCTTGCCACAAGCCGCAGTAATAGTATGTCGGGCTTAGCCATCTCCATACCGCCAGGGTGTTTGCTACATATAGCAAGATGTCTAACAGATTGGGGAACATTTACTTACCCGGGCAAGTCGCGATCCCGCGGCGCGTTGTCCGACGAGGATTCGACTCTGCCGAGATTCACTAAGATCGTGCGCCCGATATCCAGCAGGTGTCGCTGCTGCGCCGAGGTCTGCCGGAGTTCACCTTCTTTTTCCCGGTGCATGTGAGTACTGATCTTGCGACACAAATCGTTTTTTAAATTCCATGTTTTTTCCGAATCCGTAGGGTTGTCCGACGGCCATGCCCCCAATTTCTGCCACGTGAAATCCGGCGCCAAAATCTGATCCCGTGCGCCAAAATCCCAGGGCAATTTGGCGAAAAACGGAAATATTAGGGAAACCAAACGAAAGTGCGGCATTCGGACCCTTAGTAAATGAGCCTCATTGTGTGCAAAACTGCCTTTTACTGCAACACAATAGTTAAAGTACGGTAGGGGGCCTGAAAAATAATTTTGGAATATTGGAAATAAAAATAAATAAATAATCACGTAAGGTATGTACCAAAAGCCGCAATCTATCAAAATAAAAAAATTACTGAACTCCTTAACAGAAAAAGCACCCACATATACATATCACCACTTTTTCGCCCTTTTGCAACACCAAAATTTTGAAAATAAAAAGTGATAAAAAGGTCATATAGTCCCAAAAATGCTAGCAACGAAAACATCAGTTTGCCTGCAGAAAATGGTAAAATTTTTTTACAAAAGGTTTTAATTTTTTAAAAATCTATCAAAATAAAACATTTAGAAATTTGGCATCGCTGTGATCGTACCAAAAAAAAAGAAATAAAGTAGACATGTCACCTAAAGCACAGAAAACAATCCCTCATTCAGCACCGTACACAGCAAAATAGAAAAAAAAATATGGATTTTTAAAAGGGGGAGAAAAGAAAACATTGGCGGGAAGGGTTTAAAGTGATAGTTATTAGATAGATATGAGCACTAGATATGAGATGGATAAATAGACAGATAAGAGATGGATAGAGAGATACTGTATATGCTGTATATAACTGAGGAAGAGCCCGGTCTGGGCTCGAAACGCGTATTATTCAGCCTATGAATAAAGATATTCATTTATGATTGGCACCGCAGATAGCCTGGAAGATCGCCATACATTTACTACTCTGTTCTCCGACGAATTC
Organism: Engystomops pustulosus; assembly: GCA_019512145.1. Lineage (NCBI taxonomy): Eukaryota > Metazoa > Chordata > Amphibia > Anura > Leptodactylidae > Engystomops > Engystomops pustulosus. Next base: position 58,131,040 of record CM033648.1, on the reverse strand, counting down.
TATTGCCGGAAAAAACCCAGGACGGCTGCCGAGACCACTACAATACCTAAGCTACTATACGAGTTGTACCGCTTGTACAACCAGAAAAGGTGAGCAGATTACCAATCATATCTTTTTTTTTTACCAAGCCAGAAACTGCTTTCACACATGTGGCGCTTGTATCGCTTCTTTCTTCTCTTTCTAATTCTGGATAGAGAGATAGATATTTTCCTTAAAATGAAAATAATGTTGCAGTAACTTGAATGATAATCAGATCTTGAAATAGATAGATGGGAGATAGATATATGTTAAAGAGATAGATCAAGGAAAAATAGATATGAGATGTATAGACATATGTTTATGAAATAGAGGGCGATAGCTAGATAGATAAAAAGAAAGTCCAAGGCAGCACAGTAGGATTGGGTGCTAGGCCAGTCAGTATGCATGCAAGGAAGAGGCAAGCTCCAGAATATAGTGAGGTTTAGGACTGCTGCTTGCTTTTTATAGATTATCAGCAAGGTATATATCTCCTGTATACAGTAGCCCCTGGTCAGGTAGTAAGAGGTCTGTGTGCAGCAGTACAGATTAGAGTTTTGTAAAGGAACAAATGGGAAAGCCACAGTGTTCCAGGGAGGAAGCATTTAGCAGTTACACACACTGCTCTGCATGCTGTAATTTCTGCTTATACCCCCTCCCACCCATTGCCTGACTACCACAGAAGGATGAATCCCTCAGGTTGCTTCTGCTTCATTCTCCTTCAGGTAAAACATGGTAGTAAAAAAAGTTATGTCATGCAAGTTGCAGAAGGACAAGACTGTGACATCATCAGCAGGGGCCCTGCCCTGAACATTGACAGGGATAAGCTCTGACCAACATTTATACTGATGTCCGCACTAAGTTTTCTCAATGTGCAGGAGGCTCTACTCACTGGACAATCCCATACTGACTGCTGCTCCACCAATCAGGGATGTCTGGTCAAAGGGGAAGGGGCTATTCAGTCTCTCTCCTGATGCCAGGGTTAGCATCATTACCTTCCCCCATAATGTATAATACCAGTCCACCAATCCACAAAGGGGCATTGCACAGAAAAAAACAACAAAAAGAGGATGGCGCCTGATTTCCACTTGAATATGTGTCAAATATCTGAACAGGGGTAGCTGTAGAATGCATGATGCCAGTGATAAAAGACGTATTGTGGAGCTGCTACTTAGCCAGACACTGAGTTCCAGATGAGGGCTCGGTAGTGATATGAACAATCATGAAAAAAATAGGCAAAAAATTGTGGCGCTAATGTCTTCAAAAGTGGAGTTTTGCCACTTTGAATAAAAGGATGAATATTTATAATTTGGTTTTGAGAAAGAGGTTCAACCTCTATCTTGATGTAGATATTTTACTTTTATATACGTTAGCACCACAATTTTTTCCTACTTCTTTCCATATATTGAAAGGAATATTAGATTAGTAATATTTGATACTAGAAGTGTAAATAATGTTCCTTCACATTCTGTATTTTATGAAAATTAATTAAACCTTGGTACTGTAATAGTACCCCATCACATATGACAGAATATTTGACAGAAAAGATTGCCTGAGGCCTCATCATGGTGAACTGGAAGACGAGTGTTCCCTACCCTCGTCCTTCTAAGAACACAGTAAAGAGAAATTTATATAGCTCAATACTTAAAGGGGTTCTCTACTTTTAGCAAATAATAATAAAAAAAAGGAAAAGTTATTTCTGTGTCAATTCCTCACAGTTTTCTAGATCTCTGCTTGCTGTCATGCAATAGAAAGCTTCTATGTTTTCTTTCAGTGGATAGAAATCTGTCCATGATGGACACGCAGGTGCACAAGCCGTTAGCTCTGATTAATCTCTGTGATACTAACTGCTCGTGCACCTCCCTGTCCATCACATGACCATGGACAGGTTTCTATCCACTGGAAGTAAACATAGAAGCTTTCTACAGCAGGACAGCAAGCAGAGATCTAGAAAACCCTGAGGAATTGATACAGAAAGTATAATGGAAAATTGTATAACTTTTCCTTACACAAAACATATAAATTATTTGCTGAAAGTGGACCACCTGTCAGTATAGAGGTAATACGCAATTAAAATTTCCGGGAAGTGACAACAGTCGTACATTAAAGGGAACTTGTCGCCAAATTCCACAGTTAAACTACCAGCCCCCTCAGGTAGGGTACAACATGTCCTTTCTAGAATTCCTGCATTTATGAGAAATCTCACTCATTTACCTATTAAAATCTCCTTAAAAGTCATGTGAAAATTAGCAGAAAAGAGTAATATTTTGCATGAGCTCAGTGACTTTTAGAAGCTGAAGAAGGAGCATCACTTCAGATGCCGTTATTTCCATATAAATCATAAAAAGTACTTGGAAAGATGCTTTTGGAGGCATAGTCAAGATAATAATCTCATCTTTCAGATCATGTCTGTGATCTATAGAACCAGAAATACAGGCAGACATAGGTTGGATCCAGATCTTTATCGTCAACTCCCATTTTCAACTATGTTTTAACTGCCTTTATCTCAGTTTCTGTAGATCACAGAACCACAAGCCTGATGAGGTCTGAAATATGACATATCTTTCATATGACACCAACGACATATTTCTAGATACTGTAGAGCTGGTAGAATTGCAGATAGAGGTGTCTAAAGTGGCGCTACCCTCCAACCTCTAAACTTGACTCCTCTCAGGAAAATATGACTTTTCTCTTTGTTTTCCCTGCTCATTTTTTTTCGTATAAAATTTTTATTCATTTTTCAAACAAAATTTGACAAACAGCGCTCTTTAGGAGCGTTTTGAAAACAAAAATAATCCAACAGTTACAACTGGGATAGAGCCCAGTATCAGACATTTAACCAGTAATTACAGAGTCCTAGCTACCTCCTAAAAAGCGAGGCGCACTTGTATTTTCCCTGCTCATTTAACATAACTTTTAAGATAATTTTTTTTTATAGGTTAACAGGTAAGATAACATGATAAAGAGGGTATACTAGAAAGGACATTTCATACCCTACCTGAGGGAGGCTATTGGATTAATGGGGTAACATCTGGTGAAGGTTTTCTTTAAGTATCCTACCCAAATATCCTGATATATATCCAGCAATACTAAAGGTTTACATTTACTTCATCTTAAAATATAACTTGTCTATATGCATGTAGAATTGAATGGCTATTGAGAATTAATGCTCATGTGGAATAATATTGCTTTTAAGGGTTAATGTTTCATACACCTATAAATAGGAATATTAAAAGTCAGTAATCAAGTATATTGAAAACTTCAGCATCGGAGGCCACCAGTGCTAGTACAAAGGCGCAGTGTAATGCGTAGCAGCGGTGTGCACACCTCCACTGTACAGCACTTGGGGGGTGACGCTTGACTTCCTTTCCTACCATGAAATCTAATCAAACCCACATCCTACTTACCTCCCATGTAACTTCTAAACATGTCATTTCTGTTTCACATTGGTTCAGCTTATTGGCTTTGTAGCAAGGCTATATCAATATGTGCACTCAAAGGAAAATGCCATATCTTTTTTATTTTTGCATACAAGAGATTGCTATGCTTAGATTATTACATTTTCTGTGTATATACAATCATTTTACTATTACATCACCAAGAACATATGTCAACTTCACAAAAAGCCATTTAATTTCTAAATTGTGGTCAATCGTAATATCCTAGATAGAAAATACTGGTATCAGATGATGTAAGTTACTTACCATGTAAAGGTTCTTTCAGAAAACACTATAATATATTAAAGAATTTTCACATACCACCGCTTACTACATGTTTAAAGCGAACCTGTCACCATGAATCTCATTTTTAACTGGTGATAGGTTCCAATAGTCTGTGCTATACTGATTTTAAAAATACCTTTGTCAGCATTTTGAATCATTTCAGTAGTTTATTTCACATTACCTGGAACCCTGCCATCAGCATGCAGGGAGTCCCAGGGGAGGGGCAGCTGAGGTGCATTGAGGAGGCAGGAGAGGGAGGGGGGTGGTGGGAAGGAGAGGAATAATGCATGAGTAGACACAGGAGCACACAGGCTGCAGCTGCCCAGGACTCATCACATATTCCTGGCAGGGAGGCAGGTAATGTAAAATAAACTATTATAAACTACTGAAATGATTCAGAATGCTGACAGAAGCATTTCTGAAATCAGCATAGCATAGGCCATTGCAACCTGTCAGCAGCTGAAAACTATATTCCTGGTGACAGGTTCGTTTTAACATCTTTTTATACAAACACATTAGGTTGTATACCTGGCATAAAACACAGAAACAGTGAATAATATTTCCATATACGGGCATTTAGAATGGACTTTTACACAATTTGGTTAGTGTCCAATCATTATAACATAGGATAAAGTAACAAATATGTCCTTACTATCTGATTGGTGGGGTAGCACACCATACACCTCACAGATTAGTAGATGTTGTCAGTGGCTGAAAATGAAACAGGAAGAAGACAGCTCCATTCTATTTTTAGTGGTAAGACCAGGCTACTGCAGGTCAGCTCCCATTCACTGCAGTGCACTATTTATCATCTGAGAACATGGCAGCATTGATTGGGGGAAACGTGCAAAACATAATTCTGTAATTGTAATTCTGATGCTTTTGTTCAGTTTTTAAATCACAATTCTGTATAAAGAATGTGATAACTTCTTGGCCGGGATAGGCTTCAACTTGTATGCAAGTGATGCAGCAGAATTATATAGGTTGGAACCTCTAGATAATTCTGGTGCAGAGGATGATTATGACCATCCTGCAATTGTGGGTCTCCATACATAGGCTATTGGGGCATATTTATCAAGAGTAAAAATGTGCTCCCCTTTATAATATTCATGAGCACTAATAAAGTTAAAGCTGAGCTGTAATTGGTTGCCATGGGCAACTAAGCACATTCTTACTTTTAGGCAGCTTGATAAATCTGCCCCATTGTGTCCTAAGAGAGCAGACTCTATCTTTTTCCTAGGATGACAAAAGCCTTGCTAAAGCACTGAATCCTTGCCCATGGAGCCATGAAGGTGGCACTTTACCTGAACTCAGTGGCCCACCTTTATTAAAACCACTTGCACATGTATTTGACACATTTGTGTCACGGCTGCACTAAAATTCTGCACATAAAGGGGCATTCTGGTGCACAGTCGGACCTTGCGCCACATTTAACATGCAAAGTCCAGGTGCACCAAAAAAAAGTTGGTGCACTCTGTCGGAGCAGTGCAGGGTGAGTCAGATTCATGAAAAATGTGCACCACAAATCCTGATTCTGGCGCACTTTGCACCCTCTACAGGTGCCTATAGTACAGACTGTGTGCACTGTTTTTGACAAATGTGGGCCATTATACTTTAGACGTAAAGATTAGACTGTAATGGGACAAAACCAGCTGGCGACCAACTGTATTCATCTTCACAAAATTAGTACCCCTTACTGGTGTCCTTCAAATTCGCATTTTTTGCCTTTGGATTTTTATTTTACTTTTTTTTCTTGTGTTATATTCCAAGATCTTATGTCCATCAAAGAAGCCACATGAACAACTATTTGCTGTAGTGATTTTGTTTGCCAACATTTTGGTGTACAAAATTATGACAACACAGTCTTAGCTAGATTTGTTCCTCTACATCCCAGAGACACTTACACATAGATCCAGGCACTGTGACTGTGGTAATCTCCTATCCATAGCCTCCTTCCTTCTAAAATTAACAATGAAAATTATGCTAATGATTCTGAGGAGCTCCCTGCGGTGTTACCAGAGCCCCTCTGGGATGAAGATTCACAGTGTGTTACACTTTGCTGGAGCAATCTCCCCCTCCACTGCGTGCTGCAACTTCCTCTGCTGCCATGAGATTGCATATGGAAGGGAAAAGTAGGGGGGGGGGGAGACAGTGTAACAGCCTGTGAATCTGTAGCAGGGCGTAGAAGGAAGGAGGTCATAGAGAGCAAAGATAAGAAGATTACCACAGTCACAGTGCCTGGATCTCTGAGTAAATGTACCTGGTTTATCAAGATGGATTTTGATGGTCGAGTTCCTCTTAAGAATGTCTGACTTTATATGTTTTAGACACTTTTAGAAAACACTTTTATCATCCTATCCAATAGTATTTTTTTTCTGAAAAACCTACTATGAAAATTAAGCATCTCATAAGAGTACATTGTGGACAATGTATTACCAATGGCACTTTGTGCGCCAGTCTTAATAATCAGCAAAGCTACTGAGCGACATGCCTGAGTTACTAAGTAGGGAAGAGCGAATCTGAACCCGCAATGTTCGGGTCAGTTCCCAACATTGCAGCATGTAAATGTCGGTGCTGTAGGCATTCACACGCCACCATTTTTCCTAGAACCGTTGCTCCCCAATGACGGAGGGACAATCAGCATACACCCAAACTTTCAGGATTGGGTCCAGCTGAATAAGGCAAACCTGAATCTGCTTATCCCTATTAATAAGCGATAATTAACAATGATGGCACTGCTCTAGTGCATTGGAATGTATAGTTGTGGTGTAGCTTATAACAAATTTGCAAGACTAAGCCATTTTGTTCCCCACCAAGCCAATTTTTTAAATGTGCATTGGGAGGGCCAAAAACTCTTAATTTTAGAGGTATGCATGGGACATTCTCATGCCTTGCACGTTTGATAACTGGTGTTCAAGGAATGCTACATCGGGTCCATTAGGACCGACCCTATGTGGAGGACCTAGTATTCCTGTATTGACACTTAGAAGAAATAAACACTTACTATTAGGCTTATCTTTTATTATAGCTGATCATTGTGGGTACCAGAAGTAGGATGTCCTATTATAGTCCTGTTATTCTAGCAAAAGAGACTTGTGTTAAATGTTATACTTGTGTATCAAAGTAGATCCCAATAAAGACAGATATCTAGCTTGTATCCCCAGACATTCCCCTTCACCTTAGTGCGAAATGTGTGAATAGCGCCTGTTAATCTGGACACATCCAACTAAAAGAAACGGTGAGGGAGGTCACATCTATATCCCTTGACCCAGAGTAATATCAACTTCAGGTATATGCGTCATAGTGTCATCTCCTATAACCTTTCACTGAGAAATGCACTGTAAATAATCCTGTTTATCTAATTGAGCATTTTGCAGGACCTAAGTAGGTGAAATGTATATAATCCCCGTCCTGAGAACACTGATGATGAGTAACTGGTATGGATTTTACTGCACGCTTTTAAAGCATCTTCAGTAAAATCTCTGTTTCAGCTGGTCATATTTGTCTTTAGGTAACTGTAAAGCAAAGTTCATCTTCTAGACAAGGATAATAATTACCTGTCCCAGCTTTAATGACTCAGTTGTCAAGGTTTAGAGGCAGCTACTTTCAGGTCTCATTACATTTGTTAGGTATGTAAATGATTGTGTGTGATTGTAATAAAAATCATGGAGTGTCTGATTCTGTTTGACTTTGTGCAGCGAGGTCCATTGATTAGGGCTCGAGAGTTCATGGCGAATAAATGGGTTAATTCAAAGAGCTGTAAACAAGCAGCCCCAACCCCAGCCGTCCTACCAAGACATTCTTATCTGGACACAATCAACCGAAACCACACAGGAGGTCAAAATCAATTTATAAAAATACATTATTCTTTCATGAGGACTGTCAAAGTCACCGACTGAAACCTACGTGGAAATCACTCACATCTGGGGCCCCAGTCATTTGCCTCAAAATGGTATTTACATGTAATGCAAACATCACTGATTGAGTATGGAGAGAAATGACCTGATGCTATTAATATTTGTACCTGTGGCTACACATAAACACAATTATATACACAAACACAGGCCAATAATATTAAAAATAATCACTAATAGAAAAACACATATAGAAATACCCTCAATAGTCGCTGGTGTTCCTTAGCTGTGGAAAGTCATATCCAGGTTTTACCCAATTAGGGAGTATTCTCTGTACTGACAAGAATGAGTGGCATATTGAGTGGCACCTGGGCACATTTCCCAAATGTAGCTGCACCCCTAAAATTGTTTTCCTCAAAGATTATAGTAGTGTATGTCCAATAAATATTTCTGAGTATAGTAAACTTGGTCATTCACATCAAGGCACAACTAATGTGTTACCGATTCTGTTTTTTATGATATACCACCCTGCCAGGCGTTTAAGCAGCGTCTTTGTCTCTCCATATGGACATGACTTATTTTTTTAGTTATTATTATATTTTTAGTTTTGTTTTCTTGAATAATCAAATCTAAATTAATGTACAAAAAAAGAAAACCTGAAAACACCTGTACAAAATAGTAGTATTAATATAAACCAGATAAACATTGCCCATCAGTTTTTTCAAACCAAGTAGTCCTTCGGTCACATGGATATATATGTAGATTTGAAAACTTAAATTTTCACTGTAAGATAAGAAACTGAGGATTAGACATTAGAAACCACATTAGACAGGGCATTTTTCTATATACAGTGAAGGCTCTTTGAGATGAAAATTGGAAAGTGGTCTTCTTAAAATGCCATGTATACATTTTATATTAAATAATCAGCCCCGGTAATTTGGAATGTGGCCTTTTGTAGAGGTTTTCCCCTATGTATTACAGTGTATATAAGCAAAGGTGCTACACTAAATGCTCTCTCATACTATACCAGTAGTCTGCAACCTGTGGCTCTCTACCTGTGGGGTAAGGGAAGGGTGGTACTTGTTTCACAACAGCTACAGAGGCACAGTCTAGCTACAGACTTGTCAGCTGCCATGCTGGGAGTTGTAGTTCTACAGCAGCTCCACTGTTATATGTGTAAATGAGCAGCCATCCTACATGGAAGCAATATCCGTGGTTTGGGTAACCTCTGGGTAGTCTTTGCATCTACCATTAGATATTTCTGAACACACACCTCATTGTTTTTGTAAATGACAGAAAATACATTAACGGGTTAAATCCATCCTGTTTAGATGTTTAGAGTAGCAGCAATTATAGACCGTATTTCATTGAGTTCTACCAATTGCCTGCCTTTTCCTAAGGGGTTAGGACTAGAGACAGGGGTATTACCTCCGACTGGACAGCATCAGTCGAAACGATTTGTGATGTAGAGGAAACCATGAGTAATTATTCTTCAGGAAAGCTGTAGCTGAAGGAGAAATGTGTGCTAGTAAATAGCTCTGTGTCTCCATCGCTGCATTGTCACATTATACATTTTAGGATTAAATTGTACAGTAAAACGTCCATTTGTAAAGTTGTGATAATTATGTGACCTTGCCTTCTGTTCAAGGTTATTCTCTTTCCGGTGCGGCATCGAATTTGTTGACTGTGCCTTAACCGAGTTCTCATATTTCTATATGAAGGAAGCTCAAAATAAAAATTCATATTGTGAAAATGACTGGTGTTTAGTGTATATATCTGTTCAGAGCAATTGGAAAAATAATATCTATATGTCATATCTATGAATCTATTGTTATCTATTTTCTATAATGTAGGAACTATTGCACTGTAAAGTTGAATTGTATATATTTGCAATAATAGAAGGTATATATGAAATAGACGTATGCGCCACAATAACTTAGATAATATATGTACGGTATATTTTTAAACTTATTATACAGATGATATAAGATAAATGATAGATGATGGATAGATAAGTATCATTGCCAACTTTATAACTTTGTTTTCTATGTTTTCATTGTGCAGGCTAGTAATTTATTATTATGTAGGGGTAGACTTATACATATTATAGTACATATTAGCAGCAGACCACTTTATAATAACATTAACAGTGTTTTATCAACTTCCGCTTATAATGATATCGTGTAAGACTTAGAATTGAGCCAGTTTAGGATAGATCTGTAATGAAAGAAGTGTATTGGGTGCCAACCGGACATTACGTTATTTTATATTCTTTTCTACATCTGCTAATGTTAGAAGAAGTGTAAAAGATCCAGATCATAGTTGTCACACCTTACAGGTAGATGAGTGCCAGCATTTGCATTATTATCAATTTTCTGCTTATTTTGTGTAAAAAATCATCTATGAAGACTAACCAATTTTAACCAATTCATATTCAGGAAAGATGAAGTGGAGAAGCGGAATCTGTGAAGGTATCTATCTTTTATATATCTTCTAACTCTCCCCATAGCAATGTTGTTTGTACATTAAACTTTTGTGTGTATAAACTATATTTTTATACATATATTAACAAACAGAAAACAGGTTGTAGCCTAATTACTGTATAAGATTTTTTTTATATCATTCATATCTATAATCCTAACTATTTATGTAATAAATCTAAATCTATAATGTAAATGGAATCTATAATTACAGTTATAGATTTATTGTATTATGAGGAAATTACCTTACAATACATAAAGATTTTACATACAAACATTTATTACCAGAAATTTATGATGATGATGATAATACTGTGGGTATCTGATATTTCATCATGTTTTCATTCTAAGTAACTTTAATATTATGAACTTGTTTTTCATAAACCTTTTACATTTTTACCATATTAAATATGATTGAGAATGTAAGATATATTCATAATTTATGAATTCACACTTCCAAACTACATGTCAAAGAATACAAAAGTATGATATTAGGAATCAAGCTACTAATTCAACATTGCTTCCACTTTGTTCATATCATGTATGGCATAGGGTTGGATTTGGTGAATAATTTTAGAGCACTTTGTGAAAGATAAAATCTGGCGGATATATAATAAAAGCTGCCATATGATACTAGCCTACAAGAAAACCATATCTCATTTAGTTAGAGAACTCTTAGATTGCCTCCTGCCAGCAAGTAGGGAGGCAATAAAAGAGTTAAAAGTAATTACTTGTATGTTCAATGGTATAAGAGTGATAAAGAAAAGTCCAGCAGACAGGGAAGGAAGGAGGGGGGGTCTACCAGCTTGACGGGTGGGCTTGATTATCCACTTTGATTCTCTCACTGAGTTTAGCAGAACAGTTCACTCTTGATCTTTGTGCAGGCTGAGGACAATGACATAGAAGGACAATATTTCCCAGGGAAGGGTAAGTATATTATCACGAGATGGATTGTAAACTGAGTCAGCAGTGAAATTAGCATATTAATGATCAATATTCATTAATGTGCTGCTGAAAGGGTGTAGCCGGACTGGTAAATGACAGGAGGGAGGAGCAGAGGCATCAGGCACGTTCACAGAGATTATGATATAGAGACATCACTTTGGTAACGCCTCTTCTGTGCTCAATGTAAAATTTCTCAACAGAGAAGAGGAAAATAGCAAAGTGCAAAATTAGAGCTTCATATATTAGTAAGTAAATGAAATCTACATGTATATATTTGATTTACCCCAGTCATTAAAATATACTTCTATCATTATAGATTAGATATTTAACCTTATTATTACCATAGTCTATAAGACCTTTTTCAAATGGCACTTAATAAATAGATGATATATAACCAAATTTATGATATATATATATATATTTATATATATGTATACGTTCTTCACTTTTCTCTCTCCTTTTATATATAATATTGTCACCCTCATTTTCATTCCAGTAGCATCTAGACATCACCATCATATTAAATTTGCATTATTATTTATTTGATTATTGAAATATTATTTCAATTATTTTCTAAAGAGAACAGGCACAAATATAATAAAGGGTTAGAAAGTGTATATAGGAATCTTGCCAAAACCTTTGTTCTTTTTTTTTTTGGAGCTGAAGTTGTGTTTTATATTTTTTAAAATACACAAATACAGGAAGGTACAATACAATGAAATATAGCTTTATGTATTAAAATGAGTAAACACCACTTTTTCTCTATTAAATAGCAAGTCAATGATTATTTTATATACGCAAAAAAATTTTTATTATTGCTATTATTATTTATTTCATTTTAACTATTGTATTAATATTCTTAGAAATTTTATTTATATAAAATATATTGTAAATATACAATACTGTGTCATAACAAAATAATACAAATAATAGCGATAATTATAGTATTATATCATATTATATATCAGCTTGCAGTAAAAATTCCATTAATTGAGGATACATTTGTATAATTCTGATGTAGGATTAAGATGACATAAATCATGGAAATATTTCTAACTAAATCATTAATATTCATTTAATCTTTAACATAGTAATTATTTTAATATCTAGATAATAATTCATTAACTAAATATATATCGAAATGTCTCCAAACAGGTGTAATACTAAAGGTAGAAAATGGCTCAAATCATATTAAATAACTATCCACAATTTGTACAATATAAATGTATATATTATGATATTATATCCATTTTCTTATGCTTCTTTTGCTATAATTTGTTTCATTAGTAATTTTCCCAAACTGTTACCATTTGCCCAAAAATATGACAAAGTTTTAACAATTCTTATACTATTTTATTCTGTTCTATTATATTTAATTTTATAAATGGTAAAATAGGAGATAATGTAACACTTTAGTTTTTTTTTATTTTTCTTTGTAGTTTCTAAATGTTGTTCTCACCTAACATTTTTTTCTCATCTTACAAAAGTATGGATTTTTATCAGTCTGTACATGACTGAGTTTATGAAATACAGGGGTTACCGCAAAAATACACTATTGATATATTTATAGATTTGTTAGACATTATTACTATACCAATAAAATCTAATATTAGGTTAATAATATTTTAATATTTACTGTATATCTTTTTAAATTATATTCTGTAAAGATCCATACTTGTACACGTTTGAGTGTGTGAAAAGTGTATATATATATATATATATATATATATATATATGTGTGTGTATATGTACATGAAGTGTATATATTTCAGATGAAGCTAAAATGCTTAAATGTAGCAGCTTGAGAATATGTGGCACACATATTTAGTGTGCCACCAAAATATTTATGTATATATATATATATATATATATATATATATATATAAAATATATATTATATATAGATGCAGCTTACATTAGAAGATGTTTCATTAATATTATTTTACTTTATCATCATTTCTCCTCATTTCATCAGTAGTTGAATATTTATTTGTAAAAAGCCTTTACATGTATAACAATATATTTTAGGTAAAGACAATAACATCACGTAGGTGTTTTGATAAAAATAGGTTTATTTCGAACAGTTTTATAGTGCAGTAAAAATAATCTTTTAAGGTCAGACACCACTCTTAGGAAATCTACAACAATCTTGACAACAATGACCAAAGGAAACTATAGGACAAAAGAGAGATTAGTTTAAACTTGTGAGGTATTTATTGACGTTGTCTTAGGGCGATGAGACTGACTTAAACTTCCCATAAAATATTTGGGAGTTGCGAAATCCCTGAAAGCACTAATTTATATTACAAATATTTGAGAACATAAGATATATCAATATTAGCTTTTACCTTACTTTTAGCTTGCCAAAATCTTACAATAAATTCTAAGCATTAAAATAAAGAGAGAGTGGAGTCTTTTAAAGTGAATGAATCTTCTTCTTGTGGTCTTTGGGGAGACTATTAAATGTGTATGAGGTTCGCTTACCTGTGTCTGTGGTTTACAAGAAGAAAAAATACTAAGTAGAATCCATTCAATTCATCACTTTAATGTTCCCACAGTCCCAAGCTGAACCAACTCTCTTCTGCTATTGTTTAAATTAAAATATATGTGAAAGCGAAAGACATAATTGCATTTTACTCTCAATAAAAAAAGTTTATATTAAATTATATTTTCTTTTGCTTTTTTCGCACTGACATATCCCAAAGTGCTGTACAGAGATTGTGTTATTATCAATCTTCTATCATTCTGAACACAGAGCATGCATCGACAGCTTATATAGCGAAGTGCATCCTATCAATCATCAGTCCATTATCCCATTTATACTATATATGCATTTATTTTTAATAGCTATATATAGTTACTAATAGATACGCCTACTTAAATGCTACAATGAGAATTATATTTGTATACGTGTGTGTGTGTATATATATATATATATATATATATATATATATAATATATATAGTTGGTATATATATTTATATTTAATATTATCCTGATTTAATAATTAATATGTTTCTGATATTTTCATAATTTAATAGTAACAATTAATTTCTCATAACTATAAGTGATCATATATATGTTATATATTATTTATTTTCCATTTAGCTAATTATGACCTTGACATATTATATTTGCTTATTTTCATAAGATAATAAGATAAAAAAATTACTACGTCTTGCAGTAAGTGATTCTAAGGATTGCAAATGAAATACACAAAAATGTAAGCATTCATAAGGAAAGCTTATATAGCAAGGAAAATCTGAATTGAAGAGGTAGAGTAGATCATAATGTCATCAGAAGCCCAGTAGGTGGCAGCATTTTAGGAGAAACAACTGAGTTTGTGCATGGAAGGTGTAACTGCATTAATAGTAGCTCTGTCTTGTTCTTTGCATCCGCATAAACTACCCTGTACTTGTGAAAATAACCCGTATACAACTTTCCATCATTTATAGTAACATCCAGGTAATTCTAAATTCCAAAAAAAGTTGCATTCACAGTTCTCATGTTCCTATAAATACATTTGGGCATATAGAGAAACCACACTGAATTTCTTTATATCAGCACATGTTGATAGTCTATTAATCTTTCTTTCATAAATAAAGAATGATGTATGCCAGAAGCAATCCCCGTATTTCTATGTTGTCAAACAATATTCTCTGGGGATCCTAAGTAGGAGGGCTAAAAAAAAAAAGTCCAAACTGTTCAGTAAGGAAAATCTCATTTATCATCAATTTTCATTTCAAACAAAGGTATGAGCAGTCCCGGAATGAGCAATTAAAAATGTCAAGTATGTACAATGTATTTCAGTGCCCCAGTCATTAGAAAGTAATATTCTACTCATTAATACAGAATATATAATTATATATGTCTAATAACACAGCATTAGGTTGGATTTCTTGTGTCAAAGTTATAGAAAATAAAAGCGCAGGTAAAGGGATCAATTGAATCCACATGAAGGAAAAAGCTCCTGCAGATTATTCTTTAACTAGCAATAATCTGCAGACAGGTATTTGTTTTGTAGCAAACATTTTATTGCTGTCTACAAACATTGAAATGGTACTAAAAACCAGCAGAATCCTGTTATATACTCTTGTGGGCTCAAGTTGTCCCAATAAAGAATTTAGAAAATAATTGAAACTTTTCAACGAATGTATATTTTAACACATAAGAAAAAAATTTGTACTAAAACAATGCAAAGGAATATAAATATAAATAAAGATCCTGTTATTTGCAAATTGTCAGTGGAATTACTACAGATTATACCTTTTTTATGTAAAATTACATAAATATAATAATAATGAGCAATATAATAGATTAAAACTAAACTAAAAAAAATAAATTCAGACACAACTTTCAGTTAATGTAAAAGTTTTATTCATTTCACAAACAGACAGAAAACATAAACAGCAAAAAATAGTGAGGATATAAACGAAAAAACATAGATATGATACAAATAAATGAGAACTTAGTGTATACAAGGTAAGTCACACCTTGAGATCTCCCCGTAAATCCCACGATTTATAAGAACAAGTGCTTAATTATATGCATTATTCAACGTCCCTATGACTACCTTAATAATTTAGCATCAGTAGTTTCCCTAAAAACGTAATAAAATATTTACACTTGATAAAATATTAACAAATTAACAATCTAAGTCTATTCTTTATGATGTATTTACAAAAACTGCCAGCATCTGGTTAGTGAGGGATCGCTCCAAAAGTTTTACAAGACCCTGTTGAAAAAAAAAGGTAGGTGGGAACCTGGAACATAATAAGCACAAACTGTAGGATTTACTGATTTTAACATCAACGGAGAAGAGAAAGTTCCACAATCCGTTTTAGACAGGTATGTTCTATTATTTTAATCTGATGTATACTTTTATATACCAGGGAATAGAATGGTATCTGATATCTTTCTCTAATTGAAGACTTGGATGTCTCAAACTCTTACATCAAAATAGCTTCATGTATCTAAGTCAATCGATCTATCATCTATTACATTTTATTAATTAAAATTAATTATGAATTTATATTTTATTCTGTGTTCAAGTTATATAGTTTTTTGAAACTCTTTAAAATTCTATTTTCTAATCTGATATCTATTTTATGTATTTATCATCTATCATATTATCTATATAATATCTATATTTCCTATATTTATTTCATATCTATAGAATAATCCATGTGAAATTTACAGTAATAAGGTTTCAGTCGTATATTTTAATATATATCTATTAAATAATTATCTATCTATGATTACCACCCTGCCCAATCACAACATACAATAATTACGACCAATCAGACACCATCAACTCATTGTGAGTCTCTGACAATTATTTATATTTGTTGGGAGCCAGGAAGTCCATTATTATTTCCAATCCTTCTTAGTCAGGGTGAGTGTATATAGAGGAACTTTCCTTTCATGTACTTTATGTAAAAGTGGGACACATCTCGAGCACTAAGGTAAGTAATATACATACATTATATACATATTGCACATGTTTTGGTTCATGTCCAGTGTATTATTAGGTGAATAATTCATTGGTCACTTGTATGTCCCTTTTTAGTGAGAACAGAAAGCATATAAATAACAATAATAATAATAATAGTTCTTAATAGTTAGTTACATTTATGCTATGAATACTTAATTTCTCTGTGTTTACTGGTGTGTAATAATAGGTGCATGATTTTTATACACAGAGTCCTTCTTTTTTTAAAACCTCTATATCCTAAATGATGACAGTATTTGGAAGTTTGGTCATGCTTAGTGGTAATGTGGTAAAATGAAACTATTCTACTGTGTAACTATTGGACCATAACTGGATCTCTGGCGCCACCAAACAACATCCTATCACAGCCCATCAGAGTAATTTGTGATTCATTGTGCCTTATCCACTGCCGCCTTCTTCCATATTTAAAACTGTATAATAATGCATTAATAATGTCAGCAATATGTCCTGTACATCTCTCATTCTCCCTGGACATAGTGACTGTATAGTAAGACAGGCCCAGAATACTTAGTAAATGAAAAAACCTGACTCAATAAAGACTTCTGTAACCTATCCATGAATTCTTCTGGGACCTGCAATTCATTTACAAGGGGATAAAGACTGTATATTGTGATAATTGAATATAGTGCACTGTGTAGTACTTACAGGTCTAACTCATCTCTCCTAAAAACTATCAAACATTTCCTGGACCTCTTGGACACATCCCTGCCAGCAGAGTATAGTACACAGTACCACAAAAGATTATAGCACATAGTAACATAAAAGTCACATTACATTTCTATACAATGAGCACAAACATATAGTTTTACAAGCAATGCACAAGGCACATGTAATAAAGTGCTGCTCCACAGCTGTGGTGTAGTTATTACCATACAGTCCATGCCTCTTTGTATTTCCTGTTTTCATCCTAACCCCAAGTGAAAAGGGCTGAGCATTTTTAATAAAATAGATCATATGCTCCTCTATTACCCATAATAAATGCCAAACCTTCATACTGTGCTCAAGCGTAGACAGAGAAACAACATGATCAGCATATTCAGTGTGTGCTCATCTCCATCCACGCTTCCTCTGTATTATCCTTCTCATCCAGTCCCCACGTTCCACAATCTCCTAGAAATAAAAATAAATACAGGACTGGAATAAAGACGTCTTCCCCAGCAGTGATCCAGAGCAGGTTTCTTGCTGGTTCTTCCCTTTTCTCTGTGTCTCTCCCTCCTCCTGTAGATCAGAGTGTGTGTGTTTTTTCTTCCTGTGTACTGATCCTCCCCTCCCCATATCTGAATCAGATCCTCTGTCTCAATTCCTCTCTATTTTAATAGCTGCATACATGCCCGCATGCATGAGATCAAGCCTGGATGGGGGTGTGTAAGAAAGAAAGAGACACACACACAAAAAAAAAGCTGAAATAAGGAAACAAGGACAGCCCCAAAAGGACTTGACTCGAACTTAACTAATAATCAGTGCTGTCTCTGTGTGTCTTGTGCCAGTCACTTTGTGTTGCTGGCAGACGAGAGAGATTGGGTCTGTCATTTCAAGTTTTTTTTCTCCTTTGCAGCCATCTGAAGGGGCTCTTAAAGTGAATTGTGTCAGTCTGCCAGATCCTAGTACATTGAATTGCTTCTCGTCCAACGTGTGAAGAGTTTCTTAACCAGTCCCCTTTACCTCTGTACACAAAACAGGAAGATTGTGGGGATCCTGACGACCTCTCTGCCCTGATCACCAACCTATCGTATTGCAGAAGACAATAAGGAAGAGGATAACACCGGTTATAGAGCAGCTTTTCATTGAAGACAACCCAAGGGAGAAAAAAGAAGACAAAATAAAAAGTGAAGACAAACTTATAAACCTGGAGTCATTACTTATGATCCATGGGCAGAGTTTCAGCCCATCCCAGGCTACCTACAGACAGGCTTTAAGCAGTAAGTACCTAACTATCTACCCATACTTTGTGATGATGCTTGTGAATTTTTTTTTAAATTTGGAATAAAAATAGGCATTGTTTACCTGAAGCCCCCTCCTTCTACACGCAAGGTTATAGCAGGACAATGAAGCAAGCCATCTCTCTGTATATATAAATAATATACATTTTTACTGCGGTAAAGCTCTTAAAGTTTATGGCCGCTTCTTTTCTATAACTTCAAGTATTTGAGCCGTCTCCTGCATGCCACAGAAACCTGTAACACAGGGCGAAGAAAACTTCTTGAACAGGTTATCTCACTAGAAAGACTATGTGTCAGTCATAGATAACAGATACATATAGATATATACATATGTGTGTATATATATATACATTTAGATATTCACTTCTAATGAAATATGTAATATATTTAGAACAAAGTAGAATTTGTATTATAAGTTTAACAAACGTTTACTAAAAATTATTGAAAAAAAATCTTTAATGTTAAACTTTTAAATTAATACTTCTTTGCATACCTATACAGTATATGCTACCAGTAAGTTTTTTCCTTCATTTCTTTCTCAACCCCTTCACCTAGATCCATATTATTGTGATCTGCCAGGGAGAGCATTGTCCCCGAACCAGAACAGCATGGAGATGAGAAGTGAAAGTCCCAGCTTAAGGGACAGTCCTGACCGGAGAAGCACCAGTCCAGATGCTAAAAGTCCTCCTCCAATCAAGGTGGCCAGATTGGAGCAGAACGGGAGTCCATTAGGAGCCAGGGGACGATCAAACGGCTCGCTCACCAAATCTGTGGGAGGTAATGAAGCAGCACTTTTAATGTATACACAACAAAGTGGTAGTAGTACAAGGGCGTCGAGAGTCAAGGTTCATGTTGACTATGGCTTTTTTTGTCTTTTGGTATTGCATTACAGGAAGTTAATTTCAGCTTGTTCTTTGTTGTAAATGTAGAGTGGGGTGACCCAAGGGTTGGCATGTTTCAGGCACGGTGCCACTATGAGTAGTTGGCAGCTCTATGTCACTGTGATGTAAATGTTTCTAGTTATTCCTCGACAGTTTGGAGTCTTTTTTTCCTGCTTACCTAGTTTACCTGCGCTCCCTGTAGAATGTGCATAAATGACTCTGCCACACACAGATTACGCTTGTGGATAATGTTGTAGTACCCTCAGGTCGGGATTCTAGGTTTCACTTATGTTGAGACAACATATGTTTATCATTCTCGGCTCGTGTTTGCAGGCAGCAATTGACACCATTAACTGTGGGGTGAATGGCTCATTGGTGTGTGCACACGCCTTTACAAAAGAAAGTAAAAAGATAATCTAATGATGAGATTTTGTAGCATTTTGATCACAATAAAATTATTTCCTATGAGGATTATGGTAACTGTTTTTAAAGAATCAAATTATTTTACTGCTTAATTCAGTGAAGACATTTACAAGACATTCAGGGAGAATATGTGAGACGTATGTAGAAAAAGAAATCAACCTAATACAGATGTATATTCAACGTGATATATTGAAATATATACTTAAATATTTCCTTCTAATGTGTTTATAATAATCATATAAACTCTAACTATTTCATATATCAAATATTGAAAAGATATGAATCTAAAATGTATCATCTATCATATTTTTTCCTGTTTTACTTATCAATTCATCATCCATGTACTAAACCACTATAAAAAAAAAAATCTAAAAAGTTTAGAAAAAGACTAAACTAGTAAAAATATCGTAGGCTTTAGAAGCTTTATGTCTGAGATGATGTCTCACATTGTGTGTGTTAGGGTGTAGTTGGGAAGTTTTTACTAAATGTGATACAAAAATAGAACTATGGAGGCCTTTACCTTTGGTAATTTTATTGTGTAATCTAATTTCTCCAATTATGGAGATACAAGTAAATATCTTAAAACAAACTATAACATTGAATAAAAGCAGACTTGATATTGTGTGATTGCCACACTTATAATTAGGCCACACAGTATATTTAGATTATTTTCGGTATATGTACAAGTCATGGGATTTATGTTGACTAAATATTCCTTATTTATTGACTTGTATAGAATTTCACAATGTGCTTTAAGTAGCTCAGAATAAATTTTGCACAAAACTGGTTATCTTTTGGTGCTACTTCAATTGGGAATGTGTCATCAGTTTCTTAAACAGAGCTCAGTTGACACACAGAACCCCAAATACCGCCTTGAAAATGAGCAGAAGGTGTGTAAATATCACTGGTGCCAGAAGACGTGATATTTAGGTTAATACAGCTCAGGCTCCAGTCCTTTGCCTGCCTTGCAGACGTCCTGGATTGTGCCATGTGGCATTGCTAATACGAATGACCCCTTGTGCTTGGTCTGACCGTTGCCCTTTAATCATTTGAAAATCATGTATAGATTTGTCTGGCCGATAGTGTTTAGTTTTCTAATTAACGTCACAAATCTGCAGACAGACCACACTTTGTGCCTCTAAGCTTGTGTTGCTCTTTGCAAAGACTGGAATCCTGCTGTGCAATGTACTTCTTGCAGCTTCAGCACATAAACAGTTAATGGAGGAAATGTTACACTGTGTCCAGAGAGCAGTTTTTAGGGTCACTGAAAATAAGTGTCTGTGAGGTGGAGGTTTTGGTGTGGGAGGGGGGGGGGGGTGCCTCAATTTATTCTGAAACACAGAAAATTTTAGAATTTCATATGTATCTGTGTGTCAAGATATATTAATGGAATTGTCCAAATTTTATTAATTATGAATATAAATATGTATAAAAGTAACAATAGTTTTCTGTGGGTCTGTCCATCCATCTACTAATTCTCTTCATGTAGATAAACGAGTTTTGGTACATTTTTTGTATACATAGTTTTGCATCACGATCAAGTATTTATCGTCTTACATAGTTGTGAACTCATCTGTTCTTAACACGTTAATTGCCTCAGTATATATTTGGTTTTGTATCATATGGTCCTTTCTAGGCTTCCTGATAAGCAGAAGAGTAGGGTGAAAGCCCACGCCATAGAATGAATACAAAGTTCCCTTCTACAAAGATGTTCACACGATCATTGTGGAATGGTCTTACGCTTCTCCTGCTGGGTTAGGCCCTTTGTCACTTTACCACATTTCTCTCAATTATTAACGTACACTTTTTGAAACATCACAGATAGCTCAAATTTCCATGTTGCACGGTGGAAAATTGTCATTTGGTTGAAAAAGCCTTTGTAATACAGAATTACTATATTGTGTAGAGGATAATGGTGCATACTATGGGGGTAATAGTTTAGTTATTTTAGTCGTTCACTCCCGCATTTTGTTAATTTTTCCATCAGATGTGTAGATATATTTGGGGACAGAAATACATATTTAATTATGTGTGAAGGATACTCAATCCTAAAGCAGTTAGGGAAGGACTTCTTTGATCATTTAATGCTGTTATTTGATCATTGATTTACTTGTTTGATTTCAGACCAGAAGCTTTTAGTGGAAGTAACCAAAAAGAATTTTCATTCAATTTCAATTTTCTAATGATTATCAGTGGCGCTTGTGCTATGTGGAGGCTGTTATAAGATCATGGAAACAACAGCATGCCTTCCTGTATCCATATTTTTAGCATTTGGTTTAATAAAATAGATAAATTGATATATTTTCTTTTCAAATATTGTTGGATTTTTAAAATTATTTTAAGAAAATTGCTTTATCTCAATCATTGTAAACCTGAGGATAAAGCAAACAATTAATTTTTTGGAAATATAAAGTAGTGTATTTCTCTAATATTAGATAAGGAATATATAAAGGTCTCAGGAAACTTACACAAGACCATACAGATTATAGAAGTGTTATTTCACGTAATGATATAATCCATTTTCACACTCAGATTTGTTCAATACTTAAAAACTTTAAATGATGGAAATTTATATATTTTTTAATTTATAAGAAGACATAGTCACATATACTGTTTGTTTGCGTTTAGAGTTACAACATAACTGGTTGACCATCAGGATTGACATGTAGTCATTTTCTCGCCTCAGTGCATAGCAGTGGGCTTCCCAGCATGTAGCCCCATAGGATTGCGCGCTATGCCTGATGATATCTTGTGCCAGGGTTTGGTATTACGCTGGCAAGCTCAAGTGAGGAGAACTTCAGTTACAATATTGTTACTTACAATATTCCTCCAAAACATGTGTTAGGCGTCAACCCATTTTACTAAACGGCCTAGTGGTGTGTTCAGATTTTTTTAACAAAAGTTCAGCCACAACCTGGACATGATTATAAACCACCAGACAGACGGCTGTGTGAGGTTCACTGCCTACTGAATACGCGCTATGCCGCCATGTATATCCTAAATTCTCCTCTTATGTTTATGGGACAAGTATGGTCTGTCTAGGAAAAACACTGCTGGTTAGCCAACAATAAATCTTTTGCTAAATGAAAAGTTGACTGCATAGCTTGTACATAGTAAATCATTTTTGTTGACAATTGTTGGCCTGCTAAGAAGATGGGCAGTCAAAGCCTTTGACATGAAGTAGGATAATAATTATTTATTAAATTAGTAGAATCCAATATTCCATTGCACTCCTACTTCATTGGCCTATCTTTTACCGGTGGAATGTGGTGGGCAAATAGATAAGAATAATTGAGCAAATTTTACTTTTTTTCCAATAATTTTAATCAGAGTTTTTCAAAATAACCATAGGCGTCCATGTACTGAATTCATTCACACTTGAATAATATAACATGTACATTCTGTGTTGGAATGTATGTAAGATAAAGGTATATACAGAATGCATGAGGGTAAGGCAACATAATGTTTACACATAATCTTACTTAACACTATATACCCTTACAGATATCAGTTTCCTAATCAGGGTAGTAATGTTACATACTTTCAACGGTTGATGAAGTGATTTGTCCAAGGTCACAAGGAGATGACACTGGGATTTGAGCATGGGCCTCCAGCCAGACTTCCACTGCTTCATACACATTTTAAGTTCATTGAAGTACATTTTAGCTAAAGCTATTAAGTAAGGTGAGACAAAAAAAATAAGATAAAATTCAGCTCACATCACTCTTTCATGGCATAATTTTATGTTAAAATTAGGTATAGATAGTATTTGTTCTTCTTAAAGACAGTTTTTCATTAATTTATTTTTTTAATCTATAATAGTAATTTTATTGTTTTTTTTCTGAACTTGTTCATATCAAAAATTCTACATTACTATACAGATAACAAGGCAAACATGCACATAGACATAATCAAATACATTCACATCCATGTACACACTAGCATAAAGACTCACTTATCAGTAATATTTTTAGCCAAAAGTGATGTTCTGTTATCCTATCAATTATTGTTGAAATAATTATTAATAATGTATCCATTATTAAGTGCATTTTTTTCCAAGCTTTATGTATTTTTTTATCGAAGGCGACCATATCAAATAGGTATTTAGTTTAATTCCATAAAACCTGAGGTTATTGAGTTCACAAGTGAGTCTGTGCTGCCAAACTTGGAGGGTGTTTAATCGCTTTTTGACATTCTAAGTTACCATGTTTTGTATTCAGTGTTTCAATTAATATTATATCTTGTCTAAAACAAATTCACAGACTAAATATTTTTCAGTCAATAGAAGTTGTGTCTAGATGCCTTTTATAGATTCTCTGAGACCAGTTTTTCCCTCATCCCTAAAGACTGCGTATATGAACATCACATGTGCCTCTTATATGCGTGTCCAATATGATTGTGGCACAGAACTGAGAGCTGCTAACTCCGATTAGGTTATTTGACCATAGCATATATCCATTTCCAATTCTGAATCATTTTTATAGATTTTATACATATGCCAACTTTACTAGAAAATTACTCAGTAAACTGACACAGGCCTTACTTTTTGCTCGTTTTTTTTTTAAGAAACTTAAGAAAAAGAATTCTCTGAATGTTCACTGTATGAGAACCCGGCTGTTTTGGTGGCAAGTACTGAGTGCGGCTGAATGGCACAGCTAAATAATATGGGTAATAAATCTGCTCCATAGAAGGAAATGATTATCATAGTAAATAGTCTGTGAAAATCTGTAACATTTTCAGGATTCCTTAAAAATTTGTGCTTTTCTTATCAGATCATATGTTCTGGAATTGTGTGTTTCATATAGAAATGAGTGAGATTTTAGTAATGTCAGATAAAGCTATCCAGGTATCTCTATGGGATACAATAACAATTAGATTTAGATTAGATTAGTTACAATTTGGTTGTATTATTTTAGTGGACATTTAGAGGATGCTGTCCACTTAGTAGGCACCCAGATAGTCAAACAAGATTGGTGAATATGCATCAACATTACCATTGGCTATATCTATTCTCATTTAGATCCGACAGATCCATGACAATAGAACCAGAGTTTAGTAGAAGACTGGCATGGAGACTGTATGTGACCTTGCAGTTATTACAAATTACACCAGTCTTGTCTGAAAATGTTACATCTTCAAGGCAATATATCTATTACACTGTATAAGTGGATTTTTTATAACATAGTAAGGATTAGTTACAAGGACGTGTTAGTGATGTATTTAATTCATTTTAATAGATCACCATATAAAGATACGTAGTGAATAAGTGTCGGATATAAAAGCTATCTGAATAAAATATTACATTGAAGTGGAGAAGTGCTGTGTACATTTTCTGGTGCATGTATCTCGTAATATGGTGAATATGGAGAGCGATACTTTCCTTCAAGGGCAATTTACACATTCATTATTTGGATATGTTCATCTGTGAGTGAAAAATTGGAATAAAGCAAGGCCAAGATTATTATGCTTTTACAAGTTAGTGTTAACAGGCCTTTTATGTTATGTGAGGGTATATGGTTAAACAGGCAGATAATTATTTAGAAATTTGTTTTGTAGAAAAGTGCAGTTTCCTAGCTGTGATTACCAATGGGCCATGGCAAGTTTCTGCTTCATATGCTTGCATATAGACATGCATCTGCTTTCATGGTCTCGTGAACATTCCCAATCTTTACAGTGTAGAGATTGGTTACCTCCATACTGCTTTATTCTTTTTTACTTGCAATGAATATGTCATTTTTGCACTGGACAAATGAAATCCACTTGTCATGACTTTACATCATTTTTTCAACCTTGAGTTTCCTGATCTACACGCCAACCCTATGATAACATTCCACGAGTCTAAGGACACAAGTTCAAGTTTTTCATGTTGTTTTTGAAGCCAAAACCAGAGGTGGATTGAAGAATTCTGTAATTTAAAGGCTCTGTAGCTTCTACACCTGGTTCAGACTTCACTAAAGGTTCTAGCATCAGAAAACATGAATGTATGACCTAACCTTGACAACTACAGTCACTATACTATTTGTATTAATACTAATTTGTATTTTTAATTTATTTTGCTTTGGGAAAGGCAGGATTTAGAAACTTAAATTCCAATATTTATGTAGACATTTTATGTCAGATCGAAATTAAAAGGGGAGGTAATTGAACTCTTGCCATTCCCATTGTTCTACTAAATCAGATGAATTGCACAAACAATACATACAGTAAGTCCTACAGCTATGCTATTGAGAAAACCCAATACACTTTGTATTATGGTAGAATGGTACTAGCAGTGGTATTATCAATAGTAAAAAATAATCCTGGCAGAACTGATGAATTTAAAGTTTCACTTAAACTTGTAGAATTGGATGGATGTAAATGGGATCATATGATGGGACATTTTATAAAATGACCATAATGATTCACTTTTGCATTAGATAGATGGAGATAGATAAAAATAGACAGTGCTCCAAGCAAGTTCCCGTGAGCCCTAGCAATGTATTGGACAATAATAATCTTCACATGGTGCAATATTATACTGCTTGAAAAAAAGCAACATATACTGTAGCGTAAAATGGACAGAAATTTACTTGGAGTGCTGACTATAATTGAATTGAATTGTTAGGACATCTAAGCTCTGCTACACCTCTTTGAACCTGATGTCAAAGAACGCCATAGTACCAACACTAAGACCTAGGAGGGAAAAAAAAACGTAGGACCATAGGTTTCACTTTATGGTCCTATGGTCCATAGGTTTTCAGTGTAGGAGGAGTTCCTTAATATCGGAGTCTAACAATCTGCCATCCATCACTGGATCACAAACAGACCTCACGTGTCTCATTGCCGAGTTATAACTATTGTTTTAGAAATTGACTTATACATTTTATATTTTTATGTACACAAATGTATTGTTATATATACAAATACAAGTTTAAGGACCCATGTATATAATTTGTTGTTCCCTTGATTTCCTGATGGGCATAACCTTGGCCCCTGATTGTAGTGTTGAGCAGACTGCTACTGGAGTAGATGGCGTAGTAACAAAGAGTTAAATGCTTTACATGTGACAATTTTGTGTTAAGTAACTAAGTTATACTTCCTTGTGACCACATTTTTAAGTCATTGGCTAAGATTTTTTTTTCACTGCTTGAAATGATTGATTATTTTCCTATATATTATTTTAAGTAGTTTTTCTGCTGAGTAGTTTTGATGAAAAGGACCTTGATCCATAGAAGTTGTAGGTTATAATTTCCGGCCCAAAGAAGGGTTAAACATCACTTTGGTTTTTACGTCTGTATTAAATCCTCAAAACGCTGCACTTTATAGGACACCTTAGGTTGGATTTTTTCCTTACTTTGTCTTTGACTAGGTGTTTACATTTTTGTTAGATTTTTCTTTGCATAGGGGTACATGAAAATGCAACACATTTGTATTGTACATGCACCACAGTGCCCCAAAATACCATGAGACTCAACCATAGATATATTGGTTCATATTGAGTCACCTCTTTCACCAACAATAATGTAGTAATAAAAAATCTTTATATTGCTCATATTCCACCGCTTTCCACAAATCTTGGGGTACATATACAAATAAGACATGACAGAGTAAAACCATTGTCAGATGAAAGAATAGGAATTGCCCTTGCCCTGTTCGCGAGAGATTAACACTATCGAGCACCCCATAGCTTTCAGTTAGAGGTAAGCTCATCTGTAGCATTGGATCTACAGTATTTAGAAAAGGTCACAGGATTGCTATTTCTTTTAAGTATTACGTTTTGCTTTTTTTTTTTTTAACCATATATATATATTAGCTCCTTTCATCAAAAATTTTCAAAAAAGTGTATGTATGTATATGGCCTTAACAAATCTTCTGCTGTGCCCCTCCCCCCACCAAATGTTTTAGCTATTCTTTACCACTTTTGATATAGAACAGCGCCCTAGCTTCTTTTCTCCATCCAGCTTTTTCCATGTCTCTTTTTGTGTAGCTCCATATGTGAGAATTCCAGGAGACTAATTTTACAAAATCCTGTGCTGCTGAAATCTCCTGGCAGCCAAAGGCACAGAGCATTATGCAGCCTGTTGGCAGTGGACAGGTTAAATTGTCCTAATAACCAGGCAGTATTTAGTAAAATCAAAAGTGCTTTGGTGCTGACAGCTTTATATCCCTACTGGGTAATATTCGCTTACTTGAATTGGCAAGGTCTTTCGGCTAGTAATTTACTCCATAAGATTTCAGCATAAAGGCGGATGATTGATGACGGCAAATGCCTATTTATGAAATTGTTGATTAGAACTTGTAAATCCACAGGGAGTAATTGGCTTCTTTTATTTTCACCCGCACTGTATTGTAAATAAAAATCATTTGCAGATATTGTGATTTTTTTTTACTCCCCCCCCCTTTGTGAGCTGTGGCTTCTGGTGTTCACAGTTAAATATCTCTGAATACTTTTCTCTTTCTTTGTGCTACTGGAAAAATGTAAAACCTGTTAAACATTTGCGTGCTATAAAAACATTTGTTCAGGATTTACACACACACAACAGAAATATTATTGTCCTCCCCAGAAATTTATATTATTTTCTTTAGAAAAGCCTGAAAAGGATTTTAATAATGAGAGTGATTTGCCCCAGGTGGTAATTGTATGATATAGTGACAGTGAGAACATTCAGCTGATTCCAAGAGAGTTTCGTCATGTACTGACTGATATCTGACTGTGGGAAAAGCAAATCCCCCCACACTTAAGAAATGATCCCATTGCAGACCCAACTTTACTAGTGGTAGGGTGAATACACATAATACACTGTGCGGAAAAAACATACAATGAGATTTAATGGGGGACATGTACAGGCAGTCCCCGGGTTACGTACAAGATAGGGTCTGGAGGTTTGTTCTTAAGTTGAATTTGTATGTAAGTCGAAACTGTATATTTTATAATTGTAGATCCAGACAAAAAAAATTTTGGCCCAGTGACAATTGGAGTTTAAACATTTTTTGCTGTAATGTGACCAAGGATTATCAATAAAACTTCATTACAGACACCTTACAGCTGATCATAGCAGCCTGGGACTATAATAAAGCATTCAGAAAGCTTCACCAGAGGTCAGAGGGGTCTGTCTGTAACTATGGGTTGTCTGTAAGTCGGGTGTCCTTAAGTAGGGGACCGCCTGTATCTTTATTTCTGCTTAGTTAAATTGTCTCATTTTGGCGCCTTTAGTCGTTTTTGCAACTTTCCACTGCAACTTTTGCTGTTGTTATTTAAGTACGCCGTGGTCTGCACCTTGTGCAGTGTGCCTTATCTTTATTTTCCAGATGTTCCGTGCGACTTTTCACTAATGTATCACTTTTTTTGTTTATTTTTGTGACTTTTTTGGCACAAATCTGCACTTGGTGCGGGCAGGTGCAAGAGTTTTTTCATCGACCCCGTTTTAACACGTAAATTGGAATTATTTCACATGTTCATATTTCACATTATTTTGCACCAACTTATGCAGATTTTCTGTGTGTTTTTTGACGTCGGTTTTCATGCCGATTGACACATCTTGTGCTCATCCCCTTAAGATGACATCTAGCATGGGCACTAAAATGTAATTTGGATGCAAGTGCATATAATTCTTTTGTTGGCACTATTGACAATGGTGAATAGGATTTTTTTGTAATTAATAAAAATTACTTAAATGTCATTGCCAAATACAATGTTTAAAGGTGTAAGTTCATTTAACAAGTGCGTGATACTCTGATAATAATGGATCCTGAACACTGCATAACACAGCTCTTTACAATTTCTTAGTTGGATGGGGCTGTTATATAGAGAGTCTACTTCCCTAATAAATGAGATCATAACTAGGATGATCGTGTTGACCTGCCTGTATAGTCTACCTTGTATGCAGTGATACGTTTTTTACAACAAAGGACAGAGTTCTTTTTTAAGCTGATCCTTGGAGTGCTGGATCCATTTCTTTACTAGCCTAATATACCTCCATATATCTCTGAATCTTTTTTTATGTTTCTATGTACAGATCCTGCTGTGGACCCATACTGTGAAATATATCTAGTTTTACACAAAGGTATGCTGAGGGTTATTTAACAGATTTTGTGCAAATCTGTAAGATATTAATTGTGGCACATTCCAAATTATTCATGGTTCTATCCACTAAAGAGTCCTGAAGGTCAAGAAAAGGAAAATTTATATACCAAACTTTTGGATAACTTACAAGTGGAGCTAGTTTGTAATTCATGTAAAGAAGTCTGGTTGTATAAAATGTATTCATCCAATAGGTCAAATCAATTTGCCTATTGTAGGATGATCATTACAATATGGATAGGTTAGCAATGTGTTACTTTATGTATGACATGGTATTAAAAGGTTTGTCATCTACGGACAATCCATTCATGGACAATCCTATGGACAATCCTTAGGTCCCTTACCCACAAACGTATTTTGGACAAGTGTTGACCAAGTCTATATAGGGCAGCATTCAGACAGAACTCTGATTCATCAATAATCAATCAGTGCATGAAAAAAGACGGCACTAGAATGCCGTTCTTCATGTCAGGGTTTCAAGAAAGTAAATCAGAGCACTGAAAATCATTTGTGAAAATCTGACACAACTAGTATGACACTAGGACTAAAAAACAGGTATGGTCAGATAGCCTTAAGATAACACATTGGTCCAAACCATGATCAAAATTGTATAATTTGTACTGACCAAAATCACTTGATTTGACATTCAATTTGTGGCCAATTAACCTTAAATTAAGCATATAGGTATAGATCACAATGATGATGTGTTTGATAATCTAACAGAAAGTGTTACATTTCTCTGCAGTGCCACCACAGGGGAGATGAGGCATTACATTGGGGAGAGATGTTCTCTGCAGTCTCCTTGCTGAATGTTCATTCATTCAAGACCGCAGAACTCTGTTGAGTTTGTCATTTAATATTGTCAGAGATATATCGGACACTCTCCTTTGTATGTAAAGTTAGATCTAGCAAAATGTAGTCTTCATAGAATCAGGGGTAGATTTACACATAACGTAACCCAAGCAGTTGGTTCCAACCTCTTACTAATTCTGGGGCTGCACTCATGCACCTATTTTACAGAGATTTCATAACCTGCACTATGTTTCTGACCCATTTCGCTCTATGTACCATCACATCCTCTTGTTTAAAAAAAAAATAAATGGCAGGCATGGTGCAAATGGCCAAAATGTTGCAGTTTCCATAAGGTTTGCTAAGGTTTTGGCTTACTTTTTTGTAATGTCACCTGATGATATACTGATTCCAGAAACGTGAGTAAAAAATATGTAGAGAAAACTAACACCCCTGTAAATCTGGAAGGTAAATCTGCAGCATTTCTGCTATACATTTATACTACTTTTCTGCCCTACTATAGGATACATTTGACATTGTGTTTAAGAATTTTACCAAATTTTACATGTAATTCTAAAGAGCCAATGTAGACATTCACCTGCAGCTTGAAACTTGCAATATGAGATGCAGCCATACTGTATGGTGTCTCTGATTCTCAGATCACACATGCAATGCCAATGTCACACACTTTATGTGGATACTATGCTAGTGTCTCCTTATATGAGTAAGGGTATATTCACATGGCCGCGTGCTGGAGAGGAGGTGACCCCTCTCCCCTCCATAGAAGAAAGCGGCGCACAGCCATGCAAACGGGAAAGATATAGCATGCTTTATCTGTTCCTGGTGTACGGCATGGAACCGGTACCGCTGCTGGGCCGCCATTACCGTCTATGAGGGACATACATGTGGCCGCAAACGGGCGCGTGAATAAGGCCTAATTCACATTAATCCACTGTTGGCACATTTACATTTTTATTGTTTCCTAACAATTTTTTATTTGCATATTTCATATTTTGTTAAGGAATGATAAAATATAATCGATAACCCGCCACGTTGAAGAGCTTCAGTTGTTTATCACTTATGAGCTTTTTGCACATATCTAACAATTTGTGGGCATACATTCTTTCCGTTTCCCCTCTCGTTTGAATTTCATGCCAGCATCAGCACAGACAGAGTTAGAATTCGGAAGCCAAAACATGTCATTAGCTAAATTACTCCATGCGTTTCCTTGGTATAGATGTCCTCACTTGTAGCACTCTTAAAAACATATAAGGGCTCATTTACTAAGGTCGGTACGCCAGTTTTCTGTCGGATTTTGCTAATTTTTTTATGTGCAAATTTCTTGCACATGTATTTCAGAAGTGTTCGGTACACATACATGGCGCACGTGATCCTTTTGGCTGCACTATTCTTTAAGCGACACAAATTTTGTCGGAGCATTCGCTAAATTTATCATGCAGATTCCAAATGTCGAATTCAGTGCAGGGAGCACCAGATTCATAAATCATTAATCCGTACTACCATTAATGTGTACTATTATCCAATATTCTGCGCTAATAATTTAATTACATATATTATATTATTTTATTAGATATAATGTATCACTTTATGTCGGCAAAGATCATGTGCTTTTAGTGAGCTATTTAATTGACTTAATTCTAGGAATTACTATCCTTCCACCCCAAAGTAATTCTTCTACTATGCTTGTTTGAAGCTTAATAATTTTCTCTTCTGATTTCGTGGTGTAGCAGTGTGAGAGTCCTTCTAAATCATCACGTACGCTGGACTACAACATGATCCCGAGTTCATTGAACATTTTCCTCCTTTGTCTCTTGTTGAAATAAAAATTGATTTATTCTGATAGGAAGGATAGGTTATGTGTAACAAGCGTACACCATACTTGTCCTATATCTTACAATAATGTATCTGTGACCAGCGGGACCTATAAGTCAGTCTTTGGCCTAAAGGTGTAGAATTTAGCTTTACCCCGGTGAATACATTGCAAATAAGCATTGAGACGAAGCAGAGAAATATTAACCATTTTCTGGTCCAATCTTAGCCCCAGCTTTTCTACGTAGAATCCAGGGATTATCCCCTATTTCCATGGCACACACTGAGATTGGGTTTATTTGATCCTAGTGTTGTTTTCTTGGTTTATGAGTAGAACAGGATTTACATGAAGTTTAACATGACCACCTGATGAAGGCCTCAACATTTGCATTAATGTAGCCCCACTAATATATACTGCATATATGTTATGTAATGCTTATTACTCATTTTGGGTGTGCTGGAAAAAAGATGTTATAGATATGCATTACCCCCACCCTGATAAAACATTTTATGGCTTAGATTGAATATGTATACAATATTTCCCTCTACCTAAGACATCGTAGGTGGGCCTCATGCTTATTATCTGTCTCTAAATTCTATACATTTAAATTTTGTCAAAAGTTTGAAAATAGACTCCTTTAATTCTGGTTGAAAAGTGCCCCGTGTCTTCTTTCTGAGGTTTGTTTCATATCCTGGTCTGTTATTAACAAAACTACATATTTAGTTACAGAATGAGCACTGAGTGCAGGATTTGATGTTTGCATTAAGTCAGTGACTGGGATACTCCCATGAAATATACATTTTCTTTACTTTTCCCTTTTAACCCTTGCTTGGCCACCGCCAGGCTGATCAGGGATATATTACAAGTCAGCTTGTCAGGCGAGGAGGGGTAGTGGGGATTTTGTGTGGGGTGTTAAAGAAAGCAGCTTCTGTTTTTGTAGCTAGAGCTCTTTTGGGATAACCCAAGCCTGTAAGCCAGAGATCATGCTGTGTTCAACCTATAGGACAATGAGACTCAGCGGGGAATCTGTAATTCGGAGTAGCCTTGTCACTTGTCAGCATGTTAACAGCTCCGTCTTTCTACAGTAACCATGTAGTCTTTCTTGAAGTAACTTTGAAATCTACCAGGCAACATATTCACTCCTGCGGACATCCATGCTACTCTTTATGTTCTGTTTTATACGTATCAAGTGAGTGAAGGCATGCAAACTGAGCATGATACTGGAGTATAAAAAGACTGCGGAATCAAGAATGTGAAACGTGTTGTAAAAAAATGAATCATACAAACCTAAAAGTTAAAACCTTAATGAAGCAGCTAGTGAAACAGTGACTTTCAATATTCCTTCCCGTCTACCATCTACCATAATGGGATAGTCAGAAGACTTTTTACATATAACTTATTTGCCAAAATTTTTGGCCAGCGGTTATCTGTATCACAACGTTGATGGCCACCTTACTTCTATCTGAACTCTTTCTAGATAACCTTATGCCAAATAGTAGAATAAAATTATTATCACGGTTTGTCATACAATAATCTATGAAGGATATTATGCAATTCTCTGTTAGAAGAGAATCAGGTTGTGTATTAATGTAAGTAAACACAATCCATATGTGCTGCTGACGCATGTTACCTAATTGTTGCATGTAGGTAAAGCCTTGTGCTGCTGAGGCCCTTGAACGCTGGTTAGCAATGTGAGGCGGGGTAAGAATTTATTATTTTTTTGTCTTCAGACTAACAAGCTATTGGCTTATAGAAGCTGTGGTTTACCTAAACTTGTAGTTCAGCCTTCACCCAAAGGACTGGGAAATCCCCCCAAACTGGCACACTGTTTCTTTAACAGTTCTCCTGGCATGTATGAGAAAATAATCATATTCCACAAATTCTGAAACATCTCTGTGTTGTGAAATTTGTATATTTTTCCTACCGGAAATCTATGAATACAATTGTAATTGGATGTTACCAGTTGGGATTTATCCTATTGTGCAATTAGTCCTTCAAGTGTCAAACTGTGCATTAGCACACCCCTATGTCAAAGGTAATGGTAACACCCAGTTGTCAATGTAGTCTTAGATTTCGTCTAAGAATAACATAGGAAGATGTAACATAGGGTTTCAGAAAAAAGAAAACAGATGCTCTGGCTTGGTATTTAATGGGGAACACAAATAGTACTTTAGGCTGGCTTCACATCTCATTTTTTGCATACACAATGGGGTAGATTTATCAAGCAGTCTGAAAGTCAGAATATTTCCAATTGCCCATGGCAACCAATCACAGCTCCCCTTTAAAATATTCATGAGCACTGGTGAAATGAAAGCTGAGCTGTGATTGGTTGCCATGGGCAACTGGAAATATTCTGACTTTCAGACTGCTTGATAACTCTGCCCCAATGTGTGCTACAGCATATCTATTCATTTCTATGGACACAACAGACAGCATTTTTCATGTCCTTTTGGAAAACATATGCAAGACGTATACATTTTTTGTAACATTGGTGTCTATGGATGGCGTATGTATTAAGTGTTACAGCATATGGATCAATCCGTCACATTCAATTTTATGCCCAAATATGGATCTTAAAATTCTCTTATTAAAAAAAGTATACATTTTTGAGTGTAAAATGGATTTCAATCTCTGTGATGGATACAACGAATATGTCAGAAAAACATAGACGTATGAAGAAATATCCATCGGTTTTGTAGATGTATATGTTACTGCATAAAGCATGCAAAAAAATGAGATGTGAACCCAGCCTTACCCAGAAATGGCAGAAATGGTGCCAGGTCCCCTTTAAGGCTCAGCTATTGAAGCAGGACTTGGTGTATGTGATAGAAAGTAATTCTGCATGTGGTAATAAACAAAGGCCTCCTATAAATCAGGGTGGAAAATCTGGATGGAAGTTTTGCAATAAGGAGAGATATTGCTGCCTGGGTAGTTGAATTGCTCATTATCTGATGAAAGGTGTCAGAGGGTATCTGTCATATAGCTATTATGGGTCATGACCTTTGTATTCCCACCTACATTTTACAAAGATCAGCACAATGTTTAACTCATGCATTACTGCTGTATTATAATACATATTTATAAAAATATGTTTTTCCACTAGTGTTCTAAGTGCACAGGTGGGTTCCATACACTGATACAATTCGTATGTCAGTGTATATAGTAATACCACAGATTTTTTTGTTGCTGTACATTCGCAGGCCTTGCATTATTACAAGGGTTAAAAGTGATATTTGTGCTGGTTAGGATTCATCTGAACTTCACAGACTTGTGGGATTATTTGTGTGTGTCATGGACTCTGCAGAGCGTCTTTATTTAGAGAGTGCGGATTACACCTCTAGAGGATAAATAATAACTGTCTTATAAATAATCACTATCTTTATCATGAAAAGGTTCCCTGTAGTTAATGGCAGCAGGGCAAGGAGACGTATACGCCTTCTGTAGCCTAGATCCGGCAATGCTATGGATTACATGTACTCTGTGCTCTGAGTGCTCTGGTATAATAGGAAAAATCCTGATCCAACGCTACACCGAGAGATTAGCAAAGTCCATGTAGCAAAAATAATGTTAATCTAAGGCTCAATACTATACAAGAGGATACAATATCTAGCCTATTTAATACATCTTTGTATGGATTTTTCATATGGGACAGATACTCTGTGTATTTTCTACTGTAGATATGCCGATTGGAAACTGAAATAGTATAGTATTTATTATGTGTCCAAGATTTTACCATGGATAGACAATTCATGTTATACCCTGCAGCTAAATCTAAAGGCGCATTGCTTACTATATATTGGGGGCTAGGTGTGATTCATATACACAGAAGAATAGATTTGTATATTAGTACACATGTGTGTATCTATCTTTGTATGTGTGTTTGAATGTATGTTTGGGCCACATAGATGCTCCAGAATGTAATCTTGTGACTAGTCAATTTTCCTATCTCCTGTAGTGATATCATCCCAATAGCTTTATAATAATGATAGCCCCTCATATAATATACCCAGTTGTTGCTTCCTCTCTTAACGATAATCAATTAAACATGTACTCCTCTAATTGCTGCCAAACGAGTTAAAATTGACTAGATGCATCACATCCATTATGTAAAATGGACTTGAAAAGTACAGCTGTAGCTGCTGTCTGCCCCCTTTGTATATGTCGCTGTTATTTCTATTCTACATTCACTGACAGCTTTATAAAGGAGACCATGGAGGATACCTATACACACCGCCATGGACTGTACAGGGATACTATTACTGGTTACTAATAGCCAAGGACGACTTGTATTCACAGTTGACTCATTTGATTTATCTTGAAAAAAGTACAACAATGTCCATTATACTAATCTTTCATTGTAGAATCCCTTTTTTGAAGGTCATTAGTATGACTTGCTAAGGTTATATGCCTCCACGCCACTTTTAATTCTGTAATAAACTTGACATTTTATGACCAACCAAATTATATTGATGATGTATCCTTAACATATGTCATCAATATCAGATTTGTGGGGGTACAATTTGCCAGAAGCTCCTCTGATCAGCTGTTTGGGGAAGAAAACCTTTCTGGATACTATGTACAGCACTATTCATTTTACAGTGGCTTTACTTGGTATTGCAGCTCAGTCTTCAGTTGACGTAGGCTGAGCTATAATATGGAAGCATGTTGACACAACATGATGTCAATGGCCTCAAAAGATGAAGCGGTGTTGGACCCACCACCAACCCTATCATTTAACATTACATGATGAAACAATGCCTACAAGATTGTGGCTGTGCCTGGTACTGCAGCCCAAATGAGATGATGATGAAATGAACAGCATTACCAGGTATTGCTACAATCATTTAAATGACAGATACTTCTGTAAGAAGGTCGTGGTGCCCCTGCCCCTTCATTCTGTTGATCTTTTAGATAGTTTAGAAACTATTCAGAACTTTTATTAATGAAAGGATATTAATGTTAAATATCTTAAAATTCCTATAAGATAGTGACAATATGCAAAATACAGAAAATTAAGTTTGTTCTGAGTGCTATGAGATCACTACTAACCTAAAGCGGTTATACTATGAGTACACTTACCTTCTATCCAACTCTTATGGCCAGGCTCAAATTGAGAGTGTCAAGGGGATGCTAGTTATGAATGCACAGTGCTGTGCCATTAAATTCTATGGAAGTGGAGATTGTTCTTTTTAAACAGGGGAACTCTCAGTCTCCATCCTGGGGATCAGTGGGGATCCTAGTAGTCACACACTAACTATTCCAAGCCATAATTATAATTAGATAAATGCATCAATCATACTACAACTTTATGGTTACAAGTTTAATTAATGTAATTAATTAATTTACTAATCCAAATATTGGATGGTCAAGAGATAATAAATTATCAAAATAATTCTACTAAAGAAATATTGTAAAGTTTCTTCTATGGAGTTTGTGAATTTTTATTGTATTATTGTATTTTACAAAAATGGGCTTTGTTTAATATGATACACTAGTATGATTTCTCAGAATAGATGGAATTGGGCAAATCTGAGTGTCTATATAGTGATATGTTGTCTAGCAAGTTTTATACCAAAGTATCAGTGTACAGCAGATTATTGGACGGTTGAATCATACTGAAGTCAAAGATCGGAGTCACAGCAAACATCAACAATCACCCATTGTTTCCTAGACAGTCATCGCTACGTCATCAATAAATTGGGTGGTCTGAATACTCATGGTGCCATATGGCCGTATAACTGTGACTGTGCCCTAAGCTCCTAAGGCACATTATCCCAGGAAGATTTTATTTTTATGATGGGGACAGCTATTTTGTGACAGGCATGGGGATGTACCAGTGCAGTTCCATTTGCTGGGTATATTTTAATACCAAACATCTGCAAATTAGGAGATGGCGACCACCCACTGCAGAACTGAATAGGCATTGTTTTCCTTTTTAATGTGCCCATGGAATGTGGTTGGCACAGACCCAAACCATTGTTCTTTTAAAGAGACCTGTTGAGGCAGCTATGTTTATCCCTTATTATATGTTAATGTATTAAACTGTATCTACTTTCAACACACTCATGCAACAAAAGTAGTTAAGGATCTTGTTTTACAGAAAACTACATTTTCACCTCAGAATCAGATTTTTTTCCAGTAAAAATGCCCTTAATACTATTATAATGCAGGGTAATCACACTTGATTATGTGATTTTTCTTCTGATATTAATTTGCAAAAGCAGAGTATAATTGAATTGTCTGCCTGTAAATGCTGATTGCTTCTATGTATGTCGCCAGTGATGAAAAGCACATGATGCCTTGTGTTGGTACAAAGTAATGAAGTCAATTTGTAATAAACAGTGGTGGCAATGAATTTGTGTCATTATCAATGTAACATTCTTCTCCAACCTAATGCATTTACGAAGCATTGTGTAAAAACCGAAAGTTGGGACGCCATAAATGTGTTGATATGTTAATGAGGGGGAATTATATGTCCAGTGAGCTCCAGAATGTTGGCTTCAAAAAGTCTTTTTTTTTGAACGAACCTAGAACTTTGAGATATTTTTTCACCACTTACTGGATATTTAAAAAATGGATGGGAAACTTGACATAATCAGCCTATTAAGTAGTGATTTGCGGGCCCAAACCAGAATGTTCGGCTCCCTGCCATACAATGCAGGTTCGATACCTGAATCTGGATGCCAGCCAAAAGTTCAAGCTTACCCCCTGCCTGGAACACCCGCCATCAGTGCTGCCACTAATCGCGGGTGTTGACACTTCAAATGCCGCCAGTGGTGGTGCGTGCATGCCTAGATTTACTCTAGGATCATCTCTCCCTGATAATGCCATGGGGAGTGATGATCCTTGCACGCCCTGAAGGCTTGGCCATCACCGTCTGCTGGTGTGCTTGGGGTGGGTAAGGTATCCAAACCAGAACTGAACTTTGTGGTATGGGCTAGTTAGGCCAAATCCAAATCTAAACAGGTCCGCTCATTCCTATTACTAAGTAAATTTTTTACATTTCTTTTTAAGTTGCCAAAAATTGTCTCAATGTCTCTCCAGTGACATTGAAATTAAAAACTAAATTTCAGAACAGACTTAGATTACCAGAGTGCCATTTTCAAAATACAGTTTATAAATTTGTTGCATATTTAAGTCAAAGCACTTTCCAGCAAAACAGACGCCAAAAAGTCACATTATGAGAAGTGCATCCCAAGTCTTCTTCTTGGCAAAACATGAATAGGTCAAGTGTATAGGTGAAAAGAATGTAAGGCCATCACAATATTTCTGAATATTCCCATACTACATGTCTTTTAATGCTGGTGTACTAGGTTCACATTCAACCAAAGATCAAGAACAAATTATGGTAGTTGGTTTTCTATAAAATTGATCTTTAATGATCAATAAAAGATCAATCATGTGTTTTTTCCTAATATTATAATCCTTGAACAAGCTGTAGCTGCATATAGGTTGGCTCAACATATATATAGAATTGTGTAACATGGGCCTGATGCAGATTCCATACCATGTAGATCTCATGCACGCTGCCATGATTACCTGGCATCTGATATATATGGCAGTACGGGTACCATACAGACCTTTACAACACAAATTTGCCCATAGATCCTAATTATGTCTTTCTGCTGTTTTCCTGATGACTTTTTATTCATTTTTGTTGGATAATACAACTACGATTTAGATTGTGGATTAGTTCCGGACTACAACAAGCCAGACATGGCAGTGTAATTATATCATGAAGTTTAGATGTGGACTATAGGGCTTCTACTATATCACATGGTATTTATTTTACAGAGTTCTTGCAATTAGATTGTTTTATAAATCATATTTTGGAAAAAAATGTCTCGGTAAATAAGGCTTCAGGATAACTCATCGACTTTGCCTAGCACCGGCCTGACGTCACACCTCCTCCTATAAATATTGCTTTGATCAGTTCCTATTTCCATGTGGAATGGAGCTGGCAACTATATAATTTTGTGAGGCTGCAGCTGCAGTGGAAGATTCATTACAAACCTTCGTCCAGGTGAGAAAGGAATTGTAGTCCACAGATATCCAGTTTAACAAGTGCAATGGAAACATTTCCTGAGGGTTTCAGAAGGGAGAGAATGAATGATCATGTAACATAAATGTACTGTAAATTGTGGCTGATGTTATGGAAACATCAGAATATGTCATCAGTCCAGGCAAATATTATGTGCAGGTTTGAAATATGAGCTGCTTCTAAATCTGATGTGATGACTGGTTCTTATACCAGGGACAATGAGAGATGGGCTTCTCCTTAGTTCTGCAGCTTGTTTTCTTCTACTACCTTACCTGTTGGCTTACTCAGACATTCATTATACTTGGACTAAATTATCCATGTAGGAAGGCTCTGCAAAGCCTCCTAAAACCTCATATCTAGTCATTACATGGCTCACAATATGTGGATATGATATTCTTTACTATGCACCACATATTGACACTCTACAGTTGACGTTAGTAGTACTTTTAGTACATTTTCAAGTGATATTAATTCTAAAGCCGAATGTGTGAAAACGGGGTTAAAAAATGAAATGAGTGAAGGCCCATTCTTATCTTCTCTGCTTTGTCAATCCTTTTAGTGTGGATGCACATAAAGGTGTATAGTCTGGTGCAGCCCACCCCGTAAGTTGGTTTGATCCCACAGTCAGCACTTCTTCTACAGGGGGTGGGGGAGTCCTTAGATCATATTTCTATATGATGCAAGGACTCCCATCCTGTAGAAGAAGTGCTGACTGCGGGATCAGACCAACTTACGGAACTTTTCACCTGCCGGGAGAAATGTAGTGCCCATGCTGTATTAACAGTTTTACAATATTACGCTGTATTACAGTGCCAGTGCTGCATTTCAGCAGGCAGACAGGAAGTCCTTGCATCATATTTCTGTATGATGCAAGGACCTCCATCCTGTAGAAAGTATGCAGTCTGTGGGATTGGGTCAACATCCACAGGCTGCACATGTTTGTCTACAACTAACCTAATTTGCCCTTTTTATACAGATGCATCAATTTATTTTAAGGGCGTGCGAAACTGATGTAGGCCAGGGACACTTGGGGTAGATTAACAATTTACATTAGCAGCATGATGAATGGGATTATCGAAGAATGACTATGGAGACGATTTAACATACTTTGTACTTCACTTTTCTTATGTGCAAGGCATGGAAAAGATGACATTTTTGATGCATGTCATTGAAATTGCACCTGGTTTGGGTTTTTAGCACCCTACACAGCATTTTTAAAAAATGTGGGCAAAGTTGAGCAGGCGAAAAGCAGACAGGGGAGACAGATTTGGTTAGACAGAGCGATGTTTCTGAATTATTAAGAGGTGTTCAACTTAAAAAATATATCTGCTGGAAATACTATAAAAAAAGTAATCTGAATAGGTCCCAAATGAGTGACAGACTGTTCCTAAAAATGATAGGGTTCTTAGCCACAATCTACTAAGTAAA
Source organism: Engystomops pustulosus (assembly GCA_019512145.1). Taxonomy (NCBI): domain Eukaryota; kingdom Metazoa; phylum Chordata; class Amphibia; order Anura; family Leptodactylidae; genus Engystomops; species Engystomops pustulosus. Next base: position 58,089,119 of record CM033648.1, on the reverse strand, counting down.
GGATACAATACATGAGGTAGGGGTAAAAAGCTGCTCAATAGTGATATAGTGACGACTGGGATATTGTAGTCTTTTTGGAGAGGTTATCCTCGAAGGTTTTGGTAACAATCTATTTTTTGATGTTAGAAGTTGCTGGAGAAAAATCTTGCAAGAGGTGTATGAAGAATTGCTAAAAGTAAGGAGAATAAATAATCGGCCTTTTATGTCCGTGTAAATATTTTGAACTGACTTTGGCAATTGATAGCAATAAAAAAGATAGGCAAGCGAGAAAGGCAGGGATAAAGGAGAGGAGGAGAGGGGAGACTGTAGGGGCCTAAAAGTATAAGATGAAAAGCCACAGCGAAGGATGTTATGAATACCAAGATGGCATATGAGGGCATGCAGTACCCAGCACAAAGAAGCAATAAATATACTTCAAATCAGCATAATAAATTATAAAAAGGTTTTGACAACAAAATGCCATTGAACTGCTGCTGTGTCCACCTGTAACTGGACAAACACCTTATCTATACTTGCTAGTTACTTGATAAACATGGAAGGATGGTTGAACATGTGCCATTCTCTGTGTCCAATAGTTTCAGTGAGAGGAGACACAATGTATATTCATCTGATGTCTATGCCAGCAATCAAAATCCACAAGACTTGAACCTACAGGCCTGTGCCAGGAGTGCTCTGCGTTCCTGTCCCTGCATTGGCTCATTTCCCACTGGCCACGCCTCCCTTTGGTACGCAAAAAGCTAGCATTTGCAATTATTTCAGGGCTTCTACACCACTGGCATAATGCAGAAGCCCTGATAAATACCCCCCTTTATGTGCAATTCTGGCGATTTGTATTTTGACTGGAGCTCAAACTATGTGTGGCTGCCCATGATAATTTCCATGGGCAAAAAATAGAACAATAGATTAGAGTGAGATGCAGATATCACAAAAGGGATGAAAAGGTATTAGTCATAAGTAACCCTTAACCTATGTCTCTGTGCTAAACCACAGTTGACAACTGAACAACAGTCTTTACCCTGGGTATGTGCACAGAACAGATAACACACAAAGAAACAGACACAAACATAGTCCAATCATGTAAAACCAAGATGGTGACAAGGTACAGAATTGTGAGACAAAGAATAGTCAATAACAAAGCAAGGGTCAGAATACACAGAAATAACTAGTCAGGAGTTGGAATATATGGAGTTCCTGGATGTTGCGCTGGCCATTGATAGGTTCGGCTGTCCATCACTCCAACCACACCCAAAACACACAGACAGCTCGAAAAACCTGGGTGTGAACTATTCATGAAAAGTACTACACTTTCAGCAGAACTAACAGCAGGACCATCAAGTCCAGTGTCCAGAAGAAGACAAAAAATAGCACAAAGCTAAAGCCATTAAGCCCATAATCGAGAATAAAATCCTTCCTGACTTCAAGTATGGCACATTTACAGGTCAATGATATGTGGTATCTTTCATGCAGATTTGGACATGGAATTTTCTCTTTAATCCACACTGAGATTCTGCCCTGAAAATACCAAAATGCAGAACAGATAAGATTATAATGAAGAAAATCTTGTTAATCCCGATTCACTGCGACATGACCATGCTTAGTAGATCGGGCACTCTCAGCCTCAACCAACATCTACAGAAAACTGTGATATACATTCAATCATCTCACATGTTACGATGACATTGAACAAATATTTGTAATAGTTCCCAGTTACTATTTCTCACAAGGAAACACATATCTTTATAGTATTAAGAAACAACTAATACACTCAGGCATTCGCAAACTGCTGGTGGCAAATAACAAAATTAGCTAATTCCAGAGAAGTGAGTGAGTAGATAATAATAGTAATTGCCTCCCCCTGTCTTTGCATTGCACAAGGTTTTATTCAGGTTTCATCGCAGAGCAGAAATGTGTTGGTTCTGCAGAAGAATGAATGAGAACATTGCCAGGGCATTGACTAGTGAATGGATATTATACCTGTTTATTTAGATGGGGGTTCCAGGTTACTGAGCTTTGTCCTCTAATTCCTAAGGAAGCACTATTAACTATTTAACCTCCTGGCTGGTATTAGCATAAGTATACAACAGTGCTTTCATTAAAGAGGATTTCAGTAACAAAAAAATGAGACATTTATTTTGAAAAAACATAAAGAAGTATGCATCTGACATGGATTTTCTAGAAAATGTTTGTGACAAACAAACTGTTAACATGTTATGTTTATTGTCTAAATTGGCTATGTAAATTTTCAGCTATTATGTATATTGTTTGAAGATACTATTATTTTAATGGTTTCTTTTAAATGGTGTGGCTTAAATATTTGCCTAAAGTCTGCCCATAAACATGCCCTTGTGGATAAATGAGAAAAGAACCAGTAGAATTATCACATTTTTTGCATTTTGCATTTGACTCTTTTGTAGCGCAGCTCCATTAGGCATTATGCAACACAAATTAGGGGGGTTCCGATGCTTAGTCCAAAGTTGCATGGTAAAAAAAGATTTATATTTACCTACAGATTAGGTCTTTTGTCTTGGCAAGAATCGTTTCCAGTTGAATTGAAAACTAGCTGAAGGATGTATCCAAAGAGCTGTGGTCAACAACTCACCAATTATAAATGGTTTACACCAAGGTTCTGTGCTGGGCTCACTATTATTTAGCTTCTTTATCAAAGGTATAGAGGTTGAGAAGGACCCGGGTGTACTGGTAGATATAAATTTAATAACAGTATGCAATGTCAATCAGCTCCCTCTAAAGAAGCAGGATCTTCTAATTTATCAAAAGTGGTCTGGACTTTCAGGATAGGGATGTACCGCAGTGGTTTCACCTCACTTGGAATATCGCATCAAGTTCTGGGCACCAGTCCATAAGAAGTATTCCCTGAAGAGATGCAAAAATGATAAGGTGTATGGAGTGTTTCAGGAAGGATTCAAACTATTTATTTAGTTTCAAAAAGAGACAACTAAGGGAGGGCATGATTAATTTGTATAAATATATCAATGGTGCAGACAAAAAATATTGTGGAAAGTTGTTCCACATACAATCAAATCAAAAGATAAGGGGGCACTGTCTCCATCTAGAGAAAACAAGACAAGGCTTCCTTATTGTAAGAACTGTGAATCTGTGGAATAGCCTGCCTCAGATGCTGGTAACAGTAGGGACAGCAGAGAGCTTTAAGAAGACTCTAGATGCTTTTTTGCACCAAAATAACATTGATTTATGTTATATAGAATTATTGTTCTCAAGACCACTATGACCAAGCATTATAAAGTCAAGCAGACTTATCCTTATCTTCCACCATCTGCCATGAGGGGAGAGTAAGGAGGCTCCAATGTCAGATGGTTGGTGGGTATTTCTTTTGGAAACCTAAAAAACCTTTGCTCATCCAAGACAATGGTAGCTTCTAATATGAATAGGCAAATCATTTATAAAAACCTGTGCCAATTAGGAGGTTCTTAAAGCAATTTCATGTTTCATGTTTCGTGTTTTATTTGGTATAGGAGTTTACTGTGCATGCTGGTACCAAGCCATTATGGGCCATTCCAATTTCTCCATTTTACCATACCATAATGGTGAGCCACATATATTAATGTGCTGGATCTTGCTCTTATATAAAGCACATACAAGGGTGAATGTTTATTTCTGTAATCCTCCCCATTTCATTCAAATTGTTTGCATAATGAGTAGCCAAAGTTAAGATTTTTTTTCCTCTCTGCTTTTTAGTGCATGCCATGAAAACCTCATATGTGTTGATGGCCAGTAAACATGGCCACCATGAAAGGAATAAAGTCAAATAAAACAAGTAACAACAATGATGCCTTCATTGTTCAGGAAAAAGGCAACGTTATAAAGCTGAATCGGCTCTAAACCCATATTAAACATGATAGCTTCCTTAACTCCTTTGCTGCCAAAGGGGTCGGCGGCACATTGAAAGTCTTTCTGGCAGCCAAGTGGTTGTAACATCTATTTTTCAGCTAATGACTTTCCTGCAGATGAAAATAAAATGTCCATATAAAAAGATGATTTATTAGCAAAAGGCTGAGACATGGAGGAGACGCATTAATAGGATCCAGACATAGCCATGCAGAATCTTCCTATTTTTCCTATGTTATGTATGAGAAATAAAATAGGCATTGCTTGCATATAAAAAATAAGGAGCCTTGACACGCATAGTCTGTGAGAACCGGGCTGGTGAGAGGAAGAACAAGGAGGTGTAACAGTGGCTGTTAAATCCTGGAAAGTTTTATGCAGTGTGTATCTGGTACCTTTCAATCTACATAGTCTTCTTTACATTATCAAGATGTATAAAGGTTCTTTTATTTTCCGTTTAGTACCAAAAAAAAATCAGTGAACGTCCTTTTATTGGTGGAGGTTTATATTGTTTATATTTATATTGTTCTGTAAAGTGGAGGATTCTCTGAACGTGACCAATAAGATTTCTTCTTTCATTTTCAAAAAGTTCAAGATGGCAATTGCTCTCTTTACACATCTGCTTTACTTTATTGTTGTACCAAGGTTTAAACATGGAAATTTTATTAGAGCTGAAGAGCCAAAAAGTTTGCATCCTTATCATAGTTTGGACAATGTGACTGGTTTCCCAAAGTTTTAAAAAAAGATCCCGGGATATTGGCAGAAGTTCTGCCTGCATGGTGGACAATAACTTATTTGTTGACTATTATTTCTCCCCATCCACAACTCCTCAACTCTTAGTAGTAGGGTAGCATTTCCTGTAGCTTGTCTCAGGATTCCAGAATTTACCTGCGCATATCACCTCCACATTGAAATCTGTAGATAGATTTACTGGCTCCTAATGCTCCTAACCTGGGTCTTTTATCTTCATAATAATAAAAATAATAATATATTAATAATAATTCCTTATTTATATAGGGCACACAGATCACGCAGCGCTGCATAGAGCTTGCCAAATCAGTCCCTGTCCCCAATGGGGCTCACAATCTAATCAACTGACCAGTATTTTTGGAGTGTGGGAGGAAACCGGAGGACCCGGAGGAAACCCAAGCAAACTTTTCTTGAGCAACATTCCTAAAAGATTTCCTTCTCTGCATATTCTTCATTCTGTTTTTTTTCGAAAAAGGTCAAGTCTAAAAAAACAAGACTGCTTGGTTGTAACAGGAAACTGCAATTTGTATTTTAAATGATATTATACAAACTTCCCAAGAAATATATTCCATATATAGTGATCTTAATTTTTGGGTTGTGTGGTGATCCATTATCAAAGTATCTTACTATATGTCTCCACTTCTCATCGTAGGACTTATGTTGCCTGTTTTTTGCGTGGTGGAGCAAATGGACAGCCGTGAAGAACATGCGGAGTTTGTACTGGTTCGGAGAGATGTCCTTTTCAATCAATTGGTAGAGACAGCTCTTCTAGCCTTAGGATATTCTCACTCATCGGCGGCTCAAGCACAAGGTATGGTAAATAACAAAGTGGAGATGATTGTCTTTGATCGATAATTTTTCTGTTTGCAAGGGCCATTACTATCAGTAATCATTACTTTTGTAGGCTGTTAAACTGGTTTAGAAACTTATAAATATCACATTTACACTGAAAAAATATGTGGTATTGTAAATCTTTCAGATATTTACTTCTGTCATGTTTTGATGAATTCTGCACAGCTATTCCATTGCATGTTTGCAGCTATCAAAGTATGTCATTTGTCATTCAACTTTCTCAGGAAAGTGAATGGCAAATTGTAAGTAAGCAAGTAAATGCCTCATGCACATGACTGATTTTGGGGGCCGTGAGGTAGCCGCAAAAATGGCAGTTAATGCACAGCCCCCATTGAGGTCTGTCACGGTGTGGTGAAGCACAGTACATGCGATGTGTCTTACCATACCATAAACAAGCCATGCAGTTGCACTGCATATAGTAGAGTAGGTCTTGTTCATGCCAATGTTCATCCAACTAAAACGGGCCACAAACAGGGGATCACCGTACTACTACTCCTCCCATATTGATAGATACTTAAACAGTCCGGTACAGCTGTGTAACAGCCGCTATGGAAACTGCAATCAAAACCATGTATGTTACCTTTGTTTGAGATCAGGGAGGGATTCATTCTCCTTATGAAGATCGCCTTTGCAGGCACAGACTAGAGGCTTATGTGCTGATTGGTGGGGTTTTCAGTGATAAGACCCTCACAGATCATGAGAACGGGCGGTCTGATGTACCTCTTATATGTGCGGTCAGGTGCTCCTCTCATCTCAGGGAGCAACAAGTTAGGCCCTATCAGACTCCTTTGGAGCCCCCCATTCTTGTGATCTGTGGGGGTCTCAAGTTAGGTTCTATCCTTTGGATAGGGCCTAACTTGTTTTGTAGGAAAACCCCTTTCAGGTAGCTATTGTGCAACCTGAGTACTTATGAACTTCAAGTTTTATATTTTGTAAATGGCTGACCTGTAAGCTTTCTTCATGAGAAGCGTACATTTTCCCAGTCTTCATTTTTTATAGACATGTAGACATCTTTTAGTGCATAGCCACATCCCTCGTTACAGTGCGTCTGCTGTAAGGGAAATCATCTTTCCATTTTTATGATTATTTCCATGCTGGAAGTAAACAACATTATGCTGAATAATACATAGTTGTGTGATTGTCACATTCTTCAACCTATTAAGATGGTCTTCCTAATAGTTTTTGACGTGCACACCATCAGTGAGTGCCCAGTCAAGCCAGCATAGCCGGGCAGTGCTGTGCTATAAAGCAGTTTATTATTGTGTAAGGTAATATTTTCCTTTGGATTGTGTCATATGAACATGGTTAGCAGCTCCAAATAAGAGTGAGTCACACAGCACACTTCCAATGGGGCCTTTGTCCTCTTCAATTACACATGAATGTAAATCTAATTGTATTTATGGTTGGACTTCTCATTGCTTTGCTGTTTAATCTAATATTGGAAGAACATCTTTATGTTGCAACCCTTGGAGGCAGAGTTTTATGGTTGGTCTTTGGTATTCTGTTAGAGAAAAAGAATGTATCAAACTCTAATTAAAGTCTTTACACAAAGACATCTCTACAACGAGCCGAGTAATAGAGAAGGGGATGGACAGGTTTGCCTATGCTTGTGGTACATATTGTTACAAAAAATCAAGATGTGGCTTACAACCAAACCAGACTAACCACCTTCCATGGATTTATGGGTTCCAGTTATGTTTGTAACAGTATAATAACTGGATAAAACATATACAATGCCCGTTTAGGTTTATTGCTTTCTTGAAATCTTGCAAAGTCTCTAATTCAATTTTGGAGTTAAATTGTTTTCAAGTACCATGTTAGATTGTTTTTTTTTCTCATGTTTACCACATGAAATATCCGCCTATCTTTTCATACTTTTCAGATGAAATAGTGAAGTAGAATTAGTAAATTTTCCATTTGGCACAATTGACTGTAATTTCTACTACTTTGCAGGTTATCATCTTAGTAACCATTAGAGCATCCAGACAATACGCATTCAATCAATCATACACAGAGTTCAACTACATCCATCTTTGTGTTAATCTAGTCACTCTCCCCCGGAATGAGTGGGTTTATTTTGCAGTGACATTTACATTACACACGATTACCACATAGAAAACCATCATTGTCTCATCTACTAACAATAGATGTCACAGCTTATATATACCTTCTATCAGCAGAGATCATTCCCAGAAAACTCTCCATAAACATGTCAGCTTCAGACCATCGCTCCAATGGCCATTAGTCTGCCATAAAGCATATCACTAAATGATGTTACTATATGTAAATGAAAGTCAACATAATCAGGGACATAAATAGAAGAAAATACAATCAGAAAATAAGGGCAGATAAAACAATTGCATGTTTTGTTTATGTTGCAGTATAGTTCAGCAGTGGCCAAACAGTAGATTACAATCTACCTAGTGGACTTTACATAGTTAGAAATTACATAGTTACATAGGCATGTGCCCAACATTAATGTCTATCAAAGGTAGAAACTTGATCCTAAAGAAGGGAAATATGTTTTTCCAAGTGATGACATTTTTAAACATCAATATTAAATATTTATTTTTTTCTCTTTTTTAAATTTTTATCTGCCCAATCATGTTGCTCTCAAGGAATAAGTGGCCCTTAAGGATATAAGACAGAAATTTTCATTCCGGCATACAACACCGAAATGGACGTAAATTTTTATAGGGAGATCAGATGAGATAGCTATTGACAGTAAGATCTCTCTAATATGTAATGTGTATGACAGCTTTAGATTTTATATGTGGTTTTACATAAGGCTTATGTGCCTCTTATATTACAGCCATAAAAACACATTATAACACCCCCACAATACTCTACAGCGATTTTAACAGTTCCTAAATTAATGCCAAGCAGTGCTTTAATGATTATTAGGATGGTAGGCACATTGTGCTACACAACACTATGAGATTATATGGTGGTCATCACTTACACCAAGTATTTTGCATCAGGATTCTAGAATTTACAGTTTAAGGTCTTGAGATGAAAACTGGCAAGGTACACATGTCAATCACTGCAAACTATTTGCTTTGATTCTATTCCTTGTCTGGATATAAAATGGATCTGTTGGTAGAGACATGAGGCTGGGTCACAGCAGCTCTTTGCCAGTTTTTGAATTAGTTTGTAGACAACTTTAAATATCTATAAATGTGAGGTCACACTCAACAAAACTGTGGCTTGTGCTTTTTCTGTGTATACCACTGTTGGCATACTCAAGCAGCTGAAATGTTTTGTATCTAATGTCTATGTGTTCAGGTCTCTATACCCTGTAGTCAGTAGTTGACCAAACTCCCAAGGAATAGCAGTAGACTCACTGGGGAAGATTTATCAATGTGTTGGACATCAGACCACTTTAGAGTTAGAGTAGACTGTCTTCTAAAATGAAACTACACATTTTCACCTAAACTCTTCTACACCATGATCCCACGCTGGTCTTCGTTAAGCTTGACATGTTGGGATCACCTGAAAAAATAATAGTTATAAAAAGCAGCCCCATGCGTGGGGACGCGATTCCTATTCCTGCCCTGATTTGTGCCTGGGCACTTTGAATGGACTTGTCAGCTGGAACTTAAACTATGGCACACATCCTGTGGCTAGATATTGCACATGGTAGTAATGTATCAGAGCAGATTCTATAGCTTTGTATATTTATAAATTACAGAAAGATAGACCTTCAAATAGAATTGACCAGTGTTCATACATAATTCTCTTACTCATCTTCTCTTTGTACATTTTCTTGTATTTGTGTGCAAGATTTTACATGTCACTGTAAGATGAAAAGCAAGAAGTATTTGTAAAGAAACCCCATTCTGTGGAGAAGATTCTATCACTCATTGTTATTCAAAAGTTCAAGTCTATCCAGAAAAATAATCTCTGTACTGTAAGATGGGTTATGTTAACTGATGATATATACAGATATCATATATATTCGTGTATAAGCTGAGCCAAGTATAAGCCAAGGTACCTAATTTTACCACGAAAAAAACAAGGAAAACTTATTCACCTGAGTATAAGCCAAGGGTGGGAAATGCCGTTGCTACTGTTAAATAAGTAGCCTCCCCTCACTAATAAAATGTCCATCAGCCCGCCCTCACTAATAAAATGTGGAGCAGCAATCCTCTCATTAATGAAATGTCCAGCAGCAGTGCCTTATCATAATAAAATGTCCTGTAGAGCCCCCCGTAAAATAATAAATGTTGTACTCACTTTCCTCAGCTCGTCTTTTCCCCATAGCTCCGGCTTCCTGGCAGTGTGGGAAGAGGCATGTGTGCACACCCTATGATTTAATCAGGTGGCGACCCTGGTGCATCCTAGTGTGTGTGCTAGCAGAGTGTAGAAATGTGCCTCTACCCGCACTGCCGAGAAGTCAGAGCTACATGGAGAAGAGGAACGTTGGAGGTAAAAACATTTTTTTGTATACTTAAGTATAAGCCAAGTCGGGATTTTTCAGCACAAACTCAGTTTACACTCGAGTTTATACAGTACTTAGTTGGTACATAGTTAAAGAGGGAGTCCTTATAATGTGAATAGCCATGTGCATTAGATAACTGTGGTTCCACAGCTATTCCTCTTCATCACATGTGTCAAGAAAGATGAGAGTGGAGTAAGTCCTCTGCCAGACACTTCTGACAGCTCCAATAACAAAACATCCAATAGTCAATCTTTCCCTTTCTCAATAATGAGAGAGAGTCAGTAGACCCCCATAGGCATGAGAGGATAGGCCAGTTCCACCAAAACTGTTATCATTATTTTGATGTATATTACTAAATTTACAATGTTTAGGGTCAAAGAATTAAACAGAAGAAGCACTACCGCTCTCAAAGTGGTCTGGCATATTCATGAGGGGGCGGGATTGTGAGCGGGATTAGGGGTCTCGGACCGCCCCCTCATGAATACGCCAGACCGTTTCTTTTGTGCTCCGCAGCGGTGTTAGATAGTGTTTCCGATAACACTATCATTCTAACACTGCTGCATTAGTTTTAGCACTAGTTTTAGTGCTAAATAGTTTTATTATTTTAACACTTTAGTAAGCAGCTCCTAGTGCCAAATTTCGAGGTGACAGGTCCTCTTTAAAGGGTTTGTCTGGTTTTTAGAAATGTAAAATGTATTGTCTATGCTGACGATAGGGGATCAATTTGAGATCAGTGGGGTTTGATCCTCAGCAGCTCCACTGATCAGCTGCAGCAGAGGACAGTGCCGTCACCTCCATCCATCATGTGGCCTGTGTACAATGTATAGTGGTGTGCCTGAGACCTCTCTATTTGCTTATGCCCTGAATCTTTCCATTTCAATGACCCTGTACAAGCCCTTTAAATCTTTGAAGATTATAGATTATCGGTCCCAAGCAATAATACAGAATTCTAGTCTTTCTACCTATGCCTTATGCTTACATTTATGGGGGAAGGATTTGACCAAATACAGAGAATTACAAGGACCTTTTTATGAGATATGGCAGAAAGTAATAGAGTTGTTGATCTGTTTCTCTTTTCAGATTGACAAGTGTCTGTTTTTTTAAGGGATCTTAGTATTAAAAGCTTTTCCAAACGCAGCAAGAATTTTAAGATGGGTTTTGGAACTGTTCCGTAGTTCGATAGTCCCCTGAATGTTTATTAGTCAATTATACCCCCCTATTTATCCCAATCCCATTTACCCAAGCCATTTTATAAATAGGTTTTATCCATGTATTGCACTTTCATATCAAAGCATGAGGACATTATCATCAAAATGGCTTCTTTGCTTGCAAAGACTAATTTAACAGGCATCTTTTAATTTGCTTCACTGCTTTGTGGTCTCTGACACTGTACATTATACATCACATGAGAAGGGTTAGGATAGATTTATCCATCGCTTCAGGATAATGGGAAAAGAACATAAAACTTATGCTGTTACTTGAGTGTGTATTAGGAGTCATATTTTGTCTGCTATTCTCTTATGGAGCACATTTAATGGATAGCTGTCAGAATAGTCTGTACATTCAGCTGTCAATGAGTTTCTAACCTCAAGCTTTTATAACCTTGAAGGCAACCTATCCTCTTATACTTGTTGTGCCTCATTATTTCCATGATTCTATATGCCCATAGTTCTGTGGGCACATTATTATGGGATGAGAGGATATTGCCCCATACAGTGATTCTTTGACATAATATACATTTTTTTCACCCAGTAAACATACAACCTTTTGACCTTATTCCTAATTCCTTTATGTATGTTGGATAGTTGAAATATAGAATTTAGCAAATGCTGCTTTATCCTTTGTCTACTATCTTTATAAACAACAATATAATTGCTGAAGATCCAATTTTAATTGCTGAGTTCCAATGCACTTTAAGAGAACCATATTTTACAGCATTAAACCACTAGTACCCTTTGGTAGGGTATAAAATATCCTTTCTATAATTCCATTTGTTAAGTGAGATCTCACCTGTTTACTAATAAAATATGATTTCTAGAATTATCTCTTTTATATGAAATCTCTTCTGTCTACCTATAAAAAAAAATCTCCTCCAAAGTTATGTGAAAATGAGCAGAGAAAAGTCATATTTTCCTGAGATAAGTCAAGTGTAGAGGCTGCCAGGAAACTACAGATGCTCCTGTCTTCAGTTCTATAGTACCTAGAAATATGGTCTATAACAATCTCATTTTTCAGATCAGATCTTTGATCTACAGTGACTGGGGATATAGGCATTTAAAGAGATAGTTGGAAATGTAAGCTTCAGATAAAATTCAATTCCCTCCTATTTTTCAACTGCCTGTATCTCCAGTTGTATAGATCACAAAACCTGCTATGATCTAAAAGAAGAGATTCTTATCTTTAATATTACACCAATAGCATTTTCTAGGTGCTATAGAACTGAAGATAGGGGTATCTGAAGTGTCGCTCCCTCTGTACACGCTTTTCTGGCAAAATATTTCTCTTTTCTGCTCATTTTCTTATGACTTTTGAATTAACTTGGCAAACAGGCAAATTTAAAAAAAAAGAGTGAATTCTAAAAAGGAATTTCTTACCCTACTTGAGGGGGTTTGTAGTATAATGGGGTAAAATCAATGGGACAATGTCCCTTTAAAAAGTAGCATGCAGGGAGATGCTTTTATGTTTATTGAAATACCCTTTTAATTAATTTAGCCAGGATGTGCTAGAAGTATGGAACCACCTGCTCTTAACTACCGGGGTCCTTACTGATTATAAGAACAGTAAAAGAATTAGATTATCTAGCGATATTCTAGACTAAAAGCAGAACCTGCCAGAGGAGGCAAACACCAGCATGTAAGTGTTCTTGGTTTACAATTCTTCATCCTGGTGGTAGATGTCCTTTAAGCTCTCTGGATGTTTTCCTTTAGTCCCAGGCTGCAATGAAGCTTTATGGATAATCCTTGTTCCCAGTACAAACTTTGAAAATTGAATTTTCACAGGGACAAAACAATTTTTGTCTGGAGTTACAATTGTAAAATATACCTGTTATGACTTACATTCAAATTCCACTTAAGAACAAACCTAAAAGAACCTGGTCTGTAATTTCCTAATTATCTAAAATTCCCTTCCTTACAAAAAGACACATAGGTGTCAGATGACGCTATATATGAACACTAGTGAAGGCTGCATAGAACTGGGTCACGTTCAACTCAATGAGGAAACATTGCTATCCTTTTATATCCTGCCCCTTTGTCAGTAACACCTGCAAAGAAGGAATTGTCTGTTCCAATAGAGAATTACTAGTTCATAGAGGATGGCAAGCACATTTTTGTACCGCTATAAGATGCTATAGTTATATCTTACATATGGAAAGGCTGGCACCAAGTCATGTGTTTTAGCCTTGCTGGGTACTGAATGTCTTTTATTTCACATGGAAATTGCTAATGACCTTCTGCCTGTCTATGAACACACTATAAATTGCTAATTATTTATAAAAAACAGGACTTTAGTTGGAAAATATGTCGAAGCTTTCCAAGTTCACCGCCCTATTATGATGTCACATTTGCCTATAATGCTGCATTTTATAACTCATCAAGACCTGGGTCTACCTGTATAGTACAAAATGGCTCATTCATGCCAAGCAGTGCCAAAGGCAACTTGCAATTTCATAGCATAGAGCTGGTTGGCAGCATGCACAGCGATTGAAATAAAGTTAAAAGTGCAGCGTTTAGCATTTAAGTTGGTGGCATATAATTATAATAGCTGTAATTACTGAAAGCGTTTCATACTTGAGATCCAAGCAGATGGAGGCCATGAGAATACCACCATCCTCACTGGAGGGGTGAAAATGAGCAGCAGCAGGTATTACGCTCACATTGTGACGCCCGCTTCCCTTTAATGCTTCCCAGACAAGTTGGGATTGTGAATCGTACAAGGCAAGTCTTGTCCATGCTGCTTAGTTTTTAATAAGGAAATGCAGCATTATCAGAGCCAAAGGCATGTTATTGACCATGACATGGCATATGTTTATTGTTATCATCATGAAATCAACCAGATATTGAATTATGAGTGACGAACGAAAGGAAGAAGGGGAAGATATATATATACACATTTTGCCCAGACTGTAGCTATGAACTGTGAGTAGCAGTAACTTAAACTTAAAACACTTGGCAACTATAAATGGAGTGGGCATGACCTATGATGTCCAGGCAGTGGAAGGAGGATGAGGAAGGAGAATTGTCAATTGTAGGTTTCTGTGGCATCTGCCTACTACTTCTATCTTTATACGTTTTAATGAAATTCAGACTTTTGATTGTAATGAGCTGACTTCTAAAAACTGAAAAACTGAGGTTATTTTTTGAACTAATAGTTTGCAGCATGAAAGCTGCAAAGTTTTATTATTTTCTATTTAACATAACAAAAAATTTGATTTGATTAATTGGTTATTTTTAGAGATAAGCCTACCCATTCAAAGACTTCTTGCTGAAGTAGCAATGTTCGGGCCTGAACCTGAAAGCTTATTCCGGGTCCAATGCTGGTGGGGGGGAGGGGATCACACAATGCAAACCAACCATCTTGTTGAAATCTGGGTTTGGGGAATCAAACCCGCTGTGTTCGGCACAGACCCAAAGATTGCAGTTCTGGGCAGCTCATCGATAGTTATTTTCTAGTGAAAGCAGAAAACTTGTTCAAGAACATGAGCGATACATTTCCACTTTGGACTTGTAAATGGAGAAAGCTGTCAGTCACATCGCTTACATCTAGACCTGTTCAACCCTGCAAGTAATGTAATGTCTAATCATGATAACTGCCTTTAAGAATACATCTAGTGATTACTTGAGTTGGCACTAAAGCAGTTTATTAAGAAGTTATATTAGAGCCGATAGGAACAACAGAAAAACTCAAAAGAACTTATAATACTAAGGCCTCATGCACACAGACGCAGGCAGCAAAAACTCCTGTATGTGCAAAAAAAGGTAAAATCCGCAAAAAAAGGTAGCCTTTTTGGAGACATAGGGGGCTATTTATCATTAGGCAGCCTCCTTGGGACAGTTCTATCTCTATTTTTGGAACTCCGCTGCCCATCAGATATAAGTGGCTTTGGCCCTATAATAAACTATGGTCTAATTTTTTTTTCAAAAAAGTTACAAAATGCATAAAAAGTCCCAGCACATACAACAGCAGGGGACTGGAGTGACTATGCAACTTTTTATGAGATTTTTTTTAAAAAGTCATGAATCTGGCTTTATGACTTTTTTGAGACTTTTTTACACTAAGAAAGCCAGACAAAATAGCCTCTCCCCCCCCCCCCCATGGAAAGGGTAAAATCTGTGTAGTGACCGTCAGCTGTCACTTTCATAGAAGTGAATATTTGCCTCAGCTGCAGTTAAGACTTCTGACCACTAAACAAAGCAAAGTCAACTACTACTGGTTCTGCGCCAAAAAGCTGATTGTTCCACGGACAGGGCATAGCATGCCACATGAGACATTGATAATTGTTTCAAAGAACAGACCATCAATCTTAATACCTGGAGCACCAGTTCAAAGTTTAGATTTTAAAAACAGGAAGTAATGGGAGTGATTAAAATCTCTGTACAGCGCTGTGGAATATGTTGGCATTATAAAATAGAATCAATTGAATAAATTAAAATTTATGATATACTGTTTGCTTTGAGGTTTTTTTTGCTTGCTCTCTCCCCTTACATACATACACATAGAGCTTATTCTTTATTTCCTTTCCATTTTCTCCTAACAAAGAAGCGTTAATAAGTGTCCGTGAATGTTGTACCTTGCAGCCACGTTTTTTTAAGGAAAATTGAATGTAAATTGCTCTGTATGCAAACCTTACAAAAAGCTCTTAAGTACAGTCCTAGCTTTCTCTCCCGTAAAAAAATGAACACTCTTTTTGTTTCTTGCAGTGCTGCTGCTTTTAGGCTGAATAATACCCCCCTTTAAATGATACATTTTTCTGCATGTGGTTCTGACCAAAATTATAGTGACTCCCCATCTTGGAATCAGATCTGGAGCTTTTTTTGCTCTCTTGTGTTTCTCTTTAAACCCTCCTGTAAATATCGCCCGAGCCTTTAATTAAAGAGAGCCCCTTTTAATCCTCGGGTCTTCAAGTTCCAATTAAATGGTGCCACTTAAGTGTGAGGTCTTTATGGAATTTGTAATATAGGCTTAATAATTAATAAGCGCAAGTAATTGTAACAACCCTTACTGGTAATAACAGGCTCTCGAGGAGACCACAAATATGTTTAGTGCAGCTCGGTTTTTATGAACTGAAAGCTCTCGTCCCATCAACACCTTTTTAACTGTTAGTGCAAATGGTCAACTTCCTCTCACCCCTACACAGACGTATACAGAGCAGAAATGGAACGGGTAGGGTTAACAAATTGGTAAAAAGTTGTAGTACCACAAATGTGGAGGAACTTTAACCTTACTGCTACTCTGTTATTTCACCGAGCCTCGGCCTCCTATATATCTGTGTTGTCAATACAACTATGTTGATGTTAGATTAGTGGGAAATTAACTCCAAACAGTTCTATAATGTATATGAGTGTTTATGTCTACTATTAAATGTGTATGGTGTATACCGCAACGCAAACCTGGGTGACATTGAGTGAATAGATGTAAACCACCAGCGCACATTAGGATTTAATTTACTTTGTTATAGAAAATATTTGCATTATTTAGGTTATATTGTATGGAGCAGATCATATTCCCCAGAGTTGGGTAATCTACATTATCTGAGCAATAAGCAGGTGTCCTGCACACTGGGGCCACATTGATAAGAAAATAATATAGAGCTGGTGTGACACTAGTGAGTACAAACTTGCTCCGCGTGTCTGCAGTATTTCAGCCCACTTTGAGTAGAGAATATTCCCAAAATATAAGTGTTTGTAAATGTTATGTAGATAATGTGCCTAACCAGGCTTATTTTTTTACAGGAATCATTAAAATTGGACGCTGGAACCCGCTGCCCCTCAGTTATGTTACAGATGCCCCAGACGTGACGGTCTCCGACATGCTACAAGATGTCTACCATGTGGTAACATTGAAGATTCAGTTACAGAGGTGCGTGGTTGAACTCTGATGTATGTAGAGTTTTATTAGGCAGACACATTTTATACATTCAAAACATAAAAAATTTACTCAGTATTTGTGGCCTTAGTTGAGCGCCTGTAGGAGCAAAATACTTTTCAACGTGGATATCTTAATCTCAGCTTCATGGTCAATTCTTCATAATAATGAAATGTTTAACGTTGTATACTAGTTATTATATTGTGTTGTGTAGTATGTTTATTTTCTTTGTCTGGTTTTCTCAGTTGTTCTAAACTTGAGGACTTGCCGGCCGAGCAGTGGAACCATGCTACTGTCCGCAACGCCTTACGAATGCTGCTAAAGGAGATGAATCAGAGCACCCTTGCCAAAGAATGCCCTCTATCTCAGGTCAGTTCAGTTTTTCAGCCACACAAATAAATGTTTTTCCAGTGCATCATTATGTATGGAGAACGCATAAGTATAAAGTGGACTTCAAGAAGATTGGGGTAAATCTTTTCAATTCAATGTCTGAATTGGACAATGTTATCAGAGTTAAAGGGAACCTGTCAGCAGAAATTGACCAACTAAACCACTACCAGTATATTGCCAAGCAGCTGAACACCTTCCAGATGATGTCACTGAAGTCAAGCTCTCTCTCTTCCTCAGAAATCCCTCTTCACTGTAATTGAAGGTCCTGCATCCAGAGACATCACTTACCACATCTCCTGAAGTCTGATGCACAATGTCAATCACAGTGGAGGAGGAGAGGAGAGCTCCCTACCTTTACTACCAGTGTTAAACTCTCCACCTTCTTGTCTTTATACAACCAATTTACATCTCACACTGAAGGAAACAAAAACTACAAGGTATTATGCCGTTTGACAACCTACTTGTAGCGATTTATTAGGCCAATTGCTGATGACAGGTTCCCTTTAATGTCATAATAATACATAGGGTCTAATTATAAATAATTGTACGCATGGCTAACATGTCATTACAAGCCCACCTTTCACTGAATGAATATCAAGATGGCCCCTAATTTGTTCTCAAAGTAGATAAGGCACCACCAAACATGTCTGACTAGTTTTTAAAGTATCCACATGTATAATATTCCATCCTAGTACCATTCTTTTTTTTTACTTACTCTTTGGTGTCATTTATCTTTAGTCAGGACATTTTTACGCTTTCTTCGCTTCTTCTGCGTCTTGGGCTTAAATGCCATATTATATGACTTAATATATCTAAGAGGTTGATATATCAGGCATGTTTATCTGTTGTTTTTATCAAAAAAGCCGCAAAAAAGTAGCAAAAAGAGAGACTGCTGGGCATCCAGCAAACAGGAATAAGTAAAGGCAAAAAGGAGAAATCGCGTTTCGAAAAATGATATCCTTAGTCATGGCTGAGTAGTCATAAATATGGCCACTGTGCAGCTTAGGTTAAGCCCTAAACCCTTGACAGATTCGGCAGTGGAGACTTATTAGCAACCCTTATTAAATAACCCTATAACTTCCTTTCATAGGATAGGTCCTATGTAGCTTTTGCATTGTCAGGGGTGATACGGAAGGTCTGCAATTAAGATTGGAGCTAGAGTTGCAATGCGTCGATTTCTGCCTTATCCCTGTATTTAAAGGAAACCTTCCATAACAATCAAGCATAGTAATCCAGAGACACTTACTTATAGATCCAGGCTCTGTGACTGTGGTAAAATTCTTATATGTGTTATCCATGGCCTCCTTCCTTCTAAAACCAGCTTTTAATGCTATTACCCCTTACTGGCTATGGGCTTGTGATAGAAGCCCTCTCTGCTCTGGATTCACATCTTGTTGTTACATGGCTGTATTTAAACAACCTCGGGGGGACGTATGTATGACCGCAAGCTTGCAGTCTTACATATGTCTCCCATAGACGGCAATGGGTGCACGGAGCTCTAAGGTGCAACACGTCCTATCTTTCCCTTTGTTACGGCCCCGTGTGCCATGTATCGCTATGGCGAGGTCACCCCTCCCTCCTCCTCTCCTTCACAGTGACCTTATGGCCGCCGGGCATACATTCGTGTGCATGTAGCCTCACCCTCCCACCGCTACTTCCTGTAATCTCAGCAGTAGTGAGAGCAGAGTGGGAGGGGAAGTGCTCCTGCACAGTGTAACAGCCTGTGTAGTTACAGCATGGAGGGCTTCTGTTAACACGCTCATAGTTTTTCTGGCTCATTAGCATGATTTTAAAAGTGGATTTTAGAAGGATAACAAATATAAGATCTGGCAGAGTCAATAGCAAAAAACTCTGACAGTTCAGACCTCATCTACCAAGGAGCCTCTTGGTAGTAGAGGGAATTTTAAAACAATTGTGCCTGGATCTATGAGTTAAGGCCCCTGGTTTATCATGGTTGAATTTGATTTTCTTCAACAACTCTTACCAAGGCAGAGTGGCTTGTTGTTACCCCCTCCCTCATCATTTTCCTATTATGTTTTGCTGGTACCTGTAGTTCAGCGGCAACCAGTCCAGGTGCATGCTTCACCTTCATCTCTCTGACTTTTGTCCTCCGCTTTTGTGCACTTCTCACATGGCAATTTCATTTTGTAAATCTACTTAAAAAATAAATACCCTGCCATATGTGTGAAATGTTATTATGTGTCCCTATAGGTTAATATGTTATTGTCAGCTGCAGGTTGGAAGGCTGCCTCGCAGGAGTTAGGGCTTTGGGGAAAAAGCCACTTGTTTATTAACCCAGTCCTGCTACTAAAGAGACCTGAAAAAGATTACCAATTGCTGGTTAACCCTCTCCTGGGAAAACAAACCTAGTATTTAATCTCAGCTATTGTTTTCTTTTAAAAGTATTTTAATATGACTTTGATAAATGAGGTATATTCACACTGGGACATGGGAGATTGTTGTGCTAGAGATCTCTTAATATTTCATTATTCACTTGTGTGTTTGCAAATTTGTAAATGGATTCTTAGTAAAATGTATGAAACTAACGAAGTAATATAAAATAAATGAAATAAGCGGTTGCCCACAGACTTCTTATATAGACAATTGCTAGGCACATGTATTACCTCTGCATTGTGCTGAAAAAAGTCTATGGGAACTGTTAGATCTTATTATTTATCCAGTTCATAGGATGAAAAAGGGTTCTTTTTTGGTCAAATTGCATTTAATGTAACTCTAAAATAAATTAAGATGTGTGTTGTCAGGATACACAGTAGATTCTTTGGACTTTGTTCACACTTCTTAGTTGTGTCATTATCTTTCCATTAGGCTGCAGTCGCATGTGGCGTTTCTGAGGCGCTTTTAAAGAGAACCCGACAGGAAAATTTACCGCCCGTAACTAAATCTATTTTCATAAACCGCCACTATCCCTTCATTGTCCCTTTACATGCCTGTACACTCAAACTGTCAGGTCCTAGATAATTGACTAGATAAGTCAATGAGCTGCTCCAACCGGTAGAGGTGACAGGACTAGTGACAGAGACCTGATGACAGGTGTCCCTAAAAAGAATAGTGTTCTAAAATGCATATGTTTTTACATGTTACCATGCATTTGGCTGGTTTGAAAGCGTTTTTCTTGATTGCTGGAAGTGTAAGCAGCTGCAGATTGTAACTGCAGATTGTAAAATGCAGAGGAAGAGGAAGATGTAAGATGCAGATTGTAACTGCATCCATAGCAGCTGCCATGGGGCCCACAGATTCAGGGGGCCATGGCATCTGATCTGACACACTAAAGATTGGAATATGTTATTATATACATATTATGCTGCATATTGTAAACCATAATATGTATAGAACAGTGCACATCATCCACAGTACACAGCATAAGTAAGCAGCTCACATAAGAAATATTTGGGGAGAGGAGGGGACGTCAGAATGACAGGACTACGAATCTCTCATCTCTGCTTTCTGCTGTCTACTTCCTTACTGGGACAGTACCGTATAAGTGTATAAATGTACAGTCCATAAATGTGTCCATAAACAAATATGTATATTTTTTGAGGGTGAAGAGGGGCCCATTCAGAAGTCTGCTATGGGACCCTGCCTCTCTTAGTTACACCCTTGAGCAGCCGTGTTAACAATTGCACAACTGCTTACACTTTCAGCAATGAAAAAAAACCCACAAAAAAACAGCCAAACACATGGTAACTTGTAAAATACAAAAAACACTTCACAATTACCATGTGTGTGCCGGGGTGGAGAGTGAGTGGGGACTATATTAGAAAACTCTGCCCCTTCCGATCAGGTCTACAAGTCGGGACTGGCAGAGTTTGGCTACAATTACAGGGCCACTGGCGGGGAAAATTTTAAGACTGGTGTTAAAAATGCCAGTTTCAATAAATTTTCTCCATTGTGTCATAAAGTTTAGGACTTGGAGCACAGGGTTCATAGCATGTAGGAGTGGAGCCATGGGTTTTATAGTTTAGTGTATAGCATTTAGAACACCAGGATTTATAGTAAAGGCCATAGTAAGGCCATTCATGGTAATGATATTAAAGGCAGTTATAGGCTTGAGGAGAAGTGGGGTCAATAGGTAGACAGGGTAACAGTCTATAGCGGTGGAGACAAAAAGGAAGGTCATTGTATATGGAAGATCAACACAAGGATCCAGAGTCCACTATAGACATTCTTACCCCATGTCAGTACAGGGTTTTAAAGGCGTTGTCTGGGATTTTAAAGAAAAAGTATAAATTGCTTGGGGAGGATATTAAAACAAAAAAACATCTTACACTTACTTCCTCCAATGTCCATCCGCGGTGCAGTGCGTCACTGTTTTTTTACAGAGCCCAAACAGAG
The DNA here is from genome assembly GCA_019512145.1 of Engystomops pustulosus. Lineage (NCBI taxonomy): Eukaryota > Metazoa > Chordata > Amphibia > Anura > Leptodactylidae > Engystomops > Engystomops pustulosus. Next base: position 58,067,389 of record CM033648.1, on the reverse strand, counting down.
GCCCTGGTCTTCTTCAGCATTAGTTTCAGTGTGTAGCAGGTGCACGGCTGTAGTTGTGAAGGCTCCAAAGAGGCCAAGCAATGATGTTAGGTACCAGGGGTGAATGGGAGCACCGGAGAAGGTAAGTATAAGATGTTTATTCTTTTAATACCCCCTTTCGTCTCATATCATATGTAGCTTTTTTTTAACCCCTATCAAGACAATATTTCTGTAAAAAGTAAAGGATATCTCCAGGTAGTATATATTGTTACAGTAATTAGACTTTTTTTTTAATTTCTTTTTTCATGTGGCCACTTAATGTATTATTTTAGTTGCCCTTAGTTGTCACATGACCCACATGAACTTCTAGTAAACATGGCTATAGAGAAATATAGAAAAAAAAAACACAATAAAAAAGTGATTCTAAACAAACCATTAGTATGCAGATACAACAATAAATAAAATCTATTTTTGCTGAAGTTTTTTTCTATAGCTGAATGGCTACAGAACATCATTTCAGTGGAGATGAAGATATACTAATCATTCACTGTAAAGCATTCGGAAGCCATATTTACATTACTAGAAATATGACAGCAAATTCTTGAGCGCTGCAAGGTGACCTCTACACAGGCTGCTCCATCTTCTCCCTTGTGGGTTCAGCTTTAGACATCTGCTGAATGGAGCCTGTAGCTGTGACTGCAGTGAACTCCACTTAACAGGAGTAAAGAACCCTCACAGCTCATAACGTAGCTACACAAAATTGTTTTCACACATGCACGAAACGCAGAGCCAAGCCATAAACGGACTAAGTATCATCTCTTTCTGCCACATCATTACCAGTTGCGTAGTGTATGTAATATTATATGTACACACTGGATCTGTCTGTTTTATCTAAGAAATGAGCCAGTCTAAAATGTTCTATTGCCTAGTCTGCACAGTGTTGTATTTTGGCAAAGACCTAGATGTGACTGTCCCTGGCTACACCAGCCAATCACAGGGGCTAATGAATCTGGATAAATGTATCACTGTGCTTGTTTCATGTGAAAGGGGTTGGCCAGTAACAGGGTATGTATGATACTCATATTAAACTTAATCCGTTAAAGTTTGGCAATTACTCCCAAGGGCCCCAGGTCACGTGACTCCCAGGCAGCAGGGCTTGGGACACCTTGTGACATCCACCCTCCAACACACTGATATTGGAGTGGTTATTACAGAGGGGGCAGACAGCAGTGACTGCATGGCCCCCTTCATGTTCTGGAAACCAGCAGGACATGGGATGTCACAGGACATTCCGGTTCCTGCTACTGAGGAGTCATGTGACCTGTGGCTGCCAATGGAAAACATCAAGCTTTAACAGGGTAAGTATAATATAGGTAACCCTGTAAGGGTCTTCTATTTACCCTGTTAAAGTTTGGTATAAGTGGCCAACCCCTTTAAGTCTAGAATTGCACCTAAACTTGCAGGATCGATTCAGCAAATTGATTTATTAGTGTCAGCTCACCAATAGAAATTTAGTGCCAGAGAACTAAAGAAACAAATGGATTGTTTTTCTGCAGGGTACTTTCTATATCATGGAAGACACAAGAGGTGACATCAAAGCCTTCAAAGCCTAATAATAGCAACATCTATGTAGCCTATAAAGTGCTAAATGACCACAACTGACTTTAGCCATGAAAAACTGATGGTCTTTGCTGTTTTTCATGGCTGAGTTACATCTGTTTGGCATCACTTTAAGCAATCACAAAGAACACAAAACAAAATATCTAGGTCTTGGTCTTGCTTAGGAAACCCTATTATTGATACATTCAGTTAATTAACTAATGCATTCATTTGCTTGTCGAAATGTAAATGAATAACGGTGCTGCAGAGCCGTGCAATGCCTTTGATATCCTGTTATTATCCATCATAATCCTGAGCATGCCAGAATATAGCAGCCGCGGCCTCCTGCATACAGATAGTGGAGTGGATAGAGTTAAAGCATTCTCCGCTTAGTGAATTTCAGCACAGGTGCTAATGACACGTTCCTATAACTGATATTAATTCTCCTTATTAGTCTAAGCGTTGTACTTGGGGTAGCAGCACGTACGTTCCCAGGCTTTTGGCTGTGTGGTCTTGTTGCAGTTGGAAGCTGAACTGAAACATCTGAGAAGCATTAATGGGATTATTCATGGCATGACATCTAATCTTACCTTTTTAGGTTCTGCTTCCTAAATCACCATTGTTCTCGCCCATTGTGTCTAATGTGTGTGTCCTTCCATATGTCATTTCTAATGATGGGGACCCCAGGACAGGGGGGATTTAAAGTGACATAAATATTATGAAAGAAAAGTTGTTTTATTGAGGATTTGCTCTGAAAAGCACCTCTCCCAAGCCCAAAGTGTTGGTGGGATTATCTCTCCCTATGGGCTATTAAAAACCCTTCCTCGCAGACTGAGGAGAGATTTACTCTATAATGATAGTAAATTCCCTGTATCACAGCAGACAGTTTTTGTTTAATAGGAATGTGAAGAAAAAGTAGATCCATGGAGCAGTATGAAAAAAAAAATATATGGAAGTCAAACTTGTTTCTAAGAAATAAGACACAGAGAACCCTTAGTTCAAGGGCATACTGTAAGAGGTGTAATGATGATGTCATGGAAAGGATGGTGCCCACTTTATAATAATATCATGAAGGGGTTGGGCTCTGGATGTAGTGATGATGTCATAGAAGGGATTGTGGCCTAGGAGTATTAAGCTATAAAGAGGTTAAAGGAAACCTACCACTTAAAACTGGTAGTTCTAAGACACAGATACATGGCACACCGCAGTAGGGCACGGCGCACGGCCTGTTTCCCTGCGCTGAGGCAAATTTTTATATAAATTATAATTCAGCGATAAGGGATTTATTTTATTAATGAAAATAAGATCCGGCACCAGCTCACCCTGAGCTGGTGCCATGTATCTATGTCTTAGGACTACCAATTTTAAGTGGTAGGTTTCCTTTAAGGCTCTTGGATGATATCATGAAAAAGTTGGGGCCTAGGAGTGTTAAAGACATAATAATAGTAGGGCCCTAGGTGTAATAATTATGTCATATAAAGGGTCTATATGCCTTAAGTAATAAAACCCTTTAAGGAGGCGGGTCCTGGTGTATAGTAATATTTGGGGTGACACCATAGATTCACAAAGTGTGCAACTAGTGCTCAGTTTGCATCATTAAAATACATAAAAATCTATAATTCCCCAAATAATAAAGAAAAGTAATATTGACCAGAATCCATTAAAAGAAATCTACCATCAAAATCAAGCGTGATAAATCAGGGACACTTATTATTCTTATAATTGTACTTATATTTGTTATCCATAACCTCCTTCCTTCATCCAACTTTTAAAATATAATTTATAATAAGGGCTCTGCTTCGTTACCAGAGTTCCTTGTACTGAAGCTCCACAGGCTGTTACACTGTGAGAAGCACTTCCTTTTCCCACTGTGTGAAACTTCCTTGCTGCCTACCTGAGGAGGGGCTCCAGTAATGTCCAATTCTAAAATGTGAATTTAGAAAGAAGGAGGTCATGGATAACAAATAGAAGAAGACTATTTTTGGCTTTTTTTCTCAATATAAAGTACACAAAGGCAGTACTTTATATTAAGAAAATATACCAAAAATAGTCTACTAGCAACTTTCACCATGCAAAGTATTAGCCCTGAAGATAACTGTAACTTTGTAGTTGTGGTTGTTAGTATCAGCAGGGCTGTGAAAAATGCATTTATACTTCATGATTGTAGTTGGACTTGGCCCACCAATGTGTAACTTCTGTGTGAGATCTTTTCACAGAACACAGGGCCTTCCTCTTTGCTCTTAGTCTAAGTCAGTGGCTCATTTCTAGTTATATATACCCTGAGGGTCTGAGGAGCAGTTTGAATGCAAAGATCAAAGAACAAAGCAGTGTGAGGACACTCCCTAATGCTCCAATTCCAGCTACAATCCTGGAATATAAAAAACACACAAACACACACAAGAGTATGGTAATACAGATCTCTAGGGCAATACTTAACATTATTGAAAGCTTTGCAAAATTTGTTTATCAAAGCTGCTATCATTTTCTTTTATGCTATTTTTTGGATAGACCTCTTTTGGAAGCGTAAATATTTCCCTGAGAACACTAATCTCCTGAACTTGATCAGCAGGAAATGATGATGTATTTGAGATATTATTAGCACAGAGCATTTCAGCAACGCAGGTGACAAGTGCATTCAGGTTTATACATTGAAACCTTTTAGTACAAGGTTTTATGTAGTGAATCTTCAGTAACAGAAGACATTTATACTAGCTTTGCAGTACACATTGCAACTTTGAATGCAATTTCCAGGTGCACATGGGACCTATTGCAATGATTGTATTTTCACAGCACTTGAATAGCATGAAAGGAAACAGAAGTCTACAATAGAACAAAATTACATTTCATGTATAATAAAAACAAACTTGTAATTAAAATTTCTTATTAACATTTCAATTTTAAGTAGTTGTAAACGATGTCAAGCACAAGTCTGGGCGCCTTCTTTGAGATATAACATTTAAAAGCATGGGATAAGACTACACATTAGGTTAGGAACTTCAGAAACTCATCCTTTTTTAATTTTGCAAAGTTGGATATTGAAGAGGATTTCAGTAGGTAAGTAATAATGACTTCCCCGCTGATCAGCTGCTTCAAGCTACATCCATACATTATTGAGTGCCATGTCCATCAGTGCCCGGATCTGTGAACAGGTCAGTCCTATTCAGGTGAATGGTGCTGAGCTGTAATACTAGGTACAGTCGCCATTGTGTTTGGTAGGAAGAGTTGAAGGTGAAGGAAAGCATTTCTGCTTTGTAGAAATCCTCCACGTTCGAGTGGATACTAATGCTGGTGTTGTGTTCCATGCAATCTGAATACTGGACACTTTTACACTGTATGCTCCATTTTGAGCCCTCATCCACTTCAAATGCACCGATCTATTGATTGTGTCCCACCTGCACTTGATTCTAGCGCTGTTCTTTCTATTCCCTTGACTCTTCGCCTCCCTGGCTGATTTAGCCTTTAAAGGTGACATTGCACTGCCCACCCTATTCTATTGTGTTTGGTAGCCAGTTTATGAACTGCAGCCAGATATTGGACCCCACTAATCTTATATTGATGACTTAGAATAGGTCAGTGCTGTAGTCCTGGATAACCCATTCAATGGGGCTCATGTATCAAACTTTTGGCTTGCCTCTTTCATTATTTTTGAGACTTTTCATGGTGCTTGTGCTTATTTGCCACTTTTCATGCACTTAAGACATTTGCCCTTCAAAGTTCGTGATTGTATAGTTTGTGAAAGTTGCGCCCTGACCCGGTGTAGAAATTAACTTAGAACCAATTTCAACATTTGAAGCCTTTTTATTTATATTTGCGACTTTTTTTTGGTGCATTTGCAGATTGTGCCAAAACATGTGGCTTTTCCACTTGTTAGATGAGCAAGAAGTTTTCAATGTTGCGTCTGATATATCTGTAAAATACAGATGTTGTTGTATAAGAAATGCTGCAATTTTGGCACAAATCACAATAAAAAAGTCACATCTTAAGCGCAAATACACTCTAGTCCCGAGCAGGCAGGCATTTTTTTTAAAAAAAAAAACACACATGCCTCTAAGATAAACTAAAAATGGTTTGAAAGCCAACTAAAATCTTTCTCTATCTTTTCAATGATTGTTTTCATTAAAATACCTTTCACTTTATCTGTTTTTATATCGCTATATATGTGCCATGAGAATAAAGCTTTTCCTTAGGTGGAACTACCGAAATTATGTACAAAATTGTGTGTGAATTTATCAAGTTGGGATGTCGCTATTGACAATACCGAATTTTGGTTTTGTGCCTTCATTTCTATGGCCAGAATGGACAGTTTAAGTGTAATGCAACTAAACTATCTTTACGTGACTCCCTGTTCTCTGTGTAGCCAAGGCAGCACCTCCAGAGCTTTATTCATTCTGCTGAAGATGAGATACATTAATGGCTCATCATTGAATAGTTCATCAGTCGATTCCCTGTCTGCCAAGTATTACCTAATATTCATCCCTTGTTCTGTTCTCTCTTCCAGAGTATGATCTCCTCCATTGTTAACAGTACATACTATGCCAATGTGTCAGCTACTAAATGTCATGAATTTGGGAGATGGTATAAGAAGTTCAAGAAGATGAAAGGTAATTTTCTTTATCTTTTATTTCCTTTTCCTTAAAACATTCCTGCAAAAACATTTTTAGGAAATCAACTGGAAATTTACCCCATCTATACATGTTTATGCAAAAGGCCAGGCCTTTTATTTGTGAGGTCATCATGTCCTTAGTTGTCACATAGACTGCATCAAGGCTACCCTAATATAAAAGTTCTAACATCTAGGCTGAATACTGAATGGCATGGATATGTATGTTAATGCGACAATTGTAGTCAAGAGTTGTAATTGATTAAACAACCATAGCAAAGCCTACAATTACTCGACATGACATGTGCAGAACATAAACCTTGATACAAATGAGGTCAAGGATCTGAGTGGTGTTTTTCAGACATTGTCCTTGCACACAATTTACAAGCGGCTCTTATTGGTTTTCTTATTTTGCATTGTTTCCTAAGCCATCTCATGCAGACGAATGCTGGAGAGGGCCTTAGGTGGCGAGTTAGGTAAACAAGATTTGCTATTAGTAGGTTCAAGTGCTTTTGATCTGCATACAAATATTTAGAATCTTGTAGAAAAATGCAGCGACCATGAGACAAGGTAATATTAGAATAGTTTCAGGAAAATACATCCCGCCCTAATCTCACATGATAGGGAAATAATGGCTGTTTTGTAAGCAGACAAGCCATTGTAGGAAATTGGTATTATCAGGCTATCTGTCTAGCCGCTTTAGGATTCTCCAGCTTCAATGTGCCCCTTTCCAGGTTATTTAGCTTTTCCCATTGTCAATGAAAGGCAAAGGGCAGGTCTGGACAAATATACTTTATACAGCTTACCTGTGTTCTTTATCTTTTATCCTTGGCACAGCAGCTCCTCTGTATCCAGACTAACCATATTTGGACAGTGGTCAGTATGTGTGCTCAGACTGGCCAGGATAGAGCAGTGATCCCTATGTTGTGGATGTAGTTTGGCTAAACTTAGTTAATAAGGAAATCCAGATGGTTCTGTTTCTCCATTCCATTGATAAGGGTCCAATCAGTGGAAAGGTGACTACTACTTGTGGCAAACCCCTTCAATAACATAGAATATCTATTGTGCATCCTCTATAGAAAAATCTAATTGTAATCCTACAAAATTGTACATTGAAGAGAACCTGTTTTACCCTATCAAACTACTATTCCCCTCAGGTAGGGTATGAAACATCCTTTCTAGAATTCCCTCTTATGGGAAACCTCAACTGTTTACCTATAAAAATTCTCCCCAAAAGTCAGGAAAATATGACTCTTCTTACCTCATTTTGACATGAGTGGTTGCAGGGGTGGTGCCACTTTAGATGCCTCTATCTTCTGTTCTATAGCACCTACAAACATACATTTAGTGTCATATTAAAAATAAGGATCTCATCTTCCGATCACACCAGGCTTATGGCTTTGTGAACTACAGACGTGGAAATACAGACAGCCAAGACTTAGTTTCAATCCAATTTCCAAATTTGTAATGCCTGTATTTCATGTTGTGTAGCTTGATGAGATCTAAAAGATGAGATTCTTAACTGTAATATGACACAAAAAGCTATTCCTAGGTCAGTGATGGAGAAACTTTTCGAGATCAAGTGCGCAAAATGTGACCCGAAACCCACTAACTTTTTCCCAAAGTGTGAAAACGGCAGTAACTTCCTTACTGCACCAACAACGTTGAAAGAAGGTAAGGCCCCCTGAACAGGAAGAACCGTGGGAGTGTGGAGCACGTTCTGTAATAGGTCCAAATTGACCCTGTCCTTTGGACCTCTTACTATTCCTACAGTCCTAGGCAGCTCGAAATGGGTCACTTTAAAATAGCACGGACCACCTGCATTGCAGGAATATGCCATGTCTGGCAAAAACCCGTACCATTGGTTCACCTCTACTGTTCTAGGTGACATTCTAAAATGTACTCATCTCATGTGTAAATTGGATAAGAAAGTGACTTTTGGGAAGATTTGTTATAGGTAAACAGATGAGATTCCACATAGAAGAGGAAATTATAGAAAGGACATTTCTTACACTACCTGGGGGGGCTATTAATTTAGTGTAGTAAAACCTGGCGACAGGCTCCCTTTAATGTGAGTCTAAACATTTCCGCATCCCACCACAAGTAGAACCAGAGTTGCGTAGAGTTTTATATAATATTTCTGCACATAATTTTATTGTTTCACAGGCATCTGTAACTTCAGATGAAATTCAGTATTTATCCCTATGCTTCTCGGTGCACAAGGGGAGGGCAATGCTCTCTGGTGTAGCCATTTTCTTCGTTATGTACCTTCTTTCTACAAGAAATGTCTATAACTGTGTAAATTAGTAGGGCAATATTGTGCCGGGAAGCATAGAAGGAAGAAAGGTGCACTAGCAGACATGGCCCTCCCTTAGTGCACCAAGCAGCTAATCGGTATAAAGATAAATACTGAAATTTCTCTAAAATGACTGGAAAGCAAGTAGGGTTTGTCTGGAAAGCTCATACCGGCAGTCCTCTACAGACGACTCCTAGTTACAGATGGACCTCTGGATGTTGGTATTTTTCTAACTTTATCCCCAGGCTGTAATGAAGAACTGTAAGAGTTATCAAAAGTTTCTGCAATGAAACTTTATGTTAGTCCTGGATCTTGTGACAACCCATCGTTCTGAAAATCCACTTGTCACATGAACCAAAAAAATATGGTTGTTCCAACTTACAAACAAATTCAACAAATCATACAAATCTTTTAAGTAACCCTTGAACTTCCTGTAAATTGTCGTACACAATGATGTTTTTACTTATGAGCAGGTTGTGGATCAGTTTAAGGCCTCATGCACACAACTGTGACGCCAAAACGGCCACCACACGTTTTTTTTTTTGCATCTTAAACATGGCCCTACTGACGATAATGGGAAATACAGCTATGTATCTGATCACTGTATTTCTCACTGCACAGTGCACTGGCAGTCAGACCTCGAGGTATAAAATAGAACATGAACTATTTTTTGGTGTTTTTGTGGTTTCAGTCTCTCCAAAGAAGCCTATGGGAGCTTAGAAAGAAAGGCTACATATGGTTTTGTATGGTTTTGTCTATCACATAAGGTCCATTTTTGCGGTGAGTACCAGGTACCCACCATATTTTTTCTACAGATACGGCTCATTTACGGTGGCATATGGATTACATACGAGTGACAAAAAAAGGGACCGCAAAATGAATACAGTCGTGTGCAAGAGGCCTTACTTCCTTTAATTAAATGTGCATTTAATAGAACAACAACAATAATGATGTTTCTGATATGTGTCAGATAGGACATCAATCTTAATAATATTTTCTGTCGTTTGTAGTTGAACGGGATAATCTAACAGATTACTGCGTTTTGGGACAACGACCCACACACCTATCAAATATAAACCAGTTGGCCAGCCTTGGAAAAAGCAATGAACAAACTCCTCATAGCCCACTTCATCACAGCACACCGATTAGAAGTCAAGTACCAACCCTGCAGCCAATAATGAACCCCGGACTCTTGTCTCCTCAGCTCAGTCCTTCTTTAGTGCGACAGCAGATAGCAATGGCACACCTTATAAACCAGCAGATCGCTGTCAGCAGACTTTTAGCCCATCAACATCCTCAGGCCATCAACCAGCAGTTTCTAAATCATCCACCAATTCCCCGACCTGTAAAACCAGTGGAAACCACCAACTCTTCAGTGGAAGTCTCTCCAGACATCTACCAACAAGTCCGGGATGAGCTGAAAAGGGCAAGCGTGTCTCAAGCTGTATTTGCAAGAGTGGCCTTCAATCGTACACAGGTATATATAATATTACTATTTTACACCAATTTTCACTCCAACTGTACATCCTATTAAAAATGCTTATCTATTTGATCTTATCTACATAGATGGAAATACCCTAGGGAAATTTCATTTCAAAATGTTTTAGAAAAATTCTAATGTAGGTCATAGGATGTGAAGATTCAAGAATTAGGAGTGATTTTAATCAGGCTTTTTGGTGCATTTTTCATGATGTATTACTTTTCACTCTGATGGGTGAACTAAAAATCATAGCATGTTACTGTGTATAAGCTCAATAAATAGACCATATAGATGAATCTTTCATAAGTACAGACATTAACATTAGGGTATGTCACATATTCATCTGTCACATATGATTTTTAGATGTTTCACTTGACTTTAATTAGGCCCTTTGAAGTTTATTTATGCTTTTAAAGTAACTTTATTTGAGACTATGTAGACAAGGAGCTTAGTTAACATGAGCAACAGGACTTCCGTGTTAAGAACATGGAACATAATAGAATCACCATGAGAGAGACTGTAAGACAACAAAAGATCTCTTTGGACTGGGGTTCCTTTGGACCACCATATAAAATTACTCTGGGAGTCCTCATATTCCCCAACTACACCCTATTAGCCTACAGATTGAGTTTGACTTCTGATGTATTTGTGCTATCCTGTGTTAGGCCCACTGGGAAAACCTATGGTGCTCTGGTAGGACCGTCCAAAACTGTCTGAAATCATAGTGATTCAATTTGGGTGGCAATTTATTTCCATTTTGCCAGATAGGACAGGATAGCTTGCCCATTGTTTTTGGGAACATCTGGGATATAAGCCTCGAGTTGAGCCTCTGATGCAGATACAGAATCTGAAACAGATCCAATGCTTTTGTACACTTTGTGATTTTATTGGTACATGACAAGATTCAGTTTTTACATGTTAAACCTGACAATCTAATTTTAATTCATGATGTAAGATTTCCCCCATAAATGCTATCAAGTGTAATGACCTTAACACTGGTATATATTACTGATATATGTAATTACAGGGACATAACTTAAAGCTGTTGGGACCCAATGCAAAATCTTTATCAGGCCCATGGCATAATCTATCATTTATAGTTATGATCTCATACAGGACAGAGCTAAGTTATGGCCCAAAGTCTGTAGACCAAATGTTGCCCACCACCTCATTTTATACAAAACCCGATTAAAGGAAATCTACCATCAAAATCCATCATGATAACCCAAGGACACCATGACTGGGGTAATCTTCTTATATTTGTTATTCATGGCCTCCTTCTTTCTAAAATCAACATTTAAAATTATGCTAATGAGTCAGAAGGACCCAGGGGGGAGTGTAACATGAGACCCAAAATTTTGTAGGATCAAATGCTTTTAGAAAAGGAGCTATACGTGCAAGGAGTAGGGAGGTGGGGGGAGGGGGAGTCGAGAAGCTACATCAAAATCTTGTGAAGCTGCGTCATAGTGCAGCATAATTTAAAAAGTTAGACGGAAGCAGGCCATGGCTAACAAATATAAGAAGATTACAGTCACAGGGCCCGGATCTATGAGGAAGTGTTATCAAGCTTGGTTTTGATGGTAGATTTCCTTTTTCATGCAGCAACGTAATAGCAATGGTCAAGTCTGGGTGTGACTGCACTTTCTATATCCCTTAGTTATGCCCATGTTTAATTATTTTTTACACAAATTCCAAAATATATTGTACATTTTATTCCTTAATTTACAATATTTATTTATTTATTTATTTGCGTGAATTATTTTGTTTTTCAATGTCTTAGTTAAAGTACTTGTTTAGTAGTTTTACAGAACTTGTGCCAAAGTTTAGACATTTCCTTTCTGGCACTTAGATGTGGAATAAGAGCTGTTTTGATGGCTTTCACCTTAGTTTGTGTAACAGAGGTAGCACATGAGATTCCTATGGAGAAACTCTGCAAGAGTTATTTTTCCACTCAGTCAAAAATACCGGCAGTGTTCAAGAGGCTAATTTATCATCTCCTAGGACTTCTTAGCTTATAATGGAGATCTATGGTTTAGGATACCAGACCATGAGAGTAGCGTGTCAATTGGTTGACCATGAACGTGTTTGGAATAGAAAAAGCTAATACATGATGAGGAATTGAATTAGGTCACATACAGTATATGTAGAAAAATAAGCAGCATTTATTTTTCCTTTTTTCTATTGTTGCAGGCCCTCTTGCCAGTGCATTCATGTTTTGTTTTTTTGTGCTGCTTTATAGCTCTCTCTCTCTCTCTCTCTCTATATATATATATATATATATATATATATATATATATATATACCGTATATCAGAGCCCCCTCGTTAATAAAATGTCTAGCAGAGACCCCTTTAAAAAGCAATTTAGCATCTAACCTCCAGCGTCTTCTTCTCTCCCCATCTCCTCTTTTGGTCTTTGGCTCCTAACAGCTTAGGTAAAGACACATGTATGCACTCTGACCAGGTGGGATGCCCGGGTGCCCGTCTATGCACTCTTCCCGGGTGGGTAAAGACATGTCTATGCACTCTGCCCGCAGTGGTGACATCACCAGGTGGTCACACTACTGCAGCATAGTGTGTCTGTGCGGCATAGACGTGCCTCTGCCCACACTGCCAAGAAACTGAAGACTAGAAGAGGAGAGATGCAGGGAGAGAAGAGGATGCTGGAGGTAAGCAAAGTAGGGTAAGTTCTAAGTTTATTAGTAATCAAGTATAATGGAGCTTAATCAGCATAAAAATTGTGCCAAAAAACTTGGCTTATACACAACTATACATGTTACATTGGAAAATTGTATAACTTTTAATAATGTAGAAATTAAAGTTCAGCTCACCATCCAGCCCTGTAAGTGTCCCAGTATGGCGCGGAACGCCCTTCTACTTGGGCCATGCACACGGAAAAAGAAAGTCCAAAATCCAGCCTTGTCGGGAAACACTTGTATTCTTTATTTAGGCACAAATAGTAATTCCATTGCAGAGAGTCTTGGCCAACGCGTTTCGAACGTACTAGCCGTTCTTAGTCATGACTAAGATCTATCTATCTATCTATCTATCTATCTATCTATCTATCTATCTATCTATCTATCTATCTAGCTATCTACAAAAAGTAGAGTTCAAGTCTGCACAGCTTTGTGGAGACCCTAAGGAGGGGGGTGCAAAGCCTGCCAAGGTCCTGGCTTGGTCCTTATGTAGATGCAAATTTGAAAAAGCGAGCAGCACTCCAGAGGTAGAATTCAAAAGTTGGTGATCTTTATTGAGGCAAGTGGCAAGTTTTCGGTGTTGTGAAAAAGGTGTCCAACAACGAAACGTTGCCACTTGCCTCAATAAAGATCACCAACCTTTGAATTCTACCTCTGGAGTGCTGCTCCCCTTCATATCAACCGACAGCTGTGTCTGTTCCAGCAGAATTTTGCAAGGTGTTTTCAACCAGAATATCAATACATAGTTGAAACCTAACTGTTCTCGGACTTCTAGGCTTTTCTAGCTGATATTGAATGGCATGGATATGTTACGTTAATGCGACAATTGTGTCAAAGTTGTTCATTGTTAAACAACCATAAGCAAGCCTACATTACTCGACATCTGTTTCTCAGAACATAAACCTGTCACAATGAGGTCAAGGATCTGAGTGTGTTTTTTCAGACATTGTCCTTGCACACAATTTACGACGGCTCTTATTGGCTTTCTTATTTGCATTGTTTCCTAAGCCATCTCATGCAGACGAATGCTGGAGAGGGCCTTAGGTGGCGAGTTAGGTAAACAATATTGCTATTAGTAGGTTCAAGTCTTTTGATCTGCATACAAATATTAAACCTTGTAGAAAAATGCATCGGCCATGAGACAGGTAATATTAGAATAGTTTCAGGAAAATACATCCCGCCCTAATCTCACAGATAGGGAAATAATGGCTGTTTGTAAGCAGACAAGCCATTGTAGGAAATTGGTATTATCAGGCTACCTGTCTAGCCGCTTTAGGATTCTCCGCTCAATGCGCCCCTTTCCAGGTTATTTAGCTTTTCCCATTGTCAATGAAAGGCAAAGGTTAGGTCTGGACAATATACGTTTACGCTTACCTGTGTTCTTATCTTTTATCCTTGGCACAGCAGCTCCTCTGTATCCAGACTAACCATATTTGGACAGTGGTCAGTATGTTGTGCTCAGACTGGCCAATAGAGCAGTGATCCCTATGTTGTGGATGTAGTTTGGCTAAACTTAGTTAATAAGGAAATCCAGATGGTTCTGTTTCTCCATCCATTGATAAGGGTCCAATCAGTGAAAGGTGACTACTACTTGTGGAAACCCTTTAATACATAGAATATCTATTGTGCATCCTCTATAGAAAAATCTAATTGTAATCCTACAAAATTGTACATTGAAGAGAACCTGTTTTAACCCTATTAAACTACTATTCCCCTCAGTAGGGTATGAAACATCCTTTCTAGAATCACTCTTATGGAAACCTCAACTGTTTACCTTAAAATTCCCCCCAAAGTCAGAAAATATGACTCTCTTACCTCATTTTGACATGAGTGGTTGCAGGGTGGTGCCACTTTAGATGCCTCTCTATCTTCTGTTCTATAGCACCTACAAACATACATTTAGTGTCATATTAAAAATAGGATCTCATCTTCCGATCACACCAGGCTTATGGCTTGGTGAACACAGACGTGGAAATACAGACAGCCAAGACTTAGTTTCAATCCAATTTCCAAATTTGTAATGCCGTATTTCATGTTGTGTAGCTTGATGAATGATCTAAAAGATGAGATTCTTAACTGTAATATGACCACAAAAGCTATTCCTAGGTCAGTGATGGAGAAACTTTCGAATCAAGTGCGCAAAATGTGACCCAAACCCACTAACTTTTCCCAAAGTGTGAAAACGGCAGTAAACTTCCTACTGCAACCAACAACGTTGAAAGAAGGTAGGCCCCCTGAACAGGAAGAACCGTGGGAGTGTGGAGCACGTTCTGTAATAGGTCCAAATTGACCCTGTCCTTTGGACCTCTTACTATTCCTACAGTCCTAGGCAGCCCAAATGGGTCACTTTAAATAGCACGGACCACCTGATTGCAGGAATATGCCATGTCTGGCAAAAACCCTACCATTGGTTCACCTCTACTGTTCTAGTGACATTCTAAAATGTACTCATCTCATTGTAAATTGATAAGAAAGTGACTTTTGGGAAGATTTGTTATAGGTAAACAGATGAGATTCCACATAGAAGAGGAAATTATAGAAGGCATTTCTTACACTACCTGGGGGCTATTAATTTAGTTGTAGTAACCCTGTCGACGGCTCCCTTTATGTATGTCTAAACATTTCCGCATCCCACCACAAGTAGAACCAGAGTTGCGTAGAGTTTTATATAATATTTCTGCACATAATTTTATTGTTTCACAGGCATCTGTAACTTCAGATGAAATTCAGTATTTATCCCTATGCTTCTCGGTGCACAAGGGGGGCAATGCTCTCTGGTGTAGCCATTTTCTTCTGGTTATGTACCTTCTTTCTACAAGAAATGTCTATAACTGTGTAAATTAGTAGGGCAATATTGTGCCGGGAACATAGAAGGAGAAAGTGTCACTAGCAGACATGGCCCTCCTTAGTGCACCAAGCAGCTAATCGGTATAAGATAAATACTGAAATTTCTGCTAAATGACTGGAACAGTAGGGTTTGTCTGGAAAGCTCATACCGGCAGTCCTCTACAAAGACTCCTAGTTACAGATGGACCTCTGGATGTTGGAACTTTATCCCCAGGCTGTATGATGAACTGTAAGAGTTATCAAAAGTTTCGCAATAAAACTTTATTGTTAGTCCTGGATCTTATGACAACCCATCATTCTGAAAATCCACTGTCATATGAACCAAAAAAATATGTTGTTCCAACTTACAAACAAATTCAACAAATCATACAAATCTTTTAAGTAACCCTGGAACTTCCTGTAAATTGTTGTACCACATTGATGTTTTTATTATGAGCAGTTGTGGATCAGTTTAAGGCCTCATGCACACCAACGGTGACGCCAAAACGGCCACCCCACGTTTTTTTTTTGCATCATTAACATGGCCCTACTGACGATAATGGGAAATACAGCATGTATCTGATCACTGTATTTCACGGCACATGGCACTGGCAGTAAGACCTGGAGGTATAAAATAGAACTGAACTATTTTTTGGTGTTTTTGTGGTTTCAGTCTCCTCCCGAATCATATGGAGCTTAGAAGAAAGGCTGCATATGGTTTTGTATGGTTTTTGTCTACCATAAGGTCCATTTTTGCGGTGAGTACCAGGTACCCCCCTATTTTTTTCTACAGATACGGCTCATTTACGGTGGCATTGGATTACTACGAGTGACAAAAAAGGGACCGCAAATGAATACAGTCGTGTGCAAGAGGCCTTACTTCCTTTAATTAATGTGCATTTTAGAACACAACAATAATGATGTTTCTGATATGTGTCAATAGGACATCAATCTTAATAATTTTCTGTCCGTTTGTAGTTGAACGGGATAATCTACAGATACTTACTGCGTTTTGGGACAACGACCCACACACCTATCAATATAAACCAGTTGGCCAGCCTTGGAAAAAGCAATGAACAAACTCCTCATAGCCCACTTCATCACGCACACCGATTAGAAGTCAAGTACCAACCCTGCAGCCAATAATGAACCCCGGACTCTTGTCTCCTCAGCTCAGTCCTTCTTTGTGCGACAGCAGATAGCAATGGCCACCTTATAAACCGCAGATCGCTGTCAGCAGACTTTTAGCCCATCAACATCCTCAGGCCATCAACCAGCAGTTTCTAATCATCCACAATTCCCTCCCGACCTGTAAAACCATGGAAACCACCAACTCTTCAGTGGAAGTCTCTCCGACATCTACCAACAAGTCCGGATGAGCTGAAAAGGGCAGCGTGTCTCAAGCTGTATTTGCAAGAGTGGCCTTCAATCGTACACAGGTTATATATAAATTTACTATTTACACACATTTTAACTCAAAATGTACATCCTATTAAAATATCCTAAGGCTTATCTATTTGATCTTATCTACATAGATGGAAATACCCTAGAAATTTCATTCAAAATGTTTTAGAAAATTCTAATGTAGGTCATAGGATGTGAAGATTCAAGATTAGGAGTGATTTTAATCAGGCTTTTGGTGCATTTTCATGATGTATTACTTTTCACTCTGATGGGTGAACTAAAAATCATAGCATGTTACTGTGTATAAGCTCATAAATAGACCATATAGATGAATCTTTCTAAGTACAGACATTAACATTAGGGTATGTCCCATATTCATCTGTCAACTGATTTTTAGATGTTTCACTTGACTTTATTAGGCCCCTTTGAAGTTTATTTATGCTTTTTAAGTAACTTTATTTGAGACTATGTAGACAAGGAGCTTAGTTAACATGAGAACAGACTTCCGTGTTAGAGAAATGGAACATAATAAATCACCATGAGAGAGACTGTAAGACAACAAAAGATCTTTGGACTGGGGTTCCTTTGGACACCATATAAAATTACTCTGGGAGTCCTCATTTCCCCAACTACTACAACCCTATTAGCCTCCAGATTGATTTTGACTCTGATGGATTTGTGCTATCCTGTGTTAGGCCCACTGGGAAAACCTATGTGCTCTGGTAGGACCGTCCAAACTGTCTGGATCATAGTGAGTCAATTTGGGTGGCAATTTATTTCCATTTTGCCAGATAGGACAGGATAGCTGCCCATTGTTTTGGGAACATCGGGATTAAGCCTCGAGGTTAGCCTCTGATGCAGATACAGAATCTGAAACGGATCCAATGCTTTTGTACACTTTGTGATTTTATTGGTACATGACAAGATTCAGTTTTTACATGTTAAACCTGACATCTAATTTAATTCATGATGTAAGATTTCCCCCATAAATGGCTATCAAGTGTAATGACCTTAACACTGGTATATATTACTGATATATGTAATTACGGGACATAACTTAAAGCTTTGGACCCAATGCAAATCTTTATCAGGCCCATGGCATAATCTATCTTTATAGTTATGATCTCATAAGGACAGAGCTAGTATGGCCCAAAGTCGTAGACCAAATGTTGCCCACCACCTCATTTTATACAAACCCTATTAAAGGAAATCTACCATCAAATATCCATCATGATAACCCAGGACACCATGACTGGGGTAATCTCTTATATTGTGTTATCATGGCCTCCTTCTTCTAAAATCAACATTTAAAATTATGCTAATGAGTCAAAGGACCCAGGGGGGAGTGTACATGAGACCCAAAATTTTGTAGGATCAAATGCTTTTAGAAAAGGAGCTATACGTGCAAGGAGTAGGAGGTGGGGGGAGGGGGAGTCGAGAGCTACAAACAAAATCTTGTGAAGCTGCGTCATGTGCAGCATAATTTAAAAATTTAGACGGAAGCAGGCCATGGCTAACAATATAAGAAGATTACAGTCACAGGGCCCGGATCTATAGGAAGTGTTATCAAGCTGTTTTGATGGTAGATTTCCTTTTTCATGCAGCAACGCTAGCAATGGCCAAGTCTGGGTGTGACTGCACTTTCTATACCCTTAGTTATGCCCATGTTTATTATTTTTTACACAAATTCCAAAAATTATAATATACATTTATTCCTTAATTTACAAATTTATTTATTTGCGTGAATTATTTTGTTTTCAATGTCTTAGTTAAAGTACTTGTTTAGTAGTTTAAGAACTTGTGCCAAGTAAGACATTTCCTTTCTGGCACTTAGATGTGGAATAAGAGCTGTTGTGATGGCTTTCACCTTAGTTTTGTGTAACAGAGGTAGCACATGAAATTCCTATGGGAAACTCTGCAAGAGTTTATTTTTCCACTCAGTCAAAAATACCGTCAGTGTTCAAGAGGCTAATTTATCATCTCCTAGGACTTCTTAGCTTTATAATGGAGATCCTATGGTTTAGGTATCCAGACCATGAGATAGCGTGTCATTGGGTTACCATGAACGTGCTTGGAATAGAAAAAGCTAATACATGATGAGGAATTGAATTAGGTCACATACAGTATATGTAGAAAAATAAGCAGCATTTATTTTCCTTTTTTCTATTGTTGCAGGCCCTCTTGCCAGTGCAACCACGTTTTGTTTTTTTGGTGCTGCTTTATAGCTCTCTCTCCTCATATATTATATATATAATATATATATATATATTTATATCTAATAATACCGTAATATATTACAAAATAGAGTTCAAGTCTGCACAGCTTTTGGAGCCCCTAAGGAGGGGGGGGCAAAGCTTGCCAGGTCCTGGCTTGGTCTTATGTAGATAACAATTGGAAAAAGCGAGCAGCACTCCAAGGTTAAATTAGTTGGTGATCTTTACTGGCAAGTGACAACGTTTCGTGGGCTTGAAAAAGGTGTCCAAACACCGAAACGTTGCCACTTGCCTCCAACTTTTGATTCTACCCTGGAGTGCTGCTTGCTTTTTCCAATTTGTATACCGTATATATATATTATAATATATATATATATATATATATATATATATTAGGAAATCTTCATAGTCTGGGGCTGAACCTTTACCTTTGTGTTGTTCTCTAAGGTGTTGAGGTCAGGCTGTTACTGTGTAAGTCAGAGCATGTTCACACAGACACTGCAGAGAGATGCTGCAACATGATCCCCCCCCCTCCAAAATGTGTTGTAGTTGCTGCTTCACCCAAGGCAGAAATTTTGAGAACTGGAAAGTTTTCCGAACATTTAAAGGATGCCTACAGGAATCTGCTTGAATGTGTAGAAGATAAAATATCCCTAATAAGATATATCACACCCTCTGTATACTTATATAGTGGGATATGTATGTCCTCTTGTTCAGTCTCTCCTACAAAAAGCTGAAGGAGGATTGAGCAACATCAGCAGGCAGTGATTTGCACCTGTCAATGTTCAGGTAGAACAGCACGGTGGCTCAGTGGTTAGCACTACAGCCTTGCAGCTGAGGACCTGGATGCATGTCCCAGGGTCAACATCTGCAAAGAGTCTGTATGTTCTCTCCGTGTTTGTGTGGGTTCCCTCCGGTTTCCTCCCACACTCCAAAACATACTGGTAGGTTGATTAGATTGTGAGCTGCTTTGGGGACAGGGACCGATTTGGCAAGTTCTTTGTAACGCACGTATGCACATACAGTGGGATACATCATTCTGTTTCTCACCTGCACCCTGAAAGTGTCAGGAGTAGTGAACATAGTCTGCAGCCGGTGTTTGGCTGCTGCTGATGTTCAGGTTGTTTCCCCAGTGATGCAACTGTTTACACTCAGCAGAGGCTAAGTATGGATGTAATAAATTGCATCTGTCCTCCATAGGCTACTAAGGCCTTCACTGAGCATATCCATATCCATAGGTTGATATGACTTTCCATCCAGTGTTTGCCTGCAAATGTCTACTGACATTTGCACTCACACTCACTAGTTTGCCTGTGCAGGGTGCACCAGACTCATGAATTGTGGTGCACATTATTCATGAATCTGGAAGTGCGCACCATTTCTTTTTTTGGTGCAGACTTCGACTAAGCACATTTTTTGGTGCACATTTTTTCCGTCGTGTTGGACACAGATGCTTTCTAAATACATGTACAAGCAGTTTTGCACGTTCTTTCTAGTGCAAAGTCAGACAGAAAACTGGTGCAAACACTTTAATAAATGTGGGCCTCTGTGTTCCAGAAAATGTTAACCAAATACTCATTGGTGCCATAACTATCAAAAAAATGAACTAGTCTAATTGAAATTGAATGGCTTCATTTAGCAGGGCTGTATGTGCATTACATTCTTCAACATGGTGCAGCCGTTGTGTGCATAATAATGTCCACATAAAAGATTTAAAATTAATCCCTGTACGTTTTATATATTTTATGTATTATAATGCACTGAACACCACATTTGAAATATGGACCCCTAATACGTCACTTTGTACTTACGGTTTTAGGGAGAATTATGGCAAAAGTGTTTTTAAGTTTGATAGGCTGGATATTATACAGTATACATTATATACATAGAAAAAATATCCATTGATCTCCATCTTTGCACTTGTTACATATATCCCTTATCTGTTTTCTTTAGAATCAGTGAGAACAAGTTGTAGACAGTTAAAAAAAATCATAATCAACCAGCAAAGAAAGAACAGACTGAGCACATATTCAACATTGTAGATTCGATGCGCATATCAGTTGCTAATACTTAATAATGCTTTGACCAATTTTTTGTTCCCCAGGCAGGAATAAAGGAATGTTCTTTAGATATAATTCATCATTAAACGCTGCTGTCAATGCTCATGCCTGGTTAGACACATCATGGAGCCCCAAGTGTCCACAGTTTCTGTCTGCACTTCAAAAGCCAACCATTTCTTTGCCAATGTTTTCACACAGTAGCCAAATCTAGTAAAAACTAATTCAGGCCTCGATCCAGGGAGGATAAACTCCACCTTTATTGAAGGAGACTGGTTCCCAGGAACTTAAATCCAGTGAATGGAACAGTCAGGTTGGCAGACAGGAGATGCTGGCTGAGGATTAGCATTCTCTTGAGAAGGACACTTGTGTCTTCCATCCAATTTACACTTGGCTCTGTCTTCCTGCAAATAGTCTGAATTCCGATGGGTTGGTTTAAAGTCACAAAGGCAAAGTGAACTGACTGCTGATTGGCTGAGGAATAACAATATTTATTTAATAATGTTATTATATACTGTATTGTGCATTAATTGGAGCAGAGAAATTCAATGATAGCGTGATGCTATAAATGTCCATGGTAAGAAAATTATTTTATTCCTATTCTAAAATAGAAACTACTGTTATTTTATCCTTAATCTACCACCAGGATGAAGGGTTGTAAATCAAGCACACTTATATGCTGGTGTGCGCCCCCTCTGGTGGGATCTGCTCCTTAAGCATATTATGCCCTTTTTTAAAGATAAAAAAAGAGGCTTTAAGTTAATGCAATTGAGCCTGAGGGGCTCCAGCCTCCTCTAAGACCTGAAGCTCTGAGCTCTTTGTATAATTTTAAAAACCTTTTTTGTAAAAACCAGGGAAAAGCAGCTAAAAGAAGATCAGATCAGACCAGAGGGGGCACACACTAGTATGTCAGTGTGCTTGGCTTACCACCCTTCATTCTGGTGGTAGATGTCCTTTAAGATTCTTTTCAGTTTCTCATTAGTCTTGACCATACAAAGCTGCAGACAGTCCCTGGAGATCTGTGTAACCATTGCTTTGTGCAACTATTGACAGGATTGTGAAAAGTGCAGTTATGATCCGGGTCTGCTGCTCCTGCAAGTGCTGTGGGCTGGACTTTCAACCTGTAGAGCTTTCTGCTCTTTGCTGCTGCATATCCTCTTTGCTACCAGTAGAAGCTGTATCAGGATTTTGGTTGGATACTTCCAGCAGTCACGCAGAACAGAGGGGAGGGGCTGTGGATGAAAAGCTATTGAGGCTGAGCGATTGAGGTCCTCCAGGAGCACTTGCAGCAGCTGAAATGCTCAATTAAAAGTTCACTTTTTTCTGTCCTGCTTCTACTTACTATATCCACTATATATGCCAAAAACTAATGATTAATTCCCTTTAAGGAAAAATAAGCCAAAGTGCATTCCCTTTTGGTGAACACCTTTTCTCCTGTGTGTGAGAAGGGAGTCTATAAGGCACCGTAGAGTGGGTGATATGTATCAAGAGCTGCGCTTTGTTAGCCAGTCTTAATAATGGACAGATCAGAATTGAAACCTAATCCAGTCGCGAATACTGTATTAGAACACTTTCACATGAAATTATCTCAATAAGCATTTTGCATCAGTATTTGGAAGCTAAAACCAGATACCTAAACCCATAAGATCTACAACTGTTTCCATGTATTTGCCATATGGCTGGGTTCAATCTGCCAAAGTCTTGAGAAAGATATTTAATTATATCAATAACAGTATCAGTCGCAATGGTCACTGGTATGATTGACATGTGAATAAGGCTCCACTTCTCCATCCACTGAAATAAAAAATATATTATTGCATATATAGCCCATATGTCACAATTAAAGCGCACGTCAAACTTTGCTAATTGAACTAAACAGCACGAAAAAGTCTTTCCGGGACAATGCTTTGTTTATAGCTACCTTGTCATAATTACAGGGCTTCGTGTGGGTTCCATGTTTGGTTATCATTATTGCAGAAGTTTAGACAATCGCATGAAAGCAAATTAGCCTTTGTAGAATAAGTTGAAGTCTTCAATACTGACAGATGTGATTTATGGTGAGATTACTCATCATAGGGTGGGGGTGTGAGCAGTGTTAATTCTTCTTCAACCTTATTTCCAGCTGCTTTATTTGGTGGTATTTAGCGGTGGTATCAGTCTGGTAGCTGCAACACATTGTGGACCCATTTGTAATGTATTAAACCATTCTATAAATACTAAAACAAATATATTTTAGAACTTTCACATTTACATTAGACGGGTCACATAGCATTTTTGTCTTTAATGTCAACTATGATACTACTTATTATTTTATCTTTAGCTGTATGTGAATCCATTATTCATACACTGATTTTCCAATGAGCTTGTGGAGGGCAATCTGAACATGCAGAATTACAGGCAGTCCCCGGTTACGTACAAGATAGGTTCTGTAGGTTTGTAGGTTCTTAAGTTGAATTTGAATGTAAGTCAAAACTGTATATTTTATTATTGTAGGTCCAGACAAAAATGTTTTGGTCTCTGTGACATTTAGATTTTAAAAATGTTGGGTTGTCATAAGAACCAGGATTAAAAATAAAGCTTTATTACAGACACCTCTGATAACTGGTATAGCTGTTTATTGTAGCCTAGGACTAAAGTGCTGTAAATTACTAGTATGCAGTGGTCCGTTTGTAACTAGGGGTTGTCTGTAAGTCGGGTGTTCTTAAGTAGGTGACCGCCTGTACTGTGCAAAACATGACATTTCAAAAACTTCCACTGAACAACATGCCCACCATTTTCCTGGGGCTTGTCAAATCCATGATTTTATCGAGGAGCGACAATTGTAGAGTAAATAGTGGCTTGGCTGGCGATATTTAACTGGTTAAAACCCACAATCGGAAGTGATTGCAGGTGTTATCAACAGGGTAAAGTGTGATCTTAATGCCAAACCTGGACCTGTGGCTAAAGTCTGGGTATAGGGATTCAAACTTGCACTGTTCGGCACAGACTCGAACATTGTGGTTTGGGTCTGCATATCACTTCTTAAAAGACAATCACTTGCCATAAAAGTCTATACCTTCTGATTCCCAAATAGTTTAATGTATAGATTACATTTATTGATGCAATGTTTAGTGTCCACTGTTTGCGGCCCGTCATCAGCTTGTGAAGTCCACTGAGATGCAATTATTCAGAAATGTAAAACTGCCAGAGTTGCAAAAATGGTCCAGAATAGAAGGAAATCATGGAGCTCTTCTGCTAAGTGTCTAATATGATTCAAATATCATGGATCAACGTGCCAGCTAAAGTTATCAATAACTATTTTATTATTATTGCAAAGCCAAATCTGTTTTTACATAATTTTTCCAGTTTTGTTGCCATTCAAGTGTATACAAATCGTCAAAGTCAGTTGATTTCAGATCACCAGTGACTCACCTATGACTCTCTTCTGATGGCAGATGTCATGGGAGATAAGGACGGGGCATATTAAAATTCATCTGTCTATTCCTTTCGTTCATAGGAATGAGCAAAGATTGCGGCCGGGGTTTCTAAATATAATTACACACATTCTTTGGGCCAAGATTATGCATCTGCATGAAATAATCTAGAGAGATATTTTTTAGGTTAGGGTTGAAGTTGGTATATTTTTTCCGTCTTCACCCAAAACTGACTTTGACCATACAACTCCAAACTTTGACTCTATTTCACATTATTTGTCAGTTGTAATTTCTTTTCCGTGAATCACTTGATATAAAATACGTATATATATATATTTTTGAATAACAATTTAACTATAGTTTGATATTTTTCTTGGCATTTTTGCACCAGACATTAATCATAGGTGCAGTAAGTCAGGATCATGACACAGAAAAGTCTCTTCTGTCTTCTCAGGTCTTGAGCGAAGGGTGTGGATGCTGTCCACATGTAATGCAAAACAACACAAATACTCATTTCAGTTTTTTTGAGAATTGGGTCTTTGTTTGTCTTTTTTATTAGTTAATGGAACATAATCAAGTCTTCTGTATTTGTTGGACTGGTGCTACATAGATGTCATTGTAGAATTTACAAGGAGTTTATTTTCCTACGTGGAGTTTTCAGCCTTTATAGTAGGGATGCAGTAAGGTCGCATAAGGTTGGAAACAGTCTCCCACCTCCGGCTGTCGTGTTTTAACATACTTATTTCAATGGCTACATGATTAAACAAAGATGAATTAGGCCACAGAACATTTCTAAAGGGATGTTCTGCTACCCCCGACACGTCTTAAATGTTTTACATATTTCCTTACCAGAGCAGGGCTCCATTTATGATGCCAACAAAGCTATGAAGAATAAGGAGCAGATGTAAAGTCAGTTGTCACAGGACTTGGTGAACAGACACCTGCTAATGTAGCCTTCCTACTTATATATAATCCTTAAGTATTGTCTCACAGAAAAAATTTATGTAACATTATTATAACCAAATAGTTTCAAGTTACCATTGAAGAGCTTTTCCCAATAATAACAATCTGACACTATCTGATTGCTCTGGGTCCCTATGTGTGGGACATTTTGGTGATTATGAAAAAGGAGTTCCTAAACCCTTGGGTGAATGAAACAATTGTACACATGTGTTACCGATGTTACATTCACCTAAAAGTGTTCCATTAGTAGCATAGAAGTCACCATAGTAGCAGAAAATCTGTTGATGTGGCTAGGATGACATAGTAATGGGCCAATAGAAGTAAACTTCATGAACGGTCCAGTTCAAGTTGGGGTTTGGCCATGTTTGGCTTATCCCAAACTCAAAGCTCTGTTCAGATTTGGGTACCAAAACCAAAAGACGCTCACTCCAGTTCATAATATCTGTGATTGGTGCAGGCACCAATAGTGGTTTTTGACTCTTTAAAAGCCGCTGGCAGCAGCTAAATGCTGGCTGCCTGCAAACACCTTTATCCAAATGCCAGTGGCGCGTTTCTTGTGAATTATTAATTCCATTACATCATCAGGGTGCCACAATCCTAGAGTAAATGACGACTTTGCTGGTAGCATTTAGAATGTTACAAACTAAGATCAGTGCCACCACCGATCACAGGTTTCATTAGTAGGGGAAGGGGTGATTTGAATGCCGAACTGGGACCTCTGCCTAAAGTCCGGGTACAGGGACCAAACCCACACTGTGCGGCATGGTTGCAAATATTGCAGTTCAGGTCCTCATATCACTACTTAAAAAGACACCAGCACATGAACTTGTGCTTGTGCTTTCATTGTCCGCAAACTATGGATCCAAGGTCCACTATTTGAGGCCTGTGTGTCATCAGCTTTTGAAGTCCATTCAGATACAATTGTTCAGAAATAAAAAAAAAAAATAGGAGGAAATTATGGAACACTTTTGATAAGATTCTAATATGATTTAAGACATTTTCCACATATTGTAAAATCTCTTAACTCTGTGAGTATTCTTACCACCCATGACCAGCTTAATATAGTGATGTACAGTTTGTGTGTCAGCTTTTTTATCTGTTCCCTCAAATATCTTTTTTAAAAGTATCAGAAGTTGTTGCTTAAAAATGACCTATATTTTAATGGACATTAAACACTAATCAGTGTCCTTCTCCCCTGCCTCCCTGCTCCCTTCACTTTCCCCCCTACTACTGTCTGCTGGAAATATTAAGCAGCACTGCGAAAATAGTCACTGCTGCAGCAGACAGTGGGAAGAGGGTGCAAGTGAAGGAACAGGGAGGCAGAGGAAAAGAGCTCCTGGAGGAGTGTAAGAGCCGGAATCCTTGGCACTCCAAGGGGCTCTGGTCATGTCCCAGGAGCCCTTGTAAAATACCCTACTAAAATACACAGGTCTAATTAACATATTTATGTAATCATGCTGCTGGGATCTACAGATGGGATGTATCTAAATAAGTGGAAATATTTACTCAAGGCCAAATGTAGCCTCAATTATTACAGTTGCTTCTAAGATGGATTCTGGAAATCACAGGGGGTCTTCCAGTTTTTCTCTCTTTTTTCTGCACATTGCAATTTTTGGGGACTTTTTGAAACGTGTACTGAAGACATTAGTTTCAGAAAGACACATTTATCTTCTATTCTAGATGTTCTAAATGTCACAAATGACATTTATCTTTTCAAATTGTCTAAAATTTGCTACATTTTTTGGCGCAATAAACTCCATGCAAAACCATACTTAAGGAAAACTTAGAAAATGGTAAAGTGACTCAAGACATTTGTGCTACATTTTTGAGAGATTTGAAAAAAAATAAAACATTTAAAGGGGTTTTCCCGCGAAGACAAGTTAGGCCATATCCACCTGATAGGGCCTAACTTGCTGATCGGTGGGGGCCTCAGTGCTGAGACCCTTGAAGATCGTGAAAACGAGGGGTCCAACTGTCCCCCTTGCCGCTCCTCAGACAAATGGAGCAGACAGCTGCGCATGACCGTTCTGCTCCATTAATCTCTATGGAGTCGATGGAAATGGAGCAGAACGGTCATATGCAGCCGTCTGCTCCTTTACCCTTATGGTAGGACCCCTAGTTTTCGCAATCTGTGGGGGGCTCCCTACTGATCAGCAAGTTAGGCCCTATCCTGTGGATAGGGCCTAACTTTTCTTCATGGAAAAACCCCGTTAACATTTGTCAAAAACAAGCCAAAACAAACAGAGATAAGATAAATTTCCCCCATAGCGTTAAGAAACTTATAACCAGGTGGAAATTAGTTCAACTTCATTAATGTAGTTTTGTCATGTGGACCTGCAAATCAGTGCTATAGGAATCCTGGTTGGGAAACACTGGCTTACATGGTATACTGCCTGCCATTTTAAAATGCCTGTGATGGAAAAATCAAAGGATTATTTTTCAGTAACAATTAGAGAAGAAACTTGATAATGAAGAACATAACGGACAAGAGTCAAGTAAACTAAAATTATAGGTATTAAAGTAAAGAAAAAATTATTAGGTGGCTGGGGGCTGCATATACAAATAAACATTCACTTATCTCCTCGGTCCGTCCCAGTATCCCGCGCCATTGTCCTTTCGTGCCAAGCCACTGTCTGTTTATAAGGGCATTAAAGCTGCGCTTAGACAGCTCCCGGGCGTCCGAGCACGCCCGACTGTCACCATATCCCAGCACCTGATAAGGAGGGGTGGGTGTGCCTACACGCCCATGGGAGCTGTTTGAGCGGAACTTCGATGCCCCCTGTAAACAAACATGGACACTGGGAGGGACCGAGGAGGTGAGTAAATGTTTATTTTTCAATGCAGCCCCTCCCCATCACCAGCCACCTTGCAATTTTTACTTGCTCTCAGACAACCACTATGAAGTAGTTATTCCTTTACAAATATTTTATAGCATAGCCAACTTAAATGACACAAAAACACAAAGGGATACCATTTAATAGGGCGGAAGGTTACAAAAGTCATTACAACATCATACGCCTAAGAAATTTAGCACCACACCCCAGATTTTTAAAGACATCATTAAAATACCCTTTTTGGTTCAACACACACCTGGAGTCTATCACTTTAAAAAATAAATTCTGCCTCATTTAGTTACAATTAAACAGAATTATGACCATTTGTTTTTCTTCAAGGAGGTTGCTTTGCATATTGAGTGACTAATTATTTGCAGGTGACAAAAAGTCCAGGTTCCATCACTTTGTAGGTAATGGAAAGTTGACATATTTACAAGAGAGGCTCAGAGGAAAATGGCTATTAATATAAGCAAATTTTGTGTGAAGTATTTCAATAATGGGACACAAGTGAGAGAAATTAGTCTTGCATAAAACACCGGCTTCTTTTGTAGGTAATTATAGTCACATTGGTGGTGCAGTCATGTACTGTGCTTTATGGCTTTGTAATTTATTTAAAACATGAATGCCCAGTTGTGTTGTATATTGTGTTGAGAAAAAAAGAATCATTGTAGTGTTTAGAACTTTGATGGGAAATCTTTTGGGTGGGGTGGAAGGTTGACTAAAATCATTAGATGTACAGTTCTAGGAAACTTGTGGCAAGCATTATGCATAAAAAAAAAATAGGTGATGCCATGCCAATACATTAGGTACATGTGTAGGCACTGGTGTGCCAGTTCAGCTCAGTGCATTATCCTGCCTAGTTAGAATAATTCCCCCATATTTGTCTTGGGGATCCATTCACAATCTGTAAATCTGCCTTTGTGTAAAATGATGAAACTAAGGGTACATTCACACTCGGTATGTCCGCCGTGCTCTATCTTTTTGCGGTGTGTGGCCAGGATCAGTGGCACACATGTGTGGCATCGTATCTGAAAATTTGCGGCCGCATGTACGTCCCTGCAGACGGCCATGTGAATGAGCCCTAAGGGGGCCCTAAAAACTTGAGAATCTCTTAGTCCTAGCAGTTGTGACAAATCCCAACAATTAAAAACCTGCTGTTCAGAGGTGTAACTAAAATTATTTGGGCTTCAATGCAAAATCTACACAGTACCCCCTCTAGTCTCCTCATATCAGACCCTAATACTAAAGGAACCAGTTACAAGTATTCCCTTGCAGATGGTTGATATATTTCTAGTTGTCAAACTATATTTCTGCTGTAGTTGACTAAATTGCTATTATCTGGTGAACAATACATAGTGGCGTACACTGAAGATAACGTTGTGTGGTTACACTTCCCGCTCTGGTGGGCTGGATATATCCCCGGCTGCCAAACAGCCAATCCGGCATATTAACACCCTTAGTAACCAGCAAAGGCTTTGATTGACCAGGGGTGGCATCTGGGGGGTTAATTTGACTGATTGGCTGTTCAGCATCCAGTCCGGCAATATGCTTGTGTCGTGTATAATATTGTAATATTTTGTTACCTGTCTCAGTAGTAAGAGCTCTAATTCCATTGGTTTTATTTATTCAACCATGAAACAACTGTTCTATCAGGACAACATCATTTCAGTAAATAGATGAGATAGGTGTGGGGGCATATCTATCTTTGCCTCTGCGCCATGTCAGCAGCGTAGAAGCCCTGAAATAATCGCAAATGCTAGCTTATTGCTAGCATTTGCAATTATTTAGCCCAATCCCCATCTTCACGTCAGTGGGGTGTGAATTTGGGGCACGGCCGGCCGTGTGGAGGGTACAGCTGGCTGGGAGTGGGCCAGCACGGGGCGTTACTGTCTTGCGCACCTGCTACAGCTGGCGACTTTGCTCATATGATAAGTCACCAGCTGCGTTTATTTCTACGCCAGGCCCTGTGCAGCACCCCGCCGGATACATCAAGAGGCTAAGTATCATACCAATTCCAGTAGGCTCATCCTCATGCTTTAATTGAAAAAACAGCATAAAATATAAATTCTTTTCCTACAATACCCACTGTTACCAAACTTTTACAGCTTCCCAAGAGCTATCCCAGGTTGTGGCAATACTTGATGGACTATTGAAGGACTGTTTGTTGAACCAGTAGCTAATTGACAATCTATTGGGTATGTTGAATATGAACATGCCTGATCCTCTTTTTTAATAAAGAAAATAAGCCAACATTATTTTACCTTGGCTTACTGATTTTTTATATCTATGACCATCTGCACACCCTCTCTGTGTAGAGAACTGCAAACCAATAAAGGGGACATAGGTCTGTTAGGTGTATTTAAGAGATCAGGTCTTGATTAAATCTCATTTTCAGAAATATCCTAGTACAGTGCTGGCAAACCTATGGCACGGGTGCTAGAGATGGTGCTCAGAGGCCTCTGGGTGGGCACCCAGACTGCTGCCCCAGCACATAGTTCACTATACAAGATTCAAGGCATCCTCTTTCAGTCCCAGGTAGCCGGGAATGTGCCAAGCTCAATGTTATTTAAGAACAACACATCCTTGGCAGCCTGGGAGTGAAGGAAGACTGAGAAGGTCCTACAATTCATCCCTCCGGTTCCTAAAGGAATGCTGCAATGATAATCCGAATATCTCCTCCTTCTCTGAATGGTATGGGTCCTCAGGTCACTGAACTTTGGCAGGCCACTTATAACCAGGCAAATTTTATGCTTAACTTCCGGTGTTGTCACTGTATGCAGTAGTGGGTTTTGGTTGTAGTTTGATACCATAACATTGGTTGTAGTTTGGGCACTAAAAGGTTCACCATCACTATCCTAGTATAAGATAAAACATTTTAAATAGCAACATTTCTTAAAGGAGTATATGGTATAATTTCCATAGATGAGTTTTTTATTTTTTATTTTGACAAAAATCAATAATATATGGCATTTTCCTAGATGGGTGTGGCTACTAGAGATTTACACAGTATATTTAGCTATCTAAACAGCATTCCCCAGTGAAAGTATTTAATCTTCTTTCTTCTGGGTTTTTGGTGGAACAACTCTATTAATAGTATAAAAAGCTTTACCATTCTATAGATATTTGTCATTCATTGTTTTAGTTATTGCTTTGGTTGCAATCATTTTACAGTAGCTACCCGTAATACCTGATATACTAGTTTTCCTTTGCAAACATACAAGCAATGTTCATATGTAGAGACTTAGAAATAGAGGGTATGCAAGGATTTATGTATTGATGACCTATACTCAGTATAGGTATATAATATCAGATAGACAATAAGGTCTTGTCACATATGCCGCTAAATATTAGTGTGTATAACCTAGTGGCAAATATAATGATCTTTTCCAAAAGTTATGTTTCCAGCACACAAAAGTTTCAAGAAATGTGTCTTTTCTGGGATCCTTTGAGTAATTGCTCAATACATTGTTCGTTTGGATCCCGGGTTAGCCTCATTGACTTGTGAATAAAACGTGTCTACTTCTCGTGTATAGTTTTCTTTTTTTTAAGCATGTTTCTTGCGTGTAAAACAAAAATAAGTTGGACATCTCATTTTCTTGGACCAGGGTTTGTTGTCAGAAATCTTACGTAAGGAAGAAGATCCTAGAACAGCATCCCAGTCATTGCTGGTGAACCTTAGGGCTATGCAGAACTTCTTAAACTTGCCAGAGGCAGAAAGAGATCGGATCTATCAGGAAGAGAGGGAAAGAAGCATGAACCCTAATGTAAGCCTGTTGTCCTCATCATCCAGCAGCCCCAGCTCATCCCGCGTTCCACAGGTATGTCCAGTCAGTCCATCGTTCATGGTCTGCTATGCAGCCTAATCTCTGTGTCCAATACAATAAGTATGTATCTTGAAGAAGATAGTTATTACTTATTTGTTTGTAAGTGCAGTTTAGAATAGCCCTTATCATTGATTGGACTGTATAGATTGCTTAACGATTTTTAAGAATGTTTTACGTAATTAGTTGGATCAGTCCTGTTAAAAGCCTTCCAAGATAGGATATATTGGGGTTGTATGTATAAAATCTGTCAGTTATCTGGTGTAAATATATTAAAAAATATACAGTATATTAGCATGAATGCTACTTTTACTCAGTCTTCATATGTGGTGTCAAAAAAGTGAGCTGCCCCTCTAGTTTATTCACGGCAACTCGTTTCCTAAATGCTTTCTGTCTAGTTGCATTCTAGAAAAGTCGCATAAGCAAGCGAGGACTATTTCCCCCAAAATGCATATGCAGTATTAGGGCATTATCCTCTCTACTCAAGTAGTCTTTATAGATGATCTACTTACAGCACCCCCGTTAAGGGAGGTTTGGTGTTATTTGGGGACTGCCAAATGTTCACAGCAGCCAATAGTTTTTTTTGAATGTTCTACATTTTCAGTTTTTATTTTGACTTTAATACAAGAAGCTATTATTGCAGTTGGAAAGTGGCCAAGAATGAATTGTGTTCCTTTTAGAAGCTGGAGTCCTCCAGATGTATAGTGTTTCTGAAGTCTACAGGTGACAAGTGTCTGATGAGACCTTTGTGTCTTTCAGTCAGAACAATACTTTTATTTTGCCCTTGATTTGTCAGCTGATGGGAGAAATCATTCAATTAAAGCATTGTAGCTGAATACAGAAAATAACAATAACAGTTTAAGAAAATTAAAGGCACAAATCAGAGGCAACCTGGGGCCTGGGAGTCGAAAATGAAATTTCTCTTTTCATTTCCGCTCATTTCCTAGGTGAAATTGGGTGTCCGACTGGTTAGCATAATGAGGATAATCGTAGCTGGAGCTATGTGCTCAGATGACATACGTACATGTTTAATAAAGGATGAGAGGGACATGAGGGAGTGCCGTAAATTGAGTAGTAATTTATTATTTAGAGACCTGTACCCATTTTCTCATTTTTTCTGGGAGAATTGGTTCTTGCACTGAAGACTTTATCAGACAACGGGAAAAGAGAACAAGATGCGCAAACACACCTCATGTATTCTACAATTGTTTAGGAATTAACCCATTCCAAATAAGACAGCAACCTTCGGGTGACAGAATGCCAACATGGTCAGTTTTTGTTACTGTAGTAAAGCATTGATCTGCAGGTCCTATGCAGGTTACAACAAAAAATAATAATACCACATTATTAGGATTTATTGTGTCTTGTATAGTGCTGATTTATGCTTTATATACTTTTTTATACCATGATATATATTGTAGATAATTGAGCAATGCATGATTTTATATCAATATTAATACACTACTATGCATAGGTGTAGAATGTATTGACCTTATGCACAGTCATATGAAATATAACTTGCTGTAGTGCATTTTTGTATTTGATCATTAGATGAATAAATTATTATTCTTTTTTAATTAATGGTCATTCATAAGTCCGTTGGGAAATTAGGATAATGAACTTCCAGCCAATGGTTTATGAAATATTAACTGTAATGTCTGCTCAAGGATGGAGTGCCTTTAGATATATGGAGAAAGTCAAGGTCTCTTTCCATGCCTGTTCCCTATCTGCAATTATTCCCAATCACAATTAACCTGATTAGAATAATGGACAGGAAGTGTCCCACCGTAGCTAATGCTCCTTGGCACCGACCCTATTGAATCCTTTGACAATTTCTGCACAGATGGTTCAGCTAAAACATTTTCCCTTTTTCTTTCTTTTTTCTTCCCCCTTTCAATGTCCCTACAGATGAAAACCTCCAATACTCCAACATCCGACATCCAGGTGAAAGTGGAGGGGGAAGCTTCCAACGTTACCATCACAGCTGCTGTTTACGATGAGATTCAGCAAGAGATGAAACGAGCAAAGGTGTCCCAAGCTCTCTTTGCCAAAGTAGCTGCTAATAAAAGTCAGGTGAGCAAGCTGGAAGGGGAAGCTGGCCGTGTGATCTGTCTATGATATCCAGCACCCCCCATACACCCTATAAAACACTGCATCTGTTCATGTAAGCACCATGCTAGAAGCATACCTTATAACTGGCTGGACCAGGACATGGACTCTAGACTTTTCTGGGAGCCAGTACAATACAAAAAATATATAATTTAATGGATTCTTAGAATAGTGTGTTATATCTGAAAATAGATTAAGTTATACTTATCCACTTATAACCTGTCATCCTTATGTCATACTGTAGATCTAAATGGGTTTATCCTATCATTGTACACATACCCACAACACGAGTTAATGTTCTGTAATTGACAAGTAAGAATCACTTTTTTATCTGGTTCTCCAATCTACCTCATTTTTACTACAGGCCACATCATCCTGCCATGGACATGCTTCTAATTGTACTACCCCAAGGATTCTGGATTATTTATTCAGTTTATAAATAGAGCCAGACCCGTTTAAAGGGCATCTACCAACAGGCCGAAAGACTGTATGCAAATGAGCCTGAGGGGCTCCAGGCTCCATTAACACATATGGAGCCTGGAGCCCCTCAGACTAATTTGCATACAGTACTTCATCCTGATGGTAGATACCCTTTAAGGGAACCTATAATATTCAAAATGCGTTGTAATCTGCAGGCAATGTGTTATAGAGCAAGGTGAGCTGAATAGATTGAAAATGTGAATGTATGTATAATATAAAAAATAAAAGTCTAGTTGGCCGTTCATACTTGACTCTTAAAAGGGTTGTCTGGACTACATATCCGGTTTGGCGGGGAGGGGGCTTTAAAAAGAAACTTATGCTTACCTCTTCCATTGCTCCTGTTGTCCCATGGCACCGCACAACAGTGCCGTGCTCCTGTTTGCTTACAGAGATTGGCATACCCATCCGTCCAGTGCTGTATGCCTAGTTTCAATGTTGCATCAGTTGAGTGGAAGTAGTCAGACGGAAGCGCCTGTCTTTTTAATCAAACAGGGGGTCGGCACTGACAAGTGGTGTCGTGGGACTATGCTACACTTAATCCAGGACCTCCATAATCGTTTAGTAAATAACAGCTTAATAAATTTGATAACATTTTCTATAAAGGTAAGTACTGTATAGTGGTTTTGTTAACCTACACAACATACATAACTGCACCAATAAGCTTCTTGTAGAATTACATAGTTTCTATTATATACAAAGGTTCAAAATCCCTACAGGAATACAAGAATTTATCCTGTGAGAAGTGCATGTTCTTTCTAGTCAGAGTATGGTCTAGTGGAGAATATTTTTTTTATAAATGTATGTACACTTAGCTTAATATTACACAATAGGTTAACTTATTAGGGTTTTGAGGCTCCTATGTCCTACTGCTCCAGCTGATATTAATAGAATATGGAGGATCTGCAGCCCTCCAGAACAGTGCAGGCAGCATTAGCCGTGATGGGAACCTTCCACCTGATTGGTCATGGAGTGCGCTACCATAAATAATACCCTCGCCTGTTTTGAATTTCACAGATAGTCCCTAGCCTGTCTAATAAGGAAACTTTCACAGACATTAAATAAGGGCCTAAAATCCCATTAGGGAGATATAAGTCATACAGACTTTTCACGGGCTCTGCAGTTAATGACCAGCGTTTTGGGCGAGGTTACCGTCATTGTGCTAGTTTAATAAGAAAAAATAAAGCTCACTTAAAGGAATCTTCTAAATAAGGTATTGAACACACGGATGCTGTTTATGGGGCTTAAGATGAATTATGTTGAAGGTATCAGAGCCAAGTGGTCTGATAATGAGAGCCAGACAACAAAGATACATTTATGCAGGCAGCCAAGCCCGAGACTGGTTTTGTGTTGTGGAAGTTCTAGTTGCTTTAACAATGTAGTGTACAGGATTTTTCCTTCCATGCGGACATATACTGTATGGCCCTGACCTAATGTACACCATATTAAAAAGCAGACTCGTGCATTAAAGGGATTTCCATGCTTTCCTCTTTACAGCTGGGTTATTTAAGCTTGCCGAGCATCATGGGAGGTATACAATGTCCATTGCTAAAAATATATACATTACTGCATTAACAGAGACAAGATTATCTTAGAGTATTGTACAGACACCTACGTCTGCAACCATGACATGGATTTATACCCTATGCCTCTGCATGGCTTCAAGTTGCACATGTTCCTATGTATCTCTGTGGTTTCATATACACGGCAGCAGTTTCCACAGCCCAATGTGTGCGCCGACTGCTGAGCGAGTGTTGCAGCTTGGGCAGCCCTTTTGTACTATCAGTGTTGTGTGAACGGATCGCACAAGTCAGTGACACAATGGACCATGGATTGGATTTTGTCTTCTGGATGCAGATTCACACTACTTACCGTCTGATGTATTTGGGTGTGTCCTTCAACAGAAATTGGGCATTTTAAGGCTGCATTCACACTACTGTATGGGGGATGTATGTATGGCGGCAGCATTGCGGCCGGACATACGTCCCCCAATGATGGCAATGGCTACACGTACCACTGCCGGAGTGGTACCACTGCCGCACATGTCCTATCTTTCCCTGTGTAATGGCCCATACAAAGTGCATTACTATGGAGAGGGGAGGGGGTCATACGCTCGCCCGGCTACAACCCAGTGGGCATACATTCGTGTGAATGCAGACTAAATGTTATTTTCCCATTTTATTTTTTGTTCCCAAGAGACACAGACCAAGGCCAGTGGTTTCTAGTAGCATCTTACTCCTTTCTCTCTATTTCTTACACATGTTGATGGGAGCTCAGTAAGAATAGCTGAAGGCTAAATGTACATTCTTGGTACAAATGCCCCCAATCCTCAAAAGTCACTACCACTGAAGGGGTTTCAGTTACGGTACACGTTGTCAGGTCTACATTAAGTTTAATTCATTAGAACAAGACTAATTAAGCGAAGGCAGGTTGGCTCACATTTGATATTGAGAGAAAAGTCTGAAGTATCCTGGGAAAACTTGTGGTCTTGATTTGACATGTAATGTGTACGGCCGGCTTACGTAGACTATTGCTGTTTGTCCTTATGTGATTTCACATAGTTACTTTGTAAACATAGTAATTTACTTATTTTCTTTGAAGGATATCCTTAGCTCACCTGTGTAGTAGCAGCTAGGAATCACAGCGTACTATTAATGCAAATGATAGGTAAATGTGATAAACCAGAGTGGTGCAGAGGTCCGCAAGGTCATCTGATTTCATAGTTTGGAGGATTTTGTTCACTATTAATCAAATTACATTCCGGTAAAATAAATGTCATGAAACTTGAAGCCTCTACTCTCTGGCTTTTCAGGTTATTGCGGCCATACTTGTTTGTGTTTGTACAAGATTGCTCTGTAGTATCTCACTTATCTATGTTAAAAGCTTGTTGACTTGATTAGTACAGTCTATTCTTCTTCATCTAATCATAGGCAAGGTTTTTATAGCCAGGTTATAATGTAATTTATATAAACCCCCCTCCCCTCCAAGACAAATTTCAAATGAGGTGAGAAGGGTCACTTTCTCACTGAGATGAGTCATTTTAGGAGGCTGGTATGGAGTGTAACTTTGGAATGTTGGGCTCTATAGTAATAATAATAATAATAATATTTTGTTCTGTGAGCTACAGAAACATGTGTATTTAACTGTCTGCATCCTGGATTTTTTATCACAACACAGGCCTTCCCTGTCACTCCCTCTCTTATCTGCAATCTTCCTGTATGGATAATAATAATTCCTTTATATATAAAGCGCACACACAGATTACACAGTGCTGCACAGAGATTGACAAATCGGTCCCTGTCCCATTGGGGTTCACAATCTTATCAAC
Organism: Engystomops pustulosus; assembly: GCA_019512145.1. Classification (NCBI taxonomy): domain Eukaryota; kingdom Metazoa; phylum Chordata; class Amphibia; order Anura; family Leptodactylidae; genus Engystomops; species Engystomops pustulosus. The sequence continues at coordinate 58,029,296 of CM033648.1, read as the reverse complement.
CTACCAGTAAGTTTTGGAGTGTGGGAGGAAACGGGAGGACCTGGAGGAAACCAACGCAAACACAGAGAGAAGATATAAACTCTTTGCAGATGTTGACCCTGGGACTTGAACCCAGGTCCCCAGCGCTGCAAGGCTGTAATGCTAACCACTAAGCCACCTTGCAGCCCCTCTCTTTTATAATCTTCAACCCCTTCTCCAGTAGGTTGTTACCTATCAGGAAGACCCAACATTGGTCTCGCTACCTGACGTAGCAGATGGTTATAGCTGTCCGTAACAGGCATGGCAGCTGGGTCATCCCACTCTAGTGGTTCCAGCACCTGTAAAGGGCATCACAGATATTTAGATAATTGCACAGCCCAATAATTCTGTTGGATCCTGCTGTTCTAACATAAAGCACCAGAGAGGACAGAAAAAGGAAAAAGTGTGCCCCCCCCCCCCCCCCCGGCCTTTTTGGCTGGTTCTGACATTGCCCCCTTAAGTCTCCAGCCTTGCTGTGAAATGCATTGTAACAAAAACAACTAGGAACCTACTTAAGCTGCTAAATGAATAGACACACAGCCCCCTATATACCACATGGCAAAATATAATGAGGGTTGGAACTGTTAAATGACTGAAACTGCTAAATGCATAATGCTACTTGGCAAAACTACTGTGCATTTAACGGTTTTCCACTCTGTAATAAATGACATATGTGGAAAACGTGCAGTAAATGTGAAAAACGGCACAATTGGTTTAGCAAACGTGCCCTTTTTTCTCTCTGTTCCTCCTCGTGTGAATATCAAAGTAGTGCTGCCTGTAATGGATGGTTTTATGGGCCGCCTTAGCGAGACTTGTGGGTCACACACTTGGTATTATAAATGTCTACATGAGACACCAGCTTCCATGCAGAACAGTAAGTTGCGGCTTCCAAAGTTCCACAGTTAACCCTTTGTTCTACTTAATAATCTACACAATGTTAAGGATTAAATTGCCAGTTCAGTAAAGATAATATTTCTATATGTAACATAGCAATTGAAAGCTGAAGCAGATGTAAGATAATCAACCATTATCCAAATATTTTAATATACAGGCCAGCGCTTGGGAGTAGTTCTTATATATAGCATGATATAACATTGACAATAGAGACAAAGCTACTGATTCTTCAAAGTTTTGCACTGTAAAAATCTAGTGCTTTAGTGAAGTTGTACCAGAAATGTTAAGATGTAATGCTATTGTATCTGCATTAGGTAGAGGAACATAACCACCATACAAACTTGTCAAGGTTTGTCACCAAACATTTACAATCACATTATTACCCCGCACTTGCCCCCTACAGGACTCCAGAAGTTCAACTCAACGAACACGAGACCAGCAACATACATAACGTGCCCTCATATTGTTCATTAGTCTCGCCCTCTTAAATATCAAAAGTCTCCGTTTTTCAAGGAATTAGCATGCTTGGAGCATGCAGAAACCCATAAACTCCCCGCTGTGATCTACAACAAGTAGTCTTGCAAGTGAAAGCAAGATAGAGAATGAGGAACGTAAAAATGTCAGTTAAACATATTACTTTGTTAGTGTGGATAAAATACGAGCAGAGTTTTAACTTGACACTTTGGTATTTCTCACCTGAGAAAGGTCTGACTCCCTAGTGAAGTTTGTCTGGTTGTAAGAAGAAGGTGGGGAGTAAGTGCTTTCAATGTCAAGGTCAGAACTATTTTTTTTAGTTTTTTTCCACTCTCAGCAATATCCAAGAATACTGGGTACTACAGAGCTGTTAGTTTAACAATAAATATTGTACCAGCATATGTCTGCAAAGGCTCACCATTTTACATATCATAAGCTTATGTATGAAACGAGAATTACCATAGAGCCAACCTATATGTAACTGAGGAAATAGATATGTCCTTAAGGATATCTATATTAGCCTTATGCATATGAACCAAACATACATTGAGAATGCTGTAGCTACACTGATGCAGACACATATCTTGTTAATCAGAATTGAGTGGTGTTGCTGAAAAAACTATTATATAAAATTATAAATAATGGGGCTCCCTAATGATGCAATCACTGTGTGTGCCCTGCCAGGCAGAAGTAAGTAATCAATCGCTGAACCACAATCCCCCGTTACTGCTGAATCTCCAGCTCAGGTTGATTAGTCCTGTCTGGACAGTTCAGGAAGCTATGTGCCTAATGTAGGCACCTTTATGTAGGCACCCAGCTTCTCAAGGTCCTGAATAGTTTTTTGAGCAAAACCCCTGGGATTAGGGATTAAACAAGATATGTTTCTGGATAAGTGTTGCTACAGCATTCTCAAGTTAGGTTTAGTTCATAATACATAAAAGCAAATGGTAGATTTCCTTTAAATCTACATATCCCTAGCTGAGGGGGTGAAATGACCAGCTTTAAACTTGATGGATTTTGCCACTGATTTTGGTGACGAAAATCGTCTACCAACAAATCCACAGGAGGACTGCGATTTTTTTTTATTTGCAAGTGGCGTGTCCACGTTATTATGGTGCAATGAGTTGAATTTTGTCAGGATATAAGGCAGTCGGGTAAAAATATGAACAGATTTAGACCCGGTATTGACCGGATTTTCCAATGTCAAATTTGACATGTGAACTGACTCCTAAATGGGATTGAAATAAGACTGCATTGGTCCCTGTTACTCATAAGGCAACTTTGTTTCCCACTGAATTCAACCTCCTTGTTCTCCTACGTGACAGGAAAGACTTGGCCTTTCAGCCAATCCGTGGTTTAGTGGTGACTCAGCATGGGTGTCCTTCATGGGAAAAACGTCTTCCAAGTTTTGGGGTATTCTTTAGCCAAGTGGAAAGAAACAAACATATGTATGTTGGACCCACTTATGTTCTAATTGCTGGATCTATTAGGTAGGACATGTCCTTTACCAATCGAATCAGTTCTCTGCTTACCTAAGATGTGCCAGAAATATGAAATGTCTCCATGTGCTCCCCAGGTGGCAGGACTTCTGTGATTCCTGTGTCCTCCTGGATACAGTGGATGGAGAAGGTCATGGAGTCAGTTACTGTATGTCTCCTCCATCATAACACTCCCATATCAGTATTTGCCATATTATCACTATTAAGCATATACTACCCATGACTACATGCCATATTACTACTATTACGCATTATACTACCATGACTACATGCCATATTACTACTATTACTGCATATTACTACCAGACCACTGCCATATACTACTATACTGCATTATTATACCATGACTACACGCATATTACTACTATTACGCATTATTACTACCATGACACGCCATATACTACTATTACTGCATTATTTCTACCATGACCACATGCCATATTACTACTATTACTGCATTATTACTACCATGACCACATGCCATTTACTACTATTACTGCATTTTACTACCATGACTACAGCCAATTATACTATATTATGCATTATTACTACCAGAAATGCATATACTACTATTACATTATTACCATGACCACATGCACATACTACTATTACTGCATTATTACTACCATGACCAATGCCTATTACTACTATTACTGCATTATTACTACCATGACCCCATGCACTATTACTACTATACATGCATTATTACGCCATGACTACATGCCGATTCACTACTATTACTGCATTATTCTACCATGCCTTATTACTACATTACGCCATTATACTACCATGAACCATGCCTATTACATACTATTACTGCCATTGACTATAGCCAATTACTACAGACTCATTATTACTACTATGACTACATGCCATATACTACTATTAATACATTATTACTACCATGACTACATGCCATATATACCATGAACTATATGCATATTACTACTATTACTGTATTATACTACATGACCACATGCCATTACTAATATTACTGCCATGACACAAACCATATTACTACTATGATCTGCATTATTACTACCATGACTACATGCCATATTACTACCTACTAACATTCTACACCATGACTACTGCATGATTACTACCATGACTAATGCCATATTACTAATACTTATTTTACTACCATGACTATATGCATGTCACTACATACCTTGTTACTCGACAACTACATGCCATATTACTACTAACTTCATACCATAGTACTACCAGCACTACATGCGTGTTACTACTGTTACTGAATGCATGTACTATCATATACAGACTTATTAACTACCACCATACATGCCATGTTATTAAAATGATTGCATGACATATTACTACATCAATGCATTCCATATTACTACTACGACTTAATACCTTATTACTACACCACAATCACATATATGCCATATGCTACTATCACAGCATCTTATTAATCCACTACTGCACATTGCTACTATTTATTCATGACATATTACTACCACCACGCCAGGGGAACCTGCCTCTTAGCTTCTTGAGAAATATAGAAAGATGTTTCCTCCGTGGCTAAATAGTGATGGCTCTGCACCATACTCGGCTATCGGGGTGGGGGGGGGGGGGGCGTTGGGGTTCAGGGCCCTCAGCACTATCCACAAATAACCCCTCTCATCTAGACTGGGCACCACTCGAAGAGATTTTCAAATCACCTCATGTGGTGGAGTGCAATGACCACATATTACTACTATTAATGATGCCATACTAATACCGCCCCGCAGCCACATACTACCATTGCATGGCGTATTCCTTTTCACTGCATGCATATTATAATAATATGCCATATATCTGCAGGCCATTTGTTACTATTACTGCTACCATATTACTAATCTACACTACGTAATTACTTCCACCATATACCATATACAAACCACTACATGCCATATTACTTCACACTAATTACCATATTACTACCACTACATGTCATATACTTTCCAGCACTACTACCATATTCAAACCACTACAGCCATATTACTCCACCACACTTACCATATTACACCACTACATGTCATATACTTCCAGCACTACTTACCATATTACTACCACTACATGCCATATACTTCCACACACTTACCCTATTACTACCACTACATGTCATATTACTTCCAGCACTACTTACCATATTACTACACATACATGCCATATTACCTTTATCATGCATTCCATTAACTACACACACTTATGCCATATGACTACCTATTACTACTACTACATGCTATATTACTATACTATCACTACAGCTATATTATTACCACCGCTATATGTCATATTACTACATTCACTCGGCCATATTACCACCGCTATATGCATATTACACTATCATGAGGCCATATATTACCACGCTAATGTTCATTTACTACTATCCACTGCAGCCATATTATTACCACCGCTATAGTATTACTACTATCACTGCAGGCCATATTATTACACCGCTATATGATATTACCTATCACGCAGGCCATTAGTACCACGCCTATAGGTCATATTACTACTCATCACTGCAGGCCATATTATTCCACCGCTAATGTCATATTACATATATCACTGCAGGACATATTATTACCACCGCTTATGTTCATATTACTACTATCAACTGCAGGCCATATTATTACCACCGCTATATGTCATGTTTACTAACACTTCCTGTAGAACATATTACTACATCAGGGGATGGCCTGCAGTGATAGTAGTAATATGACATATAGCGGTGGTAATAATATGGCCTGCAGTGATAGTAGTAATATGACATATAGCGGTGGTAATAATATAGCATGTAGTGATAGTAATAGTAATATAGCATGTAGTAGTAGTAATATGGTAGTCATATGGCATAAGTGGTGGTAGTTAATGGAATGCAGTGATAAAGGTAATATGGCATGTAGTGGTAGTAATATGGTAAGTAGTGCTGGAAGTAATATGACATGTAGTGGTAGTAATATGGTAAGTAGTGGTGGAAGTAATATGGCATGTAGTGGTAGTAATATGGTAAGTAGTGCTGGAAGTAATATGACATGTAGTGGTAGTAATATGGTAAGTAGTGGTGGAAGTAATATGGCATGTAGTGGTTGTAATATGGTAAGTAGTGCTGGAAGTAATATGACATGTAGTGGTAGTAATATGGTAAGTAGTGGTGGAAGTAATATGGCATGTAGTGGTTGTAATATGGTAAGTAGTGGTGGAAGTAATATGACATGTAGTGGTAGAAGTAGTAATATGGTAGCAGTAATAGTAACAACATGGCCTGCAGATTATATGGCATATTGATTATAATATGGCATGCAGTGAAAAAGGAATACGCCATGCAATGGTAGTAATGTGGCATGCAGGGGCGGTATTAGTATGGCATCATTAATAGTAGTAATATGTGGTCATTGGCACTCCACCCATGAGGTGATTTGAGAAAATCTCTTCGAGTGTGCTGATCATCTTTTTCCAATTTGGAATCATGAATATATCTATCTATCTATCATCTTATTAACTATCATCAGGGGAACCGATTGCCCAAATTTAAGATTCAAAAATGCGAGGTATGTACCAACTTTTATCTCATGAAATGAAAACACTGACATTGAAGCCTGTATAAACCTAACAGAATGGCTAAAAATCAAAATGCATTCAAATGAAGTTTCTCAATAAATGTGATGTGTGCCAGCGACACGGAGGCGACAAGACACTGTGTCCAATTAATTGCTTCGTAGTGGCGCTGGTGATTTAGGGCAAAAGGGGACAATGGCATTAATTAGTAACATACTTAGGGTCAAGTATGTGTGTTAGAAAAGGTGTTGAGTGGTCAGGCTGTTACTGTGTAAGTCAGAGCATGTTCACACAGACACTGCAGAAGAGATGCTGCAACAATGATCCCCCCCTCCAAAATGTGTGTTAGTTGCTGCTTCACCCAAGGCAGAACTCCCCTTCATATCAACCGACAGCTGTGTCTGTTCCAGCAGAATTTTGCAAGGTGTTTTCAACCAGAATATCAATACATAGTTGAAACCTAACTGTTCTCGGACTTCTAGGGCTTTTCTAGCTGATATTGAATGGCATGGATATTACGTTAATGCAGACAATTGTATCAAGTTGTCATTGTTAAACAACCATGAAGCAAGCCTACATTACTCGACATCCTGATTTCTTGCAGAACATAAACTGTCACCAATGAGGTCAAGGATCTGAGTGTGTTTTTTCAGACATGTCCTTCACACAATTTACGAGCGGCTCTTATTGGCTTTCTTATTTGCATTGTTTCCTAAGCCATCTCATGCAGACGAATGCTGGAGAGGGCCTTAGGTGGCGAGTTAGGTAAACAATATTGCTATTAGTAGGTTCAAGTCTTTTGATCTGCATACAAATATTAAACCTTGTAGAAAAATGCATCGGCCATGAGACAGGTAATATTAGAATAGTTTCAGGAAAATACATCCCGCCCTAATCTCACAGATAGGGAAATAATGGCTGTTTTGTAAGCAGACAAGCCATTGTAGGAAATTGGTATTATCAGGCTACCTGTCTAGCCGCTTTAGGATTCTCCGCTCAATGCGCCCCTTTCCAGGTTATTTAGCTTTTCCCATTGTCAATGAAAGGCAAAGGTTAGGTCTGGACATATACGTTTACGCTTACCTGTGTTCTTATCTTTTATCCTTGGCACAGCAGCTCCTCTGTATCCAGACTAACCATATTTGGACAGTGGTCAGTATGTTGTGCTCAGACTGGCCAATAGAGCAGTGATCCCTATGTTGTGGATGTAGTTTGGCTAAACTTAGTTAATAAGGAAATCCAGATGGTTCTGTTTCTCCATCCATTGATAAGGGTCCAATCAGTGAAAGGTGACTACTACTTGTGGAAACCCTTTAATACATAGAATATCTATTGTGCATCCTCTATAGAAAAATCTAATTGTAATCCTACAAAATTGTACATTGAAGAGAACCTGTTTTAACCCTATTAAACTACTATTCCCCTCAGTAGGGTATGAAACATCCTTTCTAGAATCACTCTTATGGAAACCTCAACTGTTTACCTTAAAATTCCCCCCAAAGTCAGAAAATATGACTCTCTTACCTCATTTTGACATGAGTGGTTGCAGGGTGGGCCACTTTAGATGCCTCTCTTCTTCTGTTCTATGCACCTACAAACATACATTTAGTGTCATATTAAAAATAGGATCTCATCTTCCGATCACACCAGGCTTATGGCTTGGTGAACACAGACGTGGAAATACAGACAGCCAAGACTTAGTTTCAATCCAATTTCCAAATTTGTAATGCCGTATTTCATGTTGTGTAGCTTGATGAATGATCTAAAAGATGAGATTCTTAACTGTAATATGACACAAAAGCTATTCCTAGGTCAGTGATGGAGAAACTTTCGAATCAAGTGCCAAAATGTGACCCAAACCCACTAACTTTTTCCCAAAGTGTGAAAACGGCAGTAACTTCCTTACTGCAACCAACAACGTTGAAAGAAGGTAGGCCCCCTGAACAGGAAGAACCGTGGGAGTGTGGAGCACGTTCTGTAATAGGTCCAAATTGACCCTGTCCTTTGGACCTCTTACTATTCCTACAGTCCTAGGCAGCCCAAATGGGTCACTTTAAATAGCACGGACCACCTGATTGCAGGAATATGCCATGTCTGGCAAAAACCCTTACCATTGGTTCACCTCTACTGTTCTAGTGACATTCTAAAATGTACTCATCTCATGTGTAAATTGATAAGAAAGTGACTTTTGGGAAGATTTGTTATAGGTAAACAATGAGATTCCACATAGAAGAGGAAATTATAGAAGGACATTTCTTACACTACCTGGGGGCTATTAATTTAGTTGTAGTAACACCTGTCGACGGCTCCCTTTAGTGTATTCTAAACATTTCCGCATCCCACCACAAGTAGAACCAGAGTTGCGTAGAGTTTTATATATATTTCTGCACATAATTTTATTGTTTCACAGGCATCTGTAACTTCAGATGAAATTCAGTATTTATCCCTATGCTTCTCTGGTGCACAAGGGGGGCAATGCTCTCTGGTGTAGCCATTTTCTTCTGGTTATGTCCTTCTTTCTACAAGAAATGTCTATAACTGTGTAAATTAGTAGGGCAATATTGTGCCGGGAACATAGAGGAGAAAGTGTCACTAGCAGACATGGCCCTCCTTAGTGCACCAAGCAGCTAATCGGTATAAGATAAATACTGAAATTTCTCTAAAATGACTGGAACAGTAGGGTTTGTCTGGAAAGCTCATACCGGCAGTCCTCTACAAAGACTCCTAGTTACAGATGGACCTCTGGATGTTGGAACTTTATCCCCAGGCTGTATGATGAACTGTAAGAGTTTATCAAAAGTTTCTGCAATAAAACTTTATTGTTAGTCCTGGATCTTATGACAACCCATCATTCTGAAAATCCACTGTCATATGAACCAAAAAAATATGTTGTTCCAACTTACAAACAAATTCAACAAATCATACAAATCTTTTAAGTAACCCTGGAACTTCCTGTAAATTGTTGTACCACATTGATGTTTTATTATGAGCAGTTGTGGATCAGTTTAAGGCCTCATGCACACCAACGGTGACGCCAAAACGGCCACCCACACGTTTTTTTTTTGCATCATAACATGGCCCTACTGACGATAATGGGAAATACAGCATGTATCTGATCACTGTATTCTCACGGCACATGCACTGGCAGTAAGACCTGGAGGTATAAAATAGAACTGAACTATTTTTTGGTGTTTTTGTGGTTTCAGTCTCCTCCCGAAGTCATTGAGCTTAGAAGAAAGGCTGCATATGGTTTTGTTGGTTTTTGTCTACCATAAGGTCCATTTTTGCGGTGAGTACCAGGTACCCCCCTATTTTTTTCTACAGATACGGCTCATTTACGGTGGCATATGGATTACTACGAGTGACAAAAAAGGGACCGCAAATGAATACAGTCGTGTGCAAGAGGCCTTACTTCCTTTAATTAATGTGCATTTTAGAACAACAACAATAATGATGTTTCTGATATGTGTCAATAGGACATCAATCTTAATAATTTTCTGTCCGTTTGTAGTTGAACGGGATAATCTAAAACTTACTGCGTTTTGGGACAACGACCCACACACCTATCAATATAAACCAGTTGGCCAGCCTTGGAAAAAGCAATGAACAAACTCCTCATAGCCCACTTCATCACGCACACCGATTAGAAGTCAAGTACCAACCCTGCAGCCAATAATGAACCCCGGACTCTTGTCTCCTCAGCTCAGTCCTTCTTTAGTGCGACAGCAGATAGCAATGGCACCTTATAAACCGCAGATCGCTGTCAGCAGACTTTTAGCCCATCAACATCCTCAGGCCATCAACCAGCAGTTTCTAAATCATCCACCAATTCCCTCCCGACCTGTAAAACCATGGAAACCACCAACTCTTCAGTGGAAGTCTCTCCGACATCTACCAACAAGTCCGGTGAGCTGAAAAGGGCAGCGTGTCTCAAGCTGTATTTGCAAGAGTGGCCTTCAATCGTACACAGGTATATATAAATTTACTATTTACACACATTTTAACTCAAAATGTACATCCTATTAAAATATCCTAAGCTTATCTATTTGATCTTATCTACATAGATGGAAATACCCTAGGAAATTTCATTCAAAATGTTTTAGAAAATTCTAATGTAGGTCATAGGATGTGAAGATTCAAGATTAGGAGTGATTTTAATCAGGCTTTTGGTGCATTTCATGATGTATTACTTTTCACTCTGATGGGTGAACTAAAAATCATAGCATGTTACTGTGTATAAGCTCATAAATAGACCATATAGATGAATCTTTCATAAGTACAGACATTAACATTAGGGTATGTCCCATATTCATCTGTCAACTTGATTTTTAGATGTTTCACTTGACTTTATTAGGCCCCTTTGAAGTTTATTTATGCTTTTTAAGTAACTTTATTTGAGACTATGTAGACAAGGAGCTTAGTTAACATGAGAACAGACTTCCGTGTTAGAAATGGAACATAATAAATCACCATGAGAGAGACTGTAAGACAACAAAAGACTCTTTGGACTGGGGTTCCTTTGGACACCATATAAAATTACTCTGGGAGTCCTCATTTCCCCAACTACTACAACCCTATTAGCCTCCAGATTGATTTTGACTCTGATGGATTTGTGCTATCCTGTGTTAGGCCCACTGGGAAAACCTATGTGCTCTGGTAGGACCGTCCAAACTGTCTGGAATCATAGTGAGTCAATTTGGGGTGGCAATTTATTTCCATTTTGCCAGATAGGACAGGATAGCTGCCCATTGTTTTTGGGAACATCGGGATTAAGCCTCGAGGTTAGCCTCTGATGCAGATACAGAATCTGAAACGGATCCAATGCTTTTGTACACTTTGTGATTTTATTGGTACATGACAAGATTCAGTTTTTACATGTTAAACCTGACATCTAATTTTAATTCATGATGTAAGATTTCCCCCATAAATGCTATCAAGTGTAATGACCTTAACACTGGTATATATTACTGATATATGTAATTACGGGACATAACTTAAAGCTGTTGGGACCCAATGCAAATCTTTATCAGGCCCATGGCATAATCTATCTTTATAGTTATGATCTCATACAGGACAGAGCTAGTATGGCCCAAAGTCGTAGACCAAATGTTGCCCACCACCTCATTTATATACAAACCCATTAAAGGAAATCTACCATCAAAATCCATCATGATAACCCAAGGACACCATGACTGGGGTAATCTTCTTATATTGTGTTATCATGGCCTCCTTCTTCTAAAATCAACATTTAAAATTATGCTAATGAGTCAAAGGACCCGGGGGGAGTGTAACATGAGACCCAAAATTTTGTAGGATCAAATGCTTTTAGAAAAGGAGCTATACGTGCAAGGAGTAGGGAGGTGGGGGGAGGGGGAGTCGAGAAGCTACAGTAACAAAATCTTGTGAAGCTGCGTCAATGTGCAGCATAATTTAAAAAGTTTAGACGGAAGCAGGCCATGGCTAACAATATAAGAAGATTACAGTCCACAGGGCCCGGATCTATGAGGAAGTGTTATCAAGCTTGTTTTGATGGTAGATTTCCTTTTTCATGCAGCAACGTAGCAATGGCCAAGTCTGGGTGTGACTGCACTTTCTATACCCTTAGTTATGCCCATGTTTATTATTTTTTACACAATTCCAAAAATTATAATATACATTTTATTCCTTAATTTACAATATTTATTTATTTGCGTGAATTATTTTGTTTTCAATGTCTTAGTTAAAGTACTTGTTTAGTAGTTTTAAGAACTTGTGCCAAAGTAAGACATTTCCTTTCTGGCACTTAGATGTGGAATAAGAGCTGTTGATGGCTTTCACCTTAGTTTTGTGTAACAGAGGTAGCACATGAAATTCCTATGGGAAACTCTGCAAGAGTTTATTTTCCACTCAGTCAAAATACCGTCATGTGTCAAGAGGCTAATTTATCATCTCCTAGGACTTCTTAGCTTTATAATGGAGATCTATGGTTTAGGATCCAGACCATGAGATAGCGTGTCATTGGTTACCATGAACGTGCTTGGAATAGAAAAAGCTAATACATGATGAGGAATTGAATTAGGTCACATACAGTATATGTAGAAAAATAAGCAGCATTTATTTTTCCTTTTTTCTATTGTTGCAGGCCCTCTTGCCAGTGCAACCACGTTTTGTTTTTTTGGGCTGCTTTTAGCTCTCTCTCCTCATATATTATATATATAATATATATATATATATCTTATATCTAATATATACCGTAATATATCACAAAATAGAGTTCAAGTCTGCACAGCTTTGGAGCCCCTAAGGAGGGGGGGGGCAAAGCTTGCCAGGTCCTGGCTTGGTCTTATGTAGATACAATTGGAAAAAGCGAGCAGCACTCCAGAGGTTAAATTCCAGTTGGTGATCTTTACTGGCAAGTGACAACGTTTCGTGGGCTTGAAAAAGGTGTCCAACACCGAAACGTTGCCACTTGCCTCCAACTTTTGAATTCTACCTCTGGAGTGCTGCTTGCTTTTCCAATTTGTATACCGTATATATATATATATATATATATATATATATATATATATATATTAGGAAATCTTCATAGTCTGGGGCTGATCCTTTACCTTTGTGTTTGTTCTCTATGGTGTTGAGTGGTCAGGCTGTTACTGTGTAAGTCAGAGCATGTTCACACAGACACTGCAGAAGAGATGCTGCAAAAATGATCCCCCCCTCCAAAATGTGTGTTAGTTGCTGCTTCACCCAAGGCAGAAATTTGGAGAAACTGGAAAGGTTTCCGAACATTTAAAGGATGCCTACAGGAAATCTGCTTGAATGTTAGAAGATAAAATATCCCTAATAAGATATATCACACCCTCTGTATACTTATATAGCGGGATATGTATGTCCTCTTGTTCAGTCTCTCCTACAAAAAGCTGAAGGGGATATGTATGTCCTCTTGTTCAGTCTCTCCTACAAAAAGCTGAAGGAGGATTGAGCAACGTCAGCAGGCAGTGATTTGCACCTGTCAATGTTCAGGTAGTGACAATAGAGACAAAGCTACTGATTCTTCAAAGTTTTGCACTGTAACAACCCCCTGATTGTAGTAATATGTTCTACAGGAGTGGTAGTAACATGACATATAGCGGTGGTAATAATATGGCCTGCAGTGATAGTAGTAATAATCTAGTGCTTTAGTGAAGTTGTACCAGAAATGTTAAGATGTAATGCTTATTGTATCTGCATTAGGTAGAGGAACATAACCACCATACAAACTTGTCAAGGTTTGTCACCAAACATTTACAATCACATTATTACACCGCACTGCCCCCTACAGGACTCCAGAAGTTCAACTCAACGACAGAGACCAGCAACATACATAACGTGCCCTCATATTGTTCATTAGTCTCGCCCTCTTAAATATCAAAAGTCTCCGTTTTTCAAGGAATTAGCATGCTTGGAGCTATTGCAGAAACCCATAAACTCCCCGCTGTGATCTAACAACAGTAGTCTTGCAAGTGAAAGCAAGATAGAGAATGAGGAACGTAAAAATGTCAGTTAAACATATTACTTTGTAGTGTGGGTATAAAATACGAGCAGAGTTTTAACTTGACACTTTGGTATTTCTCACCTGAGAAAGGTCTGACTCCCCTAGTGAGAATGTTTGTCTGAGTTTGTAAGAAGAAGGTGGGATGTATCAGTTGCTTTCAATGTCAAGGTCAGAACTATTTTTTTTAGTTTTTTTCCACTCTCAGCAATATCCAAGAATACTGGGTACTACAGAGCTGTTAGTTTAACAATAAATATTGTACCAGCATATGTCTGCAAAGGCTCACCATTTTACATATCATAAAGCTTATGTATTGAAACGAGAATTACCATAGAGCCAACCTATATGTAACTGAGGAAATAGATATGTCCTTAAGGATATCTATCATTAGCCTTATGCATATGAACCAAACATACATTGAGAATGCTGTAGCTACACTGATGCAGACACATATCTTGTTAATCAGAATTGAGTGGTGTTTGCTGAAAAAACTATTTATAAAATTATAAATAATGGGGCTCCCTAATGATGCAATCACTGTGTGTCCTGCCAGGCAGAATAGAAGTAATCAATCGCTGAACCACAATCCCCCGTTACTGCTGAATCTCCAGCTCAGGTTGATTAGTCCTGTCTGGACAGTTCAGGAAGCTATGTGCCTAATGTAGGCACCTTTATGTAGGCACCCAGCTTCTCAAGGTCCTGAATAGTTTTTGAGCAAAACCCCTGGGATCTAGGGATTAAACAAGATATGTTTCTGCATAAGTGTTGCTACAGCATTCTCAAGTTAGGTTTAGTTCATAATACATAAAAGCAAATGGTAGATTTCCTTTAAATCTACATATCCCTAGCTGAGGGGGTGAGAATGACCAGCTTTAATTGATGGATTTTGCCACTGATTTTGGTGACAAAATCGTCTACCAACAAATCACACAGGAGGACTGCGATTTTTTTTTATTTGCAAGTGGCTGTGTCCACGTTATTATGGTGCAATGAGTTGAATTTGTCAGGATATAAGGCAGTCGGTAAAAATATGAACAGATTTAGACCCGGTATTGACCGGATTTTCCAATGTCAAATTTGACATGTGAACTGACTCCTAAATGGGATATGAAATAAGACTGCATTGGTCCCTGTTACTCATAAGGCAACTTTGTTTCCCACTGAATTCAACCTCCTTGTTCTCCTACGTGACAGGAAAGACTTGGCCTTTCAGCCAATCCGTGGTTTAGTGGTGACTCAGCATGGGGTGTCCTTCATGGGAAAAAACGTCTTCAAGTTTTGGGGTATTCTTTAGCCAAGTGGAAAGAAAACAAACATATGTATGTTGGACCCACTTATGTTCTAATTGCTGGATCTATTAGGTAGGACATGCCTTACCAATCGAATCAGTTCTCTGCTTACCTAAGATGTGCCGAAATATGAAATGTCTCCATGTGCTCCCCAGGTGGCAGGACTTCTGTGATGTCCTGTGTCCTCCTGGATTACAGTGGATGGAGAAGGTCATGGAGTCAGTTACTGTATGTCTCCTCCATCATAACCACTCCCATATAGTATTTGCCATATTAATCACTATTAGGCCATATACTACCCATGACACATGCCATATTACTACTATTACGCATTATACTACCATGACTACATGCCATATTACTACTATTACTGCAGTATTACTACCAGACCACTGCCATATACTACTATCTGCATTATTACTACCATGACTACACGCATATTACTACTATTACGCATTATTACTACCATGACTACGCCATATTACTATATTACTGCATTATTTCTACCATGACCACATGCCATATTACTACTATTACTGCATTATTACTACCATGACCACATGCCATTTACTACTATTACTGCATTTTACTACCATGACTACATGCCAATTAATACTATTATTATGCATTATTACTACCAGAAATGCATATTACTACTATTACATTATTACCATGACCACATGCACATACTACTATTACTGCATTATTACTACCATGACCAATGCCTATTACTACTATTACTGCATTATTACTACCATGACCCCATGCACTATTACTACTATAATGCATTATTACGCCATGACTACATGCCCGTTCACTATATTACTGCATTATTCTACCATGCCTTATTACTACATACGCATTATACTACCATGACCATGCCTATTACATACTATTACTGCCATTGACTATAGCAATTACTACAGACTCATTATTACTACTATGACTACATGCCATATACTACTATTAATACATTATTACTACCATGACATACATGCCATATATACATGAACTATATGCCATATTACTACTATTACTGTATTATTACTACCATGACCACATGCCATTACTAATATTACTGCCATGACTACAAACCATATTACTACTATGACCTGCATTATTACTACCATGACTACATGCCATATTACTACCTACTACATTCTACACCATGACTACTGCCATATTACTACCATGACTAATGCCATATTACTATACTGTATTTTTACTACCATGACTATATGCATGTCACTACATACCTTGTTACCGACAACTACATGCCATATTACTACTAACTTCATACCATAGTACTACCAGCACTACACGTGTTACTACTGTTACTGATGCATGTACTATCTATACAGACTTATTACTACCACCTACATGCCATTTATTAAAATGATTGCATGACATATTACTACATCAATGCATTCCATATTACTACTACGACTTAATACCTTATTACTACACCACCAATCACATATATGCCATATGCTACTATCACAGCATCTTATTAACCATACTGTGCACATTGCTACTATTATTCATGACATTTACTACCACCCGCCAGGGGAACCTAGCCTCTTAGCTTCTTGAGAAATATAGAAAGATGTTTCTCCTCCGTGGCTAAATAGTGATGGCTCTGCACCATACTCGGTATCGGGGTGGGGGGGGGGGGGGCGTTGGGGTTCAGGGCCCTCAGCACTATCCACAAATAACCCTCTCATCTAGACTGGGCACCACTCGAAGAGATTTTCAAATCACCTCATGTGGTGGAGTGCAATGACCACATATTACTACTATTAATGAGCCATACTAATACCGCCCCTGCAGCCACATACTACCATTGCATGGCGTATTCCTTTTCACTGCATGCATATTATAATCAATATGCCATATATCTGCAGGCCATGTTGTTACTATTACTGCTACCATATTACTATCTAATCACTACGTATTACTTCCACCATATTACCATATACAACCACTACATCCATATTACTCACACTAATTACCATATTACACACTACATGTCATATACTTTCCAGCACTACTACCATATTCAAACCACTACAGCCATATTACTTCCACCACACTTACCATATTACTACCACTACATGTCATATACTTCCAGCACTACTTACCATATTACTACCACTACATGCCATATACTTCCACACACTTACCCTATTACTACCACTACATGTCATATTACTTCCAGCACTACTTACCATATTACTACCATACATGCCATATTACCTTTCATCTGCATTCCATTAACTACCACCACTTATGCCATATATACCTATTACTACTACTACATGCTATATTACTACTTACTATCACTACATGCTATATTATTACCACCGCCTATATGTCATATTACTACATATCACTGCGCGGCCATATTACCACCGCTAATGTCATATTACACTATCATGCAGGCATATATTACCCACGCTAATGTTCATTTACTACTATCCACGCAGGCCATATTATTACCACCGCTATATGTCATATTACTACTATCACTGCAGGCCATATTATTACCACCGCTATATGTCATATTACTACTATCACTGCAGGCCATATTATTACCACGCCTATAGGTCATATTACTACTATCACTGCAGGCCATATTATTACCACTCGTATATGTATATATAATATATCACGCGGATACATATTATTACAACCGCTTATGTTCAACTACCATGACCACATGCCCTATTACTACTATTACTGCCATGACTACATGCCTTATTACTACTATTACTACATTATTACTACCATGACTACATGCCATATTACTACCATGACTATATGCCATATTTCTACTATTACTGTATTTTTACTACCATGACTATATGCCATATCACTACATACCTTGTTACTACCACAACTACATGCCATATTACTACTACGACTTCATACCATAGTACTACCAGCACTACATGCCGTGTTACTACTGTTACTGCATGGCATTTACTACTATTACTAAATACCTTATTACTACCACCACTACATGCCATGTTATTAAAATGATTGCATGACATATTACTACCACTACTGCGTTCCATATTACTACTACGACTTAATACCTTATTACTACCACCACCACATCACATGTATGCCATATTGCTACTATCACATCATACCTTATTAATACCACTACATGTCACATTGCTACTATTTATTCATGACATATTACTACCACCACTGCCAGGGGTAAACCTAGCCTCTTAGCTGCTTGAGAAAAATAGTAAGATGTTTCCCCTCCGTGGCTAAATAGTGATGGTTCTGCACCATACTCGGCTACCCGGGGGGGGGCACTTGGGGTTCAGGGGCCTCAGCACTATCCACAAAATAACCCCCTCTCATCTAGACTCGGGCAACACTCGAAGAGATTTTCTCAAATCACCTCATGGGTGGAGTGCCAATGGCCTGCAGTGATAGTAGTAATATGACATATAGCGGTGGTAATAATATGGCCTGCAGTGATAGTAGTAAAAATCTAGTGCTTTAGTGAAGTTGTACCAGAAATGTTAAGATGTAATGCTATTGTATCTGCATTAGGTAGAGGAACATAACCACCATACAACTTGTCAAGGTTTGTCACCAAACATTTACAATCACATTATTACCCCGCACTTGCCCCCTACAGGACTCCAGAAGTTCAACTCAACGAACAGAGACCAGCAACATACATAACGTGCCCTCATATTGTTCATTAGTCTCGCCCTCTTAAATATCAAAAGTCTCCGTTTTTCAAGGAATTAGCATGCTTGGAGCTATGCAGAAACCCATAAACTCCCCGCTGTGATCTAACAACAGTAGTCTTGCAAGTGACAGCAAGATCAGAGAATGAGGAACGTAAAAATGTCAGTTAAACATATTACTTTGTAGTGTGGTATAAAATACGAGCAGAGTTTTAACTTGACACTTTGGTATTTCTCACCTGAGAAAGGTCTGACTCCCTAGTGGAAGTTTGTCTGAGTTTGTAAGAAGAAGGTGGGGTATCAGTGCTTTCAATGTCAAGGTCAGAACTATTTTTTTTAGTTTTTTTCCACTCTCAGCAATATCCAAGAATACTGGGTACTACAGAGCTGTTAGTTTAACAATAAATATTGTACCAGCATATGTCTGCAAAGGCTCACCATTTTACATATCATAAAGCTTATGTATTGAAACGAGAATTACCATAGAGCCAACCTATATTAACTGAGGAAATAGATATGTCCTTAAGGATATCTATCATTAGCCTTATGCATATGAACCAAACATACATTGAGAATGCTGTAGCTACACTGATGCAGACACATATCTTGTTAATCAGAATTGAGTGGTTTGCTGAAAAAACTATTATATAAAATTATAAATAATGGGGCTCCCTAATGATGCAATCACTGTGTGTCCTGCCAGGCAGAAGTGAAGTAATCAATCGCTGAACCACAATCCCCCGTTACTGCTGAATCTCCAGCTCAGGTTGATTAGTCCTGTCTGGACAGTTCAGGAAGCTATGTGCCTAATGTAGGCACCTTTATGTAGGCACCCAGCTTCTCAAGGTCCTGAATAGTTTTTTGAGCAAAACCCCTGGGATCAGGGATTAAACAAGATATGTTTCGGATAAGTGTTGCTACAGCATTCTCAAGTTAGGTTTAGTTCATAATACATAAAAGCAAATGGTAGATTTCCTTTAAATCTACATATCCCTAGCTGAGGGGGTGAAAATGACCAGCTTTAAATTGATGGATTTTGCCACTGATTTTGGTGACGAAAATCGTCTACCAACAAATCACAGGAGGACTGCGATTTTTTTTTATTTGCAAGTGGCTGTGTCCACGTTATTATGGTGCAATGAGTTGAATTTTGTCAGGATATAAGCAGTCGGTAAAAATATGAACAGATTTAGACCCGGTATTGACCGGATTTTCCAATGTCAAATTTGACATGTGAACTGACTCCTAAATGGGATTGAAATAAGACTGCATTGGTCCCTGTTACTCATAAGGCAACTTTGTTTCCCACTGAATTAACCTCCTTGTTCTCCTACGTGACAGGAAAGACTTGGCCTTTCAGCCAATCGTGGTTTAGTGGTGACTCAGCATGTGGTGTCCTTCATGGGAAAAACGTCTTCAAGTTTTGGGGTATTCTTTAGCCAAGTGGAAAGAAAACAACATATGTATGTTGGACCCACTTATGTTCTAATTGCTGGATCTATTAGGTAGGACATGCCTTACCAATCGTAATCAGTTCTCTGCTTACCTAAGATGTGCCGAAATATGAAATGTCTCCATGTGCTCCCCAGGTGGCAGGATTCTGTGATGTCCTGTGTCCTCCTGGATACAGTGGATGGAGAAGGTCATGGAGTCAGTTACTGTATGTCTCCTCCATCATAACACTCCCATATCATATTTGCCATATTATCACTATTAGCCATATACTACCCATACACATGCCATATTACTACTATTACGCATTATACTACCATGACTACATGCCATATTACTACTATTACTGCAGTATTACTACCAGACCACTGCCATATACTACTATCTGCATTATTATACCATGACTACACGCATATTACTACTATTACTGCATTATTACTACCATGACTACATGCCATATTACTACTATTACTGCATTATTTCTACCATGACCACATGCCATATTACTACTATTACTGCATTATTACTACCATGACCACATGCCATATTACTACTATTACTGCATTATTACTACCATGACTACATGCCATATTACTACTATTACTGCATTATTACTACAGAAATGCATATACTACTATTACATTATTATACCATGACCACATGCACATACTACTATTACTGCATTATACTACCATGACCAATGCCTATTACTACTATTACTGCATTATTACTACCATGACCCCATGCACTATTACTACTATATATGCATTATTACTGCCATGGACTACATTGCCGTTCACTACTATTACTGCATTATCTACCATGCCTTATTACTACATACGCATTATACTACCATGACCATGCCTATTACATACTATTACTGCCATTGACTATAGCCAATTACTACAGACTCATTATTACTACTATGACTACATGCCATATACTACTATTAATACATTATTACTACCATGACAATACATGCCATATATACATGAACTATATGCATATTACTACTATTACTGCATTATTACTACCATGACCACATGCCCTATTACTACTATTACTGCCATGACTACTAGCCATATTACTACTATGACTGCATTATTACTACTATGACTACATGCCATATTACTACCTACTAACATTCTACACCATGACTACTGCATGATTACTACCATGACTATATGCCATATTACTATACTGTATTTTTACTACCATGACTATATGCATGTCACTACATACCTTGTTACCGACAACTACATGCCATATTACTACTAACTTCATACCATAGTACTACCAGCACTACATCGTGTTACTACTGTTACTGAATGCATGTACTACTATATACAGACTTATTAACTACCACCTACATGCCATTTATTAAAATGATTGCATGACATATACTACCATCACATGCATTCCATATTACTACTACGACTTAATACCTTATTACTACACCACCAATCACATATATGCCATATGCTACTATCACAGCATACTTATTAACCATACTGTGCACATTGCTACTATTATTCAGACATATTACTACCACCACTGCCAGGGGTAAACCTAGCCTCTTAGCTTCTTGAGAAATATAGAAAGATGTTTCCCCTCCGTGGCTAAATAGTGATGGCTCTGCACCATACTCGGCTATCGGGGTGGGGGGGGGGGGGGCGCTTGGGGTTCAGGGCCCTCAGCACTATCCACCAAATAACCCTCTCATCTAGACTGGGCACCACTCGAAGAGATTTCTCAAATCACCTCATGGGTGGAGTGCCAATGACCACATATTACTACTATTAATGATGCCATACTAATACCGCCCCTGCAGCCACATACTACCATTGCATGGCGTATTCCTTTTCACTGCATGCATATTATAATCAATATGCCATATAATCTGCAGGCCATTGTGTTACTATTACTGCTACCATATTACTAATCTAATCACTACAGTAATTACTTCCACCATATACCATATACAACCACTACATGCCATATTACTTCACACTAATTCCATATTACTACCACTACATGTCATATATTTCCAGCACTACTTACCATATTCAAACCACTACAGCCATATTACTTCCACCACACTATACCATATTACACCACTACATGTCATATACTTCCAGCACTACTTACCATATTACTACCACTACATGCCATATACTTCCACCACACTTACCCTATTACTACCACTACATCGTCATATTGACTTCCAGCACTACTTACCATATTACTACACATACATGCCATATTACCTTTTCATGCATCCATTAAATACACACCACTTATGCCATATACTACCTATTACTACTACTACATGCTATATTACTATACTATCACTACATGCTATATTATTACCACCGCCTATATGTCATATTACTACTATCACTGCCGGCCATATTACCACCGCTATATGTCATATTACTACTATCAACTGCAGGCCATATTATTACCACGCTAGATGTTCATTTACTACTATCACGGCAGCCATATTATTACCACCGCTATAGTATAGCCTTTAAGGCGGAAAACCTAAATAATATTCAAAATGCGAGTTGTAATCTGCAGGCAATGTGTTATAGAGCAAGGTGAGCTGAATAGATTGAAAATGTGAATGTAGTATAATATAAAAAATAAAAGTCTGTTGGCCGTTCATACTGACTTTTAAAAGGGTTGTCTGGACTAATATTCGGTTTGGCGGGGAGGGGGCTTCTTTAAAAGAAACTTATGCTTACCTCTTCCATTGCTCCTGTTGTCCATGGCACCGCACAACAGTGCCGTGCTCCTGTTTGCTTACAGAGATTGGCATAACCCATCCGTCCAGTGCTGTATGCTAGTTTAAAGTTGCATCAGTTGAGTGGAAGTAGTCAGACGGAAGCGCCTGTTTTTAATCAAACAGGGGGGTCGGCACTGAGAAAGTGGTGGCGTGGGACTATGCTACACTAATCCAGGCCCTCCATAATCGTTTAGTAAATAACAGCTTAATAAATTGATAACATTTTCTATAAAGGTAAATAGTACTGTATAGTGGTTTTGTTACATCTAACAACATACATAACTGCACCAATAAGCTTCTTGTAGAATTACATAGTTTCTATTATATACAAAGGTTCAAAATCCCTACAGGAATACAAGAATTTATCCTGTGGAAGTGATGTTCTTTCTAGTCAGAGTATGGTCTAGTGGAGAACTATTTTTTATAAGAGTAGTACACTTAGCTTAATATTACACAATAGGTTTTAACTTATTAGGGGTTTGAGGCTCCCATGTTTTTCCCACATCTGCTCCAGCTGATATTAATAGAATATGGAGGATCTGCAGCCCCTCCAGAACAGTGCAGGCAGCATTAGCCGTGATGGGAACCTTCCACCTGATTGGTCATGGAGTGCGCTACCATAAATCATACCATCGCCTGTTTGAATTTCAACAGATAGTCCCTAGCCTGTCTAATAAGGAAACTTCCACAGACAAATAAGGGCCTAAAATCCCATTAGGGAGATATAAGTCGGTACAGACTTTTCACAGGGCTCTGCAGTTAATGACCAGCGTTTGGGCGAGCGGTACCGTCATGTGCTAGTTTAATAAGAAAAAAATAAAGCTCACTTAAAGAATCTTCTAAATAAGGTATTGAACACACGGATGCATGTTTATGGGCTTAAGATGAATATGTTGAAGGTATCAGAGCCAGAGTGGTTCTGATAATGAGGAGCCAGACAACAAAGAACATTTATGCAGGCAGCCAAGCCCGAGACTGGTTTTGTGTGTGGACGTTCTAGTTGCTTTAACAATGTAGTGTACAGGATTTTCCTTCCATGCGGGACATATATGTAGGCCCTGACCTAATGTACACCATATTAAAAAGCAGACTGTGCATTAAGGGATTTCATGCTTCCTCTTACAGCTGGGTTATTTAAGCTTGCCGGACATCATGGGGGGTATACAATGTCCTTGCCTAAAAATATACACATTACTGCATTAACAGAGACAAGATTATCTAGAGTATTGTACAGACTACCTACGTCTGCACATTGACATGGTTTATACCTATGCACTCTGCCAATGCTTCAAGTGCACATGTTCCTCTGTATCTCTGGTGGTTTCATATCACGGCAGCAGTTTCCACAGCCCAATGTGTGCGCCGACTGCTGAGCGGTGTTGCAGCTTGGGCAGCCCTTTTTTACTATCAGTGTTGTGTGAACGGATCGCAAGTCAGTGACACAATGGACCATGGATTGGATTTGTCTTCTGGATGCAGATTCACACTACTTACCGCTGATGGTATTTGGTGTGTCCTCAACAGGAAACATTGGGCATTTTAAGGCTGCATTCACACTACTGTATTGGGGGATTGTATTATGGCGGCCGGCCGCATTGCGGCCGGACATAGTCCCCCAATGATGGCAATGGTACACGTACCACTGCCGGAGTGGTACTCACTGCGGAGTGTACATACCACTCGCCGCACATGTTCCATCTTTCCCGTGTAAATGGCCCATACAAAGTGCAGTTACTATGGAGAGGGGAGAGGGGGTCATTACGCTCGCCCGGCTACAAACCCAGTGGGCATATTCGGTGTGAATGCAGACAATGTTTTTCCCATTTATTTTTGTTACCCAAGAGACACAGACCAAGGCCAGTGGTTTCTAGTTAGCATCTTATCCTTTCTCTCATTTCTACACATGTTGATGGGAGCTCAGTCAGAATAGCTGGAAGGCTAAATGTACATTCTTGGTACAAATGCCCCCACCTCAAAGTCACTACAACTGAAGGGGTTTCAGTTACGGGTACACGTTTCTGTAGGTCTACATAAGTTTAATTCTTAGAAAGAACTAATTAAGCGAAGGCCAGGTTGGGCTCACAGTGAGTTGAGAGAAAAAGTCTGAAGTATCCTGGGAAAACTTGTGGTCTTGATTTGACATGTAATGTGTACGGCCGGCTTACGTAGACTCTTGCTGTTTGTCCTATGTGATTTCACATAGTTACTTTGTAAACTAGTAATTACTTATTTTCTTTGAAGGATTATCCTAGCTCACCGTTGTAGTAGCCGCAGGAATCACAGCGTAATATTAATGCAAATGATAGGTAAATGTGATAAACCAGAGTGGTGCAGAGGTCGCAAGGTCATCTGTTTCATGTTTGGAGGATTTTGTTCACTATTAATCAAATTACATTCCGGTAAAATAAAATGTCATGAAACTTGAGAGCCTCCACTCTCTGGCTTTCAGGTATTTGCGGCCATACTTGTTGTGTTTGTACAAGATTGCTCTGTAGTATCTCATGTATCTATGTTAAAAGCTCGTGATTGATTAGTACAGTCTATTCTTTTCATCTAATCATAGGCAAGGTTTTTATTGCCCAGGTTATAATGTAATTTATATAAATCCCCCCCCCCCCCAAGACAAATTTCAAATGAGGGAGAAGGGTCACTTTCTCACTGAGATGAGTCATTTTAGGAGGTGGTATGGCGTGTAACTTTGGAATGTTGGGCTCTATAGTAAGAATAATAATAATAATATTTTGTTCTGTGAGTACAGAAACATGTGTATTTAACTGTTGCATCCTGGATTTTTTATCACAACAGGGCTTCCTGTGCACTCCCTCTCTTATCTGCAATCTTCCTGTATGGATAATAATAACTTTTATAGTAAAGCGCACACACAGATTACACAGTGGTGAAAAGATTGACAAATCGGTCCCGTCATTGGGGTTCACAATCTTATCAACCTACCAGTAAGTTTTGGAGTGTGGGAGGAAGGGGGAAACGGGAGGACCTGGAGGAAACCAACGCCAAACACAGAGAGAAGATATATAAAACTCTTTGCAGATGTTGAGACCCTGGGACTTGAACCAGGTCCCCAGCGCTGCAAGGCTGTAATGCTAACACACTAAGACCACTTGCAGCCCCTCTCTTTTATATCTTCAACCCCTTCTCAGTAGGTTGTTACTATCAGGAAGACCCAACATTGGTCTCGCTACCTGACGTAGCAGATGGTTATAGTTCGTAACAGGCATGGCAGCTGGGTCATCCCACCTAGTGGTTCCAGCACCTGGGCATCACAGATATTTAGATAATTGCACAGCCAATAATTCCTGCTGCCCTAACATAAAGCACGCGAGAGGACAGAAAAAGGGAAAAAAAAAGGTTGTGCCCTCCCCCCCCCCCCCCCCCGGCCTTTTTGGCTGGTTCTGACGGTGCCCTGCCCTAAGTCTCCCAGCCTGTGTGAAATGATTGGTAACGAAACAAACTAGGAACCTACTTAAGGCTCTAAATGAATAGACACACAGCCCCCTATATACCACATGGCAAAATATAATGAGGGGTTGGAAATGTTAAATGATGAAACTGCTAAATGCATAATGCTACTTGGCAAAACTACTGTGCATTTTAACGGTTTGTCCACTCTGTAATAAAGGACATAGGTGGAAAACGTGGAAGGTAAATGTGAAAAAACGGCACAATTGGTTTAGCAAACGTGCCCTTTTTTCTCTTGTTCCTCCTCGTGTGAATATCAAAGTAGTGCTGCCTGTAATGGATGGTTTTAGGGCCGCCTTAGCGGACTTGTGGGTCAAACACTTGGTATTATAAATGTCTACTGAGACACCAGCTTCCATGCAGAACAGTCAATAGTGCGGTTCCAAAGTTCCACAGTTAACCCTTTGTTCTACTTAATAATCTACACAATGTTAAGGTTTTAATGCCAGTTCAGTAAAGATAATATTCTATATGTAACATAGCAATTGAAAGCTGAAGCAGATGTAAGATAATCAACCATTTCCAATATTTAAATACAGGCCAGCGCTTGGGAGTTAGTATCTGTAATAGCATGATAAACATTGACAATAGAGACCAAAGCTACTGATTCTTCAAAGTTTTGCACTGAACAACCCCTGATTGTAGTAATATGTTTTATAGAGGGTTGGTTAGTAAATGACATATAGATTCGGTGTGGTAATATAGCCTGCTGCAGTGTGTATGTAATATGACATATAGCTGGTGGTAATAATATGGCTGCAGTGGATAGTAGTAATATGACATATCGGGGGGTGGTAATAATATGGCCTGCAGTGATAGTAGTAATATGACATATAGCGGTGGTAATAATATGGCCTGCAGTGATAGTAGGTAATATGACATATAGCGGTGGTAATAATATGGCCTGCAGTGATAGTAGTAATATGACATATAGCGGTGGTAATAATATGGCCTGCAGTGATAGTAGTAATATGACATATGCGGGCTGGTTGGTAATAATATGGCCTGCAGTGAGAGTAGTAGTAATATGACAATAGTCGGTTGGGAAAATATGGCCTGCAGAGGATAGTAGTAATATGACATATAGCGGTGGTAATTATAGTGTGGCTGATAGTAATAGTAATTGCTGTAGGTAGTGTAGTAATTGGGTAGTCATATGGCATAAGTGGTGTAGTTATGGATGCAGTGATAAAGTAGATGGATGTAGTGTATAATATGGTAAGTA
Organism: Engystomops pustulosus; assembly: GCA_019512145.1. Lineage (NCBI taxonomy): Eukaryota > Metazoa > Chordata > Amphibia > Anura > Leptodactylidae > Engystomops > Engystomops pustulosus. The sequence continues at coordinate 58,001,387 of CM033648.1, read as the reverse complement.
GTGCTGGAAGTAAATATGACATGTAGTGGTAGTATATGGTAAGTAGTGGTGGAAGGAATATGGCATGGTAGTGGTAGTAATATGGTAGTAGTGCTGGAAAGTAATATGACATGTAGTGGTAGTAATATGGTAAGTAGTGGTGGAATTAATATGGCATGTAGTGGTTGTAATATGGTAAGTAGTGCTGGAAGTAATATATGACATGTAGTGGTAGTAATATGGTAAGTAGTGGTGGAAGTAATATGGGAATGGTTTGTAGGTGGTTGTAATATGGTAAGTAGTGGTGGAATGTGAAGTATACATGTGTGGTAGAGTAGTATATGGTAGCAGTAATGGTAGAGTAATAGTACAAACATGGCCTGCAGATATATGGCATATTGATATAATATGGCATGCAGAGTGAAAAAGGAATGCCATGCAATGGGTAGTATTTGGCATGCAGGGGCGGTATTAGTATGGCATCATTAATAGTAGTAATATGTGGTCATTGGCACTCCACCCATGAGGTGATTTGAGAAAATCTCTTCGAGTGGTGCCCGAGTCTAGATGAGAGGGGGTTATTTTGTGGATAGTGCTGAGGGCCCTGAACCCCCAAGCGACCACCCCCCCCCACCACCCGGATAGCGAGTATGGTGCAGAGCCATCACTATTTAGCCACGGAGGGGAAACATCTTTCTATATTTTCAAGAAGCTAAGAGGCTAGGTTACCCCTGGAGTGGCTGGTTGGTAGTAATATGTTCAGAATAATAGTAGCATGACATGTAGTGGTTATAAGGTAGCTGAGAGTAGCATATGGCATATATGGATGTGGTGGGGTGTAGTAATACGGATTAAGTCGTCAGTAGTAACTATGAATGCAGTGATGGTAGTAATATGTCATGCAATAATTGTAATACATGGCTGTAGTGGTGGTAGTAATAAGGTATGTAGTAATAGTAGTAAATGCCAGCAGTAACAGTAGTAACACGGAGTAGTGCTGGTAGTATATGGTATGAAGTCGTAGTAGTAGATATGGCATGTAGTTGTCGTAGTAAAAAGGGATGTGTAGTGAAATGGCATATAGTTCATGGTAGTAATAATACAGTAATAGTAGTAATATGGCATATAGTCATGGTAGTAATATGGCATGTAGTCATGGTAGTAATAATGTAGTAATAGTAGTAATATGGCATGTAGTCATGGTAGTAATAATGCAGTCATAGTAGTAATATGGTTTGTAGTCATGGCAGTAATAGTAGTAATAGGGCATGTGGTCATGGTAGTAAATCAATAAGTAAGTAATAGTAGTAATATGCGGATATAGTCATGGTAGTAATATGGCATGTAGTCATGGGTAGTACATAATGTAGTAATAGTAGTAATATGGCTGTAGTCATGGTAAGTAATAATGCGGCATGAGTCATATGGTAGTAGTCATGCATAGTAATAGTAGTAATAGGGATGTGTCATGAGGTAGTAATAATGCAGTAATAGTAGAGTAAGTAATAGTAGTATAAGGCAGTGGTAGTAATAAGCAGTATAATAGTGTATAGGGAATGTAGTCATGGCAGTAGTCATAATGCAGTAAGTAATAGTAGTACATGTGCAATGTGGTCATTGGTCGTAGTAATGCCGTAATAGTAGTAATAGGCATGTGGTCATGGTAGTAATATGCAGTAATAGTAAGTAATAGTGATGGGTCATGGGTATGGGTAATAATGCAGTAATAGTAGTAATATGGCATGTAGTCATTGGTAGTAATAATGCAGGTAATTAGTAGTAATATGGCAGTGTCATGAGTTAAAATGCAGTAATGTAGTAATATGGCGTGTCATTGTATAGTAATAATGCAGTACTAGTAGTAAGTGGCATGTGGTCATAGGTAGGAATAATGCAGTAATAGTAGTCGTATATGGCATGTAGTCATGGTAGTAATAATGCAGTAATAGTAGTCAATATGGCGTTGTTTGTCATTGGTAGTGAGAAGGCAGTATAGTGTAATAGGGTGCATGTGGTCATGGTAGTAATAGCTAGTAATAGTAAGTTATGGCATGTATAGTATGGTAGTAATAATGCAGTAATAGTAGTAATATGGCATGTGGTCATGGTAGTAATAATGCAGTAATAGTAGTAATATGGCAAATACTGATATGGGAGTGGTTATGATGGAGGAGACATACAGTACTGACTCCATGACCTTCTCCATCCACTGTAATCCAGGAGGACACAGGACATCACAGGAAGTCCTGCCACCTGGGGAGCACATGGAGACATTTCATATTTCTGGCACATCTTAGGTAAGCAGAGAACTGATTACGATTGGTAAAGGACATGTCCTACCTAATAGATCCAGCATATTAGACATAAGTGAGGTCCAACATACATATGTGTTGTTTCTTTCCACTTGGCTAAAGATAACCCCAAAACTTGGAAGACGTTTTCCCATGAAGGACACCACTGCTGAGTCACCACTACAACCACGGATTTGGCTGAAAGGCCAAGTCTTTCCTGTCACGTGAGGAGAAACAAAGGAGGTTGAATTCAGTGGGAAACAAAAGTTGCGCTTATGAAGTAACAGGGACCAATGCAGTCTTATTTCATATCCCATTTAGGAGTCAGTTCACATGTCAGAATTTGACATTGGAAAATCCGGGTCAAATACCGGGTCTAAATCTGTTCATATTTTTACCGACATGCCTTATATCCTGACTAAATTCAACTCAATTGCACCCATAATATACGTGGACACAGCCACTTGCAAATAAAAAAAAAATCGCAGGGTCCTCCTGTTGATTTGATTGGTAGACGATTTATGTCACCAAAATCAGTGGCAAAATCCATCAAGTTAAAGCTGGTCATTTCACCCCCTCAGCTAGGGATATGTAGATTTAAAGGAAATCTACCATTTGCTTTTATGTATTATGAACTAAACCTAACTTGAGAATGCTGTAGCAACACTTATGCAGAAACATATCTTGTTTAATCCCTGATCCCAGGGGTTTTGCTCAAAAAACTATTCAGGACCTTGAGAAAGCTGGGTGCCTACATAAAGGTGCCTACATTAGGCACATAGCTTCCTGAACTGTCCAGACAGGACTAATCAACCTGAGCTGGAGGATTCAGCAGTAACGGAGGGATTGTGGTTCAGCGATTGATTACTTCTGCCTGGCAGGGACAACACAGTGATTGCATCATTAGGGAGCCCCATTATTTATAATTTTATAATAGTTTTTTCAGCAAAACCACTCAATTCAGGGATTAAACAAGATATGTGTCTGCATCAGTGTAGCTACAGCATTCTCAATGTATGTTTGGTTCATAATGCATAAAGGCTAATGATAGATATCCTTTAAGGACATATCTATTTCCTCAGTTACATATTAGGTTGCTCTATGGTAATTCTCAGTTTCATACATAAGCTTATGATATGTAAAATGGTAGCCTTTGCAGACATATGCTGGTACAATATTTATTGTTAAACTAACAGCTCTGTGAGTACCCAGTATTCTTGGATATTGCTGAGAGTGGAAAAAAAAACTAAAAAAAATAGTTCTGACCTTGACATTGAAAGACACTGAATACACACCTTCTTCTTACAAACTCAGACAAACATTTCACTATGGTAGTCAGACCTTTCTCAAGGTGAGAAATACCAAAGTGTCAAGTTAAAACTCTGCTCGTATTTTATACCACACTAACAAAGTAAATATGTTTAACTTGACATATTTTACGTTCCTCATTCTCTTATCTTGCTGTCACTTGCAAGACTACTTGTTAAGATCACAGCGGGGAGATTTATGGGTTTCTGCATAGCTCTCAAGCATGCTAATTCCTTGAAAAACGGAGACTTTTGATATTTAAGAGGGCGAGACTAATGAACAATATGAGGGCACGTTATGTATGTTGCTGGTATCTGTTCGTTGAGTTGAACTTCTGGAGTCCTGTATGGGGGCAGTGCGGGGTAATAATGTGATTGTAAATGTTTGGTGACAAACCTTGACAAGTTGTATGGTGGTTATGTTCCTCTACCTAATGCAGATACAATAAGCATTACATCTTAACATTTCTGGTACAACTTCACTAAAGCACTAGATTTTTATACATTTTTTGAGATCATAAGAGCAAAAGAGGATCACTGTAGAGTGAGAATTTTTATCCTTTGTCTATTTTATCTTACTTACCTGTAACCTATAAGAGTTTCAGAAATCTACCATAAAAATCAAGCATGAGTAAACCAGGGACACATAGTTATATATTCAGGCACCATAACTTTAGTAATCTACTTGTTTTTGTTATCCATGGCCTTCTTCCTTCTAAAATCAGCTATTAAAATTATGCTAATGAGTCAGAAGCGTTAGGGGGGGGGCTTGCTAGAGCCCTGCCCTGGTGAACTTCACATGCTACATGCTACACTGTCTCACCTCACCCCTGCTCCCCCAGCACACCTCCTCTGTCTGCATGATTTAATCTTACAGCAGCACAGGAAGTATCAGCACACAGTGGGAGAGGGAAGTGCCCCTTCACACTGCCTGTGAAGCAGCAGCACAGAGGGGTTCTGGTAACATCCCCAGGGCCCTTCTGATTCATTAACAAAAATATAATTGTTGACTTTAGAACGGAGGGGGGCATGGATAACACATATAAGAAGATTACCACTGTCACTGTGCCTGGATCTATGAGTAAGTGCCCCTGGTTTATCCATGCTAGATTTCCTTTAATCCTTTTCCCTGCTGAAGTGCTATATAGTTAAAAAATATGGCTAGATTAGATATAGATAGATAGATAGATAGATAGATAGATAGATAGATAGATAGATAGATAGATATTAGGCAGATGAGATTAGATCGTTGATACATGGCTAGGCAGATTGATGATAGATAGATAATAGACAGATATAGATAATAAAAAAATAAATGGGTAGAGAAAGAAAATATAAAAATGCATTATGATACTAGACATCAATGATGGATGTTAAATGGATTATTGAAATATTAAATTGTGGATATATAGATACCAAAACATTAAAGATAAATAGATCATTTGACATAGAAAGAAAGAAAGGGAAAAAAAAGATACATGATGAAATACATGATGATATTAGATAGGATATCAATAATGGATAGTAATGGGATTATCTAATAGATAGCTAGGTAGATGATAGATAAATAATTTGAGATACATAAAGAGATATATATGTGATAGATAGATGAAAGATAAAAAATATTAAAGAAAGAAAGACGATATTAGAAAGATGGATATTAAATGGATTCTTGAATTATTACAAAGTTATGAATTGACTGTGATATATTATGTGTTTAGGGTTATGTTCCTTTTTAATACACAATAAATATTTGCCTGACACTTTCCTTTAATCAGAGGATCCGTCTATTCATCCATATGGCAGATTTATAACTCTTCCAATTACCGTGCAAATTATTGCTAATATTAGCTCATGAAAGTGTTTCTGCTCTGCAGGTTGGTTATTATTTATAAAAATCACACAAGCAGCTGATACATTCATAAGCTAATTATTTCGGCAGCTGGGTACACACTGAGCAATATGGCTGCAACTGAGCAGATTTTTTTTGGTACTTGCTGTGGTGAATTCATGCAGGGTGGGGGAGTAGTACACCAGGCAGTCTTAACTAGGATTCATATATATATACTAATTCTCAGAGAAGAGCTACGATGCTGTCGTGCTTATCTGGTGTAATATTAGGACATAGGGTTTGATTTCCAAATCACAACTGGACACAGACTTCCTAAAATCACTAAAATGAATCAAGCTTTCAAGATGTATCCTTCTCAATATAATTATTGTAGTGTTCTGACAAAGAAATGAACGGTGATTATATATGGTAGTAATAGAGACCTCCAAAGATCTTTAGATGAATCAGTGATAAGTAACATTTGTGAGTCTTTTACACAGTAAATATAAAGTAAAATAAGTAATATTTGAGTATGTACCAAGATTGAACCACAAACACTCATTTTCCAATTGAAATGATTGTGCAATGTCAAAATCCCCAAGAAGTGTGAAGGCATCTACCCGTAACTTGTAATAGAGAATGTATGGGGTTGGGAAAAGTAAAGTATTGCATAAACAATTACATATACAGATACCCCATAATATAAAGCTTGATATAAACTTACACTGTTGTCTATTTGCACCTGTTATGAGTAATATACTAACCCGTGTAAACTGGTAGGTGCTGGGATTCCAAATTTCGAAAAATAAGGCTAAGGTTGTGTTTATATCATTCATCTGCTTAGTGGGTCAGTTTAATGGATATGCTAAAAATGGCTTCCAATAAGGTGCATCTGTTATACATGTGGTATGATAGACTATGCTATTCTGCTAAATGTCTAAAGTAATGTTCATAGATTGAAACAAATGTAAAATGGACGTACTTATATCTGTAAAGTACTGTATATCTTCAAAGCAGACAATAGAAGCATATTGTAAACTTACATTAAAGGAAATCTACCATTGGATTTCATACATTATGAACCAAATATACCTGGAGAATGCTCTAGCTACTCTGATGCAGAAACATATCTTGTTTAATCCCTGAGCTGAGTGGTTTTGCTGCAAAAACTATTATAAGATTCAGGATAATCAGGCTCTCGCATCCTGTGCCTCGCTCAATGCTTCTCCTCTTGCACTGCTTCAGAGAATGATGTAATCACTGTGTTGTCCATGACAGGCAGAAGTAATCAATCACTGCTGTATATGAGTCATCCAGCTCAGGTTGATCAGTCCTGTCTGGACAGTTCCATGTTATGTGTTTATGAATGGTAAGCAGCATGCAACCCAGCTTTCCCAAGGTCCTGAATTTTATACTTGTTTTGTCAGCAAAACCACTTAGCTCAGGGATTAAACGAGATATGTTTTTGCATCAGTGTAGATACAGCATTCTCAAGGTTTGTTTGGTTCATAATTCAAGAAATCAAATGGTATATTTCCTTTAAGGCTTCTTGCACAAGAACATGTGCTACACCTGGCTGGGACCTCAGGTGTAGCATATGTTTGGCTAGAGAGGTGGGCAGGTGAGCCCGACTCACCACTCCCCGCTCCAAAGGGAGGCATGCTGCCTGGCCGTTCTTGCGGCTAAAGTTAGCGCACACTGGGGCACATTTACTAACAACAGTGCAAACTGCACTTAATGCAGTTTGCCTCTGTAGTGTGCATAGGACACTAGCTTCAGGATTTCTGGCGCACGTTTTTCATGAATCTGGTGCCCCCTGCACTGCTCTGACAGAGTGCATCACTTTTTTTGGTGTCTATTTAACATGGTGCATGCGACTCGTTTCTCATGGTCCGACTAACCACCCCAACACCCTCCAATTTGTGTTGCATAAAGAATAGTGCAGCTGCGCCTCAAAAGGGTCGCGTGCAACACATATGTGGTACAGACACTTCTTATATATCTGTGCCAGAAGTTTGCACTATAAAGAACATGCAAAGTCTGTCCGACATAAAACTGGCGCACGGCCCTTAGTAAATGTGCCCCACTATCTGTTTTCTGGCGATGGCACAGTAGGATGACACATGTGTATGTGCTCACCATACCGTGGTGTGTACTATGCACTTATATGGTGGCCATATGGTAGCTGCCCTTCGTACAAGTAGCTGCCATATACGGTTGTGTTTAAGGGACCTAAGAAATCAAATCTAAAATAGTCACATCCACCCAACTAATATGATCACAAACAATAATAAAACAAGCACATATTTGCCCAAAATTGGTGCTTGTATGACATTCAATTGTGACACCCCCCAAAAAGGATGTGGTTGTAGTTTACATACGTGTGGCCACTATGTTACTTGGACCTTTCAGTTCGTGATTACTAGTGGCGAGATTATGCTCAATGATCTATAACATGACATATAATATATTTCCGTAATGAGTACAATGGATTCAGTAGTTGGTAGACTATTGTTATAGAGCAGTAGATACAACATCTAGGGCTTATCACTTGTATTATGTATAAATTCTATATCTAAAGTGCCTGAGAGGAGCTGGGGGCCTATATTTTCCCAGCAGTGTATGTTATTTTCTGCTGACAATCCTATCTCCGAGCATTCATAATGCTGTCAGCACCGCACTGCAATGTGAAAGTTGCATAGATCAGTGACAACTAGTGTAGTAGGACAGTGTGGATGTGTTCACTTGTAAAAAAAAAATCTTTCATCCTCTCCCTGATCCAGAATAGAGCAGGTCTGTGCAAATGTGGCCTTTCTCTTGTAAAAACAAGGCAGTCTTGTGTTACAGATTACCCGATAAATCCCCAGTGCCTTCACAGTTCACTGCCTACAGCTGCTACAGATGGGCAGGAGCCTTCTCTGTCTCTGCTCTGTGCTGTGCAGCCGCCAGTTGAAGGAGAAAATGGAATGATCAGGCTATTAACATCGGAGCCGTGAGGAAGACGAGGCACAATAAGAACAGCTGGTGTTTCTGCCTTGGCCGATACAGCGAAGATAATCAAATCTTGCCTTTCCCCCCCTATTTATTTATGTTTGGGGAGCGATGTGTGGTGGAGGATGGGAGGAAATTAGGGCATTAGAGGTTAAAGAGTTAATCGTACTAATGCACAGAGTCACTTTGATTCACTTATTGACAGATTGGCTATAGCGTGCACTAAGTTGGATTTACCCATAGCAGATTTTGTGAAAATATTCTGATTGGCATAATTACGGTATCGCGTATTATGTGCAAGTCGGTAAAATGTTCACACAAAATACAGTAAAATTTATAGGACTGCCAATAAAAAAATTCTATTCTAATGAACATTATAACTAGGATCAGGAGGTGCAAACACTGTCTGGAAACGGAAAAGCTTCTTACAGTGCAAATTATTTCTATATGGGTGAAATATTACAATGCGTAGTTGGCCAACTCAGGTTAGTAGGATTGGAGGCCACTAACTCGCCCGACCTCTGGGCATGTAACGTCTTGTACCTGATGTCTGAAGGTTCCTATTGGGAAACACAAAATTGGGATCGTTAAACAGGAATGCAGCATCAGAGCAGGAATGTATTACTATTTTCATAACGACACCTTAAAACAACTACTAAGCGTTGAAAAAAGTCCACATAAATCAAATGGACTTGTCTCCTGTTGCTGCGGGTACTAGATATCTGCACAGATCTGATGGTAAATGACCAATCACCGCAATGTTTGCAAATCGAATGAGCCCCCCAAACAGGTCATCATGGGTTCATAATGGAACAAATCGCACAGAAGCCAAGATTTTGTTTCTTCTATAAAAAAACAAATTTGTAGTAGAAGGCAATGGCAGGTCAATTAAAGTCAATAAGGAACAGAAGGTGAATGCATGATATACCATTCACCGTTATGTTCTCAGTTTCAAGACCAAAGAATCACTTCCATGTAGGATAATAGCAAAAAAATGGGGTTATTATAATATTATAACACTCAGCTATAGTGGCTTTTATACTAACAACACTAATTCCTTATTAAGACACCTAGTTGCCTGTGTGAATGGAGCTGTGGATAACATGCATTCAATCCTTTCTTTACTGCTATGGGAAGGTGATGTATTCTGACATTTTTGGTAGTCAGACAGAAATGTATGAAATTGTGGTCACACAGATGCACTTAGGGGTGAATTTTTCATGGCTCATGTGCCAGTTTTCTTCAAAAAAAGCTAGTAAAAAGTCAGATTCCTGGTGACAGACATTACCCAGGTTAGAATTACAGTATCTGATTGTTTATGCTCCCATTGAACGCTATACTAAAAAGAAACCTATCATCACGCCTGATAAACCAGGGCACTTATCCTGGCACCGTGACTGTGGTAATATTCTTTCATTTGTTATCCGTAACCTCCTTACTTTTAAAATCAACTTTTAAAATTATGCTAATTAGCCTGAAGTGTTCTTCAGGATGCAGGTGTTACCAGAGATTGTTTCACCCTCTGCCCCCTTAGCACTTCTACCTCCCTCTGTCTGATTACAATCTCACTGCAGCTAAGTAAGATTAATCACACAGTGGAAAGGGGAAGTGGAACAGCCCGTGAAGCTATAGTATGGAGGGACACTGGTAACACCCCCAGGAGGCCTTTAAAGGTTGATTTTAGAAGGAAGGAGGCCATGGAAAACAAATATAAGAAGATTACCACAGTCAAGGTGCCTGGATCTATTAATACGCGTCCTTGTTTATCCATGCTTGAATTTGATGGTAAATTTTCTTTATGCCTTATATATAACAAGCAGAGGGAAAATCTCTGACCCACTCTGTGGTCCCATCTCACTTACTTCTGTAACCTGCCATGAAAAGGAGTGTTGTGAGACTCTACAGATATGTAAGTTATGACCTACAGAGCATCCATCTACAATTGTTAGAATCTTTTCTTTATTCTTGTGCCATAGGGTTGGCTTTGTGAACTGCTGCGCTGGAAAGAAAATCCAAGCCCAGAAAACCGTACACTTTGGGAGAATCTGTGCACCATTCGTCGCTTTCTTCAGCTCCCTCAACATGAAAGAGATGCCGTGTACGAAGAAGAGTCAAGACACCATCATAGTGAGCGCATCCAACATGTAGTACAGCTAACCCCTGAACCTGTGCAGGTAAGACGCCATGACAGTAATGAATAAACTGAATTCTCACTGTACGTTCTTTATATGGAATTATTTACAGTATTGTATGGCTATAAGAAGTTATTGCAATCCTATGGAGGACTTAGTGGATTTCTAGATCAATATACAACTCACACAACTTCAAGCTGAGTTCTGATATTCTTATCATTTTAGTAGGATGTACACAGCACACATCATCTTCTACAGTTTCTAATTTGAAGAGTGGGAAGTGATTGTCTACTATGGATCCATTAATTGTGGATGTACATATGCTTTTACAAAAAGGTCCAAAGCTATGTTCACATCTATGTATGAGGTCTTTATTTTTCTTTTATACTTATCGATAAAATACCCTGAATAGTCCTCCAGTGAACATAGGCTTATAGACTTCTCCTTTGCAAGTTGCCATTGACGCGTTATAACCTTATAAGAACATACTATAAGCAATAAGTAAAAATTCCTTTTTGACTAATCCATGTTTTACTGGTTCAGACCTGTTTATGTTGCCCTCATGTCAAATCTCAGTTTCTAATGATCATGAAAAGCCATGTCCCAAGATATTGTAAGAGTACAGAAAGTTCTTAATAAGAAATCCAGTCCCTACTTTGTGGGATTTCCAGTATACACAAATGTAGCCATATCGTCCATCAATGGTGAATAGGTGGTATACATCATACTCAAATTTTTACTGGTGATTTAATACTCCTAAAACAAACACTTTCAATAGTCAGAAGTTCTAGATATCCCTGTCGGATTGGGCTGGCTACTTGAATCCAGGTGCCAGGATTTCCATCCATAACATAAAATCTAATACAAGTGGAAATATAGATACGTATCTTGCATTGAACTGTATTTAATAATGGACCGTTTCCCATCTGAAGGGGTTCCCTTGTAATAAATGAGATAAGTTGTATCATGTCAAGATCAGACCCTTATCTACCAAAAACTCTGCTGCACCTTAGAGACGTTCTCTACAATTGCTTCTGAGCCTTTACCTGCCTCCTATCTCATAAACTTCTCACTGGGGATCCACTTCTCCCCTACTACTGTAGTTTAAGTATGGCCTCTGGCCTACACTGCAAAAGGCCTTATTGCTTGTGTAGCTTTGTCTGTGCTAAAGTACATGAAGAATACAAGCAATAAGGGCAGATCTCACTAGCTGGATATGGAAGGCTTTAACCTGTCCTGTGCCAGATAAACTAATAAACTAAAGTCAACAAAGATGGATTGTTGGTAGATGGCAGTAGCATTGCTGTTAGTGGAAAAATCTGGTATGTAGGTTTGTAGACACGTGAATGATAGTCACATTGTAATATTCTGGCCAAATCAGTAATTTTTCATTTGTCATAGAATTCGGTGAACTCTTTTTGTCAACAATTACAGTGAAATGTCATATTCTTGATGAACAAGTTTCTTCTTAATGTACCTCTATTTTTCAATTAGACACATCCCTGAACAGGAATCCTTGACTTGCCCGTATTTTGCATTAGGAGCTATTAAAGTCAACTAGGGGATTTATTTAGCTATACCTCGCTGCTGATCAGATACTGTCATTTGTTTCCTTTGTGGCAAGCCTGAACTCCTTCCAGAGACCCTGTTGTGACCCCAGAATTTCTTCACGCAAGCATTTCAATGTTTTAAATGCCACCATTCACCCATGTTCAATTACATGACAGCCATATTAGATTTCTTTTTCTCTAAAGGGCCAACACTTTTATGCGAATACTAGACAAAGTCATAACTTTAGTATCTATATCTAAGTCTGTTTCCTAATCTCAGACAACCTGATCTTATTAATTTGGAATTTTTTCCCACGTCAGTCCTAAATTACCTTGAGTTTTAGTTTTTAGGGATCTTGAGTTAATTGTGATACATTACATTGCGTGTAGAGGGTTAATCCACCTGGGTAACTTTAAGGGCCCACGTTTATTAAAGCCTTAGCGCAAGTTTTCTGTTGGACTTTACAGTAAGAAAAACATGCAAACTGCTTGCACGTGTATTTGAGAAGTGTTCATGACACATCTGTGTCTCCTGTGTTGTGGCTACTCTATATCCGACGTAACAAAAAATTCTGCACTAAAAGGGGCGTTCCGGTGCACAGTTGGATTAGTTTGCACTATTTTTGATAAATGTGGGCCATTCTGTCCACAAGCTCTGACCACGTTTTTTTTTCGAATGACATCCTGAAAAAAATATTTTTTCAATAGGGTAAAGGAAATAACCTGCATTAAACATCTCTGGCTGCTGCCTACTGTATCCAGTAGTAGTAGCCTTGTAAACCACCCGCAAAATGTTATTCTAGGAAGGACCATCATCCATGAAATCTCATAAATCTGTTGCTTCTCTCACTACACATGTACACAAGAGCCATTTCAGGACTTTTGACGGTCCACCAATTGTCCTAAACCACAGATTGAAAGCAGAAAGAAGGGACACATCCTCCAATCTCCAAGCTTGATTCTATTGCCAAATGTAGGAAGTAAATTCCAGAATGTAGGGGTATAATATTTATATAGCCCAGGACCCATGGCTGCCCTCATCCGCCCCTGACTGTATCTCAGTTGAGAGCAACAGATTGAGAGATAACTGGCATGTTTACACTGGCCACTAATCATTCACCCAATGACTGACTCTTAAAGGGGTTTTGCCACAAATTCAAGTAAGGCCTTATCCACAGTTTTCATGATCTGTGATCATCACTGAGACCCCCACAAATCACAAGTTAGGCCCTATCCTATGAATTTGTGAGAAAACCTCTTTAAATGAGTTGCCCCATAACAGTCCGGTCTGCCATAATTCATGTCTTTTTTGCACCCTGAAGGTATAACAGTACAGATGTGCTCTATATGTTTACTGTACACACCTGTATACAACGTATGTTGTTATCTTTCTTTGTGACCTATATTCTTTAACGAATTCTATCAACAAAGAAAAACTGCAACAAAAATGTGAACTCCACCTGTACAATGGATATGATCAATTACAGTGTACCCTATGTTGTCAACCACAAGATATCCATTATCTTGAGGTTAGATTGAATCTAACTCTGCGGCACCTTCATAAAGTTTGGATGTGTTTTCAGTAGGGAGTAAGTTGTCACAAGATGCCTTTAAGTGCTAATACACAGCTTAGTCCGTAGCCTTAAAGGAGTTCTCCAGCCATTAAGTTTAGCCATAATAAACTATATTTTAATTTGTTAATTCGCAGGAACAAGCAAATAATAGCCGTTCTTGAGGTATAAAAATCATTTATATTACCACCACTGCCCTTGTTGTTAGCTGAATCTCCTAGGGTATGACCTCTAGTATTTCTCTCCTCACGCCGCGCATGCACAAAAATTCTCTGTGTGCTGCAGGACCTCCTATTCAGCCAATAGCTGGGCAGCATGTAGCGAGGACAAGCAGGAGCTGCTGGGATTCAGCAATGTATGATGAGATTTGAAGTCCCGACAAGGGACGATGGCACCATAGAGGGGATAAAAGGTTAAAATACACGATAAGGGAAGTTTTAATATCACCTGATTGTTTATATTTAAGCTAACATTATTATGCAAACAATAGAGAGGGAAAACACTTAGTAGCTGGAGAACCCCTTTAAATCCTTTTCCATGATCATCTCACCCCTAAGGGGAACCTGGCACTCATGTAATGAGGCTGTGCAGACTCATTTTGGGCTTAGGAGTCCAATGGGTGGTCTCATTCATTGACTGACATTATTCCCTAAATGACTATGCATACATAAATGGCAGTTAGTGATTAAGACCTCCCACTGGACTCTTAAGAAATTAAAAAACTGTGAATTCTCTCTTTTACTGAATCTCTTCCTACAAAACTACTGCTTGTATTGATTCTGTACACAGATCAGACAGCAATTTCAATCAGACAGCTTTCTATTAAATTGTATTCCCTCCATTCCACTTGAACCTACAGTTTAATTCTCTGTTAGGATTTGTATGTAAATAAGGTAACACAATCTGATAGTGAAGGACTGGGTCTTTATTAACTCTTGAACAGCCAGATAACTTCCAGGCAATGATACAGATAGACAGTGCAGTCATCAGTAGATAAAGCTGCTATCTTGTGCACAGTGGATCAGGTGAGGGTGCAAAGCCAAAGGGGTGTAGTGAGGCTGTTCTGATAGTGAGGAGATACCTTATCAGGGCCCCAGCACACACCTTCACCATCCTCTGATATGCTGCCAGTCAGGGCTCTAAAATAGGTTAATGACTGTGGAATCCTCGGAATGTGACAGCACCTGCATGTAGTGTAACATTCACCACCTCTGCACAGCTGCTGCCAGACGTTACTTGTGTATAGATGTCCTGCAACTAGGAAGTCACCAGAGCAATACTAGGCGCCCATACATAGGGCACCATATAACCTTACTACCCCAGGGCTTCTACAGCTCTGCCTAGATATTGCAGAAATCCTGATTGTAGAATAGAAATTAATATCACCTATCAGCGATATTTATCAGAGCTTCTACACCAGAAGACTGGCGAACTTACAAACTAGCAGGCATTGTGATTATTATCCCCTTTATGCCATCTCCACGCCAAGGAAGTCAGCTGGTGCAGGAAAGGAGTGCACTACCTAGACCAGTGATGGCAAACCTTTTAGAGACCGAGTGCCCAAACTACAACCAAAATCCACTTATTTACCGTGAAGTGCCAACGTCGCATTTTAAGCAGTAACTTACAGCTACCTGTTCTTCCACTTCTTAAAATTGTATTGGCCGCCTGAGGCCACCAATACAGTTGAAAGAAGATGGGCAAATTCAAATTATCATTATATCTTCTCACCAGGGTATCTCTGTACAGGACAAATGGTGGGTCCAGCAGGAAGACCTCCAAAGATAATGCACTTCTTTCAACACCTTCTCACTTTTCAAGCAGTTCCAGACAATAAAGTGTCTGTAAAATACCGCTGACAGCAGCATGTCTTAAGTTGCCTGGGACTGCAGGAAGATTTGATGGATTTGATCCTGTTTGGTTAACTCTGTTCTGGGGCCGATGGCCTGAGTGCCCACAGAAAGGGCTCCGAGTGCCACCTCTGGCACCCGTGCCATAGGTTCGCCACCACTGACCTAGACCATGAAAGTGATCTGCCCTGTACAGAAATCTATAGAATAATACCTAAAAAAAGTTTACAGAATCATAAGTTAACTCCAGGGAATGAAAAATGTAACTAAAGAAAAATACTGTTGCCTAAATAAATGCAGAATGTTCGCAGTGGACATTGTGACATTGCAATTAAAGTCATAGGGGCTTTTTTACTAAGGGTCGCGGATCACACTTTCGTAGGACTGCCAGTTTCGGGATTTGCGCAGCTTTGACAGGTATACAACAGGGGTTTGCGCTGGGATTGTGTCGAATTCGAACAGATTTTGGCGCAGCTGCGCTGGCTTCCATGCAACTGAAATCTGAGGGCGGGCCACCGGACGATACGAATGATTCAGACTGAGCTCAGGATTTAAGATTCAAATTGTGTCGCAAGACAATGCACTTACATGTACCAGGAATAAGAAGGTGAACTCTGTTGGACCTGAGCGGGGAAGCGACACATGCAGGATATCGGGCGCATGGTAAATAGTGGCACAGTGCATTATCGTCGGACAAAGCACTTTAGGTGAACTCAAAGGATCGGGTAAGTAAATCTCCCCCATACTATGTAAAGTAACAATTCTGTGGCAACTTTTTAATAGAAGGCAGCCTTGCAATGTTCCTCTGTTATTCCCACTGGCAATGTATGTATATATATAAGTCATACACATTCTGATACTCTATATTTGGTGCTTATTTTAAAGCTTAAATATTTTAACCCCCTACATATTATACTAAAATCATGCTTCTTGGAGAATGGAGGATGTGTCCGTTATGCCTGCAGAAATGGCTCTTGCGTACGTGTGTATTGAGAGCAGGAACAGATGTATGTTGATTTAATGGGTGAATGACTTTCAGAGTAGAAAATTTGACGTGTGGTTTGGGTGGCCATGGGCCCCCAAGAGATTGGAACTCCAGGCTACTGCCCAAAATGCCTATATTATAATCCAATACTGCCTTGGAGTCGGGTTGAATTGTATTGTGCACCCTGCCTGGACAAAGATCCATTGTCGTCACAGTGCTGCTCCTTCCCTATTATTGCTGGATCCTTAAAAATGTATTCATACATTCGCAGGGGGAGTAACAGGGGAACAACATAATGTTCAGTTCTAATAACAGTTACAGTACTACATGGCTATTGTTTCATGATAAGCACGCAGCCTCGTTTGAGTAAGATTTTGGCAACAAAACATCCTATGAACATGTTTTAAGGTTATTTTCTTATACAAAAGATACAAATAAAGAAATTCTATATTCTGCATTCCAGAAACATACTTCATATACAAACATGTCATACAGAAACTATCTATCCCAGGCTGACAAGAGAAAAAGTGGGGCCTTGTCTTTGCAATTTACATACTTAGTCTTTGGCAAGTGCAAATCCAGTTGCCCGTCACCAATCTACAGCAGTTATGGGGTTATGTTGCCCAAACTCCCCATCCAATTGCATCTGTGTTCACAGTGACATGTTACATTGTAACGCAAGGCTGGGTTTGGGCCTGTCAGCAAGTTTTGAAAGCGTGGATTAAATATTTATTGTGGCCGTGGAGCGCACAGAGAGTGGTTGGAGCTGCAGCCAGCTGGTATGAGATGCCAGCTTACTCTAGAGGGTGCAGGCTAAAGGCACACGCTAACACAATGTGGCAACTTAACCCTGCAGCAGCCAGAGCTTTCTATACATTAGAAAATGAAATTCTGCATGTGTGAGACAAAGTTCACTTTCAAAATGTTGAATTATCTTACTACAAAATACTTAATGTAGAAATTACCTAACGGCACTTCTATATATACTTACTACAGATATATGTCTTAAAATTTCTACACATTTACCATTGCTGAGCATGGCTTATTATGTTATTCATATCTAGCAAAATCATTTCTAGACAATTACAACTTTTCTTTTGTTGTTTCTTTCATCACGTTATATCGTTTCTTGTTATTTAAAAAAGTTGGATAAAAGTGACTTTGGTTTCAAATAGTTGTACGAGAGGTTGTCATCCAGCTTTCCCTGCCACGTGGTGGTGGAACAGATGTGCTGGTTTTCCATAAAGCTGCCCTCGGAAGATACTAAGAAGAAGAGTTGTAAGCCCAACACTCCTCAGTTCTCAAACACTTGTCGTTCCTATTCAACCACTGCACAGTACTAGTACACTTATCCTGCATACATATACACTGCACAGTACTAGTACTCTTATCCTGCATACATATACACTACACACTACTAGTACTCTTATCCTGTATATGTATATATATACTGCACAGTACTGGTACACTTACCCTGCATATACACTGCATGGTATTAGTACTCTTATCCTGCATATATATATATACACTGCACAGTACTAGTACTCATATCCTGCATATATATACAATGCACTGTACTAGTACTCGTGTCCTTCATATATATATATATATATATATTGCACAGTACTGGTACACTTATCCTGCATATACACTGCACGGTATTAGTACTCTTATCCTGCATATATAACAACTGCACAGTACAAGTACTCTTATCCTGCATGTATAACCACAGCACAGTACTAGTACTCTTATCCTGTATATATATATATACACTGCACAGTACTAGTACTAATATCCTGCATATATATACAATGCACAGTACTAGTACATATACACTGCATGGTATTAGTACTCTTATCCTGCATGTATAAACAGCACAGTACTAGTACTTATATCCTGTATATATATATATATATATGTATATGAAACAAATGGACATGTAGATAGATGGATGGACGGGTAGATAGATATATAGACTGATAGAATATTCGATAGATGTAGAAAACAAGGCAGTACTCCAAATCCAAAGTTAAATTAAAGGTAAAGTATCATTCCATGAGTTGAAATGTTTTGGTGACACCTTTATCAAGCAATATATAATGAACCCCTGACAGATGTATATGTATGGTGTGACCAATTCATGATTACGAACCAATTAATAATATCATATAAGCTAGATATGGGGAGAGTTTGGGTCACAAGTCTTGTATCCTTGTGCTGCGTATGGTATATGTTTTGTTTTTTCTTGCTTTCCTTCAAGATGTATAGATGAAAAATAAATACATAAAAATAGTTAGATAGTATTAGATATTAAGATTAATAGGTATATTGTAAACTGTTTACTCAAATGAGTTATAATTGAAAGCGACACTTATAGATTTGGGGGATAGGTGATTCATCCGATGAAAAGAAAATTAGAAGGGAAACACACAGGATTTAATGAATCATAAGAAGACCAGGCAATGGACCAAAGCCACAAAGAGGCAGCATCCAGTCACTCATAGCCCTGGCTGCTCTGATCCTAATGCTTCTGGAAGTAGTATCGTCTATGGCTCGCACTGCTTAGTGACTGTCATGCAGGACTCTAAATGATGGTACATTTAAAATGCAGGTTCCTGTCCAGCTGGCAGTCTGCAGCCTGTATAAGTTTATTCAAGGAATTTTTGAGACCTTCAAGGTCCCAGAAGACTTCTTGAAACACTACTACACTGTGGTAGTTGAACTGCGCACGATTAAGTAAAAAAAAAATGTTTCCCCCTTCCATTAATAGAATTTACTATGTATATAATATTTTCATTTAACATTGACAGGCTGGCAAGCAGCAGAATTGGGATAAATTTAGCTGAGGTAGAGCTCCTCTCTAAGCTAAAAGCAGGCATCCTGCCTTGGACCTGCTCTACTTATACTTTCTGGGTATCTTGATGAGGCCTTCTAGAAGTAAAGTGTTCAATAAATTCCTGCTCCTCTATTTCCTGAACCATTAGATCCCACAGATAACATCAGGCGTGATGTCCCATTCCCGGAGGGTCACAGCTATCATAGGTCTATCGTAAGCCATAGATCCTGCACAAACAAAGGGTAGGGGATAACAGTCTGAATGGTGGGGGATCAACTGCTGATGACAACAATGGGAGCACCTCATGGAGTCATCATCATTATCTTCACACTGCTCTGACAACTCTACTTTCTGCTCCCTCATGTAGAGATTTACTTGCAGCACAGAGTCAGTTCTTGTCTGCAAGAGGAAGGGGGAAGAGGGAGCAGAAAGTAAAGTTGTTAGAGTAGTGTGAAAATAATGATGATGCAGTTTGCTGGCAGGGAGCCAAGTATACTTTTATCAACTTTTAAAAGTGAATGGAACCAGAAATTCGAATTATAAAAGCAGTTTTGAAACTAGCATTAAACAGGCTATGGGGACCTGTCACAAGGTGAAAGGTGATAGGTTGCCCTTAAGTATTTTAGACACTTTGGGCAAGTTTTATCAGAAACGTCAAAGAGCAAAACTGTTCTAGTTGCTTATGGCAACCAATCAGTGCTTAGATAAGATAGGTAATCAGTATTAAACGGTGTAAATGTGAAATCCTGATGACAGGTTTCCTTTGATAAATGTATAAGCCATATATAACAGTTTTTAGTACATATCCAGTAACATCTTCAGTAGATAATCCATTCTAGTTTTGGAAGATGAGGCTGCTGATACCAACTGATAGGTAGGGGTGTTGGTCCACCACCAACTCAATATGGAATATAGTTAACAATATACAGGAAGATATAGGTCAGCTTCCTTGTTCTCCAGCATTCATATGTTATGATACTAAGACTTCTTACTATGTCTATTCTAGTCTATTCTACTTCAGTGTATAGTTACATCCACAATTGAGGCAAAAGCGAAATTATAGACACAGAAGGGGGATGATAGCCCCCTAGAAATCTGTCTCCGACCTCTTGATGTATCCGGAGAGGGCCTTGCCCCAACCCCCCTCCCCCTTCACGCCCCTCCATACCCCCTGGCATGGCGCAGAAGCCCTGATAAATACCCCATAAGAATGTCCATTAAAGAGTTAAACTACAGTATAGATGCAGAAAAAGTCCCAGCATAATTACATAGCAGTTCCTGGTAACCTTTCAAGGGTCAATTATATACCATAAATATCTTATTTACACAGCGTGCACTTTTACAGATATCATACTCCTCTTTATTTCCCCTTTAGACAAAGAAATGAATCTAATAACTGTTTGGCAAAAACACGCAGAGCAGCGGAGCGCCCACCAATAAAAGATATATACAAATACAAAAGCTGCATTCACCGGACTAATGGGACACATGACTTTAATAAGCACACAGCCATTTACATGTTAGATAGTATATTAGAAGCCTAAAAGCAACTATTTATGACTCTTTAAATCCAAGCATGAGGTAGAAGCTTGGCTTATGCAACAAGTTTTCCTGAAAAAAGTCCTTTTATTCTTGGATATAATCAATGCATAGATAAACACAGTGAACCTTATAGGGGAGGACTGACTCTAACAGCTGAGCCCTCTGTGTAAGGTTTTGGTCCCATGCTTGTCTTTATAAGAGGTTCTTAGATATTTAAAGGGAATCTGTCAGCAGAACAGGCTGTTAATACGGATGTAATGTCTGAGATCAACTTATGCAGCTAATAGCATCCTCTAAGGCAGTGATGGCGAACCTTTTAGCGTCCGAGTGCCCAAACTGCAACCCAAAACCCCCCTTATCGCGAGGTGCCAACCAAGAATTAAAGCAGTCATATTGGGCTCCTGAGGACAACAACACAGTAGAAAGATGGAGAATTTTCATCATTTTAGCTTCATTCCAGTGTCCCTCTGTACAGAGAAAATTGTGGGGCCAGCAGGAGGTCCTACAAAGATAATTTCGCCCTGTCTACTCATTCTCCCACTTCCGACAGTCCGAAGTAGCGAAGTGAGTCTCAAAATATGACTGAAAGCAGCATCTTTTAAGTTGCTTGGAACTGCAAGAAGATTCTTTGAGTCCTGTCTGGTGTGCTGGGGCGATGGCCCGGGTGCCCACAGGAAGAGCACTGAGTGCCGCCTCCGGTACCCGTGCCATAGGTTCGCCACCACTGCTCTAAGGCCTTTTGCACATAACCGCATTTGGGGACTGTAAGGTAGCGGTACAAATGGCGGCTACCATATTTTTCAGAATATAAGGAGCACATAAAATCAAAGGAGCGCCTTATAGTCCAGTGCACCTTATATATGAACCGTACTTACAGACAACAGCTGCCTTGAACAGTGCACAGGTCTGCAACCTGCTGGTCATTCATCCTTATAATCAGGTGCGCCTTATATATGAACCCAGATGTTTTAGCAGGCATTTATTGATGGTGCGCCTTATAATCCGGTGCGCCTTATAGTCTGAAAAATACGGTAATTCATGACCCCAATTGACTTCTATTCTGCACAGTCAGTGCCGGCATTGTATGCCACCACCCCATGAAAGCGCCAAGCAGCTGCATGGCAAATTATAGAGCAGGTCCTGTTCCGAACGCTTTTGGCTGCACTGCCGGACACTTTCAATGGACATTAGTGGGGTGGGCGCTGCTGATGTCCTATGGGTCACAAACAACCTGTTGTTTGCCGTCTGCAAAATGCACACATTCATGTGCAAGAGACTTGGGTCTCATGTATCAGCTTGTGCTGACAATTTTTAGAAGTTAGGGAGTATAATTGTATCCACTTTTAAAAATGTTGATAAATGATGTAATATCAATAAATTAATTTATCTTGTTGGTAACTTCAAATCATAGAGTTGTGGGTACATGTGGAGTAATACTATTTTTGACCAATATTCCAATTTTTTTTCTAGCAGTTTTTCCCTTTGCAGGGAATTTTCTGTTGTCCCTGAGCTACTAAGTGGATGCCAATAGTGACTTACACCTTCTTTCTGCACAGAGCTTTTATGTAGTCTAACACATTCATGAGTTTCCATCTTTCTTGCTAGACAGGATTCCGAAAAAGCTGGAAGGAACACAAGTAAATTTAGAAAGAAGTCTGAGATATGCTACAAAGTCTCTTATCTTTACTTGTACTATTGGTTAATGTTGAAAGGTTAGATATCATGTCTGGCCAAACCAGAAGACAGTAATGAACTAGGACAGAAGTAGAGGACTCTAGCTGTGGGTTTACAATCTATAAGGAAAGGGGCCAATAGATGAAGAATGGAGCTGCATATATTATTGGGAATTGAAAGTCATTCATAAAAGGTAATTTTTTTTAAGGTTTTGAAAATAGGAACAAGTCACTACCACAGCAGGAGAATCCAAATCTTGTGAGAGATTACACCTAGAGCTGTACTAGATGTATGAACCAGATAGGTTATATAGAACTTATATGTAGTTGTGATCATTCTGAGCTGAAGTAATTGGGCAGTGGATGGAATCCCCCCAGATCTACTATAATTCTACTTAGGTAAAAACAATACAAAGTTCTGCTTTACATTTCGAGACATCCCCGTTTTTCCAACAAAGCACCCAATGCCTTGAAGGGGTACACCTGTCTTAATTTGCACCAACAATCAACCACCGCTGCCCCCCCCCAACCATGCAGATGTAAAATACTTTATACTCCTGAACGATTCTACATGAAGGCTTTACTACAAACAGGTCATGAAAGGCCAACAAATGTGAAACCTAATACATGGTGTCTTTATGTGTTAAGGCTTTCATGCAGGTGTGACTTGTTGTAACGCATGTTCTGCTTTATGATAGATGAAAGTGCTAACACGCACACTGCACGTCACTCCTCTGTATATGGCCTTATAAGCTTCCAGCTGCAATGTATTTTCCATATGTCCCCAGTCTGTCACCAAATATCATAGGTTACTCCTAGCAATTTCATATACGCACATGAAGAGGAACTACAGAAGGCAGAAATCATTGTCTGAATGCACCGTTTTATATGGTTGCTTCTATGAAGGAATACATCACAAATAAGATCATAAATGAAAGCATGTATATAGAACGTTGTTTGCAGTGGATGAAATTAAAAGTATATCTTGTAGGGTCAACCCAAAAAAAGATAACATTGTTTTGCTGAAATACATTTTGCATACAATATACAAATACTCTTGATGTCCTGTCTACTTAAAGTTTTATATTTCCATTAGTACATTCACTTCTCTTGGACTTCGTAAGGAATTTTGGGGACAGCTATCATAGTGGCAAACTAAACTTATATATATATATATATATATACATAATCAAATTCAAAATGCAGTCCAATCTATAGGCAGCATAGAAGATGAACTGATTGATTTATACTGTTGCTAGAATATTTCCACAATAAGGGCTAAAACAGATGGCTATGGTCAGTGGACCATGGACCATGCGCTGGACAGATTTCATGGATTGACCACAGTGTTAAGGACAGGATTCTGTGCATCCTAGAAGCATCAAAGTGCAATCATAATCAGAGTTCAGCAATGTTGTTTTGTGTTGGTCCTTGAATTAGGACTACTGCTATGCACCTTGATTCATTAACCGACCACAGCCATGTGTTTTGCCCTGACTTGTCATTTATTCATTCATTTAAACCACTACTCATTCTTTTCTTAAGAGTCAAGTGGGCAGTGTCACTAAGTGATCTACACCATTATAATGGTATAATATAGGAGTGGCTGTCAATCATTGAGAAGTCCAGGATTAGCCGAGGTTTGAAATGACAAAATTGAATACATCTTTTTTTTTCACTAACCTGCTGGGCCTGCATTTTCAATATGGCAGGTGCCATGGAATTACACAGAAAACGGAGACAGAGAGAGAATATGTCACTAACTTGTGGAATATATCCTGTTATATGGCCGCTGTACGGCATACATACACAATTACTGTTTGATGATATTAGGCACCAGTAGACATAAGACAATACATAGGAGCTATTGAAATCAGTCTTTTCTCCAAAGTGGTAGCTCTCTTGCAGAAGCTTTTGTAATGAAGGGGTATACTGTATGTACAGTGCTATTAATCCATTCAGGCATCATGTGCTGTTTACAGAAAGCAATGTATAGACAAATGCTACAGGACAGGATAATGTATTGTCTTGTTAATATTTTACTTGAAAAATATTCAAACAATTCAATATCAATATCCTCGGCAGTTGTTTATGATAATTACACTGCTTTCCTCCTGGAAGGTTACTTTGTGGCTAAGATTGTTTTTATCAAGCTGAACTTGTTAATTGTCTTTGTTTTATGTAACGCTGATTAATTAGCATTGTTAATTGAAACAATATTTTCTATTATGAAATTCGTCTTTGCAGTCAGAACTTCATATTTGGACTGCTCCCCGGAGACTAAGGTTAACCAAGTTAATTTCACCCCCCTCGCTAAGCTATTGAGGAAACTATATGCGCCGTGTGAGTCTCATTTTGGAAGAGGAAGAGAAGATTTTCCCCCGGCAGCTTTGGAAACATTAATAAATCCACAATAAATAAAATCACGTCTAATACCATAACTGGTTTTCCTTGGCATAGGAAAGCTACAGGCCACATCATGATGTGAAATAGCTTCAGTCTGCAAAAGCATCACTCCTATTGCTAAATAAACTTGGCTCGCTACAATTCCTGTGTGTGAAGGAATTAATACAACCCTCCTCAATGCAGTTTAATTAAATTT
Source organism: Engystomops pustulosus (assembly GCA_019512145.1). NCBI lineage: Eukaryota > Metazoa > Chordata > Amphibia > Anura > Leptodactylidae > Engystomops > Engystomops pustulosus. The sequence goes on along the minus strand of CM033648.1, from coordinate 57,976,247 downwards.
CCTCACCCTGTATTCACTGTACATTGGGACTCTTTAGATGTTGGTCTTGTAAGTTTCCGTCTCAAAAGCCATTTATTTATACAGATTTGGTAACTATACCGCCCACTAAGTTACCAGAAGATAATTCCTTAAAGGAAATCTACAATCAAAACCCAGCATTATAAACCAAAAATTTACTTATTTACTTGTAGATACGGGCACCATTACTGCGGTAATCCTCTTATATTTGTTATACATGGCCTCCTTCCTTTTAAAATCAACTTTTAAATTCTGTGAACCAGAACCAAAAGGGCTTAGTGGATTTACCAGAGCCCCTCTATGCTAAAGCTTCACACACTGTTACACTGTTTCACCCTCATTATCTTCACCATCAGCACTCCCCCTCACTCTTCCTGATCTTACTACAATGGAGGAAGTTTCAGAACAAAGTGGGAATGGTAAGTGCTGCTACACAGTGAAACAGCCTGTAAAGCCACAGTGTGGTGGGCCTTTGGTAACATCCCCTGGCCTCTTTAGGCTCACTTGCATTATTTTATAACTTGATTTTAGAAGGAAGGAGTCCTTGGATAACAAATATAAGATTAGCATAGTCACAGTGCCTGGATCTATAAGTAAGAGCCCCTTATTTATCATGATGCCTTTAAAACTAACTATTAAGCCCACCACCTGTGACATACATAAGGTATCAGAACCAAGATTTTTTTGGTAAGGAATGGGGTCCCTTCTATTAAGTTCTGCAGCTTAAGGACCTTTAAAGGACCTCAAATGGTCATGGAAGTGCTTTTATATACACTCACCGGCCACTTTATTAGGTACACCGTGCTAGTGCTGGAAGCATTCCTCAGAGATTTTGGTCCATATTGACATGATGGCATCACACAGTTGCTGCAGATTTGTCGGCTGCACATCCATGATGTGAATCTCCCGTTCCACCACATCCCAAAGATGCTCTATTGGATTGAGATCTGGTGACTGTGGAGGCCATTTGAGTCCAGTGAACTCATTGTCATGTTCAAGAAACCAGTCTGAGATGATTCCAGCTTTATGACATGGCGCATTATCCTGCTGAAAGTAGCCATCAGATGTTGGGTACATTGTGGTCATAAAGGGATGGACATGGTCAGCAACTATACTCAGGTAAGCTGTGGTGTTGCAACGATGCTCAATTAGTACCAAGGGGCCCAAAGAGTGCCAAGAAAATATTCCCCACACCATGACACCATCACCACCAGCCTGAACCGTTGATACAAGGCAGGATGGATCCATGCTTTCATGTTGTTGACGCCAAATTCTGACCCTACAATCCGAATGTCGCAGCAGAAATCGAAACTCATCAGACCAGGCAATGTTTTTCCAATCTTCTACTGTCCAATTTCGATGAGCTTGTGCAAATTGTAGCCTCAGTTTCCTGTTCTTAGCTGAAAGGAGTGGCACCCGGTGTGGTCTTCTGCTGCTGTAGCCCATCTGCCTCAAAGTTCGACGTACTGTGCGTTCAGAGATGCTCTTCTGCCTACCTTGGTTGTAACGGGTGGCGATTTGAGTCACTGTTGCCTTTCTATCAGCTCGAAACCAGTCTGCCCATTCTCCTCTGACCTCTGGCATCAACAAGGCATTTCCGCCCACAGAACTGCCGCTCACTGGATGTTTTTTCTTTTTCGGACCATTCTCTGTAAACCCCAGAGATGGTTGTGCGTGAAAATTCCAGTAGATCAGCAGTTTCTGAAATACTCAGACCAGCCCTTCTGGCACCAACAACCATGCCACGTTCAAAGGCACTCAAATCACCTTTCTTCCCCATACTAATGCTCGGTTTGAACTGCAGGAAATTGTCTTGACCATGTCTACATGCCTAAATGCACTGAGTTGCCGCCATGTGATTGGCTGATTAGAAATTAAGTGTTAACGAGCAGTTGGACAGGTGTACCTAATAAAGTGGCCGGTGAGTGTACATGTTTGTCATATAGGGCATTACCACGCTTGGGTGGTTTGAATGGCCATGGACCCCTGGAAGCCTTTGGCCCCAGGTAGCCACCGAAATCACCCATATTATAATCTACTTGTGTGTACCACATGTGACTATGGTCTGCTTATCCTTATGTGTCCTCAGCTGTAAAGAAAGCCATATTATCAGCCACATCACCAGTATTTAAAGAAATGTGAAAGTGTATGTTTTTTGGCATCATAGTCTATAAACTATTTTATCATAAAATAATTTATCCATTTGCTGCAAAACTCCTCGTTGTGACCCACACCCTATACTGTTTTATAATATTTAGCTGTGGCTTATAGTGAATTTTGTATAACCATGTTTTATCAGTTTGTTGTGGAGTTGTTGGGAATAGGTTAAGCACCAACTTTTTTGTCTTATAAATGAATACTAAACACTAAAATTTAATGTGCATGATATAATTTGTTGTCTGTTTGTGAAATTAGGGAAGGATTAGTTTGACTGATTTCGGTTTATGTAAAAAATACACCATTTCAATAGCTATTGAAAATTCAGCAGTACATGGAGATATGATTGTGTCCTGTATATACAGGCAGTCCTGTGTTTGTTCTTTAAAGGGTTTTCCCACAAAACAATTTAGGCCCGTGGCAATCTCTGTCAGCTCCACAAGGATGAATGGGGCAGGCTGGCCGTGCGCATGCGGGGGTCTCATCATTGTGGTAAAACCCCTTTAAGTTTAATTTGTATGTAATTCGGAACAGGTATATATTGTAATTGTAACTCCAAACATTTTTTTTTGTCCTAATGTGTCTGCTTAGAGAGTCCCGCTCACACCCTGGAATTTTTCACTGACCATCACTGAGTGATAGGAGCTAAAACAACAATAAAACTGAGTAAAATTGTAAAGTAAGGGGTTAAAAATTATCTTTGTTGTGTAAATATCACTAGGGGATTGAGATTTGAGAATTTTCTTTCATGGGCAAATGCCTTTAGTTATGGGACCAGGGGGAAAGAATTGCCTGGCAGTTTATTGGTGCTACTATGAGGATGACGTGGTTGCATCTTACCATCCTCTAAGTAAATATAATTTTTCTTAAAATGATGAGGTGATTGTGGTTATTTTTCTTTGCAGAACATATTTGTTCATGAATCCCTGAGAAGAAAAACAGATAGATCAAATAATGCAAATTTCTATGTCAGTATTAAGATTTGCATCCCCATTGTGCTGTTCTTAGCTGGACCATATTTGCATTGGTGATGAAGACTGGAGCAGAAGGAAATCGGTATTAATAGTTTATTGGCAGTTTAATGTCTTGGCACCTACCCTACCTATGAAATATAATAAACAGGCAGCTGAGTGATGCAGAGCCGCTCAATAACATTTTCAATCAAAACCTTTCAGCAGATTGCAGGGCGACCTTCCTGTAGGACCATTAGCGCTCCCCACTTAAAGGATGACAGCACTTTAACCCACACATGCCGGGGTGCAACCTCAGACAGGTCACTTAGGGTTAGATTTAAATAAGTAAATTGGATAATTATGTTACATTGTACAGATCCTATCATTTTGAAACAGATTTATTCATTGAAGCCAGCCTTATGCAAAGGCTCAAATAACAATTCCATTAACCACACACGCAAAATGCTGTCTAAGCACTCTAAAAATAAAGTTCTTTTTGGGAATCCTCTTTTAAGCAACGCTCTGCTGTATGGAATTGCCAGAGGTGAATCTATACTTTAAGCGTCTACTAAAAGCCCCATACAATGCTGTAAAAATTGCTGGCAGTTGTCGTATCTCTTCAATCTGCGGAAAGTTAATATTATAACTTTAACAGTGACCAGTGCAGCCTGCTTAGAAATGGTTAATGCACAAGAAGCGCCAAGAGTGTGGTTTGTGTTTAGCCTCCGTAATTTCTGCATTTAGTTTTTCTAATTTCTGCACTGTGTACCTAGATTACATCTAGATAAGCTACAAAGGCATTCAGGAAGCAATGGGGGCAGGTTGTGGTACTGTCTCCACTGAGAAACAGCTGTTTGCAGGGTGAAGGCAAGAACAAGGGAGTGAGAGCTGAGCCAGGAGATGATTTTAAGGTCAATCCTTTCCTTTGTATAACCTTGAGACATAGGGCAAAAGGGTGAAATGTAAGATTGTCTGCACATGACCCCTGTGGCTACAGTTATCCATGTCTTCCAGAGATTTCAAAGGCATGGAAATGTTTTCTTCAGAAATTACATAGTAAGCCATATGTAACCCATACTATACCATAGAGGGCTATACTTGGACTGTTTGCTCTTGTCATTCTGGCATCGAACGGTCTACAACTGTTTGTTCCCTTTAGCAAATAATATGCTTAGAATGATTTTGATGACTTTACCAAATCAGTGACCATTTTAAAACATATTTTTAGTGAAAGGGCTTATTAGCGGATTGAGGTCCTCCGCAGATTTCAGGAATTATTCTTCATGTCACGGAGTTCATATCAGTGCCCTCAATTACATATTTCTAGTGGTTTAGGGGGGGAGGGGGTGAAAGTCATCAGGTCACCCCTGGTCACTTGTATGATTATGGGGAATTAAAACTAGCAGCGTGGCAGTGTACAGAGCGGGCAGCTTCTCCCATACCCGTGACGCCTGTTCTCCTAATGACAGGACTCAGGATGTCCCAGTGTACCAGCCAGACTATATGTGTCCAATGTGGGCAGCAGAGGCCACACTTATCTGAATGGCTTCTACCGCACAAATGACAGGGCTGTGTGATCCCTTCTATTCCCCATTGTAATCTTTCTTCTTAAATACATTGTAGACATCTGAAAGGCAACAGTCTGGCATCACATCACATACATACTTTGTAATCTTCTAGTGTCCACACTGTAAGTGGCAGGGCCTACAGGACACATGCTATTTATGTGTCCTACTATATAAATACTATATATTTGTTGGCTTATATTCTTATCACATCTCTAAATACTATATTCAGCCATTAATATTTAAGTTTAAATATGGCCATTTGGTGCCCCACTGCAATTGCACCAGACATTTTTCTACATATGTTTACCATATAGTATATATTTAGGAGCTGCCTGTAAGATGATCATCAATGAAGTGAATAGACTTCTACATATGGTAACCCAAAATGACCCACCAAATTTTATACTGAAATCCTCATACATATATGTTCATGCTCTCAATACACATGTACACTAAAGCCATTTCAGGACCTTTGAAGGTACTCCAAATGTCCTGAAACTTCAAATTGAAGGCTTGTAGGGGCTATAATATTCATACAACCCAGGGCCCATGGCAGTCTTTATCCACCCCTGGCTGAGACAGACTTTCCTACTAGAATGTCATTAGTAGGGATAATGGTGCAACTATGGATTTCTATGAAATCATCGTCTTCCAAATTCAGATAAAAAAATTTGGAGCTGATGTCAGTCCTGTAGCTTTTATGGGATAATTAACAAATATTAGACGTATTAGAATTTATTGATATATTAGCGCTTACTGACATTTCATTATGTGTATAAGTATATCCTATTATCAGAATAATATCTTCTTTTGGCCCTATGGAACCTCTGTCTCACCAGGTCCTACTGCTTAGCATCAGCTATAATTTAGTACCACCCTTGATTATGTCAACGCTGAGTTTTGTGAACATGATGTATACATATGTAAAAAGGTTACCTTTGGAGACCGCGGTCCCTAAATATGTGTTTCAAAGGGATCCCATTTTTGCCAAAGGATGAAGCTGAATTTATCACTAGTCATTTCTAGAAGTGTTGTCTAGCTTAAGCCTACTTGGCTTATATCAGGGATTTATCATGTTTTAAAAGATTGTTACGCTTTTAACCCCTAGTAAACAATATGAGCAATATTATCCCAACACTGTCTCCATTTCATAAAAAACTTGTTGAAAAGCAATTATTAACTGGTCTTGTGTTAAAACAATATACCAGTCGCCATGAGCAATATATACAATATTAAAGGAAAAATGGACCTAGGGCTGGATAAAATTGAACACATATTTCCATGTCTGACTTCCTACCATTTTGCACGCTGCTATTGATTTTTTCTTACACGCTTTTTTTATATTGAAGGAGGTGGTTTTATTTTCCTCCCTCTGATAGAAGCCGCAAGGAGAAATAGTAAGGAATAAAAAAAAGAATAGCAAAGTAATATTAAACCTGCCTGAAGTAAAAATGTAATGTAACACCTGTACTCAACAATTTCTGCTTGTAAATATATATATATACTTCTATTTAATAATACACAGACTCTCATGGGTATTTGACCTCCAAAGTTCGAGAATCACAGCGATTAACCAAGCCCTTACATGGATTTTTTTCTACTTTCTTTACTATAGCAATAGACACAACATTTACTATGTGTTCCAACTGATGTGTTTTAATTAAAAGAGATTTTCTAACTGGAGGATGTTCATATACCATATCTATCATGGGGTATGTCTACTATGTGTTAGCCTAAAATGGCAGAAATGGAAGATTGACCTTGGACACAGCAGTTATAGTAGTACATGCTATTTTGTTATCTATGAGTACTGGTTTAGGTTCACTTCTAAAAGACTGTTCAAGAATGTAGTTTAAGTGTTCCTACAGATAGACTGTATTATTATTATTATTATTATTATAGATAAGGACATTGATCCATAATTAGGTATGTACACATATAGGAAATGCTCTAGGGTGGCAGCTTATTTAAGTCTCTTCAGTAGGGTGGCATCATACATTTTGTATTTCTTTGCTTAGTAGAAACTTTTGTGTTTTAAAGGACACCTGTCATCAGGTCTGTGTCACTTGTCCTGTCACCTCTACCTGTTGGAGCACCTCACAAGGAAACCATCCCAGCCTTTATCTAGTCAGTTACATTAATCATTATAAAATCATCGTTTCTTTATTATGTAAATGAGGCTGGTCACATGGTCAGAGGCAGTGATGTCACCCCTGTTACCCCTCCCCTCTCCTCCCCCTGCTCATGTCTGTGTATAACGTATAGTAAAGCATTGCTAGTGTATGTGCTGCATCTGCTGACATGCTGCATCATCCTAATACACAGAGACACAGACATCAGCTACACAAGTACCTGACATGTTCTGCTATAACATGGCTGCCTGGAGCTGTTGTATCTCTCCTATACACACACACATGCACACACAGGCTGCAGGAGGCGTGGCCACCAGCAATCACATGGAGCAGCCATTACATTGAGCAGCTGTCAGTCAAGCACTGGGGGTGTGGCTGTACCTCCCACTCATGAATAAGCTGGACAGCTTGAATATGCTACTGACTCATTGGACATTTCACGGATCATTTGCATACAGCTTTAGGACCTCATTGCTTAGGTTTACAGGCATGTAGAGGGACAATGAAGGGATAGGGGCAATGCTTTCTAATGGCAGTTTATGAAAATATATTTAGTTTAGTGGGGTTATTGTGCATGACGGGTTCTCTTTAAAGAGCATGTGGCCAGTTATTTTACTATGCCCAACAGAGAGGAGATGATAAAGGGAAAGAAACTGAGCTATGATATATTTATTAATCTATGATATATAGGGGCTAAAGTAAAAAGAAGACTAGATCATCCATAAGTATATTGAATATATAATTTACTGAGTTTAATGTGCTATTCTGAATGTACATTTTTTACTTAAAAAGGACATTTCACCAACTCCCACAACTGTTGCTCTTTCCATCATTAAAGGGGACCTGTCAGATAAACTAACCCACACTAACTAAATATATCTTCGAAAACTGATATTATATAGCAGAAAAACTATCCCTATATTGTTCCTCCTTATGCCTGTAAAATTCCACAGTCTGTTCATAAAGTTAAGTCACCATCTATTCACAGTTATATTCTTCTAGCTTAACCACACCTCAAGCTTTCTGATTGACAGGGGACCTGCTTTCTCTTCAATTGAGTGAACTTCCCTCTTCTACATTATTCAACCCTCCCTCAGAGAGACGGTGGCTGTGTGTGACTGGCGTGCTAAAGAGAAATCAGCTCCCTCATTCAGCTCCCCTCCCTCAGGTATTCTCTTCAGTGAGTCACAAACAGCCAGAGTCTTTCTCATTCCTGAGAGAGGGAGGGATAAGCTGGAGACCTGGCTGAGCAGGAAGGACATGTATATTCCAGACTCAACTCAAAGGAAAGACTATGATCAAACTCCCAACTTTATGAACGGACTGAGGAACATTACATGCATGAAGAGGAACAATATATAGATAGTTGTACTGTTGTATAATTAAAGTTTTCAAAGTTTAGTTAGTGTGGGTTCTCTTTAAGAAGATATTGATACACAGTTGGAATTTTGTTCTTTGGTCCCCATCATGCCCAGAAATTCAGTTCAGATAGGTGATCTTATGTCAAGTGTGCAGTGCCAGGCTTTCTGCATTAACCCCAGGTAGATCATTTGACAATAAATATCCTAATTGTCATAGTTCTGAAATAAACTTCACTGGCTGGAAATGGTGGTGGCCAAAGCAAAGATTTGAAATGCGCAAGAAACTGGTGGATCGACACTTATTAAATGCTTCAGAGAGTTACAGTTGGTCTTCCAGGGTTTTCTCAGATTTAGAACAGGACTAGAAGCAGTGCTTTATCTATTCATAGGTTATGTTTGGTATTACAGCTTATCTGCCTTTTTATATTGATGTACATCCTTAATTTCTATGCATATCGTCTTGCTCCAAGCTATTGTACTTGAAGTAGACATACACAGTGTTCTGTAGTACAGTATTACCACATATTCTTGCTTCTATTTATAAAGCATAAAGTCTAAAAGTAAAACCATTATGTGGCTTTATTCCCATTCTACACAAAAATGACAACCAGCTCTGGTTCCTGTTCTTATTGAGGGTGGCATATTTCACCAGACGACCACCATGACGTGTGTCATTGTAGACAAAATCTGTTAGGGAATGACCATGTATGACTGATGTCTAGCCAAAACAAGTACAATTTAAGACTAACAAAACTAAAAGCTTTCCAGACATTGGTTTTGCTGGACACGCACATTCTTGGTCACCTGAACTGTACTCATATACTCCCTTCAGAAACAATGGGAAACATCTCCGAGGGGTTTGGTCACACAATGTGTCAGTAACCCCTTCGAGCTCCTTATTAATTCCTTGTCTGATAGAAAAATACCACTAAACTAGTGCTTATTACATGTAATCCAGATCACTGCCATAATGATACACTACATTATATACTTTCCTAAACTCGTTCATTCAATATCTCACTTCCTTCCCTGCAGGCAGTGACCATTATATTTTACACATGGATTCCAGCTGGTTTCCATTCTCCCCTTCAAAACATATTTGAACACACAGAGATTGAAGGCGAGACGCTTTATCTAATGTAGTCGACTTTTTGCAAACAAGCCGATACTCTTTCCTACTCACATGTTTTATTAATAGTGGTTGATTATATCAGGGAATGAGTACAATACTTCACTAGCAAGAAGGTTTTTATGTGCTCTACAGGAATGCCTGAGCTCTAGACTCTCAAGCAAACAGTAGTTCAGAAAAAAAGGCAATTAGATCACACAAGGTATTTGTCAGCAAAAAGGAAAGCAAGGATCATGTCAGTACAGTAGACAGTGTAACTTATTAACCTCCTGTATATGCATGAAAAGGTGGTCCAATTCCTTGAACTTCTTTACAAAATGTTTAGAATAGTAATAAAGAACAAACTTCTATCTTAACTGCCCCCTCACCTATCACTTTACCGCTTCTTCAGTTCTCAGTTGTTTTCATTGCCTCAAACAATGATGTTTCCAGTGGCCGATTTACCCGAAAAGCAACCCAAGTGGTTGTGGGGAGATATAGGTGGTGACACTGTATTTCAGGATGCCAATACAAGCTCTGGCATAGCATGGAGCAATAGACAACATGCTCTTCCAGTCACTTTGGAGTTATGCATTATGGGTTGACCAGATCTAAAATCTACCAATGGATGTTGGGAAATGAACATGTGACCTCTGCTATCAGAAGTGGTTGATCGGTTAAATATTATTTGTTTCTTTGATCGAACCCTTTTAGACTATTTTATGTTAAACCAAATAATAAAATGTCACTTAAATATTGAAATTAAAGATTGAAATAAAAATATCGTCTTTTAACAGGTACTACTTGGACAACAAGCCCAGCAAGCCAAAGAGAGCTCGCCTCCAAAAGAAGAGACCCCACCAATTCCACCTCCATCAGAAGACAGCTGCACCAAAAAGCCACGGTCTCGAACCAAAATCTCATTAGAAGCACTAGGAATCCTACAGAGCTTCATTCATGATGTGGGCCTCTACCCGGACCAAGAAGCCATCCACACACTGTCAGCGCAGCTAGATCTGCCTAAACACACCATCATTAAATTTTTCCAAAACCAACGCTACCACGTCAAACACCATGGAATACTCAAAGAGCATCTTGGCATAGCAGTAGATGTGGCAGAATATAAAGATGAGGAGCTTCTGACAGAATCAGAGGAGAACGATAGCGAGGAAGGCATGGAGGAAATGTATACAGTAGGACAGAGTGAGGAAAGCAGTGTCAACACCAAGGCTAATTTATCCGAAGTGGATCAGAGATAATAAAACTTGCCGCCGTCATAAACAACAACAGCAATACAGATGTGCAAGAGAAAATCACTCCTATTACTTGTAATGTACTGTCTCTGCCCTGAGAGCGGGAAACACTGAGTTTTGGGTATTGCTCTCTTGAAAACTTGCCTTGACACTTGAGTGTACTGACATCTGACTGGAAGAGAACTAGTAGAAAACTATATCTTCGATCATCTTGCACTTACAGTGATGATTTAAGTAAATTACAGGACCTCAAGATTGATAAAATCAATGAAGGAAAGTATTTATATATCTAAGTATACATATGTGTATCACTCTATGCATATGTGTATATACATGCATATATGTGTGTGGTATACATACTCTACGTGTAGTATGCATACGCTCACATGGGCATACATACTGGGAAGCACGGGAAGCAAGCATTTCATTCCTAACATACAGACTGTGAAATGAGTTCCTTACAGAAAAGACTGGCCTATGTATTAATACCACTTTGCCGTGAGAAGCACTAGGTTTCCTCAACAGACTGCCTGCTCTCATCGAGTGGTTATTTTTTTTCCATGTTTCTTTTATTTTTCTTGTGTTTATTCTTGATTTATGTTTTTTTTTCTTAGTCTCTGCTTTTGTTCTGGCCGCATGGTGGATAACTTTTATTTAAAGGTATGTGTTTGAAAGTAAAACTTTAAAACTGCAATAAAAATATATAATATTACAAATGCATCAAAAAGTTGTTAATGCTTAAACATCAGCAACAGTGGTGTAAAACACATGTTTCTATTGTGTATGCAGCATTGGGGGAGTTGTTTTGTTCTCTGTCATTGATGTGATGAAATACAAAGTAAAATGACACTTGATATCCTTTAGTTTTGCTCACAATTATTCAATTTGCTATTTTGTACACTCACAAATATTGTACTCCAAGGGAATTAGTCTTTAGGATTCTCTAATGATAACATATGTTTTAACCCTTGGAAACCATCCCAAATTATAAGGAAAAGAGATGGGGCTGGAGGAGTTTTCATGCAATTGTCTCAAGTCTTTGAATCTAGAAAAATCAACAAGACAGTCCATAATAATAATTCCTTTATTTATATATTTAGCGCACACAGATTACGCAGCGCTGCACAGAGCTTGCCAGATTGGTCCCTGTCCCAAATGGGGGCTCACAATCTAATCAACCTACCAGTATGTTTTGGAGCGTGGGAGGAAACCCACGCAAACACGGAAAGAACATACAAACTCTTTGTAGACGTTGACCCCGAGACTTGATCGCAGGTCCACAGTGCTGCAAGGCTGTAATGCTTACCACTAAGTCCCCGTGCTGCCCAATACTCATGACTGCAGATTCACTTGAAGCAGAATCATCTTCATATTTGTACTTCTCTCCTGGTCATGGGGCTTGATCATTTTTGGGGATTTCTATATGACAATAGTGCAAGTCACATTTCACCCTTCTCTGTATTTTGGTTAATGGAGAAGTTATTAATTGACCGATATTAGGACCCTCCTAATTTTACAAACAGTATAACTATTCTATTTACACTGTGCTTTGGTACTCTAACACACAACATATAGGGGGGATTACTACGCCTTCTCTGCCAGATTTTTGGCAAAAAAAAGCAGGTAATAAGCCTGATCCCCACCAGTTTTTCTGCTTTTTCACCCTTCACACCACATTGGGCATGCCGGGTGGAAAGCATTTAAGGCAGGGAATGGGCCAGCCTGCAAAATATACTATAGTCTCCACGGTATGTACTACATGCTATGGGCAAGTTAGGCCTGGTCTAATTGCGTCTGATCTGGCAGAGAAGGGTTCTGGTTCTTTTAGATCCGAGCCACTTTGTGCTAGAGTTGGAAAGATTTAGGCAAATGTGCAAAACACCAGTCTTAATAAATCCCCCCAATGTCTTTGAATGACAAGCTGAAAGCAGGGAAAACTTTCAGATTTCCAAAGCACAATATGGGAAGATTTATCAGAAGGGTTGCAAAGTAGACCAGTATAAAGTTAGGCCATCACTGGATGTAATGCTGGATGATAAGTCTGGAATAGGTCTGTCTAGTTGTACTTTGCACTATCTAATAGTAAGTTTAGATTACTCCATAATGGACTTTTTCCACAAAATCACAATCACAAAGGAAAGATGAAAGAGGCATTTTTATCATGTATTTATTCAGAATATTTAATGCAATCTTAAGATTCCTAAAAGGTGTAGGTTGCAGTGTCAGATGGTGTCACTAGATTTGAGATCCATAAAGGACAAACTGCTGTAATTCAGATGCCACTAAACCTGATAATCTCTGTCCAGTTTGTTGCTCCAAGACTTGGGAATGCGTAAGAAAGAACGGTTTACTGTCCTTGGTTTCCATAATGCAACAGATATGTCCCAGGGCCAAAAATAAGTCTAGGGCTCACCTTTAGCAAGTTAAATGTTAGGATCTAAACTTTTTTTCCAGGACAGCTTTAAACAAAACTACACATTTCACATTAAATGTCCTAGTGTCAAACTATATAAAAGAGTACACAAGATGCTAATTTGGTAGAATATTTTCAGATAGCAGCATGTGTAAGAGTGAAGGTAGCAACTATTGTTTACTGCCACTTCTGCTACATCCACAAATTTCATCAGGAGAGTGATGTCCATGGGTATTTTAGAGATATCATCAGTCCCTGCCCCAAAGGGGACAGGGACTGATGATGATGTATGATGACAGTATGTTGGTGCTATAAGTGACATAAGGGGGGTATGGTAAGTATTCAAACCCCTTTAAATCTTTCACTCTTTGTCTCATTGCAGCCATTTAATAAGATTATTAGTTTACTCATTAATGTACACTCTGCCCTTTTCTAATTTATAACACAAGGTCCACAGCACTCTGGAGGATGTTTTCATCCAAGATATCTCTCTACTTGGCCACATACATCTTTCCTTCAATTCCAACCAGTTGTCCTGTTCATGCAGCTGAAAAATACATCCATAGCAACAAGCTGCCACCACCATGTGTCACTGTTAGGATAGTATTTGGCAGGTGATGAGCAGTGCCTGGTTTTCTCCACACATACCGCTTAGAATTGACACTAAAAGTTCAATCTTTGCCTCATCAGACTAGAAAATCTTATTTCTCATAGCTTCATGTGTTTTTCTGCAAACTGTATGGGGCTTTCATATGTCTTGCACTGAGGAGAAGCTTCCTCAGACACTTTGCCATAAAGCCCCAACTGGTGGAGGGATGCAGTGATAGTGGGCTTTGTGGAACTTTCTTCAATCTCTGGAGCTCAGCCACAGTAATCTTCTGGGTTTTCTTCTTGCCAAGGCTCTTCTACCCATGATTGCTTAGTTTGGCTGGACGGCCAGGTTAAGGAAAAGTTGTGGTCATCCCAAAATTCTTCCATTTAAAAATTATGGAGGCCACTCTGCTCTCAACAGCTTGGGAGCTGCAGAAACTCTTTTGTAACCTCGGTCAGTTCTGTGTTTTGCCACAGAGCTCCTTGGGCAGTTCCTTAGATCTCATGATTCTCATGTGTTCTGACATTCACTGTGAGCTGTGAGCTTATATAGACAGGTGTGTGTCTTTCCTAATCAAGTCCAATCAGTTTAATTAAAACACAGCTGGAATTCCAATAAAGGAGTAGAATCATCTCAAGGAGGATCAGAAGGAAATGGACAGCTTGTTAAATATGAGTGTCACAGCAAAGGGTCTGAATACTTATGACCATGTGATATTTCAGTTTTTCTTGTTTAATAAATTTTCTGTTTTTTTCTATCAAGATAGGGAGCAAAAAAAGGTACAATTTTGATCTTACCAATTGGCTGGAATAAAACAAAGAGTGAAAATTTAAAATACAATAATTACTACTACCTATTGTTATATATAAGTGGAGTCTATATATAAGGGGTAAATATTATTTTGTATTCAAATTATTTTCATATACATTTGCCTTTGTTATCAATATTCCAAGTGCCACTTGCTTCTTCTAACATTACAAACTTGTTTCCTTTTAAATATTTTAAATATTTGCTTACCAGAATGTGAAATAAAACACAATGGGGCCGATTTGTTTTTAGACATGCGCATTGTGTGGCAGTCTTAATAATCTGCGCACGCGACACACAACATGCCATAATGTTCCCATCTCTTAGTAATTCCAGCGCAGTATTTGAATCGAATCCCCACCCTGGCCTTTTTTTGTCCCATGCTCCTCTGCAATTTTTTTTTTTTTAAATTAGCAGGTGTGATGCAAAAAGGCTGCACTCGCACAGTTTTCAGGACATGTGTCTGAAATTGTGCCCCTTTTCATGCCCTGCACTCCAAACAACTGGAGGACAGCATGCCGCACATCAGCCCCAATGAATAGTAGACTGTGATATGCATCTCTTGCCTGGATTCAAAGTAATGCATAGCTCCCAGATATAACAGGCTGTAAAGTATTGTGGCTACAACTAGCTGATTGCCCAGCCACGATACCAAGCTAAAGGCAAGTGGCAAAAAAACAGGTAAGAATATTGATATTACATGCACCTCTAATAGGCCATTCAAGTGATAAGCTATGATTTTTATTTTATCATAAAAATGGGGGTTTTTTTGCCATTTTTTTCCCCATGTGTAGTATGATAAAAATGCAACTTTATTGATCCCCCGGGGAGAAATTCTATAGTGTATAGTATCTCGGCATAATTATGCAGAGACACTATACACAATGCATTACATACATATTACATTTTAGCTCCGTCCCCTGCATTATTAAAATTAGGCCCGGTTCACCTGTTATGTCTTCAGTTATTTCATTCAGTGATCGTGAGCTAAAACCAGAAATTTTTGGTACACACAGAACAGACTCAAGTCTTTCCATTATACCTTTCCTCTGTGTAGTCTCTGGAAAGACTTGAACTTGTTTTGTGTGTCGCATCACTACTGGCTTTGGCTCACAATAACTGAAGGAAATAACTGAAGTCCTAACAGAAATGTGAACTGGATCCTTAGTGATTATCAGTTGGGTAAGTAATACATAAGAAGTAGAAAATATTGCACACATGTAAATATACAAATAGCAGGCTACATTCACATTTGAGAGACTGCACAAAATATAGTACAGTGGTGCACACCAAGAAAATATTTACTCATATTTCCTTGGATGCCAAACTGGTGACTCAAATGCAGATGTGAACCGAGCCGATGAAATTATATTTATGTGTAAACTAAACCTAATAATCTATATATAAAAAAATATATATAAAAACCAACAATGTTCAACTCCTTCAAGGTTTCAAAGGTAGCAATAGGTTCTATTGAAAAGACTTACCTCTATAGCTAATCCAGCACTGCATGCCCTTGTAGTCCCCACGTGGATTTGTTGTGTTTTCTAGTAGGACACTAATGCATCCACTATCCAGTCTGAGATCCTGTGCACAGGGGCAAGCATATAGTGCAGATCAAAGAATTTCCAGAGAAAGAAATATTCCCTTGAGGACTAAATCTATAAGCAAAATTTCTAATAATCTATATACCTAAGTATAAAATTAGAAAAAAGGGAGGCGTTCTTCCCAGAAACAGCACCAGACTTGTGTGTGGGTTTTGCTCCATTAAATGTTCTATTAATTGACACCTATAAAGTTCCTCTAGTGCAGGGGAGAGCAATTCATTTTCCCATGGGGCCACATGAGAAAGTGGAATGGTTTTAGAGGGCAAGACTAATATACTTAATTCTACCCTATATCTAATTCCCCCTCTTATGGCCACCTTTTCTAATGCCCCCTCCATTATGCCTTCATTTTTAGTGCCCCCTATTATAATGCACCCCCTCCTTCTGACCCTCCCATTATGCCCCCATATATAGTACCCCCACTCCTAATGCTCGATATATAATGCTGCCCCTCCATATGCCCCTGACTATATGCCCACATACAGGGTCGGTTCCAGGTATCAGTAGGCCCCTGGACGACAGAGCCTCAGTGGGCCCCTTTGCAGTGAACTCACATGGTGGCATTAAAAATTCAGAAACTAAAACAGTCTCCTGTTCCCTAACATATTCCCTAGTTTATCATACCAAACAGTTATGTTATACACAGCCCCATCACACCCTACGGATTCATGAGATACAGCCCCCCTAACCACTATGGATTCCTTATGTACAGCCTTATGTGGGCCCCCCCCAGCAGCTCTGGGCCCTGGCACTTGCCAGGTATGCCCAGTGCTGGCGCTGGTCATGCCCCCATATATAGTGCTCCCTTTTATAATGCCACCATATATAGTGCTCCCTCTTAAAATGTCCTCTCCTTTTTGTCCCATTTTTTCAACTCATTTAGAAGAACATTTAAAAACAGCAAACAAAAAAAAAGTACCCACTGGACTTTCTGGTCTCTCCGATGGCGGATGCCCTTGGTAAAGTGGTCAGTGTAGGCAACGTAGTGACGTCATTATGTTGTTGGGTCTGGGAGCTGTGCTGTCCAATGTGTCAGAACATGGAGTGTACTCCCTGCTCTACCACTGAACAAACAGCATTCGCACTATTGTACGGCACTTGGCTGGTGCGCTGCCGTTGGCTCCGCTATCCCCATGTGACCGCCAGCCACAATCGCGGTTGCAGGGGATGCAATTCTGCTGGGCGGTCTCACTGACCGCTCAAAAATATTTAGTGGGCTGGATTTGGCCCATGGGCTGAACAATTCTGCCCTGCTCTAGTGTTATGTTTAAGTGGCTAGGAAATCTAGCCTCCAAATCCAGCATGATAAACCAGGAACACTTACTCTTACATCCAGTCACCATGACTATTTATTATCTATGGCCTATTGATGATAATGAGCCATAAGAGCTTCTAAGGGGGGAGAGGGGGGTGGGGTTTCCAGAGCCCCTCGGTGCTGCAGCTTCACAGGCTGTTAAATTGTGAGGAGGATTTCCCACTCCTACTGTGTGAGATTACATTAGGCAGAGGGAGCAGGGGGACTGGGAGATAGTATAACAGCATGGAGGTGGATTATAGAAGGATGGAGGCCATGGATAATGCTTGATTTTGATGTTAGAATTCAATATGAAGGTTATGTTATATTTTTTATTTGCACTAATGCTAAAGTCCGATGTATATATAGCTCCTTTGTGCATATCACATATCTAGTAATAAAAGAACATTTTGGCTTTAAGATGACACAGCTTGTGTACATTAAGTATCACCTACTTAATAGCTTCTCTACAATGCCAATTTTGCGGTGACTACTTGATTTACAATCAATATGATAACTATTCTACCCTCTATGGAAACACTTCACAATGACGCAGCTGTGTCTACAAGTCCTGTCAGAGTCATTGGGTGAAGTCTGTGAGGTTCTGTATGGAGCTCAACACCCCTAGGGCATTGCTTCTGGCACCTACAGCTGGCTGTCCTCAGGCAAACAGAGACTGAAGAGTGGCTCATTCAAGTGAAAATGGCTTCTCATACATTTTTGCACTATGCCAGTAATTCTCACTTAATAAATTTTAGTCGATCCATTAAGAAAAGTATTTTCTAACTTTCACAAAGATATCGTTCATTGAAAGGTTTCTAAATTCTGATGGAATCAGAGAGGTCAATATACAATAAAAAGTGTCTCCTTTAAAAAAAAAAAAAAAAAAAGTCTGTGCTTTTCCACTTTGTGGATTTTATCAGTGTTTCTGGAATCGGATAGGTCTTCAGCAGTCAACTCTTAAATGTCCTGGTTGCTTTTGTAGCATTAATAATTACTTTCTGAATCAGCCACAACATTACAACTACAGTAATGTGAAGTGAATAGCAATGGTCAAGGCTTTGAAGGGGCAAATGTTTGAGGTTGATGTGTTGGAAGCTGAAATAATGGGAAATCATTAGGATTTAAGGAACTCTGATAATTTCTTAACAGTGTTGGCTAGGCAACTTGTGTAGAGCATCTCTTAAATGGGTAGGTCTTTTTGGATATTCTCCAAATGTAGTGGTTAGTACCTTCCAAAAGTGGTTCCCCGAATAGTTCATAGTAGTAGTATCATAGTATATTAGGCTGGAAAAAGACGCAAGTCCATCAAGTCAAATCTAAAAGAATTAAATAAATGTTTTATCCCCATAACCCGTGATATTTTTTCTCACCAAAAGGCATCCAGGTCTCTCTTGAACATGTACATAGAGTCCGCCATAACAACCTCCTGCGGCAGAGAGTTCCATAGTCTCACTGCTCTTACAGTAAAGAACCTTTGTCTATGCTGATGGTAAAATCGCCTCTCCTCTAGGCGCAGAGGATGCCCCCTTGTCCTGGTCACAGGCCCAGGTATAAAAAGATCTTTGGAGAGATCCTTGTACTGTCCGTTCAGGTATTTGTACATTATAATGAGGTTTCCCCTCAGTCGTCTTTTTTCTATACTGAATAACCCCAAATTTTGTAATCTGTCAGTGTATACTAATCCCCCCCATTCCCCTAAGAATCTTGGTTGCTCTCCTCTGCACCCGTTCCAGTTCTACTATATCCTTTTTATACACTGGTGCCCAAAACTGTACACAATACTCCATGTGTGGTCTGACCAGGGATTTGTAAAAGGGCAAAACTATGTCTTTATCATGAGAATCTATTCCTCTCTTTATTCATCTCATAATGTTATTTGCTTTAGCAGCAGCCGCCTGGCTCTGATCACTAATATTAAGTTTACCATCCCCCAATACCCCCCAAGTATTTTTAAGCTTCAGGTTTACCAAGTAAATGACTGTTTAAAACAGAATTATACCTTATATTTCCATGGCCCAAATGCATAACTTTACATTTATCTACATTAAGCCTCATGAACCATTTCTCTGCCCACTCCTCAAGCTTCCACAAATCCCCATGTAATGCTAAACTATCGACCTCTGTATTAATTACTTTTTCAAAGCTTTGTATCATCTGCAAATATTGAAACTTGACTGTGTAAACCCACTACAAGTCATTAATAAAAATATTAAAAAGAAGTGGCCCCAATACTGACCCCTGTGACACTCTACTGGTAACGTCAACCCAATCTGAGAATGTGCCATTAATGATGACCCTCTGTGTTCTACCACTTAGCCAATTATTTACCCAGACAAACAGATATCCCCTAGTCCCAGCAGTCTCATTTTATGTACCAACTTTTTATGCAGCACTGTCAAATGCCTTGGAAAAGTCCAGATATACAACAGTTAATATACAACTGCTCACTGGTGAGAGGGCATCAGGGTAATCGGGACTCATTGCTGTGTACTGGGAGTGAAGGTTAGACCATCTGGTCATCTCAGACAGAGATGATAATATAGCACATATTGCTGAAGAATAAACGTATGGCTATGTTACAAAATTATAACAATACACATTGCAATGCTGGTGCTAAAGCACCTAAAATGGTCACATGAACATCAAAACTGGGCCAAGGTATGATAATGGAACAAGGCATCTGGGTTTGATAAGTCACCTTTCCTTTTAACATCATATGTACATCTGAGTGTGTGTGCATGCTCTATGGGAAGAAAGCAAGTTATCGGAAGCAGGGAATGATCTGGGCCATATTCATTTCGGACACATCTGTCAGGTAGAACCTCCGTTGTTTAATACCAAATCCACCCCTTTGAGGCACCAATATTTCTTTACAAACAATTTTATTGATTTTATCATTTTCTTTAACCCAAAGTATTGTTTCAGCATGCATACTGTTTGCAATTTATTCTGTTATTTTATTATTATAAACAAAGTAAACACATTATTAGGCAAGAGAGAAGGACAGTAAAAGATATAATCACATGGACAAGGAAATTCTGAAATTGTGAAAATTTTGAAAAGTAGTATGAAAACATTTTGAATATTATAAAAATGATTAAAACACTTATGAAAACTATGGAGAACAACAAGGATTCAAGTAATGACTTTACATGGATAGAGGCCCCAACGCTAAATAGCACAGGGTCAAACGCAAAATGCCCAGATTGTAGGAAAAATATATAACTGCCCCCCATGTCCATATTGGCAATAGACCAGATGGAGATACACAAACAAATACATTTCCATTTCACTGTCTAACACCCCATCCCCCATGCCTACAATCCAAAACTTTAGATTTAAGACCCCCAAACTACCTATCGGAGCCTCATGACAGCAACACTGAGTATATTGAAAAGGAATCACCAAACCTATGATTTCCTGCCCACTTAGATTGTTCATTGAGAGTTCTTTCCATTTACGGAAAAATGCTTTTGCTCCATATCCTTTTTGCTATGCAGCATCAATCCTGTCTATGTTCAGCAAAGCTTTCAACTGATCCATTTATTCCATCAGGGTAGTGGCTTATAGGCAACAGTAATGCAGCACCTCACAACTCAGCACTCGCACACCCTCTCTCTAGCCGTCCACGTTATGCCACGTGGTTGTTCATCTACTCTGGTTCCTAAATGCTTCTACTTTGGAATAATACAACTTGCAGACAACTGGAGAAAATCGACTGCTGAAACCCAGTCTGAAGGCAGACTGCATGGTTAGGTACTTGATACTAAACATGTGCGGCAATGGGGAATAATGAAACACCTCTACTCAATGGGAGGACAATGGAGACCAATGCATTTGTACATATGATCTGTATAAAATCTGAGTGTGACCTGTGAATGGTGAATGTTACTGAGAGCACTTAATTGTGTTTACATGTTTCTCAAGCTTTTATAGAGGTAAAAATGCAGTATATGAATCATACTAATATTTAGGATAAATCTACTAAGGGATCTACTAAGGGATAAATCCCATCTACACATGTTATTCCATTTGAAAGTTGTTGCAGCAAAAGAGAATATTCTCAAGGAAATCTACCATCAAAATCCAGCATGATAAAACAGGGACACTTATATATCCAGCTACCGTTATTCTGGTAATCTTCTCATATTTGTTATCCATGACCTCCTTACTTCTAAAATCAACGTTTGTAATTCTGCTGATGAGCCTCAAGGGTGTTTGTGTCTGCTGTTGAGCCTCAAACCTATGGTGGGTGTTTGCAGAGCCCTTCAGTGGTGCAGCTTCACAGGCTGTTACAATGAGTAGAGCAGGTCTGCCCCTGCACTACCTGCTGCTGCTAAATTACACAGGCCGAGGGAGGAGGGAGAGATTAAGAGGTTGGATGAGACATACTCTGCTCATTGTAACAGCACATGAAGCTACAGCACTGAGGGGCTCTGGTAAAACCCCCATAGCACTTCTGGCTCCTTAGCCTAATTTTAAAAGATGAGTGTAGTCACGGTGCCTGGATCTATGAGTAAGTGTCCCAGGATTTTCTTTAAACGGTGCATCTATTCTGACCTTAAATTTTCACATTCTATGTCCCTCCAAAGAACATGGATGGTAACAATTAACAAGTGGCTTTTACATGTTTCCTATTTATCTTTTACATTATTGAAAATGGTATGGTTTGACCAGAAAAGCCTATACAAAGCAGGTAGGAAAAATGGCCAAAAGATGCCACAAACCATCAAGTGTCAGCATCACCCTGCAGGTGCCAGTTCCATTCCAGAAGTAAGGTTACAGCAATGGTGGGGAATTTTCGGAAATGTTTCTATAAATGATACATAATTGAAAAACCTCAGCTAGCAAACTGTGCTCTGGACATGAAAGCTTCCTAATAAATCCAGATCCATAGGTTACGCGAGCATCTTGTGCTGGAGAATACACTGTACCCAAGTAAAAATAACTGCAAAAGGTTCTAAATCTATATGGATTTCAGCGCACAGCCTCCTCTCTTCTGTTTCTTTCCCCGCAAATATTTTCTGTTTATAATTAAAAACCACATATGATTGCTTGTCAGGAAATGTTAGTAGCACATGTGTATATAGTTACTGGTCATAATAAAAGGCTTATTTTATTTATAGCGGACACACTGGAAAAGGGAGACCAGACGTATCAACCTCCCTCAGAAATGTGCACAAATGATTTATTTTCATGACATTAAATTGAGTTTTCTGCTATGATCTTGCACAACACACACAGAATAGGGACCCTTGCCTCACTTTGCACCAATTAGAAAGCTATCAATTGTAACACTTAGTGGGATCACATTACTGCGGCTGCTGTACTCTGGATTTTCGAGTATGTTGTTAGTAAGTAGTAATGCTGTGTATATTTTTTCTAAGAACAGATAGTTTATAAGAAAGTCAGAAGCCCCGTTCAGTCTACATTGGGCTTGCTGCTATTAAACTGTATTCTACAGGATATAGAGAAAAGGTTTAGGCTAGCTTCACACACCATGGGTCAGCTTTGGTTTACACTGGCTTGCCTTTGTACAAAACTTCTGGAACTGATCTCAAATTTCGAGTGGAGGGAAATGAACTATTATTAAAATACTAATTTTATGCATTTATTAACTCTGGCCACAAAGACTAATAATGGACTTATAGTTGCTAATTGTGCAATTTTTTTTCTTTGAAGCAGTCACCCAAATTTCTATCACAGCTGAAGCAAACAGGATTACAATACAAGATAACACATATTGGGGCAGATTTACTTACCCGGTCCGTTCGCGATCCAGTGGCGCATTCTCTGTGCTGGATTCGGGTCCGGCCGGGATTCATCAAGGCAGTTCCTCCAACATCCACCAGGTGGCGCTGCTGCGCTGAAGTTCCCTGAAATGCGCTGAAGTTCACGATCCTATCCTGGATGAAGGTGAGTGCAAGCTCTGCGACACAATTTCCTTTTTTAAATGCGGCGTTTTTTCCGAATCCGTCGGGTTTTCGTTCGGCCACGCCCCCGATTTCCGTTGCGTGCATGCCGGTGCCCATGCACCACAATCCGATCGCGTGCGCCAAAATCCCGGGGCAATTAAGGTACAATCGGTGCAAATCGGAAATATTCGGGTAACACGTCGGGAAAACGCGAATCGGGCCCTTAGTAAATGACCCCCATTGTATATAAAAACACCATCATAACCAGGGGCAGAACTATAGGGGTAGAAGCCTTAGCAGCTGCAATGGGGCCCACAGTATCACAGTACCTGACCTGCCACACTTAAGAATGGAGTATGTGCATCCTTATATACATATTATTCTGCACAATATATCATAATATGTATATAACAGAGCAGATGATCAACAGCACACACCTGCCCGGCAGCCCAGATAAGAAATGTCAGAAGGAGGGACAGTAGAGCTGCATATCTGTGATCTCTGACACTCCCCTGGGATAAGAAGGCTGCCTGAGTGAGTACATCTATATGTGTGCATAAGTGTGTCTTTGTGTATACATGGTTTGTATATACAGTATCTGTAATTATATGATGTATACATATTATATGTGTTAGGATTGGGTAACACAAAAGACAGGGGATAGTGTGCCCTGAGCTTGCCCCAACCTCTGTCCCTTCCTATAGCCCCCCCACGCCAAACCGTGGGGCGACTACTTGAAGACTCGAAATACACTGATAAGTGTGGGAAGGGAAACACAAACAGACTGACAAACATAAAACACAAAAGAATAGTAAACTAGCCGGAATCACAACGAGAGGGTACGTCAATAGCAAAATCAGTAGGCAAAGAGTCAATGTCAAAAACGAGCCGAGGTCAACAATGATACAGATACAGAGCAAGTCAAAGCGAGTGGAGAAGGGATTTCAAACACTGGCACAGGTGACTAGTGAGGCTGCAATTTATGCAGCCAGAACCCCATCTCCAGAACCTGATAGGAGCTGGACAACTACTGAGAATTAACCCCTCATGGTGCAGAATAACCAAGCACAATAGCAGGCACCATGCAGAGGTACCACAAGTCAGCAGTTCAGAACACAACTCCTAGACAGCGCGAGATCTTAGCAGCCGCTGCCCGGGACGAGAGGAGGAGTTTGCGCGGATATGCACTGGAGGTTGGAGAACACTGCTAGCACCACCAGAAGAACCAGAAGTACCTTTCTTCCCCATACTGATGCTCGGTTTGAACTGCAGGAGATTGTCGTGACCATGTCTACATGCCTAAATGCACTGAGTTGCCGCCGAGCAGTTGGACAGGTGTACCTAATAAAGTGGACGGTGAGTGTATATCATAATGTGTTTGTAAAAATACATCGTTTTCTTTCTATTACTTTAAAAGGGCCATTCCAACAGATTTCTGATAAAAGAATTATTTCCAAAGGTGAGAGTAATAGTTTCTGGTAGATAATTAGGAGTATTCCAGTTACTTGGGAATTCCCCTAACATTGTATCACGCCACTCCTGACAACAGAAAAGAGGTAGTTAGTCGGCTTGTAGTCTACTAACCAGCACATTAGAGGAAGTAGCTATCACTCTGGCCTTGAGGCTACTTCCAATCATGCTCGGCCATAATGTGACATGATGCTGTATGTGGTGAGGAGGAAGGAAAGCACAGAATATATTAGCATCCATGTAGTATAACAGTAATGGGATGTAAAACATTTCCTTTTGTACATGTACATGTGCTGAGATGTCTAAGTTGCAGAATTTTTTATTGTGTTTTTATGTTACATTCTTGCATTATTTATCTTGCTCGTGAAAACTTTATTTTGCAAAATAAATACATTAAGATTTTGACCAGTTTCTACTATCCCTGTCTATTTGACCCTAAAATCTAATGTCTAAAATCTGAGGTACCAGATGTCACTTCTAATTACCAGAAATATAAAACTGCATATAACCAGCTTCCAATCCATCACAATTACCCCTAAATGGGGTTGTTCAGTCCTTTTTTATTGATCACCTATTCGTAGCATCACCTCTGCACCCCTTCTCCACTTTTTACAAGCTTAACCCCTTCCTTCCAATGCCCTTTCCATTTTTGCTCCCATCCTTTAAAAATCCATAATTTTAATGCCCTTTCCATTTTTGCTCCCATCCTTTAAAAATCCATAATTTTAAAATTGTTCTGTGAATAGAACTACCGTTTATACTCGAGTATAAGCCAACCCGAGTATAAGCCGAGGTACATAATTTTAACACAAAAAACTGAAAAAACCTATTGACTTGAAAATAAGCCGAGTGTGGGAAATGCATTGGTCATAGCCTCCCAGTATACAAGCCGTCCCCTACTTAAGAACACTCGACTTACATACGACCTCTAGTTACAAACGGACCTCTGGATATTGGTAATGTATTGTACTTTAGTCCTAGGCTACAATGATCAGCTGTAACAGTTATCACAGGTGTCTGTAATGAAGCTTTATTGTTAATCCTGATTCTTATGACAACACAACATTTTGGAAAGCAATGATGATGCAGAGAGTTATGAGCTCTCCACATCATCATTGTGCCTATCTACTGCTGTGTGCAGCAGGTCATCAGGCGCAATATGATGACATCTTCGCCTGCTGGCCTCTTGTACACAGCAGCAGAGAAGAAGAGGAGCCTCTGGGGAACTTGGAAAGGTAAGGTATGTGGTGTTTTTTTTTTTTTTAACTTTGTTACAAAGAGAAGAGGGGGGGAGCATACTAAGAGGGGGAGATGAGGGGGGGGGGGGGGGTTAATTGAGGCGATTAGGGGGCCCCATTAAAAAAGGGGCCTAAAAAAGGGGAAAAATTAGAGGTGGGCCAGAAGATGGGGGGCTAACAAGATAGGTGGGGCACCATGAGAGGTGGAGATGTGAGTGGGTCAGAAAAAGAGGAGGAGATGAGAGAGGGAGATACCAGGGGCCCCACAATAAGAGGGTGAGGTACAAGGGGACAATATTAAAAAGAGAGAGGTGGGAGGGGCCATAAATGAGGGGGTGAGAAAGGGGGTACAGAAAATCAGGGGGGCCTATAATAAGAGTAGGAGATAAAAGAGGGCAACATTAAAAAGAGGGAGATGAGCAAACCACAAATGAGAGGGGGACAGAAGATGAGGGGACAACAAAAAAGGGGCGATTAGAGTGGGTTATAAAAAGATGGAGAGATGAGTGGGATACTAAAGGACCCATAAAAAGAGTGGGTGAGGGGCTACAAAATGAGGGGGAGATACAAGGAGCAACATTAAGAGAAGAGAGATGAGAAGTGGCAAAGAAGTTGAGGGGACTCACAATAAGAGCAGGTCAGAAAAAGAGGGGGAGATACCAGGGGGCTCACAATAAGAGAGGGGAAGATTAGCGGCTACAAAATGAGGGATGGATAAAAGGGGATCCACATTAAGAGGGGTATATACAAGGGGGCCCATAATTAGAGGGGGAAGAAGAGAAGGGCCACAATAAGAGGGGGGAAATGAGAGGGGAAACACAATTTTTCTGTGTGGCCAAAAAATATACTGTATATAACTGAGTATTAGTCGAGGTACCTAATTTTAACACAAAAAACTGGGAAAACCTATTGACTCGAGAACAGTATATAGCCTGCCAGCTCATGCCCCCAGTATATAGCCAGAAGCCCCTTGTCCCCGGTATATAGCCTGTCAGCTCATGCCCCCAGTGTATAGCCAGAAGCCCCTTGTCCTCAGTATATAGCCTTCCAGCTCATGCCCCCAGTATATAGCCAGGAGCCCCTTGTCCCCAGTATATAGCCTGCCAGCTCATGCCCCCAGTATATAGCCAGAAGCCCCTTGTCCCCAGTATAAAGACAGCCAGCTCATCACCCCAGTATATAGCCAGAAGCGCCTTGTCCACGGTATATAGCCTCCCAGCTCTTGCCCCAAGTATATAGCCAGAAGCGCCTTGTCCCCAGTAAATATTGCCTGCCAGCCCCTGCCCCCCAGTATATAGCCTGAAGACCCTTGTTCACAGTATATAGACAGCCAGCTCATGCCCAAAGTATATAGCCAGAAGCCCCTTGTCCCCAGTATTAAGCCTGCAAGCTCATGTCCCCAGTATATAGCCAGAAGCCCCTTGTCCCAGTATATAACCTGTAGCCCCTGCCACCCAGTATATAGCCTGTAGCCCCTGCCCCCCAGTGTTTAGCCTGCAGCCCCTGCCCCCCAGTATATAACCTGTAGCCCCTGCGCGCATTATATAGTCTGTAGACCCTCCCTGAGGAATGCCTAGCCTATAAGAAAAAAAACAAAATGTGTACTCACCTTCTGAACCCCCCCGACTGGTCCTCCTCTTTCCATCGATGCTCCGTGCGGTGCTGTTGCAGGTGCTGTTGCAGCTGCTCCCTGACATCATAGTTTGTGCCGATGGTTGCGCACACACTGTAATGTCAGCAAGCAGTTGACATCATGACGCTAGCGACGGCCCACAGGGAGCACGGAGCATCGATGGAAAGAAGAGGACCTGAGGGGCGTCAGAAGGTGAGTACACATTTAGTTTTTTTATAGACTCAAGTATAAGCTGAGTTAGATTTTTCAGCACATTTTTTGTGCTGAAGAACTCGGCTTATACTCGAGTGTTTAAGTCGAGTACATTTAATATTCCCATGTAGCAGTAGGTGGGTCCCCAAAATCAATTTCACTGGTGGGCCCTTGATCCCCCAGTCCGACCCTGGTTGAATTACCTACCTTTTCATGGAATATGCAACAATAAACAAACAAAATCATAAACAAGTTAATCACGTTTTTCCTGATGTCACAAAACATACAAATGATTAAATACCATAAGGTGAATGCCATAACAAAATAATGCACAAATGACTGAATTGTTGCTTTTTTGGCATTTGGCCATCCATAAAAATTTTAACAAAAGGGATCAAAGAGTTGTTCAGTTAACAGATTGGTGTACATGAAAATGTCATCTCGTCTGGCAAAAACTGCTGGTATTTTGGGGTTCCATTAAATATTAATAGGCACCACTGATAGAGGAGAAAACAGCACCTCATTGCAACATTAATTACTTGTAGCGTAGATGCAGTTTCCCCAAGACCCCAGAGCTCTACCATTCTGGGGTCTACTTTGTACTGAGTACCATGTGGTCTGGGAGGAAGACAGACGCGCTCATAAATTATTTTTGTATCCTCTTTTAATTCCCTGTCTGTTTAACAGCTGGCCCTAGCCTTCTCCTCCGAGACTGCTTAATTGTCATAGGCATATTGTCCCTCACCAACTCTACAATTTCATTTTGGTAAATAACATGACCCAAGCATTCAGAGGCTGGGCACATGACCTACCAGCCAAACCCTATTTATACTATTTGGTAGAATAAAGAGGTAAAAGTACTGCAAATACATTTTTCATGGAAATCTACACAGAAAATCTGCTACATCTCTCTGTGTGTTAAATATATATATATATCCTGGTAAATTATCCCTTTCCTTCCTCTACTGGCCACACTTTACTCTGCAGTCATGGTTGTACTGTGCTGTTATGAGTGTGCTGTACTGTTATGGCTGACGTTCCCTGTTGTGGTTGTACTGTGCCGTTATTGCTGTACTATGCTGTTAGGACTTCACTGTGTTGTTATGGTTGCATTTTGTTCTTATGGTTGTACTGTGCTGTTATGCGTTTGCAGTACTGTTATGGCTGAAGTGCCTATGGTTGTACTATGTTGTAATGGCTGTAGTGTGATGTTATGGTTGTTATGACTGTACTTTGCTCATATGGTTGTATTGTGTTGCTATGGCTGTACTGTGCTCTTATGGTTGTACTGTACTGTTATGTTTATACTGTGCTGTTATGGATGTTTCATGCTGTTAATTTTGTACTGGGTTGTTATTTTTGCACTGTGCTGTTATAGTTGCACTGTACGGTTATGGCTGTGTTGCATACTTTTCATAGACAGGGATGATTAAAAACAGTCTGGGAAATAAAGACAAAGAAGGTCCATATTTTATGGACCAGATGCTGCTCCAGGAGTGGAGTCAGTAACTACTAATGTTCAGGTGATTAAGTACCCTTGGCCTACTGTATAGTAAATAAATCATATCCATATCTTTATTTGAATATTTATTGATTTTTATTGTTATAGTAAAATTTGATCATTAATAATCAAGTTCTTAAATAATGAAATCTCATTTCACATCAGGTTTCTGATGTTAGGAGATACATTGTAATGTCTAGTTACTCCATTGCTCTATGGTCTTAGCTCTGGAGCAACAGAAGATGGATCTGAGCAGCTGTAATGGTCTTCTATCTGAGCCTCGGCTGTTGCTCCTTGTGTTTTTCTTGAGGCACTCTGGAACCCACCATCTTCTCCTGGGTGAAGTCACACTTGGCCAGGCCTTCCTTACCCCATATGTTGGAGAACTGATGGATTCCATACTTGGCTTGGCCTCTCTCATATGATTTCTTATAGGTATAGCAATGTTTTCCCCCTGTAGCTCTATAATCTCCTCAAATTCAAACTCATTTGCCTCTTCATCCTCCTCTACAACAGTCTTCAGATTTGGACATACAGAGACATATCCAAACTTTGGCCAGAATATTGCTGGAGCCCACTTCACTCCCCGCCTCCATTGCTTATCCGGGAACTCTTCATTCTCTCCGTCCTTCATTCTGACACAACAACACTAACAATACTGACATCAGAGGAAAAAATATTCTGAGAAAAGATCGTTGTATTATCCTAAAATACCTGCTGATACCTTCTACTAGAATGGAAGGAGGTGAGAGCAGAGAAGAGTGGACAGTCAGATGTTACATGAATACATGGGAACAGGATGGGAAAGGGAAGAAGGGCTGAATGGACAAATGGAAGTTTGGATGGGGAAATGGATGAAGGATTACATGGACAGTAAATGCTTAGATGGGTGAAAACTAGGATTGATAGATGAATGGATTTGGCTGGATAAATAAAGATTAGGGAAAATCCTCATTGGCCCACATTTATCATAACTAGTGCAGTCTCTACTACCTGCAGTTTGCCTGTGGAGCGTGCAAGGTGCAGCACATTAATCAAAACTGGCGCACGTTCATTAATCTGGGCCCCTGCACTTCTCTGGAGGTGTGCATCATTTTTTGGTTTATGCTTGAGAATTATGGCACATACAGAATTGTGGTTCAAATCAGTAATAAATATGGCGCAAACTCTGACTAAGCAGTAACACTCCCCTTTAGGTGCACATTTTACCTATCTTGTTGGACACAGTGCAGCAATGACACAGACTCTTTATAAATACATGTGCAAGGAGTTTGCACATTCTTTTCAGTGCAAAATTAGACAAAAAATTGGGGCAAATACTTTAATAAATGTGGGCCATAAAATGCAGCTGCTATGAGGCCCCTAGAGGAGGGAAGGGAACAACTTTATTTTAGTTGGTATTTTCCTTCAATATTTGAAGCCAAGGAATGGAACCCAAATCGATAAAAACTGCTATAGATGGAGGCTGATGAACTTGTCTGGTGACATAAAATGAAGGTTCTAATCTTAGAAAATAATGGAAGAAGAAAATGACACAGAGGAGCAGACAGCCAGACTACACATGGAGGAGATTTATATGGAAAATGACTGAAAATAATAAAGGACTCAGCAGGATCCTGAGAAAGCTGACTTACCTCCACTAACTACTAGAACCCTCAAGTGATTGTTAGCTCTGGGGCTCCTTATATAGGGGTGCGATGTCATAATGCGATGCATCAAGTCAACAACCCCAACATTCTGTAACTATAGGCAACAGCAGCAGCTGAAGCCGTGCACCCAATCTAATTCTAAGGGATGAAATAGTAAAGATATTCCACCTTATGTATCTAGACTGTACATAATACATTTACATACAGTTAAATCTGTACATATATAATATATATACAACATATATGAATGGATGTGCACATGTAATCAGCTATTGATAACCACACAGCTGTACACCCATACCAAAATATACATAAAACCTATACTGTTTACATGCACATATACATATATCTATATAATTATTTGTAAAGTTGGGTGCTACAAAACCTGTTTTACATCTTCATTACATCTTCATTGTAATCACATTATTGGATATTACTCAATATTGTATACCAGTTGCTCTAAAGCTATTTGTGACAAATGTTGGACCTTTGATTAGGGCCAGGGAGTAAGCATTTGGAGACTTTTCCAATTAAGGCTGCCTAGCAGACGTGTGGAGACTTATAGCCAACGATACTCCATTTAGGGATTCTGGTAAATTTCCAGGGTGGGTTATGGAAAACTATGCCTCTTTTGCTACCTTGTAAGGCATCCCCCTTACCATCAAGCATGGCTTTCAAGAAGCCTAATGGCATGATGTGCAATTAAAGCCAAACCAGTAACTAAACAGCCAGTATATCTAAAGTAGGAGAACTTTTCTTTCCTGACCCTAGTCAAAATCTCTCACTTTGCTAAACCAGTTCCCTACACTCTACTGAAGAGATGCATGTTTAACCGGTTAAGGACCGGGCCCTTTCCTGTTTTTTCATGTCCATTTTTCACTCCCCACCTTCAAAAATCTATAACTTTTTTATTTTTACACATAAAGAGCTGTGTGATGGTTTGTTTTCTGTACTCTGGCGCATATGGCGATTTAGCTAGGCTGCCATTACCAGTGACCCCTCGCGTTCAAGAATTTATTCCAGCACCGATACTGGGGTTCACTCTCTGGACCACGGTACAAGCAAATCTTTCCACTCTCATCCTGGAGAGGAAATGAGTGTGAGAATGCATGAATACCAGCAGGCCCTGGTGCACAGCTAAACAGTATTTCCCTCTGACAGCGCTAGCGGCAGAGTGCGTAGTTCTGCGGGACAGAGCGAGGGAGAGTAGGCGAGCAGGCAGCTTGTCCAGCACTGGCAAGGGTACGCTTTACAGGCTTTTGCCAGCTTTATGTCACCCCAGCAAGACACTGTCACCTGTCCCCGTCTCGGCAGAGTAGGTGATCTTTACAGAAAGATGGTGAGGAGTACGTATCTGACCATACCATCGTCCTAAATGACACACATC
The DNA here is from genome assembly GCA_019512145.1 of Engystomops pustulosus. Taxonomy (NCBI): domain Eukaryota; kingdom Metazoa; phylum Chordata; class Amphibia; order Anura; family Leptodactylidae; genus Engystomops; species Engystomops pustulosus. The sequence continues at coordinate 57,943,996 of CM033648.1, read as the reverse complement.
TCCCTACAACTACGGGTTTCAAGCTGGACATGTGGCCAACTGGCGCTGTACGCCTGGAGGTTCTTGCCTGCCCTCCGCTAGCGTCTTGTCCGAGCGGGTTTTCAGTGCAGCTGGTGGCATCCTCACCGATAACGTACACCCTGTCTATGACGTGACAGCGCTGACGGCTGACGCTTATCAAGATGAATAAAGCCTGGATTTCTCCTAATTTCCAATCTCCACAGGTGAAGGAAGCTCAACCTGAATAATTTATCCACTCTCCTCCTCCTCATTTTTCCTCCTTCTCCTCCTCTTGTACAGTAAAGCAGAGGAAACTGGCTATTTTTTGACAGGGCCCAACTGGCTCTAGCATAGTACTTTATGCATTTAATTTTATGGAGGGCACCGACCGGTCCTCTGTTTAAACAATTTTGGGAGTGCCCACATACAGGCATCAATCTATTCCATTTTTCTGGGGCCACTACCTGCTCTCTGGTTTGAAAACTTTTTTGGACTGCCACATACAGGCACTCAATCTATTCCATTTTTCTGGAGGGCCACCTACTGCTCCTTGGTTGAAAACTTTTTGGCTGCCACATACAGGCACTCATCTATTCCATTTTCTGGAGGGCCACCTACCTGCTCCTCTGGTTTGAAAACTTTTTTGGACTGCCAAACAGGCACTATCCAAATTAAATTGTCTCCATGCAGCCTCCACACGTTGTCTCCATTGTTACCTCCAAAAGTGTCCATATAGCTGCCTCCATACATCGTCCCTTTATCAAACGAGGTGTGTCAGGCAGAAATTGGGTTGTTTTCATGGATTCCCCACAAAGTTGTTAACTTGTCGCCACCCTGCTGTGTTATCACAAAATACAATGGCAACTTTAACCATTTAAGAATTATTTCAGCGCTTCTTGCGCATCTGTTTTACTTCCCCTCACCCGCCATATCCTAAACTTAAGAACGCTACTACACATTGATTCATAACAAAAGGTTCTTAGAAGTGCTGTTTGGAGTGAGCCTAGAGACAAGGGGCGTGGATTGGCGAAAGCTCGCCTGGCAGCGGAGCGCCAGCTCCATGCCAAGAACCAACTAACATAGTTTTAACTGCAGCACCTTAATCTACTACTAGTTCACTGCCTCCTACATGGCCGCCTTATCAAACGTGCTGTGTCAGGCAGAATTTTGGGTTGTTTTCATGGCTTCCACAACAAACTTGTTAACTTTGTCGCCACCCTGCTGGGTAATCCCAAAATATACTGGCAAAATTTACCATTTACGGAATTATTTCAGCGCTTTTGCGATTTGTTTCATTCCCCTCACCCGCCATATTCCAAACTTATAAGAACGACTATACAACTTACATTGGTGCAGGCGGGACCGAGTTGACCCTGGGTGCGTTCATATACTGCGACGCAGAGGATTGCGGGGCCACCTCGGTCCAGGGTTTCAGGCCTACTATGCCTCCTCCTCCTCCCACCCCTCCTCCACATCCTCCTCCTCGAATTACCATCCGTGGGCATGGCGCCATCAGTCGGTAGCTCTAGGCACAGCAGCAGGCCGTCGCTAAGCGACAGCAGGCGGGGCTCAAAATGCTGAGCCTAGGTGATAAAAGGCACACCGCCCAAGAGCTATACAGGGCATTCCACATCAAACTTGTGTAACTTTGTCGCCACCGTGCTGTGTAAGCCACAAAAATATACTGGGAAAACTTTTTTCATTTACGGATATTATTTCAGCGCTTCTTGCGCAGATGTTACATTCCCCTCACCCGCCATATCCCAAAACTTATAAGAACCGTATACACTTGATCTTATACAAAAGGTTCTTAGAAGTGTGTTTGGGGGTAGCTAGAGACAGGGGCTTGGATTGGCGAAAGCTCGCCTGGCAGCGGAGCGCCAGCTCCATGCCAAGATCCAACTAAATAGTTTTAACTGCAGCACCTTTAATTACTACTAGTTCACTGCCTCCTAACTGGTCCCTTATCAACGAGCTGTGTCAGGCAGAATTTTGGATTGTTTTCATGGCTTCCATGTTAACTTGTCGCCACCCTGCTGTGTAATCACAAAAATATACTGGCAAACTTTTATCATGTACGATATTATTGAGCGCTTTGCTACCTCCTTGGTTCCTCTTGCCACCCATTGGTTTGAAGCCTGAGTCCATTTAGGGTATGTTGCCCTGACACTCTTAGCCTGCCGCTGCTGCCGTGCCGCTGCCTCTGCGCCGTCCTATAGTGTCAGGGTCAATATTGGATGTTTTTAGATGCTATCTAGCCTCATTCGGTCACTCTGTCATGGCCATGCTGTGCCCATTATTTGGCATAATGGTGCGATTAAGCAGCCTCAGAGGCATCCATGCATGCTGCCCCTGCTGTTTCCTGTCCATTTCGGGTGTGTGTTCATCCTTTCTGAGGTTCCCAGGTGTTTGGCAAGCTCCCTGTGCAGAGCCTTGGTCCCCTTGAAAATGTCGAGTCTCCCATGACTTCAATGGGGCTCGTTACTCGAAACGAGCACTCGAGCATCGGGAAAAGTTCGTCTCGATAACGAGTACCGAGCATTTTAGTGCTCGCTCATCTCTAGTAATAAACCTTTGTAAATAAACACAAGACATGCTGCAGATTCACAGGCTTTAATTATGTGCAAGGAGCACCACCCCCAAGGCTCCTTTTAGCTCCAATGCTAAAACAACTTGGCACTCTGGACTACACCATGTGCCTCAAAGTTGAATGTATAATCAAAGACCCTTGGAAATATGCAAATAAGAAATAAGAAAATATGCAAAAACTAGTTTTCCAGGATGGGTTAAGGAAATCCACACCAAGCCAAACCAGTATATCTATTCCAGAAGGAAAATATTCCCAACTGTAGACAGTGCTGTTTAACCGGTTCGCGACCGTGTATTCACGGCGGTGGTCGGGTCGCGCTGCATGGAGAGGGCTCACAGGCTAGCTTTCTTCATAGCCGGTAAGTCTTTGCTGAATATTGCAGCAAAGGCTAACACCGGTTATCACAGCGATGGGTGCCGCCATCTTACCTGGGATCGCCGCTCCCCGTGAGTGCATCGGGAGTGGCATCCATCTGCATGGTAGCCTAGGTCTTCCGAAGACCCGAGGCTATTTGTTTTTTTTAACCCCCCCTTCTTTAAAAGTGCTGATCGCACATTGCAATGAATGAGGAGGAAAATCCCCAATACTGCACTACTCTGTAGTATGGCAGTAAATGATAGGATCGATCAGACAACCTATGGTATAAGTTCCCTAGAGAGTCTGAAAAATAGTAAAAGAGAAAATAAAAAAAGTTTAAAAAAAAAGTTATATAAAAAGCTAAAATTTCAAATCACCCTCCTTCCCTGAAATGACCTAAAATATAAATAAACAGTAAAAATCATAAACACATTAGGTTCGACGCATCCAAAAATGCCCGATCTATCAAAATATGATAACAGTTTTTTCAATGCGTTTAACCCGTAACGGAAAATAGCGCCCAAAGTCGAAAATGGCACTTTTTTGCCATTTTGAAAAATATAAAAAAAATCTATAAAAGTGATCAAAAGGGCATACAGTCCTAAAAATGAATCATTGAAAATATTATCAAATTTTTCAAAAAATAACACACCCACAGCTCCGTACACAAAGTTAAAAAAAGTTATTAGCACCAGAAGTTGGCAAAAAAATATTTTTGTACAGGGGTTTTAATTTTTGTAAATGTAGAAAACATTATAAAACACATACAAATTTGGTATCCCCTTAACCGTACGAGCCCAAGAAATAAAGTAGACATGTCATTTGGGGCGTCAGTGAAAGACGTAATATCCAAGCCCATAAGAAAATGGCGCAAATGGGTTTTTTCACCATTTTCACTGCATTTGGAATTTTTTTCCCGCTTCGGGGTAAATGTATGGAATATTTAATACCTCAACTATGAAGTGCAATTGTAACGAAGAGCAGAGCGATTGTTCATTGACAGATCACTTGACCCTCCATCTGCGGCCATTTTATGAATAGGAATGTCTGGCTGATGAGATAGAAGAGGAGGCTTCACTTAACATAAAGTGGTGCAAACATTTTGATAGATTTACATTGGTAAATTATCTAATATCCTGCCCCCACACTTACATACACATTAAAAAAAATGAGGTAAAATGGCCTTGGTTGACTTTGCCATTAACGGCCATCTCTGCAGTTTTGAGGATACTTACAGCCATTGATGCGCTGTACATCAATCATGGTAGCCAAAAGGCAGTGTTTTTCTTGTCCCATCCTGGAAAACGTTTTTGCATAAGACCTACCTTTATGGATAGGTCACCAAGATCAGATTGGTGGGAGTCCATCAGCAAATGATGCCCCAGACTTTGAATTATATTTATTATGACTTGTAGTAGAGAGTGTGATGCAGTTTGGGGCTAATAGGTTTAATAACCCTATACATGCTCGATCGAGCATCAAGCTCGGACGAGTATGTTCGCTCATCTCTAGTTATTACAAATTTGATGAAACCTTTACAAAATATTGTTTTTCAGAATTCTAAATGGTATGCTCATCAGACAGCCTGTCGTTATTCTGTGCACAATAATTTTGATAACATTTATTTAACCATAATTTCCATACACTACAATTCAACTGCGTTACATTGGAGATGTACAACACAGAAATTCCCAAGACCATCTCTTGTTTCTGTATAGCTGTGTGACCCTTTTTATGCTGGTTTCTTTTGCACATAAATGTGATGCAATTCTTACACTGCATGTACAGTGGGTACGGAAAGTATTCAGGGCCCTTTACATTTTTCACTCTTTGTTACATTGCAGCCTGAAGTATACAGCCCCTTTGCTCAGTATTGAGTAGAAGCAGCTATTGAGCTAGCACAGCCACGAGTCTTCTTGGGAAGATACAACAAGTTTTTACCACCAGGATTTGGGGATCCTCTGCCATTCTTCCTTGCAGATCCTCTCCATTTCCCTCAGGTTGGATGGTAAAAGTTGGTGGAAGCTATTTTCAAGTCTCTCCAGAGATGCTCAATTGGGGTTAGGTCTGGACTCTGGCTGTGCTAGTCCAGAATAGTCAGAGAGTTGTTTAGAAGCCACTACTTTGGCATTTTAGCTGTGTACTTAGTATCATTGTCGTGTTGGTAGGTGAACCTTTGGCCCAGTCTGAGGTCCAGGATATCTCTGTACTTAGCCGCATTCATCTTTTTTTCAATTGCAACCAGTCGTTCTGCCCCTGCAGCTGAAAAGCAGCCCCATATTATAATGCTACCACCACCACTGTTGGGATTGTATTTGGCAGGTGATGAGCAGTGCCTGGTTTTCTCCACACATACCACTTAGAATTAACACCAGAAAGCTCAATCTTAATTTCATCAGACCAGAGAATCTTATTTCTCATAGTCTGTGAGTCCTTCATGTGTTTTTTACACACTATCTTGCACTCAGGAGATGTTTTTGTCGGCACACTATGCCATAAAGCCTCGATTGGGGTTGCAGTGAAAGATGACTTTGTGGAACTTTCTCCAATCTCCCTACTGCATCTCTGGAGCTCAGCCACAGTCATCTTGGGGTTCCTCTTTACCTCTCTCACCAAGGTTCTTCTCCCATGAATGCTGAATGGCCAGGTCGAGGAAGAGTTGTGGCTGTTGTCCCAAACTTCTTCCATTATGGGGGCCACTTGCTCGTAGTAATCTTAGTGCTGCAGGAATTCTTTTGTGACCTTGTCCAGTTCTGTGTGTTGACACCATTCTGTCTCTGAGCTCCTTAGGCAGTTCCTTAGACCTCATGATTCTCGTGTTGTGATCTGTGAGGTCTTATATAGGCTGGTGTGTCCCTTTCGTATTCAATTCCATATTAGTTTAAATAAACAAAGCTGAACTCCAGTGACAGAGTAGAACCATCTCAAGGGGGATCAGAAGGAAATGGACAGCATGCAAGTTAAATATGAGTTTCACAGCAAAGGCTCTGAATACTTATATTGGCTGGTAAAATCTGTTTGCCAGGGCTGTTTTAGGTTCCTTTGTGACCAAAGGTTTTTAGAGATAGCTAATTTAGTTACATTTCATAAAGCTCGTAATTATGAATCCTGGTATTTCCTGGAGCATGAAGAGTTGGTTCCAGATATGCAGAGGAACATACGTATTCCTCCAAGATATTGCAAAGGTGAGTGTCTATTGTGGGGTGTCTATTGTTTTCTTACTTGGTGAACTGACCACTTTTGTCATCATGCTTGTACATGTGAGTCACACTTATTGATGTCAATACAATGTACAAACAATTGTAATAATTTGTCATCAATCTTAACATTCAATAATCATAAAATTTCAATAATGACCAATAATATGAGCAGAAATATACAGGGTTTGGTTGGGTAAGTATGTGAAAGAAGTCATTCATTTGGCCATACAGTCAGTAGTTATTCATCGTATGAAAAAGCATTTAGAAAGTCTTTGACGTCACAGGAAAGTTTTTTAATTGGTCCAGTAAGTAAACTTAATTAAATTTGTCCATGAAGATTTTCCCTAATTAAGGTCCTTTATTAAAAGAAACTATTTATCAACCAGTGCTGCTTGTGTAGTTTGTCATCCCAGCTTTGTGGTCAGTCTGAACTTTAACATTTCTTTATATAAAAACTGAGTAATTGAAAAGATGCCATTTATTACAAAATATTAGGAAAATTTCCTGGCAGTACATTCTCCCTGGCCGCTAATAAAGGGGTAGCTGATATTATTCAGCTCTCCCGCAAACACAGCCTATTGTTATGACTCAGACCTACAGCATACAGATAACTTGCAAGCAAATGTCCCACACGTAGGGCTAACCACTTCTCTGAGAAAATCAGCTTTCTGGCAGCAAATATCATACCACCAACTACCTAAATGCCAATTTTAGGTTTTGTGCCCCTTTGTGTTTGCAGTAACTGCCTTTCGGAGAGGAAAATGCTAATTACAGACTGGCTAGTTTTCCCTTTCAAAGAATTTTTGCTTTTTGATGAAATGTTTGACTTTCTCTGTGGGTTGACCTAACAATTGGAATTTAACCCATGATTAATAGCAACATTTCAATGACCATAATGTATATAAATCCACAAAAGAGAAAGTGATGCAAATATGTGGCCAATACAAAATATCTTTATTAGAAAATTAGTAACAAAAGGAGACGCATACAAGGTAAAATCAATTAAAAATGTGCTACAATCCAGCACAACATCACCCAATGGGACAAGGGACATGTCCCATGCCCAGGGACACTCCACAACCCTTGCTTACCCTCAGGTGTGCACAAATACAGAAATATAGCATTTTAGAAAATGTTTAACCATATAGTAATACATCATTGATAATATTTTGTGAATGGTTTAAATGTATAACAATATAATATGGTCTACAATGGGGCACGATGCAGAAATTGGTTCCTCAGAAATCATCAGGGGGACCCATGGAAGACAACCAGTAAGTGCAGGTCGAGCCAGGAAGAATAGACATCCAGGTAAGTATATGAACAATGAGTAAGCTATAATTCAACAAAATTGCAATTAATAATGAAATTGGTCAATTCATTCAAGAGCTTCCACCCGCAGCATATACGTGATAGCATCCCAGTAGGCCAATTTTTACGAATTAGACGTAACTGCATGAGAGAACAGGAATTTAGTCAACACTCCCGGGATTTAACTGTGAGGCTAAAAAATAGGGGATACCCTAAGTAGGTAGTACACACAAGCGCTGTATGAAGTATATCAAGCACGATCCCCCGGAGGACCTTATGGCGCATGCGCCAAGTGGATACGATCAATCACTGCTCCCCTTTAAAATATTCATGAGCACTGGTAAAATGAAGGCTGAGCTGTGATTGGTTACCATGGGCAAATAGAAATATTCTGACTTTCAGACAGCTTGATAAATCTTTGTCCTTCACACGTTTTGAGGTAGGCTGAAGATTTGTTCCATGTAAGCGGGACAGAACTTAAGGCTTTCATTACCCCTGACGAAGTCACGTGACGCAACACGTGTGGTTCCTCACCCACACCCGACTCACCTTCCCTCCCCCTCCTGACCTGCCTCACAGCCATTGATTTTTTTATAGGTACATAAGTTTTTTCTACCGAGGAATAGTATACATTGGTCTTATTATACCTATTAAGCACATTTGTATACTTGGGCAGTGATTGGGTTTTTATTCAGGGAGGGTGAGCAAGGGTTATGGGGCGTCCCTGGGTATGGGACTTGTCCCTTGTCCCTTTGTGTGATGTTGTTCTGGATTGTAGCATATTTTTAATTGATTTTACCTTGTGTCTCCTTTTTTCTAATAAAGATATTTTGTATTGGCCACATATTTGCATTGCTTTGTCTTTTGTGAATTTATAGCATTTCTTTGGATTTTGGATTTGCATTTGGCCTATGTATTTACCTATTTATTGCTGTGCCGAATCTAAGTGCCACCCTGTCTTCACCAGAGCCTGCCGCAAAGCAGGATTGTCTTGCGGTAGCATGACGCCACCAGGTCATTCCACAGGAGTGCTTCTCAGTGTCAGGCCTAATGAGAACTGTAGCTGAGGCAAAGGCAGATTTCAACCTTGAGAAAGCTTCTTCAGCCACCGAGGGCCAGAGGCAGGGGTTGGTGCCCTTCTTGGTGAGCGCCACAATGGGAGACACCAGAGTGGATAAATGCGGGATAAACTGCCAATAATTGCTTGCAAAACCCAGGAACCTCTGTATGGCACATAGACCTTCTGGGCATGGCCACTGTAGAACTGCAGACAGTTTAGCAGGATCCATCTGAAAACCTATGTCGGAGATAATATAGCCTAGGAAAGGAAGGCTCCGTTGGTGAAAATGACATTTCTCGAGTTTGTCATAAAGACGATTAGCCCAAAGGTGTCCGAGAACTTTCCGAACGTGGGACTGGTGGGTCTTAAAGTCTTCGGAGCACACCAATATGTTTTCTAGGAATACTACGACACATGTATACAGCATATCTCTGAAGATGTTATTGACAAATTCTTGAAAGACAGCTGCCGCATTACACAGTCTTAATGACATCACTAGGTCTTGAAATGTCCATCACGAGTGTTAAAAGCTGTCTTCCATTCATCACCTTTGCGTATCCAGATGAGGTTGTAGGCCCCATGAAGGTCCAGCTTGGAGAAGACCTGGAACCGCGTGGGTGGTCAAAGAGCTCCGTGATCAAAGGCAATGGGTAGCAGTTCTTAACCGTGACCTTGTTAAGGTCAATGCAAGGATGGAGTGAGCCATCTTTCTTAGTTACGAAGAAGAAACCTGCGCCAGCTGGAGAGGAGAACTTGTGTATAAAGTCTCTCTGCAGGTTTTCTTTAATATACTCTGACATTGCAGCCATCTTGGCACCAAAGAGAGGATACACCTGACTTTGGGGAGGAGAGGCACCTGGCAGGAGATCCACAGGGCTGTCGTAGGGATGGTGCAGTGGCAAAGTCTCTGCTTGTTTTTTGGAAAAAACATCAGCAAAGTCCTGGTAACATGTAGGTAGGCTCTCCAAGGGCTTGGGAGTCACGGAGTAGGCCAAGACAGGTAGAGGCGCCACCATGCAGCGGGACTGACACTCCTGTCCCCAATGAAGGATTTCCTCCATCTTCTAGTTAAGGACCGATGCGTGGATTTGCAGCCAAGGAAGACCCAGCTGATGAGGTGGAGCGTGGCAGCACGTAAAAGGACAGTCTTTCCTTATGAAGACCTACTACTTGCAGAGAGATTGGCTCAGTGCGGTACAGGACTGGATCAGAGAGAATTTTTCTGCTGACTGAGGAGATGACCAGAGGCTTCTTGAGCAGAACCATTGGGATGTGATGCCGGGAGACGAGAGCGTCATCCAAGAAGTTCCCCACAAACCCAGAGTCCAAGAAAGCAGAGAACTGAATCCCAGTGCAGGTGCTGAAGCTGAGGAGCACAGGAATAATCAGGCATGGAGAAGCTTTGCTCACATATAGGGGTGCTTCTCCCAAGAACCCTTGGTGCTGACGTTTCCCAGACATTGGGGGTGGACTAGACAAGCCCCAATAAAAATGCTCTGGACTGGCACAACACAGGCATAGATTCTCCTGACGTCGTCTGGAACAGTCCTGGAGGGAGAGCCGGGCTCTGTCCTCCTGCATAGGCTCCTCTGCAAACGATACGGCCAGAGGCTGGATCGTGCTTTGCAAGGGGGGTGCCAAGCGAGGTAGACATAGAGCCTGGGTGGATGCTCAGGACATAACTCCACAGCCGCTCCATAACCGCACATAAATCCGAGTGTCTAGTGTGATGAAACCACTCTGAGTATACGGCAGGTCACGAGCAGCCAATGCGTTCTTAATTTGAGCCGAAAGTCCTTTTTTAAAGGTCGCAGATTAGGGCCGCATCACTCTAGGTGAGTTCAGAGGCCACGGTACAGAACTGAACTACATACTCTCCCTTGGATGTTGTGTCCACTTGACGCAGGTCCAGCAGCGCAGTCTCAGCTGAGGAGGCTTGTGCAGGTTCTTCAAACACAGACCGGAATTTTGCCAGGAATGCAGTGTGAGAAGCCGTGACCGGATCACCTCTGTCCAATAAAGGGGTAACCAAGGCCAGGGATTTCCCAGAGAGGAGGCTGACGATGAATGCCACTTTGGAACATTCAGTGAAAAACTGGGATGGCATAAGTTCAATGTGCAAGGAGCACTAAGTAATAAAGCCCCTGCACAACATGGGGTGCCCATCATACTTGTTAGACATAGAAAGTCTCAACCTAGGTTCAGTGGCAGGTAGACAAGCCAGGGTAGCAGGAGTGGTAGCAGGGGTCTGTTGCTGTTGCTGAGTGGCAATCAACTGCTGCAGCAAGGCGGTAACATGTCCAAGCTGAAGCAATCTTCTAGGACTGCTGGACCACAATGGTGGTAGGATAAGCCAGTCTTGGAAGCGGAACCTTGGTGGGGTCCATGGTCGGATCTTACTGTCAGCCTTCTGGGGTAGTGATCCCCCTGGACCACCGCGGATGATGACACAAGCCGACACCTGGGACCGGAAACTAAGTGGTGCCCTAGGGAGCGGGAAGGCAAGCACTGGCAGCTGGAATGGGAGCAGGAACATGAAGAGGTAAGTTAGACTGTACCGGGGTACCTCCACGGAGAGGGGCACAGGTGTGCATGCGATCCGAGATGTGGATCGCAGGGGCACCCGTGACACAATAGCAGTGATGGGTTAAGTTAAATTTATGTGCTTTCATTTGTCAACAGTGATGAAGCAATGTTTAATGCTGATTTTATGATGATAGGAAAAGTCCTACTTTGTATCTGTGTCATTTAGCGATACATTATAACATAAAATAACAGGGGCCAGGAATTCCCAATAGAGGCCCTGAGTGAAATATCTTTATCTCTATATTCCTGGAAATCAAATATCACAAAATGAGTAAATACATTTGACATTTTTCAGTCAATTTTTCCAATTAGTCTTTGATGAAAAGTAGTTGATTTACATGTTTATATGTGCCAATGGTTTTAGACTACAACCAAAATCAAAACTTGTGATATTTACCCTAAATATAAAGTAAAAAGAATCTTTAAAAATATTACTACTAATTTTTTTAAGGTATATTATTATCTTTATTAATAAATCTGAAGAAATACAATTATAATCAATATCACATTATTATACATACAACATCATATCTAAAAAATACAGATGTCTTAGACTTAACATACCTTATGACATAACCACAACCCACCCTCCCACCCACATTGCAAAGGGGCTTACAATGAAGCAGAACTAAAAGAAGAAGAAAAAGAAGAAAAAAATCATGTCTGGAAACCCCTAAGAAGTGTCAGCTTAATTAATGGGAAGCTACCAGCAGTTTTGACCATAGAGAGGGGCAAACAGAGCAAAGTATTGGGCTTGGAAATTTGTTACCATACATGTGTGTGTGGTTTTAGTAGCACATTGTTGTGTTCTTTGATTTCAAACTGCTCCACAGTCCCTTCATGCTGTAATATCTAACCAGAAGCCTGCTATTGCTGATTTTTAAGCAGAGGGTGTAATATATAAGCACATTTATCATGCTCTGTGTGTTACTAGTTAATAATGTTCTATCAGCTCCTTGCTCTATTATATACATACAATCTATTTGCTAACTTTCCCCCCCACACCATCTCTAAGCTGCAGCCTGAACGGATGCCACAAAAAATGATTACCACATGTGCTGACATGACATTTATTGAGTGCTATAATAGCCCTGGATAATAGGATAATAGGATACAGCGTAATGTATTCTAAACACTGAGCACAAATACATAATGGTAAAGTTGAGTTGCTGACTGATTGAGAGCGACAAGGTGGTAGCGAGCTGCAGTCCTTGTCATTAAGAGGTTTTTCCCTTTATACAATAATGTACTTTTTGCATTGAGAGGAGATGTGAGTAGGGTCTGACTAGAATGAAATACTACGCAGAAGATGAAATATGAAATAAGGTCAAAATATCATTTTTAATGTACATCTCCTCCTCAGTCTACTTGTGGAGCACTTACTGAGTTTGTAGAGGAGTGCTGAAGGTACAATCATATTCTGCATGTACCTTACAATTCTTCAGACACAAGTAATTGTTATTAAATTGGCACTACATAAAGATGAACAAAAAATAATAACATTAGTGCTCGCTGCACATTGTATGTACCTGTCCTTAGTACGTTGGCAGATCACATTTATATAAACTAGATCCATTCTGAAACCATCTGCAATGCATTGCAGTGTAGAACTAGCATTATGCTCAGGTCCACTGATATATATAGGGGGGGATTTATCAGTGCTTCTACAAAAGTTTTCTAGCAGAGAAGCACTGAATTAATAGCAATTTCTTGCACACGGCTACGCCACCTCCAAGTTATGTGAATGTAGAGAGGTGTGGCTGATGGATAATGGAGCGGCATAGGTGTGATTCTGCCATCTGCCTGTGATCGTTTGCAGGTTACCAAAACTACACCAGGTCGGACTTGACATAGTTTTGCCCTGCGGCGCTGCCTACACCTCTTGATGTATCCTCTGCTACAGTGGGAGAGCGGCCCTTAGCATAAGCCAGCCAAATGATAAATTACCCCCATAGTGTTTTTAATTCTTGTAATATTAGAAATTTTGTTATTTATTACATGTTGAGGACAAAAGTCCATTTTGATCCCTGACACTATAAACATATCATAGTGTTTTCATTCATGACTCGGCACTGGCTGAGACTAGAGTCCAATTAATTTATATTACAGGCGGTCCCCTACTTAAGAACACTCGACTTACATACGACCCCTAGTTACAAACGGACCTCTGGATGTTGGTAATTTATTGTACTTTAGTCCTAGGCTATAATAAACAGCTGTAACAGATATCACAGGTGTCTGTAATGAAGCTTTAGTATTAATCCTGATTCTTATGACAACCCAACATTTTTAAAATCCAATTGTAACAGAGACCTAAAAAGTTCTGGCTGGGATTACAATGATAAAATATACAGTTCCGACTTACATACAAATTCAACTTAAGAACAAACCTACAGACCCTATCTTGTATGTAACCCGGGGACTGCCTGTATTTCATCCTTTTCATAATATATCTGATATCTAATATTACAGAGAATTACAGCATGTTTAGCTAACTCTGTGGAAGCCTGTAAATGGCAGCACTTTATTCAATGTTTATGTATAGATCTAAAATAAATCTGTTTTGTAAAATATCTCCTTCAGCAGAGAATCCTGCAGTGTAATTATAGTTGAGGCTGCTGACATTATTAGTGTCACTGCATATTCCTGTTGCTTACAAAGCCTTTTTATAATTCTATTTCTTTAGCATAAGCCACATCACTCTGCAATTATTCATCTATCTAAGAATTCAGTAGGAGAGCTCCAAACCAAATCTGACTTCAGTTCATGGTGGTCCTCACAACAAGCCTTTCCCTAAAAGCCACATCCTTTCAATATTAGTTACAAGCTGTGCAGATCTCTCCCAAGGAGGAACTTAAGTGTATTATGATGGTTATCAGATGACTTATCAAAAAGTGGACATCATTTAGCCATGTACCCTAATGGGCTAGGGCAAATTAAGTTAAGATGAGTTACAGAAATGACTGTAGATCGTCAAATAAGATTAACCAGGATTTCCATCATCTGAGCAAAGATTCTTCCCAGAGACCTTATATTTTAATAAAAAAACTTCTATATGGATATTTTTCCTATACAAATCTTTTGGCCTCATATATAAATTATCGTGATGAAGATGGTATAGTGAGAACCATCATTAACTCAATCATATAGGATGAAATGACATTATTATTTTAAAAGTGTGTTGTATAATGTAAAAAGTGCAAACTTGATGCATTTCTGGAAGAAACCATGTAATAGTTTTGAAAAATTCTGGTGGGTCATTTAGACATAAAGCGTGAAATGAGTCATCTGGGAAAAGGATATATATAGATGAGTTTTTTTGCCAAGAAGAAAGACATGTTGTTAGGGTTACCTTGAGATATCAAGGTGTATTGAATATTGGGGCACATTTACTTACCTGTTCCGTCGCAATCACCCAGGTGTGTTGTCCCACAAGGATTCGGAGCTGCTGCGATTCACTAAAATCGTGCGTCCAATTTCCTGCATGAGGTCCGCTGGAGTTTACCTTCTTCTTCCCGGTGCATGTAAGTGCATGGCTTGCGACACAATTTTGAATATTAAATCCTGGGCGTTGTCTTGGCGCACATCGGAAATCATCGGATATTCCGACTATAGTGCGGTCCGCGGACCCTTAGTAAATGAGCCCTATTGACTACCTATTGGAACTACCTTCCAATAGGTGGTACTAGATGCACAGCTTATTCATGCAGCAGCAAAATTCTCTAATGGGTGGGAAGCTCTACTGCCTGAGGACGCCAGGAAATTAAAATTTTGCTCAAGGTCTGAGAAAGCGAACACCTTGAAGAGGATAGCGGTAGAGTTGTGATGAAACAGCAGTCCTGGATGCGACATCCCTACTAGAACTTTCTAATTGCATCAAGGTCTGCAACCTTAATTATTGTATTAAGGTTGGGAGCCATCTAACACTCTATTCAACAAACCCCTAAGCTTTGTTATTTGTTTCTTAAGAGAACTAATATACATAAAAAGTTCTAGTCAATGGGGGTGGTGTATCATTGGTTTATTTTTGTCTATGTCTGGCATTGTTTTGGCATAATTGTGATGCTAATGGTGTTTTTGGGCTTTCCATTGCGCCAAATGAACACAATGAAGACAATACAAAGTCACTTTGACATAGACCCAGCTTGCACTAAATTCATTAAAGAGGTATTCAGACGAAAACAAGATTCTTAAACATACTCAGGATAACAAAATAACACATTCTGTAATTTACTATTATTAACAAAAATACAGAATTTCACAGATAATTGTCCAAACGGCCTCTATCTGTCCTGGTGTACACAATTTGGTTGAATGAATCTTCTGAATATGGTCTGGTTCTTCTCATGATTAGCTTCTCTTGTCTGGATGGTTGCAGTGCTCTCTGCCTCCTGCCCCTTCCCCTCCATTGGAAAACCAGCTCAGACACACAGGCACTTCCATTCCAGAAAGAATCATGCAGAGACTATGTGCAGTTTGCTTTACTATTAATAAATGTGGCGCATTGTCATTGTATGGGTTCCTCAGGCTGAAGCTTCTTCTTATTATGATATAGTTCTACATAAGTATAAGTCCATACTACTAGTGCCATGTGAAGCTGAAACCCTGCCTCGTCTGGTGCTGTGCGTGGCTGCAACCTTGTCTAAGCGGTGTAAAGTAAATTACCATGTGGACATTGGTTACCAAAAATTAGTTGGGTTTGGCCATGTGTGGCATCATACTGTGTGGTCTTAACCTAAAAATGTTTTCATAGATATACTTTTAAGTCAAATTATATAATGTTACGAAAGAAGTGTATTTGCTTCTGATGCCATAAAGTCACTATTTTTACCTAAACCCCAAAGACTTGTTAAAACACATTAAGTGCGCAAAAATTACATGTTTCCCAGTTGACTAAAGGAAATGCACTGTTATGTACATGTTCTGTCATCTGAAATGACCTCACTGTCACATGAAGGCAACATTTAGAAGCTGATTAATCAGAGTTTGTACCTCACAGGTAGAGGAATAACCCCTAAGGCTGTCAAACTGCAAGCTGTGGACCCCTGCAAGTACACAGATGCCCTGAGCTGGCTGTGGGAAATGCTGTATTCTCCTCTGCAGGAAGATAATGTTTTCTGACAGCTGCCGAGCAGAATCCTGCAGCGGTATGCAATATTGATCACCTTCATTGTTGTATTGGAATCTCTGCTGCACTTCCCTAGAAAACTATTGACTGAAATATCAAAATTGTACAGTAATGATTCTGAGTGGACAGTATATTTCGATATTATAGTTTCAGAGGCGTTATGGATAAAAGGTAAAACAGCTACCAATACAAACTTGCCATAATCCCTTTAAATCAGTTCTTACAGCATAGACTTGTATAACTTTGTGTTATGGACCATTACTTAGTATGTGAGTTAAAGTCCTGTCTGCTGGGAGCATCTGGTGGTAGCATGCAGCGTGTTACCTTTTCTACTTATTTTTCTTGCAATTTCACATTTTGAACTAGTGTGACAGGCCTTTAAATACTAATTCCCAAACTTTAATAATAAACATTCTTAGTTACATTAAGTTTTAAAAGTATATAAAAGTATAACTGGCTCCCGGTTAGCAAAGAGGATCAATTCATTGGGACATGCGAGGCTGCAAGTCTTTGAATCAACACTGTTCTCTTAGCTGTCCTGCTCTACCTCTCCTTCATCCCCCCTCCCTCATGCATGCAATCTTAGTCATCTCATGTCTGCAGGTGGGAGGAGAAGGGAATAAAGGAGCTATGACAGCAGTAAAGTCATAGGGACTTGATGCCTTGTACAGACATCTCCATGACTCGATCCTCTTTGCTGGTACTAAGAATGTTAATTATAAAAAAAGATTGATAAAGGAAATGAACTAATTTTAAAATATCCCTTTGAGCTGAGCTCACTCACTGGTTGGCATTTTCTTGCTCTGCATAATGCTGCTCCTCCCTACCTCTCCTCACTCATTTCAGTCTATCGCCCAACCCGATAAAGAGGAGGGAGGTGCACATAATAATGTGAAGCAGGAGTGCTGAGCGCCTTAGTAGTTACACCTTGGAGCGCCAGACCCTTTAAATATTTTTATAACTTATTTTTCTTTTCATTTCCAAGAAAGCCAAGAAGACGCCTGCCAGGTGTTGCCTATAGCAACCGGTCATTTTTTCAAAATGTGAAATCCTTAAGACGGGTTCCTTAATAATAAATGTTAACCCATTAGTGTCTGCCCTGAAGGAGGTAATTAGGAGCTAGAGTGAGAGGTAGGTGGTCCTTGTCTGAAACAGACCTTAATAGCATATTGTGGGCCAAAATTATTAGCTTTAATTTTTCAGTAATTGTTAAAGCTTGAGAGAAAAATCCAACTGCAAAGGAATCAGTGATATTATATCAATTAAAGCATGCAAACATTTGGAGTTAATAGGGGTTGTGAAAGGTCCTCTCTAACAGAAGTGTTCCATTAGCATCCACTCCATGCAATGTGTCCTTGACGCTGAATCTAAGGTAGGAGTCTAAGAAGCTTTATTAATCCTGACATACAAGATAATATATTTTACTTACTTATTTTACTTTGTGCGTGTGGTTGTATCATTGTTCTGTACAATAACTGTGTATTTTTTACCTTAGTATTAAAAATTAAAGATCTTGTATGTCTAGAAGGAAGAGTGCCAGTCTTAAAATTCCCCCTGCCGGTGGGCATGCACCCATATTCACTAAAAGGCTCAGGGGATGGGAAGATTCGGAAAATTAATCTCACCCTCTGTGTCATTCATTTTACAGTAAGTATGGTGTATATGATGCTGCAAAATGCTAGAAATGTAGAACCAAAATACAGAAGGAATAAATGAAATACATCTAAAAAGCAAAGCTCCACATCTAGGGTAAATCCATTGACCCAGCTTGCCCTACAGGATTAGGCGCGAGATAAAAGAAGAGCAACATCTTGTCTAAGTTTACATTCAGTGAAGCAGCACATGAGGCATCTCTGTTACTATGTAAAGCATCTGAGCTGTTAACCTGCGTAATCGTGATTGTCATTCCTATTACAATCATCCCTGTGTCCTATAAACCTACTGAACCTTTGTTTCCCTTTTTTGAAAGGTAATGTTTTGTCCGTATCATTTGCTGCTAGGGATTTATTGCGTAGGCAGACAAGATGGTCTGGGTGCCCTTTTACTATCTGCCGCCAATATCAATGATGCTAGCAGCACAGCTTGATAAGAAAAACACATCTACTCAGGTTAAATTTGATCACAGTAAAAGCTAATCCACAAACACATGGGAATAGAGAATAGGAATAAAACGCCTGCCCCACTTACCTTTACTTAAAATACGCCCATGAGAGGTTTACTGCTATATCAATAACCATAGCAAAGTACCCTAATGAGGTAGTTATATTCATAAACATACAAAAAAATGTTCAATCTATAAAGATGGAATATGGATGGATAATGTCCCTTTACTGTATAATAACCAAGTACGGTTATACCTAGCAAATAGGTAAAAGGAACCCGTCAACAGGATCACACTAATGATTGGTTCCCATGGCCTTTAAAGTAGTAATTCCCAATCTGCTTTTAGAAACAACATTAACAATAACTTTTAAAAGTATTTAAAAATATACCATCCTTCCTGCCATAAAATTGTATTGATCAGTGGGTGCATCTAAGCAAGGTTGGGAGTCTCTGTGCCTGTCGTCATCATTATCTCCTCTCTGCCCTGCTTGCTAGCTTTTCCCTCTCTCTCTCTCTCTCTCTCTCTCTCTCTCTCTCTCTCTCTCCTTTCCACCTTGCTCCTGCAGATGTGAATGGACTTGGAGCAAGGGGTCAGCTAATGGCTGCATAAGAAAAGAGAAAGGGGGAGGGTATGAGTTAGCAAAGTACAGAGGTTATAATGATGATTACACAGAGGGCCATGTATACTTTTATATACTTTTATAAGTGAGTGGCATCATCACTGTTAAATATGAAAGCAAAGTGGGAATTAGTATTAAAAAGTCTAAGGGACCCTGTCAGCAGGATTTTGCATATCAGGTTAATGGCGTGGTGAAGCAGGTCACATTATACAATACAAACATGTAGAATTTCTGCTGATTCGTTTTTTAGATAGAGAAGGAAACTGTCACCCACAAGACTCAGGCTCCAGAAGTTGAACAGAGGTAATTAAATGTCATTCTAAAAAAAAATAAAGTGCTCTAAGTTAACTCTAACTTGTTTGTTTTAATTATACAACAAATGTGTACAAGCTTGTATATTTGTATTTGTACGACCACAAAATATGTGTGATTGATCTCAACAATGTATTTGTTGTACATTGTTAAATTAATGTGAAAACCCAATAAAAAATATTTAAACAAAAAAATAAAATAAAAATGTCTTTCTAAAAAAAAACATACCAGCAGATATCTCGTGAAATACATATTTCACGAGATCACGAGATCCTGCTCCTTCTCAGAGCTGGTGAGCTGACATCAGTAGGGGAGGGACAATCTGTACAGGAGCACAAACATGGAGACAGCCTGCAGCTCAGACAAGTCACATGTCCAGCCCCTGTGACTACCCCAGAATTTTGTCAGGATGCAAGAGTAAGTTATAACACACAATTATATAGTAATTCAAATGCTTAGAAAAGGGAGAGAGACATTTTTGCAATGCAGGTGTAATGGTCTTTTACAATCTGTCTTTAGTGAAAAGGAGGTCCCTGGTGACAGCTTCCCTTTAAAAGTGTCAAAAACTTGAGGATGTTCTGTTCTCTGCGGAGACCCCTTGTTTTCTCTTTCCTACTCACTCACCCAAATTCTCTGCTGAATCCAACTTGGTCTAATAAGATGAAGAACATGTGATGTCATGTGATGATACTAATTTTAAATGGGAGAAATTCAAATCTATCCTGGGTCATTATACTTTGAAATTTATACCAATAGGTAACAAGTATAGACGGGATAGATTACACCCCGCTTGGCTTACAGCTACAGTTAAAAGGGCAATTAATAAGAAAAAGAGGGCATCCAAAAAATCTAAATCTGACGGGTCACCTGAGGCTTTCAATACTTACAAAAAAACTTACCAAAATCTGTAATAACTAAATCAAATCAGCCAAAATACAAAATGAAAGACAGGTGGCTAAAGATAGCAAAACAAATCCCAGGAAATTTTTAAAGTATATAACTGCAAAAAAAAAAGAACAGATTGGACCCCTTTATTCTGAAAATGGGGCATCGGTGACTGGAGACCAAGAGAAGGCAGAGATACTTAATAGGTTTTTTAGCTCTGTTTATACGATAGAAGAAAGAACTTCTGACGTGGGTGGTGCCAGTGCGGGTCAGACATCCTGTAATATACTAGACTGGCTGAATGTAGACATGATCCAATCTAAGTTCAATAAAATAAATGTGTACAAGGCTCCTGGACCAGAAAATATTGGAAGGGCTAGTAAAAGACTATATACTGGAGTATGTGACATCAAATAGTATAATAAGTGACAGCCAGCATGGCTTTACTAAGAATAGAAGTTGTTGGACTAGCCTGATCTGCTTCATCGAAGAGGTGAGCAGGTGCCTGGATGGCGGGGCTGCTATGGATATTGTGTTCTTGGACTTTGCAAAGGCAGTTGACACTGTCCCTCATAGACGCCTGATGGGTAAAATAAGGGCTATTGGTTTGGCAGGAATCATTTGTAATTGGATTGAAAATTGGCTGAAGGATCATATCCAGAGAGTTGTGGTCAATGATTCCTACTCGGAATGGTCACCAGTTATGAGTGGTGTACCCCAGGGTTCTGTGCTTGGCCCACTACTATTTAATATATTTATTATTGATATAGAGGTAGGAATTAATAGCACTGGGTCACATGACACCAAGCTGTGTAGTGTAGTACAGTCTATGGAGGATGTTCATAGGCTGCACGGTGACTTGGACATACTGAGTGGTCGTCCACTTGGCAAATGAGGTTCAATGTGGATAA
Source organism: Engystomops pustulosus (assembly GCA_019512145.1). Classification (NCBI taxonomy): domain Eukaryota; kingdom Metazoa; phylum Chordata; class Amphibia; order Anura; family Leptodactylidae; genus Engystomops; species Engystomops pustulosus. Next base: position 57,922,933 of record CM033648.1, on the reverse strand, counting down.
ATGTCAACTTATGCACCTGGGGGCTAATAATCCAAAGGCAAAATATGTCCTCGGGGGAGTAAATCTAGGAGAGTCCCTTGTTGAGAAGGACCCCGGGGGTACTAGTAGATCATAAATTGAATAACAGCATGCAATGTCAATCAGCTGCCTCTAAAGCCATTAGGATTTTGTCATGTATCAAAAGTGGTATGGACTGTCGGGATAGGGATGTAATACCACTGTACAAGGCATTGGTTCGGCCACACCTGGAATATGCTGTCCAGTTCTGGGCACCGGTCCATAAGAAGGATGCCCTGGAGCTGGAGAGGGTTCAACGTAGAGCCACAAAAATGAATAAGAGGTATGGAGGAGGGTCTCAGTTATGAGGAAAGATTAAAAAACAGATTTATTTAGTCTAGAAAAGAGACTACGAGGGGACATGATTCATTTATATAAATATATGAATGGTCCATACAAAAAATATGGTGGTAGGTTTTCAGATTAAATCAAATCAAAAGACGAGGGGGCACTGTCTCGTCTGGAGAAATCAAGGTTAATCACCAGAGGCGACAGGGCTTTTATTACATGAGAACTGTCAATCTGTGGAATAGCCTGCCTCAGGCGCTGGTCACAGCAGGGACAGCAAGAGAGCTTCAAGAAGGGTTTAGATGCCTTTTTACACCTAAATAACATTGATGGTTATGTTGTATAGAATTGTTTCCCTTCTCATGCAATCCCTTCCCTTCCTTGATTGAAACTGATGGACAAGTGTTTTTTCAACCGTATAAACTATGATACTATGAACAGCAGAAAGTCAGAGGAGAGAGGTTGATGATTTAGGTGTAGGATATACTTAGAAACGAATTGTGCAAAAATGTGTGACTTTTTTAGACTTTTCAACAAATAAGATATTAACTCTCATATGCCAGATTATGATGCTTCAGTCACTCTTTAAATAAAGGGGAGAAATGGAAAGATCTTACCTGCTTTTCACTTGCTATCATTAATATTTTAGCATAGGATGTATAGAAATGTGCATGGAATGTTTGTGAAATGTCTAATCAATGCGGTTCATCTGCTGGGACAAGTGCTCTGGTTGGCCCATGTGGAGACAATTTGAGCCATAATGCATCCCTCAGAACCATATGGGCCTGGGGTAAGGGGACCATCACACAGCGGTGAGGAGTAAACCACAGACAACTTATGGAAAAAATTTGCTTACCAACGAGAAGCCTCCACCCCCTCTAGATCTTTAGACCATGGATGGGATAAAGTTTGAATCTAGGCTGAGAAAGAAGCACTAGACTCATTGATTTGGAGCAAATCATGGTAGAGAAGTAAGTAAAGTGGTAGAACAGATTGGGGCACATTTACTAAGCGTCAGCGGAACGCATTTCCCATTTGCGATGAATTGCACAGTGGTTTTTGGCGCACACAATCGGATTTGAAGTATCGGCGCCGGCTTCATGTGATACAAATCGGGGCGTGGTTGCGGACAACCCAACTGATTTGGACAAACCGTGGAATTAAAAATTCTAATTGTGTCGCAAGACATGCACTCACACACACTGGGAAAAATTACGTGAACTCTGGTGGACCTCAGCGGAGAAGTGACACATTTGACGCAATTTCCCGCGGCAGCTCTGAATCCTTGTCGGACAACGCACCTCAGGGATCGCGACGGGACGGTTAAGTAAATGTGCCCCATTGTGCTCCATTGCCCTATTCCCATGGTTTTCTCTTGAGCACTAAGGGAGCTTGTCATCAAGATCACACTTTTTTATCTAATGGCAGGTACCTAGAGATTTTTTTATACTTATTCCAAATTGGTTTTATTTTAGCTAACATTATTGGTTCCACTCCTTTTTAAATATAGAAAAGTAACCTGGCTTCCTGCCAGTGGACTGTGTCACGGGGACAGCTATACCAAGTATGCGGCAATAATCATCATTATGTCCTCTCTGCTCTATTAGCTCACTTCTCTTCCCTTACCCCCCCCCCCCCCATGCTCCAGCAAATATCTGCAGGAGGGAAGGGGGAGGGAGGAAGAAGGAGAGACCTACCAGCGCAGAGAGTGGATGATGATGATGACACTAGGGACTCCAACACCCATGACTCGAGCAGTATGCGAGCAGAGAGCCAGATTACTTTTATCAACTATTAAAATTGAGTGGAACCATTAATGTTATATCCACGAAGAGTGGAAATAGTATTAAAAAAGGCTATGGTAACCTTTCGTTAGGTAAAAATGTGTGATCCTAATGGTAGGTTCCTTTTAAGTAACCCTATTTTTTATCAGAACCAATTATAAAAAATATACCACTTGCAAAGGCTTGGCCCATTTACTAGGTGCTGTTTGCTGTGTAGTGTGCAGGGGGAGCCAGATTCATGAAATGTGGCGCATGTCTTCATGATCTGGCGCTCCCTGCACTGCTCCGAGAGAGAGTGCAGCTTTTGATGGACACTGCATGATAAATGTGGTGCACGGTCCGACTGTTCACTGGAACAGCCCCTTTCAGTGCATATTTAGTGTTGCGTCGGATATAGTGCAGCCGCTACACAAACGTGGACACTTTCTAAATACATGTACAAGCAATTTGCACTAAAAACAATGTGCACGGTCAGACAAAAACTGGTGCAGGGCATGTGTATTTATAGTAAGTGGTTTTATTATCTAGTAGATTATTTCTAGAATACTGGAAAATGACTATATTTCTTTAAAGGAAACCTACCACTTGTAGTGGCAGGTTTCTGATGGAAATACTGGGCACCAGCTCAGGGTGAGCTGGTGCTGAGCTTATTTTCGTTAGTGTTTTAAAACCCGATATCGCAGTTTAAAACACTTTTTAAACTTTATAGCCGGCGCAGGCAGGTACGCGCTCGGCGCTTACCATGTGCGTGGCTCTCATTCACTTCCTATGTAGCCGTGCGCACGGTAAGGCCGAGCGCGTACCTGCCTGCGCCGGCTATAAAATTTAAAAAGTGTTTAAACCGCGATACCGCGGTTTAAACACTAACTAAAATAAGCTCCGGCACCAGTCACCCTGAGCTGGTGCCGGTATTGCCATCGGAAACCTGCCCATACAAGTGGTAGGTTTCCTTTAAATTAAAAAACTAATTTTTTAAATATTTCTTTATCTCCAGATTCACTACTAGTTGGGTGAAACTTTCCATTCCCCAATGCTCCTGTCGTCTCTAAAACTAACATGATCATAATTTACGTATCAACTCATCTTAAATTGGTTGTGAATTCCAGTAAATTCTCTAATGAGCTCAGCTGAAAAGATCCCATCTCTGACAGATATCTTTTCTTCATAGAATGATTATCAGTTGCATGTTCTTAATTCTAAATTACAGTCATTATTACAGATGAATAATACTGAAAGTTGGTTTTGATTGTATTATACAGCAATGGAACAGTGTGAGTTTCTGCTTGAGTCTCCACTCCGAGACGTTTCTGCTTCTGCACTATAATGAATTGGCTCATTCAGGAGAGATGAGGTAAACAAGATCTATTTGCACTCTAGCCGCAGCTTCCATTACTAAATATTTTTTTACTAATAATTTATTGGTAGAGTAATGTAATAACTGGTAATTGTATAATTTCACTAATGAAATTACTTCAACATTTTAGTATTTATAGCATCTCGGAACCATGAGATAAGGTTAAGAAATCTTTACCAATAAGTTTAGTGGTGTAGTATTTTAACCATGTATTTGTGATTAATCAAATTTTTTGAATGGACCATTTTTTTATATTCAAAGGAAATTTCTTATTAAATTTTTGTTAAACATATAAACATATTGGGGAAATTTAACATGCTTGTTGACCGTTTTCTAGCAGACAAGGTATACATAAAGCCCCAGTTTTGTTGGTTCTCTGTCCCACACCACCACTTTGGATGTAATAGGGGTGGTGAACGGGGGTGGGTGGGAGTTGGGTGAGCAATCAGGTGGAGGGGCGCTCAATACGCTAGCCATAATAAATTCCCCCATTTGGATCAGTTTATTTACCAGCACTTTGTGCACTGTTCTCATCATTTGTCCTGCTGCCTCCAGACAAAACAGAATTATAAGTGGTTCCAACATCTTTTAATTGGGTATATTCTTTGCCCGGTGCCAGGGTGCAACTGACATGATACAAGATGAGCTTCTAACCTAGGCAGCAGTAACTGCAGTAATATCTAAGCATAAGGGGATAAGGGGTGTCGTCACTGCTACAAGCAGGACCTGACACTTAACAATAGTTTATCAGCATGGGTGGTGAGAGTGCAAAGTTAAAATGTTGCACATTTTATGGCATGCAGGAGGTACAAGTATGATAAATTTGACCCATTTCTTTTAAAATTTAAAAATTTTTCAAAATGTTTCCATATCTCCATCTGCAGTTCTGCCTCTGGCCAAATCATAGACTAGCCTATTCAGAAGGGATATCTCTGCTGCAGGCACCTTATGCTAACGATGAGTGAATGATAGTATAGGATAAAAGATAACACTATTAACATAATTGTCCCCCTACTAACTGTAGTTATGTAATTTATCTCATATCTGCAAAAAGTATGTGATTCTCCATAGATCTTAGTTAGTTGACTCCACACTCTCTATGAAGTTGCTGTAAAGCATATCACTAAATGATGTTACTGGAACATAGGTAAGATGGAAGCCCTCATAATCAGGGAAGAAAATAGAAAAAAAAATCAGAAATAAAAATTTAAAAAACTACAAACAGTGTTACCTTTTTGTTAAATCTGGTGACTGGTTCTTACAAATTGCTCACAATCACTATTTACATTTTTTGCCATAATTCATATTTACCTCCTAATGTATAGCTGTGACATAATGAAAATTAGCTCTATGTCTCAGGTCTGTCTCCAGTTTGAAATCCTCTCTGTGCTGGTAGATCCTGCTCCCTCCTCCCCTCTCCAAAGAGCTTCTCTGTAATCCACACATCAATGAGCTTCTGTCCATTTTGGTAGGAAGACAGGATCCAGCAAATATCCAGACAAAAAAATTTTCATAATATTTCACCTGCATGGTGCACACTGTAAACAATAGTTACCAGAAATGTTGACCATGAAAACCTAAAAATGCATGTAAGGTAACCTCAAAAGTGTACTTATATTCCTGTAGTATATACTGTTGTAGCTAGTCTAATCGATACATATATAAGTCAAATTGATATGCATATCCCATAGAAGACTAGTGGTAGTTATTAGACCAAGAAGCCTACGGAGGTTGCAGACCCAGCACCTAATAACTACCACTAAGCTTGACTTCTATGGGCTATGTATATTAATGTGTTTGGGTATACGTATTTATTAGACCTTTTACATATGTTTATTATACCACCAGTGCATCAATCTGATCTATATACTACCTTAACTACCTACAACAGTAATAATTTCTAAATTTATAGCAAATATACAACACCTCCATTATATTTGATTTCAGAGAACTGACCGAGGGATATATACATCTTACACTTGAGGCTCCACTGTCGGTTTCTCATATTTCTTAGCCTCATAATGATGTCCTTGGGGGATATTTTAGTCACGTGTTTGATGAAGACTTTTATTATTTGAACATCACATTCGTCCCAGACCACAATAAAAGTGTTCTCCATTTAAGCAAAATGACCACACGGTTAAAAACTACATCTCTTTACACTAAAATCAAGCCCTTAATGGTTGTCTTTATGAAAAAAAAAAAGAGTTCATGGTGGTGTTCCCGCCCTGCGCCTCCCCTTTGGCCTGTACTAGGAACAGCACACTTCGCAGCCACCGCAGCAACCAGATAGATACAGGCAGTCCCCTGGTTACATACAAGATAGGGTCCGGAGGTTTGTTCTTAAGTTGAATTTGTATGTAAGTTGAAACTGTATATTTTATAATGAAGTTCTAGACAAATTTTTTTCTTTGTCCCAGTGACAATTGGAGTTTCAAATTTTTGCTGTAATTGGACCAAGAATTATCAGTAAAGCTTCATTACAGACACCTTACAGCTGATTTCAGTCTGGGACTATAGTAAGCATCCAGAGAGCTTCACTAGAGGTCACGTGGGCAGAGGGGGTCCGTTGTAACTATGGGTCATCTGTAATTCGGGCGTCCTTAAGTAGGGGACACGCCATATTTCAGGAGGCCAGAGATCTATAATATATCTGGAGAGTGCAAGGGGATGGGGTTAACATCATCATGCCATGCCAACGTATGAAATGTTAATTTTTAAAAATGTTTTTACCCCAATTTCTGTTTATTTTATAAATAATTATGAAACTTATCAACCCAAAAATAATAATATTATAGAATATAAAATTAACCACTAACATGAGGTACAAAAAAACATGAAAAAACCCAATCTTAGTATACCAAAATGACCTGTCGGATAGGGTTTACATCATAAGATTATGTATTCTATATCTATCTATCTGAATATTGAGTTGTAAAATTCAGGGTCACAGGTTCACATGAGGTATCAAGTGAATAACAGAGATGTTAACAGGATGTACTAAGAAAACAACATAACACTTCACTGTTATTTATTAATCTGATTTTATTAAGTGTTAACTTGAAAAATGAACACAGCCATGGATTTTTAATAAGTGGTTGTGGTGGGAATGTTCAAATACAAACACAGAAATGACCAGTGGAATTTAGCTCAGTGAAATCATTAACAGGATTACAGGTGCCGGAGATACGTACAGAAGCCAGAACAGATCAGGAAACTTTCACACACATATGGTGAGATCCAGTGAAAAGTATCATTTCTGTACACTAGGACATTAATCCATACTGAGACCTAGCGAGCCTACTGTTCTTCTTGTGGGGATCACAAGTGGATGTAGAATGCCTTGAGGGCCAGACATTGCTCCATGGGAAAAAAGGGCTGTAAATTAACTCTCACCTAGGAGAAAGTAAAGTGTGACATGTAGAGTAGTTATCCAATAGGGAGCACTTCCTTTCTCCTGGATAAGCACTATTTTGCATGAACATTTTTCCTATAAGATGCCTTTAAGATGACCTATACTAACTTGTCTCCTCTGATTTAACTTATATCCTTCTTAACATGCCAAAGAGGTAAATTAGTGAATCTAATGTCTGAGTCTGAAATAAAATAGAATGAACGGCACTAGCCCTTAGCTTGTAACTTCAATGAGACGCTTCTTCTGAAATATACTAAAGTAAATGACAACATAAATGGAGGGAAAACGAACACCGCACCATAGCCAGAAAAAGATAGCGCAGCTCTATCTTTTGCCATACATATGGCCCAGCAGCATGGCTTCCCTATGGCAAGGGGCGGTCTCTCGGCCTAAGGATGGTGCCATTCATTCTACTCTGTACTGATTGGATCAGTGTATGTGAACAGCACAATATGCATATGCAAGAATGTATGTTTACCATAGCTCCGAATTTTAGAGTCATACAGACCAACCACTTGCATTCTATCTACCCGTACTGGGAGTCTGCAATAGGTGTTATGGCATATTTCAGTCAGGTGATGCAGAACCAATTTTCTTGAATTCACAAACACGGAGTAGAAACTGCATCTGATGGTACGTAAATTGGTGGCAATTGCATTTAAGTTACAAACGCAATGAAATACACCGAGATGAGGCTAGCCCAATTGCATCTCCAGAGAAATGACTGCAATCCAAACAGTGGAATTGTGAACCTGATATAAAACCCAGTTCTTGTTGCCGATCGTAAGCGTTTCACTGGAAACAAACCCTGAAGCTTAAGCAAAACGTGTCCCAATGAGTGCAGTATTGATGCAGATTTGGACATATTTCTATCATGAACAGATTGATAAATAACTGTATATTTTCTACAACTTTTTTTTAAGGGGATTCTATGACATACATAATTCTATAGTTTTGGTGATTGATGCTTTGGAGTCTCGTCATATGAGTTAATAATGCGTCTTAACACCGCTCTGGAAACTTGGCCTTGTATGTTTTGCTGAACTTACTTAGTTGAATTAATGAACTTCTCTGTTAATAAACCAGAGCACAGAGCAGAGTTTGACCTAATTGACTTTTCATTGCTGGATACTAGAACTGGTATCTGAACCGGCTGCAGATCAGATCTGTGTTTCTCAGTACAACCTCATTCAGGGGCATTCACATGTGGCATTTCAGTTGCGCCGAAAGGCATGCGTTTTTTAAATGTTAATTAGCATTTGGCTACATTGATAGTGTTTTTTTTTCATTGCTGGAAGTGTAAGCAGCTATGTTAACAATTTCACAGCTCCTTACACTTACGGCAATGAAAAATTCAATTTCAAAGCATCCAAACGCATAATAACAATTGAAAACGCATGGGTTCTGACGGTTGTGTCCAGGCGCAAACCAAAATGCTGCGTGTGTATGTGGCATCACTGCAATGCCGTCACTTTCATGATGTTTTAGACAGATGAGGCGCGAGATCTCTAAACCATTCTGGAGGCAGCAAGTAGCGTCCAACTAATACACTGCTCTGCACCTAGAAAATGTGCTGTGGTCCAGTGATATTTAACCATGTGTTGTTTTTGACAAACACCCTCTAAATATAGCTCTACGGCGCAGAGGTATAAGGAGTGTATGAAGAGGGCTCACGGGCTGAGTTCTCTTCATACAGAGGTGGGGGTTTTTGCATATTGCACAAAACCCCCACCGCTAATAACCGCGGTCGGTGCTTGCAAAGTCGCCGGCGGCACTTACAAGACGGCCATCTTTTTTGACCCGAGACTATCTGGCATCTGCAGATTCGTTACAATGAGCCAGTGGCTCATTGTAACGAATGTGCTGCAAAAATGCCATATATTGCAATACAGAAGTATTGCAGTATATGGTAGCAGCGATCTGACCATCTAGGGTTAATGTACCCTAGATGGTCTAAAAAATAGTGAAAAAAAAAAGAAAAAAAAATTTAAAAAATAAAAAAAATTAATAAAATATTAAAAATTCAAATCACCCCCCTTTCAGAACTGATATAAAACATAATAAACAGTAAAAATCACAGACATATTAGGTATCGCCGCGTCCCCAAAATGCCATCTATCAAAATTAAAACGGTTACGGCGGCGGTGACCTCCGAGGCGGGAAATGGTGCCCAATGTCCGAAATGCGACTTTTACACCTTTTTACATAACATAAAAAATTAAATAAAAAATGATCAAAATGTCGCACAGACCTCAAAACGGTAGCAATGAAAACGTCGCCTCATTTCGCAAAAAATGACTCCTCACACATTTCCGTTCACCAAAGTATGAAAAAGTTATTTACCGTCGAAGATGGCAAAAATTTTTTTTTTCTTTTTTGTACACATTCGTTTAATTTTTGAAAATGTATTAAAACACATAAAACCTGTATAAATTTGGTATCATCGCGATTGAACCGAACCAAAGAATAAGAAGCAGTTATTTGGAGCGAAGAGTGAAAGTCGTAAAAGCTGAGCCCACAAGAACGTGACGCATTTGCGTTTTTTTTTCAATTTTTCCACATTTGGAATTTTTTTCAGCTTTGCAGTACACGGTATGTTAAAATAAATAACATTATGGAAAAGTAAAATTTGTTACGCACAAAATAAGCCCTCACACAGGTCTGTACACGTAAAAATGAAAAAGTTATGGATTTTTGAAGTTGTGAGAGCGAGAAATGAGCCGAAAAACCCTCCGTCCTTAAGGGTTTAAAACACGGACTAGTTGCAACTATAGTGAACCATTCTCCCCCTAACTACTATTTTCTCCAGATAGGATGAAAGCTTTTTCCAATCTATGCTGTAACATCTTTTATTGGATATTATCCACTATTTTTGGAATATATATTTGAAGATCAATAATTTCTTCTGTGACCAAAAGATCATTATTTTCTATATTTATATCTGTGGGATTACACTAGCCATGGTTTGTTTTTTTACACTTTAATTATGGAGACATTTAAGACAAAACAATAAGGGTGATGCCATACATGGCGTTTGGAACCTTTTTGGTCCGCTTTTAAGCAGTCCGTTACAAAACGCATGTTTTTGACAGGTTTTAACAATTGTCTTAATTAAAACTTGTCAAAAATGGATGCGTTTTCAAAAAACGCATGCGTTTTTGGATGGACTGCTTAAAAAACGGACCAAAAACTGATCCAAAACGCCATGTGTGGCATCACCCTAAGAAGCCACAAAAATTATGCAAAACGCTTTAAATTGTCTACAATAATAACTTAATTATTACTGACCTTTAACCTCTTCATCAGTCCTTTGCCAATCTCTATCTGGACTTGAGGAATCCCGACAAGAACATGTGACTGCAACAGCCAATGACTGATCTCAGTAATGTTGACCAGCCACTTTAACCAGTGATCACATGTTGCAGTACTTCTGAGAGGGATGGTACAAAGGTTTGATAGAACCAGTAAGAATACAGTAAGATGGCTGTGACTGTGTCTGGTTATCCAAACAGAAAGCCCATCGGATGCAATGCCATAAAAAAACTATAATGTATTTTTGGCTGTCCACTGCCAAAAGCACCTGTAGTGAGCCACAGACATTAAAACTGGACCATGTGGAAATGGAAAACTCTCTCATCTGATTCATTAGTTTCTTTCTCTTTTACATTTGGTTAGACAGGTGCAGGAAACTGGCACTAGGATGCAAGGACCAACATATTTTGCAGAAAGAGAGTGTAGACAGAAGAAAATATGTGCACCAACAGGGGGGGGGGGGGCTACTGCCCTCGTGCACCAAGCAACTCTTTTGCAAATATAAAACAAAACAAAAAAGCTATTTCTTAGATAATTGTAATGTTTCCTACAATGCGGGATTTCTCTGTTGGTGAGTGGATAGTTTTAAAATAGTTTTGAGGACTGGATAAGACCCAAATTGGAAAGAAGACCTCCAAATAGCTTGAATTTCGTATCTTGCTTTAATCAGTACATATAGATAGATAAAATAAAAGAAAGAATATGAACTGCGACAAGCAACTTCACACTGATGGGTCTATGCCTAACTGACAAATTTTGATGGTGAATGGGCCTTTATCATGCCTATTATTTTTTTTTTGTTTTTTTCTATTCCTTCTCCTCTACTTAGACCGCTGGCCCCGTTCCCTTTTTTCTCTTTTTGCTCTTTATTTTCACCCCCTTTTTCCTTTTTCCCTTCCCCTCTCCTTTCTTTTTCTTTATTCCCCTCTCTCCCCTCTCCCCATCTCTTTCTCTCTTCCCTTCTTCCACCCTCTCTCCTCCTTTCCCTCTTCCCCTTCCCTCTTTCCTTCCCCCACCCTCCCTATTACTCTTCTTTTCCTCCCCTTTTCTCCCCGACCCTGGGGGTACTAGTAGATCATAAATTGAATAACAGCATGCAATGTCAATCAGCTGCCTCTAAAGCCATTAGGATCTTGTCATGTATCAAAAGTGGTATGGACTGTCGGGATAGGGATGTAATATTACCACTGTACAAGGCATTGGTTCGGCCTCACCTGGAATATGCTGTCCAGTTCTGGGCACCGGTCCATAAAAAGGATGCCCTGGAGCTGGAGAGGGTTCAACGTAGAGCCACAAAAATGATAAGGTGTATGGAGGGTCTTAGTTATGAGGAAAGATTAAAAACAACTAGATTTATTTAGTCTAGAAAAGAGACTACGAGGGGACATGATTCATTTATATAAATATATGAATGGTCCATACAAAAAATATGGTGGTAGGTTGTTTCAGATTAAATCAAATCAAAAGACGAGGGGGCACTGTCTCCGTCTGGAGAAATCAAGGTTTAATCACCAGAGGCGACAGGGCTTTTATTACTATGAGAACTGTCAATCTGTGGAATAGCCTGCCTCAGGCGCTGGTCACAGCAGGGACAGCAGAGAGCTTCAAGAAGGGTCTAGATGCCTTTTTACACCTAAATAACATTGATGGTTATGTTGTATAGAATTGTTTCCCTTCCTCATGCAATCCCTTCCCTTCCTTGGTTGAACTTGATGGACATGTGTCTTTTTTCAACCGTATAAACTATGATACTATGAACAGCAGAAAGTCAGAGGAGAGAGGTTGATGATTTAGGTGTAGGATATACTTAGAAACGAATTGTGCAAAAATGTGTGACTTTTTTAGACTTTTCAACAAAATAAAGATATTAACATCTCATATGCCAGATTATGATGCTTCAGTCACTCTTTAAATAAAGGGGAGAAATGGAAAGATCTTACCTGCTTTTCACCTTTGCTATCTATTAATATTTTAGCATAGGATGTATAGAATGTGCATGGAATGTTTGTAGAAATGTCTAATCAATGCGGGTTCATCTGCTGGGACAAGTGCTCTGGTTGGCCCATGTTGGAGACAATTTGAGCCATAATGCATCCCTCAGAACCATATGGGCCTGGGGATAAGGGGACCATCACACAGCGGTGAGGAGTAAACCACAGACAACTTTATGGAAAAAATTTGCGGATCCAGCTTACCGACGAGAAGCCTCCACCCCCTCTAGATCTTTAGACCATGGATGCTGATAAAGTTTGAATCTATGGCTGAGAAAGAAGCACTAGACTCATTGATTTGGAGCAAATCATTGTAGAGAAGTAAGTAAAGTGGTAGAACAGATTGGGGCACATTTACTAAGGGTCAGCGGAACGCATTTCCCATTTGCGACGAATTGCACAGTGGTTTTTGGCGCTCACAATCGGATTTTGGAGTATCGGCGCCGGCTTTCATGTGATACAAATCGGGGGCGTGGTTGTCGGACAACCCAACTGATTTGGACAAACCGTGGAATTAAAAATTCTAATTGTGTCGCAAGACATGCACTCACATACACTGGGAAGAATTAGGTGAACTCCGGTGGACCTCAGCTGGGAAGTGACACCTTTGACTCAATTTCCCGCGGCAGCTCTGAATCCTTGTCGGACAACGCACCTCAGGGATCGCAACAGGACGGGTAAGTAAATGTGCCCCATTGTGCTCCATTGCCCTATTCCCATGGTTTTCTCTTGAGCACTAAGGGAGCTTGTCATCAAGATCACACATTTTTATCTAATGGCAGGTACCTAGAGATTTTTTTATACTTATTCCAAATTGGTTTTATTTTAGCTAACATTATTGGTTCCACTCCTTTTTAAAAGTATAGAAAAGTATACCTGGCTTCCTGCCAGCGGACTGTGTCACGGGGACAGCTATACCAAGTATGCGGCAATAATCATCATTATGTCCTCTCTGCTCTATTAGCTCACTTCCTCCTCCCTTACCCCCCCCCCCCCCATGCTCCAAGCAAATATCTGCAGGAGGGAAGGGGAAGGGATGAAGAAGGAGAGACCTACCAGCGCAGAGAGTGGATGATGATGATGACACTAGGGACTCCAACACCCCCATGACTCGATGCAGTATGCGAGCAGAGAGCCAGATATACTTTTATCAACTATTAAAATTGAGTGGAACCATTAATGTTAATTATCACAGAAGATTGGGAAATAGTATTAAAAAAGGCTATGGTAACCTTTCGTTAGGTAAAAATGTGTGATCCTAATGGCAGGTTCCTTTTAAGTAACCCTATTTTTAATCAGAACCAATTATAAAAAATATACCACTTTGCAAAGGCTGTGGCCCACATTTACTAGGTGCCGTTTGCCTGTGTAGTGTGCAGGGGGAGCCAGAAATGTGGCGCATGTCTTCATGAATCTGGCGCTCCCTGCACTGCTCCGAGAGAGAGTGCAGCTTTTGATGGACACTGCATGATAAATGTGGCGCACGGTCAGACTGTTCACTGGAACAGCCCCTTTCAGTGCATATTTTAGTGTTGCGTCGGATATAGTGCAGCCGCTACACAAACGTGGACACTTTATAAATACATGTACAAGCAATTTGCACTAAAAACAATGTGCACAGTCAGACAAAAACTGGTGCAGGGCATGTGTATTTATAGTAAGTGGTTTTATTATCTAGTAGATTATTTCTAGAATACTGGAAAATGACTATATTTCTTTAAATTAAAAAAACTATATTTCTTTAAATATTTCTTTATCTCCAGATTCACTACTAGTTGAGTGAAACTTTCCATTCCCCAATGCTCCTGTTGTTTCTAAACTAATACATGATCATAATTTAAGCTATCAACTCATCTTAAATTGGTTGTGAATTCCAGTAAATTCTCTAATGAGCTCAGCTGAAAAGATCCCATCTCTGACAGATATCTTTTCTTCCCATAGAATGATTATCAGTTGCATGTTCTTAATTCTAAATTACAGTCATTATTACAGATGAATTAATACTGAAAGTTGGTTTTGATTTAGTTATACAGCAATGGAACAGTGTGAGTTTCTGCTTGATGGCTCCACTCCGAGACGTTTCTGCTTCCTGCACTATAATAGAATTGGCTCATTCAGGAGAGATGAGGTAAACAAGATCTATTTGCACTCATTAGCCGCAGCTTCCATTACTAAATATTTTTTACTAATAATTTATTGGTAGAGTAATGTAATAACTGGTAATTGTATAATTTCACTAATGAAATTACTTCAACATTTTAGTATTTATAGCATTTCGGAACCATGAGATAAGGTTAAGAAATCTTTACCAATAAGTTTAGTGGTGTAGTATTTTAACCATGTATTTGTGATTAATCAAATTTTTTGAATGGACCATTTTTTTATATTCAAAGGATAATTTCTTATTAAATTTTTGTTAAACATATAAACATATTGGGGAAATTTAACATGCCTTGTCTGACAGTTTTCTAGCAGACAAGGTATACATAAAGCCCCAGTTTTGTTGGTTCTCTGTCCCACACACCACTTTGGATGTAATAGGGTGGTGAACGGGGTGGGTGGGAGTTGGGTGAGCAATCAGGTGGAGGGGCGCTCAATACGCTAGCCATAATAAATTCCCCCATTTGGATCAGTTTATTTACCAGCACTTTGTGCACTGTTCTCATCATTTGTCCTGCTGCCTCCAGACAAAACAGAATTATTAAGTGGTTCCAACATCTTTTAATTTGGGTATATTCTTTGCCCGGTGCCAGGGGTGCAACTGACATGATACAAGATGAGCTTCTAACCTCAGGCAGCAGTAACTGCAGTAATATCTAAGCATAAGGGGATAAGGGGTGTCGTCAACTGCTACAAAGCAGGACCTGACACTTAACAATAGTTTATCAGCATGGGTGTGAGAGTGCAAAAGTTAAAAATGTTGCACATTTTATGGCATGCAGGAGGTACAAGTATGATAAATTTGACCCATTTTCTTTAAAATTTAAAAATTTTTCAAAATGTTTCCATATCTCCATCTGCAGTTCTGCCTCTGGCCAAATCATAGACTAGCCTATTCAGTAAGGGATATCTCTGCTGCAGGCACCTTATGCTAACGATGAGTGGAATGATAGTATAGGAATAAAAGATAACACTATTAACATAATTGTCCCCCTACTAACTGTAGTTTATGTAATTTATCTCATATCTGCAAAAAGTATGTGATTCTCCATAGATCTTAGTTAGTTGACTCCACACTCTCTATGAAGTTGCTGTAAAGCATATCACTAAATGATGTTACTGGAACATAGGTAAGATGGAAGCCCTCATAATCAGTGGAAGAAAATAGAAAAAAAAAATCAGAAAATAAAATTTAAAAAACTACAACTACAGTGTTACCTTTTTGTTAAATCTGGTGACTGGTTCTTACAAATTGCTACAAATCACTATTTTTACATTTTTTGCCATAATTCATATTTACCTCCTAAATGTATAGCTTGTACATAATGAAAATTAGCTCTATGTCTCAGGTCTGTCTCCAGTTTGAAATCCTCTCTGTGCTGGTAGATCCTGCTCCCTCCTCCCCTCTCCAAAGAGCTTCTCTGTAATCCAACACATCAATGAGCTTCTGTCCATTTTGGTAGGAAGACAGGATCCAGCAATAATCCAGACAAAAAAATTTTCATAATATTTCACCTGCATGGTGCACACTGTAAACAATATTTACCAGAAATGTTGACCATGAAAAACCTAAAAAATGCATTGTAAGGTACACCTCAAAAGTGTACTTATATTCCTGTAGTATATACTGTTGTAGCTAGTCTAATCGATACATATATACAGTCAAATTGATATGCATATCCCATAGAAGACTAGTGGTAGTTATTAGACCAAGAAGCCTACGGAGGTTGCAGACACCAGCAACCTAATAACTACCACTAAGCTTTGACTTCTATGGGCTATGTATATTAATGTGTTTGGGTATACGTATTTATTAGACCTTTTACATATGTTTATTATACACCAGTGCATCAATCTGATCTATATACTTACCTTAACTACCTACAACAGTAATCATTCTAAATTTATAGCAAATATACAACTACCTCCATTATATTTGATTTCCAGAGAACTGACCGAGGGATATATACATCTTACCACTTGAGGCTCCACTGTCGGTTTCTCATATTTCTTAGCCTCAATCATGATGTCCTTGGGGGATATTTTATGTCACAGTGTTTGATGAAGACTTTTATTATTTGAAACATCACATTTACGTCCAAGACCACAATAAAAGTGTTCTCCATTTAAGCAAAATGTAACACACAGGTTAAAAACTACATCTCTTTACACTAAAATCAAGCCCTTAATGGTTGTCTTTATGAAAAAAAAAAGAGTTCATGGTGGTGTTCCCGCCCTGCGCCTCCCCTTTGGCCTGTACTAGGAACAGCACACTTCTGCAGCCACCGGCAGCAACCAGATAGATACAGGCAGTCCCCTGGTTACATACAAGATAGGGTCCGGAGGTTTGTTCTTAAGTTGAATTTGTATGTAAGTTGAAACTGTATATTTTATAATTGAAGTTCTAGACAAATTTTTTTCTTTTGTCCCAGTGACAATTGGAGTTTCAAAATTTTTGCTGTAATTGGACCAAGAATTATCAGTAAAGCTTCATTACAGACACCTTACAGCTGATTTCAGTCTGGGACTATAGTAAAGCATCCAGAGAGCTTCACTAGAGGTCACAGTGGGCAGAGGGGTCCGTCTGTAACTATGGGTCATCTGTAATTCGGGCGTCCTTAAGTAGGGGACCGCCTATATTTCAGGAGGCCAGAGCATCTATATATATATCTGGAGAGTGCAAGGGGATGGGGTTAACATCATCAATGCCATGCCAACGTATGAAATTGTTAATTTTTAAAAATGTTTTTACCCAATTTCTGTTTATTTTATAAATAATTATGAAACTTATCAACCAAAATTAATAATATTAATAGAATAATAAAATTAACCACTAACATGAGGTACAAAAAAAACATGAAAAAAAACCAAATCTTAGTATACCAAAATGACCTGTCGGATAGGGTTTACATCATAAGATTATGTATCTATATATCTATCTATCTGAATTGAGTTGTAAAAATTTCAGGGTCACAGGTTCACATGAGGTATCAAGTGGAATAACAGAGATGTTAACAGGATGTACTAAGAAAACAACATAACACTTCACTGTTATTTATTAATCTGATTTTATTAAGTGTTAACTTGGAAAATGAACACAGCCATGGATTTTTAATAAGTGGTTGTGGTGGGAATGTTCAAATACAAACACAGAAATGACCAGTGGAATTTAGCTCAGTGAAATCATTAACAGGATTACAGGTGCCGGAGATACGTACAGAAGCCAGAGCAGATCAGGAAACTTTCACACACATATGGTGAGATCCAGTGAACAGTATAACTTCTGTACACTAGGACATTAATCCATACCGAGACCTAGCGAGCCTACTGTTCTCCTTGTGGGGATCACAAGTGGATGTAGAATGCCTTGAGGGCCAGACATTGCTCCATGGGAAAAAAAATGTAGAGTAGTTATCCAATAGGGAGCACTTCCTTTCTCCTGGATAAACACTAATTTGCATAAACATTTTTCCTATAAGATGCCTATAAGAAGACCTATACTAACTTGTCTCCTCTGATTTAACTTATATCCTTCTTAACATGCCAAAGATGTAAATTAGTGAATCTAATGTCTGAGTCTGAAATAAAATAGAATGAACGGCACTAGCCCTTAGCTTGTAACTTCAATGCAGACGCTTCTTCAGAAATATACTAAAAGTACATGACAACATAAATGGAGGGAAAACAAACACCGCACCATAGCCAGAAAAAGATAGCGCATGCTCTATCTTTTGCCATACATAAGGCCCGGCAGCATGGCTCCCTATGGCAAGGGGCGGTCTCGGCCTAAGGATGAGTGCCATTCATTCTACTCTGTACTTGATTGGATCAGTGTATGTGAATACAGCACATATGCATATGCAAGATATGTATGTTTACCATAGCTCCTGAATTTTAGAGTCATACAGACCATACCACTTGCATTCTATCTACCAGTACTGGGAGTCTGCAATAGGTGTTATTGGCATATTTCAGTCAGGTGATGCAGAACCAATTTTCTTGAATTCACAAACCGGAGTAGAAACTGCGTCTGATGGTACGTAAATTGGTGGCAATTGCATTTAAGTTACAAACGCAATGCAAATACACCGGGATGAGGCTCGGCCCAATTGCATCTCCAGGGAAATGACTGCAATCCACAACAGTGGAATTGTGAACCTGATATAAAACCCAGTTCTTGTTGCCGATCGTAAGCGTTTCACTGGAAACAAACCCTGAAGCTTAAACAAAACGTGTCCCAATGAGTGCAGTATTGATGCAGATTTGGACATATTTCTATTATGAACAGATTGATAAATCAACTGTATATTTCTACAACTTTTTTTTAAGGGGATTCTATGAACATACATAATTCTATTAGTTTTGGTGATTGATGCTTTGGAGTCTCGCTCATATGAGTTAATAAATGCCGTCTTAACACCGCTCTGGAAACTTGGCCTTGTATGTTTTGCTGAACTTACTTAGTTGAATTAATGAACTTCTCTGTTAATAAACCAGAGCACAGAGCCAGAGTTTGACCTAATTGACTTTTCATTGCTGGATTACTAGACTGCTGTTATCTGACACCTGCTGCAGAATCAGATCTGTGTTTCTCAGTACAACCTCATTCAGGGGGCATTCACATGTGGCATTTCAGTTGCGCCGAAAGGCATGCGTTTTTTAAATGTTAATATGCATTTGGCTACATTGATAGTGTTTTTTTTTTTCATTGCTGGAAGTATAAGCAGCTATGTTAACAATTTCACAGCTGCTTACACTTACGGCAATGAAAAATTCAATTTCAAAGCATCCAAACGCATAATAACAATTGAAAACGCATGGGTTCTGACGGTTGTGTCCAGACGCAAACCAAAATGCCGCGTGTGTATGTGGCATCACTGCAATGCTGTCACTTTCTTAATGTTTTAGACAGATGAGGCGTGAGATCTCTAAACCATTCTGGAGGCAGCAAGTAGCGTCCAACTAATGCACTGCTCTGCATCTAGAAAATGTGCTGTAGTCCAGTGATATTTAACCATGTGTTGTTTTTGACAAACACCCTCTAAATATAGTGGGGCACATTGACGAAGAATTGTGCAAACTGCACTATGTGCAGTTTTCTGGTGTAGTGTGCAGAGGGCGCCAGATTCAGGATTTCTGGCACCCTTCTTCATGAATCTGGTGCCCCCTGCACTGTTCCGACAGAGAGCACCACTTTTTTTCGGTGAACCTTTATGCATGGGGAGTGAAACATGATTCTGTCAAACTTTGCATGAGAAATCTGGTGCACAGACAGACTCAGCACTTGAACGCCCCCTTCAGTGCAGAAATTTGTGTTGCAGGAGGAATATTGCAGCCACGCCACAAAAGGGTGCGACACATATGTGGCACGGACACTTATTAAATACCTGTGCAAGCAGTTTGCACTAGAAGGTCCGACAGACTTTCACACAGCCCTTAGTAAGAGTGCCCCAATATGTACAATTTGGAAGGTCTTTAAAACACGGACTAGTTGCAACTATAGTGAACCATTCCTCCCCCTAACTACTATTTTCACCACATAGGATGAAAGCTTTTGACAGGTTTTAACAATTGTCTTAATTAAAACTTGCCAAAAGTTGCATGCATTTTTGGATGGACTGCTTAAAAAACGGACCAAAAACTGGTCCAAAACGCCATGTGTGGCATCACCCTAAGAAGCCACAAAAATTATGCAAAACGCTTTAAATTGTCTACAATCATAAATTAATTATTACTGACCTTTAACCTCTTCATCATTCCTTTGCCAATCTTTCTATCTGGACTTGAGGAATCCCAGACAAGAACATGTGACTGCAGCAGCCAATTACTGATCTCAGTAATGTTGACCAGCCACTTTAACCAGTGATCACATGTTGCAGTACTTCTGAGAGGGATGGTACAAAGGTTTTATAGAACCAGTAAGAAAACAGTAAGATGGCTGTGACTATAATGTATTTTTGGCTGTCCACTGCCAAAAGCACCTGTAGTGAGCCACAGACATTAAAACGGGACTATGTGGAAATGGAAAACTCTTTCTCATCTGATCCATTAGTTTCTGTCTCTTTTACATTTGGTTAGACAGGTGCAGGAAACTGGCACTAGGATGCACTAGGACCAACATATTTTGCAGAAAGAGAGTGTAGACAGAAGAAAATATGTGCACCAACAGGGGGGGGGGGGGCTACTGCCCTCGTGCACCAAGCAACTCTTTTGCATAAATATAAAAACAAACAAAAAAGCTATTTCTTAGAATCCTGTAATGTTTCCTACAAAATGCTGGATTTTCTTGTTGGTGAGTCGGAATAGTTTTAAAATAGTTTGAGGACTGGATGAAGAACCCAAATTGGAGAATAGACCTCCAAATAAGTCTGTTCATTTAGTTAACTCAGTACATATAGATAGATAATAATAGAAAAAAATGAACTGCGACAAGCAACTCCACTGATGGGTCCTATGCCTCCCTGGGTTATAAGCTCCACCCCTCCATAACCCCACCCCATATGACCAAAGCCCCGCCCCCACCCCCACCGGGCCATGGAAAACTGGTCTAGCTTAAAGCCGGTCCCTGGTGCAAAAAAGGTTGGGGACCTCTGCCCTAGGGAGTCTGAAAAATAGTAAAAGTTAAAAAAAAAAAAAAAAATTAAAAAATTTGTAATAAAAAAACCCTAAAAATTCAAATCACCCCTCCTTTCCCTAGAACTGATATAAATAAACAGTAAAAATCAAACACATTAGGTATCACCGCATCCGAAAATGCATGTTCTATCCAAATATAACAGTTTTTCACAGCATTTAACCCTGTAACGGAAAATAGCTCCCAAAGTCGAAGATGGCACTTTTTTGCCATTTTGAAAAAATATATATATATAAAAAAAAAATTTAAAAATAATAATAATAAAAAGTGATCAAAAGGTCGTACAGTGCTAAAAATGGTAGCATTGAAAATGTCATCAAAAATCACAAAAAATGACACCACCCACAGCTCCGTACACCAACGTCTGAAAAAGTTATTAGTGCCAGAAGATGGCAAAGTGAAAAAAAAAATTTCTACACAAGTTTTTAATTTTTGTAAATATGTGAAAACATTATAAAACCTATACACATTTGGTACAAATCGCACCGACCCAGAAAATAAAGTAGACATGTCATTTGTGGTGCACAGTGAAAGCCGTAAGTTCCAAGCCCACCAGAATTTCACTACATTTTGAATTTTTTTCCTGCTTCCCGGTACAAGTCTAGACTAAAAAACATAGAAAAATTTACAAATAAAATCATGAATGTTGTTAGGTATCACCACATCCCAAAATACCTGATCAAGGAAAATATAATAATTATTATTCCGTGGTGTGAACATACAAGCATCTAAATCGTTGCTTTTTTTGCCACCCATAAAAATTGGTTTAAAAAGTGATCAAAAGGTCATATATAGGCAGTACAACTTTGGGTTACGTATAATATATAGGTTCTTTTGGTTTCTTCTTAAGTTGAATTTGTATGCAAGTTGGAACTGTATATTTTATAATGGTAGCTCCACACAAAATTTTGTCCTGGTAACAATTGGATTTTCACATTTTTTTTGCTGTAATGGGACCAAGGATTATTTTTTAAAAAAAAGCCTAATTACAGACACCTTACAGCTGATCATTGCAGTCTGGAACTAAACTAAAGCTTCCAGAGGTCACAGGGGGCAGAGATGACCATCTGTAACTAAGGGTCGTTTGTAAGTCGGGTGTCCTTAAATAGGGGACTGTACTGAAATATTGAAAAGTTACAGGTGTTAGAACATGATATCTATCTGCGTTGGGTTACTGGTTGGTAAACACAGACATAGACAAAGTGCTAGTAGTAGCCTCAGAACCACATTGTGCTATATGGCATACTGTCAGCAGTATGTACCAGGCCTAGTCATCCAATCCTCTGGCACTGTACGGAGACAGCTTCCTGCTGCTGTACGCTCACGCCCGTACACTATCACGTGACCTCGCGCGCTCACGTGACCATAGAGCCGTCGGATTTTCTTGGCGCCTTCTGTCCACTGTGTTCCAGTGTAACTTGAAGTAAGAATTAGCATAAGTCCATAGCAGTCCTTGTGCTTGTGCGGCCAGGGGCAGCAGCGTGCTGCCCGCCTGACATATGGTGAGGGCGGCGCGCTCCTCTGCACTGCCGCTCCATGCATTTCACTTCCTCCTTAGTCGCCATGTTACCCGGTTGGACTGGTAAAACTACCGGTGAGCCTTGTAGCGGAAGTCACTTTGGATTTGGCAATTTCTATGCCTAAGGATTGGACTCATGTCATGCAGTAGTCCTAGTCCGCACTTTATTGTTCTCATGGATTGGCACCTGTCTATTAAGGTGCATTCACAATGAGCTGAAACTGCTTAACAGGATTCCGTTTTCCTGTGGGTTTTTGCGTTAGTTTTTTGTTTTAACATGTGAGAAACATTTATTCAACATGTAGAATCCAAAACATTCCTTGTGATAGCTTTAGCCCATGTAAAGTAAATGGAGACAGAACGATCGCCTTGTGCATTACTGTGGAAAACCATCTTCTTCCTCATCCAGGCACAGCTCCTGTAAATTGAATGCATTAGCTCTGTTTTGTTTTGAGTTTTAATTTATCACTCCCCACTTTCAAAGATCCTAACTTTTTTATTTTTCCATGTAAAGCGCTGTGTGAGGGCTTGTTTTTTGCAGAACAAATTGCACTTCATAGTCACACTATTTAATATTACAAGCCATGTACAGGGAAGCAGGAAAAATGTGCGCCATTTTCTTGTTTTCACTGTGCGTAACAGACAATGACATTTCTCCTTTATTCTTTAGGTAGGTGCAAGCACAGGGATACCAAATTTATATAGGTTTTATGTTTTCATACATTTATAAAAATTAGACCTGTACAAAAATAACATTCTTCACTTTGGCATTTTCTGGTGCAAATTACTTTATCGTACTGCGGTGTATGGAGCTGTGTGTGGTGACGTTTTCAATGCTACCATTTTGAGGACTCTACAGCCTTTGATCACTTTTTATTACATTTTTTGTGTGTTGCAAAATGGCCAAAAAGTGGCATTTTCGACTTTGTGCTATTTACCGTTACAGGGTGAAAAATGCCATATTGGCTTAGATCATTTACCATGACAGCCTCGGCTCAAACAAAGACTGTATGGCTGTATAATTTTAGCCTATTACAATGTGTGATTTGCACATTGTAATAGATGATGTGGAAAATACCCATATACTGCCATACTGTAGTTTGGCAGTATATGGTAGGATCAATCAGACAACCTTGAGTTTGTAAGGTGCTACAGAATTTGATGGCACTATATAAATAAAGATTATTATTATTATTATGGTTAAGGCACCTGCTCAGTTTTTAACCCCTTAACGCTCTGCGCCGTAGCTCTACGGCGCAGAGGTATGAGGTGTGTGAAGAGGGCTCACGGGCTGAGTCTTCTTCATACAAAGGTCATCGGGGGGCGGCGATCGGTTGCCATGGTAGCCTCGGGTCTTCTTTTGACACGAGGCTACATTGCTTCTGGAGATTCGTTACAATGAGCAAAAATGCCATATATTGCAATACAGAAGTATTGCAGTATATGGTAGGAGCGATCTGACCATCTAGGGTTAATGTACCCTAGATGGTCTAAGAAATAGTGGAAAAAAAAAGTTTAAAAAATAAAAAAATTTAATAAAATATAAAAAATTCAAATCACCCCCCTTTCCCTAGAACTGATATAAAACATAATAAACAGTAAAAATCACAAACATATTAGGTATCGCCGCGTCCCAAAATGCCCGATCTATCAAAATATAAAAACGGTTACAGCCGGCGGTGACATCCGAGGCAGGAGATGGCGCCCAAATGTCCGAAATGCGACTTTTACACATTTTTACATCAGGCCTGATTGTTATGGTGTGTAATAAACCTGTGCTCGGGAAATAACAGCTGTGATTGACTGACCACAGCGTAAGCCCTTACTTATGTTGGTTTGATGCTAACTCTCTAGAACCTCAGAGGAAACATCAACATGACTCCCAGGGGCATTACCAGGAGAGGCAGGACCCCATAACAGACTTCTTAATGGGGCTCCCTTTCCCCTCAGAAAATATACATATAATATTCTCACACATTTATACACTCATGCGCACATATTTAAGCACTGATATATACATTTATAGACCTACACAGATCTGTCCCGGTAGCTGCTGACCACATGGGAGAGTAGTCTGCAGGAATTGCAGATGAGAGATCTCTAGCCCAGTTCTTCTACTGTCCCCTTCCTCTTCCCCAACATTTCTTATCTGTGCTGCCGATTCATGCTGTACAATGTGCAGGATAATATGTATATAATGGCGCACATCCTCCACTCTTTAGTGTGTCAGGTCGAATGTTGGTGCCCCCTGATGCTGCTATGGCTGCTACCGCTGTAGTTACACTTCTGATGATTCTGAAGAAGGACCTTCTTTACTGGGTACCACAAAAAGTAGATGCATATATCTTTCATGTAACATTATTTACTGTTTATGCTTATCCTGCCTCTGTAGTTCAATCTCTGTTTCTGTGATTCTTTCAATGCATGCAATAAATACTAATATATGTGTGTGTGTATATTTGGTCCTGCCCTAAGAAAACTATGTGCCATGACTTTATAAGTTTCCCATTGACAGCAAAATTATTGAGGGGCTCTACTTAACATTTCGGCCACAGTCAATAAAGAGTCTAGGCACACCCCAACAGGCGCTACCCGACATACTTCCACTATAATCCTTCAACACACATTTACATCTCTAATGTTATTGATTATTAAATTAGGATTGACTTTCTTTAAAATGATGCAAATATGTAGCAGTACATCATTCCTCAGCTTTTTTTTAATATAATAAAGTTATGATAACATTTTTTCTTTTAATGAAACATGTTTTTATATGTAAGAAAGTCTTGATTCTATTAGAAATGTCTAGTATGTTTCATAAAACATGGAATCAAATCTATTTTTTCTACTTCTATTTGATTTGCAATGAATTATACACTTGAAACACAATGGAAACAATGGCATCTATATAAAAAGCGAGACTTTGGTAAAGAACTGCATTGCAGATAAGATTGTCTTGTACTTGAACACAGCATTAAGATCTTTTACACATATTTATCTGTCTGTTTCCCTTGTACCTCTTGAGCTCAATTAATGCACCTTAACCTGCTTCATCCTTCACCACTTTAGTAAATATTTTGTTGATAAGAAGCGCATAAAGCTTTATTTCTCCTGTCCTTCATGTAAAAGGGTTAGTGCCTCTCAATCTACTCAGCTTTCTCCCTCCATTGTTGGACAGCAATACATAGATGATTTTTGTAACTGTTCTCATTTTGCTTTTCAAGCTTTGTTCACCTGAATAAGTCCAAGTTGGTCTTTGTTTACCAGCAGAATAAAGCCCGATATAGTATAACATTATCTATTTGTTTAAAATTTAGCAAATAAACAAAAGTTCATCCTCTATTAGTCTTGCAAATGTTTTAAAACAGCACTCACCCCTATTTTACACATACTCCATGACAATACTCCCTCTTTCTATCAGGTCTTTGTGTACAGACATTCACTTTGTACCTGCTGCAGCCAGGGCCGGCGCCAGCACTAGGCATACCTGGGAAAGTGCAGGGGCCCAAAGCTGCTGGGGGGGGGGGGGCACATACTGGATCCATAGAGGGTAAGGGGAGCTTTATATAAAATGACGATGACAGGGCTGTTTGTGATGAAAAACTAGGGAATATTTTAGGAAACAGGAGACTGTTTTCGCTACATGAGTTCACTGCAAAGGGGCCTACTGAGGCTCTAGTGAAACCTGGAGCCGAACCCTGGCTCCAGCCCATGTAACCCCTCATGCAAACATTTGCATTTTCCGGACCACAAACAACAGCTCTTGTGCCATAGCTTGTGGCCCGTCTGACATCAAAGTGACTGCCCCGCTGGAAAGGCGGGCAGGAATAGGACCTGTCCTATATTATGCGGTGCAGGCAGTCGGCGCATTCCTGGCGCCTATAGGTTCCTGTAATCGGCAATGGGGCATGAGTTAGCCACAGTTTGTATGATAGATAAACCTATGATTTATGTATGGTTTGTAGATAAACTTAGCATAATGATTGCAGGCTAGCTGCTGTGGCAATTTCCATATTCAACAAATTATATTTAATGAAATCCTTTCCAAATTCTCCAGAAAATTACAGTAGGAAAATATTACATATACTGCAGGTTTTAAACTTGCAGTACGTTGTTCCTTGCTGCAGGTTTTATTAGAGAATTTCAACTTTTGTAATTTTAAGCAGAAAGCATTTAATAACAGGAATATTTTTTCCGAGTTGATTTCACAGTGGAAAACTTGTCCAGGCTGAGATTGAGCAGTATTTCAGTCTTTTGTAGCCTAAAGTGAGATATGCACAACTAGGGTCAGTCTATATATTTCGCACTGTACAGTGGCAGCATTACACAAAACAGTATTTTCGACGGGTCTTCGAGCAAAGTAGTGATATATGATGGAAGCCGAGTTGAACAGTTTTTTCTTTTGTCCCAGTATGGAGCTGTAGAGAAAAAAGGGAATCTTTGCATCATTTATAATTATGAACCTTTGTACTGTGCCCGGTTCATAAATTTCAGCCAGGAATTAAGAGTTCTCCTAAGGGTGATGGCACACGTTTTTGGTTATATGGTGAGCACGGGATTCTGGGACTGACCACTGTCTCTGGCCTCAGCTTGCCACTGCAATGAATAACTACAGCCTTATTGCTAATTCTCATTTGGTTATTGTAAGATATGGCTGCAAACCAGTCATCTTGCCTACCTATCCATAATTTCATGATTGGGGATGGGTGTCACACACTTCTTCATGCCATGTATCATATAATAAACACAATGTATATAATTATCATTGCAATGAAATTCAGTTTGTTATTCCTTGTTCTCATCCCCAGATGCGTTCCCCTATTTTCAGGCTCAGTGGCTATGTGATGTGAGCATATACTCTACACTGGATTTGGTCACTAATAGATGTATTCTGTGTCAATAATTAGCTTGATCTCTGTACAGGTGCCTACTTATCAAACTGTCCTGTAAGTATCTTTGTGTAAATGGGGACTTGATAAGATGATCTTGCATGTGGATAATATCTTTGCTCTAAATATAGCTCACATGTCTATGGCTCTATATAAAAAACCACAGTTTGTGGTCTTGAATTTGCAGTTGGAGGCCGGAGTCAGCTGAGAACAGGTGCAGGAGTATGTTGACGCTGATCGTGGGTTAATCCTTCTGCTGCTCATGCTGTACAGGAAAGAAATATGTGTGCAATTGCTCAATAAAGCAGATTTTTTGAAAGAATGATTTATAAAACTCATAAATACACCTAGACACTTATAATACAGATAAATAGTACAATTCTAAACTATCCTATTGTGTATAATGCTGTATTTACACATGCAAAATTTATGGATGTTTTTTGCTTTATTAAGTACAAAATAAAAAAAGAATATAACCAGTAGTTAGAATCACAAATGCATCTCCAAAATGTAACAGGGTGTAAGAGTCCATAGACTATGGGCCACATTTATCACTTCTGTGCGCCTAAGTGTAGTAGTTGCGCCTAAATTCGGGCGCACTGTTTTGCCAGAATTATCACAAGCTACAACCATCTGTGATAAGTATATTTTCTGCCTCTTATTAATCACTTTACTTTAACACAGTTTAGGCGCAGTTTAGGCGCAATGTTAGATTCGGGCACTTACATGTGATCCTGCTACAAGCTCCTCTCTGCTTCTCCCGCAGCCCAGAATGAAGATAACACTCACAGCAGCACCCAGGTGTGTGACACCCTGCACCCAGTGACCTCCTCAGCAGGGGCTTCTCCTAGAGGGGATCCCCCAGTGCTGGTCTCCTGCTGCACCCCTGTAATTCTGCACAATATCCCCCTCAGACACTGTGCAGAATTACATGGGGGACACTTGTTTGTAGTATCTGCAAAATTCTGCAAGCTTCTGCAAACTTGTGCAAACTTCTCTTGCTCTTGCTTTGAGCTCAGCGTTTTGCAGATTGTTTTGTAAATAGAAGGTGATGAACTGTAAATAGAGTCTGCAGCTCCTGTCTGCAATGTATCTAATGTATCTATTATCTGTTCCAGTGTCTGGCTGAGCTCTGCTGCTAGAAATGCAAAGGGGCTCAGTGCTTTCTTCTCAGATAACGCCACCTTCGGGCTGGAGTGTTTTTACGCCCGTTTTTGCGCCTAAATGCAAAAGTCGCATGTGATGAATATCATTAGGCGCAGCAAAACATCTGGAATTGAACGATAGATGAGGGAAAGGTGGTTATTTTTGCTGCGCGGCTAATTTGACGTTTAATCGCAAAAATGGCGCAAAAACAGTGCGCCTAAACGAAAAGGCGCAAAAACAACAGAAAAAACAAGTGATAAATGTGGCCCAATACACAGTAATAACACAAAGACAATGCACACAGTGATCTCATAATACTTGTGACAGAACAAAGTGATAGTACTGCTCCAGTACAATAAAATGATGTCATTGAACAACATAATTCACATAAGTTGTCATAGAAAACAACACATATATGCAGTGATGTCACAGTACAGGTATAATAAATACTTATGTCACAGTACAGGAATAATTAACACAGTGATATCACAGTGTAGTGATGTCATTGTACACAGATAATACACACAGTGGTGTCTCAGTACTGGCATAATACACACAGTGATGTTACAGTATAATGATAATGTACACAGAGTTATCACATTACAGTGGGATAGTACACACAGTTATGGCACTGTACAGGGATAACACAAACAGTGATTTCCCAGGAGCACTTATATCAAACTTTTATCTTGCCTTTTTGTTTCATTTGTGAGACTTTTATGACACATGCGCTCAACTGAATTTTTTTGCGCCAAAGACATTCTCGCTTCGAAGTTTGCCTTGTCCAGTTTTCTGCAGTGTTCCCTGAGTTATCCCCCGATTCTAGGTTTAAAAGTCATACATTTTGGCACAAATCTAAGGCTTCCCTTGACCAAGCATAGAAATGACACTTTTGGACACATTTTGCGAATTTTGTTTTAAAATATCGCAAATTTACTGAAGACCAAACCCGATATGTATCAATAAGGAAAAACTGATAAGATACATCTGACCAGATGAAAAGCCAAAATAACCCCCATATTTAAATACATAAAGATAATTGATGCAAACAGATTGAATGGTAAAATTGTATAGGCCCAAGTTACATGTAACTTACTTAAACGCCTTTCTGCAGAGCAAAAATATCACTGGTTATGGGGAAAAAAACATTTGTTTAAGGTAAAACAGTGTGACAGTACTCCACCCCCCCCTTTCGGCCTCCCCCTCTTCTTGGACTGGAGGGACCTGTGCAGAAGTGCACGATCCAGGATGTTGTCCTCAGGCTCTCAAGACCGGACTAAACCCATTCCAGTAAACAAGATAGAATTGCTTCCCTTTGACCATTTTCATATCAAAGACTTATTTTGGTTCCAATACATCAGTAGCATCAGCTTCAGGAGCAGTTACTTGCCGGGAGAAGTGATTCAGACTGACAGGTTTTCAGCAGGGAGACGTGAAAGGAATTTAGGATGCGCATGGTGGACGGAAGACGAAGCTTGTAAGCCACAGGATTAATGCGTTTCAATACCCAGGAAGTGAGGAACGAGCTTGTAGCTGGGAATCTTCAGCCGGACATACCTGGATGACAGCCACACTTTATCCCCCAAAGAGAAGATCGGAGGGAGCCTGGGCTTTTTGTTGGCCTGGGCTTTGGTTCTGGCAGACGCCGGAAGTTGGGAGAGACGAGTCTGCTCCCAGATGGACTTAAGTTCTCTGACCAACTCCTCCAAAAAATGTCATTTTAGTGCCTCATGTACTGTGCCCAACCCATGCCACCTTAGACAAACACCCCAAAAATCATTCTGCGGGTTGTCCCGAGTACAGCAATACCACACATGTGCCAACATGTCATGTTGGCAGGGCCCGTGAGGTGCCAGTGCAATAGAAACCCTCAATAAATGACACCATTTCGGAAACTAGACCCCTCAAAGAATTTATCGGTGGTTGTGGTGAGCATTTTAACCCCCAACACGCTGGTCAAAATGGAATGCAAAGTAAATGGTGCAGAGTAAAAATTGCGTTTTTATCTCAAAAATGTCATTTTAGTGCCTCATATACTGTGCCCAACCCATGCCACTTTAGACAAACACCCCAAAAATCATTCTGCGGGTTGTCCCAAATACGACAATACCACACATGTGCCAATAATTTACAGGCTGGGCACACGGCAGGGGTCAGGAAGATAGAAGCACAATTTAGGTTTTCAAGCTTCGTTTTCACTAGATTGGTAATAGATTGGTAATGGGGGGTACCCCCGAGGTACCAGTACAATAGAAACTCCCAAGTAGTGAACCCATTTTGGAAAGGGCACCCCTCAAAGAATGTATGTAGGCTTGTATGAGTATTTTAACCCCTAAGGTGCTGGCTCAAATGTAATACAAAGTGAGTAGTGCAGAGAAACAGTTGTATTGCAATTTATCAAATATGCCATTGAAGTGACAAAAGTATTTTGCCCAACTCATGCCACTGGGGAAAAACACATCAAAAATCATTCTGCGGGTTACCCCGGTTAGGGCAATACCCCATAGGATGCAATAATCTGTAGGATGGAGACACGACAGGGCTCAAAAGGGAATAACTTGTTGGAGCACAGACATTGTACAGCATTTCCTTATTGGAAGGTGGGTGCAGTGCGAACACTACATCCCTAACCACAGCCAGCCACCAGCAGAAAAGCCCGGGACACCAGGGGTAAAATCTTATACATCCTAGCATTAATGCCCTGAGATAATGTCACCCCTGCAGCCCCTGTACACAAACCAAGAGCCGAGGCACTAGCAGAGGGAGGGAGAAAGGTCTTAGCTTATCTCTGCTCACTGTCCCCGCTAGTGCTTACAAATTCCCTCATCCCAGAATATTTATATGTAGTAGTAGATGGGCCCCCAAAATCAATTTCACTGGTGGGCCCCGGGTACCCCAGTCCGACCCTGTTTATTTAATTCTTAAAGGTTGGACTTGATGGACTTGTGTCTTTTTCTGGCCTTATACACTGTGATACTATGATGATAACCTATCTGATCATGATCATCACATAGTGTTGCAGAGTTCAGTTTCATTATGGCACTTGTTCCTTACGGAGAACCACACTACCGCTTCCCTGACAATTTTAGGTACAAACCTCCCTCTGTGGATCAAAATATTGGGAAAGGAAGTGTGACTGAATGGGTAGTTTATTTATCAGATGCAAATTAATGAAATAGGGGGAGGGAAAGGTGGACATTTGAAGGAGGGAGGATATAGAAGGGAACATTAAAATAGCACATTAGGCTATAAATCAACAAAGTCAATTATTTGCTCTAAAAAATGGCCATATGTTCAACCCCCTGCCTCCAGAATACAGCAAGCCCCCTACTCCTGTATATAGCCCACCAGTCACCTGTATATAGCCAGCCCCAGTATGTCCAACACATAAAAAACACCTTTCTGACGCTCCCCACAGGTCTTCTCTTCTTCGGTCAAGGTCAGGTCCGTGCATAGTTGAAACGTACAGGCTCTGCAATCAGCGGTGGCTGACCTCAAAGTCTATGCGTGGCAACTGGACCCGCTTCTGGTCAACAGAAGAAAAGAAGACCTGCAGGGGTGTCAGAAAGGTGAGTATTAACTTTTTTACTCAAGTATAAGCATATTTTTTGTGCTGAAAAACTCAGCTTATACTCAATCTTTACAGTCCAATCTTTTCTTGCTACCTGGTGATGCCCTCAACCACAACGTAGTAAAAAAAAGTAACTTTTAGAGATGAGCGAGCACTAAAATGCTGGGTTGTCGTATTCGAGACGAACTTTTCCAGATGCTCGAGTGCTCGTCTCGAATAACGAGCCCATTGAAGTCAATGGGAGACCCGAGCATTTTCAAAGGGACCATGGTTCGGGAATAAAATGTGTTATTTTAATTGAAAAAGAAGTCTTCTGTAAGTTAGCAGATGTATGCAAACATCTGCAATCTATTCTTCACTGTTCCGTGCGTATATTATCTCCCGACAAGTTAACAGATGTGAAGAACAGTGAAGATAGAAT
Source organism: Engystomops pustulosus (assembly GCA_019512145.1). Lineage (NCBI taxonomy): Eukaryota > Metazoa > Chordata > Amphibia > Anura > Leptodactylidae > Engystomops > Engystomops pustulosus. The sequence continues at coordinate 57,890,392 of CM033648.1, read as the reverse complement.
AAAAACAGTGAACACAGGATGATTTAAGTGAAAAACGCAGTGAAAAAACACAGTGAAGAATAGATTACCGATGTCTTTGCACATCTGCTTACTTGTCGGGGTGATACGCTTTGTCCCGGGATCCCGCTCCTCTTCTTCCACTGAAGTCTCCCCCGTGCTGCACGATGATGTTATGTGTGTCCCGTGCTGCCCGATTTGTCTGTGTCCCCCGTGCTGCCCGATGTCTGTGTCCCCCGGTGCTGCCCGATGTCTGTGTCCCCCGTGCTGCCCGATGTCTGTGTCCCCCGTGCTGCCCGATGTCTGTGCCCCCGTGCTGCCCGATGTCTGCGTCCCCTGCTGCCCGATTTGTCTGTGTCCCCGTGCTGCCCGATGTCTGTCTCCCCCGTGCTGCCCGATGTCTGTCTTCCCCGTGCTGCCCGATGTCTGTGTCCCCCGTGCTGCCCGATGTCTGTGTCCCCCGTGCTGCCCGATGTCTATTTTATATATTGGCCCAATGAATTAATTAATTGGGTCAATTAATTATTAAATATACTGGGACCCCTCTCCATTAATTATTGAATATGCCCACCTTAATAGGGCATACCCTTGCTGCGCATGGGGGAGTATGAAGAGGGCTCACGGGCTGAGCCCTCTTCATACTCACCGGGCATTTGCTTCATGATGAAGCAAATGCCCGTCGCTAACCCCCGCGATCGGTGCTTGCACCGATCGCTGGTGTTAACCCTTTCAAGATGGGCGCCGCCATCTTGGCTCCGATCGTCACTCCCCGTGACGTCACCGGGGAGTGGCGATCCGTTGTCATGACAGCCTCAGATCACATAAAGATCCGAGGCTATCATCATCTCGGCTATCTATTACAATGTGCGATTTGCACATTGTAATAGATGGTATGCAAAATCCCCATATACTGCCATACTGTAGTATGGGAGTATATGATAGGATCAATCAGACAACATAGGGTTAAATTACCCTAGGGAGTCTGAAAAATAGTAAAAAAAATAATAATAAAAAGTAAAAAAAAAAAAATTATATTAAAAAAACATAAAAATTCAAATCACCCCCCTATCCCTAGAATTGATATAAATATAAATAAACAGTAAAAATCCTAAACACATTAGGTATCGCCGCGTCCGAAAATGCCCGATCTATCAAAATATAATAGCCGTTTTTCACTGCGTTTTACCCCGTAGCGGAAAATAGCGCCCAAAGTATAACGCACGAAGTCTCAATTGCTTTTTTTGCCATTTTGAAAAATAGAAAATTCTAATCAACCGTGATCAACAAGGTCGCACAGTCCAAAAATAAAAGAGTTGAAAATGTCATCCAGAGATACGCAAAACATACCCCCACCCCAAGCTCTGTCACCTACAGTCATGCACAAGTTATACGCAAAGGCACCCGGCCAATGCGCAACTTTCTTTTTCTGTACGGAGGGTTTTAATTTTTTGTACATGTTGAAAACATTTAAAACCCTATACACTTGGTATCCCCCCCGTGTCGTATGGACCAATGAATGAGAGTAGACTGCATTTGGGGCGCACGATGAAAGCTTGTACACACCAGCCTACAAGAAATGGCGCAAATTTGTTTTTTCCTCATTTTCTCACTGCATTAGAGTTTTTTTTTCCGCTTCCCAGTACCTGGCATGGAATATTAAATCCTCACTCCGAAGTTGCCAATTTTGTTACCGAAGACTAAGCATCCACACCGCTCTTATCATGGCCATACAAAAGTGTGTATTTTTAAAGGTGGGCATGCAATAAAAACGCAAAAATGAAAAAGGCCTGGTCTTAAGGGGTTACAGCTGTCTGCAATTAATCTTTATTGTTGATCCTGGTTCTTATGACAACCCAACTTTAAACTCAATTGTCACAGAGATACCGAAAAAAATTTGGCTGGGGGTTACAATGATACAGTATAGAGTTCAGACTTGCATACAAATTCACCTTAAGAACAAACCTCAGAACCTATCTTGTACATAATCCGGGACTGCCTGTAATTGCTCTCTTTAATACAACTGACTTTTAAAAGTAGTGTAGCGCCCGCTTAAGAATGTAGTGCCTCTTTTTAAAGGGGACCTGTCACCAGGGAGCTCAGATTGCAGAAGCCCATTACAGTCTGCAGTGCAAGTATGTCTGCTTCTTTCTCTGTCCTTCTCTAACATTTGCATTACAATATAATTGGTGTTTAACGTACCTTGCACCCTGACAGAATCCTCTGAGAAAACGCATGACTTGCCTGTGCTGCAGACCAGCTCAGCTCTTGGTCCCCACCCTTGTGCTCATGTAAAGCTCCTCCTCCCCACCAATGACTTGCTGTGCTGCCAGACAGCTCAGCTCTTGGCCCACACCTTGTGTCTCCTGTACACCTCCTCATGATGTCAGTTCACCAGCTGTGAGCTGTGTGAAGGAGCAGGAGGGAGGAGCTGTACAGGAGTACAAAGGTGGGGACCAAAAGCTGCGCCTGTTAACTCTTTTGAAATTATGCAAACCAAAGCCCAACCCCTGGGACTAACAGAGGATTCTGGCAGGGTGCAAGGTAATTTATAACACATGATTATATTGTAAAGCAAATGCTTAGAGAAACTAGAAGGAAATGTGCCATGGCAGGTGTAACCTGTCTTTACAGGCTCTGTAACCTGTCTTTAGTGAAAATAAGGTCCCTTTTAATATGTGTATAGACCATCATCTAAAGAGCCTAAGGGAATCGAATTAATTTATGCTGCACTGTTTGATGTCATTTGGAACTAATATATATATTTATTTATTTTTTTATTTAATTTGTTTAGTGGTAGCAAGAGTACAAAGAGGAACAGGAACCAGTCCTATAACATTACAACAACAAGCCAAGTATAAGCATAAGTGATATAAGATTCCAGTTCAGTGAGAAACCAGTGTTATATTTCTTTATGTACACGCTCCTACCCCCTTGCACCCTCACCATTTATAGGGTTTAAAACGAACTACTAGGGAATCCTAGACTCACTGACGTGCCCATAAGGGCCCCTAAAGAAACATAAGGAACTGTATATTTATAATTGTACCCCAGCCAAATGTTTTGCTCTAATCTTCCCCATGTGGTGTGGTTGTGGCAGCGCTGTTTTTCTATGGAGAGGGGAGGGTGATCATGCTCATCCTCCTCTTCTCCAGCGCGCCGCCGTTGCTACCTGGCTACGGCCAGGATACCGTCTGTGTGAATGACCTAAGGGTGTGGTATATACAGGGCGGCCTGGACACTGCAGAGATGGGGCTGTGATGGAGCCGGCTGCATCAGTTAGGTGACTGTGCCAAATTAGTAAACAGTTTCATGTTAACAAGAATAAAATTATTATTTTTGTTAAGAATTATCTGCACAACCTTTGATGCATCTGGGCACACTCACACCCTAAGGGTACCAGCACACATTGCGATTCTGTGCAGATTTTACATGCAGTATTTTGGTGTAGAAAATCTGCAGCATATATGGTAGCAGTAAGAGAATAAGTGTGAGCTCAACGTGGAAAATAAATATAATGATCATGTTACTTTTCTTGTGCCAATCTTTTGCATGCGTTTTTCACATTGAAGCTGTTAGGAGAGTGAAGATCTGCTTCAAATCTGCAACAAATCTTCATCCAATCCACACCATGATCTGATTTGATGTAGATTTTTGCTTGTAATTATGAGAATCAGGTGAACAAAACAGGTAAAAAATGCAGTTTGAAAATCTGCATAAAAAAAAAACATACAAAATACCACACTGAATAGACAATAGTTGAAATCATAATGTTGTGGGGAGCTGTCAGCGCCATCAACACCATTGTGCCTCTGCTGACAAGTCATTTTTTTAAATCCCTCAGTTAGGCTATAGAGACCCTGTCACCAGCTGCATAAAATACCAGTCTAAACATACAAATGTGACATGATGCACAAAAAGAATCAGATCTGTTATGTACACACAATGTAACATCATAAAAGCCTCTATATAAAAAAGTAAGTGTCAGATTATACAATAGGTGACTAGACTGAAATAAATACCAAAAATAAAGTGCAAGAGCAAGAAAGATTCATTGGGGCACTTTACAAGGGTTTCATGGTGCTCTTTAGTCAGGCTGTGCACACTCTCTAGGCTAACGTCTTGCACAGATATAAGAATTGTATGGCTGCGATTGTAGCGCAGGGACCTTTTTGGCACAGCTTCGCTGGCCTCCTAGCGACACAAATTAGGGGGCTGTGGCAGTCGGTCCGACTGATTCGGATGAGCGCCGTATTTAACATTCAAATTGTGTCACAAGCCCTATGTTAAAGATGCACCACAAAAAAAGATGGTGAAACCTGACGGACCTGAGCAGGGAAGCGACACATTCATGTATTCTGGTGCACGATTTAGTACATCCGGCATTCTGCATGAGCAGCAACACTGACCCAGTTCTGTGTTTTTCACTTACAACATTAAAAGTAATAGATAGCCGTATAAATATAGTTGAAACCAGAAGTTTACTTACACTACTACAAAGACCTATCCATGATTTTCTCACTATCTGACATGAAATAAGAATAAACCTTTGCTGTTTTAGGTCATTTAAGTATTTTTTATACTTTATGCAAAGTCAAAAGTTTACATACACTAAGATTACTATGCCTTTTTTTTGAGAAAGCCCATATGGAAGCTTCTGGTTTATTGGCAATATCTCAGTTAATTAAAAGACAATCCGTGGATGCATTTGAAGTCACAACCTGAAACACATTCCTTCTTTTATAACATATGGGAAAGTCTAAGTAATTGGCCAAGATATCAAGGAGAGATTTGTGGACTTGCACAATCGGGTTATCCTTGGGGTGCGATTTCTAAACAAGAAGACATTCCAGCCATCATACATAGGGAAGGGACGGGGTATTGTACAGAGGTGTGAATTTTGGTCCAAAATGTTCATATCAGCACAAGAACAAAAGCAAAAAGACTGTGTGAAGATTCTGGCTGAAGCTGATAAATGTGTCGTCATCTATCTAAAATGAGTCTGTGGGCGATAAGAGCTCTGCCAGGAAGAAAACCACTACTAATAGACAGATAAATGTTTTCAGATGCACAACAGGAATACCATCCCAACTGTGGTCACTGGCAGGGCAGCAGCACTCACGCTGTGGGGGGACTGGTGCATTCGCAAAATAGATGAGGAAAGAACATTTTGTGGCAATACTGAATATCAAGGACATCAGCCGGAAGTTAAAGCTTTGGCATAATTTTGGGTAATCCCAAATTACATAAAATGGGAAAGGTTTATTTCGAATTCATGTTGTATGGTGTATAGAAACTTCTGGTGTAAACTGTATACAGTAACTGTAGGAACTGACCACCAATTGTCACCAAGAGCAATGTATTAATAGTATCAAATCTGCCTTTTTAAGGCTTGATCATTTATTTCTATTATCTAGTATGTTGTGTTTGGTGGCTAATTTGAATATGTAATAGCTGTAGAATGTCCAAGGAATCCCATGAGGTCACTTACTTTATGACATCACGTTTCACCGGCTTTATGGAAATAGAATGCAAAACCATTGTTTTCTTCACCGAATACTGGGAAGAAGCGATTTTTGCTGTGTTCATAGCAAATAGAAGCGTGCGATAAAAATAAACCGCGAATGTGGAAGGATATAGAGTGAGGAGTTACCCGCACCTCGCAGGACCAAGACTCCGGTGACACCACGGAGAGTGTGAGGGGATTACGAGCCCCCCTCAACATCGGCTGAGCCCCAGACCTCAGACCCGTAAGCCCTGAAGAGGAGGAGGGTGGAGGAGTCCATGGATGAACCCCAGTGGCCAAAAGACCACGACTGAGCCTCAGCCAGGATAGCAGTGGCCGGATAAAACCCCTGTAAAACCGGAAGAGAGGAGAGAGGAGGATCCTGGAGTGAACACCCAGTGGCCAAAAAACCAAGGTAAGCCAAAACCTAGCCGAGAGCAGTTTTCCTGGTAAACTACTCACAAGACTACACAACACGGGGAACACTGCAGCGGTAGATCCTGCCTGGTAAGACAGGAGTTAATTGTTCAATGTGATGTCTTTCCATCAGCCAATCACATCTGTTCTAATATTGTATTGTAAGCTGGGATGCAGTTGGAGGAGTAACCACCACCTGACCAGTGGGAGTAATAAAACCCCTGGTGAGGAAAGTTCTAGAGAACAGTCAGACAGAAGGGTTAGTGAGACCAGTCAGTCAGTTAGTCTAGTGATAAGTGAGACAGTAGAGCTCTATGGAGTTAGTGAGAGTATAGGGGTATCATCCTACCTTCAAGGGTGATATCTGAAGTAACCCAGGACAAGCTGAAGCATCCTACTAGGACACAGCTACCTCCCAGCCTGCCCTTGCATCCAGATTGATTGACCCTCCACCTCTACGTTCACCCACTCTAAGGTTTAAAAAGAGGGAAAAAAACACAGTTCCCTTGCCCTTGCATCCAGGCTGGTGATCAATCCCTGTGGTTCCCTCTCCAAGTGCACCCCCAGCATCCTACCATTGTCAAGATTCGTTTGGCACATTATCCACTGTTCCTGTCGGTTCCAATAAAGAACTGTAAGTTACTTTTGTACAACATCTGCCTCCGTCTGATCCCTGCTACTACGGCTGTCACCATCACGGACACCCTATCCACTACACAGGGACTCATACTCCAGACCACAAAGCGTTGCCCCAGGGAGAACCACCATAACCGCCTCTCCCTCATCATTTCTTGCCAACACCACCTGCTGGAGACCTGCCAGGCTGTAGGACAGCCCTCCGGTCCCCATACCAAGCACTGTGACACTAGCGTTCTTAGGCCGCAAACACCAGCCACTCCGGTAGTCCAGGCCCCAAGTAAAAGGCTAGGCCCCAGTGGGGGATGTTGCATATGCTTCAATGCTAGTAGATAGCAATGAGCAGGTTGGTTTGAGACTTCAATACTTGATCCTGAACTTAAACCCAAACCGCACTTAAGTCAAAAGGGATGGGAATTTTAGCACCCAAAAATGTCTTTAAAATGATGACATCATCCAGCTCTTTGGGAAGTCCAGTCAAAAAAAGCCGGCAGACGCGGCATATGTCCACCATATACACCGCACACGTGTGAGGCTTCCCAAGAACCAGATGACGTCACCCTCACCGTGCATGTGCAGTGTACATAGCTATCAGGAAGCTGCATCTGACATCCCCCTCTCTAGAGCATATGGGGGGGAGGGAGAAAAGAATGGAGGCACGCATAACTACTATATAGAAAATCGCCAGGCCGCCTATGTTGCACACGATCGGCCGGCCCTAATTAACATATTTTTAAAAGTAGTTTTTCTCCAGGATGCCGCTATTTAAAACTTAACAAAAAGATGTTCCGTTACATAGAACTAAAGCCTGACCTGTAAGACCTGACCTGTATAAATAGTTTAGATCATGATTACCCAAGTGGTAGTTTTCCTTTAAAGGGGTTTTCCCATGAACAGAAGTTAGTCCCTATCCATAGGAAAGGGACTAACTTGCTGATCTGTGGGGGACTCAGTGATGAGGCGCCCACGGATCACAAAAACGAGGGGTCTAATGGGGTCTCACGTATCTCCATCAGATCCCTCGTCACTCTGGTAAATCTCCCCAATAGTTACAATGGTTGAAAAAAATAAATGGGTCCATCAAGTTCAAGGGAAGGGAATGGATGGGATAAGGAACGGATGTAAGGGAAACAATTTTATATTATAACCATCAATATTATTGTAATGTAAAAATGCATCTAAAACCTTGAAGCTCTCTGCTGTCTCTGCTGTGACCAGAGCCTGAGGTAGGCTATTCCACAGATTCACAGTTCTTTTAGTTAAAAGGCTTGTCTCCTCTGGAGATTAAAGGAAAGCAACCACTTGCAGACTAGTGTTTTTAGCTGAGCTCACTCACATATTGGCGTCTTCATGCTAATAAAGGCTCTTTTTTTCATTAGCTCCAAAACAGTGCCATTTCATTGTTTGGTTCTCCCTTATTACCTAGTTATGTATGCCTCTTCTGTGTGCATTTTTACCTCCTTCTTCTTCCCTTTGCCCTCTCTGAGAGCCAGTGACATCACCAAATAGCCAGGAAATCACCATAAAGGCAAGGGACATCGGGAGCAAGCTTTCTCTAAGGCAGGTCCACTTATCTCCATCACGGCTCCAGCATCGACTCCATGTCCCCGCATGGCCCATAGTAGGAATTGTGACGTCAGCTGCGATGGATGGGGGGGGGGGGTTCAGAAGGTGAGTACACTTTTTGTTTTTTTTCCTACAGGCATTATATTGGGGGCAGAGGGTGTATACTGGGGGGAGGGACTGCAGGCTATATATAACAGGGACTGGCTGGCTATATACTACAGGGGCAGGCAGGCTATATACTACAGGGGCTGCCAGGGTATATACTACAGGGGCAGGCAGGCTACATACTACTAGGGCTGGCTGGCTATATACTACAAGGTGCTGGCTGGCTATATACTACAAGGTGCTGGCAGGTTATAAACTGCAGGGGGCTGGCAGGCTATATACTACAGGGGCTGGCAAGCTATGTATTACAGGGGTGTGGCTGGCTATATACTGGGAGGCTGTGACCAATGCATTTCCCACCCTATACTGAAGTCAATAGGTTTTTTCAGTTTTTTTGTGTAAAAATTAGGGGTCTCGGCTTATACTCGGGTCAGCTTATACTCCAGTATATATGGTAAGTGACACATCGGTAATGGCTTTAATATAAATTTAAAATACAATTATATTTATTTTAGAATTGTTACATATAGATGGTATTTGACAAAGATGTACGGGAATAAAAACACAAGTCTGTAGTGGATAGCCACTTTTCAGAGCAGAATTTGCTACTTGTTTTTTCCTGGCAGAATTTTTTAAAAGCGATGCCAGACTATGCATCCTGTTCAGTGCTGATTCAATACCTGCTGAGAACTATGCCAAGAACACAGTACAGAGCTGATCTCCAGTGGATAGACCTGGCAGGACATCCAGCTGACTTGTGTTCCATAAAATGAAGCAAACTGCACCAAATCTTCCTGCATTTTATCAATATCAATATTCATTTTATAAATAAGTATAATTACCTTTGCTGAAGAAGATAAACTTACCTTTTGCATATCTGATCAATTAAACATATTAAATTTATAATGATAATGATACTAAAACATACTAAAAATATTCTCATTAGTATATTGATTATCATATTTTTCTTTACATCCATCATTAAAATTAAAGTATGTATTATTATAGATACATGTTAATGTTTAGTGTGTTGCTTAAAACCTTAAGTACAATGTTTATTGTAGCTTCAGGACAGAACATTTTTTTTTATTTTTTCATGCACAAATTCCAGAAGACATAACTTTTTTCTTTTATCTGACATAGACATACCAGTTCTTGTTGTTTGCAAAAAGAGTTGCATTTTACAATGGCTTCAATGTTAGTGGTAAAATATCCTAATTCTAAAAAATCTATTAAGATTTTCATGCGCGGAAATAAAACAAATAATTTTCTACTGTTTTATGTTATCTTTTAAAATATGTTTTCTAGTGCTAGCACCAATCGCAGCAGTAAACATGATAAGCCCCACAGTCCATCCCGACATCCATTATGTTGGTTGCCATGGGAATCCATATCTGTATTTTGGACATGAGAGTTGGGTGGGTGGATCTTGTTGGGAGGGTCACTAGGAAAGGATCTGTTGCTGCTGTTTGCAGGAGAATATCAGTCCTCACTATTGCTGGTGGTAAGAAGAAATCTCCAGGACTCCATGCTTCAGGTCATCCAAGAAGGAAGTCTTTTTATATTGCTTCGGGAATGGTATGTAGCAGGGCTGGTTGTGTTTGAAAGTTTGAATGCAGTAAAAATGTGTATGTCTGGAAGTTTGAATGCACAAATAAAGACAGGGCTCGGGCTCCTCATCAATTCTAAAAATGACTAGTAGACCCTGCACACACAGCACACTAAATATACAGTGAAACCTCTTTCCACAGGAAAGGGGTGGTCGGCATATAGGGAGCAGCTTCCATAGAGTATAATGGCACAAAAAATAAAATTGGAAATTGGGAGTGGTCCTCTCAGAGGTGGTTTTCTGGAGAGGTTTCACTGTGTGTGTATATATATATATATATATATATATATACATATATATATATATATATATATATATATATATATATATATACACACAAAGGCTTCGATAGAGGCTGAAACGTTCTGGTGTGGTATGAATAAATCATATTATTGTGGAGTGCTGCATTCTTTTGGACATATATATATATATATATATATTTATATATTGTGGGGAATTGCTCTGGTAGATGCTTTGTAGAAGTGCAGGAAGCAGGGACACACGCAGAGTTAAATCCAAAAATCAAGTGTTTATTCACACTTCCTTGTCAAAACACAAATTCAGCCTTGGCTTAGGCACATACAAAATACAAAATAATCCCTGCCCGGCTGAGCACTGCCTAGTACAATAACAGCAGCTAACTATACATGTACCAAGCTGCCTAGCACACGCTCTTGGCCAGCAGAATATCAGGAGGCACTCAGTTACCTTTGCTGTGTGAACACGGTCCAGCCTTCAACTTTCCAGGTAGTGCCGCACCTACGGCTTCTGGCCTGCAGTCTAAATCAGACTCTAACGAGGCCTGTGACCTGCACCTGTGGGCTATACAGAAACCCAGGACCGAAGCCCAGGTGGAGTAGGAGTCCCACTACCAGCCTACCCCTACTCCATAATAAGCATGCCCAGTACAGACATTACAAAGGTGTCTATGCTAGCTAGGCCAACATAGACCAGACAGACTTCTCCTGCTTACCACATGTCTGCATTAACCATTGGGTTACTGCAGACAAATTCAGGGCATTTATCACATTCTTTTTTATCTGTCTGTAAGACAGATAGCGGTTCTCCCAAATGACACCTCTCACAATATATATATAGAAATACGACAGCACTCCAATTAGTGAAAATAAAGTGGTGTTTTATTTCACCTCTTGGTGGTGTAGGTGGGCATGTTTTAATATATCTTTTTCTTTGTGGTGTAGTACATTACTGCATGATCATTTCTTGCTATGATGCAAAGCTCCAGTGCTCTGTGCTGTCAGCTCTGTGTCTCCCTACCTTGCTCTTAACTAGATCTATGTACAAGCAATAACACTAATTCTGTGTCATGATTGGCTGAGCTGTTTGGGCATGTTCACATAAATGTGCTCATTATTTGGCCTTAGCTGATGTCACAACCATAAAGTCCCACCCACTTCAGGAGAAACAGAGGATTTTGCAGATGGGGATGATGGATATATGAGGCTATATCTCAGGATAGGTAGAATTCAGAAGCATGATATAGGTAATGTTGGAATTGTTGTCAAAGGCTCTTTCCAGCTGTACTAAAAATATTTTTGTCAAGTAACTTCACAGTTACACTTTAATTTTGAATGCCCAGATGGGGAAAGCACTTTAAAGAAAGACATTCCTGTTACTGACCTATGTTTGTGCCACAACACACTTCCACAAACATGTATTGTGAGCATCAGATATTGCTAACGTTCAAATTATTATGAGGGTGCATATCCATTCATGCTGTCATTAAAACAACTAAATAGTTGCACAGTTCTAGGAAAAGATCCTGAAGAAGCCTAATTTAACTGCATTGGTAGGAGATTTTTCAATGAACTGGTCACATGTGTACATAACTTAAGCATTAAACATGTATGCAAATCAGCTGTGTATAGATGCTTCAACCATGACATCCAATTACATTGCATTTACAGTCCTAATTGTGAAGATTGAAAAACTAAACATGCATCTGTAGCCATGGGGAAAGAGTATATATATATGTCGAAAGGCAAGCAGCACTCCAAATGCTAAAGAAACGTTGAGGTAAAGTTAATTTCATGTGCTGCAACGTTTCGGTGAACAACACCATTGACCATAGTCAAGCCTTTCTTTGTAGTTTGGAGTGCCGCCTGCCTTTCTACATGTACCTACTAGAGGCCTTGCCAGCACCTGCGGTCACTGCACCCCTTCTTATCATGAGCTTGTACTGTTTAATATATTTATATACAGAAATGTGTCCATATATCATGTAGATTGGTAGATGGTGCATCCTTAACAAACAAAAAATTAACTAAATGAACAAGACCATATTAGATTAATAAATCTCATAAGGATTGTTCAATGTAAAACTTCAGTAGTAAGATGACAAACACTAATAGCGCAATTATTGTCATCACCAATAGATTCCAATAGAAAACTAAGAAAAGGAAGTAAAGATAACACAAAACAAATTACACACTCACCTAAGGTCCTCTTCCTCCCGGTCCTAGTGATGGTCTCAACCTTAACCCCTTAAGGACGCAGCCTGTTTGCAGGTTAAGGCTCGCAACTTTTTTTTGAAATTTGACCAGTGTCTCTTCCTGTGGTAATAACTTTTCAACGCTTTAAGATATCTCTGTGATTTTGAGAATGTTTTCTCGTGAGACATTGTAGTTTATGTTAGTAGTGTCATTTTGGTGATCCGTTCCTTTTTTGGGGGGTAAAAATTCAAAAATTTAGGAAAAATTTGAAAAAAATGACTATTTTCAAAGTTTCAAATGTTATACTTTTTAGACAAAAAGTGATACCACAAAATTTTTTTGATAGAAACCTTTTGCCATTGGTCTTCTTTTTATATCCATTATTTGTTTTAAGTTTCCATTTTTTTTATGGATGTGAGAAGGTTTGAAGTTTTAGTAGCAACTTCTCAGATTTTCTTGAAATTTGAAAAATGCGAACTTTTTGGTGATCAATTCAGTTTGGAAGTGCCCTATAAAGGCTTCTGTACTATATACCCCCACAAGTAACACCATTTTATGAACCTAACATCTCAACCTATTCAAATCAGCATTTAAGAAGTCTGTTAACCCTTTAGTTATTTTTCCGGAAGCATATGAAAATGGAGTGGAAATTTTGAAATTTCAATTTTTGATTTCAATCTTTCCAATTTAGCCCTAAAATGGATACATTCAGAAGGAATTTGAGGTAAATATATATTCCTAATTTCTTGCCCTGCTTCTTCCGAGTACGGTAATACCAGACATGTGGATGTCAGCTGCTGTTTCCCCGCACAGCGATGTCCAGAACAGAGTTAGCGATACTGGGAATTTGGAAGGCCAATTTGGCTGCAAATATTTTGTGGTGCCACAGTGTAATTGAAGAGCCCCTGAAGTAAAAGTACAATAGAAAACCCCCCAAAATGTCACCATTTCGGAAACTAGACCCCTCAAAGAATTTATCGGTGGTTGTGGTGAGCATTTTAACCCCCAACACGCTGGTCAAAATTGAATGCAAAGTAAATGGTGCAGAGTAAAAATTGCGTTTTTATCTCAAAAATGTCATGTTTTCCCAATGTTTCGCTCCTGAACTACATGTGAAACCACAACTTTAAGAGCACAACAAGGAAATACATACCCAGTGTAATGAAAGCCCACTAATTGACTCTACATCGCTCGGCTTCAGCAGGTTAGTAGAGCGACATGCGTGCTAACTAAAACCAGAATCAAGTTCATCAGCTAATATGCTGTATTAGGGGAATACCAAGTTAGTGACTTATAGGAAACAATATAATCATTAATATAGTACATCAGATGGCAGTCTTATTATTAAACCATTGTGGGACTTACTCGTGGCAACGTTGCAGGATCCGAAAGCCTTACCGCGATTGCGTAGCTTCCGTTCCTTATCTCCCCTCTGAGCGCCAGAGTTTTTATTTTCTCAATAACTGTAACTAGATAAAATGCACAGATACCCCCGTTACCATGCTAAAAAATGTTGGTAAAGCCTAGAGATATGTCTGTCATTGAAATTGTAACCACTGTAACATGTTCACTGATGGTTTTTTCAAGGGACAATCGTTGACTAATCCAAATATTGTATGTGTACAAGCAGTGCAAGATGACATGCTAAAAATGAATCGTGTGTGTAACAATTTACTGAAAGATAGGGATATTGTTGGTAGTGTTTATTCGTGAACTGAACAAAATTTTTTTGTGTGTTTTTCCATATATTTGCAGGTATACATCTATTCATACCCACACTGTATCGACTTTAACATTACCAGATTTACTTTTGTTTGAATTGTCATAGTTTAAATAATATGATGGAGATACGATGATTCCAATGGCATGCCCTTTTGGATATAAATCTTGGGCACACTTGTGTGTAGGATTTTATTTAAGTTTTTCACAGCTGTTTAATAGGTAACATACTCTTACTATATGACTTGTTATCTGATGAAATTATATATAGGTAGTTGAAAAAACGACACTTCAGATTCTTATTTTTTGTTTTTGTGAACTTTAAAAAGTACGTGTGTCCCTAGTGTTTACTGTTCGCGTAATGTATAGATCTTTGGATAACTGAATGTGGTCCATATCCTCTTTTATTTAAACGGTTTGATATAATTTGGCATTCTTTATTGAATGCGTGTGATCAATACAGCTCCTCGCGAAGCCCGTATGAATTCTCCAACGCGGGTAGATTATCAATACATGCTTGAGGGTGACAACTATAGCTTGCTTATAGGATGGAGTTACTAATAGTAGGTTTGCGATTATAATGAGTAGTGGTAAAATGACTTAGTAGACATTGCATTCCCCTCTAAAACAATGATCCAGGAAAGAGTATAAGTTCATTTTCCATCTAGAAGCGTAAAGCTTAGGTATGCAATCACTTACAGTTTTATGATGCTAGCGAAATCAGCGACACCTGCTCACCGCCAAAAAAGAATGAGCAGCGCTGTCATCAATATCACCTACCATACCAAAAAAGTGACTGTACCTGAAAGAGGTTTGACACGCTATATAAATATCTTCCTACCACCATTGAAACGACAGATATATTAGCTAGTGTTGGCGAGAAACATGAACCCATGGGGATCCTGAGTTATGTAGAAAAAATTCCCATTAAAAGAAAAAAAGTTATTAGATTAGAAAAAAGTGACAAAATGAAGGCTTTCCGCTAATACGTATAATCTGTCAATCTCTGCATTGATGATTTTCACGAGCCAATTAAGGCCAATATCATGGAGGTATATAGAAGTATAGAAGAAGCGATTGAAGATGCTCACAAGAAATCCATTGTAATGCCATCATAGCATTGTATTTGTGTCATAACTCTTAGACTTCCTTTTAGTTTCTTCGTATATAACCTGCCCTTTTTTTAACAATGGTTGGAGATAGGTATATAACCCACACTAGCCTTAAACGTCCGTCAGAGAACCCATAGCCTGCAATGATGCGGAAGCCAGAGCGGCGAGGCGAAGAAAAATCTGTTTGTGATAACTTAGGCGTATAAAGCGGGAATATTGATTATTTTTCAAGGCAAAGAGACGGGAAGTAGGCTATAGGAATCACTTCTACTATCGGAAAATATATCCAAATTGCCCCATGGGATGAATTCTCTAAGGTGGCGTATAGTATTGGATGGATCACTCCTAGTAATTTTTTATATACGATTGTTGTGCATACTAACATGTACGTAGATGAAGTATTCTACGTATAGACCATAGTCAATACAGCATTAGAAACCCCCCTTATCAGCTGATTTATAATAAAGATAATGCCGGATTGTACCCCAATCATTTAGTGATTTTCGTGTTGATGCTATATTATGCTTGTTTAATTGTCTTGAAGTACTTCAAGATGTTTTAAATCCCGTTCAACTAGAGTTTGAAACATAATCCCTCTCTAGTGATCTAGAGGCATAAGGTAGAACCCAGGATTCATAATTTATCATTGGGGGAATGTCCAGTAGATAATATTATATTGGTCGATTCATAGCCACTAGATCTGTAATGTCAATGTGATCAGATCTGAAATTCAAATCATCATATTCATGCTGACTGTTCATTATCATCTGTTCCTCGAGTCATGAGTGAAAATTCATCTCTTGAAAAAAGTCTCCTGACGAGTAAGTAAACGCATGAACTTTTAACATCTAATAGAGTGCATCTAAAGCAGTCACAAAGCCACGCGTATAGGAACAAAATTAGTACCTTTTCTTAGTACTTGTATCTGGTCTTCTGTCAAAAAACATGCCGACAGGTTGCCAATTGTTATTCTTAGTTTCTTGTTGGTTGCAATGCTGTGAAGCGGTATCGAACCTGGTTGTATACTGGATTCGGTTCTAACGTTTATATGGTTGCGAAACCTAGCCTCACTTCTACATTATGTTCTGCCCTTGGGGGTCTAGATCTTCTGCGGATTTTGGAGAGGTTTTTTTGCTGTTGTTGTTTTGAGACGACTCTTTAGACTTCGTACATTCTGACTGGT
This sequence comes from Engystomops pustulosus, assembly GCA_019512145.1. Taxonomy (NCBI): domain Eukaryota; kingdom Metazoa; phylum Chordata; class Amphibia; order Anura; family Leptodactylidae; genus Engystomops; species Engystomops pustulosus. The sequence continues at coordinate 57,874,092 of CM033648.1, read as the reverse complement.
TGTTAACGGGAAGGCACTATGCACCCTCCTGACTGATCACTATATGAAGTCCTCCGACCAAATTCAGCATCGCAGATACCTGTTCAGACGGAAGTGAAAAACACATCAAAATCATTCTGGGGTTACCCGGTTAGGGCAATACCCCATAGGAGGCAATAATCTGTAGGATGGAGACACGGCAGGGCTCAAAAGGGAATAACTTGTTGGAGCACAGACATTGTACATTTTTTTTTCTTTTTGGCATCATGAAAGATTTGTAGATGCCAATAGGGGCCAGTACAGTAGAAAACCCTAAGAACTGACCCTATTTTGGAAACTACACCCCTCCATGAATTAATCTAGGGGTATAGTTAGCATTTTAACCCCACAGGTGGACCCCTGAAAAAGTGCATAATGGATAGTGCATAGTAAAAATATCATTATGTCATTTTGTGCCCAGCTGCTGCCATGGGAGAAACAAACACCCTAAAAATCATGATGCATGTTTTCCCGGTAAAGCATACGGGACAGTAATCTACAGGCTGGGCACATGGCAGGGCTTAGAAGGGAAGTGCGGCATGGGCATGATGTATAAGCTGTGCGTCAGGGTAACAACAGGGTACTCTAAAAATCCAGGGATGTATGATAAATTCGGAAGCAATCTTTCATACATAACCCTGGTTTTTCTGGGCATGTCTCACAGTGATGAATGGTGTCCTTCCGAATGCCATTTTGGAGCACACCCTGCACCTCTTTGTGACCTTCCCTTGCTGGCTGTTTGGGGAACACTCTCCTGGAAAGTGCTGCCCTGGTACAATACGTGATGTGGCCTCACTTCCAGATGTGCTAGCACTCCCCCCTTCCGGTCTCCAAAAAGAAAGTACTTTATTACCACCTCTTGAAATTCCAGGAAAGTTCCCCTCTGGCCGGCATATCGATGCAGCACATAAGCATTATACAATGCCATCTGCATGATGTGCACGGCCAGCTTCTGTACCACACCCTCGACTTCCGCATGGCATTTACGGCTGAACACCTGGTCAGACAAGTCCACCCCTCCCATTGTATTGTATAATCAAAATACAGTCTGGCTTGGGGGTTTCTGTACTGGCACCTCGTACTGGGACAGGGTGGTGGTGTGTGCTCATGTATTGTGGTTAATACAAGGACCTCTCTCTTGTCCTTGTACTTAACACACAATACAGAGTCGCTGCATAGTGCCCTGCTTTCGTGCCTTTTAAGTTTTTGCCCAAGCAGCGACTTAGGGAGACCTCTCTGATTTCTGCGTACAGTGCCGCATGCCGCAGTATTTCTGGAAGTGAGGCACTTGAACAGGGTGGTGCTGGTTAGAAATTGTCCAGGTAGAGGTGGTAGCCCTGGTCCAGCAGTGGGTGCACTAAATCCCACACTATCTTCCCTGAACACCCAGGAAGGGGGGGCATTCTGGGGGCACTATAGTGGAGTCCTTCCCTTCATATACCGACTTGTTATGTGTACCCTGATGAACTTTCGCACAGCTTATACATCTTCACACCATACCTTGCCCTCTTATTGGGCAGGTACTGGCGGAAGTGAAGTCTCCCTTGAATTGTACAGGGACTCGTCTATGCTCACATGTTTGCGGGGGATATGCCTGGGCAAACTTGGCACTAAAATGATCTAATATGGGCCTGACCTTAAATAACCGATCATAACTGGGGTCACCTCTGGGTGGGCACTGTGTGTTGTCAGTGTAGTGCAAAAACTTATGGATGGCTTCAAAGCGCATCCTGCTCATTGCCATGCGGAACATGGGGGTGTGGTACAGTAATGTCTGTGCTCCAGTAGTCCCTGATTGAAGGCTTCTTTACTATCCCCATAAGGAGTATTATGCCCCAATACTTGTGCATCTCTGCTGCAGTGACGGGTCCACCTGTAGGGTTGTGTCATAAAAGGACGTGGGGTTTTGGCAATATGTTGTGCAGCTAGAGATTGGTCTGATAAATTAATTCACAGCTCTCATCAAAAAAAAACTTAAAAAAGTCCACAGCTCTGAGCCCTGTCGTGTCAAAGTTAATTCCAGGATGGCCCAAAAAGTCAGGGACCTGAGGGGTATAATTATCTGGGGCTACCCATGTGGGGTCAGTGGAAGCCCCAGACGCTTCTCCTGCAGAATCCCAGAAACTTCTCCTGCAGAAGTCCCGGCATTCTCCTGCAGAAGTCCAGGCACTTCTCCTGCAGAAGTCCCAGGCACTTCTCCTGCAGAAGTCCCAGGCTTCTCTCTGCGAAGTCCCTGGAACCCTACGGCGCCTTCTTGGGGGTCCTTCCAGGTCACTGGAAGATGAGCAGGAGGATGATGATAGGTAAAAGGGACCATCATCCCCACTAGCTGACTCGGTGTCACGAGGCAAGCATGTTATATGCTCCCACACGGTGTAAACGTCTTCTGAGACATTGCACACAAAAAAAATAGAGAACTAGAAAAATTAGATAATGTCACCAAACTACACGGATAACCGTCTAGCAGGCACACAAAAAAAAAATATAATGCACACCAACTACACGGACAAGCCCGACAAAGCAACACAAAAAATAATGTGCACTAAACTACACGGACAAGCCGCACAGATAGCAACACAAAAAAAAAAAGATAATGCACACCAAACTACACACGACAAGCCGCACAGATGGCACACACAAAATAATGTGCACTAACTACACGGACAAGCCGCACAGATACCACACAAAAAAAAAAAGATAATGCGCACCAAACACACGCCAGCCGCACAGATGCACACAAAAATAATGCCAATAAACCACGGACAACCGCACATAGCACACAAAAAATAATGCGCACTAAACTACACGGACAAGCCGCACAGATAGCACACAAAAAAAAAAAAGATAATGCACACCAAACCACAACGACCAGCCGCACAGATGGCACACAAAAAATAATGCGCACTAAACTACACGGACAAGCCGCACAGATAGCACACAAAAAAAAATAATGCGCACTAAACTACAAACACACGGACAAGCCGCACAGATAGCACACAAAAAAAATAATGCGCACTAAACTACACGGACAAGCCGCACAGATAGCACACAAAAAAAAGATAATGCACACCAAACCACACGGACCAGCCGCACAGATGGCACACACAAAAAGTAGCTACGTACGGGCGCTCTGGAAAAAAAATTACCAGGCACCGAAAAAAAACCTATGTGCACCGCGCAAAAAGGCGCTACAAATGCACCTAGCTTGCCCTAAGACAAACTAACTACCGCTAAGACGCTAAAGATTCTGTGCAGCGCTATTCACACGGCGCACTGAAAAGTGCGTCCAGTGCAGAACAACGCTAACACAGCGCACTGAAAAGTGCGTTTGGGTTCAGAGGGACAGACAGGGAAAAACGGAAGACACGTGGGATCACACAGGCGATCACACAGGGAACACCAGGACACAGGAAAAAAAACAGATAGGGATGGGAATTTGTAGGGAACAATAGGGATCAGATAAGGATCAGAACACTATTTAATGTAAAAGTGTATTTTGGTGCACACAGTAACGCTCTCTCTCTCTCCAGCGATACCAAACCAAAATGGTGCCGCTGGAGGAAGAGGAAGGGGCTAAAACCACGTTTTTTAGCCCAAATCGCTGTAATTGGCCAGTCAGGTTTGACTGGCCAATCACGTTCCAGGAAAGTTCCCTTGGCAGGAAACCGATGCCAGCACATAAGGCATATACAATGCCATCGCATCATGTGCGCGGCCAGCTTCTTGTACCACACCCTCGACTTCAGCATCGGCATGGTACGCTGAAGCACCGGCAGACAAGTTCCACCCTCCATGGATTTGTTATAATCTAAAAAATTACAGTCTGGCATTGGGGGTTCTGTACGGGCACCTCGTACTGGTTACAGGGGTGGTGGGTGTGATCATGTATTGTGTTAATAAAAGGACTTCCCTCTTGTCTTTGTGTACTAACAAACAGTACAGTAATACAAAGTGTTAGTGCAGAGAAACAATTGTATTGCAATTTATCAAATATGCCATTGAAGTGACAAAAGAATTTTGCCCAACTCATGCCACTGGGGAAGAACACATCAAAAATCATTCTGTGGGTTACCCTGGTTAGGGCAACACCCCATAGGCGGCAATAGTCTGTAGGATGGAAACACGGCAGGGCTCAAAAGGGAATAACTAGTTGAAGCACAGACATTGTACTTTTTTTTTCTTTTTGGCATCATGAAAGATTTGTAGATGCCAATAGGGGCCAGTACAGTAGAAAACCCTAAGAACTGACACTATTTTGGAAACTACACCCCTCCATGAATTAATATAGGGGAATAGTTAGCATTTTAACCCCACAGGTGGAACCCTAAAAAAGTGCATAATGCATAGTGCATAGTAAAAAATAACCATTATTGTGCCCAGCCGCTGCCAAGGGAGACAAACACCCTAAAAATCATGATGCATGTTTTCCTGGATGAAGCAATAACCCATACGGGGCAGTAATCTACAGGCTGGGCACATAGCAGGCTTAGAAGGGAAGGTGCGGCATGCGGCACGATGTATAAGCTGTGCATAGTACATCAGGGTAACAACAGGGTACTCTAAAAATCCAGGGATGTATGATAAATTCAGAAGCAATCTTTCATACATAACCTGTGTTTTTCTGGGCATGTCTCACAGTGATGAATGGTGTCCTTCCGAATACCATTTTTGGAGTACACCCAGCACCTCTTCTGTGACCTTCCCTTCTTGGCAGTTTTGGGAACTACTCCTGGAAAGTGCTGCCCTGGTACAATACGTGATGTGGCCTCGCTTCCAGAAGTGCTGGCACTCCCCCCTTCCTGGTCTCCAAAAAGAAAGTACTTTATTACCTCCTCTTGAAAAAAAAAAAAGCTAATGCACACCAAACTACACGGACAAGCCGCACAGATAGCACACAAAAAAAAAAGATAATGCACACCAAACTACACGGACAAGCCGCACAGATGGCACACACAAAAAATAATGTTCACTAAACTACACGGACAAGCCGCACAGATAGCACACAAAAAAAAAGCTAATGCACACCAAACTACACGGACAAGCCGCACAGACGGCACACACAAAAAATAATGTGCACTAAACTACACGGACAAGCCGCACAGATAGCACACAAAAAAAAAAAAAATTTAATGCACACCAAACCACACGGGAAGCCGCACAGATGGCACAAACAAAAAATAGCTAAGTGCACCCAACTACGGGTATACCTACGGCGCTCTGGAAAATAATATTACCAGGCACCGAAAAAAAAACTATGTGCACCGCGCAAAAAGGCGCTACACATGCAGCTTGCCCTAAGACAAACTAACTACCACTAAAGATACTGTGCAGCACTATTCACACAGCGCACTGAAAAGTGCAGAACAACGCTAACACAGCGCACTGAAAAGTGCGTTTGGGTTCAGAAGGGACAGACAGGGAAAAACGGAAGACACGTGGGATAACACCAGGTGATCACACAGGGAACACACAGGACACAGGAAAAAACAGATAGGGATAGGGATTTGTAGGAAACAAAAGGGATCAGATAGGGATCAGAACAGTAATTATAGTGTAAAAATGTATTTTGGTGCACACAGTAACGCTCTTTCCTCTCTCCAGCGATACCAAACCAAAGTGGTGCCGCTGGAGGAAGAGGAAGGAGCTAAAACCACGTTTTTTAGCCCAAAATCACTGCAATTGGCCAGTCAGGTTTGACTGGCCAATCGCGGCGATCAGTGGGCGGGACCGATTTGATTGTTCCGCACTAAACTACACGGACAAGCCGCACAGATAGCACACAAAAAAAATAATGCGCACTAAACTACACGGACAAGCCGCACAGATAGCACACAAAAAAAAAAAGATAATGCACACCAAGCCACACGGACCAGCCGCACAGATTGTTGAAAATGTAGGAACTTTTTTTGAGGTCATGAGTAGAAAAGCATCAATTCTGTACTGGATTTTTTACTTTTTTTTTTTTTCGTGTTCACCGTATAGCCTAATAATCCTGTTGTCTTTATTCTATGGGTCGATACGATTACGGGGATACCAGACATGAATATTTTTTCTTAAGTTTTACTAAATTTGCCAAATAAAACCCTAATGTGGGGAAAAATCTATCATTTTTGCATCGCCATCTTCCAAGTGGCATAACATTGTTACGTTTTTGGCTACAGAGCTGGTTGATGGCTTGTTTTTTGCGGGACATGTTGTTCTTTGCAACAACATCATTCTGGAGTACATATGTTTTGTTGATCACTTTTTATTGCATTTTTAGTGGGATATAATAGGTAAAAATCATAATTTTTGGCGGGTTTTTAACGGTTTTTTTTTACGGCGTTCATCATATGGGTTCAATAGTTATTTAGTTTTATTCTATGGATTGTTACGGACGCAGTGATACTATATATGTGGGGTTTGTGTTATGATTTTGACTTTTTTGAGCGTTATATGTCTCTTTATATGTTTTGGGGCTTATGGGCATTTTTAGTGATTTATAAAGTAATTTTTTATTGAAAAACATTTTTTTTTACATTTTTTTACATGATCCACCTTGGGACATGAACAAGCAATCATCTGATTGCTTGTTCTTGATAATACTCTGCAATACTAATGTATTGCAGGGTATTATCAGTGCCAGCCTATGCAGATGCATAGGCTGACACTAAGCCTTTAAGATGACGTCACAGACGCCAACTTAAAGGTAAACCCTCCAGGCTTCTCTGGGGTCCCGATCGGACCCCAGAGGTGCCAAAGCAGCGATTGGCCCCCCCGAAAACGGTGCGGGGGGGCCGATTGTGGGGTAAAGACCCCCAGAAGGCATGTTAAATGCCGCGGTCGCGTTGACCGCGGCATTTAACGGGTTAAACACCCGCGATCAGAGCCCACTCCGACCACGGGTGTTAGCCAGGGATGTCAGCGGTAAATTACCGCTGAAATCCCGCGGCTAACGATGCCGGTTCGGCTGCCGTGCAGCGCTGAACCGGCATCGTATTTGCGCCGTAGCTGTACTGCGCTGAGCGCTAATCGTCGGAAGCTGCGCAGTACAGCTACGGCGCGGAGCGCTAAGGGGTTAAAGGGATGTGTTACAGCTTTCCTCTCTTTCCTATGATTACACTTCCTGGCTTCCTGTATTTTCATCTATTTTGCCTTAATCCTAATTCTAGAAAAAATTATCTCAATCCTTTCTATTGTATCTTCTGTTGGTTTCTTCATTCACAGACAAAGTTGCAGAAAACTTTGGGCCACATTTATCACTTCTGTGCGCCTAAGTGTAGTAGTTGCGCCTAAATTCTGGCGCACTGTTTTGCCAGAATTATCACAAGCTACAACCATCTGTGATAAGTATATTTTCTGCAATGGGGTTCGTTATTCGAGACGAGCACTCGAGCATCGGGAAAAGTTCGTCTCGAATAACGAGTACCCGAGCATTTTAGTGTTCGCTCATCTCTAGTCGACAGCCAACTTGCCTGCGGCTTCACAACCCAGGACGGAGCTCACTCACTGATGCACACTGATACAGACTGATACTCCTGCCGGCAACAGCATGAGGAGTACTACAAGCTGCAGATAGATAAGTTATTTAATGGGGAAGGAAAGCACAGGAGATCTAGTGTGTTGTGGAATAGTAGAGATGTAGGAGATCATAATGTGTCTGCTTAGAGAGTCCCCTCCCACACTGGGAGTGATAGGACCTAAAACAGCTTTAAAACTGAGTAAAACTGTGAAGTAAAGGGTTAAAAATTATCTTAATTGTGTTAACACCACTAGTCGGTTGCGATCTGAAAATGCCTGACTGGCATAGATTTAGGCGCAGCCTGCGAATTTTCACATGTGAAAAGTCGCTGACTGCAGTGATGCATGGGGACAGTTATTATTTCAAGGCTGACATGGCGCAGAGGCCCTGATAAATATGCCCCATTATCTGGGATTGCCATATAAAAAGCAGGCCGGAGTGCAGGGACAAGATCTCCAGTGCTCTTGGATGCTAATTATTCATGCCCCCTACATGACGTCACCTCCCTCTCGGAGAGAGGTAAAGTCAATGCGTGATAAATGACTCCCTTTCCTTTTTATGAGTCTTTTTTCTCCATGTGTCAACATTAAAGATGACCACTGCTGGGATCGGGATGAAGAGGATCTTCGGTGAGTATGTGTAGTTTGTTTTGTGTTTCCTTACTGGTAGTTTTCATTAAACCCAACTGGCTAAAAATATTGATGGTTTTTGTATCTGGCACTTCCACAGAGGAGCTGGTCTCAGCATATAATATCATGACTTTTAATAAGCCTAATGAATCCCAACTATACACCGTAATGAAGAGATTGAAGAGATGTCGAAACAGTGTTGTCTACAGTAGGGAATCTGTTTCTTCTGGAATAGATATACTGGTTTTGCTTTAACCCCTTGCTGCCAAAGCCACTTTTACCTTCCTGACATGGTCCATTTTTTCATATCAGCCCTGTGTCACTATAAGTGGTTATAATGCTTAACATATCTAAGTGTTTTTGAAAGTGTTTTCTCGTGACACTTTGTACTTTATGTTAGTTGAAAAATTTTGGTGGTATGTTCTGCATTTATTTATAAAAAAGGGATATTTGGTGAAAATGTAAAAAAATTTTCAATTTTCGAAATTCAAAATATTCTACTTTTTCGACACTTTTTGAAAATGGCTACATTGAGTTAGCTGAAACGTTGCTGTTTGCCCACATGTGAATAAAAACTTGAAACTGATGGAGTGCTGCTTCTCCGCTTGGATTTTCGACACATAGATACAAAACCAAAGAAACTAGATAAATAACATTTACTGAATGTATGATTTATGTCTACATGGTTTTTTATGCATCCTCTTATTTTTGTAGGATGTTATGGGGTTTTAAACTTTAGGTGCGATTTTTCACATTTTCATAAAAAACACAAAATCACACTTCTGAGGGACCTTCTCAGATTTTAAGTCACTTTGAGAGACCTAAATAATTGCAAACCCACATAAATTACCCCATTATATAAACTACACCCCTCAACGTATGTAAAACAACTTTATTAACGTTTGTTAACCCTCTAATTTTATAACAGGAGGTTATAACAAGGGTTAAGTCAAAATTGCGTGCAATTTAGAAATTTTTTTGGCTAAATTAATGTGTTTTTCAAAAACTGTTTACATTTAAGGTGATTAAAATACCATAATGCTCCACAAAGTTTGATGCCCAATTTCTCCCAAGTACAACAATACCTTATATGTGGCGCTAACCTGCTATATGGGCATTGAAGGGAAGCTGCACCATTCAGAGCAGATTTGCATTGTCACAATCTTTATTTATTTGCTACCTTTATTTTTTCAGCAATTTGGACATATAAGGGCTTATTTTCTGCGAGACTAGATGCACTTTACAAAAACTTAATTTTAGTGGGTCATTAGCTTATTGATTGTCATTGCCATGTTCCGGGTCGCAGGCTCACCCATGTGCCTTCGTGTGCCTCCTCATGCCAGAAGCCTCACTTACCTAGCCGGGCTCCAGCGACGGACTCCTTGCTTCAGGCGCGCTTCCCCTCCTCCATGGCGCTGGCCACCTGACAACCTGTAAATGCTCAATTTCTTCCTTTGACCCCTGCCGGATCTTTGTGCTTCTATGCCTAAGAGAAAAATTTGTTTCCTGTCCTTCGCGTTTATCCTGATTTTCCCTTGTGACCTTGTTCCCGTACTGACTCTGATCCTGTGCTGCCTGTCCTGACCTCCCGCTACGTCCCCCCGACTGTGATTTTGTGCCTGTCTTGACTTCCTGACTGTGCCCGACCACGAGTTTGCAGCTTTGCAACAAGCTCTGGTGAAAACCCGGTATCGCTTAGACTCCGGTCTAAGGTTTCGGTGTACATCATCGTCCGGGGTAGGTCAGTGGGTCCACTACCCCAGGTTTCTGACATTGATAAGAATTTATTAACTCTTCAGTGTATTGAAGAAAAGAAAATTGTGAATTCTGGTTTCCTTTCTTTTTGTATTTTTTTGGGGGGCGTACACTGTACCATAAAAATATATGTTATGTTTGTTCTATTGATATTGATTACAGTGATACCTCATATATATATATATATATATATATATATATATATATATATATATATTTACAATTTTACTAAATAAAAACTAATATAAAGAAAATATCATTTGTTTTCGTATCGCCATCTTTTTGGAGACATAACTAATATTTTTTGGTTGACAGAGCTGGGCTTATATTTTATGTTTGAGTAGTTCGCCATTTTGGCGCACATAACTTTTTTTTATCACGTTTTAGAACTTTTATGTAAAGATATTTTATGAAAACTTTACATTTATGGCAAGTTTTCGGGTTTTGTTTTTACAGCATTCACCAAGTGGGTCCAATAATGTTTCTAATATATTATACAGATTGTTACAGATGCAGAGATGCCAATATGTATGGCAAAAAAACCATTTTTTTAATGGTTGGCTACAACAAGCTTTTATTCACCAAGCATGCTGCGCAGGAGGCAGGCCAGCTCATGTAGTACATCGCACAGCCCCCAGAGCAACGGATCACACCCCCCCCAAAGTAAGCTCCACCCCCCCTTCCTCCAGGGGGCGATTAAGTATTCTTATTCTATACTTGACATTATAGTACTACATCATGTTCCACTCTTGCTCTTTCAGCTGTTAAAAATATCTGTGGGGGCCTTACAGTGTGTCTGGGGCAAAATGGACAGAGTCAAGCAGGCCATCAAGTGCAAGAAGCAACTCAAGGTGGGGAAGGCATCCTCCCCTTGCTTTGGATTGTTTTGTTTGTGACTGTGTTTGCTAATCTCTGAGGACTGCTGAAAGTTCCCTGGGAAAGTCTGTGTCCTGCAAGTGGGATAGCTCCTTCCCTTTCAAATGGGAAGCTCCATGGTTCTATGCCGGGGTTGTCGAATTTGTGAGGGATCACCATCTGCAGGAAATTAAACTGAACCAGTTTAAGCCCAAGACCTTTCACAAGCTCATTGGAGCTTGAAGGCCAATGTGTCTTAAAAATTGACTTCTCAGCAGCAGAAGGACTTATCGTGGATGGCCATCAAGGGGGTCTGCCCCTGAGAGCTTTCATTTATGCTCAGAAACTGTGCAAGATGTGCTTCTGTCCCAGGTGCCCCTGGTGGGTGGAAACACCCATCCAACTGCTTTGGGAGTGCCCTTTTGCTCAGTGCTTGTTGGATTTCCAAGCTTCTGTTCTCAGGAACAACATAATACACCACACTGTGCTTTATGGACTCTTTCATGGACACACACTGTAGAAGCTATCCAGGATGCCTGGCACCTTATTAACTGTTTTAAGGATGCCATCTGGTATGCCCAGAGATGCCTCACATGGTGCAACCAGGAAGAAGAGACCCACTATCCTCTCCTTTTCCCTTAAGCTTTGTGCCTGTGAGCAAACCACCATGCACCTCAATTTTCCAGCCCCCTCTTCACTCTTCCCACGTTTCTTTATAGGTTGTTGCTGCCACTGAAATTTTGGTTATTTTTAGTTTGATAAAGCTGGTAGCATTGCATTTTGACATTAGGGTGCTATAGCCTGTGCTTTGTGTCAGTGATGCTAGGAGTGAAACCGAAAGTGCATTGTCCGTCGATAATGCACTGTGCCGCGATTCACTAAGATCGGATGCCAGATCAGTAGCTCCAATGATAATCCATCTCTATCCACACCTTCTTGCTTCTTGTGTAGTCCTGGCAGCCAAGGAGGTGTCGCTTTAAAATAGCTGTCTTGGACCGCAGGAGGAAGCCTTTAGTCACGTCTAGCAAATTCTGTGCTGGGGTAAAGGCCTGGGTGCCCACAGAAAGGGCTCTGAGTGCCACTTCTGGTACCCGTGCCATAGGTTCACCACCACTGCTTTATTGTAACAAAGCTGCCACAATAGCCAATGTACTAACTTGGCCCCCAGTAGCCAATATAGTAACAGTGCCCCCTAGTAGCCGATATAGTAATGGTGTCCACACACAGTAGCCAGTATATTAACTGGCAGAAGCCAATAGACACATATCAACAACAGCTAATATAGTCACAGGAGCCCAATTGTAGCCAATAATTGTAACAGTGATCCCACGTTAGCCAATATATTAACAGTAACACCACAGACTGCAGTGGGGCCTCGGCATACATGTATTGCTTATCTGGTGTAAAGGGGATAAATGGGGTTAATGTTAAAACTTCTTAAATAATGTGAGGGGCAGCATAGTGTTAGTGACTGTTAATATGAAACACAGGGAGTTATTAAATTATTAGTTCCATGTGCATAATATTAAAGAAAATAATCCCATCATGTAACTCATAGTTTTAGCAGAACTCTTTCAAATTTCATGGCCCAAGGGGGAGCTTTTAATGGGGTTGGCCACTTTTAAAACTACCGAGACAGCACATAATTAAAGTTAAAGTAGTGCAATACAAAGAAAATACCATCTTGAATATACTCTATATACAGAGTAAATAGACGGATACACACATAGGGGGACATTTATAATTTTTTTTGTCTTTGTATTGATATAGACCTTGTTCTATATATGTGCCTAATTTTACATAGTCTGTTTATGTTGTGATAAATGTCTCTATGTTCTTTTATTTGCATTTTTTAAAAAATTTCTTCTCATTTGTCTTTAATAATAAATATGTGTGGTTTATTTTATTAATCACATGTTGCAATTTTTAACATTGTGTTGGTTATTTTCATTGATTTATTTTATTAATAAAAATAAATATAAAACAAAATTTATACATGCTTCTTGAAACAAACCTAATAAGCCCACAAAATAGGTACTGTATATACTACAGTATAAGCTGACCCGAGTATAAGCAGAGACCCCCAATTTTAACACACAAAAAAAATGGAAAAATCTATGCACTCGAGTATAAGCCGAAGGTGGGAAATGCATTGGTCACAGTCCCTGAGTATATGGCTAGCCCCCTGTAGGATATAGCCTGCCATCCACTATAGTATATAGCCTGTCAGCCCCCTGTAGTATATAGCCTTACAGCCTCTCTATTATATAGCTTGCCACCCCCTCTAGTATATAACCTGCCAGCCCCTCTAGTATATTGCCTGCCAGCCCCTCTAGTATCTAGCCTGCCGGCCCCCTCAAGCATATAGCCTGCCAGCCGTAGTAGTATATAGCCTGCGAGCCCTTGCCCCCAATATAATCCCTATAGGAAAAAAAAAAAGTGTACTCACCTTCTGAGGCTCCTCTTATATCCATTTCGACTCCGGCATCGGCTCCGTGTCCCTGCGCGGTCCTTCACAGGCACCATGACGTCATTATCATTATATACACATGTATATTTTAAGGCTGATGGTAAGAATAGTTAAAAAAGCTTAAAGGATCCAAAAATATCTTCCAAGCAGTGATCCATGAAAATAATCCCAGAATATAAGAATATGACTCTATAGAATAAGTGATGTTTAATGTGTAAATAGAAACTGTGAATGTGGAGGGAAATTCCAGCTCACCTCTAATTCCTTGTGAGTCCTGCGCTCGTGACCTACCCGTGGTGAATTTTTATTCAGTAAAGAGCATAAATCACAATCAAGAAGAAACCTGGATAATATTCAGATGCCGCTATTGGATTTCTAGAGCAGAACGTGTTCTTCATTTTAGCAACTTTGAACGACATAATAAAGAGCTCATTCTGCACGTGAAACACATAAACAACTTCTGAATTAAAAAAAAAAATCTTCTAGACTGACATTTTATGCACTTCGGAAATTGGTTTACTTTGATCCTTTAAGAGGAACAAGTTTTGTTTTGTTTTTTACTTACTCCAATTCACTTTATGCAGGCGTATTGAGAGGTCTACCTACTTTCTAGTTCCAAAGAATGTCTCCTATTTTTTTGTCTTCAATCTATGTATTGAATACATCCTCAGAACAACCAGTAACAAGGTGGCAGGTATTTGTCAATTGGGGTGCAGGCTGGCACTGGAAGTGTGCTATAGTTTTCAATGGGATGTAAGTTTGGGATTAATGATTTGGCGCAGTAACAAAAAGGATTAGAACTGTCTCCCCATTCATGAAGGTGAAATAGAACGGTGTCAACCATCTTTTAGCTGGTATTAGTGTGTGCCACAAATTGTACACAAAACCAGTAAGAAAATTAGATGCGCCAGAAAACTGTCGATTCACAAGCACCACCCATCTTGTTCTCAAAAAAAGTCTTGAGTATTGGAAAAGCACCAAAACATGATATACATGTATTGACGCCAATATATGATGCCGACACTTCATAAATAAGGTGAAATAGGTGAAGCAGGGGAAAAAAAATTTCAGCCAGTTTTCAAAGTTGATAATAATTTTTTTTATAGTGAATCCAACATGAGTCTAGAAAAAGAGATATAGATTCCTTCCTTTTAAGTTTTCCCAGACGGGAACAGATGACTACTTGATCCTTTGTCACCGTGAACCCCTATGTTGCGGAAAACAATATAAAACATAAACATGCAAGCATATACTATATCTTTGTTTCAGAGGGATGCAGATCAATCTTAACAATGTACGGTTACGAATAAGATCCGTATGTCTCTGTTTCATTTGTTGGAAGATAGAAGATGTTGTTGGATCTGAATATTATAACATGAGTTTTATAATACTGATACTCTACAGCTGTACCTCCCATTCCCTCTTCCGATCATTGACTACTGAAACTATTTTCCAGTTTCCCTTGATAGGAAATTCCATCTCTCATGTGTAAAAGGAACCAAAATTAGATACTGTTGGCGAATACTGGAGTAGATATTAAGTTGGTGTCTGGGGTTTGGGTACTTCCCATGTGACCCAGATATATTGCTGGATTGGCAGCTGTGCAGTTAATCCAGCAAATTGATGCCCCCTACCTACTGGTCATGGCTGTGAATGACCAGGTGTATCCCCCCTGCTCAATCTCAGCCACGACTATTAGGTAGGGGCGTCAATTTGCCAGATTGGCTGCACACAGTAGGTACCTAAACCCAAAACTCAGAATTAGAGTTTGGGTCCACTCATCTCTACCCTGGAGGCATCAGACCTGGAACAGTTGGAGATTGGTGAGGTAGGTATACAGTTTTTTGAAAATTATGTTCCTTTTCCGCATATTCGTGTGATTGACGAACCCCTTTAATTGCTAAGAACATCTACAATGCATAAATAAGTTTCTGTTTGTAGTGCACAGCTGTTTAAAAGCACAATCCTTCCTCTATCTGCCCCACCTATATTTCACTGATAAAAGAAAAATTCTGCCAATATAAACTAGAAAGTGGATTTTGTCCTTGTGAAAGCAATCCTTTCATGACAGACAAGTCAAATTAATCCCTTTATAGCCTCACAGGTTTATCAAATGTTATCAAATTATTAGAGATAGGAATTAGTTCAATTGCAGTAGCTACGTATTAAAATGTCCTTGAAAAGGGATTTAATAACCTAGAGACCCTAATCGCATGTCTTTATTAATGCAACCGATATCCTGAGCTTGTAACAATGTTACCGACTTCTGGTTTATGATGATTTGTGCAGTAATACATTTTCTGTATGTAAATGCAAATATATTTTTATTGCCAGCCATTATGAACTCAACAGACTTTCCCTGAAGATACTAAAGTGTTATGCACTCCCAGAGCACATTGCAAGTGTATTAATCCACTATGGAGAAACTGATAAGAGCCTGTCTGATCATAGTAATGAATAGTACTTGTTATGGGGAAGTCATTTTCCTGCCGTAAGCATTTACATGGAATAGGTATGATGGTGTTATATCCATGAGATCATTAAAGGAACACTCCAGTCATAGCTGATTTAATGAATTATACATTGTGCAGTTATATCTGTGAGTTCCAGCATATCCTCCCAAGCTGTTCTCCTGCTGTCACCCCAGGCTCGGACTGTGTCCTGCATCTCCGTACTCCGTAGGGTCCATAGACTCTTCCATCTGAACTCCAAGGACTCCAGTCCCGTGTCCTCGGACACCTCCGTGACACAGCCCCCACCCTTCATTCCAGGATGAGCTCTCTTACACACACACACACTTACTTCCTGCTGGTAAACAACACATCACAGCATGAGGAGAGTTAAAGCTACAGAAAGATAAGTTCTTTATTGGGGGACGGGGAAGGGAAGCACATCAGATCTGGCAGAGTGTTGTGTTGTGTTGTGGCAGAGCAGAAATGTTGCAGAGCTAAGAATGTCATTGTGTGTAATATGCATCTCATGGATCTCATCATCTCATCTCTGATCTATCTCATCTCTCTGTATATGTCAGATACTAGTACAATGTTCAGAAAGTAAATGAAAGTGCATATAAACCTGTACCCTGATAATATAAGTACATTGTCAGCACACAGCATCTCATAGCACTACAGGGATCATAATGTGCTTAGAGAGTCCCCGCCCACAATTGCAATTTTACACTGACCATCACTGAGTGACAGAAGCTAAAACAGCAATGAAACTGAGTACAATTGTAAAGTAAGGGGTTACAAATTATCTGGAGAAATGTTGCAGAGCTAAGAATGTCATTGTGTGTAATATGCATCTCATGGATCTCATCATCTCATCTCTGATCTGTCTCATCTCTCTGTATGTGTCAGATACTAGTACAATGTTCAGAAGGTAAATGAAAGTGCATATAAACCTTTACCCTGATAATCTAAGTACATTGTCAGAACACAGCATCTCATAGCACTACAGGGATCATAATATATCTGCTTAGAGAGTCCCCGCCCACAATTGCAATTTTACACTGACCATCACTGAGTGACAGAAGCTAAAACAGCAATGAAACTGAGTACAATTGTAAGGTAAGGGGTTACAAATTATCTTTATTGTGTAAACATCTCTATATCTTAAAACCCATTTAAGTAATTTGTTAATTACCTGCAGAGGCTACTGGGGGATGGAGTAGCCAATATAAAGCTAGCCAGCCCCTGCCCCTCAGGATATCGCCTGCCTGCCCACTGCCCCCCAATATATAGCTGCCAGCTCCCTACCCCCAGTATATAGTGAGCCAGCCCCCAGTATATAGCTAGCCAGCCCCCTGCTCCAGTATATAACTAGCCAGTCCCATTCCCCAGTATATATACCCAGCCAACACATGCCCACCATATATAGCAAGCAAGCCCCCTTTCCCCAGTATATAACCAGAAAGCACATGTCCCCATCATATAGCCAGCCAGCCCATGCCCCTCCATATATAGCCAGCCAGCCCATGCCCCTCAATATATTGCTAGCCCATGTCCCCCAGTGTATGGCCATCCATCCTCCTTCCCCCAGTGTATAGCTAGCCAGCCCCATACCCCCAGTATATAGCCAGACAGCTTCATGTTCCCAGTATATAGTCAGCCCCTGCCCCCAGTATGCCCAGCATATAAAAAAACTCTTTACTCACCTTCCCCACCTCCATGAGTACAGAGTTAATTTTTTATAGATTCAAGCATAAGCTGAATTTAGTTTTTCAGCACATTTTTCTGTGCTGAAAAACTTGGCTTATACTTGAATAAATACAGTATGCCACATATTTCCTTAATATGTATAGCAAGATAAAAGTTTTTAGATGCCACCTCAGCTATATAGGACACCACCATTTGCCAACCTTTTTACTGCACAAGACCCGTAGGTTCATCAGGTTTTATGATAAGGATCTGGTTCTGGTTGGTGCTTGTTTACAACATTAATCTGCGACTGGCTTAGGGAAAAGGATAGGAATTGCAGGGGAATTTCAGTGGAGTGGTACCTACATCTATTCAACATTTTGATATTTTCATATGGGGCACTACTGTATTTTTGTCAAACAATATTAGTTGTACTATAGCTTAATTTTTTACCTTTGCACTTAACTTTATTACTTTATTACTGTTTGTTTAATAGTTTTAACCACTTTCCATGTGAAAGGTTTATGCCATTGTAGTGCCTTTGTAGTCATTGGTCAACATTTACTAAAGTGTTTGCGCCAGTTTTATCTCTGACTTTGAACTGAAAATAATGTGCAACCTGCGTGCACATGTATTTATGAAGTCTTTGCACCAGTATTGTGTTGTGTCTGCCGTGCCACAAAATTCTGCACCTAAAGGGGCATTCTGGTGCACCTAAAGGAGTCGGATCGTGTGCCACATTTATTACTGTGATTCGACAGAATTGTGTTGCACACTCCATGTTAAAGGCGCACCAAAAAATTTTCCTGAGCAATGCAGGTGCCCCAGATTAATGAAGACCGTGTGCAAAAATTCAATAATCGGGCACACTCTGCACATTAGTAAGGCAAACTGCACAGAGAGCAGTTTGCACTACTTCTAATAATTGTGTTTTTTCACAATATTTCAACATATAAATGTTTTATTATAAAAATAACCTTAGTTCTTCTAGTAACACATTTTGGTAACTGTAAAAAGGGTTGTCTCAGGGCATAGGGAAGGACAGACAGGACTATAAGCCCTAAACTGAGCCCCCCTAAATTTACACCTGCCTACTTGCCTCCTGTATCCTAGGTGATACAGGACAACCATGAGGACAGTATCTCCCTAAGCCACAGTTCAGACACAAAACAAGACCAAAAAAATAAAAAATAGAAAGAGAGGTCAGAGGTCCGGGTCACAACTGAGATAGTGTTTACGGTACAGAAACAGAATCCAAGAGGGATAGTCGATAGTACCATAGCCAAGATTAATAACCAGAACAAATTATAGGATAGCAATCACAAACACAGGCAAGATACAAAGCTGAGGTATGAAATATAACCGTTGAGGTCTGATGGGACTGGGCAGGTATATAAGGCAGATCCTGGACAAGTCTCCAGCAGCAGACTGGAGCAGCTGCCCATCGGACTAATAAACCTTTGCTGGACAGTGCTGAACTGCAGAGAGCAGGGTGTGACTCAGTCAATCCAAACACAGACGAAACCTAGGCCACAGTTCACACACAGAAATGACAAAACAGGAACTATTGCCACCTAGGGACTTCTTGGTATGGGCATTACAGTCACCTTCACATTTAGCAGAGGTATAAAAAGATAAGGGGGTATCACACCAACAATAAAATGATCCCTGCAAACATGACGTGTTTTATCCAAATAAATGGCTTGTTTCTGCCTGTGGCATGTGTGGATTATCAGTTTTTAAACAGCAAACCAGGGTGTATGGTGCACTATGCAATTGTACATTTTTTTTAGAGTGATCTGTTTTAGTTAAAAAGTTTGGCAGAAAAAAAATATAGTTTCCAGAGGATTGGGAATTTTATGCTTAGCTACTAGGAAACTTTAACAAAGCTTAGGGGCCTGACACATGGTTTAGTAAAAAACAAAGCATGAAATGCGTGTTAACATCAAGAGAAGTATAATATGCCTGACATATAGTAACAATGCCAGAACAGTGGGAGCATTTGCTTAACGGACTGGTTGGCATGGTGTTCAGAACATAGACTGTAGGGAGACATGTGCCATATTACCAGATTGCCATGGAAAGGACCACAAAAGACATGGTAGCTCCTGAAAATAAGAAAAGGTTTTATAGGAAATACAGGAGCATAATTAAATATTGCCCCAACCTTTCACTTCATTGCTTTTTAGGAACAAAATACCCACCATGGTCTGTCATCCACCATGTCCTGGATCATAAAACATAGTTATGTGACCACAATATCTATTGATTAGGACACATATGGATACTCTACCATTGACTGACTGGCTAGGGACAGAAATGTAATAGCGCAATTTGGACACTTAACCACCATTCCATATGGATAAGTTGGTGGCATAGTTTCCCAAACTGCCCCGAGAGGTTCCCCTTAAAGGAAACCTACCATGAGAAATCTACAATCAGAAGTAGATCTGCTGGTAGATTCCACCTGCCAGCCTCTGCCCTAATCTGTATTTTACTAATCTTGGAACCCAACCTAACTTGTTAAAAACTTTATTTTAGTAATATGTGGAGTACCGATAGCTCCCAGCACCCAGCCAGGCTAATACATGCCCCGGTAGCCTCTAGGATTCCAGGATTATTAAATAATAGATTATGGCATAGGGAGGCAGTAGGAATCTACCATCAGATATACTTCTGATAGTAGAATCATCATGGTAGGTTTCCTTTAAGTCTTACCTCCACTGTGGGTAAAATATATGAAATGTTATCCAGGAATATATTGGTAAAGTTAGTGAATCAATAAAGCTCATAAGCTGCTATGAGGAGAGCATGGACCAACCTGGTCTGATGTCCAGCTCACTTAGGCTGCTTTCACATGAACGTATGTTATGCTGGGACTTAGGCGTAGCATACATTTGTCTGGAGAGGTGAAGGGGTGAGCACTCCTCACCCGTCCCCTCTCCATAGGGAAGCATGCTGCCAAGCCTTACATACAGTTAAAGATAGAGAAACTCTTTTTTTTGGCAGCAACACAATGGGGGGATTTATAAACGCACTTGTGTCACAACACGGTGTTTTTGCGCCAAAAACACTGTCTTAAATGCCTTGCACCACAGTTATAAAGGCTTTTAGACCTTTTTTTGCCACTTTTTTTTTTACTTGTGTGATTAAGGGGGGTGACCGTTGGGGAATCGGTGTGGTCTCACAAGAAAGGGGCGTGGCTTACGGAAAATCGTTTGTGCACCCAAAATTTTGGTGCACAGTTAAGACCAACTTAAAGTAGGTTTAAAGTAGGAACCGACAGTCTTATCCTGCACCAGAATTCATCATCACAGTGATAAATCTGGCGCAGCAAAAGAATAGTGTTTTCCAGCTAGAAACTGTCAGAACCTGAGACACATTGTTAAATCCCCCCCCAATGTGTTCATCGTGTGTTCAAAGTACTGTGCCGTGCACAATGCACTTTTGCAGCTAGCTACATATAAGGTCACCTGAAAGGGGCCTTTGTGTGGGGGTTGTACCCTCATCTCCACAGAAAGAAGGTTTAAGCCATGGATGTTGTGTATCTGGACTTTTAAAAAGCATTTGATACCATGCCATATCAGAGGTTGGTTCATAAAATGAAGAAGGTGGAATAGGTGTGTTATTGGGTTAAAAGTTGGCTTAGTGAAAAAGAAGTGTTGTTGTCAGCATTTGAGGCACAATTGTCAGTATTTGGGCCCTCTTCTTATTAATATGTTTATTAATAACCTTAAAGAGAGTCTACAAGGAAGAATGTTGATTTCGGTAGGTGATGCAAGCACTAAGAGTAATGCAATGACAGACCATACATTTATGATCTTCTGATCTCCTTCGCTCACATAGTCTTGGGCCTACTGGAACAATTCCGTCCTCTATGTAATGGAGATGAAATGGTTAAACGAGACCTACCTCAGCACATTGTGAAAGCGTTGATTAATGTCTCATGATTTAAAACCCCACTAATAATAATTATTTATTGATTGCTGTTCTCTGCTATGGCGCACTGGCAGACCTGGAAAATGAAGTATGATTTGTAAGAGATGATTTAAGCATATGCATGCAAATTCAAAGTCTTCAAATGGAGTATGTAGCAACTTTTGTGCATGAATTACCTGAATTTCACATTTTATAGAAGAAATTCTACAGTTTTTACCATTGATGATGGTATCAGATTGTATATGTTGTCAGATACTATAAATGTAGCCATTTATTTGAGTAAAGACTCCTTGACATTTTTGGACATGTAATACCAAGTCATCTTCAACATTCTAGCAGTATTGCCATCAATGATAAACTTCAAATTTTATTGGCCAACAGTCCTGAATTTGCTGGGATTCTCATAAATTTTCAACAACAGCAAATTCTGTTTGTCCCAGCCATTAAGTAAGTGGTAGTTGGACCAGGCATACAGTTTTTAGGAACCTCCCCCCAGATGATAAACCCTATCAATAACACCATTTTCCATATCATCAGCACCGATTTCAAGTGTTTTCAGTGTGGGGAGCGGAGGGGTGAGCCTGAATCCCGAACCCAAACATTGTGGTTCAGGTCTGTTCATCCCTGCTGATGGGGCAGAAAATGCACCAGATTTATTTTGCATTTTTTGCACATTAATCCTACCTGATTTTTTAGCAGATGTTTGCAGAAATTTTGGGGAATTTTTAATTGAGCTAAAAGAAAAATGTTAAGAAATTCATGTGTTCACCAATTACTGATACAAATTAAAGCAGAATTTATAATAATAATATATTTGAGATTTAGCAAAATTTAAATTCAAAATATGGTGTAAATCATAACTAATCTCTATGCCAGACGAAAGTTTTGTGGGACCGGGAGAGGTGTCAAAAGTATTTTTTCTTTTTTTCTCTTTCTAAAGCTTTATTGCATGTAAAATATAAAAATACAATCTAAATATATGGAATATACATTTTATTTAGAGACAATCCTAAGCTGGTAGACAAGTCAGGGAGGTTTGCATACCTACCAATACAACTACAACAAAGAAAAATGCCCTAGTGCTCAGGTGGGAACATTAAAAACAATAGACTTATAACAGATATGACATACAATACTCCATCTTCTCAAAACTCTCCATAAACCAATGTCATTCTTCCCAATTTATTTGATTTTAGGCTTTATCTAATTGTACCATAAAAAATGATCATCAACATATACAATTCCTATATGTTGCAGAAAAGATGCAATCAACCAACAACTGAATATTTATCCGATTGATAGGAGGACATGGAGGATAACCTAATGGGCCAGTTATCGGCAACAAATGTTCCTTTGAATGGTGGTTCTCAAGAATTGTTTTGGTAATAGAGTTATTGGGGATCATTGGGGCTGGCATACAATCCAGACTCTATCCTCTGCACCCAAAGGGTCTAACAGAGGGCTCCAGTCTCCTACAAAATCTTTGCCGGAGTGGGTGCAATTCCTGGTTCTGCTGCTCCTGCCTAGCAAAGAACTGCGCTTTAGCTTGCATTGAATCCTCATACTGTCTCCTCCATGCCCAGTGATGTGGGGGGCAAAATAGGGGCAATTTGTGGCTCTGCACTGGGAATTGCTAATCAATTACAACTTCTACTCCTGTTTAAGGCATACAAACTGTGCTATATCCCTCGCTTTATTTCTGTCTATCTGGTATATGCTGTATAGCCATAGTACAACTGGACTTGTAGATTTTTTGTGGAGCAGCCCTTTCAGGTTGCGTTTGTACACATACAGGTTTTTTTTAGCCACACCATATTTTAACTTGAAATCATTGCTGGAGGACTTCAAACACCTGGAAAGTTGACATTTAATTGTACAATTGAGCAACATACAGTTGTAGGAGCTGCTTGTTCCTTAGACACCTTGGCTTAGTGGTTAGCATTACAGCCTTGCAGCGCTAGGGACCTGGGTTCATGTCCAGGGTCAACATCTGCAAAGAGTTTGTATGTTCTCTCTGTGTTAGTGTGGGCTTCCTCCGGGTCCTCTGGTTTCCTCCCACACGCCAAAGCATACTGGTAGGTTGATTAGATTGTGAGCCCCATTGAGGACAGGGACCGATTTGGCCAGCTCTGTGCAGCACTGCATAATCTGTGTGTGCTATATAAATAAAGAACTATTATTATTATTGAGATTATTATTTTGACACCCATTATCTTTGCAGTGTAGTATTCTATACTCTAAATGTTCATAACAGAAAGAGAAGAAAATGAAAATAAAATGGCAGCTTATGATGCTGTAAATGAAATTAAAAAACTGAAAAACATAAAACATTTCCCACTGATTCATAAAACAAACGTAAGAATTACATGTCGAAGCCTTGTATATAACAGAAAAATATCTGAAAATCATATTAAAAAGACACAAAAACTGTAGTTCACATACTAAAAAACCTAACAGCGAGTCACGTTGTGAACCAGGGTTTTATGTTTTCTTCCATTTTTATCTACAACTGGTTTAGGCTCAAAGAGTCTTAAAAAAAACCCTAAACAAGTGAGGACAGCCTTTTAAATAGTCTACCTTAGAAAGACCTCAAGTCTTTGCAGGAAATTGTCTTAAAACTATTATGGTTGCATTTTCCCATAGCCCGACAGATGTGTATTATGTGGCCGGCTAAGTCCGAGTGTATACATGTCACTGGATTGATACTAAGGTGCTTTTGTCAGAATGAAGGCAGAGCAGGTGACGCAGGAAATCCTTTGATGCTCGGTTTGAACAATGATATGAGTTCATGTGGGAAACTGGGTCACCCTGTTAACCTAAATATGATTGCTCTACTGACCTTTTCTTCAGATCGACAGATCAGCGGTTCCTCTGACTCACTGGATTACTCTTACAAGCTTACAATAAACAGGTATTGGATTGTGGTGAAATGGACACAGGGAATGTTCTTTTATAGTCTCCAAAACAAAGCTGAGAGATTATCTTGGCCCCAATAATATGATGCTAAGTACCTCTGGAAAACAACACCAGCGGGTCTGCTGTACTATCATGATCAGACTTGATCATGTTTCGCTCATCTCGTAAAACCTTCCTGGGATCTTAATTCAGATAAATCAAATATATTAATATCAAATATCATTGTTTTCCAATCCTTCAAATGTGTCTGCTACTGCGTGTAGTGACTCATGTGAAATGAGATAAATGGTGAATTTCATGATGATATTAGGAAATATTTTATGAGAATTGTTCAGTATTAAATTGAAAAATTAAATGAGACAAATGTATCTATATTTCTATCAAGATTCACTATCCACCAAGTGAATAGTTTGGAACTTGTTTGGCTCAGAAGTTGGGGCAGTATTTGGCATTTCTACAGACCACTGTAAAGGAGATGAAATGGGCTGACAGTAAAAAAAAAATACTATGTGATCATCATGCTTTTATCCAACAGCAGTACCCTGGAATGATCAGGCATCAATCATCAGTAAGGAGGTCCTGGTGGCAAGGGGAAGCCTAGCAAGCAAGGTGAATGTAGCTAAAAACCAAAATGTGCTTCAACAGAACCAACTACCCTACTATGTGTTCATTATGATTGGTTAAATCCCATAAAAGTAACATATAAATGTACATCAAAGGGAATTTAGGAGCGCAAGCTATCGCTGTTATTCAGGAGATTCAACGCTGTATACAAATGACCTAAGGATTCACAGGGATGGAAAAGAGTCATGCTGGTCTGACCGCCTTTTACTTGATGATGCCCCATATAACAAGAACTATATCATTCGTTACCTTCTCCAGCTAAAACTCAGGCTTGTGGGGTTCCTGGACACAAATTAAGCCCAAAAGGGGACATCCTCGTCTGCCTCTTCTCAGCCCACATGACTCCTTACTGGTCATTTGTAGATGTAATTCTGCCTAAAAATAAATCTTGCATGATAAAAAAGAGCACCATTGTGTTCTTGAAACTATCCAACAGATTGGTAGACCTTCTTAGCTATCCTACTTCCCATCTTAGGCATTTATTACTTTTATATGGGATATAATCAGGTTTCATGCATGAATGGGTCTCGGGTCAACTTAAATGCTATGAACAGTACAGTACACCTAAAGGGGGGAATTTATTATTTCAATACATCTATTACAGGGTAAAATAATTTCACTTTCATTAAGAATATCAATGTGTTTCTCCAATATTGATACTTCCATTCACTCCAAGCTGGATTTTCACTTGTGCAGAGAAATCTTTAAAGGAAATCTACCACTCCCGAAGAGTTATAAAAGGCAGGCTAGGAGCGTCAGGGCACAATGTCCGGAGCTCCGGGTTGCTAATTATTCACGCCCCCAAGCTTGACGTCACCTACCTCTTCAGAATGGTGTGATGTCACCTTCCTCTCCCTGCTTATAGATACCTCCCTCTCACATGCTGAAGAGGGAGGTGATATCAAGCATGGGGGCATGAATAATTAGCAGCCTGGAGAGCCGGACATCTCATCCTTGTGCTCTAGTCTGCTTATTGTAAGTCTTTTTTCACGTGATCCCGGTGTGTCAAGATTACAGAAGACAGGCGACAAGGATTGGGATGAAGAGGAGGACAGGTGAGTATTAACTTTTCAGGAGTTATAGATTTTCTTTGAGAAAAGCAGCCTAATGGTTATCTCTTGTCTCTTGTGAATACTCCTTGCAATGTTGATGTTATAAGCTGTTTTGGTAATTCCTATTGAGGTTAATAGGAGTCCAGGTCTTATATATCAGAAGACCAAGGTCCACTCTCAAGCTGTGTACACTTTTGAAGGCATTTTTTTTCACAGCATTAATTAAAGGGGACTTTATGACATAAAGTATATAGATGAAGAAACTATTGTTTTGCAATTGAATTGAGATATCTAATAATAAATTACAGATGTAATGTGAATCTATATTCTTTCTATATTTAGTCAATAATCTAAAAATTATTTTTTGATACACCTCCATTGAATTTAAGGTGGAGAATGCAAATCCATAACTTTGATTTGTATTACTTGTATAGAACTATAAGGCACAAGTTAGTCGAAATGTATGGATTCAGATTTTAAAGCATATTGCCTGTGATGAGAAGAATTGAGATAATTAGTATGGATTTATATCCAGCCAACAAAATCAATAAGCTAAAATACAGATTTGTAGATTTTCTAATGTTGTCTTCTAAAAAAAACATAATTACAGCTAAATCTTCACCAGGAACTAAGTTCAGTTTATATAGCAATATTCTAGCCACTATTTTATGTCAGTATTGACATTGGTCTCGCCTGATTAAATTCCTATTAAAGAAATATTTTCATCCATCAGAAGTCGTAATAATAATAATTGCCCCGAAATAAGAAATAAGATCAACAATAAATCTATTGTTTTTTTTATTGATCTTCCATTATAATGCTGCAAAATGATTGCTTTTAATGGCACAACTAAAGTTTAGTGATATGTACGTATGGTTTTTAAGATATGGAAATACAGGTCACAGAATGCTACAACACAGTTTAGAATCTGTATGAATAGATTTGCTTCAACCAGGATGACCACATCAGTCTATGACTTAACAACTCCACCAGAAAAGTTCTAGGTAACAGCACCAGGCCTTGAATGGATACCTTCAACAAGTGTGATGCGAGAACACGACCATAAAGGGCCTAGATGACAGTACTAGAACTAGAATGGATGCCACCAACATGTGTGATGGGACAACACAACCATAAAAGACCTAAATAACAGCATCAGGCCTTAATTGGATGCCACCATCATGTGTGATGGGACAACACCACTGTAAAGGGCCTAGATAACAGCACCAGGGCTTCAATAGATAATTTCCCCAGACAAAGATATCTTTCTGCGAAAAACATGTCCGGGTAGGTGCATGCTGCTTGTGGTCGATATTTGTTACTCATCTATTTCCCCTTTTTGTTGTGGTACTATTGCAATATTAACTGTCATCATTATGAGCTATAGGGGGCCTGTTATCTGGGTTCCTTGCTCTAATTAGAGGTTTTTGCTGAAGTCACTATCTATTTTGGACTGAATCAAGTCCCAATTGTACTCAGCACTTTATCACTTATAGGGGAATACGGTCATTAATATGTTTACAACCGGAGTTAGACATAACTCTTTTTAATATTTTTATTAATGACCTTGTAGTGGGTTTACACAGTCAAGTTTCAATATTTGCAGATGATACTAAGCTGTGTAAAGTAATAAATACTTAGGTCGATAGTTTAGCATTACAGAGGGATTTGTGGAAGCTTGAGGAGTGTGCAGAGGGATGGTTGATGAGGTTTAAAATAGATAAATATAGTTATGCACTTGGGCCATGGAAACAGAATTTGCTGCAAAAGCAAATAAATTAATGGGAAAATTGTGTACAGTTTTGGGCACCAGTGTATAAAAAGGACAAAGTAGAACTGGAATGGGTGCAGAGGAGAGCAACCAAGATTATTAGGGGAATGGGGGGACTAGAATACAATGACAGATTACAAAATTTGGGATTATTCAGTATAGAAAAAAGACGACTGAGGGGAGACCTCATTACAATGTAGAAGTACCTGAACGGGCAGTACAAGGATCTCTCCAAAGATCTTTTTATACATAGGCCCGAGACCTAGAGGAGAGGCGATTCTACCATCAACATAGACAAAAGTTCTTTACTGTAAGAACAGTGAGACTATGGAACTCTTTGCCGCAGGAGGTTGTTATGGCAGACTCTATGTACATGTTCAAGAGAGGCCTGGATGACTTTCTGGAGAGAAAGTAATATCAGGGGTTAAAACATTTATTTACAGCGTCGGTCTGGCCCCCGGTGGGCCCTGACTCCTGTCACCAGGGTTGGTCCCGCCCATGGGCCCTGACTCCTGTCACTATGGCAGAGGCCTCCGATCGGATGCAACGGATGCCCCTGCCAGTGGCTGCAATCACTGACTGCAGCCGAAACACTGAGTGAGAACGTCGCCGGGTACTTTCCGGCACACGTCGCACTCAGGCTCTAGGTGACAGGCTGCGCAGTGATGTCAGTGCGGCCGCTCATCTCTCACAGCAGCACCAGTGACTGGAGACGCAGGTTCAGGTGAGTTGATTTTTTTTTGCCTTAATTAAATATGGAGGGGGTTCCTTAATAAATTATGGAGGGGAGGGGGGCCCTTAATTAAATATGGAGGGGAGGGGGTGTCTTAATAAAATATGGAGGGGAGGGGGGCCCTTAATTAAATATGGAGGGGAGGGGGTTCCTTAATAAATTATGGGGGGGGGGGGGGGCCTTAATAAAATATGGAGGGGAGGAGGGGCCCTTAATAAAATATGGAGGGTGCGGAATGGCAGTGTTCATTGGGAGCCTTAATAAAATATAGAGGGGGCTGGCAGTGTGTATTGGGGGCCTTATTAAAATCTGCAGGGGGGCAAGGTGTATGACATTGTTTTATCCAGGTGACATTATACTGTAAGTAACTGTGGCATTTTTAGGGGCGCAGTGCAGGGGATCTGCTTCCCAGAGCTGAACACATCTACCAGAAAATTCTGCAACCAGATTTTACGACGATTCTGGAGGTGAAGGAGAAGACAAGTCACCTGTGAGGTACAAGATCCTACTTCTTCCTGTGTCAGATCTGTATTGTAGGTCTTACCGTATGGGGGGCGTATATACGGACGATATACGTCCCCTATAGAAGGCAATGGGCACGGCGCCCAACGGGAGCAGTACGGTGCAGCACCATACCGCTCCGTACCCCGGAAAAAGATAGGACATGTCCTATCTTTCTCCGTAGTAGGGCGCCGTGCGCCATATGTTCCTAAGGAGAGGGGCGGGGGGTGAGCTGCACTCACCTCCTCCTCCTCTCCCTGTGCGCTGCCGTTGCCCTCCGTGCTACGGTACGGCGGGCAACGGCAGTGTGAATGCAGTCTAAGACAGCGCTCAGCTTATGTACTGTTATATCTATAGGGTCAGAGAGCCAGGTGTGACTTGTCTATGTGGTGCGGGACGCCATAGTAGGGTTATTGTCATCAGTTCTTCTAATGGTTTTCAGCATTTCCTTATTGGAAGGTGGGTGCAGTGCGAACACTTACATCCCTAACCACAGCCCAGCCACCAGCAGAAAGCCCGGGACACCAGGGGTAACTCTTATACTATCCCTAGCATTAATGCCCTGAGATAATGTCACCCCTGCAGCCCCTGTACACAAACCAAGAGCCGAGCACTAGCAGAGAGGGAGGGAGAAAGGTCTTAGCTTATTCTCTGCTTCACTGTCCCCGCTAGTGCTTACAAATTCGCAGGAGGTTGTTATGGCAGACTCTATGTACATGTTTAAGAGAGGCCTGGATGACTTTCTGGAGAGAAAAAAATATCAGTGGTTAAGTGGTTAAAACATTTATTTAACTCTTAAAGGTTGGACTTGATGGACTTGTGTCTTTTTCCGGCCTTATACACTGTACTATGATGATAACCTTGTGAACGCTAAAACACACCGTACCTGCAGAGTGACTGATCATGATCATCACATAGGGGGTCATTTACTAAGGGCCCGATTCGCGTTTTCCCGACGTGTTACCCGAATATTTCCGATTTGCGATGATTTCCCCTGAATTGCCCCGGGTTTTTGGCGCACGCGACCGGATTGTGGCGCATCGGCGCTGGCATGCACGCAACAGAAATCAGGGGGCGTGGCCGACCGAAAACCCGACGGATTCTGAAAAACCGCCGCATTTAAAACAAAAAATGTGTCGCGGAGCTTGCACTTACCTTCACTCAGCCCGGCTCGGTATATTCCAGTGCGTTCCAGGGAACTTCAGCGCAGCAGCGCCACCTGGTGGACGTCGGAGGAACTGCCTTAATAAATCCCGGCCGGACCCGAATCCACCGAACAGAACGCGACGCTGGATCACGAATGGACCGGGTAAGTAAATCTGCCCCATAGTGTTGCAGAGTTCAGTTTCATTACGGCACTTGTTCCTTACTGAGAACCACACTACCGCTTCCCTGACATTTTTAGGTACAAACCTCCCTCTGTGGATCAAAATATTGGGAAAGGAAGTGTACTGTAAATGGCTGAATGAGTAGTTTATTTATCAGGTGCAAATTAATGAAATAGGGGGAGGGAAAGGGGGACATTTGAAGGAGGGAGGATATAGAAGGGAACATTAAAATAGCACATTAGGCTATAAATCAACAAAGTCAATTATTTTCTCTAAAAAATGGCCTTATATCATCCATTTTTCATGCATCCTCATTTTTCACAAATTTTTCTCATCTCTTAGAAGTTGTATGTAGGGTAATATTAAATAGAGTAGGGCAAATGGAGAACATAACAGCAGAGGGTCAAAAGAGGAAGGGAACTATTAAAAGATGACATATCAGCCTCAGACAGGGAAGAGGAGTAGGAAAAAAGTAAGCAAAGTACATACCGTATATGCTCCAGTGTAAGCTGACTCGAATATCAGCCGAGGCTCTTAATTTTATATAAAAAAACTTGGACAACCTATTGATTCAAATAGAAGCCTAGGGTGGGAAACACATTGGTCACAGCCTCCCACTAGGATATAGCTGTTCAACCCCCTGCCTCCAGAATACAGCAAGCCCCCTACCCCTGTATATAGCCCACCAGTCCCCTGTATATAGCCAGCCTTCCCCCAGTACATAGCCTGCCAGCCCCAGTATGTCCAACACATAAAAAACACCTTTCTGACGCTCCCCACAGGTCTTCTCTTCTTCTGTCCAGGTCAGGTCCGTGCACTGTTGAAACGCATAGGCTCTGCAATCAGCGGTGGCTGACCTCAAAGTCTATGTGTGGCAACTTGACCCGCTTCTGGTCAACAGAAGAAGAGAAGACCTGCAGGGGTGTCAGAAAGGTGAGTATTAACTTTTTAACTCAAGTATAAGCATATATTTTGTGCTTAAAAACTCAGCTTATACTCAAGTATATACGGTCCAATATTTTCTTGCTACCTGGTGATGCCCCTCAACCACCACGTAGTAAATAAAAAGTAATTTTACTTCATAAGTTAAAAGTACCAATTAAGCTGCATAATAACAGTGCCAAAAATGCCAACAAGAGAAAAGGAACTCAACTGGAAAAACCAAACACCACTTGGTCCAAATTCAATACTAGGATATTTGAGTGTGCAGATGCCTATAGACTTGGAAGAATAATCAGCGGATAATTTCACAATTCAAGTACCATATAGACCACCAGTGTGAATACATGGGATAAAAGAAAAGGGAGCAATCTCATCAAATCTTCATCTTGTAGGTGTTGGATCTAATGCAGAGTCCTTCTGGTGTTGGGTTGGTCCTTAATTGTGGACACCTGCAATACTCCTATGACTGTGAGTACAGCTTCCTGGCAGTCGCCTAGAAGCTGTCATACAACTGCGAGTGATGTCATCCCACACTTCCAGCATGGCTCCCAGTTAGAGATGGGCGAATCGATTCTGATGATTCCAACTTCGGTTAGAATTTCAGGAAAAATTAGATTCGCCACGGAGCCGAAGTTTATGCTGATTCGCTGGAACGAAGTTGTTTTTTTTCCCCTCTTGTTTCTGCTAAATGGGCACGAGCACAACGTGTTACATGGGGCAGATAACTCTGGGAAGGAGAAAGGAACACCCCCGATGACATTTGCAGACCTGTAAGCCAATCAGCGACCGGCAGGCTTATGTGATGTCACACAGCCCTATAAAATCCAGCCATTTTCTATCTCAGCACTTCACACTTCATGTTGTAGCGTCCAGCTGCTGCTATTCTGCTGTGTGATTATTGCTGCAATCCCTCGCTGTTCTCTAAGGGGGATCTGTATACCCCAAATAGCAGTTCTATTTAGTGACAAAATCGAATAGGAAGAAATCTGTTTGACTTTCAAAGTAAAGGTGTAGAGGTGTAATCGTAATGCATCCTGGCGGTCATCGTACCTGCCAGAACACACTTATCTCGGTTGGGGCGATAGACTGAGATAAAGAGAGATTAGGGGGTGAAGCATTATACAGAGCTTTAGTGATGAAGGTTATTATTTAAACTGTATCGAAGGAGAACTGCAGCCAGTGCAGCGACTGGCATGAACTGTAGGCATACATGGTCCCTTTTCAAACGAGCGTGTCGGCAAATTTTGGTTGTTTTAAACTTGTTAACTTGGTCGCCACCCTGCTGTGTAATCCACAAAATATACTGGCAAACTTTTATCATTTACCAATATTATTTCAGCGCTCTTGCGCCTGTTTACCATTCCCCTCACCCGCCATATCCTAAACTTATAAGAACGCTACTACACTTGATCTTTATACAAAGGTTCTAGAAGTGCTGTTTGGGGAGTAGCCTAGAGAACGGGGCTTGATTGGCGAAAGCACCGCCTGGCAAGCGGACGCGCCAGCTCCATGCCAAGATCCAACTAACATAGTTTCTGCCACCTTTAATCTACTACTAGTTCACCTGCCTCCATACATGGTCCCGTATCAAACGACTGTGTCAGGCAGAATTTTGGGTTGTTTTCATGGCTTCCATGTTACTTTGTCGCCACCCTGCGTGTAATTCCACAAATATACTGGCAAACTTTATCATGTACCGATATTATTTGACGCTTCTTGCTCCTCCTTTGGTTCCTCTCTGCCACCCATTGGTTTTGAAGCCTGAGTCCATTTAGGGTATTTCGCCATGCCACGTCTCTAGCGTGCCGCTGCTGCCGCTGCCTCTGCCGTGCTCCCCTATAGTGTCAGGGTCAATTATTGGATGTTTTAGATGCATCTAGCTTCATTTTCGTCACTCTGTCATGGCCATGCGTTGCCCATAATTTTGGCATAATGGTGCATTTAGCAGCCCCAGAGGCATCCATGCATGGAGCCCAAAGGGGACATCCTCGTCGGCCTCTTCTCAGCCCACATGACTCCTTACTGGTCATTTGTAGATGTATTCTGCCTAAATAAATCTTGCATGATAAAAAAGACACCATGTGTTCTTAAACTATCCAACAGATTGGTAGACCTTCTTAGCTATCCTACTTCCCATCTTAGGCATTTATTACTTTTATATGGGATATAATCAGGTTTCATGCCTGAATGGGTCTCGGTCAACTTAAATGCTATGAACAGTACAGTACACCTAAAGGGGGGGAATTTATTTTTCAATACATCTATTACAGGGGTAAATAATTTCACTTTCATTAAGAATATCAATGTTTTCTCCAATTGATCTTTCCATTCACTCCAAGCTGGATTTTCACTTGTGAGAGAATCTTTAAAGGAAATCACACCCCGAAGAGTTTAAAGGCAGCTAGGACGTCAGGGCACAAGGTCCGGAGCTCGGGTGCTAATTATTCACGCCCCAAGATTGACGTCACCTACCTCTTCAGAATGGTGTGATGTCACCTTCCTCTCCCTGCTTATAGCTCTCCCTGTCACATGCTGAAGAGGGAGGTGAATATCAAGCATGGGGAATGAATAATTAGCAGACAGGGAGAGCTGGACATCTCATCCTTGTGCTCTAGTCTGCTTATGGTAAGTCTCTTTTTCACGTGATCCCGTGTGTCAAGATTACAGAAGACAGGCGACAAGGTTGGGATGAAGAGGAGGACAGGTGAGTATTACTTTTCAGGAGTTATGATTTTCTTTGAGAAAGCAGCCTAATGGTTTATCTCTTGTCTCTTGTGATCTCCTTGCAATGTTGATGTTATACGCTTTTGGTATTCCTATTGAGGTTAATGGAGTCCAGGTCTTATATATCAGTAGACCAAGGTCCACTCTCAGCTGTGTACACTTTTGAGCTTTTTTTTCACAGCATTAATTAAACGGGGACTTTATGACATAAAGTATATAGATGAAGAAACTATTGTTTTGCAATGAATTGA
Organism: Engystomops pustulosus; assembly: GCA_019512145.1. Taxonomy (NCBI): domain Eukaryota; kingdom Metazoa; phylum Chordata; class Amphibia; order Anura; family Leptodactylidae; genus Engystomops; species Engystomops pustulosus. The sequence goes on along the minus strand of CM033648.1, from coordinate 57,839,944 downwards.
GATATCTAATAATAAATTACAGATGTAATGTGAATCTTATCTTTCTATATTTATCAATAATCTAAAATTATTTTTTGATACACCTCCATTAATTTTAGGTGGTAGAGCAAATCCTAACTTTGATTTGTATTACTTGTATCGAACATAGGAACCGTTAGTCGAAATGTAGGATTCAGATTTTAAAGCATTGCCTGTGATGAAAGAATTGAGAAATTGTATGGATTTATATCCAGCCAACAAAATCAATAGCTAAATACAGCTTTGTAGATTTTCTAATGTTGTCTTCTAAAAAAACATAATTACAGCTAAATCTTCACCAGGAACTAAGTTCAGTTTATTAGCATATTCTAGCCACCTATTTTATGTCAGTATTTACATTGGTCTCGCCTGATTAAATTCCTATTAAAGAAATATTTTCATCCATCAGAAGTCGTAATAAATATGCCCCGAAATAAGAAATAAGATCAACCATAATCTATTGTTTTTTCTATTGATCTTCCATTATAATGCTGCAAATGATTGCTTTTAATGGCACACCTAGTTTAGTGATATGTACGTTATGGTTTTTAAGATATGGATACAGTCACAGCAAGCTACAACACAGTTTAGAATCTGTCTGAATAGATTGCTTCAACCAGAGACGCCCATCAGTCTATGCTTAACAACTCCACCAGAAAAGTTCTAGGTAACAGCACCAGGCCTTGAATGGATACCTTCAACAAGTGTGATCGAGAACACACCATAAGGCCTAGAGACAGTACGAAACATGAATGGATACCACCAACAGTGTGATGGGACACACACAACTAAAAACCTACATACAGCCTCAGGCCTTAAATGGATGCCACATCATGTGTGATGGGACAACACCACTGTAAAGGGCCTAGAAACCACCAGGGCTTCATAATAACTTCCCCAGACAAAGATATCTTTCTGCGAAAAACATGTCCGGGTAGGTGCATGCTGCTTGTGGTCGATATTTGTTACTCATCTATTTCCCCTTTTGTTGTGGTACTATTGCATATTAACTGTCATCATTTATGAGCTATAGGGTCCTGGTTATCTGGGTTCCTTGCTCTAATTAGCAGTTTTTTGCTGAGTCACTATCTATTTTGGACTGAATCAAGTCCCAATTGTATCAGCCTTTATCCACTTATGGGGAATACGGTCATTATATGTTTTACACACCGGAGTTAGCATAACTCTTTTATATTTTTATTATGACCTTGTAGTGGGTTACCCGTCAAGTTTCAATTTTGCAGATGATACACGCTGTGTAAGTATAATACTTAGGCGATAGTTTAGCATTACAAGGGATTTGTGGAGCTTAGGAGTGTGCAGAGGGATGGTTGATGAGGTTTAAAATAGATAATATAGTTATGCACTTGGGCCATGGAAACGAATTTGCTGCAAATCAAATAAATTAATGGGAAAATTGTGTACAGTTTTGGGCACCCATGGTATAAAGGACAAGTAGAACTGGAATGGGTGCAGAGGAGAGCACCAAGATATTAGGGGAATGGGGGGACTAGATACAATGACAGCTTACAAATTTGGGATTATTCAGTATAGAAAAAAGACGACTGAGGGGAGACCTCATTACAATGTAGAAGTACCTGAACGGGCAGTACAGGATCTCTCCAAGATCTTTTTATACATAGCCCGAGACCTAGAGGAGAGGCATTCTACCATCAACATAGACAAAAGTTCTCTTACTGTAAGAACAGTGAGACTATGGAACTCTTTGCCGCAGGAGGTTGTTATGGCAGACTTATGTACATGTTCAAGAGAGGCCTGGATGACTTTCTGGAGAAAGTAATATCAGGGGTTAAACATTTATTTACAGCGGTCGTCTGGCCCCGGTGGGCCCTGACTCTGTCACCAGGGTTGGTCCCGCCCATGGGCCCTGACTCTGTCACTATGGCAGAGGCTCCGATCGGATGCAACGGAGCCCCTCAGTGGGCTGCAATCACTGATGACCACCAACACTGGTGAGACGTCCGCCGGTACTTTCCGGCACCGTCGCACTCAGGCGTCTAGGTGACAGGCTGCGCATTGATGTCAGTGCGGCCGTCATCTCTCCAGCAGCACCATGGGACTGAGCCAGGTTCAGGTGAGTTGTATTTTTTTTGCCTTAATTAAATATGGAGGGGGGTTCCTTAATAAATTATGGAGGGGAGGGGGGCCCTTAATTAAATATGGAGGGAGGGGGTGTCTTAATAAAATATGGGGGGGGGGGGGGGCCCTTAATTAAATATGGAGGGGAGGGGGTTCCTTAATAATTATGGAGGGAGGGGGGGGCCATTAATAAAAGATGGAGGGGAGGGGTGGCTTAATAAATTATAGAGGGGGGAGGCCCTTAATAAATTATGGAGGGGGGTGCCTTAATATATTATGGAGGGGTGGGGGCCTTAATAAAATATGGAGGGGAGGGGGGCCCTTAATAAATATGGAGGGTGCGAATGGGTGTTCATGGGAGCCTTAATAAAATATAGAGGGGGCTGGCAGTGTGTATTGGGGGCCTTATTAAAATCTGCAGGGGGCAAGGTGTATACATTGTTTTATCCAGGTGACATTATACTGTAAGTAACTGTGGCATTTTTTAGGCGCAGTGCAGGGGATCTGCTTCCCAGAGCTGAACACATCTACCGAAAATTCTGCACCAGATTTTACGACGATTCTGGAGGTGAAGGAGAAGACAAGTCACACTGTGAGGTACAGATCCTACTTCTTCCTGTGTCAGATCTGTATTGTAGGTCTTACTTGAAGGGGGTATGGGGCGTATATAACGACGATATACTCCCCTATAGAAGGCAATGGCACGGCGCCCAACGGGAGCAGTTACGGTGCAGCACCATACGCTCCGTACCCCGGAAAAAGATAGGACATGTCCTATCTTTCTCCGTAGTAGGGCGCCGTGCGCCATATGTTCCTAAGGAGAGGGGCGGGGGGGTGAGCTGCACTCACCCTCCTCCTCTCCCTGTGCGCTGCCGTTGCCCTCGTGCTACGGTACGGCGGCAACGGCAGTGTGAATGCAGTCATAAGACAGCGCTCAGCTTTGTACTGTTATATCTATAGGGTCAGAGAGCCAGTGTGACTTGTCTATGTGGTGCGGGACGCCATAGTAGGGTTATTGTCATCAGTTCTTCTAATGGTTTTCAGCATTTCCTTATTGGAAGGTGGGTGCAGTGCGAACACTTCATCCCTAACCACAGCCCAGCCACCAGCAGAAACCCGGGACACCAGGGGTAAACTCTTATACTATCCCTAGCATTAATGCCCGGAATAATGTCACCCCTGCAGCCCCTGTACACAAACCAAGAGCCGAGCACTAGCAGAGAGAGGGAGAAAGGTCTTAGCTTATCTCTGCTCACTGTCCCCGCTAGTGCTTACAAATTCCCCATCCAGAATATTTATATGTAGTAGTAGATGGGCCCCAAAATCAATTTCACTGGTGGGCCCCGGGTACCCCAGTCCGACCCTGTTTATTTAATCTTAAAGGTTGGACTTGATGGACTTGTGTCTTTTTCTGGCCTTATACACTGTGATACTATGATGATAACCTATCTGATCATGATCATCCACGTGTTGCAGAGTTCAGTTTCATTATGGCACTTGTTCCTTACGGAGACCCACTACCACGCTTCCCTGACAATTTTAGGTACAAACCTCCCTCTGTGGATCAAAATATTGGGAAAGGAAGTGTGACTGAATGGGTAGTTTATTTATCAGATGCAAATTAATGAAATAGGGGGAGGGAAAGGTGGACATTTGAAGGAGGGAGGATATAGAAGGGAACATTAAAATAGCACTTAGGCTATAAATCAACAAAGTCAATTATTTGCTCTAAAAAATGGCCATATGTTCAAACCCCCTGCCTCCAGAATACAGAAGCCCCCTACTCCTGTATATAGCCCACCAGTCACCTGTATATAGCCCAGCCCCGTATGTCCAACACATAAAAAAACACCTTTCTGACGCTCCCCACAGGTCTTCTCTTCTTCGGTCAAGGTCAGGTCCGTGCATAGTTGAAACGTACAGGCTCTGCAATCAGCGGTGGCTGACCTCAAAGTCTATGCGTGGCAACTGGACCCGCTTCTGGTCAACAGAAGAAAAGAAACTGCAGGGGTGTCAGAAGGTGAGTATTACTTTTTTACTCAAGTATAGCATATTTTTTGTGCTGAAAAACTCAGCTTATACTCATTTTTTACAGTCCAATCTTTTCTTCTACCTGTGTATGCCCCTCAACCACAACGTAGTAAATAAAAAGTAACTTTTAGAGATGAGCGAGCACTAAAATGCTCGGGTTGCTCGTTATTCGAGACGAACTTTTCCAGATGCTCAGTGCTCGTCTCGAATAACGAGCCCCATTGAAGTCAATGGGAGACCCGAGCATTTTTCAAAGGGACCATGGTTCGGGATAAAATGTGTTTTTAATTGAAAAAGAATGTCTTCTGATAAGTTAGCAGATGTATGCAAACATCTGCAATCTATTCTTCACTGTTCGTGCGTATATTTCTCCCGACAAGTTAACAGATGTGAAGAACAGTGAAGAATAGAATAAAAAAGTGACACAGGATGATTTAAGTGAAAAACGCAGTGAAAAACACAGTGAAGAATAGATTACAGATGTTCTGCACATCTGCTTACTTGTCGGGTGATACGCTGTCCCGGGATCCGCTCCTCTTCTTCCACTGAAGTCTCCCCCGTGCTGCCCGATGTCTGTGTGTCCCCGTGCTGCCTGTCTGTGTCCCCCGTGCTGCCGCATGTCTGTGTCCCCCGTGCTCCGAGTCGTGTCCCCCGTGCTGCCCGATGTCTGTGTCCCCCGTGCTGCCCGATGTCTGTGTCCCCGTGCTGCCCGATGTCTGTGTCCCCGTGCTGCCCGATGTCTTGTCCCCCGTGCTGCCCGATGTCTTGTGTCCCCCGTGCTGCCCGATGTCTGTTCTCCCCCGTGCTGCCCGATGTCTGTGTCCCCCGTGCTGCCCGATGTCTGGTTCCCCCGTGCTGCCCGATGTCTGTGTCCCCCGTGCTGCCCGTGTCTGTGTCCCCCGTGCTGCCCGATGTCTGTGTCCCCTTGCTGCCCGATGTCTGTCTCCCCGCTGCTGGGCCGATGTCTGTCCTCCCTGCTGCTTGATGTCTCCCTGCTGCTTGATGTCTCCCTGCTGCTTGATGTCTCCCTGCTGCCGTTCCGCACGCATATCTTCCGACAAGTAAGCAGATGTGCCGAACATCTGTAATCTATTCTGCACTGTGTTCTTCACTGTCTTTTTCACTTAAATGATCCTGTGTTCACTGTTTTTATTCTATTCTTCATTGTTCTTCACTGTGTTTTTTTAATTAAATGCTCGATCTCGAGCAGGGGAAATACTCGACGAAATACTCGGACGAGTATACTCGCTCATCTCTAGTAACTTTACTTCATAAGTTAAAAGTACCAATTTAGCTGCATAATAACAGTGCCAAAAATGCCATAAAGAGAAAAGGAACTCAACTGGAAAAACCAAACACCACTTGGTCCAAATTCAATACTAGGATATTTGAGTGTGCATATGCCTGTAGACTTTGAAGAATAATCAGTGGATAATTTCACAATTCAAGTACCATATAGACCACCAGTGTGAATACATGGGATAAAAGAAAACAGAGCAATCTCAACAAATCTTCATCTTGTAGGTGTTGGATTTAATGCAGAGTCCTTCTGGTGTTGGGTTGGTCCTCAATTGTTGACACCTGCAATACTCCTATGACTGGAATCCATGTGTCCCTCAGCTTAACCTATTGGTGATATCCCTAGTCTCTAAATCAAATTGCCCAAAATTGCATCCCAACACGTTTCAACCCCGATATAAGGGACTCTTTAGGGAAAGGAAGATGACTACATGCTGAATGGCATACCCCACAGTCCTGCAATATCTTAATAGACTGTGAGTACAGCTTCCTGGCAGTGGCCTAGAAGCTGTCACACAACTGCGAGTGATGTCATCCCACACTTCCAGCATGGCTCCCAGTTAGAGATGGGCGAATCGATTCTAATAATTCTAACTCCGGTTAGAATTTCAGGAGAAATTCGATTCACCACAAAGCCGAATTTTATGCTGATTTGCGGGAACGAAGTTGGGTTATTTCCCCTCATGTTTCTGCTAAATGGGCGTGAGAACAACATGTTACATGGGGTAGAGAACTCTGGGAAGGAGAAAGGAACACACCCGATGACATCTGCAGACCTGTAAGCCAATCAGCAACCGGCAGGCGATGCGTTGTCACACAGCCCTATAAAATCCAGCCATTTTCTATCTCAGCACTTCACACTTCATGTTGTAGCGTCCAGCTGATGCTATTGTGCTGTGCGGTTCTTGCTGCAATCCCTCGCTGTTCTCTAAGGGGGATCTGTATACCCCAAATAGCAGTTCTATTTAGTGACAAAATCGAATAGGAAGAAATCTGTTTGACTTTCATGCATCTGCAGTAGTGAGCTGTCAGTTGTGGGGTATCCTTATAACGCACATTGCAATACCTTTTGGGGGCTCTAGTTTACAGCCAGAATTACGTGTGAAATCCACATAGTTTATACAGTGATTTTCGCTGATATTACACTGTCAGTTGTGGGGTATCTGTATAACGCACATTGCAATAACTTTTGGGGGCTCTAGTTTACAGCCAGATTTACATGTCAAATCCACATAGTTTATACAGTGATTTTCGCTGAAATTACGCTGTCAGTTGTGGGGTATCTGTATAACGCACATTGCAATTCCTTTTGGGGGCTCTAGTTTACAGCCAGATTTACGTGTCAAATCCACATAGTTTATACAGTGATTTTCGCAAGTAAAGGTGTAGAGGTGTAATCGTAATGCATCCTGGCGGTCATCGTACCTGCCAGAACACACTTATCTCGGTTGGGCGATAGACTGAGATAAGAGAGGAGAGGTAGGGGGTGAGCATTAACAGAGCTTTATGGATGAAGGTTATTATTTAAACTGTAGATCGAAGGGAACTGCAGCCAGTGCAGCGACTGCTGAACTGTAGGCATACATGGTCCCTTTTCAAACCGTGTTCCAGACAGAATTTTTGGTTGTTTTAAACTTGTTAACTTGTGTCGCCCCCGCTGTGTAATCCACAAAATATACTGGCAAACTTTTATCATTTACCATTTATTTCAGCGCGTCTTGCGCACTGTTTTACCATTCCCCTCACCCGCCATATCCTAAACTTATAAAACGCTACTACACTTGATCTTTATACCAAAGGTTCGTTAGAAGTGCTGTTTGGGGAGTAGCCTAGAGAACAGGGGCTTGATTGGCGTAAACACTCGCCTGGCAGCGGACGCGCCAGCTCCATGCAAGATCCAACTACATAGTTTTAACTGCACACCTTTAATCTACTACTAGTCTCACCCTGCCTCCATCATGGTCCCTATCAAACGATCTGTGTCAGGCACGAATTTTGGGTTGTTTTTCATGGCTTCCATGTTAACTTTGTCGCCACCCTGCGTGTAGTATCCACAAAATACTGGCAAACTTTTATCATGTACCGATATTATTTGACGCCTCTCTTGCTCCTCTTTGGTTCCTGCTCTGCCCCCATTGGTTTTGAAGCCTGAGTCCATTTAGGGTATTTCGCCATGGCCACTCTCTAGCCTGCCCTGCTGCTTCCGCTGCCTCTGCCATGCGTCCCCTATAGTGTCGGGTCATTATTGGATGTTTTAGATGCATCTAGCTTCATTTTCGTCACTCTGTCATGGCCATGCGTTGCCCATAATTTTGGCATAATGGTGCATTTAGCAGCCCCAGAGGCATCCATGCATGGAGCCCAAAGGGGACATCCTCGTCGGCCTCTTCTCAGCCCACATGACTCCTTACTGGTGCATTTGTAGATGTATTCTGCCTAAATAAATCTTGCATGATAAAAAAGACACCATGTGTTCTTAAACTATCCAACAGATTGGTAGACCTTCTTAGCTATCCTACTTCCCATCTTAGGCATTTATTACTTTTATATGGGATATAATCAGGTTTCATGCCTGAATGGGTCTCGGTCAACTTAAATGCTATGAACAGTACAGTACACCTAAAGGGGGGGAATTTATTTTTCAATACATCTATTACAGGGGTAAATAATTTCACTTTCATTAAGAATATCAATGTTTTCTCCAATTGATCTTTCCATTCACTCCAAGCTGGATTTCACTTGTGCAGAGAAATCTTTAAAGGAAATCACACTCCCGAAGAGTTTTAAAGGCAGCTAGGAGCGTCAGGGCACAAGGTCCGGAGCTCGGGTTGCTAATTATTCACGCCCCAAGACTTGACGTCACCTACCTCTTCAGAATGGTGTGATGTCACCTTCCTCTCCCTGCTTATAGATCTCCCTGTCACATGCTGAAGAGGGAGGTGAATATCAACATGGGGAATGAATAATTAGCAGACAGGGAGAGCTGGACATCTCATCCTTGTGCTCTAGTCGCTTATGTGTAATCTCTTTTTCACGTGATCCCGGTGTGTCAAGATTACAGAAGACAGGCGACAAGGTTGGGATGAAGGGAGGACAGGTGAGTATTACTTTTCAGGAGTTATGATTTTCTTTGAGAAAAGCAGCCTAATGGTTTATCTCTTGTCTCTTGTGATCTCCTTGCAATGTTGATGTTATAGCTTTTTGGTAATTCCTATGAGGTTAATGGAGTCCAGGTCTTATATATCAGACCAAGGTCCACTCTCAGCTGTGTACACTTTTGATGCTTTTTTTTCACAGCATTAATTAAAAGGGGACTTTTATGACATAAGTATATAGATGAAGAAACTATTGTTTTGCAATTGAATGTGAGATTCTATAATAAATTACAGATTAATGTGATCTTATCTTTCTATATTTATTCAATAATCTCAAAATTATTTTTTGATACACCTCCATTTAATTTAGGTGGTAGAGGCAAATCCTAACTTTGGATTTGTATTACTTGTATCGACATAGGAACCGTTAGTCGAAATGTGGATTCAGATTTTAAAAGCATTGCCTGTGATGGAAGAATTGGAGAAATTATGGATTTATATCCGCCAACAAAATCAATAAGCTAAATACAAGCTTTGTAGATTTTCTAATGTTGTCTTCTAAAAAAAACATAATTACAGCTAAATTCTTCACCAGAACTAAGTTCAGTTTATTCAGCATATTCCTAGCCCCTATTTTATGTCAGTATTTACATTGGTCTCGCCTGATTAAATTCCTATTAAAGAAATATTTTCATCCATCAGACGTCGTAATAAATATGCCCCGAAATAAGAAATAGATCAACCATAATCTATGTTTTTTCTTTGATCTTCCATTATAATGCTGCCAAAATGATTGCTTTTAATGCACACCTAGTTTAGTGATATGTACGTTATGGTTTTTAGATCTGGATACATGTCACAGCATAGCTACAACACAGTTTAGAATCTGTCTGAATAGATTTGCTTCCAACCGGACGCCCATCAGTCTATGCTTAACAACTCCCCGAAGTTCTAGGTACACAGCACCAGGCCTTGAATGGTACCTTCCAAGTGTGATCGAGTAACACACCATAGGCCCTGAGCAGTCAGAACATGATGGATACCACCAACTGTGATGGGAACCACACAACTAAAAAGCCTACATCAGCCTCAGGCCTTAATGGATGCCACAATCATGTGTGATGGGACAACACCACTGTAAGGGCCTAGAAACCCCAGGCTTCATAGATAACTTCCCCAGCCAAGTATCTTTCTGCGAAAACATGTCCGGGTGGTGCATGCTGCTTGTGGTCGATATTGTTACTCATCTATTTCCCCTTTTGTTGTGGTACTTTGCATATTACTGTCATCATTTAGAGCTATAGGGGCCTGGTATCTGGGTTCCTTGCTCTAATTAGAGTTTTTTGCCTGGTCACTTCTATTTGGACTGATCAAGTCCCAATTGTATCAGCCTTTCCACTTTGGGGATACGGTCATTATTGTTTTACCAACTCGGCAGTTAGCATAACTCTTTTAATATTTTTATTCATGCCTTGTAGTGGGTTCCCGTCAAGTTTCAATTTTGCAGATGATACTACGCTGTGTAAGTATATCACTTAGGCGATAGTTAGCATTACAAGGGATTTGTGGAGCTTGGGTGTGCCAGAGGGATGGTTGTGGGTTTAAAATAGATAAATATAGTTATGCACTTGGGCCTGGAACGAATTTGCTGCAAATCCAATAGATTAATGGGAATTGTGTACAGTTTTGGGCACCATGTGTATAGGCACAAGTAGAACTGGAATGGTGCAGAGGAGAGCACCAGATATTAGGGAATGGGGGGACTCAGATACAATGCCAGCTTACAAAATTTGGGATTATTCAGTATAGAAAAAAGACGGACTGAGGGGAGACCTCATTACAATGTAGAAGTACCTGAACGGGCAGTACAAGGATCTCTCCAACGATCTTTTATACATGCCCGAGACCTAGAGGAGAGGCATTCTACCATCAACATAGACAAAAATTCTCTTACTGTAAGAACAGTGAGATCTATGGAACTCTTTGCCGCAGGAGGTTGTTATGGCAGACTTATGTACATGTTCAAGAGAGGCCTGGATGACTTTCTGGAGAAAGTAATATCAGGGGTTAAACATTTATTTACAGCGGTCGTCTGGCCCCGGTGGGCCCTGACTCCTGTCACCAGGGTTGGTCCCGCCCATGGGCCTGACTCCTGTCACTAGGTGGCAGAGGCTCCGATCGGATGCAACGGAGCCGCCTCAGTGGCTGCAATCACTGATGACCACCAACCTAGGTGAGACGTCCGCCGGTACTTTCGGCACCGTCGCACTCAGGCGTCTAGGTGACAGGCTCGCATTGATGTCAGTGCGGCGCGTCATCTCTCCACGCAGCACCATGGGACTGAGCGCAGGTTCAGGTGAGTTGTATTTTTTTTGCCTTAATTAAATATGGAGGGGGGTTCCTTAATAAATTATGGAGGGGAGGGGGGCCCTTAATTAAATATGGAGGAGGGGGTGTCTTAATAAAATATGGGGGGAGGGAGGGGGGCCCTTAATTAAATATGGAGGGGAGGGGGTTCCTTAATAATTATGGAGGGAGGGGGGGGCCATTAATAAAAATGGAGGGGAGGTGCTTAATAAATTATAGAGGGGGGGAGGCCCTTAATAAATTATGGAGGGGGGTGCCTTAATATATTATGGAGGGGTGGGGGCCTTAATAAAATATGGAGGGGAGGGGGGCCCTTAATAAAATATGGAGGGTGCGAATGGAGTGTTCATTGGGAGCCTTAATAAATATGAGGGGGCTGGCAGTGTGTATTGGGGGCCTTATTAAAATCTGCAGGGGGCAAGGTGTATGACATTGTTTTATCCAGGTGACATTATACTGTAAGTAACTGTGGCATTTTTTAGGCGCAGTGCAGGGGATCTGCTTCCCAGAGCTGAACACATCTACCGAAAATTCTGCACCAGTTTTACGACGATTCTGGAGGTGAAGGAGAAGACAAGTCACACTGTGAGGTACAGATCCTACTTCTTCCTGTGTCAGATCTGTATTGTGGTCTTACTTGAAGGGGGTATGGTGGCGTATATACGACGATATACTCCCTATAGAAGGCAATGGGCACGGCGCCCAACGGGAGCAGTTACGGTGCAGCACCATACCGCTCCGTACCCCAAAAAGATAGGACATGTCCTATCTTTCTCCGTAGTAGGGCGCCGTGCGCCATATGTTCCTAAGGAGAGGGGCGGGGGGGTGAGCTGCACTCACCCTCCTCCTCTCGCCTGTGCCTGCCGTTGCCCTCAGTGTCTACGGTACGGCGGCAACGGCAGTGTGAATGAGTCATAAGACAGCGCTCAGCTTTGTACTGTTATATCTATAGGGTCAGAGAGCCAGTGTGACTTGTCTATGTGGTGCGGGACGCCATAGTAGGGTTATTGTCATCAGTTCTTCTAATGGTTTTCAGCATTTCCTTATTGGAAGTGGGTGCAGTGCGAACACTTCATCCCTAACCACAGCCCAGCCACCAGCAGAAAGCCCGGGACACCAGGGGTAACTCTTATACTATCCCTAGCATTAATGCCCGGAATAATGTCACCCCTGCAGCCCCTTACACAAACCAAGAGCCGAGCACTACAGAGAGAGGGAGAAAGGTCTTAGCTTATCTCTGCTCACTGTCCCCGCTAGTGCTTACAAATTCCCCATCCAGAATATTTATATGTAGTAGTAGATGGGCCCCAAAATCAATTTCACTGGTGGGCCCGGTACCCCAGTCCGACCCTGTTTATTTAATCTTAAAGGTTGGACTTGATGGACTTGTGTCTTTTTCTGGCCTTAACACTGTGATACTATGATGATAACCTATCTGATCATGATCATCCGTGTTGCAGAGTTCAGTTTCATTATGGCACTTGTTCCTTACGGAGACCACACTACCACGCTTCCCTGACAATTTTAGGTACAAACCTCCCTCTGTGGATCAAAATATTGGGAAGGAAGTGTGACTGAATGGGTAGTTATTTATCAGATGCAAATTAATGAAATAGGGGGAGGGAAAGGTGGACATTTGAAGGAGGGAGTATAGAAGGAACATTAAAATAGCACATTAGGCTATAAATCACAAAGTCAATTATTTGCTCTAAAAAATGGCCATATGTTCAAACCCCCTGCCTCCAGAATACAGAAGCCCCCTACTCCTGTAATAGCCCACCAGTCACCTGTATATAGCCCAGCCCCAGTATGTCCAACACATAAAAAAACACCTTTCTGACGCTCCCCACAGGTCTTCTCTTCTTCGGTCAAGGTCAGGTCCGTGCATAGTTGAAACGTACAGGCTCTGCAATCAGCGGTGGCTGACCTCAAAGTCTATGCGTGGCAACTGGACCCGCTTCTGGTCAACAGAAGAAAAGAAACTGCAGGGGTGTCAGAAGGTGAGTATTAACTTTTTTACTCAAGTATAGCATATTTTTTGTGCTGAAAAACTCAGCTTATACTCAATCTTTACAGTCCAATCTTTTCTTGCTACCTGGTGATGCCCCTCAACCACAACGTAGTAAATAAAAAGTAACTTTTAGAGATGAGCGAGCACTAAAATGCTCGGGTGCTCGTTATTCGAGACGAACTTTTCCAGATGCTCGAGTGCTCGTCTCGAATAACGAGCCCCATTGAAGTCAATTGGGAGACCCAGCATTTTTCAAAGGGACCATGGTTCGGGATAAAATGTGTTTTTAATTGAAAAGAATGTCTTCTGATAAGTTAGCAGATGATGCAAACATCTGCAATCTATTCTTCACTGTTCGTGCGTATATTTCTCCCGACAAGTTAACAGATGTGAAGAACAGTGAAGAATAGAATAAAAAAGTGACACAGGATGATTTAAGTGAAAAACGCAGTGAAAAAACACAGTGAAGAATAGATTACAGATGTTCTGCACATCTGCTTACTTGTCGGGTGATACGCTGTCCCGGGATCCGCTCCTCTTCTTCCACTGAAGTCTCCCCCGTGCTGCCCGATGTTGTGTGTCCCCGTGCTGCCCTATGTCTGTGTCCCCCGTGCTGCCGCATGTCTGTGTCCCCCGTCTCCCGAGTGTGTCCCGTGCTGCCCGATGTCTGTGTCCCCCGTGCTGCCCGATGTCTGTGTCCCCGTGCTGCCCGATGTCTGTGTCCCCGTGCTGCCCGGATGTCTTGTCCCCCGTGCTGCCCGATGTCTGTGTCCCCCGTGCTGCCCATGTCTGTCTCCCCCGTGCTGCCCGATTGTCTGTGTCCCCGTGCTGCCGATGTCTGTCCCCCGTGCTGCCCGATGTTCTGTGTCCCCCGTGCTGCCCGATGTCTGTGTCCCCCGTGCTGCCCGATGTCTGTGTCCCCTGCTGCCGATGTCTGTCTCCCCGTGCTGCCGATGTCTGTCTCCCTGCTGCTTGATGTCTCCCTGCTGCTTGATGTCCCCCTGCTGCTTGATGTCTCCCTGCTGCCGTTCCGCACGCATATCTTCCGACAAGTAAGCAGATGTGCCGAACATCTGTAATCTATTCTGCACTGTGTTCTTCACTGTCTTTTTCACTTAAATGATCCTGTGTTCACTGTTTTTATTCTATTCTTCATTGTCTTCACTGTGTTTTTTAATTAAATGCTCGATCTCGAGCAGGGGAAATACTCGACGAAATACTCGGACGAGTATACTCGCTCATCTCTGTAAACTTTACTTCATAAGTTAAAAGTACCAATTAGCTGCATAATAACAGTGCCAAAAATGCCATAAAGAGAAAAGGAACTCAACTGGAAAAACCAAACACCACTTGGTCCAAATTCATACTAGGATATTGAGTGTGCATATGCCTGTAGACTTTGAAGAATAATCAGTGGATAATTTCACAATTCCAAGTACCATATAGACCACCAGTGTGAATACATGGGATAAAAGAAACAGAGCAATCTCAACAAATCTTCATCTTGTAGGTGTTGGATTTAATGCAGAGTCCTTCTGGTGTTGGGTTGGTCCTCATGTTGACACCTGCAATACTCCTATGACGGAATCCATGGTGTCCTCAGCTTAACCTATTGGTGATTCCCTGTGCTCTCTCCATGCCCAAAATTGCATCCCAACACGTTTCAACCCCGATATAAGGGACTCTTTAGGAAAGGAAGATGACTACATGCTGAATGGCATACCCCACAGTCCTGCATATCTTAATAGACTGTGAGTACAGCTTCCTGGCAGTGGCCTAGAAGCTGTCACACAACTGCGAGTGATGTCATCCCCCACTTCCAGCATGGCTCCCAGTTAGAGATGGCGATCGATTCTAATAATTCTAACTCCGTTTAGAATTTCAGGAGAAATTCGATTCACCACAAGCCGAATTTATGCTGATTTGCGGGAACGAGTTGGGTTATTTCCCCTCATGTTTCTGCTAAATGGGCGTGAGAACAACATTTTACATGGGGTAGAGAACTCTGGGAGAGAAAGGAACACACCCGATGACATCTGCAGACCTGTAAGCCAATCAGCAACCGGCGGCGATGCGTTTGTCACACAGCCCTATAAAATCCAGCCATTTTCTATCTCAGCACTTCACACTTCATGTTGTAGACGTCCAGCTGATCTATTGTGCTGTGCGGTTCTTGCTGCAATCCCTCGCTGTTCTCTAAGGGGGATCTTTATACCCCAATAGCAGTTCTATTTAGTGACAAAATCGAATAGGAAAATCTGTTTTGACTTTCATGCATCTGCAGTAGTGAGCTGTCAGTTGTGGGGTATCCTTATAACCACATTGCAATACCTTTTGGGGGCTCTAGTTTACAGCCAGAATTACGTGTGAAATCCACATATTTTATCAGTGATTTTCGCTGATATACACTGTCATTGTGGGGTATCTGTATAACGCACATTGCAATAACTTTTGGGGCTCTGTTTACAGCCAGATTTACATGTCAATCCACATATTTATACAGTGATTTTCGCTGAAATACCGCTGTCAGTTGTGGGGTATCTGTATAACGCACATTGCAATTCTTTGGGGGCTCTAGTTTACAGCCAGATTTACTTGTCAAATCCACCTAGTTTATACAGTGATTTTCGCTGAAATTACACTGTCAGTTTTGTGGGGTATCGTATAACGCACATTGCATAACTTTTGGGGGCTCTGTTTACAGCCAGATTTAGTGTGATTTCTCAACATAGTTTATACAGTGATTTTCGCTGAAATTACCTGTCAGTTGGGGGTATCTGTAAACGCACATTGTAATACCTTTTGGGGGCTTAGTTCAGCCATATTTACGTGTGAATCCCATAGTTATACAGTGATTTTCCTGAAATGACACTGTCAGTTGTTGGGGTATCTGTATAACGATAATTGCAATACCTTTTGGGGGGCTCTAGTTTACAGCCAGATTTACATGTAAAATCCACAAGTTTATAAACCACTATGTAAGACAGGAATGGTGGCAGGTGGAGCAGGCAGAGGTTGCAGCGCAGTAAGGAGATGTCGCAGCAGGGGTGACTCTGTGGGCCAGAACTGCCGTGTCATCTAGTGGCAGTGTGTTGATCAACAAACCAAAGGTTGTGAATGGTTGACAAGGTCATCAATTCTCCAAATATAACATCTGACAACCCAGCCAAGAGTCTGTAGGTTCCTCTGATGGCCAGGAGAAGGTCAGCGGCCCTACCTGTCCTCAACCAGGCTCTGTCCTCTTACCTTCCGCAGCCAGAGAGCTAATAGGGGGTTGGGTCAGGCCAATATTCAGCGAGGATGAAGTGTTTGAGGACAGTCAGCAGCTGCTTTGCAGTGAAGAGGTGGAGCAGACTTCCGCTGCTTCCTGCAGTAGGCAGGCTGTGCATACTGACATCGGTGAGGAGAGTAGCAGTGACCGGGAAACGCAAATTGACGATGATGTAGCCGATCGCACTTCGGAGCTGGGTGTAGCAGCGGATTCATCAGTGTCGGGCGAAGAGAGTGCCGTAGAGAGCAGGCAGTAATTCGCTACTGTGGCTGTGAGTCAGCAGGGGGGGGCTGTGAGTCAGCAGGGTTGGCAGCAGTGCGGGAACGGGGGCCAAACGTTCCGCGGGGTACGAATCCTGATTCGCAGCCCCAAATAGCAGTGCACGGGGCCAGCACCGGCACCCCCCCCAACCCCTACCCCCCCCCACCCATCCCTTCCCCTCTCCCAGCGGGGTCTCCCAGTTTGTCGCTAGGTATGCCTCACCTGAGTTCGGGCGTGTTTAGTACGCTAAGTGCGAGTGTTGGCGAAAACTTACCCACTCAGGGTGTGGCAGTTTTTTTAGGAAAACACAGAGGGCCGAGCGTGGTATATGTGTATTGCGGGCATAAGTGAGGTGGCCGGGTAGCTAACCTTGGCCCACGGCCTGCGCCACAATTGCGCTTCACCATCCAATGGCTGGAGAAAGGGTGTCAGATGCGGTCATCTGCAGGCGCCAACAACACGCAGCACCTAGTGGCACAAAGCTGTTCCGCAAGTCAAGGCTCAGCCTTGCCGAAGGGAAGCATGTGTCGTCTGCGATCAATCCGGTCCAGATGCTCTTGTCGCTGACGACTGGCGCCAAAAGAACCAACTCTATGCGTCCAGCAACTAAGGTGCAGCAGAAGCTGACAGTGCTCGTGTAGAGTGTGGGTACCGCAGTCTTCCTTTCCAAGGCTGAAATTACACTGTCAGTTGTGGGGTATCTGTATAACGCACATTGCAATACCTTTTGGGGGCTCTTGTTTACAGCCAGATTTACGTGTGATTTCCACATAGTTTATACAGTGATTTTCGCTGAAATTACACTGTCAGTTGTGGGGTATCTGTACAACGCACATTGTAATACCTTTTGGGGGCTCTAGTTTACAGCCATATTTACGTGTGAAATCCATGTAGTTTATACAGTGATTTTCACTGAAATGACACTGTCAGTTGTGGGGTATCTGTATAACGCATATTGCAATACCTTTTGGGGGCTCTAGTTTACAGCCAGATTTACATGTAAAATCCACATAGTTTATAAACCACTATGTAAGACAGAATGGTGGCAGGTGGAGCAGGCAGAGGTTGCAGCGCAGTAAGGAGATGTCGCAGCAGGGGTGACTCTGTGAGGCCAGAACTGCCGTTGTCATCTAGTGGCAGTGTGTTGATCAACAACCCAAAGGTTGTTGAATGGTTGACAAGGTCATCCAATTCCTCAAATATAACATCTGACAACCCCAGCCAAGAGTCTGTAGGTTCCTCTGATGGCCCAGGAGCAGGTCAGCGGCCCTCACCTGTCCTCAACCAGGCTCTGTCCTCTTCCTTTCCCGCAGCCAGAGAGCTACTAGGTGGTTTTGGCTCAGCGCCACTATTCAGCGAGGATGAAGTGTTTGAGGACAGTCAGCAGCTGCTTTGCAGTGAAGAGGTGGAGCAGACTTCCGCTGCTTCCTGCAGTAGGCAGGCTGTGCATACTGACATCGGTGAGGAGAGTAGCAGTGACCGGGAAACGCAAATTGACGATGATGTAGCCGATCGCACTTCGGAGCTGGGTGTAGCAGCGGATTCATCATTGTCGGGCGAAGAGAGTGCCAGTAGAGAGCAGGCAGTAATTCGCTACTGTGGCTGTGAGTCAGCAGGGTGGCGGCTGTGAGTCAGCAGGGTGGCAGCAGTGCGAGGAACGGGGGCCAAACGTCCGCGGGGTACGAATCCTGATTCGCAGGCCCAAATAAGCAGTGGCACAGGGGCTCAGCGAGGCAGCGGCGGTAGTAGTCGCTCAGTGCAGAGTGTTGGCGATAAAATTACCACCTCAGCGGTGTGGCAGTTTTTTGTAAAGACACCAGAGGAGCCGAGCGTGGGTATATGTCGTATCTGCGGGCATAAAGTGAAGCGTGGCCAGGGAGCTAACCTTGGCACCACGGCCCTGCGCCAACACATGCAGCTTCACCATCCAATGGCCTGGGAGAAATGGGTGTCAGATGCGGTCCATCCTGCAGGCGCAACAACAGCAGCAGCACCTAGTGGCACACATGCTGTTTCAGCAAGTCAAGGCTCCAGCACCTCTGCCGAAGGGAGCTGTTTGTCTTTGACATCATATCCCGGTCCAGATGCTCCTGCTCCTCGCTACGCATGGCGCCAAAAAGACAACTCTATGCGTCCAGCCATCCTAAGGTGCAGAAGCTGACCGTGCTCTTGTCGAAGTTGTTGGTACTGCAGTCTCTCCCCTTCCAAGGCCACACCAACAACTTCCACAAGAGACGGCGCTTTCTCCTCCACATTGTCAAACTGCTGCTCCTGTGCCAGTGTCCGCCTCCTCCTCCTCCTTCTCCACCACCACCTCAGCCTTCACCTTCACACTATATCATTGTGCCACTCTGCGGGCTCCTGCTGCTTCTGATGCAACCTTCACACTATATCATTGTGCCACTCTGCGGGCTCCTACTGCTTCTGATGCCGCCTTCACACTATATCAGTGTGCCACTCTGCGGGCTCCTGCTGCTTCTGATGCCGCCTTCACACTATATCATTGTGCCACTCTGCAAGCTCCTGCTGCTGCTGCTTCTGATGCCGCCTTCACACTATATCATTGTGCCACTCTGAGGGCTGCTGCTGCTTCTGATACCACCAACACACTATATCATTGTGCCACTCTGCGGGCTCCTGCTGCTGCTCGCTTCTGATGGCCGACCGCCTTCCACACTATATCAATTGCTGCCCCTTAACCCTCTACTTATGGCTTGCCTTGCTGCTCTCGGCTCTCGATACCCCCCCACCAACCACACAATATCAATTGTGCCACTCCTCGGCCCACTTGCTTGTCTGCTGCTCATCCTATCTCGTCCTACCCCCCCCCCGCTGGCTTTTGATGGCCCACCAGACACATACTACTATCATTGTGCCGACACATCTTGTGCTCACTGCCACATCCTTCCTGGCGGGCCTCCTACTGCGCTTCGTTTCCACCCTCACACTATATGATTGTGCCACTCTACCGTGCTCCTGCTGGCTGCTCCTTGCTTCTGATGCCGCCTTCACACTATATCATGTGCCACTCTCGGCTTCTGCTGCTGCTGCTTCTGATGCCACCTTCACACTATATCATTGTGCAACTCTGCGCTCCTCCTGCTTCTGCTGGCTACCTGATGCTCCAAACGCCTATTTCTTAAGCGCGCCATCTGAGCTCCTGCTGCTTCTGATGCCACTTCACACTCAATCATTGTGCCACTCTGCGGGCTCCTGCTGCTACTGATGCCACCCTCACACTGTATCATTGTGCCACTCTGAGGGCTCCTGCTGCTGCTGCTTTTGATACCACCAACACACTATATCATTGTGCCGCTCTGCCGCTCTTGCTGCTTCTGATGCCATTTTCACACTATATCATTGTGCCACTCAGTGTAAAAAGAGTGCACTCTTTGATGTTATAGTGGGATCTTGGCCCTCAGCTCAGTCCTTTTGAGCTGGCACAGACATTACCTTGTCAGGCTGTGTTCCCTCTTCGCTTATTTGGGGAAGTTGGCCTATGTAAGTGCACATGGAAGTGAAGAGTGAAGCGTTTCTAAGAGCCGCGGCTGTCATGTGCGTGTGATACTAAAACGCAGCATTGCTTGAAGACCAAACCACGCTCCCTATGCATATTTAAGCATGGCACAACGTTCTACAACACCCTACAGGCTCTCTGCAGCCAGGAAATGCCTGTTTTTTAACGTGATCCGTTTTGATTCGATTCGGGTCGAATCAAATTTTTTCGAAAAATTCAGCGAATCGGGATGAAACAAATTTTAACAAATTCGCCCATCTCTACTCCCAGTACTTGGCACATCGGGAGACATGCTTACCGCAGGTCACATGGTCTGGAGGCATAGGTCTCACCACAGGTCAGCTGACAATGCAGAACAGCTGACTTTTAAAGCTACTTCCATTCGCTGCATATTCCTGAAGACAGTAGACTCTTATAGATGTAAAGTGCTGGCTAGTAAACAAGATAATTAGCTTTACAAAATCTATATAAGGGGAGATTTATCAGAAGCGTCTGAGAGCTGAACTGTTCTAGTTGCCCATGGCAACCAATAAGAGCTTAGCTTTTATTTTCAAACCATTCTGATTGCTTTTCATGGGCGAACAGTTTTTCCTCTCACTCACTTCTGATAGATCTCCCCCTATGATTTTTTAATAGGTACCACTCCACTAATTCGGCTGTATGTTTGCTCCAGCCCAGGACCACCAAAAAAAATAGCTTAATTAGCCAAAATGCTAATTTTTTTTCAGATGGGTGGATATTGAATACTTTAAATGGCCATTTATCTTTATATTAAATACAGTCAAGAAAGTTTAAGGCCGTACAGTGAAACCAGCAGGATTATAATCCAATGAGGGTTCAAGCACAAGGGGTCAGATTCCAGTCCCCAAGTTGATCCAAAAAATTCAAGCAGGAGAACAGTACTCCGTGACATTCAGTGTTTATTAATTCACAAGTGGTAAATACAGTGCGTTTTGCACTGTATTTTGCACAATAATGCGCATATATGTACTTGATTGGGGATATCACATGCACGTGTCAGGTGGTTGCATAGCAACCAACCAAGCTTGACCACAGTAACGCTCAGAACACGGCAGAGATCCGTCTAACATCCTCCACTGTCAGAGGCCATACCTGCCTGGAGTAGTGACTAGTGACCTAAGGCAGCGCCATTGTTTGATCGTGACCAAAACCCAGCTCGGAAACCTGGGGGATTCTGTGTCTCCAGTAACGGCGCTGTCAAGTCGGGTGTCACTGCAGATATCGCGATAATAATTCTCATACCAGGACGGCCATCTTTGTGAGCCAGTAAACAGTTGAACACAAATAGGTGGGCATCAAAAAGGTTTCTCTGTACAGTCTATATTTGGGTCACTGTGAGGTGAACTATGTCTCCCAGTAGCGGTAAACACATAGCTACTATGCAATCGGGAGCCCGAGCACATTTCCATGGATACCAAGTGGAGTTTCGGCAGCCTCCCTCAACCTCATATCCTGTAACCCTTGCACATGATACCTCCAAGTTACGTGTACACCCTCGAAAAGGTTGCGTAAAGCAGAAGAAGTCCTTCCAAACATGGCAATGTGAGGTATAATTGGAAAAAGTAAATAAAAGTCCAGCTTTTTTCATAAATTAGTGGGATGAAGAAGGCGTTTTGATGGTGATTGTCTCTCCGTATAGTGCACAACGTGATATAAGTGACAAAAGATTATATAATCAGTTACCAATACATGGTATTCAAAAAAAAGAAACAAAGCCGAAAACAAAAAACAATAAAACCCAACAGTGATAGGTGTGTAATGCATATACTGGGTGGAAAAAGTCAGGGCAAACTCAGTTCAGGGTGTTCAAATTGAAATCGACATTTAAACCTTTTGATTGTAGTGAATAAAGTTTATAGATCCATTCAGTCTCACTTCGTTTAAGCATCTTCTGTCGATCACCTCCTCTCCTTGGAGGTGGGACAAAGTCAATAATGCAAAATTTAAGATGGTACAGTTTATGACCACATTCAGAAAAATGTTGTTAAATGACTTTACAGAGACACGTTTGTGATGCTTACCTATTTGTGGTTACCCGTTTACTGGCTCTGATTGTGCTTTTCCACACAAAGATGGCCGCCCTGGTATAAGAATTATTCTTACAATATCTGCAGTGACACCTGACTTGACAGCGCAGATACCGG
The DNA here is from genome assembly GCA_019512145.1 of Engystomops pustulosus. Lineage (NCBI taxonomy): Eukaryota > Metazoa > Chordata > Amphibia > Anura > Leptodactylidae > Engystomops > Engystomops pustulosus. The sequence goes on along the minus strand of CM033648.1, from coordinate 57,817,809 downwards.
AGACACTCAATCCCGCAGCGTGGTTTCCAAGCTGCGTTCTGGTCGCGATCAAACAATGGTGTTGCCTTAGGTGAGAGTCACTACTCCAGGCAGGTATGGCCTCTGACAGTGGAGGATGTTAGACGGATCTCTGCCGTGTTCTGAGAGTTTCTGCATCAAGCTTGGTTGGTTGCTATGCAACCACCTGACACGTGCATGTGATAACTATTCACACTGCTTGAAAATGGCTACATGGAGTTAGCTGAAACGTTGCACTGTATTTACCACTTGTGAATGAATAAACACTGAATGTCATGGAGTGCTGCTCTCCTGCTTGAATTTTATTATTAAATACATCTAAAGGCACTCACCATGCTCATGTGTTATGTCTCTATCTAGCAGCTATTACTTCCTAGACACAATATACAACATATAACACATTTTTGAAAGAAATCATATGAAATATCAGAAAGCAAATTGAACAGTTAAAATGTTTGGGTATCCCCATAATAACCTTTATTCTAAAATGCTAATAAGACGGGGTGCACCAGCCATGAACCTCTCGCCTCAGGCAGCAGCACCCGCAGCAAGATGGGGAGCAGAATGAGGAGTGCCGTCACCAGCTACAAAGCAGGACCTGACACTTACAAATTGTGTCTCTTTACACCTTTGTCAGCATTGTGTGAGATGCTGCATGTGGAACCCATCTACCAAAAAATGTACCTGATATATTATTACTGGAAGAGGGGGTGTCATCAATAGCTTGCCTCAGGCTGCAGAATGTTTAGGTTCACCTCTGCTACTATGGTACAAGTAATGTTATTAGGAGGCTTTTTACAGAGAACAGTGTAGTGGTTTTGCACCTTTAATTATTATTAATTACTAGTTGTAGATCACGGCGTTGCCTGGGATAGTAAATAACTCTTCTTAGCTATCACAAAATAGAATTGGTTAACAAAAAAATAATATATATCTTTCCATGCATCTATCTCTCCCTCTCACTCACTCTCCCTGTCTCTCTGTATTTCCCTCTCCCTGCCTGTCTCTCAGTCTCTCACTCACTCTTCTCCCTGCGGCCTCTCTGTCTTTCACTCACTTACTATTCAGGTCTGTCTCTAAGTTACTCTCCTGTCTTTCTCTCAGTTATTCTCCCTGTCTGTCTGTCAGTTACTCTCCCTGTCTGTCTCTCAGTTAGTCTCCCTGTCTGTCTCTCAGTTAGTCTCCCTGTCTGTCTCTCACTCACTCTCACTGGCTATCTCTCTGTCACTCACTCATGAGCCAATGAGTGGCTGAGGATACAGACTGTAGTGGGATATTCATAGCATCAAAATGAAGTGGCAATAGATTGATAAAGTCAGCAGCAATGTTAGTTATTTTATTGTGCCATGCTGAGAAATACTTCATACAATTTATTTTCCATGGAAACCCCCTTTAAATCTGTGATTCTTAGTATATGACAACCAGTCGTTTGAGGTTGCAGCATCCTTCAATGTGATTACTGGGTAGGAAGTCTGTGGTGTGTGACTGTACCTTATGTCCATAATGAACACCTTATCTCAAATATCAGCAAATCTGATAAGATCATGCAGCGTCTACATACTAGTTTAATAGTGCTTTTTGTCATTTGAGTAGATAAACATTCAGTAAAACACATCTTTGTAATTATTTTTGTATGTAATCGTTTATTATGTATATATACATTAAAAGTAAACCAGCTGAAGCCTACAATGTTTGAATTGGGAAGTTAGATTGAATCCAATAACACATTTTGCTTTTGTGTCTGTCTGTTACCATTGGCATTGTTTGGTGTTGTGCGTTAGGACATCATATTTAATAGCAGTCATCTGCCTTTCTAGGAGGAACAAGCCCTGATAATAAAGATAAGATGATGGTAAGATAAGAAAAGGCTATTGCTAGATAGGGGTTATTTATTGAAGGCTTTTATTACACCCCGAGAAGTCAAGGTGCTGATACAAAGCAGCTAATTATCGGTTAATTATGAACTTGGGAGTATTTAATGATAAAAATAAAACTTGGGGCTAGAGAGACAGACAGGTTTAGACTTTGAACAACACATTCTTTTAGAACACTGGTGCAATAATTACTAATAAAATAAATAGATAGCTAACTAGTCAACTGATAATTAACTGATCTGTTGTGCTTAAGGTTAAAGGTGGAGGCCCATTTAATGAGGCCATTTGCTTCCAATGACGTTTTCACAGTTTTTTTTCTTTTATACCTTATGTTACATAAAATCTATTTAATTTCTATTTCAGTAAATAGAAATGTATAAATAAAGGTTATTGATCTAGGGATTTAATCTGACTACGTTGAATATAATTATTAGTTCTGGGTTGTATTTTTAGGCAGTAGCTACCAAGTAGCTGGTGTTACACGGATGTTGCTTGGTCTAACTCAATTCAGCACAGGTATAATAGTGACACTGTAAAAATGCAGATGTGGCCAAATAAAGTGTGAAAAAATAATTATTATGAAATAATAAACAAACCAATAGAAAAATAATAAGGCCTCATGACCAAAGCTCTTATTGACCGTTAAGGATCTCCCTTATCACATTTTTACAGTTATAAAGTGTACTTCATGGGATAATTATTTTTATGCTTCAATACAGCAAGCATTTGGGCACAGTTATTACTAACATGCTTATGATTTTGTTATTTTGTCTATTATTATGTGCATTCTACGGAAAGGGAGGATATTTGAATTTTTAGTTTTATTTTCTATTTATTTTTGCAATTGTTACATTTTAAAGCATGCTAGAGGGTCTGATTGCTCATACAATATACTACAATACAAGTGCAAATATACTGGTTCACTATTATATCCTGCCTCTGGTAGGGTGTAATAGTGATAGTTGAAATTGTATGTATCTATAGCTTTTTTTACAGATAACACTTTATTTTCTAATGAAGTTATTCAAGGAGTTAACGGCCACGAAGAGATAACACATGAATGATCTCGAAGAAGCACATTGCATACATTTCTTGTGCTAGCACCATGAAAGTAGATGCGCATATATCTCATGTTATTTTCTGTGTACGCCAATCTGCCAGTGAGTAGATTTGGAAGTATGTTCAAATTAAGATAAGCCAATCCCACGGAAGCATAGTGCTTGGATGGTGGGGACTACCTTCCTCTATGATAAAAACTTGATAATAAATTATGGAATCCTAAATAGCGACCATGGGTGTTTTTCTTGCAATTATTATCATTACATTCAGAGTGGCACATGGGTTTCCAAATCGCAGTAGAGTTAAGCTTTAAAGTGCAATTAGGCTTTTTACAGTATTACATAAATGAAAAATGCTAATAATAATAGTAAACTTTGTAATATGTTTTATTAAAGAATATGTTCCTGTGTCCTTCTTTTCCCCTGCTTTATCTAAGCAGTTTGAGTAATTATCAGCTCCCTGTCCCTATATACCACTGGCATCTGAGAAATATAGGAACCTGGATATTCTAATCTCATTAGAGAACAGAATGGAAATATTCTCTAGGTTCAGAACAAGTTAATCTTCCCTTATATCTGTGCTGTGTTCAGGACTTCACTTCAGGAATAAGGAACAAAAAAGGCACAGAAAAACTGCTTTACATAATTATGTATACTACAAAGTTTACTATTATCACCTGCTCCATTCATTTCTGAAAAAAAACATGCTTCAAATGTTTAGTTAATAACTTCCATTAATATGATATGTGTCAGGGCTGAGAGTCTGTGGACCCTCAGGACTACCGCAGGAGATGGTACTAGCTGACCTGGGACCGGAGCCTAAGTGGCACCCGGTTTTCATCAGAGCCCGTCGCAAAGCGGGATGGACTTGTTGCGGCGAGATACCACCAGGTTATTCCACAGGTGCGACTAGCCCCGCGTTGGCTGCCAAGGTAGTAACACAGGAGACAGTCTGTAAACGGAGTGGCGGCAGGAGAATAGCACAGGAGGGCACACTATGACTCACGTCAGGAATCGCAGGAGCTGGCACACAGGAACGCAGGACCACAGGAACGGACTGGCACACAGGAACGCAGGACCACAGGAACGGACTGGCATACAGAAACACAGGAACGCAGGAACGGACTGGCACACAGGAACACAGGAATCACAGGAATGGACTTGCACACAGGAACGCAGGAATCACAGGAACGCAGGAATCACAGGAGAGCTTTCTCTTCAGGAAGTTTGAAGATCCGGCAAGGGTAACAGGAAAAGGCTAGAATTTAAATCAGGCCAGTGCTAATTATCGGCATGCTGGCCCTTTAAATGTTAGCGAGCCAGCACGTGCGCCTTAGGAGATGAGGGTGTGTGCGCCGAGCCGCGGGAGCAGCGGAGATCGCCACTGGATCCAGGGGAGATAAGTGGTGCTGGGCACCGGAGGTACGCGGTGAGCCACGGGTGCGCCCACGATCCGAAACAGGGATCGCGGGAGCTCCCGTGACAATATGTTGTATCTGCCATTATATCAAGATTTTCATTGGGCAGATTCTGCTTAATGATGTTAAAAAAATAACAATACAAGTATACCATCTTAAATTTCCCCAAGTAAATCATGTAAAAACAATGGAGGCAATGCTTTTGTAGAGAATAGCCACTTTAAAGGGTTATTAACAAAAATGCAGCATTTCATAGATAAAATTCTAACCTGTCTCTATCAGTACTGTGTGCTATTGTGTGTTTTGGTTGGCATGGGATACCACTAGAGATGAGCGAACATACTCGTCCGAGCTTGATGCTCGATCGAGAAACGAGCTGTGTCAGGCAGAATTTTGGGTTGTTTTCATGGCTTCCATGTTAACTTTGTCGCCACCCTGCTGTGTAATCCACAAAATATACTGGCAAACTTTTATCATGTACCGATATTATTTGAGCGCTTCTTGCTCACCTCCTTTGGTTCCTCTCTGCCACCCATTGGTTTGAAGCCTGAGTCCATTTAGGGTATGTCGCCATGACACTCTCTAGCCTGCTGCCGCTGCCTCTGCATGCCGTCCCCTATAGTGTCAGGGTCAATTATTGGATGTTTTAGATGCTATCTAGCTTCATTCTGTCACTCTGTCATGGCCATGCTGTTGCCCATAATTTTGGCATAATGGTGCGATTAAGCAGCCTCAGAGACATCCATGCATGCTGCCCCTGCTGTTTCCTGTCCATTTCCGTGGTGTTTCCATCCTTTTCTGAGGTTCCCAGGTGTTTGGCCAAGCTTCCCTGTGCAGAGCCTTGGTCCCCTTGAAAAATGCTCGAGTCTCCCATTGACTTCAATGGGGCTCGTTACTCGAAACGAGCACTCGAGCATCGGGAAAAGTTCGAAATAACGAGTACCCGAGCATTTTAGTGCTCGCTCATCTCTAGATACCACCATGACTATGGTTAGGCAGTTATTCTTGTTTGGTCAGATTCCTCTCACCTGGACACTGTACTGCAGGAGCAGGGGAAGGAGGAGGTGGAGATCACTAGAGCCAGTGGCTTCCTGTCCAGCAGTGTGAAGAGGAGAGCAGCTCTACAAACAAGACATAGCACTGCTCAATTTTTCTAATTGTCTAGGTGAGGCAGCAAAACTAAGTTTGTTTTTAGGGATCTTACATCCATCTCATGACTCTGATCTGTATCTCTCTCTCTCTTTCTATGTGCCAGATATTAGTAGAATCTTCAGAAGCTAAATGAAAGTGTAATAAAACTCTGTACAATAATAATCTAAGCACATTGTCAGCAGACAGTGATCGGTGGTTAAGAGGATGTGCATGAGAATAGCATAGAGCAGTGGTGGCGAACCTATGGCACGGGTGCCAGAGGTGGCACTCAGAGCCCTCTATATGGGCACCCTTGCCATCACCCCAGGGCAGGGTTCACCAGACAGGACTCAAGACCTCTTGCAGTCCCAGGCAGCACAGGACTCTAGTAGGAAGCTACACTGATAATCCAAACTTCTTCTCCTTCTTTCTACTGTATTGGTTTTCTCAGGTGCCTATACAATTTAAACCTGTGACAGAGCAGGGAGTCATAAGTCACTGCTTAAATTCTCTCATTGGCACCTTGCAAAAAAATATGTGGGTTTTGGTTGTAGTTTGGGCACTCGGTGTGTAAAAGGTTTGCCTTCACTGGCATAGAGGATTCAGGAAGTGTCTGCTCAGCTGGTGCCTGCCACGGGCTGAAGTTTAGCATCAACAATGGATTAAGATTTGAGGACATTATTTTATGGACTTAGTGTCCATTTTATAACAAGTGTCATTTATCAACATGAGGAAACCAGTGCAATATACTATTTACTATTATTCCATTATAATAAGTTGTACCCTCATCATAGTGACTAGCCTGGAGTATGAAACAAGTAATAAGTGAAAGAAATCATAAGTAAACAGTAAACATGCAGTATAAAGCCTGTGTTGTGTGAGCACTAACTGTTAATAGTTTATCTGAACAGAGCTCATAGTACAAAGTTCAAGGTGGAGGAAAGGCTGTAGCATGAGGAGCAGAGAGAGACAAGGTAAGTTCAAAAGAATCACAGACTGGGATCAAGGGACTGATAGGGGACAGTGGAGATCTTGTACCTAACTATTTTGTGCAGAAGTGCACAGTCTTGAACACATCCAGCTCTGCTACATACACAGAAAGAGATGGGGCTTATCAGCAAAGGCAGATGAAGCAGCCACTGCAGCACTGAGATAATCGGAGGGGTACATCAAAGAAACTGCTGGATATAGGTAAGAAAGATAATAGGCAAAGTTGTTTTACATCCCGAGAGCTATTGATTTGTGGAAAAAAATAATTTACAGTTATTCTTCAAATGGAAGAAGTTTGGGACAACCCCAACTTTTCCGTCCAGCCATACTAAGCAATCGTAGGAGAAAAGCCTTGGTGAGAGAAGTAAAGAAGATCCCCACTATGGCTCAGCTCCAGAGATTGAGTAGATGGGAGAAAGTGCCACAAAGTCAGCTATCACTGCAGCCCTTCACCAGTATGGGCTTTATGGCAAGATTCTCAGGTCTGATGAGACAAAGATTAAACTTTGTGGTGTTAATCCTAAACAGTATGTATGGAGAAATCCAGACACTGCTCATCATCTGCCAAATACAATCCCAACAGTGATACGTGGTGGTGGCTGCATCATGGGGGGTGGGGGTGGGGGTCAGCTGCAGGGACAAGGCGACTGGTCGCAATGGAAGGAAAGATGAATGTGGCCAAGTACAGAGATATCTTGGATGAAAGCCTCTTCCCGGGTGCTCTGGACCTCTAACTGGACTGAAGGTTCACCTTCCAACAAGGCAATGACCCTTAGCACACAGCTAAAATAAAAAAGCTTCAGCTTCAGTGGTTTCAGAACAGCTATGTGACCATTCCTGACTGGCCCAGCCAGAGCCCTGACCTAAGCCCGATTGAGCATCTCTGAGGAGACTTGAAAATGTCATCCAACATTCACCATCCAACCTGAGGAAACTGGAGAGGATTTGCAAGGAAGAATGGCAGAGGATCCCCAAATCTAAGTGTTTAGAAGGATTAATGGCTGTATTGGCTCAAAAGGTGCTTCCACTCAATACCGGGCAACAGTTCTAAATATTTATTAAATTAGCAAAAATATCCACATTTTTGTTTTTTTCCTGTCAAGATTTTGTGTATATTAATGAGCAAAAAAAAAAAAAAACTTTTTTGATCTAACCAATTGGCTGCAATGAGACAAAGAGTGAAAAATTGAAAGGAGTCTGAATACTTATTATTACTACTATATTATGAAAGGATAATACATAAACTCATAAATAATATTAGAAAGGGCTACTACTGAAACACATAAATAATAATATGAATGAAACATAAACACATGAACAATAAATAACATTACAAATGGATTGTACATAAATAATATTATTAGTGGATCTTATCCTGAGTTAAGATCCTACATGATTAGGTATAATTTAGAAAATTGCATAAATCTAAAAACTGAACTGCATATTGTTTGGTCTGATAATAGATGTAATGTAAGTTATCAGAGGTATAGGCAGAATGCATTACCTCAAGTCAAACCATTTACACAGTACATACTCTGATATCCAGAAGCCCTGAGAGTGTGTGCCCTCGAGCTGTTTGTAACAAATAATAATGCCCCTAGGAAGTGGTTTCCTTGCAGGGTCGCCAGATATGTGATTCAGTGCTTATGTCTAACAGTTGAAATTCAAATCTATAATTTAAATAATCTGAATGTTTGAACCCTATCTGCTGAATAAACACACAAAGGAAGTCTTTAGATCTGTAATCACCGACTTCTTTAACAGGGCTGGCCTACTCCAGACCAGACAACTGCAAACAATTAGGCAAATTAGTGGCTCCAACCTCACCATCAGGCTTCATTCTTGTTTATAATTTAATCGAAGAAAATGTCAAAACAGTCAAGGGTTGAAAGAAACAAGATGCATTTCAGAGATGAAATTAAAACTGCCAGGCTGGAATATCGGGGGATGTTTGTTTAATAGCATGTGATCCAAAGCATGGTCCTGATTTTCGGGAATTCCTATTAATCTGGCCAGCCTGAGGGGATACTGAGAAAGCTGGGGGCATGCTATCCCTCTGGGGCAATATTCTATTAATGCAATAACAGTTACGAGAGTAGTAATCACTCTGGACACTGCAATACACACCACAGGCTCATCTGGTGTACACAGTGGGAAGCTCAATTTCTAATTCAGTCTGAACTTACAGGCCATGACAACACACACCAGACTCGCAGTGACCGAGGAACCTTCGACCACAGAATTTAATTTATTATTAAAAATGCCATTATTAAAATTTATTATTAAAAATGGAGTTTGCAGACGCAGTTTGACCATTAAGTTTAGGAATTAAAAAGAATTGTCAGATAATTATTTTAGCATATTATATGCTAGTCACCAAGAAAAGTCATATCACAAGTCATTTTTGTAAAAAAATATTTACAAAATGTCAAGTTATCTGTCTGTATGCATAAACATATTATAGGAGTTCACACTCCTCCAGCACAAATTCCTGAATCCTCCGACAAGAATATACCGCTATTCAGACCAACACTCCTGCGTTTATCCTGTGACCACCTCCGTATGCAACATATGTTGCGGTAGATTACTGGAAGAAATTCACCCGCAGATAGCGTAGTACAGTTTAACAATTTATTAAGATTAAAAACATACTCACAAAAGAGCGATAAAAATGCGCATGTAAAACTCGTTCTCGCCTGACCCTGGGTTTCGCCCTGTATGGCTTCTTCTGGGGTGTTGCTAGCATCCATTCCCAATTACTCCTTATACCCAACATATGCTCTAATAGTATCAATACACAGGAATCGAGTCCCAAATTATAATATGGAAAATTAGACGCTGTAGGTGTCGCAGACAAGTAAGATGATAGGTGTGTCACCTGTGGGGGTTAGTATGGAAAATGGTGCATTGTGGTCTATGAATGAAATGAATAGAGTGGATCAACAACATATGGTTGAGGAATTGGTTTTTTAAAGATTAATGTACAAAAAACTACAGTGAGATGAAATATGTATAGGAACGAATAAGTTGTAAATAGATATTTATTAATGTTTCTCAATGTAAGTTAAACTATTAGAGCATATGTTCATACAGCACTGCTGAACTTACACCATGGGCGAGTATGCTGTCAAGTTCCGTACCCTGGCTTCTGAGCTGTCTTGGAATGACCCGGCCCTGTCCACAACATTTAATAAAGGACTGTCATCTCAAGTCAAAGACACATTGGCAGGCCGTGACCTGGTCTCATCACCCTGGCCACTTGGATAAACATGTGGTTCATGGAGCGTGCTGAAGAGTTGCGTCACAAGCAACCACAGGCCCGGCTTCCAGGTCTACCTCGTTCAGCGTCCGGGAAAATGCCAGCACCTAGATTTCATGGGAGAAGCGTCCCTAGGTCTCCGGTCTCCTAGCATCACATTCCAGTGGTTCCTCTTGAGAAGCCCTGAGCCATATCGTCAGTTAGTGGACTAATATTGTCTGATCCGGTCCGGTACCACACTGAACCCATCTATCTTCAAATTGTTTTTCACAAAGAAAGACTTCTTCTCCTGATGGTTGCATGGCTGCAACTTCACGCCCCGGTCCTCGACTGGAACACTGGGGGGGTCCTGTGTAGGGGATCAGATTGCCACTCACGCTGCATGGTGACACCTCTACCTGTTCTGACATTTTCTGTGTCTCCTAAGTCTCTGGAGGGTCTAGCAGGTCTACCAGCATGCTACCAAGACTTTGCCACTGCATCGTTCCTATGATTGCCCAGTGGACCTGTAGCCTGGAATTTTGCCTCCTAGACACTGTGACTACCCTCTCTCTGTTCCCGAGATTGCTGCCATGTCCAAGTACATCAAAGAGAACCTGCAAAGAGGTTTTATACGCAACACTATAGAGGGCTGAACAAAGTCACATTTAAAAACTACCTCCTGCCATTGATTACAGAGCTTTTCAACCGGCTGAATGGCTCCAAAGTGTTCTCCAAGCTGGATCTTCATGGGGCCTACAACCTCGTCCGTATCCACAAGGGGGATGAATGGAAGACATGTTTAACACTCGTGATGGACACTTTGAATATTTAGTGATGCCATTCGGACTCTCTAATGCTCCTGCTGTCTTTCAGGAGTTTGTGAATGACATTTTCAGGGACCTTCTGTAGCCGTGTGTCGTGGTCTACCTGGACAACATCTTGGTGTATTCTCCAAACCTCGAGACACATCAATCACACATACGTCAAGTTCTTGGCAGGCTACGGGTTAATCTCTACGCCAAGCTTGAAAAATGTCAGTTTCACCAACGCAGCCTACCATTCTTTTGCTATATGATCTCTAAGAGAGGCCTCTAGATGCATCCTGCTAAATTGTCTGCAGTTCTTCAGTAGCCACGCCCAGAAGGTCTACGAGCCATACAGAGATTCCTGGGTTTTGTGAACTATTATTGGCAGTTTATCCACTCTGGTGTCTCCCATCGTGGCTCTTATCAAGAAAGGTGCCAACCCCCGTGCCTGGCCCCCTGCGGCTGAAGAAGCCTTCTCCAGGTTGAAGTCTGCCTTTGCCTCGGCTCCTGTTCTCACTAGGCCAGACTCTGAGAAACCCTTTCATCTTGAGGTGGATGCTTCCTCTGTGGGAGCTGGAGCAGTGCTCACCCAGAAAGGAGCTAAGGGCCGAAATCTCACTTGCGGTTTCTTTTCCATTACTTTTTCTTCTGCAGAGAGAAATTACTGTATTGGTGACAGAGAACTGTTAGCCATCAAACTTTCTCTGGAGGAATGGTGGTATCTACTGGAGGGAGCCCTCCATCCCATTTGGGTGTACATATAGACCACAAGAACCTACTGTACCTCCAGACAGCCCAGCGCCTGTCCTCGGGCTCCCAAGATCTCTCCTCCGGCCCTCAGTCATCAAAGAAGAACCGCTTACCCCTCACCGTTTTCATTTCAAGGATCTCCTTTAACTCAAAGACGTCGGAGGAGTCAGCCACAGGAGCAGGAGGGAATACTTGCCGGGAGAAGCGGTTGAGGATGACAGGCTTGAGCAGGGAGACATGGAAGGAGTTTGGGATGCACATTATAGGCGGAAGGCGCAGCTTGTAGGACACCAGATTGATGAGAGTCCGCACCTTGAAAGGACCCAGGAATCGTGGACCAAGCTTGTACCTAGGATTCTTCAGCTGGACGTACCTGGAGGACAACCAGACCTTGTCACCAGGAGAGGAGACAGGAGGAGGACTGCGTTTCTTGTCAGCTTGGAGCTTGGTTAAGGCAGAAGCCTGTAACAAGGAAAGACGAGTCTGCTCCCATCTCATAGCAACTCCTAAACAGCAGGAATGTCCGAGGACACAGGCAGAGGAAGAGGAGGGCGTGGATGCAGTCCATAAATGATTAAAAAAATGGTGCAGAGCCAGCAGATACAGAATCCAGGGAGTTATAGGAAATCTCTGCCCATGGCAACAGAATGGATCAGTCGTCTTGATGAGAGGAAACAAAATGACAAAGATGCAGCCTAGAGTCTGGTTCACTCTTTCCACCTGACCATTAAACTGATGAGGTGAACCCCTCGATCAGACACAATGTGTAGAGGGAGACCATGCAGCCGCAACATATGTTGAAAGAACAAGCTGGCAAGACAGAAGACCTGAAAGAGGGACAAAATGAAACATCTTAGAAAACCTGTCCGTCACCACTCAGATGATGGTATTGCCAGAGGAAGGTGGAAGGTCCGTGACAAAGTCCATAGCTACGTGCGACCACGGGCAACTGGGTATCGGTAATGGAAGAAAAAGACCAGCTGGTTTCAGACGGGCAAAGGAAGTGCAGGATCCCACAAAGTCCCGAACATCTTTGACCAAGTCAGGCCACCAGTAGTAGCGGGAGATGAGGGCCTTGGAGCGTTGCACCCCTGTGCCCAGTCAGACGCGAAGAATGTCCCCAAGACAAAATCCTCTTCAGTAGTGCAGGTCGGACAACAGGAAACGGCTCTTCAACAACGACATTGGAGAGACAGGAATGGGCATCCACTTTGATATTCAAGGTCAAAGGTATTTTGATGTTCAAGGTCTGGGAAGAATACCAAATTGTGGTCTACATAGACCACGACACATATATAATGCAGATCTCTGAAGATGTCATTGACGAATTAATGGAAGACAGCTGGAGTATTAGAAAGACCAAATGGCATCACAAGGTATTCTAAATGTCCATCTCGGGTGTTAAATGCTGTTTTCCATTCATCACCCTTGCAGACCCAGATGAGGTTGTAGGCCCCACGAGGGCCAGCTTGGAGAAAATCTTGGAGCGACGTAGGCGGTCAAATAGCTCTTTGATCAACAGCAGAGGGTAGTGGTTCTTAACCGTGATCTTGTTAAGTCTGTGATAATCAATGCAAGGACGAAGGGAGCCATCCGTCTTGGTCACGAAAGAGAACCCTGCACCAGCTGGAGAGGAAGACTCACATTTAAACCCTCTCTGCAGGTTATCTTTAACATACTCCGACATGGCAGTGGTCTCCGGTACGCAGAGAGGGTACATCAGACCCTGGGAGGAGAGGTACCGGGCAAAAGCTCTATAGGGCACACGTAGACACGATGTGGCGGCAATGTCTCTGCCTGCTTCTTGGAGAACATGTCAGCAAAGTCCCGGTAACAGCTTGGTAGGCCCTCCAAAGACTTGGGAATCACAGAGAAGGCCAAGACGGGTACTGGTAGAGATGCCACCAAGCAGCGGGACTGAAACTCTGGGCTCCAACAAAGAATTTCCCTCGTCATCCAGATGAGAACAGGTGCATGAAGCTGCAGCCATGGAAGACCCAGTAGGAGAGATGAGGTAGAGCATGGCAGCACATAGAAGGAAGTCTCTCCTTATGCAAAACACCGACTGGCAGGGAAATTGGCTCAGTTCGGTACCGGACCGGATCAGAGAGGATATGTCCGCTGACTGATGAGATGACCAGAGGCTTCTCAAGAAGGACCACAGGGATGTGATGCTGGGAGACCAAAGCAGCATCCACAAAGTTCCCTGCAGAACCGGAGTCCAAGAAAGCAGAGACCTGGATCTGTGTGCAGGTGCCAATGCTGAGAAGCACATGAATAGTCAGGCATGGAGAAGCTTTGCTTACACCTAGGAATGCTTCTCCCAAGAACCCTAGGTGCTGGCGTTTCCGGGACATTGGGGACCGACAGGACTAGACCCAATAAAGTGCTCAGGACTGGCCCAATGTAGGCAGAGGTTCCCCTGACGTCTTCTGAATCGCTCCTGGGAGGAGAGTCTGGCTCTATCCACCTGCACAGGCTCCTCTGCAGATGGTACTTCCGGAGGCTGCAGTGGCCTTTGGAAAGCAGGAGCCAGGCGAGGTAGACGTCATGGAAGGACTTGGGGTTGCTCATGGCGTAACTCTTTGGCACGCACCATATACCGCACTTCAAACCAAGTGGCTAGGGTGATGAGACCACTCAGGGTAATCGGCAGGTCACGAGCGGCCAAAGGGTCCTTAATGTTAGAAGAGAGTCCTATTTTGAATGTTGCGGACAGGGCCACATCGTTCCAGGAGAGTTCTGAGGCCAGGGTTACGGAACTAGACAGCATATTCTCCCACAGATGAGTTCCCCTGGTGCAGATTCAGCAGTCTCAACAGAGGAAGCCCGTGCAGGTTCTTCGAACACGGACGGAAATTCCTCAAGGAATGCCGTGTGAGTTGCTGTGACCAGATCGTCTGTGGCTGAGGCTGATGATAAATGCCACCTTGGATCGCTCTGTGACAAATTGAGACAGCATGAGATCAATGTGCAGGGAGCACTGGTTAATAAAGCCCCTGCAAAGCTTGGGGTCCCCATCATACTTATCGGGGATAGATAGTCGTAACCTAGGTTCAGTGGCAGGCAGGCTAACCGGAGAAGCAGGAGGAGCCGCAGGAGCTTGACGCTGTGGCTGAGTTGCCATCAATTGCTGTAACATGGCGGTGGCTTCTCCTTGCTGTTCACCTTGTGCGGCAATCTGCCGGGACTGCTGGACCATGATGGTGGCAAGAATTGACCAAATAGGTAGAGGAACCTTGACGGGATCCAGACCAGATCTTACTGTCAGGATGGGAGGTAGTGGATCCTCTGAACCACCGTGGACGATGACACAAGCCAACACCTGGGACCGGAGTCTAAGTGGCACCAGGTCTTTGGCAGAGCCCGCCGCAAAGCAGTATGGTCTTGCTGCTGTGTGGTATCACCAGGTCGTTCCATAGGCGTGACTTGTCCGCGGTGGCAGCCAAGGTCAAGGTACAGGAATGGCAGGCAATCTCATAGTCTGGGACAGGCAGGAGGTCAGGACGGGCAGCATGGTATCAGAGTCAGGGACGTAGCAATAGGTCAAGGCAGGCAGCGGAGGAGCGTAGTCAGGAACGGAACTGGGGTCACAACAGGAAATCACAATAATAGTGCAGGGCATCAGACAAAGCTTTCTGTAATGCACAAGGCACGAAGATCCAGCCAATTAGCGTGCGCTGGCTCTTTAAATTTCTTGAAGCCGGGGACCCGCGCGCACGGGCCCAGGATGGGAATCCAGAGCGGGGAAAGGTAAGCAGCCCAGGTGCCACGCCAGAGGGCACTGGGGGGAACGGCTGAACCCACGACCCTCGATATGGTCCCCGCTTCCTTGGTCCCTTTGAGGTGATTCAGAGTATCAATGCAGTGGCCTACAAACTCCGCCTTCCTCCATCTATGCGCATCCCAAACTCCTTCCATGTCTCACTTCCATGCCTCCTTCCATGTCTCCCTCCCTCTCATCTCCCTCTTTTTGATGTGGCACCCTCTTATCTCCCCATCTTTTTGTGGGCCATCTCATCTCCCCTCCCCCTCTTCTCTTTGTAGCATAGTTAAAAAACAAACAAACACCACATACCTCACCTTTCCAGGTTCCCCAGCAACTCCTCTTCTATTCTGCTGCTGTGTACATCAGGCTGGCAGGCAATGACGTCATCATATTGCACCTGGAGACCTGCTGTACACAGCAGGAGGCACAATGATGATGTGGAGAGCTCATAGCTCTCTGCGTCCGAAGGGCACAGAGTTCAAGTCGCCACCGGCAAAAAGGGGAGGAGATGGTACGACTAGAGGGCAGAGTTGGCTCAGATAGGGAAGGAGTCAACAGGTGTCAGGGCCATTGGGCCAGTCCAATCCTGTATGTGATCTGTTAATGGTAATAATGATAATCAGGAGGAAATATTGAGTAGTCACAACTAACTGTGCTAAATGGCTTTGGCACTGTGCAATGTTTTCACAACAATAATGTCATAGTTATGAATAGTAAAAGCATAATAAAAGTAATACATGCATGAAGGGGAAAAAAAACCTGGCATTATCTTGTAAGACCTTTATTCACGCTACATGCAGTAGGATATATTTGGGTGCAATGGAGACTTGGATATCCTGTGGTGTATCTACCCCACAAAGACAACAGAGTGTAGAAGAAGAGGCAACACTTCCTGGTCTATGATTCAATTCCTTTATTCAACGGTGCATGGACAGAGACATGTAGACACCATGGGGCACATTTACTAAGCGTAACTTGGCTGTGTATAGTGCATAGAGCGCCAGATTCATGATTTCTGGTGCCGTTCTTCATGAATCTGGCGCTCCCTGAACTGGCCTGACAGAGTACACCATTTTTTTCTGGTCTCACTTTACATGGGACTTGCACCACACTTCTGTCAGACTTGCATGTTAAATATGGCACAAAACAGTCATGTGCCATACATTTATGGTGTAGACACTTCTTAAATACCTGTGCAAAAAGTTTGCACTAGAAAGAACGTGCAAAGTCCACCAGAAAACTTGCGCACGGCCCTTAGTAAATATGCCCCCATGTTCCTCTCATGTAACAGGCTGTATTTTATGCATGCAAGTGTATTCTAAACAATAAACATACTATGTATAATATGGGTAACTCTATAAGGCCTTATACTTCCTGTTACATCTGTGCCTGTGTCATCCTCTGTCCATAAAGTATGGCTGAAGATGAGCTGATAAGTGTCCGTTTGTTCAATGTCTTCTTAATTTGAACACTGGGTATTTATTTTCCTAGCAGACATAATTGATTTATGTCACATCTGTTCCCTGCAAACTCTACTCTGGTACATTAACAGTTTATACACATCTGTTCCCTGCAAACTCTACTCTGGTACATTAACAGTTTATACACTGTGATTGACAGAATCTCTCACCACTCTTATTACTGCCCTGGCTGTTGATTAGAGCAGTGATTTTCAACTCTGGTCACGTGACTTATGCGACCTGACGTCAGGTCGCGTCAGTCACGTGACATGGGCCGCGCGGTGCAGGAGCTACAGAAGATGGGCGGATCGCCGAAGCGGGGCTTGTAGGTAAGTATAGGGGCAGAAACACGGGGCGCGGCGGCAGCGCTACACAGGGGCACCATAGTTTGGGGAACTTTCCCCGCGGCACACTCAACTATGTGTCGCGGCACACAGGTTGAAAATCACTGGATTAGAGAACTGATCCAATCCCCTTTTGGACCAGGACTCTGGCATCTCATATAAAGTTTTTCGGACAAGTACTTTGACTGTTTTAGTCTTGTACTTGGCTAGCTGTATTTATTTTGTCATCCATATTCTGGTATCTTTGACGTTTTGTATGTATTTTGTCTGCAATTTTGTACTTGGCAACTGACTATGCCTCTGTTTGTATTGCCTTACTTTTGTCTCCAGTTTTGTACTTTGGTGCAGGAAGGGGATGTCTGCCAGTTGTAGGTACTGCTGTACAGGGACAGCTGGGAAGAGGTTTAAGTCTTTGGGCCCATTGTCTTTGTCTGTCCATTGCCAGACCCTTACCCTGTTTAAGTTTGTTAAAAGTAGTCAACCCCTTTAAGGCATAATTGAAGGAAACCTGTCATCAGATATTGACCTAATAGACTATTACCCGTTTGTTGTCAAGCAGCTGAACAGCTTCTGGACAGCAGCTGAACATGTTTCTTTCATGGCCCAGGTAGGTGCCATCATTCAGAAAACCAACTTGGAATTAAGAGGTAAGTTGGATGTATAAGGTCAGGGAGGTGGAGAGTTTAACACTAAAGTTAAGCTCTCCCTGCCTCTAAACACCTCCTCTTATGTGTTCGACTTTCAATGATGTCCCTGGATGCAGGATCATCAATTACAGCGAATGGGATATTCTGGGAAGCAGGGAAGGCTTTACTTTAGTGTTAAAATCTCCACCTCCTTGACTTCACTAGGAGATTTAAGTAACAGTAGAGTAGTCATTAGACACATTATCAGGTTACTTTATCTCTCAGCTGTCAGTGACGTTCCCCAACATCATGTGGATCGCACAGGTTCTAAAGAGGAGCCTGTGCAATCCATGCAGGAGGCCAGCTAAACGTTACAACTGAGCCTCTGCATGAGCAGCCAGCATCGTGATGGTCACGATCCTGGCTGTTTAACCCATCAGGCACGCGGTCAAATCAAAAAGTCACATATAATCCTGCATGATACCAATAAAAAGTAAAACTCTACCCCCAAAAACTAAGCTCTAAAACAGCTCAATCATCAAAATACTAAAAATATTATGCCACTCAGTAGACGGCAATGCAAAATCAAGGGATTTTTCTCTCCAAATGAGTTTTTATTTTGTAGAACATAACCAAGCCATATGAATGAGATATCACCATAACCTCACTGACCCATAGAACATACTAACATGTTATCTATGCTATTTGGTGTATAAAACACAAAAACCCTGTAAAAATACATTTTTGAAACCCCTCCCCAAAATAAGTTAATAAAGGTTAAACAATAGGGTATTGCACCCCCAAGTATACTGCAATCCTTGAGGGGTCTGGTTTTTAAAATTGGTCTACTCTTTGGAGGTTTTTACTGCCCTACTATGTTCGGCCAATGCGGCATAGCACCTGAAATCTGTTCCTTCCCTTCCAAGCCGCATTGTGCTCCCATACAGCAGTTTGTGATCACATGTGGAATATTACTGCATTCATGAGACACTGGGTAACAAACTATGGGGTGTTTTAACTTCTTTAACCCCTTTTAAAAATGTAGGGGCCAAAGCAAGGTTTTTTGGAAAAAGATTTTCACTTACACAAGCCAATGTAAATACTATCTATAAAACTTCTGTGGTGGAAAAAAGCTCATTATGAACCTTGATAAATTCTCTGGGTGGTGTAGTTTCCAAAATAAGATAATTTATAAGGTGGGGTCACTGTTCTCGTAGCTCAGGAACTTTTCAAATATATAATGGCACCTGAAAACAACATCCTCAAAATCTGCCCTCTAAAAGCTCAATGCCTCCTCCCATTCTACGTTTTACTATGCATTACAGAAGAAAATGCACAATAAAATCTGATGTGTTTTCTCATTTTATCCTGCATCAATGTGTAAATGTCAGGACTAAATAATCATTTTATTGTCAAAATTTTAAAATTCCAAATAGAACCTCCATTTTGTTTTAATTTTTGTGAAAGCTTAAATTTTATCAAGCTTACTAAAAGAAGTTTTGAATAGGATGGGGGTGCAGTTTTAAAAATGTTGTGATTTGTAGGGGAGTTTCTAATAAATAGAACTTTCGAAACCCTTACAAAGATGAAATGTCCTCTAAAAATATTGAATCTGAAATTTACTTAAAAATTTGGAAAATTGCTGTGAAAAATGCAAAAGCCTCCTAACACCCTAATAAAATAAATGAAACATAAATGATGTCAGCATAAAGTGGACATATGATTAATGTTAGTTAGCAACCAATTTGGGCGGTTAGACTGACTGTATGATGAGTATAACATTTAGAAATCAGACAATAGGACAATTTTTGAAATTTTTACCAAATTTCCATATTTTTGCAAATAAGTGCAAAATATGTCACCTAAAATATAGCATTAACGTAAAGTACAACATGTTATAACTGCATATTGTGACACAGGCAGATTTGAAAAATCGAGCTAAATCCTAATGGTGAAAAAATATTCTGCACTGTGGCATTTCTTTATTTTCATACCCAGAAAAGTGTGAATAAATTGAAAATTGTGTGTGATAGTTACAGTGTTCTAAGAAAAAACGGTTTCAGGAATAACAAAAATAGTAACTAAGGTGACTGTGACCCGCTCCACCTACTGCTGTTTCCTAACAAAAATGCTCTTAAAGGCATATGCTTTGCCACTGGTCGATACTGTTCCATCAAGAGGGAACTATCCTTAGGCCCATGTTACCATATCCAAAAATGGATCCCTTTCATTTTTTTGTGATACTGCTCCAGCCATCACAAACATTCTCTGTGTGTTATAATGGGAATGTACAGAAAGTAGATGACAATATGAAACCTGGGACCACCTAGGTTCACGAATATGTGACCAACTTTTTGATATGTTGCTGAAGGTTGCAGCCCTTTTTTGTTTTTGCGTTTTCATTTTTCACTCCCAACCTTCAAAATTCTGTAACTTTTTTTATTTTTCCATGTATAGAGCTGTGTGATAGCTTATTTTATGTGTAACAAATTACACTTCAAAATGGTAGTATTTAATATTCCATACCGTGTACTGGGAAGCGGGAAAAAAATTCCAAATGCAGTGAAATTGGTAAAAAAAACGCAATTGTGCCGTATTCTTGTGGGCTTGGATTTTACAGATTTCACTGTATGCCCCAAATGACATGTGTACTTTATTCTTTGGGTCAGTATGTTCACGGGGATAACAAAATTGTATAGGTTTTATAATGTTTTCATACATTTAAAAAAATTAAAACCTTCCGTTACGGGGTTAAACGCAGTGAAAAACCGTTATCATATTTTGATAGATCGGGCATTTTCGGACGCGGCAATACCTAATGTGTTTATGATTTTTACTGTTTATTTATATTTATATCAATTCTAGGGAAAGGGGGGGTGATTTGAATTTTTAGTTTTTTTTATTATAATTTTTTTATTTTAACTTTTTTTTTATTTTTACTATTTTTCAGACTATTATTTGACAGCACATGGTAATGAATGGGTTAACCCGAAGTAGCTTCAGGTCTTCGTGAGACCCGAAGTTACCATGGTGATGGATCGCCGCTCCCCCATGACGTCACGGGGATTGACGATCCACGGAAAGATGGCGGCGCCGATCAGCGGTAAAACACCCAGTCAATTACAGTCAATGAAACAGAAGCTCATGGATAGTCTTATACTAAATGAAATCTTTTGGTCTGTTAATGTTCATAATTTAATGAAGTCAATGAGGTTGATGTGAACAAAGCCTAATCTACACAAGCTAACACTGTTTCAAAATAATAACCAACTTGACATCACTTTGCTAACATAATGTGAATAATATATGATATTACATGAGTAAGTTACCAGAAAAGGTATATGACTGCCATATACTTTAGTTTCAAAAAGACTGATCTTTTTACGAAGTTAGAGCATCCCTATATGAACCAATATTTTGTGCAGTAGAATAAATGACCCTCAGGGTGCGGTCATACGTTCCGCTAGTGTTCTGTTCTGTTTCCAGTAAAACACATGCAATCGGTAACCAGCACCCGGTGTCTTGTATTGTTTAAATGCAAGACACCAAGTTTTGGTTGCCAATCGCATGTGTTTCTGTGTATATGAGATTGATCCGAGCCCCGGCCTCCATGCGCTAGCGTTGTGTTAGGAAACGCAACGCTAGCGGAATATGTGACCGCACACCCTCACACAAATACCACTATAATCTTCTAGTTAGACTATATAATGGAGCTCCGATATCACATGGGAAACAGATACTATATTCAAATACTTCAAGGGCACGAGGATAGTCATATTGAGCCTTTTTGCTTTTACATACATTATTTTCTTACCCCAGACCAAAAATGACTCGCCCCTAAATCCTCTAAAATGTTTAACATTTCTTAAGATTCAATCTTTTGAAGGAAACATTTTTATTGCTCTTTTTATTCTAATGTAAATTCTGCAAACATATTCAAGATATGACATGCAAAAGTTTATCTTTGTCTAGGATAACAGAAGGATTAGTTACTAACACTGCACTCCGTTTTAGGGATATCGAAATGTGGTTGGTGGATTTGATGCTGGGAAGCGGTATGTGTTTTAATGTGCCCTGCAGGCTAAAGAAGCCATAACGCTTGTAGTTATTCTCTGCATTTAGCGCAGTGGTCGCCTAAAGCCATTGAAGCCACGATTTTAAAGGGGTATTCCGGGAATATGAACGTCTGACACAAAAACCCTTGATGATATAAATAAATGAATACAACAATGCTCAATGTCATTAGTCACAAAACGGAGCTAAAATAATATGATTTTATGATTTACAAAATTTATGGCCTCTCTAAAGTAGGAGGAGTTATCACTAAGATGGCCGCCACTGGAAACTACAAGTTCCATGATCCTTTAGTTCTCAGTAACTCCTCCTACCACTTATGCTCTGCTAACAGTGATGATGTAACAGGTTTTCTTGCTCTGTTACCATAGTAATGATGTGTAACTGCCATCACCACAACACTGGCCATACTGGATGCACTGCAACCAACCGACTACAGCCAAACATAGTGGTGATCACATGACCTGCCCAGGCAGGTACAGGACATGTGATGTGGACATGTGACCAGCGTCCATCTTCTTTTCTGCGACGGACCGCGCGGAGGAAATTAACGGACTGATTAAAGGGCCAGTAGCATTTTAATTCTTCATTACAGTCTATGTCACCAGCATTTTCTGCTAAGGGGAGCAAAATTTTAAATAACAACTAATTACACATTAGCTTATATTTTGAGTGCCCACTTGTATATGAATTATGCTGATTCCTGGAATACCCCTTTAATGCGTTTTTGCAGAGAATCACGTGATTTGGGGGTCACCGCAACATGCGGAACTGTATTGCGGGGTCACAGTATTACAAAGGTTGAGAACCACTGATTTAGAGTGTCCTAGAGCACACATGGATGGAAAGCCCATTTATTCCCATGGGAGAATTGACGAGAGGCTACTTTGGGACTGATGGTATACAGACCCCCATCCCAACCTATAGTTGTTTGTTATCTTAGACCAGCAGAAAATAAAAACAGATTTTGATCTGATTTCCCATTGTAATTATTACTTTTTTGTGAATTTCCTTCTATATTTGCACAACTATGCCCAACTAGCAGTTGGATGGGGCTTCTATTGTACTCTGGCACACAAGAGCCAGCATCTGATAAATCTCCATCAAAGAATAGAAGTGTCAGAGTCAAGACCCAGCAGTTAGCACTGTATGTATTATAGGTCATTATTTCATTATGGTAAGCAACAAAATACCATCTTACGAATTCGTACTAAGTATGGGTTGTTAAGAAGGCAGTAGACTTTTGCTGATAGAGTGGATGGACTGGAGACCTTTTGCAATGTTTTCTTCTTTATTACTTTATAGCATTAGACTATGTGTATACGATTATACATCACTGCGCCATAACTCTACAAATTGCAGGATCTATGTATTTTGCATAGATTGTTAAGCAGATTGTGCAGTATTTAAAACACTAACTAAAATAAGCTCCGGCACCAGCTCACCCTGAACTGGTGCCCGGTATTTCCATCGGAAACCTGCCACTACAAGTGGTAGGTTTCCTTTAAATGCAAGACACCAAGTTTTGGTTGCCAATCGCATGTGTTTCTGTGTATATGAGATTGATCCGAGCCCCGGCCTCCATGCGCTTGCGTTGTGTTAGGAAACGCAACGCTAGTGGAATATGTGACCTCACACCCTCACACAAATACCACTATAATCTTCTAGTTAGACTATATAATGGAGCTCCGATATCAGATGGGAAACTATATTCAAATACTTCAAGGGCACGAGGATAGCCGTATTGAGCCTTTTTGCTTTTACATATATTATTTTCTTACCCCAGACCAAAAATGACTCGCCCCTAAATCCTCTAAAATGTTTAACGTTTCTTAAGATTCAATCTTTTGAAGGAAACATTTTTATTGCTCTTTTTATTCTAATGTAAATTCTGCAAACATATTCAAGATATTACATGCAAAAGTTTCTCTTTGTCTAGGATAACAGAAGGATTAGTTACTAACACTGCACTCCGTTTTAGGGATATCGAAATGTGGTTGGTGGATTTGATGCTGGATAGCGGTATGTGTTTTACTGTGCCCAGCAGGCTAAAGAAGCCATAACGTTTGTAGTTATTCTCTGCATTTAGAGTGTCCTAGAGCTCACATGGATGGAAAGCCCATTTATTCCCATGGGAGAATTGAGGAGAGGCTACTTGGGGACTGATGGTATACAGACCCCCATCCCAACCTGTAGTTGTTTGTTATCTTAGACCAGCAGAAAATAAAAACAGATTTTGATTTGATTTGATTTCCCATTGTAATTATTACTTTTTTGTGAATTTCCTTCTATTTTTGCACAACTATGCCCAACTAGCAGTTGGATGGGGCTTCTATTGTACTCTGGCACACAAGAGCAAGCATCTGATAAATCTCCATCAAAGAATAGAAGTGTCGGAGTCAAGACCCAGCAGTTAGTACTGTATGTATTATAGGTCATTATTTCATTATGGTAAGCAACAAAATACCATCTTATGAATTCGTACTAAGTATGGTTTGTTAAGAAGGCAGTAGACTTTTGCTGGGAGAGTGGATGGACTGGAGACCTTTTGCAATGTTTTCTTCTTTATTACTTTATAGCATTAGACTATGTGTATATACGATTATACATCGCCATAACTCTACAAATAGCAGGATCTATGTATTTTGCATAGATTGTTAAGCAGATTGTGCAGTAATGTTTAATGGTTTGAGGAAAGCATAGTCTATATCTATTGTACTAATGTATTATAGTGGATACAACCAACCATATAGATACACTGTGTGAAGAGATGAAGATTTGTCTGATTCTGAGCACTAGGTGGTGTCAGAAACCCTAAAACCATAAAGCACACATCTCAGCTTAGCCATGCTTAGTTTTATCTACTTTTGTAGGAAACATTTCATTAATGTTTCTTTACCATAAGTTTCTAGAAAAGAATAAGAGAACAATACAGGGAAAGTAATAACCTCTGTTATAGATGTTCTTGTCACATCAATTGATGCCTGGTTTATAACCACCATACTACAGTTAATGTATATACTGTTGCTTATGTCAGATTATTTATATATAACATTTGACATAGTTGCATAGTTAATGAGTTAAAAACCTAAGTCAATTACATTTAACCACTTAAGCACAAATTTATCAAAAATAAATAGTAAATATAAAAGCAGCATATAGTATGCATTAAATCCCGAAGTAACTCTTTCAAGACTGAGATGTTTATTTAAGGCTTAAAAAAAGTTAATAAAATATTATATATTTTATATATGTTATATTTTTCCCTTTCAGTGGCGTTTTTATTAAAAAAAAACTTAAAATATTGGAAACTTCTATAGACCAGGGCAGAGTCTGCAGAGAGCAAGGGGCTTAATCACATCCCTGTTACACGCGTGGAAGTATAATTAACATAATATATATATATATATATATATATATATATATATATATATATACATGCACACAAACATATATACAGCGTGTGACAAAAAGGTTGGCACAGTGGAATATCTTGCGAAATACACGTTGGATCATAAAAAACAAAATGTCAGATATTTTTCCAAATCTATCCAGTGATACCAAGCTTAGCCTCCCGGGGGTGAGGAGGACAACTTTATAATCTTAAATGGGAAAATGGGAACACCCATTCTTCATTGCAGATTCGGATTCCTCCAGGAAAATTACAATCTATGATTCAAGTTAATTCCATTGACAGATGGTGCTGTAATTGTCGAAAAATCTGAATGGTTAAAAAATTGTTCAAAAATGGGGATATCTAGAGCAATACACATTCAATCACAAAACAAAAAGTTTGTGACAAATATTTCTTAAAAATCAAATTAGTACTACTAATCAAAATACTAAAGTTAACCCTGTATTTTTAACCCCCAGGGGTGAGATTTTGTGTAGAAACTACATTCGGCGTAACCTGAGGACAACGTCGTGGACGTAGTAGTTTTCTGTTCTCCTTCAGGCGATTGAATAATGTGAGCCCCCTTACCTCTCACCCATCGGAGAAAATGATTAATTTAAGTCTCCTCCCCTCAGAAGATGGGGATTTTTGTAGCTGTTTTCACATATCAAATGCTCTACATTAAGTGCTTTAATTTGGTAACATTGGAAGCTTTTAGAAAAATACTGTATACATCCATTTTCCGATTTTGTATGTGATGTGCATGTATAGGTCAAATCAATGTTGCTGAGTTTGTTATCATTGGATAGAGTTTTGAAAGATATTTGACACATACTGTATATTTTTAGTTTTTTGATCTGATGTGATGTGCTAAACCCTGTGTATAAATACATATAAATATATGAACTAGGCGCCTTGCACACAAATGTGTACTAGGCCTAGCCGGGTGCAGGGGGTTGAAGGGGTGAGTACTCCTCAAGCATGCCCTTCTCCATAGAAAGCCAATCTGGCCAGTGTGCTCACCGTATCGTGGGTGTGTGCCAAAATGGTCATGTGCATGTGAACTTAGGCTGGGTGCACATCTTGTTTTGTGAACACATTTAATTACATTGTCCATAGATTTCTGCCATCAGGAAAAATATAGTCAGCATATAGCAGGAAATATAGGATGTACAGGCAGTCCCCGGGTTACATACAAGATAGGGTCTGTAGGTTTGTTCTTAAGTTGAATTTGTATGTTAGTCGGAACTGTATTTTTTATCATTGTAATCCCAGACAGAACTTTTTTGGTCTCTGTGACAATTGGATTTTAAAAATGTTGGGTTGTCATAAGAACCAGGATTTACACTAAAGCTTCATTACAGACACATTTGACAACTATTACAGCTGATCATTGTAGCCTAGGACTAAAGTACAATAAATTACCAATATCCAGAGGTCCGTTTGTAACTAGGGGTTGTATGTAAGTCGAGTGTTCTTAAGTAGGGGACCGCCTGTAATAGCATAGAAGACTAATCTATTTCATCCTGCTAGTATCAATTTAGGGAGACTGATGCCACTGCATACCTCCCAATCAACCTGGAATCAGAAGCACATTCATGTATTTCAGATCTACCAAGATGTAACGAGTGGAGGGAGGTATGTCTCAGGTCATGACTCTGTATTGTGCGTTTAGTTTAATGGTGAATCATTAAATGATATGCTCTATTCTTGTGGATAGGGCCTAACTTGTTTGGTAGAAAACCCCTTTAAGTCTTCAACTCCTTTATCATAAGGTTTTTGCTGATGCTGTGTTGGCATGCATGATGTGATGCATGCCAACAAATTACATGTGGAGGGGAAAAGTGGCATGGCTGAGGAGGGGAAGCAGCAGGACTTGCTGGATTAGACTGAGCTTGCTGCTATGAGATGGGAGAGTGAGGCATATGGCTGGGGTATGGGACTTGCTGGAGCTAGTAGCTGAGGCTCAGGGGTGTCGCAAGGGTTGTAATATGGACCTTAAAAATAATAATAATTCCTTTATTCATATAGCGCACACAGATTACACAGTTCTGCACAGAGCTTGCCGAATCAGTGCCTCTCCCCAATGGGGCTCACAATCTAATCTTAATGTTTGTGTAAGAAATTCTCAATAGTGTCTACTCCCCTACATACTCTACATACCCTACACCAACATCCACAAAAATAACAGTTCTAATTATATGAAGCTAAAAAAACACAGGAGAGATCCTAATTGCAGGTTACATGTCCTCGGACTGTAGTTCTCGTTCCTCCATTAGGCCATCCATCACCATATCTTCTCCATGTGTTGTCCCTGTGGAGGTAACCACACAGCTATCTTATGTTCTTCATTCCCTTATTGTCCCCTCCTTCCCCTATCAATGTTATCCTGCTGCTACCCATAACACTTAAATAATGCAATAGTGTTGTACAAAGAGTACCACGCAAAATGCTTTCTGATCTAACATTCTCTAATCTTTCATTGGCCCAAATGGCCATGAAGATTTTAGAGCATTTGATTCTTGCTCACTTACAAGAGATTGTGGTGATTGGGTTGATCTTGACAGTAGTCTTGATTGGAAATCTAACTGTGGAAAGGGCCGGTCTCATCTTTTTTTCTTACAAAAGTTGAGGTCGTTTGATATTTGGAAATTACTTTGGATGTTCTTTGATACAGTGTTAGCCGGTGTGATGTTTTTTTGCTCTGTTTGTTTTGGTTCAGGAATGTGCACTAGGAACACTACCAAATTGGATGAGGTTATCAGAAGGGCCAGTGTAGCCCAGAGAAGGGTTTTGATGAAGTGCAATGCAATTTTTATATGATCACATTTTTATATGGTACAGCCTTCTTTTCTCGAACAGCATTATAGAACTTTTTGAGACCTTGAATGCTAGGAAAAGCTTGTTTAGTGGTAGATATCTTCTAGAAGAAAATTTGCACAGAGGGATATTGTGGGTCTTTTATCCCGTTCGCTATTACACTTTATAATAAGGAACTTGCTGGCTGTTGAACATCATTTGAATACCATCTTAAGATTTATGTTGTGTTGTTTTTATTGTTTGCCTTAAGTGTATGTTTTATATGTTCTGTCTTGTGGGTATGACTGAAGCAAAAGAATTTCCCCTTGGAGATCAAGTTTTATCTAATCTAGTCTAATCTGCTATACATGCCTCCATGTACATCATCATTCAGCCCCCCTCCATGTAAAAACCATCTCTCCCTTCCAAAATATAGTCATCTCTAAAACACCCACTTTTATCCCTTCTGTCTGGCAGTATGTCTGTGTATTGCAGCTTAGCTGTAGAAAACTTAATGCAGTTGAGCTTCAATATGATGCATTACCTGTTTATGGAAGGTAGCAGATGTGTTTTTCAAATCTAAGACAACTTTAAATCCACCAACAAGCAAAGTTAAAAAAAATTACCCGGACAACATACAATGCTACATATAAAGCAGTCCCTGAATTGTTCCAACATAGTTACATGTAAGTGCATCCCTCCTACGCCCTAAAAGCCTCCTTACATACAGTCCCATGTATATACATCCTTTCTGTCAGTCCATCTTTCTAACATGCAGCCCCATGTAAATACACCCCTCTTGTCCCTTCTACCCCAATAAATGACATCACTACTGTCCATCCCCTGTCATATCTTATCTTGTCCTGCTTTACACACCTTCACTTTTCTCCGCCATGAACTGACCCCTCAGCAAGGATATCTGAGGCTTCTCTGCTTTTCATGATGGCTTGACCCCCTAATTGTGATAGGCCCCACTCTCTCCATGACATCAAACCCACTGCAAGTAACCGACCAAACATAGTGATGATCACATGTATTGGCTAGGCAGGTGCAGGACATATGATGTGGACATGTTACCAGTTGCCATCTTCTGTCCTGTGTCTGCTCCACTGACACCAAATCAATGGACTGATTAAAGGGCCTGGAGCATAGTTTCTGCTAAGGGAAGAGAAATAACAACTAATTACATATTAGCTTATATTTTACTATATTATAACTGTATTTATATTAGCTTAGATTTATTTTAGCTTACATTTGAATATTAATTATGATTATTCCTAGAATACTCCTTTAACTGTTCCTACACGGTGGCCCTTTACTGTCTGTGTCCACCACTAATGTGATGATAGCGGAAGGGGTGTTTAGTAAAGATTCATTGTTTGCACTTAATCTGATCCATAATTAAATTCTTTCAAAAGGATGAGTTGCTGAAAAGTCGGAATACAAAAATGACACTTATATGCATTATATATAATTATAGAAACTACAATGAAACGATCAGTTATGTCTATACAATTAATGTAATCTGTTTAATATAAGGGGCACTTTAACACATGTAGGTTTACAGGACACCCAGCAGGAGGAAAATGTTATAATCTTTATTTATTTATGTGATTTTTCATTGCTGGCGCCTTCTAATATTGGGTGATTAAGAAGACCTTAATTTGCTTAACTCTGCAGTAGGTTATGCCAGTCTGCTTCATTACAATATTTCATTATATGTTGACATATCTGGAGACAGACAATGAAGTCATAGCATAAAGTACCAGCAACTTGTATATCCGTAATGATAAACATATACTGTTAAAATATACAGTGTGGTTGGATAACATTATAAATATTAGCAAAATTTTAAAAGATGAAATAGTCATGTATACATTGAATACCAAATAATTGTTATAAATATACAATGTTCAAAGAATTAATGAATTCAAAATTTACTACTTGAATGTTTCAATATAAATTCACTTTAGAATATATTATTACATATTTAATAAGATTTCCATCTCTGTTGTTCTTTTCATCTGTACTCTCTTTGGACGCACATACTACTCACAAAAGTTAGGGATGTTTGACTTTGTGAAATATGAGGATGAACCTAAAATGTGCTCTAACTAGATTTTTAGAATTTAAAAAAAATTCAATTTGGCTTGTTCACTATTTTTTTGCCATGAATCATGCATTAAAAGCTCTATTTCTAAGCACTGGTAGAGTGTATGTCCATTTTTATCACTGTATATTCCAGTAAAATGGAGATCCTTTTCTTTTCAGGTAGTGAAATAGTCAAAGAGCCTCCAGTAGCCAATAGTTACACAGCCCCCAATATCCATTAGTCACGCAGCCCCTAGTAACAAACAATCAGGGATCCCCCAGTAACCCAGTAACAGTCATGCAGCCTCAAGTAGTCAATAGTCTATAGACCCTCAGTAACCAATAGTCATGCATCCCACAATGGGCAATAGTCATGCACCCACCAGCAACCAATAATCACGCAACCCCCAATAATAAATAGTCAGGCATTTTCCATTAGTATGTTGCCATAACTGAGGGGGGTAATGAACCCCAATATATTGTATTTCTAGGAACAATTAGAAACTGGAAGAGTAAACATTACATTTTACAATAACTGAGGATGATGGTGATCTCCAATTAGCCCTAATATGATGTTTTTGTACTGATGGGATCAGTTTTCAGGCTTCTTGCTGGTAACCACACCCAGAGCTCCCTGTGATTGACAGCTCAATTTCTGATCCTGGGAAAGCTGGGTGTGTCCATGCAATTGTTTTGCCTGCAGCTGCAGTTTGAGTGATAGACGGCTGAGCCAGTCAGTGCTGGAGGCAGTGTCCATTACTGACTCATATTCTGCCCAGCCGCTTCTTTTGGTACTGGTTATTGCAGTGTATCTAGTGCTCTTGCCATTGCGTTTCTTGCTATTCTGTGTACTGACTTCTGCTCTTCTTACTGACCATTCTATTTGCTATACGAATCTGTTCTTTTGCCGCCATCTTGGTTTTCCGCTTGGTTTTCCGCTTGTCTGTCTGTATCTGTTGTTTGTCCCTCAGTACCGTTTATCTCCTAGTGTGACCCCACCTTCCTGTCTGTCTTGTGTCGGTTGCTGTTGCAGTGTGAATACTGACCTATATCTGTTTCCGGTTACCTGTCCGCTCCACCATCCAGCAGCTGCCAGACGAAGTAGGTTTTCCCTGTCATCTTGTAGGGTCACTCAGGGACCATCAGTTAGGTTCCTGATAGTGGGTTCGCCCTTACCAGGGCAGTTTATCTGCTTTAGGCAGGCCCTTAGCCCGCAGGGACTTCGCAGGGTGAGTTCGCCAACACCTAGCTAGTCTGACAGCTATCATCAAGCTTGGTTGTGGTTGCGCGGTTGCTGGACAGGTGCTGACATAATAACCAACCTTACTTACACTATGGAGGCCATGGAAGCTGTTGTTAGTCAGGTACATAGTCTGGCTCACATGGTTCAGAGTCTGTCTGAACGTGCAGGAACAGCGTGTCCTTTTGATTTCAGGTCAGTCTGTGTATGAGCCTAAGGTTAAGCTTCCTGATCTCTTCGCTGGAGACAGAAGATTTTTTTATCCCTTTAGGGAGAGTTGCAAGCTGTATTTCCGCCTTAGGCCCCAGTCTTCTGGTAATGATGCCCAGAGGGTAGGGACTGCAGGTATTTGTGAACTAAGCCAAACCTGGCTATTGACCCCCTTGGGTAACTAATAAAACCATAAACCGTAAATAATGAATGGAGCCTCTTTTCTTGTGTTGGGTATGGGTAGGCCACAGCATTAATTTATAAACCAGAAAAACTTATTTAACATTTTAATTAAAGTACAAGTTAAATTGAAAACAACAGCAGTCCTTTTAATTCTTGAAAAAGCAACCTCCGCCCAAATGGCGGCTGTAGAACGACAGCCAACACGTGGGCAACTTCCCTTCGCCTTAGGCAAGTCTAACTCCGCCAATGTTGTGACATCTGCAAGAAAACAGAGGGAAACAGCCAGAAACAAGACGATTCCTGAAAAAAGTTTGTAGTTAACCTGAGGGCAGGGTGGGAGGGAGACTTCACACCTCTCGGTCCTTGAGGGCAGAAGGTAAGTGGCCCCCCTACGTGTCCTCATCGATTTTATATGCCCTGGGAGGGCCCTTGGGCTGGTTGCCCACCCCTTGATGACCGCCCAGGGCAAGGGGGGGGGGCACCGCCAATTTCAATTCAAATATTTTAACCCTAAATCCCCTGCAGTCCCCGGACCCTTCTTTAATTGATTTGGGGCCATAGACATCAATCCTGCGTCGTACCCCTCAGGAATGGGCATTTTCTTTAGCCCCTGAGGCCCCAGAGGTGTCCTCGGTAGACCTTTTCTTTTCAACCTTGGGGTCTTTATATGAGGAGCCAGATAAAACCAGTTTTGCTGAGGCTCAGTTGACTGCCTTACGTCAGGGTAAACGTGCTTCAGAGGATTATTGCTCAGAGTTCAGGAGATGGTCCATTCCAAGTGGTTGGAATGATAGAGCCTTAAGATACCAGTTTAGATTGGGCTTGTCTGATGCTATAAATATCTGTTAGTGGGACATCCTGAGCCTAAGACCTTAGAACAGGCCATGACTCTAGCAGTCAGAGTAGACAGACGTCATAGAGAATGTAAGCATGAACGTGAGTCTGTTTTTCCTCATCCTTCTTCTCTACCTTCTTCCACTGTCCTACCTGCTCTATCTAAAGAGCCCCTAGAAAATACTATAGAGCCCATGCAAATAGAAGTGGAAGAGCCCATGCAGATGGAAGTGGGAGTTATGTCACCTCAGCTACACAGAGATCTACGTAAGAGGAATGTCCTGTGCTTCTACTGTGGGAACTCCGGTTATTTCATCGAGTCCTGTCCAGTCAGACCTCCAGTGAAGAAGCATCAGCATCTAAATGAAACCGAGGAGGTCACTTCTCGTCTGGCAAGGCCATTGTTGACTCTGAGTCTGAGCACTACAAGTCCATTAACCTTGAGTTATGTGGTATACAAAACCCTGAACCTGCACTATATTGAGCAATAAATAAGGGGATAGTAAACCACAATATACTGTATTTCCAGGAAGAGTATGCACTGTATTTTGTTATAACTAAGGGGAACTGAACCCCAATATACTGTAGTTCAACATACAATTAGGACTGGTCAGATTATGCAGGGAAATTTCCACTAACTATGGTCATGGTGACCTTAAAGAAATTGTTGCAACATGCAAACAAGATAGAGGTACCAGATTATAATTATGCATCATGTCACAGGGCACACAACCCAGCAGAAAGTAGCCAGGTGTACAGAGCCTAATATTCACAGCTGACATCACCTAATACCCTGCCCCCACACTTACACAAACATTACAAAAACATCAGGAAAAAAGTGGCCAACCCCCTTAACATAAAAATATATTATCAACAGTCCAGGCCCTCCACAATACTTATATGTGTCTATTACCTATGAAATAGTCCTGAAGGAGTTAAATAACCACAATCCTTAGCAAGGTCATTTATAAATTATATTCATGAAAATGCCCAGATATAAATCATTGACAATGAGTTTAACATTTAATACCTAATGAAATGGGATGCTATTGACGTGCAAAATATCAATGTATAACAGAAAACAACAAAAACGATTCGATAAATAGGCTAGAGGATTTGTTTTTCTAAAGAATACAATTAACCATATGAAGATTAAATGAAATCTATATAATTTAGCAAACAGGAAAACTACAACTAGACTTTTCCCATCCACCCTTCTTAATTCTGTTTTCTGAATATATCACCACGTCTTTTGTGAGCCCACAAAACATAATTGGCAGCATAGTAAAACGAAACAAAAGCATTGTGGTAATAGAAGAATTGTGGGTAATTATCTGTCAAAGATTGGATCCACAGTGGGTCACCAGAATAGATTTAATTTAGAGGGAAAAAAAGTTTCCAAAAACATTATTTAAATTTTCTTAACAATTAAACTAACTGGCCGTATTTTCCGTCTTAACCCTACAGTAAAAGGCAATGTTTGTTCACTGCTCCTTTAATTACTTCTTGCTTTTGTCCCTATGTTTGGCACTCAAGATAATACATTTTAATGAGGACATTTTGCTTTATGGATAAATATTTGTTTACAGGCCTGAAACCATTTTCAGGTAAAAACCTGTTTCTATACTGTAGGATGCAGAATTTAGGGCATGCAGAGATTTTCAGAAAAAGTGAAGAAAAAGACTGTACTGGCCAGTAATAATAATAATAATAATAATAATAATAATTGCCTTCGAAAAATGAGAGCTTGATCGATTGATCGAGGGAAAGCATTTATTAATTTAATATTAAATGTCAGTCAACAAAGGATATAAAATAATGTTTAGCAATTTTAATCCCATGAATAAAACCACACTTCTACAGAATATTTCCACATCTACTATAATTCCTGTAGCCTATGACCCGTTTGTGCCACACTCCAATACAGGCAGACCGCGGGTTACGTAGAAGATAGGTTCTTTTGGTTTGTTTTTAAGTTTAATGTGTATATAAGTCAGGGCAGGTGTATTTTGTAAGTGTAACGCCAGACAATTGTTTTGTCCCTGTAACAATCGTTATTCGGCCAATATTGTTTCAATTTACTTGTCCTGTGTCAGTTTGGATGGAATATATCAGGTATATGTAATTAAAGAGGGAATAATGTCAACCCCCATTACTAAGCAAAATGTAAAGTGTGGTTTTTTGATTGTACTTATCAAGTATGTACGCAAGCTTCTCTTTTATGCCAGGGAAGCAAATACACATACATTTCATGACAAATAGTATGCCCTAATAGTTCCAATTTCTATGCCAGAACGATTAGGATCCATATCCTTTACATTTTCTATTACTTTACTCTATTACAGAATGTGGGTGGTATCAGCAGCACCTGTATTTTTTGGATGGTCATGAGCCGTTGGGGTTCTCCTATGGCTATTTTGTAGCCTACAATGAGGGCACACTGCTTTGCAAGAGGAGTTTGAGCTATAAAATGAAATACAGCTAAAAAAAAAAAAATCAGCAGACTCTGCCTAATTCTACTCAAACCCCTAATAAATTGTCCCACTTTGGTGTTTGAGGTGGATATGCGTGTCACTAAGAGCTAAACACAACGGTCGCAGGTCTCCCAGCAAATTCCTCACAGTATGGTACTAGCTGCACTACTAGTGCCAGCAAGCCCAGCCACAAGCAAACAAAAAAAAGGGAAATATAACGATATTGTAGCCCTAAGAAGGGCTGTTGGGTTCTTGTAGAATCACTCCTTCATTCTACATCTTATGTTGAGTAATTGTTTATCTAAAGGTGTTATACACTCACCGGCCACTTTATTAGGTACATCTGTCCAACTGCTCGTTAACACTTAATTTCTAATCAGCCAATCACATGGCGGCAACTCAGTGCATTTAGGCATGTAGACATGGTCAAGACAATCTCCTGCAGTTCAAACCGAGCATCAGTATGGGGAAGAAAGGTGATTTGATGCCTTTGAACGTGGCATGGTTGTTGGTGCCAGAAGGGCTGGTCTGAGTATTTCAGAAACTGCTGATATACTGGGATTTTCACGCACAACCATCTCTAGGGTTTACAGAGAATGGTCCGAAAAAGAAAAAACATCCAGTGAGCGGCAGTTCTGTGGGCGGAAATGCCTTGTTGATGCCAGAGGTCAGAGGAGAATGGGCAGACTGGTTCAAGCTGATAGAAAGGCAACAGTGACTCAAATCGCCACCCGTTACAACCAAGGTAGGCAGAAGAGCATCTCTGAATGCACAGTACGTCGAACTTTGAGGCAGATGGGCTACAGCAGCAGAAGACCACACCGGGTGCCACTCCTTTCAGCTAAGGACAGGAAACTGAGGCTACAATTTGCACAAGCTCATCGAAATTGGACAGTAGAAGATTGGAAAAACGTTGCCTGGTCTGATGAGTCACGATTTCTGCTGCGACATTCGGATGGTAGGGTCAGAATTTGGCGTCAACAACATGAAAGCATGGATCCATCCTGCCTTGTATCAACCGTTCAGGCTGGTGGTGGTGGTGTCATGGTGTGGGGAATATTTTCTTGGCACTCTTTGGGCCCCTTAGTACCAATTGAGCATCGTTCCAACACCACAGCCTACCTGAGTATTGTTGCTGACCATGTCCATCCCTTTATGACCACAATGTACCCAACATCTGATGGCTACTTTCAGCAGGATAATGCGCCATGTCATAAAGCTGGAATCATCTCAGACTGGTTTCTTGAACATGACAATGAGTTTACTGTACTCAAATGGCCTCCACAGTCACCAGATCTCAATCCAATAGAGTGGTGTGTGATTATTTTGCTGTGGTTTGCATGACTAATTGACCCCGTGTTGCTGCAACTATGTTACGGCCGGACTATGGACGACTCGGCTGCTGACTGTTGGTTACTAGGAGCCGTACGCGTGGTTACTGGGAGGCTCCTAGTTGTTCTTACTAGGGCGGACTTGGAGTGAGTTGGGGCGTGGTACTAGTTGCTTACTGGTCTGTGGTAGTTGGGCTACTGGCTCGTTGACTACCTCACGGCCACTTTTTACGTACACCATGCCTATTAACGGTTGGAACCCCCTTTTGCCTTCAAGCTCCCTATTCGTCGTGGCTCGATTCACACGGTGCTGAACATTCCCTCAGAGATTTTGGTTCTATGACAGATGGCATACAACAGTTGCCGCAGATTGTCGGCTGCACACCATGATGCGAATCCGTCCCGTCCACCACTCCCAGATGCTCTATTGGATTGGATCTGGTGACTGTGGAGGCCATTGACTACAGTGAACTCATGTCATGTCAAGAACCATCTGCGATGGTTCCAGCTTTATGACATGGCCATTACCTGCTGAAGTGCCATCAGATGTGGGATCATTGTGGTCTAAGGGATGGCCTGGTCAGCAACATACGCGTAGGCTTGTGGTTGCAACGATCGCTCATTGTACCAGGCCCAAGAGTGCCAAGAAAATATTCCCCCACACCATGACACAACCCCGGCCTGAACCGTTATACAAGGCGGATGATCCATGCTTTCATGTTGTTGGCCGCCAAATTCTGACCCTACCATCCGAATGTCCGCAGCAAAAATCGAACTCATCACCAGGCAACGTTTTTCCAATCTTCTACTGTCCAATTTCGATGAGCTTTGCAAATTGTAGCCTCATTTCCTGTCCTTAGCTGAAAGGAGTGGCACCCGGTGTGGTCGTGCTGCTGCTGTAGCCCATCTGCCCAAATTCGACGTACTGTGCGTTCAAGATGCTCTTCTGCCTACCTGGTTGTAACGGTGGCGATTTGGTCACTGTTGCCTTTCTATCAGCTCGAACCAGTCGCCCATTCTCCTCTGACCTCTGGCAATCAACAAGGCATTTCCGCCCACAGAACTGCCGCTCACTGCGATTTTTTTTTCTTTTCTGGGACCATTCTCTGTAAACCCTAGAGATGGTTGTGCATGAAAATCCCAATTAGATCATCCAGTTTCTGAATACTCCAGACCAGCCCTTCTGGCACCAACACCATGCCACGTTCAAAGGCACTCAAATCACCTTTCTTCCCCCATACTGATGCTCGGTTTGAACTGCAGGAGATTGTCTTGACATGTCTACATGCCTAAATGCACTGAGTTGCCGCCTGTGTGGCTGATTGAAATTAAGTGTTAAACGAGCAGTTGACAGGTGTACCTAATAAAGTGGCCGATGGTGTATTCACTACCAGAAAGAAAAGGATCTCATTTTACTGCAATATACAGTGATAAAAATGGACACCCACTCTCCCAGTGCTTAGAAATAGAGCTTTTAATGCGTGATTCATGACAAAAAATTCGGTGAACAGGCCAAATTGAATTTTTAAGAAATTCGCTCATATCTAGTAAGAACACATTTTAGGTTCATCCTCATATTTCACCTACAAGCCAAACTCCCTGAAGTTTTGTGAGTAGTATATGAGTCCACAGAAGTACAGTTGAAAAAACAACAAAGGGAAATCTTATTAATATGTATAAATATATTCTTATGTGAATTTATATTGAAACATTCAAGTAGTAAATTTTGAATTCATTAATTCTTGAACATTGTATATTTAAACATTATTTGGTATTCATGTATACTGACTATTTCATCTTTAAAATTTTCTAATATTTATAAGTTATCCAACCACACTGTATATTTTACAGTAGTTTTATCATTACGGATATACAAGTTGCTGGTACTTTATGCTATGACTTCATTGTCTGTCTCCAGATATGTCAACATATAATGAAATATTGTAATGAAGCAGACTGGCATAACCTACTGCGAGTTAGGCAAATTAAGGTCTTCTTAATCACCCAATATTAGACAGGCCCAGCAATGAAAATCACATAAATAAATAAAGATTATAACATTTTCCTCCTGCTGGGTGTCCTGTAAACCTACATGTGTTTAAGTGCCCCTTATATTAAACAGATTACATTATTTTATAGACATAACTGATCGTTTCATTGTAGTTTCTATAATTATATAATTGCATATAGTGTCATTTTTGTATTCTCCGACTTTTCAGCAACTCATCCTTTTAAAGAATTTATTATGGTCAGATTAAGTGCAAACAATTAATCTTTACTAAACACCCCTTCCGCTATCATCACATTAGGTGGACACCAGACAGTAAAGGGCCACCGTGTAGGAACAGTTAAGGAGTATTCTAGGAATAATCATATTAATATTCAATTTAGCTAAAATAAATCTAAGCTAATATAAATACAGTTAAATATAGTAAAATAAAGCTAATATGTAATTATGTTATTTCTCTTCCCTTAGCAGAAACTATGCCCAGGCCCTTTAATCAGTTCCATTGATTTGGTGTCAGTGAGCAGACACAGGACAGAAGATGGCAACTGGTAACATGTCCACATCATATGTCCTGCACCTGCCTAGCCAATACATGTGATCATCACTATGTTTTGGTCTGGTTACTTGCAGTGGGTTTGATGTCATGGAGAGAGTGGGGCCTACACAATTAGGGGGTCAAGCCATCATGAAAAGCAAGAAGCTCAGATTCCTTGCTGAGGGGTCAGTTTCTGGCGGAGAAAATTGAGGTGTGTAAAGCAGGACAAGATAAGATATGACAGGGATGGACAATAGTGATGCCATTTATTGGGTAGAAGGGACAAGAGGGGTGTATTTACATGGGGCTCATGTTTAGAAAGTGGACTGCAGAAAGTGATTATAACATGGGACTTATTAAGGAGGCTTAGCGTAGGAGGATGCACTTACATGTACACTATGTGGAACAATTCAGGGACTGCTTTATATGTAGCATTGTATGTTGTCCGGGTAATTTTTTTTTAAACTTTGCTGTTGGTGGATTTAAAGTTGTCTTAGATTTGAAAACCACATCTGTACCTTCCAATAAACAGGTAATACTCATATTGAAGCTCAACTACATTAAGTTTTCTACAGCTAAGCTGCAATACAAGGACATACTGCCAGACAGAAGGGATGAAAGTGGGTGTGTTTTTTTAGAGGTAACTATATTTGGAATGGAGAGATGGTTTTACATGGAGGGGGGCTGAATATGATGTACATGGAGGCATGTAGTAGCATATTAGACTAGATTAGATAAACTGATCTCCAAGGGAAATTCTTTGCTTCAGTCATACCCACAGACAGAACATATAAAACATACACTTAAGGCAAACAATAAAAACAACACAATAAATCTTAAGATGGTATTCAAATGATGTTCAACAGCCAGCAAGTTCCTTATTATAAAGTGTAATAGCGAACGGGATAAAAGACCCACAATATCCCTCTGTCAAATTTTTCTCTGAAGATATC
Source organism: Engystomops pustulosus (assembly GCA_019512145.1). NCBI lineage: Eukaryota > Metazoa > Chordata > Amphibia > Anura > Leptodactylidae > Engystomops > Engystomops pustulosus. Next base: position 57,778,198 of record CM033648.1, on the reverse strand, counting down.
TACCACTAAACAAGCTTTTCCTAGCATTCAAGGTCTCAAAAAGTTCTATAATGCTGCGAGAAAGAAGGCTGTACCATATAAAATGTGATCATATAAAATTGCATTGCCTACATCAAAACCCTTCTCTGGGCAAAACTGCCCTTCTGATAACCTCATCCATTTGGTAGTGTTCCTAGTGCACATTCCTGAACCAAAACAAACAGAGCAAAAACCATCACAGCAGGCATGCAACCACGTTTCTTCAAAGAAATCCCAAAGTTTCCAATCAAACGACCTCAACTTTTGTAAGAAAAAAGATGAGACCGGCCCTTTCCACATTTAGATTTCCAATCAAGACTACTGTCAAGATCAACCCAATCACCACAATCTCTTATTGTGACAATAGTTTCTTATTGTCGAATCAAGCGCGATAATGTTATGTAAGTGAGCAAGAATCAAATGCTCTAAAATCTCATGGCCATTTGGGCATGAAAGATTAGAGATGTTAGATCAGAAAGCATTTTGCGTGGTACTCTTTGTACAACACTTATTGCATTATTTAAGTGTTATGGGTAGCAGCAGGAATAACATTGATGGGAAGAGGGGACAATAAGGGAAAAAAACTAGATAGCTGTGTGGTTACCTCACAGGACACACATAGAGAAGATTGGTGATGGATGGCCTAATGGAGGAACGAGAACTACAGTCCGAGGACTGTAACCTGCATTAGGATCCTCCTGTGTTTTTTAGCTTCAATAATTAGAACTGTTATTTTTTTGTGGATGTTGGGGTATGGGTATGTAGAGTATGTAGGGAGAGACACTATTGAGAATTTCTTACACAAACATTGATTAGATTTGGAGCCCCATTGGGAGAGGCACTGATTCGGCAAGCTCTGTGCAGAACGTGTAATCTGTGTGCGCTATATAATAAAGGAATTATTATTATTTTAGTCCATATTACAACCCTTGCGACACCCCTGAGCCTCGGCTACTAGCTCCAGCAAGTCCCCATACCCCCACCTTGCCTCACTCTCCACCTCTCATAGCAGCACGCTAGTCTAATCCAGCAAGTCCTGCTGCTTTCCCTCCTCAGCCATGCCACTTTCCCCCTCCACATGTAATTTGTTGGCATGCATCACATCAGCATGCCAACACAGCATCAGCAAAAACCTTATGATAAAGGAGTTGAAGACTTAAAGGGGTTTTCTATCCAAACAGTTAGGCCCCCTATCCACAAAATAGAGCATATCCTTTAATGATTCACCATTAAACTAAACGCACAATACGAGTCATGACCTGAGACATAAACCTCCCTCCACTCGTTACATCTTGGTAGATCTGAAATACAAATGTGCTTCTGATTCCCGTTTGATTGGGAGGTATGCAGTTGGCTCAGTCTCCCTAATTGATACTAGCAGATGAAATAGATTAGTCTTCTATGCTATTACAGGCGGTCCCCTACTTAGAAACACTCGACTTACATACAACCCCTAGTTACAAACGGACCTCTGGATATTGTTAATTATTGTACTTTAGTCCTAGGACCATGATCAGCTGTATATTTGTCAAATGTGTCGTAATGAAGCTAGTGTAAATCCTGGTTCTTATGACAACCCACATTTTTAAAATCCAATTGTCACAGAGACCAAAAAATTCTGTCTGGGATTACAATAATAAAAAATACAGTTCCGACTAACAACAAATTCACTTAAGAACAAACCTACAGACCCTATCTTGTATGAACCCGGGGACTGCCTGTACATCCTATATTTCCTCTATCTGCTGACTATATTTTTCCTGTGGCAGAAATCTATGGACTGTAATAATGTGTTCACAAAACAAGATGTGCACCCACCTAAGTCACATGCACATGACCATTTTGGCACACACCCGAATCGGTGAGCACACTGGCCAATCGGCTTTCTTGGAGAAGGGCATGCTTGAGGATACTCATCCCTTCAACCCCCTGCACCCGGCTAGGCCTAGTACACAATTGTGTGCAGGGCGCCTTATTCATATATTTATATGTATTTATACACAGGGTTTAGCACATCACATCAGATCAAAAAAACTAAAATATACAGTATGTGTCAATATCTTTCCAAACTCTATCCAATGATAACAAACCCCAACATTGATTTGACCTATACATGCACAATCACTACAAAATCGGAAAATGGAGTATCAGTATTTTTCTAAAAGCTTCCAATGTTACCAATTAAACCACTTAATGGTAGAGCATTTATATGTGAAAACAGCTACAAAAATCCCCATCTTCTGAGGGGAGGAACTTAAATTAATCATTTTCTCCGATGGGTGAGATAGGTAGGGGCTCACATTATTCAATCACTGCCGAAGGAGAACAGAAAACTACTACGTCCACGACGTTTTGTCTCAGGTTACGCCGAATGTAGTTTCTTCCCCAAAATCTCACCCCTGGGGGTTTAAAATACAGGGTAACTTTAGTATTTTTGATTAGTAGTACTAATTTGATTTTTAAGAAATATTGTCACAAACTTTTTGTTTGTATTGAATGTGTATTGCTCTAGATATCCCATTTTTGAACAATTTTTATACCATTCAGATTTTTCGCAATTACAGCACCATCTGTCAAGGAATAACTTGAATCATAGATTGTAATTTTTCCTGGAGGTAATCCGAAATCTGCAATGAGAGGGTGTTCCCATTTTCCATTTAAGATTATAAAGTTGTCCTCCTCACCCCCGGGAGGCTAATCTTGGTATCACTGGATAGATTTGGAAAATATCTGACATTTTGTTTTTTATATCCAACGTGTATTTCGCAAGATATTCCACAGTGCCAACCTTTTTGGTCACACTGCTTATAATGTTTTGTGTGCATGTATATATATATATATAATATATATATATATATATATATTGACATCTATGTTAATTATACTTCCACGCGTGAACAGGGAGTGTGATTAAGCCCCTTGCCTCTGCAGACTCTGCCCTGGTCTTAGAAGTTTCCCAATATTAAGTTTTTTTATAAAAACGCCACTGACAGGGAAAATATAAACATATATAAAATATATATATTTATTAACTTTTTTTAGCCTTAATAACATCTCAGTCTTGAAAGAGTTACTTCGGGATTTAATGCATACTATATGCTTCCTTTTTTAGTTACTATTTATTTTAGTAAAATGTGTGCTTAAGTGGTTAAATGTATATGACTTAGGTTTTAACTTCATAACTATGCACTATGTCAAATGTTATATATAAATAATCTGACATAAGCACATATATACATTAACTGTAGTATGGTGGTTTATAACCAGCATCAATTGATGTGACAGAACATCTATAACAGAGGTTATTACTTCCTGTGTTGTTCTCTTATTCTTTTCTGAAAACTTATGGTAAAGAACATTAATGAAATGTTTCCTACAAAAGTAGATAAAACTAGCATGCTAAGCTGAGATGTGCTTATGGTTTTAGGTTCTGACAACACCCTCGTGCACGAATCAACAAATCTTCATCTCTTCTCACACAGTGTATCTATAGGGTGGTTGTATCCACTATAATTACATTAGACAATAGATATAGACTATGCTTCCTCAAACCATTAAACATTACTGCACAATCTGCTTAACAATCTATGCAAAATACATAGTATCCTGCTATTTGTAGAGTTATGGCGATGTATAATCGTATAACACACTATAGTCTACTGCTATAAAGTAATAAAAAGAAAACATTGCAAAAGGTTCCAGTCCATCCCCTCTCCCAGCAAAAGTCTACTGCTGCCTTCTTACAAACCATACTTAGTACGAATTCATAAGATGGTATTTTGTTGCTTACCATAATGAAATAATGACCTATAATACATACAGTACAATACGCTGGTTCTTGACTCCGACACTTCTATTCTTTGATGGAGATTATCAGATGCTTGCTCTTGTGTGCCAGAGTCAATAGAAGCCCCTCCAACTGCTAGTTGGGCATAGTTGTGCAAAAATAGAAGGAAATTCCAAAAAAGTAATAATTACAATGGGAAATCAAATCAAATCAAAATCTGTTTTTATTTTCTGCTGGTCTAAGATCACAACAACTACAGGTGGGATGGGGGTCTGTATACCATCAGTCCCCAAGTAGCCTCTCCTCAATTCTCCCATGGGAATAAATGGGCTTTCCATCCATGTGAGCTCTAGGACATCTAAATGCAGAGAATAACTACAAACGTTATGGCTTCTTTAGCCTGCGGCACAGTAAAACACATACCGCTATCCAGCATCAATCCACCAACCACTTTCGATATCCCTAAAACGGAGTGCAGTGTTAGTAACTAATCCTTCTGTTATCCTAGACAAAGAGAAACTTTTGCATGTAATATCTTGAATATGTTTGCAGAATTTACATTAGTAATAAAAAGAGCAATAAAATGTTTCCTTCAAAAGATTGAATCTTAAGAACGTTAAACATTTTAGAGGATTTAGGGGCGAGGTCATTTTTGGTCTGGGGTAAAAAAATATATATGTAAAAGCAAAAGGCCAAATACGGCTATCCTCGTGCCCTTGAAGTATTGAATTAGTTTCCCATCTGATATCGGAGCTCCCATTATATAGTCTAACTAGAAGATTTGGGGTATTTTGTGTGAGGGTGTGAGGTCATATTCCACTAGCGTTGCGTTTCTAACACAACGCAAGCGCATGGAGGCCGGGGCTCGGATCAATCTCATATACCACAGAAACACATGCGATTGGCAACCCAAAACTGGTGTCTTGCATTTAAAGGAACCTACCACTTGTAGTGGCAGGTTTCCTATGGAAATACCGGGCACCAGTTCAGGGTGAGTCTGGTGCCGGAGCTTATTTTAGTTAGTGTTTAAAACACTTTTAAACGCTATAAGCCGGCGCAGGCAGGTACGCGCTTGGCGCTTACCGTGCGCGGCGGCTACAAGGAAGTGAATAGAGCCCGTTGCACGTAAGCGCGAGTGCGTACCTGCCGCGCCGGCTATAGCTTTTAAAAAGTTTTTAAACCGCGATACCGGTTTTAAAACACTACTAAAATAAGCTCCGGCACAGCTCACCCTGAGCTGGTGCCGCGTTATTTCCTCGGAAACCTGCCACTACAAGTGGTAGGTTTCCTTTAAATAATACAAGACACCGGGTGCTGTTACCGATTGCATGTGTTTTACTGGAAACAGAACAGAACACTAGCGGAACATATGACTGCATCACCTGAGGTAATTTATTCTACTGCACAAATATTGGTTCATATGGGATGCTCTAACTTTGTAAAAAGAACAGTCTTTTTTGTTTGAAACTACAGTATATGGCAGTCGTATACCTTTTTTGGTAACTTACTCATGTAATATCATATATTATTCACATTTTGTCAGCAAAGTGATGTCAAGTTGGTTATTGTTTTGAAACAGTGTTAGCTTGTGTAGATTAGGCTTTGTTAACATCAACCCCTCATTGGCTTCATTAAATTATGAACATTAACAGACCAAAAGATTTCAAGACTATCCATGAGCTTCTGTTTCTTTGATTGTAATTGTATCGGAGAAATACGTCAAATGTTTCAGTTAATTTGTCCATGACTTTTGATGGAATTGTGTAATCGAGATGTGATTGTGATTATGACCATACTATACCACATACTACACATCACATTGCATATGTGTATTCATTTTCTGAATTATAAACCTGGATTATTTACCTTTTTAGGAAATTATTTAGGGTTCTTATTTTCAATCATTACAGTAAAAATTCTGCACCATCCCGCAGCCCATTACCAAACTGTAAATCAGAATAAAAATTATTTTCGTTCAAGTGATGGATTTTCTTCTACGTCTTTTCTTTGGCTTTTAAAAACTCTTTACTTTACAAACAGTGATGTATTCTGTTCAGCAGCTGTAGATGAAGACATGGACACACAGAATATGAAGGTGAGGACAATGCATTGTGTACATTTTCTCCTCTTATTATTTAAATCATTTTGAAGTTTCAAAGTTTTCTTCATTTTTGTATTTACTGAGCTTAACTTTTAGTGGGTTAGGGTTGGCTAAATGCTTAAATTACAGAGAACACTTGCTAAGTTAGAAATATGACCCGACCATATGCCCATACCATAATAAAGGTTTGAAATTACAGGTCGGTAGAAATGAGATAGTAGCACTGATTGATTTATATGTTTTGAGTTTGAAAGACCGTGGCCCACATTTATTAAAGCTCATGCACCAGTTTCATGATTCTGCACATTCATTTCAGTGCAAATTGCTTGCACACGTATTTATAAAGTGTCCGTGATACATTTGTGTCGCAGCTGCCCGACGCAGGCTTCCAATGCACAACCGGACCATGCGCCATAGTTTTCATGCAGTGTCTATGTTAAATGAGCACCAAAAAAATTGATGGACTCTATAGGTGCAGTGTAGGGGCGCTCGATTCATGAAGACTATGGGGAAGGTTTACTTACCCGGCCCATTTGCGATCCAGCGGCGCGTTCTCTGCGGTGGATTCGGGTCTTCCGGCGATTCACTAAGGCAGTTCCTCCGACGTCCACCAGGTGTCACTGCTGCGCTGAAGAGCATCGGAACGCACTGGAGTTCACCGAGCCACAACACTTTTTTTTAAATGCGGCAGTTTCTCCGAATCCGTCGGGTTATTGTTCGGTCACGCCCCCCGATTTCCATCGCATGCCGGCGCCGAAGCGCCACAATCTGATCGCGTGCGCCAAAAACCCAGGGCAATACAGGGAAAATCGGTGCAAATCGGAAAAACTCCGGTAACACGTAGGGAAACCGTGAATTGGGCCCTTAGTAAATGACCCCCTATGTACCACAACTCATGAATCTGGCACACACACCCCAATCCACAGGCAAACTGCACTGTTTTTGATAAATATGGGCCTATATTTTTAATCACGATTTTTACACAACATTAGAAAATCGGATTACTAAAAACTTCACTGATCATTCATGATGTTATGCTACTTATCAAAATTCGCCATACATGTAGTAGACTGCATCTATGTAAAGATAATGCCTGCTCAAGTGGGTGCTATAGCTGCTTGGTCTCTAAATAACCTGAACTGCTGGGCCAGGGTCAAGTATTAAAGGAAGCTTTGAAAAGATTATCTCCCAAAATGGTATCAATGAAGACCACAACTCCTCAAACCAAATATAATCTCTTACAAAGATCTATAGAAAGAAGTACATATCAGGCTATTTTTTGTGTAAGTGGGTTCCTCTTCTTTCTGCAGGTCGTGCTGCCTGTAGCAAAAGGCTCAACTCACCTCATAGCTGAGGCCCCCTCTAACTATGTCCCTTGCTGCCAGGGCATAAATCAACAGTCTTCTATCAGTCCTTTATGAGCAAACTGCATTGCATTGGGAAGCTGCCCAAGTGTCCTACAGTGTAGTGAACTGCAATGATCATCTCCTTGTCAAAAACAAAAATTCATAAAATACAGTACACAAAAAGTGTCAATAATGTGCAATGTAATATAAATCTCACTGATCAATTGTTTTTAGACATTAAACCTTGTATATTGTCAAAAGGCATACACGTTTGGTATCATTGTAAGTGCAAGGGGGAGATGTAATTTTTTTTTGTTAAATATAATTATAGGCGGTCCCCTACTTAAGGACACCCTACTTACAGATGACCCCCTAGTCACAGATGGACCTATCTGCCCAATATGACCTCTGCTGAAGCTCTCTGGATGCTTAACATTAGTTCCAGGCAACAATGATCAGCTGCAAGATGTCTGTAATGAAGATTTATTGATAATCCTTGTTCTCATTACAGCAAAAAATTTTGAAACTCCAATTGTCAATGGGACAAAAAAAAATATTTGTCTGGATCTACAATTACAAAATATACAGTTCGACTTAGATTCAACTTAAGAACTGTATCTAGCATATAAAGTAAAGTATAAAACAAAATTATTTTTAAGTGTACAAATAGTGATGAACGGACGCGGGTTATGCTGAGAATTTTGAGTTCGGGGCCCCTGAACCCAAACCCACACTTTAGTCAGTTCAGGTTCATCTACCACCCATCCTTTAACATCCATGATTGTTGCTGCCAGCTATCGCGATGGATAACTGATTAAATGCCACCAGAAAATCCGCCATTTTGTGCCAAAATTTTGCTGAGGATCATTGCTCCCTATGACATCATAGTTGATCCTTGACAAAATTATGGTTCACACATGCTACCAGCCATTTAAATGCTGCCAGGACTTTTAAGGTGCGATCCTTCCCTAAATACAATGGGGCACATTTACTAAGGGTCCGCACACCGTATTTCCTTCGGGTTGCCCGACTTTTTCTGGTTTGCGGCGCATTTAACTGTCCGACTGATTCGGACTAAGCACAGGATTTAAAATTCTAATTGTGTCGCAAGACATGCACTCATAGACACTGGGAAGAAGATGGTGAACTCCGCCGGACCTCAGCGGGGAAGCGACACATGCAGGATATCGGGTGCAGGATCTTAGTGAATCGTGCCGGACTTCATCCTTGTCGGACAACGCACCTCGGAGATAGGAGCGGGTAAGTAAAAGTGCCCCAATGTGTCACTCCAAAAAGTGAAATTTGGCTGTGAGCATTTAGGCAAAATCAGAAGATCTTGAAAAGGTTGAAAAAAACTGTGAAAAATATTAAAACTAAAATATATACATTTGGTGTCTCCTAAAGAATAAAGAGGATAAATGCAACTCCATTCTAATTTGTGACATAGGACCTACTTTTGCTTGGCTGGGTTTTAGCTATTCCTCAGAATTAACACTAGTGATTTAAAATTACATTTCTCAGGGCCAAAATCGAATCCGAATCTTTTAAAATGGTCGCTTTCATTCATCCCATCATTGAGTCCCGTAATTGAATCCACAAATTGATAAAATCATCAAAAAAATAAACAAAATGATTTATAGATGCTTAACGCAGTTCCTGGTTCTGTGGCGTCACCCAGCCTCACGACGGGGGGGGGGGGGGGCAAATGTATGGGGCAGGTGGGGATTGCAAGGTGACACCTACCCGCTGACATTACAGGGCCAATTTGATTGGTCCTGGAATGTCGATCGCTGCCACAAGCCAGTCAATACAGACTGGCCAGTGACAGTGATCTCAGTCATGACAGATCATGTCAGGACAGATCCCCCCCACCGCTCTCCAACAATACCTTTCTGCATTTGGTGGTGTTGGAGAGATAAATGTGATCTGTCCTGTAGTTATTGATACACAATCACTATTACACCCAGGATATAGTAGCACATGTGGTGTGTGGAGGAGGTAGTAGTGCACGCAATTTGAGAACTTGGTTTTAAAACTATAAAACTTCTAAAATTCATAAAAAGTGATGCAACATTGGTTCGGACTGATTAAATTAAATGTTCAAAAAAATTAGTTGAAGCTTCTCCAAAACAAACTCTGCTCAGCCCTGCTAATTACCTTTTCCACGTAATTTTAAAAATTGCAGATTTAAGAAATTTTATAGAATTTTAATGTGGACACATAACTTTTATAGCTAATATTATCAAGTGATACATGCCTTCCTCAGTCACAGAGCTGTGACATTCTACCTTCCTGTAGTCTTTTATGTAATGGATAATATAGCGTAATTGGTATTGTGTGTATAAATTAAAATGATAGTACAATAGGGATTGATGAGGTGACATGAACCTATTTCAATTAATCTGTGTACCTTAGTACAAAGATCAGCATGTAACCTGCAAACAGAGTGAATATATTACATATATGTCTATATGTATCTCTCTGTGCATATAATTAAATCCTTTCAGCTGTGAATCCCTGAAAATTTGGCTAAAAACAAAAGTTGCTCTCTTGATTACACATCCGGTAACAACAATAGAAATGTTTCTCTCCAACATATTTTTCCTTCTTTTATATAATCAGCCTGAGTCTGTTTGGGAATCCCTTTCACAACAAATAAATAAAACCAAATAATAATTCTGTCTTGATTACATTTTCGGTAAACATTTGTGCTTTATTAGATTAGATTGGAACAAATTTCCACCCAATCTCTGGAGTAAAAGTGAAGCTGACATTGAACAAAACACTTTGGAAATAGTCGGTGTCTGTGAGCCTGGCCGAGAGACACAAAATAATGGATACAAGTTGGTGCTTATATTATACTAATCCCGAATAGTCAAGTGCTTGCAGATAGATTTAATTAACAGCATTTCTACATGAAGTCTTTCGTAATAATTATAACTTAAGGATATGGCCAGTTTTGGGCTTCATGTTAGTAGCCGTAGGTGTCGGGGGACTTGTTTTTGTAATGGTAAAATTTTTAGAGCCTATAATCTGTCCAATTTTTTATTTTATTTATTATTTTATTTTAAAGTTTTCTTAAACAACATGTTTCTTTTATTTTGTCAATTACGAGGTTACCTAACTTATAACCACTGCCATTGCCATATGGCCATAGACACGAAAGGTCTGGAGCAGATTCATTGAGACTCTGTGAAGATATGAGGTGTAAAAAAGCTGTAACATAATAATAATTTATTTATTTATATACTGCACACAGATTCTGCAGCGCTGTACAGAGCTTGCCAGATCAGTAAATGTTCCCATGGATCTCACAATCTAATCAACCTAACGGTATGTTTTAAAGTGTGGGAGGAAACTGGAGGACCCGTAGGAAACCCACACAAACATGGAGAAAACATACAGACTCTTTTCAGATGTTGACCTAGATGGGATCCTGCCACCTTAGGTGATAACAGCCTGTGAGGGGAGGGATGCAACAGCATTGCATACAACCCCAGCCTCCTCTGTGAATATATTCTGGGAGGAACCCAGTGTTGTAAATGTCCATATAAGGATAGTGACATGATTGGGGAACCCTCAGAAGATCAGCATCAGCCAATCAACAGCAAATGCCGAAAACAGTGGGATACTTCTAACTCTCTGCTGTAAGGAAACATTGGGAATTATTATTATTTCTTTATTTATATAGCCCATATATATGTTTTGGTGTGTGGGAGGAAACCAGAGGACCTGGAGGAAACACAGATTACACAGACAGAGTTAGTGCACCCAGAGATTTGCCAAATCGGTCACTGTCCCCAATGTGGCTCAGAATCTGATCAACCTACTAGTATGTTTTGGAGTGTGGGAGGAAACGGGAGGACCCAGAGGAAACCCATGCAAACATGGAGAGAACATACAAACTCTTTGCAGATGTTGACCCTGAGACTTGAACCCAGGTCCCCAGTGCTGCAAGGCTTTAATGCTAACCACTAAACCACCGTCAGATATATGCCATTAAACAGTTTTTATACAGCTATTTAAGGACATGTTCTTGTCTGTACTGTTGACCTGGTAAACTATTGTTTGGACCATATCTTAACCATCTCCCTATACAAGGAAATAACCATAGGCAATGTGCTGTATTTTGACTTCTACATGTCTCTGTATTGCTTCCAAGTGGTGAACTGATATGTTGCTTTGGAATTGTGTGGTCAGACAAAAAGATATCTATGAGACATTTTAATGTAGTGAGGGACAGAGGGTTACATAAAATGTCTATTTTAAGAATATATCACCATGTGAAACACTATATGTACTGTACTTCTCAAGAATACAGATTGTTTTTTTGCAAGTATCTGTGGAACTTTCCTAATATTACAAAAATAGACAGAATTGTACAACAAAGAAAATGACTATAAAGTTGTATGTAGATTCATTTAACAATACTAATTTAGAGGTATAACTCCTGGGTATTCCGGAGCAATAAAGACACATGTAAAGGCTTATTTTATCTACAATGTTGATAAAGCAAACTATTGGTTGTTAACACTGGAGGCTGAGTTCTCTTGTAAGAGGGATGAAACATGTTACCATTTGGATTTCACCTTTAGCTAAATTGAAAGTTGTCCATATCATGAATTATGTTGGTTACCATGGTCTGCCCTATAGAGATTGAAGGCCCCCTGCAGGTCTTCAGTTTTAAAATACATACATACAGCAGCCTACCACAACAACAATACAGCAGCCTACCCCACAATAATACATAACACAACAAGTGATGTACATAGATATAAGAAATAGAATTTCCCCAAATTTTATTGTATACACTACTGCCTAGTTAATATAGAGAACCTCAAAAGTGGATTCCCAAAGTACAATGACAATACAGTTGAAGGACGTATGTCCCACACACACAGTGGGAAATTTGCCCTGTGTCTACCCTCCCTCCTGGAAGGTGTAAGGAGGAGAATAGTCCTATATGGAATAAACATCACTGGTGACCTACGAGAATATGCTCAGTGGAGGCCGGGGGGTTTTTGTAATACAGTTTCATCTGTCTCCCATAGGCTCCATGGCCTCGTGAGCATATATGTTACCAAGAAGGAGGAAGCAGGGTGAAAATAAAGAGATTTCTTCATCTTTTCATCTGTGTTACCCAATAGTGAAACATATAAGGGCAGACTGATGCACAAGAATGTACCACCTGCCCATATATGTTATGAATGCGGTTAACTTATTCAAGCATATATGGTAGAAACATGATTAAGAAGATTGTACATATTGGGGGTTATTTACTAAGGGCCGATCGCGTTTTTTCCGCGGGTTATCGAAAAATTTCCGATTTGTGCCGATTTACCGGATTGGCCACGGGATTTTGGCAAACGCGATCTGATTGTGGCACAACCACACGACGGAGGAAATTGGGGCGTGGGCGAACGAAAACCGATGGATGGACGGTGAACTCCAGTGAAACTCCGATGAACTTCAGCGCAGCCAGTGAACACTGGACGTCGGAGGAACTACTGTGAATCCCGGCAAAACCGAATCCTCCGCAGAGAATGCCCGCTGGATGTGAAGGACCGGGTAAGTAAATTTGCCCCACGTGTCCTATCTGCTGCACGTTATAGAGCCGGAACAGCCCAACGACAGCTGAGGAGTTGTGGAGCTGAGGAAAGTTGTTATCTAACTTTATCAGCCCTGCCCAATACATTCAATAGAAGGTCAAATACTCATCAGCTATAATATTCCTTCCTGCTCTGCCATATTCTGAGTTGAGAAAGGGGAATAGCCCATACGGCTTCTTTGGTGACAACTTTTTCTGCCTTAGAACTAAAAGGTAAGATGTTGATGAACATTCCACCTTCCTCGGAGTCCATTATACTAATGAGATAGTTAGTGGCTTTACACAAATCATGGCTTCATGTGAATGGGGGCTTTACATCATGAGAACTATTTTTAAATACTTTCAAAGGAAAAACTTTCACGATTGTGTAGGCCCAGTTTTAATACTGTATTTAATCCGGAGAAAAATATGGAAAAAATCCCTAGGTGTCCTTGGCAACAGGTTGTAGACCCCTCTGGCATAATGTGGGTTAAGAAGCCTGCTAGAAGGGTTTGTGCATCTTTAATTTTACTGTTAATTATACATTGAGCAATGTTGTGATCGTGTTCTCCAACCCAGGCAGCAGAAAAGGAGAGCAGATCTCATTGCAGGTTGGAATCGCTGGGGAATTGAACAGAGCATATTGGTTTATAATTAATGTAATTTTGTTGGATTATCTTTTGTGAAGAAGCTAAAGTAAACAACAAGTTTGCGTAGTGACAAAACACAAGGCGCTAGAAGAGTCTAATATAGGCTACAAGTCTAGAACAATAAGAAGAACTCATTTGGCAAATTAATATCCAATAAATATACATTATTACTCTTTGGCTGAGGAAACCTGCATTAAGGATCTTTATTTCTGGTTATTAACCCTTAAATATATCTACTTCAGACTACAAGATAGCAATACTGGGGCTCATGACTTAGGGCCTCACGGATCGACTTTTTCGGACATCCTGACAATTCCATTTTGTGCCGCTTGGGACCGGGATTTAAAAGGGGTTTTTGGTGCCACGCGATCGGATTTTTGGCCCGGCTTTCAATCGACACAAATCGAGGGTGGCAATCGGACGATCTGACGGATTCGGACAAGCCGCGGATTTTAACTTCAAAATTGGGTCGCAAGCCGAGTACTACATGCACCGAGAGGAAGGTGGTCAACTCCAGCAGACCTGAGGGGGGAGCAGCGACAGATGCAGGAAATCGGCGCACGATTAAGTGAATCACGGTACAGGCATCCGGACGGACAATGCACTTTCGGGAAATCCGAGGGACCGGGTAAGTAAATGTGCCCCATATATCCAGAACAGATCATTGATACCCTTTGAATAAATCAATGAATACCCTCTTCTTCACTATAGCACTGGCTCCTATAAAAGTATGTCAGTATGAGCACAAAAGTGTGTTGATATTGTTAACTACGAAATTGGAAGATTGTAAGATTTTAAACTACTAGCCCACATTTATAAAAAACCTGTGGAGTGTGCAAAGCCTCAGATTCATGAATTTGGGCGTATGGTCTTCATGAACTTGGTACTCTCTGCATACTCACGACAGTGTGCAACGAGTGCATCAATTTTTTTATGGTGCAACTTTAAACTTAGGCTTGCGAACATTTTGTTGGACACTGCATGATAAAAGTGTTGCAAGGTTCAACTGTGCACCTTTTAGTGCAGAGGTTTGTGTTTAATAAGTGTCTGCATCCCATATGTGTCCCACACAACTCTTTTGTGTGTGGTGTACCATATCCGACACAAAAGAGTTGTGTGGGGACACTTATGGTGTGCGGACACTTATTAAATACATGTGCCAGGAGTTTGCACTAGAAAAAGTTCCATATCTAAAAGAAAACCAGCGCAGGGCTTTAGTGGCCCACGGTGGAGAATCAAAAGCTGGATGGGATTATAAGATGAGATTATTATGTTTTTAATAACAAAATAATGGTTCTTTGGAAATTAAAATAGGGAGAGCGGTTCTTAAATTAACAGAAGTGGTTGGTTAGGGGGGGATCAGTATATAAAAAAATAATTAAGGCGGGCAGCTGTGGCTGAAGGGTAGCACTTTTGCCTTGCAGCGTTGGGTTTGAGTCCCACCCAGGTCAACACATCTGCAAAGAGTTTGATGTTCTCTCCGTGTTTGCGTGGGTTTCCTCCGGGTACTCCGCTTTCACTCCCATAATATAAAGAATTATTATATTAATTTTATTATATTATATATGGGGCTGGAATATATCTAAATAGATATTATATAGATTAATAACATAATATATATATATATTTTTACTTCTATAAATTTATTTATATGTGGGGACTATACATGAAATATTCATTAGTGGTACTGAAAATATAAATAGTGGGTTCTGCTGTACATGAATTTGTGAAGGAGTACTGTAATAAATTATGGGGTTCCTGTTGATTGATTTTATTGTATACACTACTGCCTAGTTAATATAGAGAACCTCAAAACAATACACAGGAACCCCATAATTTATATACAGTACTCTTTCACAAATTCATGTACATGCAGAACCCACCTAATTTATTTTCAGTACCACTAATGAATTATTCATGTATAGTCCCACATATAAATAAATTTATAGAAACATATACACATGCGCTAGTTTTCTTTTAGATATTGAACATTCTTTCTAGTGCAAACTCCTGGCACATGTATTTAATAAGTGTCCGCACATCATAAGTGTCCCACACAACTCTTTTGTGTCGGGTATGTTACAGCCACGACACAAAAGAGTTGTGTGGGACACATATGTGGTGCAGACACTTATTAAACACAAACCTCTGCACTAAAAGGTGCACAGTTAGTATCCCGGCCCAGCTTATGTTATATAGCACCGCACCGGTCAATACAGCCGCCACAGTCTGTTATCTGGCTACCTGCCCCCCACCAGGGTCTCACAGTGGTTCCGCCTCCGCCCTCTTTATTGCGTTTCCGATCCCCTTCTCTCCCGCTGTGATTATCCATCCCCACCCCCTCTCCGCCCTTCTCCTCCTCCCCACCTTCTATCTCTTCTCTCCCCCCCCCATTTTACATTTTGCGCTCTGTTGTTCATACTATCATGCATTTATACCCCCTAACCCTGGCGGTACACCTTGTATGCATTTTTTATACTTAAATGGGCAGTATCCCGCTGTATGCATTTTATACTACTACATGGCTGTATACTATATGCATTTTATACTACATGGCGGTACACTGTATGCATTTTATACTACATGGCAGTACGCTGTATGCATTTTATACTACATGGCTGTATACTATATGCATTTTATACTACATGGCGGTACGCTGTATGCATTTTATACTACATGGCGTTACTCTGTATGTATTTTATACTACATGGCAGCACGCTGTATGTATTTTATACTACATGGCGGCACGCTGTATGCATTTTATACCACATGGTGGTATGCTGTATGCACTGTATACTACATGGCGGCAAGCTGTATGCATTTTATACTACATGGTGGTATCCTGTATGCATTTTATACTACATGGTGGTATGCTGTATGCATTTTGTACTACTTGGCTGTACACTATATGCATTTTATACTATATGGTGGTACACTGGATGTATTTTATACTACAACAGTAGTAGGTCCCGAATACCTTCGTGCTCCATATGAGGTAATGGAGTAAAGTAGCTAGTCGTGCGGGTGTGTCTGTGTGCCCATATCTGTAGTGTTGGTCGTAGTATTATAGAAGTATGCTCGTGTTATTTTTGCCCCTAGACATGAGCACTTCCGGTTCCAGTGGTTAAAGGAAGAGCTAAACCTGGAGTATAAAAAAGCGATTGTCGAAGAATCTTGGGGCAAAAATGTAGTGGAGTTCTGCAAGGAGAAAATGTTGGATCACTGACTGGTCCAAAATGGCATGCGAATCACTAAACTGAGTGAAAAGTAGACAGCGGAATGACTAAAAAGCGCAAGATTGGATGTGGTCGGCAACCAATGTTTACAGAGCTGGAAAGCCTGGTCTCTGAGTGGGTTGCAGACAGGAGAGCAAGGGATGACGGCTTATCTCCAGACTCTGGATATCGCCATTCACAAGCCGTTCAAGGACTATCTGCAATGGAATCAATGACTACATTGAAAACCGAATGGAGAGAAATGTGTGTGGGAACTTTGTGAAGGCCAGACTGCCAGAGTTGTGATCTGGGTGAAGAATTCATGGATAAGATCACTGACACTATGCGTTGAAAATGCACTGCGAGCTGGCTACCTGACAACCTGATAATTCAGGACAGTGCCGTTGCTACCATGAGAGTATGGGCCAAGATTCAGCAGGAAATGGAAGTCCCGAGAGTCCCAAGAAAATCCACAGAACCTCAGAGTGGTTGCTGATGATGTTCCTAAGATGATGACATGGTTGTCATGGAAAAAATCTGTTTTATCTTCAGTATAACATATTCAGACGTTGGTTTCACCGTTTTTCATACCGTCATGATACAATTGTAACAAGCATTCTGGCACTTGCTTTTAACCGTATAAACTGTTTGTGTGAATACCATACTGTTCAGGTTGTTATAAATGTTAATTTTTGGTTAAACAAAAATCGACATACCCTGAAAGTAAGACATAGTGGAACTTTTGAGAATGTAAGACACTGGGGCAAGATTTACTTACCTGGCCCATTCGTGATCCAGCGCGCGTTCTCTCTTGGCATTGGATTGGGTCCGGCCGGGATTCACTAAGGTAGTTCCTCCAACCTCCACACAGGTGCGCTCGCTCCTGAAGTCTCCGAGCCCGCTGGAATGCCCTGAAATTCACGCCTATACCTGGTGAAGGTAAGTCAATTTTCGCAACACATTTTTTTTAAATGCGCGTTTTCTCCGAACCGTCGGGTTTTCGTTCGGCCTGGCCCCCCCCCCCCCCGATTTCCGTCACGTGCATGCCGGCGCCGATGCGCCAAAATCTGATCGCGTGCGGCAATTCTGGGAAAATCGTCGCAAATCGGAAATTTCGGGTAACACGTCGGGAAAACACGAATCGGGCCCTTAGTAATGACCCCCACTGTCTTACTTTCAGGGAAACACGGTTAGTAACATTGGTTAGAGAATGTTTCTCACGGCAGGTAATTACATTGCCGCCATTAACATGACTTTTGTTGCCAATACAAATCTGAGGAGAAAGACAATTCAGTTTGGAAGGTATTCACACAGGGTCAGATCTTTTATCACCTGAACTACTTTTGTTGTTTACATTTTGATCTGCCGTTAAGGGTACTACATCTGATGCACAGCCTTTCTACGTCGGTGCTTCAGAAGGAGATTGGGGGACATCGGATCTTGCAAGGGCTGGTGTCGGGCTGTGTCACCATAGCCCAGACCCAACACAAACACCCAGGATCCTAAAAACTCTGATCCCAGGTGTTTAACCCATTACACGCTGCAGACATCCCCGGGATCTTACTGGGAGATCTGATCCTTCCAGCTGTATCTAACTGAGCATGCATCACTGCATTGTACACTGCAAAATCGGATGATGAATGCTTGTTCAATCCCAAAAGTGTGCAAATTCAAAAATGTAACATTCATTTTAGAATAATAATTAAATAAATAAAAACAAAGTCCCCTAATCACCCCAGTTTCATATAAAATCCAAGTAAATGTATATAAAACACAAAAAAGAGCATATTCTGTATCCCCGTGCACATATCAATCTGTACAATAAATCCAAATCAATATTAAACCAGCAGGTGAACGACATAAAAAAACTAAAAACTTCCCATAATATACAATTTTCCATCAAATACCCTGACAAAAAATGTTCTATAAAGTGATCAAAAAAAGTTACACGACCTAATATGATACAACTGAAAAGAACAACTCTTTTCGCAAAAAATAAACCCTTAACCAGATCTGTCAACAGAAAAATAAGAAAGTTATGCCTCTTAAAAGTTGTTTATAGTAAACACAATGTGATTTTTTCCAATATTGGGTTTGCTACCTAAAACTGAGCAAAGATAAGAAAAACTATATAAATGAGATTTCCACATAATCGTAGTAAACCAGAGAATAAAGATAAAATATTCTAACCCACCCTCTCTGACATTGGCTCACCGTGCAGCAAACTTCGCTTGGCACAGCGAAGGTATGCAAAATACATAGCAAGTTCCTGAGCTCTGCCAAGTCGGAAGGCGCAGAGACGGTGCACATGGGCAGCCGGGCGCATTGCACCAACAAGCAGATAACTGCGCAGATGGGTGTAGCGAGGGTGTAGGGCTCACCAGGCAAATGCGAGGTTTGCTGCGTGGTGAGCCGACGTCAGAGAGGGAGGGTTAGGAGCTGATAGAATAAGGGAGGGTTAGGAAAAAAATCCGACGAATGTTAGATTCGAATAGAGCCATGAACCCAGGACTTGGCCATGACTTCTTGGCAGGGAGCCAGGTAAGCTTTATCAGGGAATATTTCAGGAACGGAGGGGAGCAGAGATCTGAAAATAACAGTTATGTGATGTACTAGGCAATGCCTATTGCAGCCTGTCACCAGTGACAGGTTCCCTTTACATTTTACAACTAACATGAAGTACAATGTTACTCGAGAAAACAATCTCAAAATCACCTGGATATGTTAAAGCTTTCCGAAGTTATAACCACTTATTGTGACAAAAGCCTTGCAGGTGTTTCTAGATAATTTGTTGTGCAGCCGGATATAAAAAAATCACCCCCCTCAAAAATATATACAATGCACCCCTATTTAGGATACGATTATGTCCAAGATAGGCCATCCATATCTGAAGTTAATGAGATTAAAGACATGCAGGGTGTTTCTAGATAATTTGTTGTGCAGGCCGGATATAAAAAAATCACCCCCCTCAAAAATATATACAATGCACCCCAATTTTAGGATACGAGTAGAGATGAGCGAGTATACTCGTCCGAGCTTGATGCTCGTTCGAGTATTAAGGTACTCGAAACGGCTCGTTGCTCGGACGAGTATTTCCCCTGCTCGAGATCGAGCATTTAATTAAAAAAACACAGTGAAGAGTCTCGAATAACGAGTACCCGAGCATTTTAGTGTTCGCTCATCTCTAATCATAAACCATTAATTCTGTAGTAGGATATGTTATATATCTTGCATGCTTTTTCGCCACCTAGTGGGCAGACTAAAGTGTGCAGCAATAAAGATATTTTAGGTTCTGTGAGTTAAACAGAATTTCCTTGTTTCTGCTTTAAATGCATAATTGTATTTAAAATGACCAGACACACTGGTAAAAAAAATGATATCCACTTTGTCTCATACACTATGGAGGTTATTTATCATTAGGCGGCTGTCTACGATTGTTTGATAATTGCCTCTGGTGCTCCGCTGCCCTTCAGATTTCTTAAAGTGGCATTGGCCCTTTGATAAATCTCTCCACAGTGTCTGAGATTCTTTTAAAATAATTGAAAAATGATCACAGGATGAGTAAAATAATCCAAAGCACATACACCAGGGTGGGTAGTGGAGTGAGCTCTCAATTTTTTGTGATTATTTTGACAAATCACATGTCATACATCTATCTTTACACTGTTTTCCACTAGCAGTTGTTCTATGTTTAAGCCACTATTTCATAGGCCGTAAGGCCCTTACAATTTTTTGCCACAAAAAAAAAAAATCACAAAAAAATATTTTTGATGCCAAAAAGTCAACCATTACCCCCTAAGTATTGTGGCATGGTAGCAGCCACTGAAGCAGATTTTGTAAATAAAATGTGTACATTGCCCAATTAGGTTTAATCATCATCTAGCTGGAAGTGCTAGAATTTCCATGTCTGGGGGAAGATACAAATCATGCAAAAAAGCCTGTGGGGCTGTGCCAGTTTTGTTTTTTTTGTGGTGCTTGTTTTTTGTGGTGTCCGACAGTAGGCCAGCACCTGGTGAAAGTAAATAAATTGCTAAAAGTCCAAAATAAAATTTGAAATAGTTAAAGGGAACCTACAACCACAAATATACCTATAAAGGTAGATTGGGTGGTAGGTAGATCAATAGGATGTGAGGATAGCCCTTTTAAGGGCTAATCCTCACATCCCCGCACTTTTTGATAACTTTTATTAGCTGTATATGCACATTTTGTTATGCGGCTACTGGGGCGTGGAGTAGCCGCAGCTGAGGTTACATGGCGCGGCTACTCCAATGTGACAAATTTGAATGTCGCTACTTTCATTCAGTGCTGGACCGTGTGCCCATTCAGCAGGTTACCACCACATATCGGTACAATCATTACAAATTGGTCATCAAACTGCAGAGAATTTCATCATCTAATCCATTTTAAATGTGTAATTTTTAGCCTAAATGAATGTATTTTCTAAAAAAAATTACACTCCCATTTTGTATTAACTCCTGTGAAATACTTAAAAGAATTCTTAAAAGTTGTTTTACATACGGTGAGGAGTGCAGTTTCTATATAAGGTTAATTTATAGGGTTTTACTATTATTTAGGCCTCTCAAAGTCACTTGAAAGTTGAGTTGTCCCTCAAAACGTGAGTCTTGATGATTTATATGAAAATAAGAAAAGAATTCTACATAAAGTTCCAAGCCTATTAATATCCTAGAAAAATGAGAGGACACATAAAAAAAACATATCATAATAAAGCAGACATTCCGGGAATGTTAGATATCACACTATTTGAGTGGTCTGACTATTTGCCTGGAAAGCAGAGCATTTTAAAAAAAATTTTAGAATTTTTGCCAAATTCCATTTTTTTTAGAATGAAACGCAAAACTTAGCACTAAAATCTCAAAATCACCTGGATATTTGAAAGTGTTCAAAAGTTATTACCGATTATCGTGACACATGTCAGATTCTAAAAATAGGACTAGGATTCCCTAGTGAGTGACAGTTTTTATATATAAATATAATATAAAGTCTCAGGCCAATGGGATAACTATGGCAATGTTTTTATAGTATACAGTGGGTATGGAAAGTATAAAAACCTTTTAATTTTTCATTCTTTGTTTCATTGCAGCCAATTGGTTAGATCAAAAAAGTTATAACCATGTGAAAATTCAGTTTTTCTTCTTTAATGAATTAGCAAAAATGTCTACATTTCTGTTTTTCTCTGTCAAGATGGGATGCAGAGTGTACATTAATGAGCAATAAAAAAGAAAATTTTTGATCTTTATAATCTCAGGACATTTCTCAGGACTTGTATGCTTGGTGGCATGGCCGCCCACCAGATACGTCAGAAGGTCTAAACCTCCTAATTTATCTAGAAGTTAAAGGACACCCCCTTATTGCTCAAAGTTAAGCTACAATACAGGATTTTTCTCACACAATGGACTCTCCCAGATTTATCTGTTACTCCCCCAGAGGACATATTTTTGCCTTGGGATATTACCCACATGTGCATACCTTACATTTATCCACCTTGACCTCATTTTGCCAAGTGGTTATTGTGAACTTCTCTACAACAATAAAACTAATTTGGAGAGAAAAATCCCTTGATTTTGCATTGTCGC
Source organism: Engystomops pustulosus (assembly GCA_019512145.1). NCBI lineage: Eukaryota > Metazoa > Chordata > Amphibia > Anura > Leptodactylidae > Engystomops > Engystomops pustulosus. Next base: position 57,755,900 of record CM033648.1, on the reverse strand, counting down.
ACTAAGCGGAGTAATAATTTTGATTGAGCTGTTTAAGGCCCTTATTTTTTGTCGGCAACATTGTAACTTTTTTATTGGTAGCATGCAGGATAATTGACTTTGATACATTTTTATGGTGTTTTTTTTTGCGTTTGGTTATCTGCCAAAAATCTTCATTTTTTCCTTTTTTTTATTTATTTTTTTAAGGGGCGTTTCACTATACGGGTTCAGTAATGGGATGTTTTAATTTAATTGTACGGTTGTCACATGGCATGCAATAACCCAATATCGCTGTTTGTGTATGATTTTCACATTTTATTGTATATACCATCATGTTTAATGTTTTAAAAATACTTTTATTTTGTATACATTTTTATATTAATTACAAATGAGATCTACAATCCCAACACTTGCCTCCACCAATTAGAGACAACACATGAATGCAATCAAAAGCTGTATCAGTGCCAGTGATCCGAACAGCATGGACCCGATCCACATTGAAATTCGCACTTAGTAGTTTTTTCCAACTCACATGCCAGGAACCTTAAAATACACTAGATGATGAGTTTTGATCATGCTGGCTTTTACTAAAGCCTTGATCCAGTAATGTTTGTAAGTCAGCGCTGCTTGTCCCTGTCATCTGCGCTGATAACGAAGCTGTGGGGTGGGCCACAGGCAAGCACCTTTGCGGGTTGAGAGGCGTGCCCGCTCGTGTATAAGTGTGTGTATTTGTCGCATACTAGTACTGTGACAATACACACCACAGGTGGTGGTGATTGGCCTGCGTGCCACCCCCAAAGGGCTCTGCAATCTGCCGCATGAGGTGATATTTTTCATTCGCACATGGCAGATGTAGCCTTCTTCGAACATAACGACCGACCCAAATATAAGCCGTGTACCTAATTATATCCAAAAAACTGGGCAAAAAAATTGACTCAAGCATAATCCTACTGTGGGAAATGCATGGGTCAGCTCACTACAATTCCTATACCCTGTTCCCTAAAATAAGACATCCCCTGAAGTAAGACTAGTACAATTTTGTTCCGGCTTAGAATAATAAATGCCTCCCTAAATAGACCTAGCGGCCGCCCATAGCAGCAGCTCACGTTCCCCCGCGCCAAACATTAGTATATGGAAATCTTTTAGATGCTGCAGCAGGTTGTGACCTGAGAAGAAATTCATGAAGTAAATCACTGGTTGTTGTGCTGCAAACGTGATAACCAAGCAGCTACCAGGATAGAGTCATTTATGAAAAATTCCTTTTACTAAACATTAGAGATTGGGGCCAATGATACGCATAAAATCGAGTCACAAGAACATACGGCATGACATTCATAGATTGGAGAGTCATAAGATGTAGAGAAGTTGATTTTTTGTTACGATAAATGTAAATTCTGTTTATAAGAAGCAAATAACACATCCCTTGAAAAATAGACCTAGTGCTCTTTAGGAGCAAAAATTAATATAGACACTGTCTTATTTTCGGGGCAACAGGGTAGCTATCAGCCCCATGACTCCAGTATATAAATAGTCAGCCCCCACAGTATAAAGCTAGGAACCCATGCCCCTTAGATAGGCCAGGCCCCCCCATTATTTGCAAGCCAAGCCATGCTTCCCGGTATGGTTAAAAAGGCCAATCCCTTGCCCCCCAGTTTTATGGACAACCGCCCACATTATAAAACCAAGCCAGGTATAGCCAACCCTAGTATAGTTGCCAGCCAGGTCCCTTACCCCAGTATATATCCAGGGAGCATCCGTATATAGCCAGTCTTGGCCCTAGTATAATGGCCAGACCGCCCCCAGTATGCCCAGCCACATAACCAAAAAAACCTCAAGACTCCATCTTTCCATTTGGCCGTAAAGGTCCCCTTAGCGCACTCTGTGGGTGCACCACACTATATGACAGGCCGCTTGGCTTCAATATCCGCTGCTCATAGTAACATGCACGGCCACCACCATCCACTGAGATGCCGCTGTTGGAGGGTTATTACCTTAGTGTTATTGAGTTTTTTTATAGAGTCGAGAATATACGGTAACATTATTAAATAAATATGTCTCCTGTATCTTCTTTTTTCCCTGCATTTCTTCCTTATTATACAGTTTGTGTATCTGCTTTCTGACAGCTGAGCGATAAAAGAACCTGAAAAGTGTCAATGACTTTATAATTTGAGAAAGCCCCAGATATCTATCTATCTCAGAGAGATGAATCATCAGATAAATATTCTCTAAGTATGGAAACAATTAATTATTAGCTTCCTTTCTTGTCCTGAAGTGTACACCTGCACACTTCAGGAGAATGAATCAGAAGGGTAAAACAAAAAACGCTGGTTTTTCTTAACCCCTTAACGGACTTGGCCTTTTTTTAGTTTTTTTTCCACTTCCATTTTTTCACCTCCCACCATTCAAAATCTATACCTTTTATTTTCCACATAAAGAGCTCTGTAATGGCTTATTTTTTCTGCGTACAAATTGCACTTCGTATTGATGGTCTTCAATAGTCCATGGCGCGTCCTGTGAAGCGGGAACAAAATTTCCAAATGAGTGAAACTGGTGAAAAACACATTTGTGACACTTTCTTGTGGGCTTGGATTTTTACAAGCTTTCACTGTGTGGCCACAATGACATGTCTAATTTATTTTTGGGGTCGTACGATCACATGGATACCAAATTTGTATAGGTTTTATAATGTTTTCATACATGTAAAAAAATTAAACCTCCCACCTCCTCACACCTTACAATTTTTTTTTGATTTTGCCATATTCTGGAGGCAATAACTTTTCATACTTGGAGTACGGGAGCTTGTGGGTGGTGTCTTTTTTGGTGAACTTTTGATGGGCGTTTTTCATTGCTATCAATTTTTTAGACAGTGGCGACCTTCTGATCACTTTTTATTAATTTTTTTATATTTTCCAAATGGTAAAAATGTCATTTTTGACTTTGGACGCTATTTTCCGTTACGAGGTTAAACGCAGTGCAAAACCGTAATTATATTTTGATAGATCGGACATTTTCGGATCCGGAACGCGGCGGCGATACCTAATGTGTTATGATTTTTAACTTGTTTATTAATATTAATATCATTCTAAAGGGAAAGGGGAGGTGCTTTTGAATTTTTAGGTTTTTTATTAATAATTTTTTTTTTTTAAATTTTTTTTACTTTTACTTTGACTATTTTTCAGACTCCCAGTGTACTTTAACCCTCGGTTGTCGATCGCTCCTACCATATACTGCCATACTGCAAATATGGTCAGTATATGGGGATGTTTAACTCCTCATTCATTACAATGTGCTGATAGCACATTGTAATGAATGGGTTAAAACGAGCTGCTTCGGCCTTCGTGAGACCCGAAGCTGTCCACTGGCAACGGATCACCGCTCCCCGTGGCGGCCAAGATGGCACGGATGCCATCGCAGCATTGCCGGCGGCGATCCCGCCGTGAAAGCACCCACGATCGGTGCTAGCACCGATTGCGGGTGTTTTTACCGGTACGCCTTTGCTGCAATATGCAGCAAAGACTTACCCGGCTATGGAGAGGTTCTCTTCCCCGGCGCGCGTCTGAGGGTTAATGAAGTATATTTCCAAGTTTACTATTTATCCCTGGATTTATGCATTGTCTAAAACAAAATAAAATCTAATAGTCATTGTAAATTAACTGTGGTAATCGGGCTAACGCTGTGGGTGAAAAATGTTCCAGATCTGTCAGATACGAAGCATTTGTGCCGCTGCTGGAAGCAAGCAGAGGACCTTCCGTGGGCATCAGAAACATGTTGAATATTGATTTAAATTTTTAATAGAGTTGATTATAATCTGAGTTTGGGTTTTTCAGCTGTTTTTTTGTCAAAGAAAGCTTGGTTTCATACTTGAGTATATACGTTTAGCATTCTAAATAAATATTCAACCTCTACGCATTCTTTCTTATTTTACACAGCTTTGGTTAAATCAGCTTTCTGTCCTGTATCCACTGCAGTAAATCGATCAAAAGACCCTGATAAAGTGAGTGAGTATTGAGTTTTGGTTTATAGAGTCGAAATATAGGTTTGCATTATTAAATAAAATATGTACTCCTGTCTTCTTCTTTATTCTTGCTTTCCCTTCCTTATTTATACAGTTTGTGTAAATCTGCTTTCCCTTCTGCTTTCTTCTGACAGCTGAGGCGTAAAGAACTGAAAAAGTTCTAAAGTGTCTCTTATCTCTTTACAGAAAGGGCCCCAGATAGACTAGTTCTCAGAGAGATGTATCATCAAGTCAAATATCCTATGTCATGGAAAGAGTTAATTATTAGCCTCCTTAGGTGTCTGATATGAAACCTAAGATATACTGCACACTGAAGGAGAACTGAATCAAGAAAAACTACAAAACACGTTTTTTTTTTATGAAACATATACAAAGTTTACCAATATCTCTTGATTATTACATTTTGTAAATGAAAGTAAATAATTCAAGATTAAGTTCCATTTTTTGACTGTCAATTATGCTAATCGCAATTTGTACTGCCATACTATGTCATTTCTGTGACTTCGGGCTTGAAATGATTTGATTTTTAATATTTTAATGTGTAATAAATAAGTATGAATATAATATTTTATTATGTTGCTGGAGAGTGTTTTTTTTTCATTCATGAGCAGCGAAGCAAAAAGGAAGGTAGAGCAACTGTGTCTCTTAAGGGCCGAGGTACCTTGAAGTAATTTTCAAATATGTTTATTGTTGGCTTATGTCCAAGATAGGCCATCCATATCTGACAGTTACTGAGATTTAAACCATGCGGGTGTTTCTAGATAATTTGTTGTGGCAGGCCGATATAAAAAAATCACCCCCTCAAAAATATATAACAATTCCCCCTATTTAGGATACAGCCCCCCCCCCCCCCCCAAAAAAAAAAAACCAACCACCACCAGAATTTTAAATATTATAGAAATGCATTTAGTATTGATTATAGTGATATGCAGTACACCACTAAGTTACCTTATAATACATGGCCCCCTCCCCCCCAGCCTTTCCCCAGTATATGGTATCCAGCACACTGCATTCAGTAGATATTTATCCAGCACCTTCTCTCATTAGATATGTATCCAGCACACTTCCCTCATATGATATGTATCCCACATAATAACCACCCCCCCAATTATATCTGTATCCAGCACACTGGCCCCCAGTTATAGGTATCCAGCACACTGTCCCCCATTATATATATATCCAGGTCCTGCCCTCTCAGTGTATAGGTATTCAGCACACTGCCAACCCAGTATATAGGCAACTGCTTCCTTAAGTATGCTGCAGGTATCCCCCTGCAGTATACAGCACTATGCCTCCCCCCCCTAAATAACAAACGGCATAGGATTACTCAATTCTGGCGCTGCACCAGCAGCTTTCTTTCTTTTGCAACAGTAAGCATGCCGGCTACTACTGCCCGGCTTGCACACACTATGGCGTCAGAACGTACAGAGCTGAACGGGTGAGTTCTGAGTTTATCTTTTGTTACATTCTTGTTGTGTGTTTATTTTATGTAGCAGTGTCAAGGTCAGTTTGCAGAGGCCCCTTTTCTTTTTCAAACGTGGTGCAGGGCTGTCACCTAGCCCCCCGCCCAGTGGATAAACGGCCTGCTCCATGCTCTTCTGGGTTTCTGGACCTCAGGGTTGTGGTAACCCCCCCCCCCCCCCCCCTCCATTAAGCATATATGGATTACCCCACCTAAAATAGGCCATGATATAAGTGGGTGGGGACCACAGAAGCTTAAATAGTTTTTTATGGGTAGATGCTAGGACCTGTGATTCCTCTCGGAGGGGGTAGTTGCTCACAAAACAGAGAAGAAACAAAGCGCAAAAGACTCAATTGTTTCTTTGATATGACAGAGATAGGAAAAAAGGGATAGTGACTCTCACCCACGGTGTTTTGGAAGAGTCTTAGGCGTATCAGCGATCAATTACTCTTAGATTTTTTAGAAGTTTTTGGCATCGGGATACCTGGACAGCCACGATATTCCAGGTTTTTGGTCCTTTCTTCCCAGGAATATGGACCAACAAGCCGATATAATACAATACACTGAAATAGGATATCTTCGTCAGTCACGGCGCTGTGACAGTCCAGAAGCCACGCTGCAAACTATAGGTTATACTTTTTTGACTGTTTTATTGGATCACTACGTCGTTTCGGCCCGATCCAGACATAATATGTCTTTTACACCTGAGGAAGGCTCGGATCGGACCGAACGCGTATTGATCCAATAAACAGTCAAAGTCTACCTATAGTTTGCGAGTGCTTCTGGATGTCGCAGCACCGTGACTGACGAGATTCCCATTCCACGGTATTGTATTAAATAGTTTTTTATGTAACAGCTGGTCAAAGCCGGTACAATAATACCACCAATGGTTATACATTGCCAGACTACCTACCTAGATAGAAAACATAATGAACCTTAGATGACAAAGTTCAATGGGAAGGAATGTTGTATTACATACTACTACAGATATTATGAACTCTAACCATGTAGCAATATTTGTTGTTACTTTAGTGGTGAAGTACCTTTTACCGTAACATAATTGTTGATACAATACTTTCACACAAAGCTACAAACTTTGTGCCAATACTTTCTAATTGCAGGAACACTTTCTAATTAGTTCCTTAGTTTTCTCAACCAATGTAAGGTCTGTTTTTTTCTCTTAATCCCTAAAATTGAATGTGATGTTTTACTATAACTAGAATGTGGTAAGGGAAACCATAATAAGACATGTAATATAGAAGGTAGATTGTATACAGAAGGACAATTACATTTAATTGTGTAACAGTACTTTAAAAAATAATTTGGTATGGGAAGGAAAGTTGTATGCAGAATACTATGTACCTCTCACATGACCCAGCCCCTTACTATAAGCGTCAGACATGCGTAACAAAAAGATGCTCCTTAAAGGGGTATTCCCACAAAGACAATATTCTTTAAATATCTTCAGATAACAAAATACCACTTCTCGAGTTCACTGTTATTAACAAAATACATCATTTCACAGATATAATCCAGCATGTCTCTATCAGTCCTGGTGTTTACGATAATTTTGCTGTAGTTTTTCAAGTAACGCCTTGGTCAGCACCTTGTGGCAGTGCCTTTTTATTTACTTTTTCAGAGTTCCGTGTGGACTTTCACTTATGTATCACTTTTTGGTACAATTCTTCCCCTTCTCCAGGGTCAGCGTGCAAAGGAAGGATTTTTTTTAATGGACCCTGTTTTAACATAAAATTGGATTATTTCACGTGCCTTTAATGTTTTACAATGTTGCCCCCTGTTTTTTTACAATTCAACAAATCTTTGCATTTACATTTTTTTGAATTTATTGCTGTTACTTCTAAGGATGAGGGTCACACAGGTTGTTTGGTTGCATTTTGAACCATTACAACAGCTGATCAGAGGTGATTTGGCTAATTACATTACTGTTAACATTTGTGTTACAAAACCCTAGTAACATTGGTGTTGAACACATACTGTTAACAATGTGTTATGTTCCACTTTGTAACTGCAAATGTTAACAACAATGTAATTGACATATCACGCTCTGGTCTCAGCTGTTGTAATGCGTTTCAAAATGCAACCAAAACACAAGGGACTGCAACCACAACGCAGTGTAACCTGACCCTTAACCCCCACGCTTGATCGCAGCCGCATATGTCCTTCCTCTCCATCGGGTGTGGACTACAACGTGCTTTAAAATGCAGGACACTGCCCTCAAATCTAAAATTTACGGTAGTGTGCACTCCTACAGATAAACCCTTCCATGACTTGTGTCCATGTAATTTGATGACTTTGCAACACAAGTCTCAAAAGAAGCCAAAATTACAAATTACAAAATTATAAGTAAAAAACATTTAAGTATATAAGAAGGGCAAAAAGAGCCGCCAATGTCTCAATTATACACCAAGAGAGTTAGAGAGTCCCAGCACACACTCTGTAATTTACGCTTGCCCCATCATAGAAGTAAAATTGTAAGTGACGGTTGTTAAAACTAATCTTATGGTGGTAAACAATCATTAGGGGGCTTTTAAAATTTTAGAACTGCTTTGATGGGGAAAACCCCTCTTTAAAAAAAACTTCTAATTAACCAGGATATCCCAGAAATAATGTCTCGATATTTGTTCACAGAGGTGTCAAAAAAAGAAAATATCATTTGACGACAATGATAAAGCTCACTTTCTGTTTATGTAAAAAGCAGCCTCCTCCTCTTTTGATACATGAGAGATCCAGATTTTAAGGATCTCTCACTTAAAGGGCACCTTACCACAAATCTACCTATAAGGTAGATTGGGTGGTATGTGGATCAAGAGACTGGATAAGCCACTTTTAAGGGTCTATCCTCACTCCCTCGCACTTTTTTTGATAATTTAATTAGATATTTATTTCAAATTTACTAATGCGGCTACTGGGGCGTGGAGAAGCCCGCATATGAGATTACACTGGCGGCTACTCCACGCCCCGGTAGCCACATTTACCCACCTCCTACTCACCATCCTTCGGAGCGCAGTGCTTCGCGTCAGCTGCGCGCCCGTCGTCGCGATCGCTCATCCTGTCCGTGTCTGCGAATGCGCAGAAGAGCAGCCGCGCCTGCACGTCACTGCTCTCTGCCTAAACAGGCGCATCAACAAGTGCAGGGCTATCCTCCACGTCCCATGATCCACCTACCACCACCACATCATACCTTATAGGTAGATTTGTGGTGGTAGGTCCCTATACACGGTGCCAAATAAAATCACAAAAGGGATTTGCTAAGGGGTACTTTTCCTGCTACACAGAACTGTGGCTTCAACATAGAAACCACAGTGCAACCAGATCCAATTAAATTAATTCCAAAAAAGGTCACCCAACTCTTTTTTCCTGGTGATAAGTGCTTTTGACAATATATTACTCTACTTGCGCATAATTTTTTCCATTATTTAAAAGGAATTCTAGAGAGATTTATTTTAAATATTAGCAGTGTCCACCCCCTGTGCCTATCAAACTTGCTGGGTGACGTCCAGTCGCAGTCTGAAAAAACTTACGGTTTGCAGCTGGCTCGATAGGCGTGCAAGGTAACGCTGCACAAGGAAAGTCTACATTGTTCATGCCACAAGAGTTGCACACTGCCGCCGGCGTTCCGGCTCAGTCAAGACCGTAAACGCCAGATTTATCATGCAACGTCCGACAGAAGGTTCACAACAAGCCCTATGTTAAAGTGACTAAAAAAAAGTGGTGAACTCTGTGGGGGCAGTGCAGTGGATGCCAGATCATTAGAATGGGCGCTTAGAAATACTGAATCTGTCGCACCCTGCACTATACACGGCAAACTGCAAATAGAGCAGTTTCACTACTCATGTTGTAAGCGCTCCATATTTCCCTCATCAAAATAAATTAAACTGATCTTACTCACTACTTTGGACACTATCCTCTGTCCACACAACATGCTCCTCAGCAAGGTTGAATTTAGAGCCTTCAATTCTTTGTGGTAAATGAGAGGCTTGGTCCTTCAGAGTGGGCAGCTCAGTCTAAATGTTCTTAAGACACTTCAGCTACGAGTTGGATCCATTACCTGTTGGAGTTCTGAAGCTAGAGCAATCCAGCCTGCAGTGTGTGAAACAACTATGCGGATTCTCTGGCATATCTGTCTCTCTTGATTTGTCCTTTAGGGGGGATCAGCTTCATGGAGGACCGAAATGAGTTTGTGATGTTGTAAAAATGCTTTATTCAGAAATCACCGACTTTGAACGAACAACTTCTCTGGCTTGATGATTGGGTCACCCTGTTGGGGTTCATCTGGACAACCTGCTGGCGGGAGATTTCTCAATCACTTTGAATGGCACAACTTTTTGCAACGTCAGTGAAAACTAGAAAGTTCGGTGCCAGTTACACAGGATTTGTCAGATAATAAAGGAATTAGATCAGGTGCCAGATTACCACCAATAACTTGCAGGTATCTGAAGTGTTCTCTAATTTTGATCAAAGTTAGATTAAAATTATGTCATTTACATTTATTATTCAGTGCTTTAAATTCATATGCTATTATGAAATACTTAAATATTGCAATTTACTCTGTTAAGATATATTTATAGGGCCAAGGGCCACTCAAATGACCTTGACATTTAGGAAACTGTGTTGTTCTTTAATTCCAGTATAATGATATAAGACAACTAGATGACAAAATCCAGTGTTGATACTGAGCAGTTTATTACCTACTGCACCTAAAGCCTGATGAGCCTTTCCTCTGCTATCACTAAAGCCTTAATTCTGTAGTAGGATATGTTATATATCTTGCATGCTTTTTCTTGCAACCTAGTGGGCAGACTAAAGTGTGCAGCAATAAAGATATTTAGGTTCTGTGAGTTAAACAGAATTTTCTTGTTTTTCTCTTCTTGCTAAATCAATTGCATTTAAAATGAGCCAGACACCTGGTAAAAAAATTGATATCCACTATGTTCTCATACACATGGAGGTTATTTATCTTAGGCGGCTCTCTACGATTGTTTTATAATTGCCTCTGGTGCTCCGTGCGCCTTCAGATTTCTTAAAGTGGCATTGGCCCTTTGATAAATCTCTCCACAGTGTCTGAGATTCTTTTAAAAATTGAAATGATCACAGGCAAGAGTAAATCCAACGCAACATACACCAGGTGCGGTAGTGGAGTGAGCTTGCACATTTTTTGTGATTATTTGACAAATCCACATGTCATACATCTATCTTTACACGTTTTCCCCTGCCGTTGTTCTATGTTTAAGCCACTATTTCATAGCTGAAGGCCCTTACATTTTTTGCCACAAAACAAAAAAAATCACAACAAACAATTTTTTGCTGCCAAAAAGTCACCCACATTACCCCCTAAGTATGTGCATGGTCAGCAGCCACTGAAGCAGATTTTGTAAATAAAATGTTTACATACCCAATTAGGTTTAATCAATCATCTAGCGGAAGTGCTAGAATTTTCATGTCTGGGGGAAGATACAAATCATGCCAAAAAAGCTGTGGGCTGTGCCAGTTTTGTTTTTTTTGGTGCTTGTTTTTTGTGGTGTCCGACAGTAGGCCAGCACCTGGTGAAAGTAAATAAATTGCTAAAAAGTCCAAAATAAAAAATGATGTCTACTTTGAAGATAGTTAAGGGAACCTACCATCACGATCTCCTACTGTATAAAGTAGATTGGTGGTAGGAGATCAATCAGATGTGAGGATGCCCTTTAAGGCTAATCCTCAATCCCCGCACTTTTGTAACTTTTATTAGCTGTATATGCACATTTGTTATGCGGCTACTGGGGCGTGGCAGTAGCCGCAGCTGAGGCTACATGACGGGCTACTCCACGCCCCAGTAGCCACTTTGTTGTCTCCTACCCACATTTACGGCAGGTTTGTATGACGAGGGCGCGCATATACTAGGAGCTGCGCACTGAAGATTGTTGGTAGGAAGAGTAAAGAGGCTACTGGGGCGTGGAGTAGCTACGGCTACTCCAATGTGACAAATTTACTCTGAATGTCGCTACTTTCATTCAGTGCTTGACCGTGTGCCCATACAGCAGGTTACCACAACATAATCGTACAATCATTACAAATTGTCATCAAACTGCTGAGAATTTCATCATCTAATCCATTTTAAATGTGTAATTTTTAGCCTAAATGAATGTATTTCTAAAAAAAAAAATGACACCCCCCATTTGTATTCAATCTGTGAATACTTAAAGGGCCCCTACCACCACAAATCTACCTATAAAGGTAGATTGGGTGTAGGTGAATCATGGGAGTGAGGATAGCCCTTTTAAGGCTAATCCTCACGTCCCCGTACTTTTTTGAAAATTTTATTACCACTAATATGTTAATTTTGTTTATGGCGGCTAATTGGGCGTTGAGTAGCCGCATCTGAGGTTACCCGAGGCGGACTACTCCACGCCCCGTAGCCACTTTAACCCCTCCTACTCCCATGTTCGGCGCGCAGCTGCGCGCCCTCGTCTGCCGATTCTGCCGTCTCCGCATGCCAGAACAGCAGCCCGCGCCTGTGGCACCCCGGCTTCGGAGCAGTGACCGCGCAGGCACGGGCCTGCTGTTTCTGCGCATGCGCAGACGGCAGATTGGCGGACGAGGGAGTGAGTGCGACCAGGTGAGTAGGAGGGTAAAGTGGCTACCGGGGCGGTGGAGTAGCCGCCTCGTGTAACCTCAGATGCGGCTACTCAACGCCCACGTAGCCGCTAACAATTACATATTAGGGTAAAACGTTCCTACAAAAAAGTGCTGGGGACGTGAGGATTAGCCCTTAAAAGGGCTATCCTCACGTCCCATTGATCCCTACCACCCGATCTACCTTTATAGGTAGATTTGTGGTAGGTAGTTCCTTTAAAAATTCTTAAAATTGTTTACATACGTGAGGAGTGCAGTTTCATATTAGGTTAATTTATGGGTTTTTACTATTATTTAGGCTCTCAAAGTCACTTGAAAGTTGAGTTGTCCCTCAAAACGTGAGTCTCTGATGTTAATATGAAAATAAAAAAGAATTCTACTAAGTTCCAAGCCTACTTAATATCCTAGAAAATGAGAGACACATAAAAAACCATATCATAATAAAGTAGACATTCCGGGAATGTTGATATCACACTATTTAGTGGTCTGCTATTTGCTGGAAAGCAGAGCATTTTAAACTTTTTTTGAATTTTGCCAATTCCCATTTTTTTTTTAGAAATGAAACGCAAAACTAGCACTAAAATCTCAAAATCACCTGGATATTTGAAAGTGTTCAAGTTATTACCGATTATCGTGACACATGTCAGATTCTAAAAATCGGACTAGGATTCCCTAGTGAGTGACAGTTTTTATATATAAAATATAATATAAAGTCTCAGGCCAATGGGATAATATGGCAATGTTTTTATTAATGTATACATGGGTATGGAAAGTATAAAAACTTTTTATTTCATTCTTTGTTTCTTGACAGCCATTGGTTAATCAAATCAAGTTATAACCATGTGAAAATTCGTTTTTCTCTTTAATGAATTGCAAAAATGTACTACATTTCTGTTTTTCCTCTGTCAAGATTGGATGCAGAGTGTACATTAATGAGACAATAAAAAAAGAAAATTTTGATCTTTATAATCTCAGGACATTTCTCAGGACTTGTAGCTTGGTGGCATGCGACCCACCAGATACGTCAGAAGGTTCTAAACCTCCTAATGTATCTAGAAGTTTAAGGAACAGCCCCCTCATTGCTTTCAAAGTAAGCTACAATACAGGATTAAACATACATTTTTAAAAGGCTTTCTTATACTAACATTACACTCATAGGTACGGTTACGTGTCTTCAAGGCCAACTTAACTTTTTATACAGCTCTGTATAAACTGCTGGAAGACTCCTTTTAATGCTGGCATGGAGATTTATCATAGTGACACTTCTTTTAATGCTGGCATGGAGATTTATCATAGTGACAATGGTTAATGGAGTGAAGTGAGTGTAGGTTTGATTTTTTTATACCCTTGGGGCAAAGAACCAAAATATAATCCGGGACAACCCATTTAAGTTCAGGACACTTAAACATTGGAGTCTGTTTAAAAGAAAAATCGATTTATTTGAGCAACAAAAGGTGTGTTCCTTATAAAAGAGGTGTGGCTTTGCAAACAGGACACGTTAGTTGGAGCTTACTGTACATGTGGGCCTATATCTTCCTCTGTTAAGGGAGGTCTTAATGGTTATTTCCCTTCTTATTTGTTCTCTTTTTATTAATCCAAGTTCTATATCAAGAACTAAACTTGAAATAAGATGCTTACAGGAATATTTGTTGAACTTTATCACACACACTTCTCCAAGAAATCAAGGACCCCATTGGACTTGTAAGGTTTCTTGTACCCGAAGAAAGCAAGGCTTAGTAAAAGTTCTCTTTATGAGCCGCTTACATGAGACGAAGTCTGTAGAGTTGCATGAGTTTGACTGTGAAGTGATAGCCAAGCCAGATCAGAAATCATGACAAAGAAAGCTTTTCCATGTAGAACGTGGGTGGTCAAAATAACAAAATTAGCATAATGCCATTATGGCTTCGGCACTATGACCATATCCCCAAGTATCCATATCTTGTTTACAAGGATTTTGAGAAGTTACAAAAGATTGTTTGAGTGTAATTATAAGGTTATCTTGGACATCAGACCCCAAAAGGTCCCATTATTAGCATAAGTTACGTAAATGCACTCGTACGTATTTTATTAGAACATATTGGACATATTACATACTACACAGCTAACACCTGCCGTTAACGGCTGAGGTTACTGCAATAACTGCTGGCACCTAACAGTGCTGCATATGGGCGCCGCCCGCGCCATATCATCCCTCCTCCCCCTACCCCCAAGGTATAAGCACCCTGAGCTGGGGGCTGAAATAATAACAACAAAACAGTTTTAAATATTGGAAAAAAATTTAAAATCTTAAAATGTTGGCCCCCTTTCCCTAGAACTCATATAAAAATAAACTTCAAGCAATACTAAGACCAACTGTGCAATCCAAATACTTTTCTTTATATTGATCTTGGATGCCAAAAGACATAAATAGCATATATATACATCACCAATTCCTGGCTCAATATGCATAAGTCCAAAGTAAAGTCCACACTAAAGATTCCTGGCTTCACTGAGACGCCGAATGCCCGATGTGTCCTGTGACGTTTCGGAGGGAATTCCTCCTTCCTCATGTCGATATAAAAAAAGGATTTGGTCTTATTATTGCTTGAAGTTAATTGCTGATCACGGTTAATGGAAGCCCGTGTTACTAGACCGGTGTACACACTATGGCAGTGATGGCGAACCTTTTAGAGCCTGAGTGCCCAAACTGCAACCAAAAGCCACTTATTTATTGCAAAGTGCCATTGCAGCAATTTAAGCAGTTCTCCTTGTTCATTGACAACTTTCAATCCTTCAGCCTCCCAAGGACACCAACCCAGTTGAAAGGAGGAGGGCAAATTCATCTATCATTGTAGGAAGGTTCTGCAGGCAGATTCTTTGAGTTGTGTCTGGTGAACTTCATTCTGGGGTGATGGCCCGGGTGCCCACAGAAAGGACTCAGAGTGCCGCCTCTGGCACCCGTGCCATAGGTTCGCCACCCCTGCACTATGGTAAAAGGAGCTTGACTGTTATGTTATGTAAAATTTTAGGCATCACCATGTCCCAAAACTTCCAAAATATTAATACAATTATTCCCATAACGGGAAAATAGTGGCCGAATGTCGTAATTGAAACTTTTTCACCTTTTTGCCTCCAGTAAAAATTTGACAAACAAGTGATCAATATGGTATCGATAAAAACATCATCCCATCCCGCAAACAATGTTAACTTACACAGCTTCATACACTGAAGAATAAAAAAGTTACAGGCGACAGTGATGGTGTTTTATTTTTTATGCAAGATTTTTGCATTTTTTTAAAGATGTTAAGACATAACATAACTTTCTAAATTTAGTGTCTATGCAACCTTACAGATCTAAAGAATAAATGAGAGGTATCATCTTGACTGCACCTTGAAAGTCATAAAAATAAAATTCAGCAGAATAGTGTAATTTTTTGCCAATTCCATCACACCTCGAATATTTTTCAGTCTCCTAGTACCTAGTGCTGAATAAATGGTGCCATGAGAAAGTAGAATTTGTCTCGCATATAGAAGCTATAGCTTTGTTAAACACAAAGTTACAACTTATGAAAGGAGCAGATTGAAAAACGGAAAAGCATAAAAAATTTAAAAAACTTGGTGTTAAAGGTGTTTTCAAATGTTTAGTAAAATCTTTGAGGGGCAGCATTTGTTAGACAATACAAAAAGAGCATGCACAACTCTCTGAGAGGCCCCTTGGTTCTGGTGTGACAAGGAATGGCTCAGCCATGCACAGTAAGTGACTCATGTACAATGTATCACTTTTTTCAAAATTGACCCTTCGGTGAATATTAGAAAACGCTTTTAATGTATCCTAATATGACTTGCTTGAATATGAGATAAAAAAAATATACCTTATATACTCGAGTATAAGCCTAGCTTTTCAGCACAAAAAATGTGCTGAAAACCCCAAACTCGGCTTATACTCGAGTCAAAAAAATAAATATATCTAAACTCACCTTTCCGGTGACCCCTGTATATCTTCTGTGCGATCTGTCTGGCAGCGGCGGCAGGCTATATACACTGGGGCAGGGTCTGGCAGGCTATATACACTGGGGCAGAAACCGGGGCGCGGCGGGCAGCGCTACACAGGGGCACATAGTTGGGGAACTTTCCCGCGGAACACTCAACTATGTGTCGCGGCACAGCAGGTGTTGAAAAATCACTGGATTAGAGACTGATTCAATCCCCTTTTGGACCGGACTCTGAATCTCATATAAAGTTTTTTGGACAATCACTTGAGATGTTTTAGGCTGTAACTGGCTAGCTGTATTTATTTTGTCATCCATATTCTGGTATCTTTTTGACGTTTTGTATGTATTTGTCTGCAATTTTGTACTGGCAACTGACTATGCCTCTGTTTGATTGCCTTACAATTTGGTCTCCAGTTTTGTACTTTGGTGCAGGAAGGGGATGTTCCAGTTGTAGGTACTGCTGTACAGTGGACAGCTGGGAAGAGGTTTAAGTCTTTGGGCCCATTGTCTTTGTCTGTTCCATTGCCAGACCCTTACCCTGTTTAAGTTTGTTGTTTAAAAGTTAGTCAACCCTTTAAGGCATAATGAAGGAAACCTGTCATCAGATATTACCTAATAGACTATACCCGTTTTGTTGTCAAGCAGCTGACATTCTCATTGCTTTTTGTACAGCAGCTGAACATGTTTCTTTTCATGGCCCAGGTAGGTGCCATCATTCAGAAAACCAACTTGAATAAGAGGAAGGTGATGTAGTAAGGTCAGGGAGCGTGGAGAGTTAACACTAAAGAAGCTCTCCCTGCCTTCAAACACCTCCTTTATGTGTTCGACTTCAATGATGTCCCTGGATGCAGGATCATCAATACAGCGATGGGATATTCCTGGGAAGCAGGGAAGGCTTACTTTAGTGTTAAAATCTCCACCTCCTTGACTTCCTAGGAGATTTAAGTACAGTAGAGTAGTCAATTGACACATTATCAGGTACTTTATCTCTCAGCTGTCAGTGACGTTCCCCAATCATGTGGATCGCACAGGTTCTAAAGCAGAGCCTGTGCAATCATGCAGGAGGCCAGCTAAACGTTAAACTGAGCCTCTGCATGAGCAGTCCAGCATCGTTGATGGTCACGATCTGGTGTGTTTTTAAACCCATCAGCACTCGGTCAAATCAAAAGTCACATAATCCTGCATGATACCAATAAAAGTAAAACTCAACCCCCAAAACTAAGCTCTAAAACAGCTCATCATCAAAAAATAAAAATATTATGCCACTCAGTAGACAGCAACGCAAAATCAAGGGATTTTCTCTCCAAATAGTTTTTTTTTTTTGTAGAAACAAATACAAGCCATATGAATGAGATATCACCTAACCCACTCCCATGAAACATACTAACATGTTATCTAGCTATTTGGTGTATAAACACACAAAAACCCTGTAAAATACATTTTTGAGACCCCCTCCCAAACAAATAAGTTAATAAGGTTAAACATAAAGGGTGTTGCACCCACAAGTATACTGCAATCCTTGAGGGGTCTGGTTTTTAAAATTGGTCATCTTTGGAGGTTTTTACTGCCCTACTATGTTCGGCCAATGCGGCATACCACCTGAATCTGTTCCTTCCCTTCCAAGCCGCATAACAAATTTGTATAGGTTTTATAATGTTTTCATACATTAAAAAAAATTAAAACCTCCAGTACAAAAAAATTACAATGTTATCATTTTTAGGACTTTTTATAGAATTTTAAAATTTTTTTTAAAATGGCAAAAAAGTGCCATTTTCAATTTTGGGCGCGATTTTCCGTTCCGGGGTTAACTGTTATCATATTTTTATAGATTGAGCATTTTCGGATGTGGCGATACTTAATGTGTTTCTGATTTTTACTGTATATTTATATTTATATCAGTTCCAGGGAAAGGGGGGTGATTTGAGCTTTTATTTTTTTTTATAATTTTTTTTTTAACTTTATTTTTATTTTTACTATTTTTCAGACTCCCTAGGGTACTTTAACCCTAGATTGTCTGTACGATCCCATCATATACTGCCATACTGCAATATGGCTGTATATGTGGATTTTACTCCCCATTTATTACAATGTGCTGATAGCACATTGTAATCAATAGGTTAATCCGAAGAAGCCTCCAAAGAAGATGGATCGCCACTCCCCGATGACGCCACGGGGAGCGACGTTCCTTAGAAAGATGGCGGCCCTCATGCGCCGCCATCTTTTTGAAGCCGCTTTACCGGGTGGGATCAGCGGGAAAACACCCAGCACCGATCGCAGGTGTTACTGGTAAGCCTTTGCTGCAATATGCAGCAAAGATTTACTGGCTATGAAGAGGGCTCAGCCCGTGAGCCCTATCCATGCCCCCACACTCGGCATGTGACGTAGTACATGTCGGTAAGGGGTTAAGGCTGTGAACAATGGGGCACATATTACAATGTGCTGATAGCACATTGTAATCAATAGGTTAATCCGAAGAAGCCTCCAAAGAAGATGGATCGCCGCTCCCCGATGACGCCACGGGGAGCGATGTTCCTTAGAAAGATGGCGGCCCCCATGCGCCGTCATCTTTTTGAAGCCGCTTTGCCGGGTGGGATCAGCGGGAAAACACCCAGCACCGATCGCGGGTGTTACTGGTAAGCTTTTGCTGCAAAAAGCAGCAAAGATTTACTGGCTATGGAGAGGGCTCAGCCCGTGAGCCCTCTCCATGCCCCCGCACCCAGCATGTGACGTAATACTACGTCACATGTCGGTAAGGGGTTAAGGCTGTGAACAATGGGGCACATTTACTATACAGTCTGTGCCCCACAATTCTGGTGTAGACTGCACATAAATACATGTACAAACTGATATTTATGAAGTGTTTGCGCTAGTATTGTGTTGAGGCTGCACTAACCCAGAAAGGGTTTTCCGATGTGTAATTTCACCGGCTGACACTTTTATGTTGGCAAGTCTGACAGAAATGTGGTGCACGCCCCTTGAACGCAAGTAAAAGCAAAACTATGTCAGGTGCGTTACACCCCAAGGAACCCTCTGACTCTTATTAGCATAATTTTAAAAGTTAATATAAGAAAAATACCACAGTCACAGTGTCTGGATCTATAAGTAAGTGTTCATGCTTGATTTGCTTTAAAGGAAACCAACCACTACAGATCTACATAGTAAGGTGGTAGGTTCATCTAACGTATATAAGGATAGCCCTTTTTAGGGCTAATCCTTTACTCCACTCTATCTTTTCTAATCTTTAACTGGGGTGTGGAGTAGCCGGAGCTGAGGCTACACAGAGCAGCTACTCCACACCCCAGTAGCCGCTTTGATCCTCCTACCCAGACATCTTCTGCGGCTGCATGATCTTGGCTCAAAATCCGGAGCTACTGCATATACGCAAAACTCTGCCTTCACGGAGGAGTGCGTGCAGCTCCTTGTAGCTGCTCGCTGAAGATGTCTGGGTAGGAGGATCAAAGAGGCTACTGAGGTGTGGAGTAGCCACGCCCTGTTGCCCCAGCTAAAGCTACACCACGTCCTAGTAGCCTCTTCAGAAAATTAGCATATTACCCTGATTAAAGATTAGAAAAGATAGAGGGGAGTAAAGGATTAACCCTAAAAAGAGCTATCCTTACATACGTTAGATCCACCTACCATCGCATCTACCTTAATAGGTACACCTGTATTGGTAGGTTTCCTTTAAAAAGACATGCAAATTATCCCACCCAAAATAAAGACTTCATTAAAACAATGTTTAAATAGCATTGCCCTTATTCCTAAATGTTTCCTTTCCATGGCTGCAATGTTACAAAAATTCATCACTCATTGGGTCCCATTTATTAAAGCCTCTGCACCAGTTTTCTGTCGGATTTTGCATATTATTGCATATGCTTGCACATGTATTTAAGAAGTGTCCATGCAACATATGAGTCGCACGCAACAGTTTGTGTTGTGGCTGCACTATATCCGACGCAACACAAAATTCTGCACTGAAATGGGTGTTCCGAAGCACACTTGAACCGTTCAACACATTTATCATGCTGAATCCGACAGAAGTGTGTTGAATGCCCTATGTTAAAGGTGCACCAGAAAAAAGTTGGTGCACACTGTTGGAGCAGTGCAGGGGGCGCCAAATTCATGCAGAACGGTTGCCACAATTCCTAAATTTGGTGCACTTTACACACTTCACAGGCAAACTGTGTAATTTCTAATTTCCACTGCTTTTGATAAATGTACACCATAGAGTCATGCATATTTAAATTTACTCACATTTCCCTCCTTGTTCCTGATTGAAAGGTCTAAGTGCTATGATATTCTGCAGTGTGGAACATTGAGAGGGAGAGCGCTGTTATATTATTACGTCAAATGAAATCACAGCAGCCTCCATGGAGGATGGGGAGGAGTAGAAGTCCATGGAGGCTTCTGTGATTTAATGTGATCAGATATATGCCTAGTGTAGATTTTGCTAAGGTTGGGAGGCTAAAGGGCCTGTGATGATGTCTCCTTGGTCACATGACATGCTGAGAAGAGGTATAGGACATGAAAAGAAGAACATTGGAGCAGCTTGCCGAATATGACAAACCTTTTCTGATGCCAGGGAATATAACATTTTTTGTATGGAAAACAATTTTTAGCTAAAGGAAGGGTATCATATAGTTAGTAGGACTCTATAGGAACCTGTCACTAGCTGTATATGTGCAATATGGTAACATGTTCTCTTTAAGCCTTATTCACACAGACATTTATTTGGGGATTGAGTTTGCTATTTTTGGGCTATATTGGCCTGGTCACAGCGCTGAAAATTATAGAGCAGGTGTCAATCCTACATGTCTTTGAGATTTGGCAAGTAATTCTCTATTGACAATAGTGGGGTAAGCACTCACCCATCGTTGTCAGACAACTGGAGATCACGTTCTACTGCTTGCGGCCTACAAAGTGCACACGGTCATGTGCATAAGGCCTTAATAAAACCTTTATTACATGAGAACTGGAGTTAGCTTTAACTGAATCCACATAACCATATTATTTGTACAGCTCACAAGATTTTATAAGCAGCATTGGCATTAGTACTTTAGAAATTATAACACTGTAACCAACCAGTGGTCAACCTGAGCATGCTGTTTCATCTGTAGGCAACATGTTCCAGGGTGTGATTTCAATTGATATATAGATGTGATTTAGTATAATGAAATGTTTTGATCTAAATCCATGCTCATTTTGGGATTAGGAATGCAGTGCGTGGTCCTACTTAGTGATTGGCAGCCTCTCCTGTTATACATGTTCTTTTCAAGAATAACTGTTGTATTCCAACTATTAGGATCACCAGAGTAAAGACAACTACAGATTCTAAAGTCAAAGCATTTAGATAGACTTGTAGCTGCAATAGATGTTCAACAAATCCAAACCCACACCAATAACCACACCTACAAATGTTGTCCTCAAAGTTGATTTGAAAGAAAATAACTTATTGTCTAGAAATACAAGTTATTGCACACATCATTTTTTTTCACATGGAGTATTTTTCTTTTTCTATTCAGAAAGTGTTTTTAAATGAATAGTGACTAAACTTTCTAAAAATAGGTAAGACATTGATCCATGCCTAAAAAACTTTACACATGGACCACTTTATGTTTTCAAGACATCTGATATTTAGAGAGTAACAAGTGACTTGTGACCGCACATGTTATATAATGCAAACAATATCCTCACAGGCCACCAGATCTTTCCAAAAGCTGAAATATTTATACTTTTGGATATACAAGAAGATTTTCATTTACAACAAAGACTAGAAAAAAATAATGTAGAAATTGTGACAAAATTCCATTGTGTCCCCAAATAGGAAATATAAATTTACACTAACTAAATTCCATACTTTTCTTTGAGCTTGGAAGAGCACTAACTTATAAAAATAGGTAATAATCATTATTCTTAATTGTACAGCCAAACAGCACCATATAACTTCATTTAGTATATATGGTCAATAATGGACAGCGTTAATATAAACACAATAAGTAGGCTCTATTAAAATGTTCCAAAGATGCAATTCTGCTATATATATCGCAATGGCTCTTTATTTCACCATTGGGACTGCCCTATTATTCAACCTTATCGGGAGGAGGTCAAAAGATTGATTATGTCTCCGCGTAGATGTCTCTCTTGAGCCCACTTCATATCTTCTAAACCTGTTTCCCGACTGACATCTGACAGCAACAATTGGGAATCAAATGGACAAGTTTGACTCCATATGAGCGAGGTGGGATTCATACTGCACGGGACTTGCTTCTTACTAGCAGAGTGGTACTAGAATGTACTACTTCACTTCCCTGACTGTGATGTACACGCTCCTTATTTAGTAATCTTTGCTGGATATTCAGGTTACTGTTTATATACTGTTCGCTATCTTTACTTTTTTCTGTTAGTGTTATGTTATTATTCGGCATACTATAATGCTGTTATGTTATGTATATTTCTAGAAAAATTTGAAAATACAGAGTTGAGACAAAAAAAAAAAAATTATATAATTATATATGCAGAATTGCATCTTTAGAACATTTTATTATTTAGGAATTAACACATGTGGAATTATATGCTTAAAAAAAAGTATGAAACAACTGAAAATATATTTTATATTCTAGGTTGTAGCCTCATTTTACTTTGATTACTGCTTTGCACACTCTTGGCATTCTCTTGATAAGCTTCAAGAGGTAGTCACCTGAAGAGGTTTTCACATCGCAGGTGCGATTTCTTGCCTTATAAATAGGGTAGGGACCATCAGTTGTGTTGTGCAGAAGTCAGGTGGATACACAGATGATAGTCCTACTGAATAGACGGTTAGAATTTGTATTGTGGTTAGAAAAAAGCAGCTAAGAAAAACAAGAGGCCATTATCACTTTAAGAAATGAAGGTCAGTCAATTTGAAAAATTGGGAAAACTTTGAAAGTGTCCCCAAATGCAGTTGCAAAAACCATCAAGCGCTACAAAGAAACTGGCTCACATGAGGACTGCCCGAGGAAAGAAAGACCAAGAGTCACCTCCGCTATGGAGGGTAAGTTCATCCGAATCACCACCCTCAGAAATCGCAGGGTAACAGCAGCTCAGATTAGAGACCAGGTCAATGCCACACAGAGTTCTAGCTGTATACACATCTCTACAACAACTGTTAGGAGGAGGCTGTGTGGAGCAGCCTTCATGGTAAAATAGCTGCTAGGAAACCACTGCTAAGGACAGACAACAATCACAAGAGACTTGTTTGGGTTAAAGAACACAAGGAATGGACAATAGACCAGTGGAAATCTCTGTTTTGGTCTCATTAATCCAAATTTGAGATCTTAGATTGCAATGCAGAAAAAGTTATTGAACAGACTCTACATGCCTCGTTCCCAATGTGAAGCATGGAGGAAGAGCTGTGGTGGTGTGGGGGTGCTTTGCTGGTGACACTGGTGGGAATTTATCCATCTGGTTTGCATTTAGTTGGCCCATGGCCCAACAGAACAATGACCCCAAATGACTTCCAGGCTGTTTAAGGGCTATTTGACCAAGAAGGAGAGTAATGGTGTGCCTGGCACACCATTGACCTGGCCTCCACAATCACCTGACCTCAACCCAATTGAGTTTGGGGTGAGATGGACCACAGAGTGAAGGCAAAAGGGCCAACAAGTGTTAAAAATCTCTGCGAACTCCTTTAAGACTGTTGGAAGACCATTTCAGGTGACCACCCCTTGAAGCTCATCAAGAGAATGCCAAGAGTGTGCAAAGCAGTAATCAAAAGCAAAAGGTGGCTGCTTTGAAGAACCTTGAATATAAGAAATATATTAAGTTGTTTCACACTTTTTTGTTAAGTTTATAATAATTTTGTGTTAGTGTTAATTCATAGTTTTAATTTTTACAGTCATGAAAATACAGAAAACTCAGAAAGGTGTGTCCAGAGGGCCTTTAATCAGAGCCAAAATGAAGATAAACTGATGCAAACCTAAACCTTGGCCATTTTTAGACATAATGGATCAAGTGACACTAAATGACACTTTATTTTACAGAATTATTTACTATGATTCATGTAGAAATAGGAAAACACTTTTATGGCTTCCTTAGAATAATAAGGTTTGGTATCTTTGACCTGTTAGGTCGTATTGATACATGAATGTGCCTTTATGCACAGAGCAGCTTGTCTATGTGGCGAGGTATTTAGGGACAAGCCATGATGATTTAATCAGTTACAGACAAGGGTAAAAGATGGCAACCAAAATATTTGTTTTTCCAAACTGGAATATTCGCTGTTATTTATATGAAGATTTTCTATTTTTCTGTAACTTACTTTTTAATTTGGAAACACATTATTTCCACTGCTTAGACAAAGACCAGTTATATGAGGGAGTGGAAATAACCAGCTCATGCTACCAGATGAACATGGCACACTGGTTACAGGAGCTGAATGGCCTTTAAAATCCATATGACAATTTAATGGCATTGTCTAACTAATGGTGAGAAGACTTGTCAATAGATCACAGGATGCAATAGGAGCACATATAAGTACTATATATGCTTTGGAATTTATTCACTTGATACTCTGTCCCTAAAAACAAACTTCGAAACAAAGATTTGCAGATCTCTATATGTCTGTACATGGTTTTATTACATACAAGATGAGAAGAAAATGTATCCATTAATGATGCAGTCACCTCCAAAACTTTACTACAATCTGTTAAAGAACCTAATACCAATCGTTAAAGGGAACCTCTGATCAGGAAGGTTATTTTAACATGATGACCGGTTCCCATAGCCTCTGCCATGTTGATTTTAAAAATGCCTTTGTCCACTATTTTTTAAGTGTTTCTTTAACATTACCTGGCTCCCTGCCAGCAGCGTGTGGTGTCTACAAAAATAAATGTGGCATAAGACATGTACTCTAACTTTTAATGTTATACTGTACCTTCTGTACATATTCAGGAGTATCAGAAGATAATATGTAAAAAACATAGATAGACATTTTTCTTCAAAAACAATACTGTGTTCAGGGGCGTAGCTATAAAATGCGGAACCCCATAGCAAGCTTCTCCCCGGGGCACACCTTTCCTTTGTACAATCACACAAATGTATATACATTTATATACTCACACACAAAGTTCTGCACTCACATATACACAAATATTAGCGTACACATATATACTTAATATATAAACTGAAACATAATAAATAGAGATGAGCGAACATACTCGTCCGAGCTTGATGCTCGTTCGAGCATTAGCGTACTCGAAACTGCTTGTTGCTCGGACGAATACTTCGCCCGCTCGAGAAAATGGCATCTCCCGCCTTTGCTTTTTGGCGGCCAGAAACAAGCCATCAAAGCTCCAAGAGACTCTTGAACGTCAACCCAGCATGACGTGTAGTACCCCTTACCGCGATCGTCGCGTGGGTGGCTGGCCAGAATCAGGTGCCTGGGATGACTAGGCCGTGCCGCGCTGATCGGATATATTCTGTGTCTGGATGGCGCTAGGAGATTAGCTTTCTGCTTGTCAGGGAAAGCGTTGAGGGTTGTTCTATTAGAATAGTGTTTGGCAGGAGTGATTCTACATAACCCAACCGCCCTTCTTAGGGCTACAATATCGTTCTATTTCCATTTTTTTTTTTGGCTTGTGCTGGGCCTTGCTGGCACTAGTAGTGGCAGCTAGTCATACTGTGAGGATATTGCTGGGAGACCTGCGACCGTTGTGTTTTAGCTCCTGTGACCTACTATCCCCTCAAACCCAAAGGGGACAATTTATTAGTGGTTTTGAGTAGAATTAGGCAGAGTCTGCTGATTTTTTTTTTTTAGAGCTGTATTTCATTTTATGCTCCAACTCCTCCTTGCAAAGCTGTGCCCTCTTGTAGGCTACAAATAGCCATAGAGAACCCCAACGGCTCCATGACTCACCAAAAATACAGTGCTGCTGATACCACCCACATTCGTAATAGAGTAAAGGTAATAGAAAATGTAAGGATATGGGCCTAATCGTTCTGGCATAGAAAGAACTAATTAGGGCATCTATTTGTCATAAATGTCTGTTTAGTGCCTTTCCTCTGGCAAACATAGCAGCTGCGTACAATCCTTATAAGTTACAATAAAAACCACACTTTACATTTTGCTTAGTAATGGGGGTTGACATTATCCCTCTTTACTTCCTATACCTGAATATTCCGCCAATGCACCAGTCCAAGTAATTGAAAAATATTGGCCGAATAAACGATTGTTACAGACAAAACAATTGTCTGCTTACACTTACAAATACACCACTGCCCTGACTTTATACACATTTAACTTAAAAACAACAAATCCTATCTTCTACGTCCCCGCGGGTCTGCCGTATTGGAGTGTTTGGCACAACGGTCCTAGGCTCATGAATATACGAGATGTGGAATTATTCTTAGAATGTGGTTTTTCAGATTAAAATTGCGACCATTATTGGATATCCTTTGTTGACTGACATTTAGAATCTAAATAATGAATACTTTTCCCTCGTCATCGATCAAGCTCTCATTTTTCGAAGGCATTTTATTATTATTATTATTATTATTATTACTGGCCAACATCTTTTTCTTCACTTTTTCTGAAATCTTCTGCATGCCCTAATTCTCATCCTACTATAGAACATGTTTTTACCTAAAATGGTTTCAGGCCTATAAACAAATCATTTATCCATAAGTCAAAATGTCCTCATTAATGTATAATCTTGAGTGCAAAACATAGGACAAGCAGAGTAATTAAAGGAGAGTGGAACAAACATTGCCTTTTACTGTATGGTAAGACGAAAATACGGCCAGTTTAGTTTAATGTTAGACAATTAAATATTTTTTTGGAAACTTTTTTCCTCTCCATTAATCTATTCTGGTGACCCACTGTGATCCACTCTTTGACAGCTACTTCACATCTTCTATTACCACAATGCATTTTGTTTCGTTTACTATGCGCCAATTATGTTTTGGGCTCACAAAGACGGGTGATGATATTCAGAAACAGAAATTTAAGGGTGGAGGGGAAAAGCTCCGTTGTAGTTTTTTTCACTGTTGCTACTTATATTAATTTCATTTAATCTCATATGGTTTAATTGTATTCTTGAGAAAAACAAATCCTCTAGCCTATTACGAATCGTTTTGTTTTTTTCTGTTTACATTGATATTTGCACGTCATAGCATCCCATTTCATTAGGTATGAATGTTTAACCTCTTGTCAATGATTATCTGGGATTTTCATGGAATATCAGTTATAATGACCTTGCAGATTGTGGTTATTTCAAACTTTAACTCCTTCAAGGACTATTTCATAGGTAATAGACACATATAAGTAATTGTGTGGGGCGATATTAAGTGATTTCAGCTGTGAATATAGACTCTGTACAACCTGGCTACTTTCTTTTGGGCTGGGGGGTTTGTGTGTGCCCTGTTACATGATGCTAATTTATCGGTCCCTCATTGTTGTTGCTTTGCAACCTTTCTTTAAGGTCACCATGACCATAGTTAGTGGAAATTTCCCAGCATAATCTGACTGGTCCTAATTGTATGTTGAACTACAGTATATTGGGGTTCAGTTCCCCTTAGTTATAGCAAAATACAGTGCATAGTCTTCCTGGAAATACAGTATATTGTGGTTTACTATCCCCTTATTGCTCAATATAGTGCACATTCTATACATTTTTTCTTGAAAACAAGGTGAATTTTCCTCTCACTTATATGTGCCAGTTTTTAATTGTTTCTAGAAATATAGTTTATTATGGTTCCCCCTCAGTTCTTGCATGGTCTGCCAGTGCTTATTCAATTCAAGTTCTAGTTCAAGGAAAAACATCATATTAGGGCTAATTGGGGATCACCATCATCCTCAGTTATTGTAAAATGCAATGTGTACTCTTCCAGTTTCTAATTGTTCCTAGAAATACAATATATTGGGGTTCATTACCCCCTCAGTTATGGCAACATAATAATGGAAACTACCTAACTATTTGTTATTGGGGTTGTGTGATTATTGGTTGCTGGTGGGTGCATGACTATTGCCCATTGTGGGCTGCATGACTATTGGTTACTGAGGGTCTGTAGACTATTGACTACTCAAGGCTGCATGACTGTTGGTTACTAGAGGATGCGTGACTGTTGGTTACTGGGGGATCCCTGATTGTTAGTTACTAGGGGCGGCGTGACTATTGGATATTGGGGGCTGTGTAACTATTGGCTACTGGGTCTGTGTAAGTATTGGCTACTGGAGGCTCTTTGACTACACTCACCGGCCACTTTATTAGGTACACCATGCTAGTAACGGGTTGGACCCCCTTTTGCCTTCAGAACTGCCTCAATTCTTCGTGGCATAGATTCAACAAGGTGCTGGAAGCTCCTCAGAGATTTTGGTCCATATTGACATGATGGCATCACACAGTTGCCGCAGATTTGTCGGCTGCACATCCATGATGCGAATCTCCCGTTCCACCACATCCCAAAGATGCTCTATTGGATTGAGATCTGGTGACTGTGGAGGCCATTTGAGTACAGTGACCTCATTGTCATGTTCAAGAAACCAGTCTGAGATGATTCCAGCTTTATGACATGGCGCATTATCCTGCTGAAAGTAGCCATCAGATGTTACAGGGTACATTGTGCTCATAAAGGGATGGACATGGTCAGCAACAATACTCAGGTAGGCTGTGGCGTTGCAACAATGCTCAATTGGTACCAAGGGGCCCAAAGAGTGCCAAGAAAATATTCCCCACACCATGACACCACCACCACCAGCCTGAACCGTTGATACAAGGCAGGATGGATCCATGCTTTCATGTTGTTGATGCCAAATTCTGACCCTACCATCCGAATGTCGCAGCAGAAATCGAGACTCATCAGACCAGGCAACGTTTTTCCAATCTTCTACTGTCCAATTTCGATGAGCTTGTGCAAATTATCGTCTGATCCATAATTAAATTCTTTTAACATGCATGATCTGTGTGTAACAGTCGGAGCACGACAAAAATCGACATTCCCGTGACATATATATATTACTATATAGAAACTCACAACGCAAAAAGATCAGTGATGTCCTATACCACTTAATGTACATCTGTTCTAATATAGGGGCACTTTAAACAATGTAGCGTTTACGGACACCCAGGCAGGAGGAAAATGTTATAATCTTATTTATTTATGTGATTCTTCATTGCTGGGCCTTCTTATAGGGTGATTAAGAAAGACCTTAATTGCTTAACTCTGCAGTAGGTTATGCCAGTTGCTTCATTACAACTATTGTATTATATGTTGCATACTGGAGACAAGACAAAGAAGTACAGCATAACGTACCAGCAAACTTGTATATACGTAATGATAAAAATATACTGTTAAAATATACCGTGTGGTTGGAAACATTATAAATATATTAGCAAAATTTTAAAAGATGAAATAGTCATGTATACATTGAATACCAAATAATTGTTATAAACTACAATTTCAAAGAAAATGAACAAGAAGCTTAGCTACTTGACATTGTTAATTACAATTCACATAAGAATATATTATTACATATTTAACAAGATTTCCATCTCTGCTGTTTTTTCAACTGTCCTCTTTGGACTCCTATACTACTCACAACAATTCAGGGATGTTTGGCTTGTAGGTGAAAAATGAGGGTGAACCTAAGAATGTGGTGCTTACTAGATATGAGCGCACAGTTCTTAAAAACAATTTGCCTGGTCACCGAATTTGTGTCATGCAATCACGCATTCAAAGATCTACTTCTAAGCACTGGGAGAGTGGGTGTCCATTTTGATCCACTGATAAAATTGTCACGTAAAATGGAGATCCTTTTGTCTTTTATGGTAGTGTACAATACAATCTGGCCACTGTATTCGGTACACCTGTCCAAATGCTCGTTAAACACCTTATTTCTAATCAGCCAATCAATGGCGGGCAACTCAGTGCCATTTAGGCATGTAGACATGGTCGCAAGACATCTCCTGCAGTCAAACCGAGCATCAGTATGGGGAGACTGGTATTTGAGTGCCTTGAAAGTGGCATGGTGTGGTCCAGAAGGGCTGGTCTGAGTATTTCAGAAACCCGCTGATCTACTGGGATTTCATGCCAAACAATCCTAGGGTTTACAGAGCTGGTTTCCGAAAAGAGAAGACACAATCCTCTCCAGTGAGCGGGGCAACGCTTCTGTGGGACGGAAAGGCCTTGTATGGATGCAGAGGGTCAGAGGCAGAAGACACGGGCAGACTGGTTCGACCTGTAGAAAGGCAACAGTGATGCCCACACGATCGCCATGACCGTTACAACCACGATAGGCAGAAGAGCACTATCTGGGGCCGAACAGCCCACAGTACGTCGAACTTTGAGGCAGATGGGGGCTTTTTTTTTTACACAAAAAAAAAGGGACCCAGAAGACGACCACACAGGGTGCCACTCCTTCAGCTAAGGCAGGAAACGAGGCTACACCTGTCTGTGGCAGTTTCCAATGCTGAAAGCCATGAATGTCGCAATGAACGTTGCTTAACACTAGGGTCGCTTCGTTCCCAGAACCCTGAGTGCTGGCGTTTTCGGTAACATATGGGGACCGACAGTACTAGACCCCATAAAGTCTCAGACTGGCCCAATTTAGCAGAGGTTTCCTGACGTCTTCTGGAATTCGCTCCTGGGGAAGTCTGCTGCTCTTATCCACCGTTCACAGGGCTCCTCGGCAGATGGGTCTTCCGGAGCGCAGTGGCCCTTTGAAGCCTAGCCAGGTCCATTTGGTGCCTTCATTTGAAGGACTTGGGTGGGTTGCTCCTCTGGCTAACTCTTTGTCACGCACCATATACCGCACTTCAAACCAAGTTGGGCTAGGGTGCTGAGACCCACTCAGGGTAATCGGCAGGTCACTAGCGGCCCGATATGTTCCTTATTTCTAGAAGAGAGTCCTATTTAATGTTGCGACAGGTCCACATGTTGCCAGCGGAGATCTGAGCCAGGTTATCGGAACTAGACAGCTATTCTCTCCACAGATGAGTGTTCCCCTTGTGCATCTTCATTCATTCCTCACAGAGGAAGCCCCGTGTACCAGGTTCTCGAACACGACGGAAATTCCTCAAGGAAGGCCGTGTGGTTGCTGTGACCGGATATCGTCTGTGGCTGGGCTGATGATTAATGCCCATCCGTTGATCGCTCTGTGAAAAATTTATACAAGCATTAGATCAATGTTCAGTAGCACTAGTTAATAAAGCCCCTGCCAAAGCTTGGGGTCCCCATCATACTTATCGGTGATGATCGTGACCTATGTTCGTGGCAGTGGCATGCTAACCGGAGAGGCAAGGAGAGCCGCAACACTTGACGCTGGGCTGAGTTTCCATCAATTACTGTAACAATGGCGGTGGCTCTCCTATAGCTGTTCACCTTGTGCGGCAATCTCCGGACTGCTGACCATGAGTTTTGCAATAATTGACCAAATAGGTAAGGAACCTTGACGGGATCCAGACCAGATCGTACTGTCAGATTGTAGGTAGTGGATCCTCTAACCACCTTGACGATGACAC
The DNA here is from genome assembly GCA_019512145.1 of Engystomops pustulosus. Taxonomy (NCBI): domain Eukaryota; kingdom Metazoa; phylum Chordata; class Amphibia; order Anura; family Leptodactylidae; genus Engystomops; species Engystomops pustulosus. Next base: position 57,724,349 of record CM033648.1, on the reverse strand, counting down.
AAAAGCCAACACCTGGGAGGGGAACCGGGGAGTCGAGTTGCACCAGTCTTTGGCAGAGCCCGCCGAAAGCATATGGTCTTGCTCTGGCGGGTATCATCACGCATGTTCGTTCCATAGTCTGTGACTTGTCCTGCTGGTGGTCCTCCAATGTCAAGGTACCGGATGGCAAGCAACATCCATAGTACTTGGACAGGTCTGTGTGAGGTCAGACGGCACATGGTATCAAGAGTTCAGATGGGACTAGCATATGTCAGAGGCAGGCAGGGGAGGAGCGTAATGTCAGGAACGGGAACTTGGGTCACAACGAGGACATTCACAATAATAGTGCAGGGCTATCAACACAGCTTCTGTATGCACAAGGCACGAAATCCAGCCAATAGCGTGGCGGCTGCTCTTTAAATTTCTTGAATCCCCCGGGTACCCGCTCGCATGTGCCCAGGATTTGAATCCAGAGCGGGAAAGGTAATCACCCATGGTGCCACGCCAGAGTGGGCACCGGGGGGGGGGGTGCTGAACCCGACGACCGCTCGATATGGTCTCCCTCTTCTTGTTCCCTTTGAGGTGATTCAGAGTGCAATGCAGTGGCCTGAACCAACTCGCCTTCCTCCATCTACTCATCCCAACTCCTGTCCATTCTCACTTCCATTGCCTCCTTCCATTCTCCCTCTCCCCTCAGCTCCCTCTTTTTTGATGTGGCAAGCAACCCTCTTATCTCCCCATCTTTTTGTGGGCCATCTCATCTCCCCCCATCCCCCTCTTCTCTTTGTAGCATAGTTAAAAAACAACAACGACCACATACCCTCACCTGTTCCAGGTTCCCCAGCAACTCCTCTTCTATTCTGCTGCTGTGTACATCATTGCTGGCAGGCAATGACGTCATCATATTGCAACCTGGAACTGCTGTACACACAGGAGGCACAATGATGGATGTGGAAGCTCATAAGCTCTCTGCTTCCGAAGGGCACAGAGTTTCAAGTCGCCACCTGGGCAAAAAGTGAGGAGATGGTACACTAGGGGCCGAATTTGGCTCGGATAGGGAAGGAGTAAACAGGTGTCAGGGCCATTGGGCCAGGTCCAATCCGTATGTTGATCTGTGAAATGGTAATATGATAATCAGGGAAGGAAATATTGGAGTAGTCACACTACTGTTCTAAATGGCTTTGGCCCTGTCATGTTTTCACAACAATAATGTCATAGTTGGAATATTAAAGAGCAAATACCAGTAGCACATTCATGAGGGGAAAAAAACCTGTGCCATTAACTTGTAAGAACCTTTATTCACGCTACATGCACGATGATATATTGGGTCAATGGAGAACTTGGATATCCTTGGTGTATCCCACCCTACCCACAAAGACACAGAGTGTAGAAGAAGAGGCAACACTTCCTTGGTCTGTGTATTCAATTCCTTTATTCAACGGTGCATGACATGAGACATGTACCAACCATGGGTCACATTTACTAAGCGTACTTGGCTGTGTATAGTGCATAGAGCCAGATTCATGATTTTCTGGTGCCGTTCTTCATGAATCTGGCGCTCCCTGACTGGCCTGACAAGGCAACCATTTTTTTTCTTCTGGTCTCTCATCTTACATGGGACTTGCGACACCTTCCCTGTCAACTTGCATGTTAAATATCTGGCACAAAACAGTCATGTGCCATACATTTATGGTGTATACACTTGCGTAATAACTTTGCAAAAAGTTTGGGCACTAGAAGAACGTTCAACATTCCACCATAAAACTGCGCCACAGGCCCTTAGTAATATGCCCCTCATGTTTCCTCTCATTTAACAGGTCTGTATTTATGCTGCAAGTGTATTCTAACAATAACATACTATGGTATAATATGGGTAACCTTAAGGCCTTATACTTCCGTTACACACCGGCTCTGTTCCTGTGTGTCATCCTCTGGCCATAACGTATGGCTGAAGATGAGCTTATAAGTGTCCGTTTGTTCATGCTCTTAAATTTACATGGTTAGTTATTTTCCTAGCAGACATAATTGATTTTGTCACAAGTCTGTTCCCTGCAAACTCTACTCTGGTACATTAACAGTTTATACACTGTGATTGACAGCAATCTCTCACCACTCTATTACTCTACTTACTGTAGAACTCTTATTACTGCCCTGGCTGTTGATTAGAGCAGTGATTTCGACAACCTTTTGGAGCCGCTCACACTTTTTATAACTTAGAACTCCTGGGGCAACACCAACCAAACCCAAAATAACCAAAATGACACCTAAACGAGGCATAAAGGGAGAAGGGTCCTCCCTTACTAATAAAAAAACCCCTAGCGCCAACCTTTACTAATAAAAAAAAAACCCCTAGCGGCCACCCTATACTAATAAAAAAACCCTAAGACGGCTCACCTTTACAATAAAACAACCTCTCTGGCCTCCCGTTACTAATTAAGAGCCCTAGCTGGCGGGGCCCTCCCTTTCTAATTAAGGAGCCCCAAGCGGCCTCCCTTTTCCTAGTAGAGTCGCTAGTATGGCCTCCTTTACTACTTAAGAGCGTCCTAGCGGCCTCCCTTTACTATTATAAAAGCCCCGAGCGGCCTACCTTTACTGAATAAAAAAAACCCTAGCGGCCTCCCTTTACTAATTACAAAAACCCTAGCGACCACCTCCTTTTACTAATTAAAGACCCGTGTGCGGCCTCCCTTTACTAATTAAGGAGCCCCTGCGGCCTCCCCTTTACTAATTAAAAGGCCCTAGAGAGCCCCCCTTTCCTAATTAAAAGGCCCAGAGGGGCCCCCCTTTACCTAATTAAAGCGCCTATAGGCCCCCCTTTGCTAATTAAAAAAGTCCCTAGAGCCCCCTGGTTAATTAATAAAAAAAACGACCCTAGCTGCCTTCCATACAAATAATAAACTATATGCTTACCTGATGTCTTCTTCTTTTTTCCTGCGACCTTCACTCCCTAATGGCGATCCGCCACCTCTGTAGCTCCTGTACGCACACGCCTCTGGTCACTGACGTATGGCGAACCTGACTCAGGTCGCGTCAGTCACTGCACATGGGCCGCGCGGTGCAGGGCTACAGAAGATGGGCGGATCGCCGAAGCGGGGCTTGTAGGTAAGTATGGGGCAGAAAACAACGGGTCGGCGGAACGGCAGCGCTAACACAGGTGGCAAACCAAGTTTGGGGAACTTTCCCCGCGGCACCTCAACTATGGTGTCGCGGCACACAGGTTGAAAAGTCAACTGATTAGAGAACTGTATCAATCCCCTTTGGACCAGGACCTGAATCTCATATAAAGTTTTTTGTTGGACAAGTACTTTGACCTGTTTTAGTCTTGTACTTGGCTAAGCTGTAATTTATTTTGTCATCCATATCTGGTATCTTTGACGTTTTGTATGTAATTGTTGTCTGCTTTTGTACTTGGACTGACTATGCTCTGTTTGTATTTCCCTTACTTTGTCTCTCCAGTTTTTGGGTGTTGTTGCAGGAAGGGGGATGTCTGCCAGTGTAGGTACTGCTGTACAGGGGACAGCTGGAAGGTTTAGAGTCTTTGTGCCCATTGTCTTTGTCTGTCCTTGCCAGACCCTTACCCTGTTTAAGTGTTGTTAAAATAGTCAAACCCCTTTAAGAGGCATAATTGAAGGAAAACTGTCATCAGATATTGACCTAATAACTATTACCGTACCTACCCGTTTGGGGGTTGTCAGCAGGCTGAACATCTTCTATCTGGACGGCAGCTGAACATGTTTCTTTCAATGGCCCAGGTAGGTCCATCCATTCAAAAACCAACTTGGAATTAAAGTAAGTTGTATGTAGAGGTCATGGAGGTGGAGAGTTTAACACTAAGTTATCTCTCCCTGCCTCTAACACCTCCACCTCTTATGGTGTTCGCTTTCATGATGTCCCTGGATGCAGGATCATCATTACGCGAATGGAATATTTCTGGGAAGCAGGGAAGGCTTTACTTTAGTGTTAAAATCTCCACCTCCTTGGACTTCACTAGTAGATTGAAGTACATTAGAGTAGTCTTAGACACTTGATCAGGTTACTTTTTCTCTCAGCTTTCAGGTTGAACGTTCCCAACATCATGTGGATCGCACAGGTTCTATAGAGCGAGCCTGTGCAATCCATGCAGAGGCCAGCTTAACGTTATCAACTGATCCCTTCATGAGCAGCCAGCATCGTGATGGGTCACGATCCTGGCGTTTAAAAAATAAACCCATCAGGGGGGACTCGTCAATCAAAAGTCACATATAATCCTGCATTATACCATAACAAGTAAAACTCAACCCCCAAAAAACTAATGCTCGAAAACAGCTCAATCATCAAAATAAATAAAAATAATATGCCATCTCGTAGACAAGCAACTCCAATCAAAGGGATTCTTTCTCTCCAAATGAGTTTTTTTTTTGAGACACAAAACAAAGCCCTACTGAATGAATATCACCATAACCTCACTACTGACACCATAGAACATACTAACATTTTATCTATGCTATTTGGTGTATAAAACCCACCAACCCTGTAAAAATTAACATTTTTGGAGACCCCTCGTCCCCAAATAATTTAATAAGGTTAACCATAGGGTGTTGCACCCCCATTATACTCAATCCTGAGGGGTCTGGTTTTTTAAATTGGTCTACTCTTTGGAGGTTTTACTGCCCTACTATGTTTCGGCCAAGGCGGCATCCCCCTGAATCTGTTCTATTCCCTTCCAAGAAGCCGCTCACAAATTTGTATAGGTTTATAATGTTGTCATACATTCAAAAAAATTAAAACTCCATGTCAAAAAAATTACATTGTTATCATTTTTTAGGACTTTTTATTTTTATTATAGAATTTTTCAAATTTATATATTTAAAATGGCAAAAAAGTGGCCATTTTTCAATTTTTTGGGGGCGGCGATTTTTCCTTTCCGGGGTTAACTGTTATCATAAATTTTTATAGATTTAGCATTTTCGGATGTGGCTATACTTAATGTGTTTTCTGATTTTTACTGTATATTTATATTTATTCAGTTCCGGGAAAGGGGGGGTGATTTTGAGTCTTTTTATTTTTTTTTATAATTTTTTTTTTAACTTTATTTTTATTTTTAACTATTTTTCAGAGACTCACCCTAGGGTAGCTTTAACCCTAGATTACTGTACGATCCCATCATATACTGCCATACTGGCAAATGCTGTATATGTGGATTTTACTCCCCCATTTCTTACAATGTGCTGATACATCATTGTACGCATAGTTTAATCCGAAGAAAAGCCTCCACAAAGAGGTCGCCCACTCCCCCCCGATGACGCCACGGGGAGCGAGTTCCTTATTAAAGTGGTCGGCCCTCATCGCGCCGCCATCTTTTTGAAGAGCCGCTTTCAAACCGGGTGGGATCCAGCGGGAAAACACACCCAGCACCGATCGCAGGTGGTTACTGGTAAGCCTTTTTGCTGCAATATGCAGCAAAGATTTACTGGCTTTGAAGAGGGCCTCCAGCCCGTGATCCTATCCCTGCCCCCACACTCGGCCCATGTGACTATACATGTCGGTAAGGGGTTAAGCCTGTGAACAATTGGCACTTTACGACTACGTCCTGTGCCCCACAATTCTGGTTGTAGACTGCACATAAATAACATGACAAAACTGATTGAACTATAATTTTATGAAGTGTTTGCGCCAGTATTGTGTTGAGGCTGCCACTAACCCAAAAGGGTTTTTCCGTGTGTAATATCACATCATCACCGGCTTACACTTTTTGTTGCAAGTCTGACAGAAATGTTGGTGAGCGCCCGCTTGAACGCAAGTAAAAGCAAAACTATGCCCAGTGTCTTACACCCCAGGATCCTCTGACCTCTTATTAGCCATCATTTTAAAAGTTAATATCAGAAAAATACACGTCACAGTGTCTGATCTATAAGTAAGTTTTCATGCTTTATTTGCTTTAAAGGAAACCTACCACTAAGATCTACATAGCAAGGTGGTAGGTTCATCTAACGTGATATAAGGATAATAACCCTTTTAGGGCTAAATCCTTTACTCCACTCTATCTTTTCGAATCTTTAAACTGGGGTGTGGAGTAGTCCCTGAGCTGAGGCTACACAGAGCATACTCCACCCCCAGTAATCCAACTAGCCGCTTTGAATCCTCCTACCCCGACTCTTCTGCGGCTTGCGATCTTCTCAAAATCCGAGCTACTGCAGATACGCAAACTCTGAAACTCTGCCTTCACGGAGGAGTGCGTGCAGCTACTTGTAGCTGCTGCGCTGAAGATTTCTGGGTAGATGATCAAAGAGGCTACGGAGGGTGGAGTACCACGCCATGTTGCCACCGCAAAGCTACTCACGTCCTAGTAGCCTCTTTAGAAATTTGCATAATACCCCTGATTAAAGATTAGAAAATATAGAGGGTAGTAAGGATTAGCCTAAAACGAGGTCATCCTTTACATACGTTAGTCACCTACCATCCCCATCGCATCTACTTAATAGGTACACCTGATTGGTAGGTTTCGCTTGAAAAAGACATTCAAATTATCCCACCCAAATAAAACTCATTAAAAACTATGTTTAAATAGATGTGCCCTTAGTTTCCTAAATGTTTTCCTTTCCATGTCTGCAATTTAACAAAATTCAACATGCACTCATTGGGTCCCATTTATTAAGCCCTCTGCAGAACCATTTTCTTCTGTCGGATTTCGCATATATTTTATGTCAAACTGCTTGCACATGTATTTTAAATGTCCATTCCACCTATGAGTCGGTCACGCAACATTCTTGTGTCGTGGCTTTCACTATACCCAACTTAACACAAAATTCTGCACTTAAAGGGTGCAACACTTTAGCCTGTTTCAACGACTTTATCATACTGAATCCGACAGAAGTTTGTGGTGGATGCCCTTGTAAAGGTGCACCAGAAAAAGTTGGTGGCACACTGTTGGAGCATTGTCAGGGGGCACCAAATTCATGCAGACGGTTGCCTACAATTCCCCCCCCCCCCCCCCCCCCCCACCCCCACCCCCCCCCCCCCACCCCCCCCCCACCCCCCCCCCACCCCCCCCCCCACCCCCACGCCCCCCCCTCCACCCCCCCCCCCCCCCCCCCCCCCCCCCCCCCCCCCCGCCCCCCCCCCCCCCCCCCCCCCCCCCCGCACCCCCCCCCCCACCGCCCCCCCCCCCCCCCCCCCCCCCCCCCCCCCCCGCCCCCCCCCCCCCCCCCCCCCCCCCCCCCCCCCCCCCCCCCCCCCCCCCCACCCCCCCCCCCCCCCCCCCCCCCCCCCCCCCCCCCCACCACCCCCCCCCCCCCCCCCCCCCCCCCCCCCCCCCCCCCGCCCACCCCCGCCCCCGCCACCCCCCCCCCCCCCCCCCCCCCCCCCCCACCCCGCCACCCCCAGCCCCCCCCCCCCCCCCCCCCCCGGGCCGCCCCTCCCCTCCCCCCCCCCCCGCCCCGCCACCCCCCCCCCCCCCCTCCACGCCTCCCCCCCGCCGCACCCTACCCCGGCCCCACCACCCCCCACCCCCCCCCCCGCTCCCCCCTAACGTTTGTGTGCACTTTTACAACACTTTACAAACACTTCACAGGCAAACTTGCACCTATGCAGTTTTCCCTGTTTTTGATAATGTACACCATAGAGTCATGAATATTTAATTTACTCATCATTTTTTTCCCCTCCTTGTCCTGATTAAAAGGTCTACGTGCTATGATATTCGCAGTGTTGAATCATTGAGAGGGAGAGCGCTGTTATATCATTACTAAATAAATCACAACAGCCTCCATGGAGGATGGGGAGAAGTAGAATCCATGGAGGCTCTGTGATTTAATGTGGGCTCAATATATCTTAGTGTAGATTTTGCTACTGGTGTGGAGGCTAAAAAGGACCGTGATGATGTCACCTTGGTCCATGACAATGCTGAGAAGAGGCATTGAGCAGCTTTTGCCGAATATGCAAACCTGTTCTGTGATGCCCAGGGAATATAAAACATTTTTTTGGTATGGAAAACATTTTTTAAGCTAAAGGAAGGGTATCATAATAGTTAGTAGCTCTATAGCCCTGTCACTAGCTGTATATTGCAATATGGTACTGTTCTCTTTAAGCCCTTACTTACACAGACATTTATTTGGATTGAGTTTGCCTATTTTTGGGCTAATAATTGGCCGGTCCCGAGCGCTGAAAAGTTATAGAGCAGGTGTCATCCCTACATGTCTTTGAGATTCGGCAAGTAAGTTTCCTATTGACAATAGTATGTGAGCATGCTCACCCGTCGTCATCATACAACTGGAGATCACGTTCTAGTAACTTCTTTGCGGCCTACAAATGCAACACGTCATGTGCATAAGCTTAATAAAACTTTATTACATGAACTGGGAAGTAGCTTTAACTGAATCCACATAACCATATTATTTGTATCAGCCACAAGATTTTATAAGCAGTCATTTGGCATTAAGTACTTTAGAAATTAGTAACACTGTAACCAACCATTGTCACCCTGAGCATGCTGTTTTCAATCGTGTAGGCAACATGTTCCAGGTGGTGATTTCAATTGAATATATAGATGTGATTTAGTATAATGAATGTTTTGATCTAAATCCAATGCTCATTTTGGGATTGAAATGCATGCGGTCCTACTTCGTGATTGGCAGCCTCTCCTGTTAACATGTTCTTTCACGATAACTGTTGTATTCGCAACTATTAGGATCACCATAGTAAACGACAACACATATTCTAAGTCAGTAGCATTTAGATAGCTGGCACAATGTTCAACAGAATCCCAACCCACACCATCACCACACTACAAATGTTGTCCTCAAGTTGATTTGAAAGAAAATAAACTTATTGTCTAGAAATACACGTTAGTGTTATTGCAACCGATTCATTTTTTTTCACATGTGAGTTTTTTCTTTTTCTATTCAGAAAGTGTTTTTAAAATGAATAGTGACTAAACTTTCTCAAAATAGGTAAGACAATTGATCCATGCCTAAAAAACTTTACACATTACCCCACTTTAATGTTTCAATACATTGATATTTATAGAGTAACAAGTGACTTGTGACCGCACATGTTATATATGCAAACAATATCCTCACAGGCCACCAGATCTTCCAAAAGCTGAAATTTTATTAGTTTTGTATATACAAAATATTCATGTTACAACAAAGATCTAGAAACAATAATGTAGAATTGGGTGACAAAATTCCTTGTGTCCCCACATAGGAAATCTAATTGACAGACTTTTTCTTTGAGCTTGGAAACACTAATTTATAAAAATAGGTATACTCATTATTCTTAATGTACACAACAGTCCCCATATAACTTCCTTTAGTATATATGGTCAATAATGGACAGCAGTAATATAGAACACAATCAGAGGCTCTATTAAATGTTCCAATTGAATTCTGCTATATATATCGCAATGGCTCTTTATTATTTTCAACCTATTTTCACACATCTCCCACACCATTGGGACTTGCCCTATTATTCCACCTTATCGGAGGAGGTCAAAAGATTGATTATGTCTCCGCGTAGATGTCCTCTCTTGAAGCCCACTTCATATCTTCTAACCTGTTTCCCGACCTGACATCTGATCAGCAACAATTGGGAATCACTGGACAGTTTGACTCGCATATGAGCGAGGTGGATTCATCTGCAACGGGACTTGCTTGCTACTATCATAGTGGTACTAGAAGTGCCGTTCCTTCCACACTCCCTGACTGTGATGTACATGCTCTTATTTAGTAATCTTTGCTTGATATTCAGGTTACTGTTTATATACTGTTCGCTAGAACATTTTATTAGAGCATATTCAATGTGTTTATATTAACATACATTACAGATCAAAAGTTGGATACACCTCATTCAAAGAGCTTTCTTCTGTAGTTTCATCATGACACTGAATGCACAAAACTAGTAATTAACACATGTGGAATTATATCTAAGAAAAAAGCATGAACAACTGAAAATAGATCTTATAATTCTAGGTTTGTAGCCACATTTTAACTTACTCTGATTAACTGCTTTGCACACTCTTTGGCAATCTCTTGATAAGCTCAAGAGGTAGTCACCTGAAGAGGTTTTCACACATTGAAGTGCGATTTCTTGCCTTATAAATAGGGGTAGGGGACCACAGTTGTGTTGTGCGAAGTCAGGAGGTGATACACACTAATGAAGTCCCTCTGAATAGGACGGTTGAATTTGTATTGTGGGTTCGAAAAAAAGCGCTAAGAACAGAGGCCCATTAATCACTTTAAAAATGAAGGTCGTCAATTTGAAAATTGGAAAAACTTGAAAGTGTCCCCAAATGCATTGCAAAAACCATCATCAAGCACTCGCTACAAAGAAACTGGCTCACATGAGGACTGCCCGAGGAAAGAAACCGACCAAGAGTCACCTCCGCTATGGAGGGTAATTCACATCATCCGGAATCAAAGCCTCAGAAATCCGCAGGGTAACATCAGCTCAATTAGAGACCAGGTCATTGCCGACACAAAGTTCTAGCAGCAGACACTCTCTACAAACAACTGTTTAAGAGGAGACTGGTGCGCAGCCTTCAAATGGTAAACTGCTGCTGGAAACTACTGCTAAGGACAGGCAACAGCAAAGCAGAAGAGACATGTGTGGGTAAAGAACCAGGAAGGACCATTATACCAGTGGAAATCCTGTTTTGGTTCATTAACTCCACATTTGACATCTTAGATTGCAATGCAGAAACAGTTATTGACAGACTCTACAACATGTCCTCGTTCCCATTTGAAGCATGGAGGAAAGAGCTGTGGCGGTGTGGGGTGCTTTTCTGGTGACACTGGGTGGGAATTTATTTCCATCCGGTTTGCATTTAGTTGGCCCATGGCCCACAGTGAACAATTATCCCAACTACCTTCCAGGCTGTTTACGGGCTATTTGACCAAGAAGAGAAGTAATGGTGTGCCTGGCAACACATTGACCTGGCCTCCACAATCACCAGGAACTCACCCAATTGAGTGTTGGTGTAGATGGACCACAGAAGTGAGGACAAAGGGCCAACAGTGTTAAAACATCTCTGTGAACGGCCCTTTAAAGAAGACTGTTGAAGAACATTTCCTCATGTGACTAACCCTCGAAGCTCATCAAGGAATGCCAAAGTGTGCAAAGCAGTAACAAAAGCAAAGGTGGCTGCTTTGAAGAACCTTGAATATAAGAATATATTCAGTTTTGTTTCAACACTTTTTGTTTAAGTTTATAATAATAAATTTTGTGTTAGTGTTATTCTAGTTTTAATTTTTATTCAGGAAATACAGAAAACTCAGAAATGTGTGTCCAGAGGTCTTGTAATAATCAGAATCCAAAATGAGATAAACGGATGCAAAACACGTAAACCTTGGCGTTTTTTAGATAATGGACAGTGCCACTAACTGACACTTTATTTTAGCATAATTATTTACTATGATTCATGTAGTAAATAGGAAAACACTTTTATGGCTTCCTTAGAATAATAAGGTTTGGTATCTGTGACCTGTTAAGGTTGTATTGATAATAGATGTGCCTTTATGCACAGACACTTGTCAAGCCATGATGATTTAATCAGTTACGAAAAGGGTAAAAATGGCACCAAAATATTTGTTGTTCAAACTGGAATTCGCTGTTATTTATATGAAGATTTTCTATGTTTTCTATTTTTATCCCCTGTACTTATTTTAATTTGGAACACATTTTTCCAGTGGCTTAACAGGCCAGTTTATTGAAGGCGTGGAAATAAACCAGCTCATGCTACCAGATGAACATGGCACACTGTTACAGGAGCGGAATGGCCTTTAATCATATGACAATTTAATGGCATTGTCTAACGAATTTTGAGAGACTTGTCAATAAGATCACAGGATGCATAGACCTATAAGTACTATATATGCTTTGGAATTAATTCCTTGATACTCTGTCCCAAAAACACACTTTCGAAACACAGTTGCAGATCTCTATATGTCTTTACATTTGTTTTATACTACAAGATGAAGAAGAAAATGTAATCCTTAATGATGCAGTCACCTCCAAAACTTTACTCAATCTGTTAAAGAACCTAATACCAATCGTTAAGGGAACCTCTGATCGAAGGTTTATTTAAACTGATGACGGGTTCCCGAATAGCCTCTGGCATGTTGATTTTAAAAATGCCTTTGTCCACGATTTTTTAAGTGTTTCTTTAACATTACCTGGCTCCCTGCAGCAGCGTGTGGTGCTTAACACAATAAAGTGTGGCATAAGACATGTCCTTCTCTAACTTTAATGTTTATACTGTACCTTCTGTACATATTCAGGATATCAGGAGAGATAATATGTTACAACATAGATAGACATTTTTTCTTCAAAAACATATACTACTGTGTTCAGGGGCGTAGCTTATAAAATGCGGAACCCCATAGGCAAGCTTCTCCCCGGGAACACCTTTCCTTTGTTATCAATCACACAATTTTATATATACATTTTATATACTTATATACACACAAAAAGTTTCTGCACTCAAATATCACACTATTAGCGTACCATATATACTTAATATATAAACTAAAACCTATAATAGAGCTGAGCGCACATACTTACGAGCTGATGCTCGTTCGAGCATTAGCGTACTCGAAACTGCTTGTTGCTCGGTACGATACTTCCGCCGCTCAGAAACATGGCATCTCCCGCCGTTTTTCTTTTTGGCGGCCATAAACATAGCCAATCACAAGCCAAGAGACTTCTGCACTCCACCCAGCATGACGTGGTACCCTTCACCGTCGATGCAGTGTTGGCTGGCCAGATCAGTGACCCTGGGATAGACTGCCGCTGCCCGCGCTGGCTTCGTATCATTCTGTTTCTGGATGCCGCGAGGGAGAAGCGCTGCTGGTCAGGGAAAGCCGTTAGGGTGTTCTATTAGAATAGTGTTATGGCAGGAGTGATTCTACAGAAACCCAACAGCCTTCTTAGGCTTACAATACGTTATAATATTTCCCTTTTTTTTTTTTTGCTGTTGTGTGGGGCTTGCTGGCACTATATGCAGGCTATTACCAAACTGTGAGATTTGCTGGGAGACCTGCGACCTTGTGTTTAGCTCTATGTGACACGCATATCCACCTCAAACACCAAAGTGGACATTTATTAGGGGTTTGGAGTAGATTAAGGCTGAGTCTGCTGATTTTTTTTTTTTAGCTGTATTTTCATTTTATAGCTCAACCTCCTCTTGCAAAGCAGTTGCCCCCCTCATTGTAGGCTACAAAATACCATAGGAGAACCCCAACGGCTCATGAACCATCCAAAAATACGTGCTCTTATCCCACCCACATTCTGTAATAGAGTAAAGTAATATAAATGTTAAAGGGTCATAATGGATCCACTTCGTTCTGAGAAATTGGAACTATTAGGGCATACTATTTGTCATCGAATGTATTGTATTTGCTTCCCTGGGCCCCATAAAAGAGAAGCTTGCGTACATACTTGATAGTACAATCAAAAACCATCACTTTACATTTGCTTAGTAATGGGGGTTGACATTATTCCCTCTTTAATTACATATACCTGATATATCCATCCAACTGACACAGACAAGTAAATTGAAACATAATTGGCCGAATAAAGATTGTTACAGGGCAAAACAATTGTTGCGTTCCATACAAATACAAATACCCTGCCTACTTATAACACATTAACGTAAAACCAACCCAAAATAACCTATCTTCTATCTTCTAACGTAACCCGCGTCTGCCTGTATTGGAGTGGGGCAGCAAACGGGTTCATAGCTACAGGACTTATAGTAATGTGGAAATATTCTGTAGAATTGGTTTTAAGTCATGGGCTTAAAATTGGCTAAAAAACATTATTTGATATCCTTTGTTGACTGACATTTAATACTAAATTATAAATACTTTCCCTCGCTCAATCGTCAAGCTTGCATTTTCGAAGGCAATTATTATTATGATTATTATTATTATTATTACGGTTACTGGCCAGTACAGTCTTTTCTTCCTTTTTCTGAAAATCTCTGCATTGCCCCTAATGCTGCATCCTAAGTATAGAAACAGGTTTTTTACCTGAAATGTTTCCAGGCCTATAAAAAACAATATTTATCCATACAGTCAACATGTCCTCATAAAAGGTTAAAATGTATTATCTGATGCCAAACATAGGGACAAAAGCCAGAAGTACTTAAGGTACAGTGAACAAACATTGCCTTTTACTTGTAGGGTTAAGACGGAAATCCGGCCATTTATTTTTAATTGTTAAGAAAATTTAAATCAATGTTTTTGGAAACTACTTTTTTTCCCTCTAATTAAATCTATTCTGGTGACCCACTGTGGATTCCCAATCTTGACAGATAATTACCCACATCTTCTAATTACCACAGTATGCTTTGTTTCGTTTTACTATCTTCCAATTAATGTTTTGTGGCTCACAAAAAGACGTGTGTATATTCAGAAAACAAATTAAGAAAGGGTGTATGGGAAAAGTCTAGTTGTAGTTTTCCTGTTTGCCTAAATTAATATAGATTTCAAATTTAATCTTCATAGGGTTATGTATTCTTTAGAAAACAAATCCCTCTAGGCCTAGCCGATTTAATTTAATCGAATCGTTTTTGTTTTTTCTTGCTGTTATAACATTGCTATTTTGCACGTCATTTATGCATCCCATTTCATTAGGTATTAAATGTTAAACTCCATTGTCATGATTTATATCTGGGCATTTGCCTGAATATAATTTATAAATGACGCTTGCTAAGGATTGTGGTTTTTAGAACCCCCAACTCCTTCAGGACTATTCATCGGTCATAGACACATATAATTATTGTGTGGGTGCAGGATATTAAAGTGATTTCCAGGCTGTGAATAATTAGGCTCTGTACAAACCTGGCTACTTCTGCTGGGTTTGTTGTCCCTTGACATTATCATAATTCTATCTGTACCCTATCTTTTTTGCATGTTGCAACAATTTCTTTAAGGTACCATGACCAATAGTAGTGGAAATTTTCCCAGCATAATCGTGACTGGTCCTAATTGTAATGTTGAACTACATAGATTGGGTTTCCAGTTCCCCTTAGTTATAGGCAAATACAGTGTCAGTCTTCCTGGAAATACAGTATGATTGTGGTTTACATCCCCTTATTTATTGCTCAATATAGTGGCACATTTTCTATAACATTTTTTCTTTGAAACAAGGTTGGAATTTCCTCTCACTTATATGTGCAGTTTTTAATTGTTTCTTTCTACATATAGTTTATTAATGGTTCCCCCCTCATTTTGCATGGTCTGCCAGTTCTTATTCATCAAGTTCTAGAGTCTCAAGGAAAAACCTCATATTAGGCATTGGGGATCACCATCATCCCAGTATTGTAAAATGAAAATGGTACTCTCTCCAGTTTATATAAGTTCCTAGAAAATACAAATAGTGGGGGATTCATACCCCTCAGGGGTATAGCAAATAATAATAAATACCAACTATTGTTATTGGGGTTGTGGATATTGGTTGCTGGTTGGGTGCGTTGATGACTATTCCCCATTGTTGGGCTGCAGGTGACTATTGGTTACTGAGGGTCTGGTAGACTATGACTACTCAAGGGCTGATACTGTTGGTTACGAGAGGATGCGTGCTGTTGGTTACTGGCTGGATCCCTGGATTGTTAGGTCCTAGGGCGCGTGACTATTGGATATTGGGGGCTGGTAACTATTGGCTACTGGGTCTGTGTAGTATGGACTACTGGAGGCTCTTTGACTACACTCATACACGCGCCACTTTATTATGGTACACCATGCTAGTACGGTTGGACCCCCTTGCCTTCCGACTCTCCTCAATTCTCGTGGCATAGATTCAACAAGGTGCTGAAAGCATTCCCTCAGAGATTTTGTTCATATTGACATGATGGCAATCACACAGTTGTCCGCAAGATTTGTCGCTGCACATACAGATGCGAATCTCCCTTTCCACCACTCCCAAAGATGCTCTATTGGATTGAGATCTGGTGACTGTGAGCCATTTGACTACATGGAACTCATTGTCATTTCAAGAAACCAGTCTGAGATGATTCCAGCTTTATGACATGGCTCATTATCCTGCTGAAAGTCCCATCAATGTGGGTACATTGTGGTCATAAGAAGGATGGACACTGGTCAGCAACAATACTCAGTAGGCTGTGGTGTTGCAAACGATTCCAATTGTACCAAGGGGCCCAAAGCGGAGCCAAGAAAATATACCCCACACCATGACACCACTACCAGCCTGAACCGTTGATACAAGGCAGGATGGATCCATGCTTTCATGTTGTGCGCCAAATTCTGACCCTACCATCCGAATGTCGCAGCAGAAATCGAGACTCATCAGACCAGGCAACGTTTTTCCAATCTTCTACTGTCCAATTTCGATGAGCTTGTGCACAATTGTGCCTCAGTTTCCTGTCCTTAGCTGAAGGGTGGCACCCGTGTGGTCTTCTGCTGCTGTAAGCCCATCTGCCTCAAGTTACGACGTACTGTGCTTCAGAGATGCTCTCTGCCTACCTTGGTTGTAACGGGTGGCGATTTGATTCACTGTTGCCTTTCTACAGCTCGAACCAGTCTGCGCATTCCTCTGATTCCTCCTCTGCCTCTGGATCAACAGCATTTCCGCTCCACAGAACTGCCGCTCCTGGATGTTTTTTCTTTTTTTTTCGTGACCATTCTCTGTAAACCCTAGAGATGGTTGTGCATGAAATCCCGTAAAGAAATCAGCAGTTTCTTGAAAACTCAGCCAACAGCCCTTCTGGCACACAACACCATCCTTTTCAAAGGCACTCAAATCACCTTTCTTCCTCCCATACTGATGCTCGTTTTTGAAACTGCGGAGATGGTCTTGACCATGTCTACATGCCTAAATGCACGGAGTTGCCGCCTGTGATGGCTGATTAGAATAATTGTTAACAACGAGCAGTTGACAGTGTACCTAATAAAAAGTGGCCGATGAGTGTATTTCACTACCAGAAAGAAAAGATCTCCATTTTACTGCAATATACAGTGATAAAAATGGACCCCACTCTCCAGTGCTTAAAATAAGCTTTTAATGCGTGATTCATGACAAAAATCGTGTGAACAGGCCAATTGATTGTTTAAGAAATTCGCTCAATCTAGTAGAACACATTGAGTTCACCTCTATTTCACCTACACAAGCCAAACATCCCTGAAGTTTTGTGAGTAGTATGAGTCCAAAGATAGTACAGTTTGAAAAAAACAACAGAGTGGAAATCTTATTAAATATGTAATAAATATCTTATGTAATTTATATTGAAACATTCAAGTAGTAAATTTTGAATTCATTAATTCTTTGAACATTGTATTTTATAACATTATTTTGTATTCAATGTCAACATGACTATTTCATCTTTAAAAACTTTGCTAATATTTATAATGTTATCCAACCACACGGTATATTTTAACAGTATATGGTTTATCATTACGGATAATACAAGTTGCGGTACTTTATGCTATGACTTCATTGTCTGTCTCCATGATATGTCCAACTATAATGAAATATTGTAATGAAGCAGACTGGCATAACCACTGCGAGTTAAGCAAATTAAGGGCTTTCTTAATCACCCAATATTAAAGGCGCAGCAATGAAAATCACATAAATAAATAAAGATTATAACATTTTCCTCCTGCTGGGTGTCGGTAAACCTACTGTGTTAGTGCCCCTTATATTAAACAGATTACATTACTTGTATAGACATAACTGATCGTTTCATTGTAGTTTCTATAATTATATATATGCATATAAGTGTCATTTTTGTTTCTCCGATTTTCAGCAACTCATCCTTTTAAAAGAATTAATTATGATCAGATTAAGTGCAAACAATTATCTTACTAAACAAAACCCCCTTCCGCTATCATCACATTAGTTGTTGGACACAGACTAAGGGCCACCGTGTAGGACAGTTAAAGGTAGTCAGGAAAATCATAATTATATCAAATGTAGCTAAAATAATCTAACTAATATAAATACAGTTATAATTAGTAAAATATAACTAATAGTAATTAGTTTGTTATTTCTCTCTCCCTTAGCAGAAACTATGCTCCAGGCCCTTTAATCAGTCCATTGATTTTGTCATGGAGCAGACACAGGACAGAAGATGGCAACTGGTAACATGTCCACATCATATGTCCTGCACCTGCCTAGCCAATACATGTGATCATCACATGTTTGCGGTCGTTTACTTGCAGTGGGTTGGATGTCATGGAGAGAGTGGGGCCTATCACATTAGGGGGTCAAGCCATCATCATGAAAAGCCGAAAGCCTCAGATCCTTGCTGAGGGGTCAGTTTCATGGCGGAGAAAAGTGAACGGTGGTGTAAAGCAGGACAGATAAGATATGACAGTGGGATGGACAATAGTGATGCCATTTCTGGTGGTAGAAGGGACAGAGGGGTGTATTTACTGGGGGCTGCTGTTAGAAGTGGACTGGACAGAGGATGTATTACCATGGGACTGTATGTAGGAGGCTTTTAGGGCGTAGGGGGATGCACTTAATGTAACACTGATTGGAACAATTCAGGGACTGCTTTATATTACATTGTATGTTGTCCGGGTAATTTTTTTCAAACTGTTGCTTGTTGGTGGATTTAACGTTGTCTTAGATTTGAAAAACCATCTGCTACCTTTCCAATAACAGGTAATGCATCATATGAAGCTCAACTACATTAAGTTTCTACAGCTAGAGCTGCAATACAAGGACATACTGCCCCGACAGAAGGGATGAAAGTGGGTTTTTTTTTAGAGGTGACTATATTTTGGAAGGAGAGATGGTTTTTACATGGAGGGGGGCTGAATGTGATGTACATGGAGGCATGTATAGGCAGATTAGACTAGATTAGATAAATACTTGATCTCCAGGGGAAATCTTTTGCTTCAGTCATACCCACAAACAGAACATATAAAACCTACACTTAAGGCAACACTACAAAACAACACACATAAATCTTAAGATGGTATTCAAATGATTTTCAACAGCCAGCAAGTTCCTTATTATAAAGTGTAATAGCGAACGGGATAAAAGACCCACAATATCCCTCTGTGCAAATTTTCTTCTGAAGATATCTACCACTAAACAAGCTTTTCCTAGCATTCAAGGTCCAAAAAGTTCTATAATGCTGTTCGGAAAACGAAGGCTGTACCATATAAAAATGTTTCATATAAAAATTGCATTGCACGTACAATCAAACCCTTCTCTGGGCTAACACTGGCCCTTCTGATACCTCATCCATTTGGTAGTGTTTCCTAGTGCACATTCCTGAACTAAAACAACCAGAGCACAAAACCATCACCCTGAACATAACACTGTATTCAAAGAACATCCCAAAGTAATTTCCAAATATCAAACGACCTCAACTTTTGTAAGAAAAAAGATGAGACCGCCCTTTCCCAGTTAGATTTCCAATCAAGACTACTGTCAAAGATCAACCCAACCATCTCACCACATCTCTTATTGTGACAATAGTTTCTTATTGTCAGAATACAGCGCTATAATGTTATGTAAGTGAGCAAGAATCAAATGCTCTAAAATCTTCATGGCCATTTGGGCCAATGAAAGATTAGAGAATGTTAGATCAGAAAGCATTTTGCGTGGTTACTCTTTGTACACACATATTGCATTCGTTTAAGTGTATGGGTAGCAGCAGGACTACCATTGATAGTGGACGGAATGAGGGACAATAAGGGAAAGAAGACATACGATAGCTGTGTGGTTACCCTCACAGGACACACATAGAGAAGATCTGGTGATGGATGGCCTAATGAGGAACGAGAACTACAGTCCGAGACATGTAACCTGCATTAGGATCTCTCCTGTGTTTTTTTAGCTTCATGATATAGACGTTTATTTTTTGTGGTGTTTGGTGTAGGGTATGTAGAGTATGTAGGGGAAGACACTATTGCATTTCTTACACAACATTAAGATTAGATTGTGAGCCCCATTGGGGAGAGGCACTGATTCGGCAAGCTCTGTGCAGAACTTTGTAATCTGTGTGCGTCTATAGAAATAAGGATAAGGATTATTATTTTTTTAAGGTCCATATTACACAACCCTTGCGACACCCCTGAGCCTCGGCTACTAGCTCCAGCAAGTCCCATACCCCACCATATGCCTCACTCTTCCATCTCATAGCACAAGCGCTAGTCTATCCAGCAAGTCCGGCTGCTTTCCCTCCTCAGCCATGGCCACTTTCCCCCTCCACATGTAATTTGTTGGCATGCATCACATCAGCGCATGCCAACACAGCATCAGCAAACCTTATGATAAGGAGTTGAAGACTTAAAGGGGTTTTCTACCAAACAAGTTAGGACCCTATCCACAGAAAGAGCATATCCTTTAATGATTCACCATTAAAACTAAACGCACAATACAGAGTCATGACCTGAACAATACTCCCTCCACTCGTTCACATCTTGGTAGATCTGAAATACATGAATGTGCTTCTGATTCCCGGTTGGATGGGAGTATGCAGTGGCATCAGTCTCCCTAAATTGATACTAGCAGATGAATAGTTTAGTCTTCTAGGCTATTACGGCGTCCCCTCTTAAGAACACTCGACTTACATACAACCCCTAGTTACAACAAGGACCTCTGGATATGTGGTTAATTTATTGTACTTTAGTCTCTAGGCTACAATGATCAGCTGTAATAGTTGTCAAATGTTTCGTAATGAAGCTTTTAGTGTAATCCTGGTTCTTATGACAACCCCAATTTTTAAAATCCAATTGTACAGAGACCAAAAAAGTTCTGTCTGGGATTACAATGATAAAAAATACAGTTCCGACTAACACAAATTCAACTTAAGAACAAACCTACAGACCCTATCTGTATGTAACCCGGGGACTGCCTTTACATCCTATATTTCCTGCTCTATATGCTGACTAATTTTTCCTGATGGCAGAAATCTATGGACATGTAATTAAATGTGTTCACAAAACAAGATGTGGCCCCCAACCTAAGTTCCATGCACATGACCATTTTGGCACACACCCAGATACGGAGACACACTGGCCAGATCGGCTTTCTATGGAGAATGGCATGCTTGAGGATACTCATCCCTTCAACCCCCTGCACCCGGCTAGGCCTAGTACACAATGGTTTGCAGGGCGCCTAGGTCATATATTTATTATTTATTGATCACAGGGTTTAGCACATCACATCAGATCAAAAACTAAAAATATACAGTATGTGTCAAATATCTTTCAACTCTATCCAATGATAACAAACTCAGCAAACATTGATTTGACCTATACATGCACATCACATACAATCGGAAAATGGATGTTACAGTATTTTTCTAAAAGCTTCCAATGTTACCACATTAAAGCACTTAATGTAGAGCATTTTATATGTGAAACCATCTACAAAACCCCCATCTTCTGGGGGAGGAGACTTATTAATCATTTTCCTCGATGGTGAGGTAGGGGGCTCACATTATTCAATCGACTGAAGGAGACAAAAACTAGAAACTACTACGTCCACGACGTTGTCCTCAGGTTACGCCGATGTGTTTCTACACAAATCTCCCCACCCCTGGGGCTTAAAAAATACAGGGTACTTTAGTATTTTGATTAGTAGTATCTAATTTGATTTTTAGAATATTGTCACAAACTTTTTGTTTGTGTTGATGTGTATGCTCAGATATCCCCATTTTTGAACAATTTTTATACCCATTCAGATTTTTCGACATTACAGCAACCATCTGTCAATGGATTACTTGAATCATAGATTGTATTTCCCTGGAGGAATCCGAATCGGCACTGAAATGGGGTGTTCCCATTTTTCCCATTTAGATTATAAAGTTGTCCTCCTCACCCCCGGGAGCTAAGCTTGGTAATCACTGGATGAATTGGAAAAATATCTGACATTTTGTTTTTTTGATCCAACGTGTATTTCGCAAGATATTCCACTGTGCCAACCTTTTTGTCACACGCTTATATATGTTTGGTGTGCGTATATAGATATATATATATATATATATATATATATATATATATTGTCCCTAATGTTATTATACTTCCACGCGTGTAACAGGGAGTGTGATTAAGCCCCTTGCTCCTGCAAGACTCTGCCTGGTCTAGTAAATTTTCCAATATTTAAGTTTTTTTAATAAAAACGCCACTGAAAGGGAAAATATAACATATATAAAATATATAATATTTTAACTTTTTTAAGCCTTAAATAAACCATCTCAGTCTTGAAAAGTTACTGTCGGGATTTAATGCATACTATATGCTGCCTTTTTAATTACTATTTATTTTAGATAATGTGTGCTTAAGTGTGTTATGTATTGACTTAGTTTTTTAACCAGTTAATAACTATGGCACTTGTCAAATGTTATATATAAATAATCTGACATAAGCAACAGTATATCATTAACTGTAGTATGGTGGTTTAAACCAGGCATCATTGATGTGACAAGAACATCTATAACAAGGTTATTACTTTCCGCGGTGTTGTTCTTTATTTTCTTTCAGAAAACTTATGGTAAAGAAACATTATGAAATTTTTCCTACAAAAGTAGATAAAAACTAAGCATGGCTACTGAGATGTGTGCTTTATGGTTTTAGGGTTCTGACACCACCTAGTGCTCAAATCCAACAAATTCTTCATCTCGTCACACAGGTATCTATAGGTTGGTTGTATCACTATAATACATTAGTACAATAGATATAGACTATGCTTCCTCAAACCATTAAACATTACTGCACAATCTGCTTAAACAATCTATGCAAAATCATAATCCTGCTATTTGTAGAGTTATGGCGATGTATAATCGTATAACACATGTCTAATCTATGCCTATAAAGTAATAAGATGAAACATTGCAAAGGTTCCATTTCATCCACTCCCAGCAAAGTCTACTGCCTTCTTACAAACCATACTTAGTACGAATTCATAATGGTATTTGTTGCTACCATAATGAAATACTGAACCTATAATACATACAGTACTAATGCTGGTCTTGACTCCGCCACTTCATTCTTTGATGGAGATTATCAGATGCGTTGCTCTTGTGTGCCAGAGACAATAGAAGCCCCTCCAACTGCTAGTTGGGCATAGTTGTGCAAAATAGAAGGAAAATTCACAAAAACAGTAATAATTACAATGGGAAACTCAAATCAAATCAAAATCTGTTTTTATTTTCTCTTGGTCTAAGATAACAAACAACTACAGGTTGGGATGGGGGGTCTTTATAACCATCAGTCCCCAAGTAGCCTCTCCTCAACTCTCCCATGGGAATAAATGGGCTTTCCATCCGTGGCTCTAGGACACTCTAAATGCAGAGAATAACTACAAACGTTATGGCTTCTTTAGCCTGCTGGGCACAGTAAACACATACAACCGCTATCCAGCATAAACCAAATCCACCAACCACATTTCGATTATCCCTAAACGGAGTGCAGTGGTTAGTAACTAACCTTCTGTTATCCTGACAAGAGAAACTTTTGCATGTAATATCTTGAATATGTTTGCAATTTACATTAGATAAAAAGAGCAATAAAATGTTTCCTTCAAAAGATTGAATCTTAAAACGTTTAAACATTTTAGAGGATTTAGGGGCGAGTCATTTTTGGTCTGGGGTAAGAAAAAATATATGTAAAACAAAAAGGCTCATACGGCTATCCTCGTGCCTTGAAGTATTTTAATATAGTTTCCCATCTGATATCGGAGCTCCATTATATAGTCTAACTAGAAGATTATGTGGTATTTGTGTGAGGGTGTGAGGTCACATATCCACTAGCGCGTTGCGTTCCTAACACAACGCAAGCGATCATGGAGGCCGGGGCTCGGATCAATCTATATACCCAGAAACACATGCGATTGGCAACCAAAATTGGTGTTTTCCTTTAAAAAAGGAACCTAACCACTTGTAGTGGCAGGTTTCCGATGGAAATACCGGGCACCATTCAGGGTGAGTCTGTGCCGGAGCTTATTTTGTTAGTGTTTTAAAACACTTTTTAACGCTCTAAGCCGCGCGGCAGGTACGCGCTTGGCGCTTACCGTGCGCGACGCTACATAGGAAGTGAATGAGAGCCGTCGTGCACGTAAGCGTCGAGTGCGTACCTGCCTGCGCGGCTAAGCTTTTAAAAAGTGTTTTTAAACCGTCATACGCGGTTTTAAAACAACTAACTAAATAAGCCCGGCACAGCTCACCTGGTGGTGCCGGTATTTCCATCGGAAACCTCCACTACAAGTGGTAGGTTTCCTTTAAATAATACAAGACACCGGGTGCTGGTTACCGATTGCATTTGTTTTTACTGGAAACAGAACAGAACACTAGCGGAACATATGACTGCACCTGAGGGTATTTTCTATGCACAAATATTGGTTCATATAGGGATGCTCTAACTTTGTAAAAAGAACAGTCTGTTTTAAACTACAGTATATGGCAGTCGTAACCTTTTTTGGTAACTTACTCATGGTAATATCATATATTATCACAATTTTGGTCAGCAAAGTGATGTCAAGTTTGTTATTGTTTTTGAAAACAGTGTTCTTGTGTAGATTAGGCGTTTGTTAACATCAACCCTCATTGGCTTCATTAAATTATGAACATTACAGAGACCAAAAGATTTCAAGACTATCCATGAGCTTCTGTTTCTTTGATTGTAATTGTATCGGAGAAATACGTCAAAATGTTTCAGTTAATTTGTCCATGACTTTTGAGTGGAATTGTTAATCGAGATGTGATTGTGATTATGACCATACTAATATCCACATACTAAACAATCAATTGCATATGTTATTCATTTTCTAATTATAAACCGGATTATTTACCTTTTTAGGAAATATTTAGGGTTCTTATTTTCAATCATTACAGTAAAAATTCTGGCACCATCCCGCAGCCCATATACCAAACTGTAAATCAGAATAAAAATTTTTTCGTTCAAGTGATGGATTTTCTTCTACGTCTTTTCTTTGCTTTTAAAAACTCTCTTTACTTTACAAACAGTGATGTATTCTGTTCAGCAGCTGTAGATGAAGACATGGACACACAGAATAGAAGTGAGGACAATGCTTGTGTCATTTTCTCCTCTATTATTTAAATTAAATCATTTTGAAGTTTCCAAGTTTTCTTCCATTTTTGTATTTATGAGCTTAACTTTAGTGGGTTAGGGTTGGCTAAATGCTTAAATTACAGAGAACACTTGCTAAGTTAGAATATGACCCGACCATGCCCATACCATAATAAGGTTTGAATACAGGTCGGTAGGAAATGAGTAGTAGCACTGATGATTTATATGTTTGAGTTTGAAAGAACCGTGGCCTCCATTTATAAGCTCATGCACCAGTTTCAGGATTTCTGCACATTCATTTCAGTGCAAATTGCTTGCACACGTACTTTATAAGTGTCCGTGATACATTTGTGTCGCAGCTGCCCGACGCAGGCTTCCAATGCACAACCGGACCATCGCCATAGTTTCATGCAGTGTCTATGTTAAATGAGACACCAAAAAAAATGATGGACTTATAGGTGCAGTGTAGGGGCGCTGATTCATGAGACTATGGGAAGGTTTTACTTACCGACTACGGCCCATTTGCGATCCAGCGGCGCGTTCTCTGCGGTGGATTCGGGTCTTCCGCGATTCACTAAGGCGTTCCTCCGACGTCCCCAGGTGTCACCGCTGGCGCTGAAGAGCATCGGAACGCACTGGAGTTCACCGAGCCACAACACTTTTTTTTTAAATGCGGAGTTTCTCCGAATCGTCGGGTTAATTGTTCGGTTCAGACGCCCCCGATTTCCACGCATGCCGGCGCGAAGCGCACAATCTGATCGTGTGCGCCAAAACCCAGGCAAATACAGAAAAATCGGTTGCAAATCGGAAAAAATCTCCGGTAACACGTAGGAGAACCGTGATGGGGCCCTTAGTAATGACCCCCTATGTACACACACTCATGAATCTGGGCACACAACACCACCCCAATCACAGGCAAACTGCACTGTTTTTTGATAAATATGGGCCTATATTTTTAATCACGATTTTACACAACTTAGAAAATCGGATTACTAAAAACTTCACTGATCATTCATGATTGTTATGCTACTTACAAATTCGCCATACATGTAGTTAACTGCATCATGTAAAGATAATGCCCTGCTCAAGTGGTTGCTATAGCTGCTTTGGTTCTAAATAACTGAACTCTGGGCCAGGGGTCAAAGTATGAAAGGAAGCTTTGAAAAGATTATCTCCCACAATGGTATCAATGAAGACCACAAACTCCTCACACCAAATAATCTCTTACAACTACGATCTAAGAAAGAAGTACAAATTCAGGCTATTTTTTGTGTAAGTGGTGTTCCTCTTCTTTCTGAGGTCGTGCTGCCTGTAGCAAAAGGCTCAACTCACTCATAGCTGAGGCCCCCTCTAACTATGTCCCCTTGTGCCAGGGCTAAATCAACAGTCTTCATCAGTCCTTTATGAGCAACTGCATTGCATGGGAAGCTGCCACAAGTGTCTACAGTGTAGTGAACTGAATGATCATCTCCTTGTCAAAACAAAAATTCATAAAATACAGTACAACAAAGTGTCATAGTGCAATGATATAATCTCACGACAATTGTTTTTAGACATATAACTTGTAATGTCAAAAGGCATACACGTTTGGTATCATTGTAAGTGTGCAAGGTGGAGATGTTCTTTTTTTTTGTTAAATAATTAATAGGCGGTCCCTCACTAGGACACCCTACTTACAGATGACCCCCAGTCAAGACTGGACCTAATCGCCCAATATAACCTCTGCTGAAGCTCTCTGGTGCTTACATTAGTTCCAGGCAACCAATGATCAGCTGACAAGATTTCTGTAATGAAGATTTATTGATAATCCTTGTTCTCATTACAGCAAAATTTTGAAACTCCACATTGTCAATGGGACAAAAAAAAATATTTGCTGGATCTACAATTACAAAATATACAGTTCGACTTAGATCAACTTAAGAACTGTATCAGCAGATAAAGTAAGTATAAAACAAAATTCATTTTTAAAGTGTACAATAGTGTGAAACGGACGCGGGTTATGCGAGAATTTGAGTTCGGGGCCCCTGAACCCAAACCCCACTTTAGTCAGTTCAGGTTCATTACCACCCATCCTTTAAATCCATGATTGTTGCTGCCAGCTATCCGATGGATAACTGATTAATGCCCCCAGAAAATCCGCCATTTTGTGCCAAATTTTGCTGAGGATCATTGCTCCCTATGCATCATGTTGATCCTTGACAAAATTATGGTTCACACATAGCTACCAGCCATTTAAACTGCTGCCAGGACTTTAAGGTCGATCCTTCCCTAATTACAATGGGGCACATTTACTAAGGGTCCGCACCGTATTTCCTTCGGGTTGCCCACTTTTTCTGGGTTGCGGCGCATTTAACTGTCCGTCTGATTCGGACTAAGCACAGATTTAAAATTCTAATTGGTTCGCCAGACATGCACTCATAGACACTGGAAGAAGATGGTGAACTCCGCCGACCTCAGCGGGGAACGACACTGCAGGATATCGGTTGCAGGATCTTAGGAATCGTGCGGACTTATCCTTGGTCGGACAACCACCTCGGAGATAGGAGCGGGTAATTAAAAGTGCCCCAATGTGTCACTCCAAAGTGAAATTTGGCTGTGACATTTAGGCAAAATCAGAAGATCTTGAAAGGTTGAAAAAAACTGTGAAAAATATAAAACTAAAATATATAACTTTGGTGTCTCCTAAAGAATAAGAGGATAAATTGCAACTCCATTCTATTTTGTGACTAAGGACCTACTTTGGTTTGGCTGGGTTTAGCTTTCCTCAGAATTAACACTAGTGTATTGTACAATTACATTTCTCAGGGCCAAAATCGAATCCGAATCTTTTAAATAATGGTCGCTTTCATTCATCCCACCCATCATTGAGTCCCGTAATTGAATCCACAATATAAATCACAAAAAAATAAACAAATGATTTATGATGCTTAACGCAGTTCCTGGTTCTGTGGCGTCACCCGCTCTCACACGTACGTGGGGGGGGGGGCGCAAATGATGGTGTTGGGGAATTGCAAGGTGACACCTACCGCGCTGACATTCCAGGGCCATGTTTGTTGGTCCTGGAATGTCGATCGCTGCCACAAAGCCAGTCACTACAGACTGGCCAGTGACAGTTGATCTCAGTCATGACAGATCATGTCAGGACAGATCCCCCCACCCGCTCTCCAACAATACCTTTCTGCATTTGGTGGTTGTTGAGAGAGATAAGTGATCTGTCCTGTAGTTTATGATACACAATCACTATTACCAAACCCAGGTATAGTAGCCACATGTGTGTGTGGAGGAGGGAGTAGTACACGCAATTTGAGAACTTGGTGTTTTAAAAAACTATAAAACTTCTAAATTCATAAAAGTGATGCAACATGGTTCGGACTGATTAATTAAATGTTCAAAAAAATTAGTTGAAGTCTTCTCCCAAAACAAACCTCTGCTCAGCCCGCTAATCCTTTCCACGTAATTTTAAAAATGCAATTAAGAATTAATTATAGAATTTAATGTGACACATAACTTTATAGCTAATATTTACACAAGTGATACCCATGCCTTCCTCAGTCCACAGAGCTGTGACATTTTCACCTTCCTGTAGTCTTTTATGTATGGATAATATAGCGTAATTGGTATTGGTGTATAATTAAAATGATGTACAATAGGGATTGATGAGGTGACATGAACCTATTTCAATTATCTGTGTACCTTAGTACAAGATCAGCATGTACCTGCAACAGAGTGAATATATTACTATGTTCTATATGTATCTCTTGCTGGGCATATAATTAATCCTTTCAGCTGTAATCCCTGAGAATGGGCTAAAACAAAATTGCTCTCTTGATTACACATCCGGTACAACAATGAAATGTTTTCTCTCCAACATATTTTTCCTTCTTTTATATAATCGCTGAGTCTGTTTGGGAATCCCTTTCACAACAAAACATAAACCAAATAATATTCTGTCTTGATTACATTTTCGGTAAACATTTGTGCTTATTAGATTAGATTGGAACAATTTCCACCCAATCTCTGGAGTAAAAGTGAAGCTGACATTGAACAAAACACTTTGGAAATATCGTGTCTGTGAGCCTGGCCGGAGACACAAAATAATGGATCAAGTTGGTGCTTATATTATACTAACCCAATAGTCAAGTGCTTGCAGATAGATTAATTACAGCATTTCTACATGAAGTCTTTCGTAATAATATAACTTAAGGATATGGCCAGTTTTGGGCTTCATGTTAGTAGCCGTAGGTGTCGGGGGACTTGTTTTTGTAATGTAAAATTTTTAGAGCCTATAATCTGTCCATTTTTTATTTTATTTATTATTTTTTTTAAATTTCTTCTTAAACAACATGTTTCTTTTATTTGTCAATTACGAGGTTACCTAAACTTATAACCACTCTGCCATTGCCATATGGCCATAGACCGAAGGTCTGGAGCAATCATTGAGACTCTGTGAATATATGAGGTGTAAAAAGCTGTAACATAATAATAATTTATTTATTTATATACTGCACACAGATTCTGCAGCGCTGTACAGAGCTTGCCAGTCAGTAAATGTTCCCATGGATCTCACAATCTAATCACCTAACGGTATGTTTTAAAGTGTGGGAGGAAACTGGAGGACCCGTAGGAAACCCACCAAACATGGAGAAACATACAGACTCTTTTCAGATGTTGACCTAGATGGATCCTGCCCACCTTAGGTGATAACGCCTGTGGGGGAGGAATGCAACAGCATTGCATACAACCCCAGCCTCCTCTGTAATATATTCTGGAGGAACCCATTGTTGTAAATGTCCATATAAGGATAGTGACAATGATTGGGGAACCCTCAGAAGATCAGCATCAGCCAATCAACAGCAAATGCCGAAAACAGTGGGATACTTCTAACTCTCTGCTGTAAGGAAACATTGGGAATTCTTATTATTTCTTTATTTATATAGCCCATATATATGTTTTGGTGTGTTGGAGGAAACCAGAGGACCTGGAGGAACCCGATTACACAGACAGAGTTAGTGCACCCAGAGATTTGCCAAATCGGTCACGTCCCCAATGTGGCTCAGAATCTGATCAACCTACTAGTATGTTTTGGAGTGTGGGAGGAAACGGGAGGACCCAGAGAAACCCATGCAAACATGGAGAAACATACAAACTCTTTTCAGATGTTGACCCTGAGACTGAACCCAGGTCCCCATGTGCTGCAAGGCTTTAATGCTAACCACTAACCACCGTCAGATATATGCCATTAAACAGTTTTTTATACAGCTATTTAAGGACATGTTCTGTTGTACTGTTGACCTGGTAAACTATTGTTTGGACCAATACTTAACCATCTCCCTATACAAGGAATAACCATAGGCAATGTGCTGTATTTTGACTTCTACATGTCTCTGTATTGCTTCCAAGTGGTGAACGATATGTTGCTTTGGAATTGTGTGGTCAGACAAAAAGATATCTATGAGACATTTTAATGTAGTGAGGGACAGAGGGTTACATAAAATGTCTATTTTAAGAATATATCACCATTGTGACAACACTATATGTACTGTACTTCTCAAGAATACAGATTGTTTTTTGCAAGTATCGTGGAACTTTCCTATTACAAAATAACAGAATTGTACAACAAAGAAAATGACTATAAAGTTGTATGTAGATTCATTTAACAATACTAATTTAGAGGTAAACTCCTGGGTAATTCCGGAGCAATAAAGACACAGTAAAGCTTATTTTATCTACAATGTTGATAAAGCAAACTTTGGTTTTTTAACAACTGGAGGCTGAGTTCTCTTGTAGAGGGATGAAACATGTTACCATTTGGATTTCACCTTTCTAATTGAAGTTGTCCATATCATGAATTATGTTGGTTACCATGGTCTGCCCTATAGAGATTGAAGGCCCCTGCAGGTCTCAGTTTTAAAATACATCATACAGCAGCCTACCACAACACAATACAAGCAGCCTACCCCACAATAATACATAACAAACAAGTGATGTACATAGATATAAGAATAGAATTTCCCCAAATTTTATTGTCACTACTGCCTAGTTAATATAGAGAAACCTCAAAACAATACACAGAACCCCATAATTTACATACAGGAACTCTTTCACAAATTCATGTACAGCAGAACCCACTAATTTATTTTTCAGTACCACTAATGAATATATTCATGTATAGTCCCACATATAAATAAATTTATAGAAGTTTATATATATATATATATATTATCTATATATATATATATCTTATTAGATATATTACAGCCCCATATATAATAATAATAATATTAATAATAATTTTCTTTATTATTATGGGAGGAAAGCGGAATACCCCGGAGGAAACCCGCAAACACGGAGAGACATACAAACTCTTTGCAGATGTGACCTGGGTGGGACGCCGGTGGGACTCAAACCCAACGCTGCAAGGCAAAAGTGCTACCCATTCAGCCACAGTGCTGCCCCTTAATTATTTTTTTATATACGGATCCCCCCCTAACCAACCACTTCTGTTAATTTAGAACCGCTCCCTATGTAAATTTCCAAAGAACCATTATTTTGTTATTAAAAACATAATAATCTCATCTTTCAGATCCCATCCAGCTTTTGATTCTCCACCGTGGGCCACTAAAGCCCCTGCGCTGGTTTTCTTTTAGATATGGAACATTCTTTCTAGTGCAAACTCCTGGCACATGTATTTAATAAGTGTCCGCACACCATAAGTGTCCCACACAACTCTTTTGTGTCGGATATGGTACAGCCACAACACAAAAGAGTTGTGTGGGACACATATGTGATGCAGACACTTATTAAACACAAACCTCTGCACTAAAAGGTGCACAGTTGAACCTTGCAACACGTTTATCATGCAGTGTCCAACAGTAATGTTCGCAAGCCCTAAGTTAAAGTTGCACCATAAAAAAATTGATGCACTCGGTGCACACTGTCGGAGTATTGCAGAGAGTACCAAGTTCATGAAGACCATACGCCACAATTCATGAATCTGGAGAGCTTTGCACACTCCACAGGTTTTTTATAAATGTGGGCTAGTATGTTTAAAATCTTACAATCTTCCAATTTTCGTAGTTAATCATATCAATCACACTTTTGTGCTCATACTGACATACTTTTATAGGAGCCAGTGCTATAGTGAAGAAGAGGGTATTCATTGATTTATTCAAAGGGTTATCATGATCTTGTTCTGGATATAATGGGGCACATTTACTTACCCGGTCCCTCGGAGTTCCCGAAAGTGCATTGTCCGTCCGGAATGCACTGTACCGTGATTCACTTAGATCGTGCGCCGATTTCCTGCATCTGTCGCTTCCCCGCTCAGGTCTGCTGGAGTTGACCACCTTCCTCTCGGTGCATGTAAGTACTCGGCTTGCGACACAATTTTGAAGTTAAAATCCGCGGCTTGTCCGAATCCGTCAGATCGTCCGATTGCCCACCCTCGATTTGTGTCGCATGAAAGCCGGCGCCAAAATCCGATCGCGTGCACCAAAAACCCCTTTTAAATCCCTGTCCCAGCGGCACAAAATGGAAATTGTCAGGATGTCCGGCAAAAGTGCGATCCGTGAGGCCCTAAGTAAATGAGCCCCAGTATTGCATATCTTGTAGTCTGAAGTAGATATATTGGAAGGGTTAATAACCAAGAAATAAAGATCCTGAATGCAGGTTTCCTCAGCCAAAATGAGTAATAATGTATATTTATTGGATAGTACTTTGCAAAATGAGTTCTTCTTATTGTTCTAGACTTGTAGTCCTATATTAGACTCTTCTAGCGCCTTGCTGTTTTGTCACAATACTGCAACGTTGTTTACTTTAGCTTCTTCACAAAAGATAATCCAACAAAATTACATTAATTATAAACCAATATGCTCTGTTCAATTCCCCAGCGAATCCAACCTGGCAATGAGCATCTGCTCTCCTTTTCTGCGCTTGGGTTTGGAGAACACGATTCACAACATTGCTCAATGTATAATTAACAGTAAAATTAAAGATGCACAAACCCTTCTAGCAGGCTTCTTAACCCACATTATGCCAGAGGGGTCTACAACCTGTTGCCAAGGACACCTAGGGATTTTTTCCAATATTTTCTCCGGATTAAAGTACAGTATTAGAAACTGGGCCTACACATCGTGAAAGTTTTTCCTTTGAAAGTAGTTTAAAAATATTCTCAATGAGTATGGAAGCCCCCATTCACATGAAGCCATCGATTGTGTAAAGCCATCTAACTATCTCATTAGTATAATGGACTTCCGAGGAAGGTGGAATGTTACATCAACATCTTACCTTTTAGTTCTAAGGCAGAAAAAAGTTGTCACCAAAGCCGTATGGGCTGATTCCCCTGTCTCAACTCAAGAAGATATGGCAGAGCAGGAAGGAATATTATAGCTGATGAGTATTTGACCTTCTATTGAATGTATATGGGCAGGGCTGGATAAAGTTATATAACAACTTTCTCAGCTCCACAACTCCTCAGCTGCGTTTAGGCTGTTCCTGCTCTATAACGTGCAGCAGATAGGACAGTGGGGCAAATTTACTTACCCGGTCCATTCACGATCCAGCGGCGCATTCTCTGCGGAGGATTCGGGTTCTGCCGGGATTCACTAGTAGTTCCTCCGACGTCCAGGTGTCACTGCTGCGCTGAAGTTCATCGGAGTTCACTGGAGTTCACCGTCCTATCCATCGGGTTTTCGTTCGCCCACGCCCCCAATTTCCGTCGTGTGGTTGTGCCACAATCAGATCGCGTTTGCCAAAATCCCGTGGCAATTCAGGGAAAATCGGCACAAATCGGAAATTTTCGGATAACCCGTCGGAAAAACGCGATTCGGCCCTTAGTAAATAACCCCCAATATGTACAATCTTCTTAATCATGTTTCTACCATATATGCTTGATAAGTTAACCGCATTCATAGACATATATGGGCAGGTGGTAGCATTCTTTGTGCATCAGTCTGCCCAGTATATGTTGCATATTGTGGGTAACACAGGATGGAAAGATGAAGAAATCTCTTTCTTTTCACCCTGCTTCCTCCTTCTTGGTAACATATATGCTCACAGAGGTCATGGGAGCCTATGGGAGATGGATGAAACTGTATTACAAAAACCCCCCGGCCTCCACTGAGCATATTCTCAGGTAGGTCACCAGTGATGTTATTATCCATATAAGGACTATTCTCCTCCTTACACTTCCAGGAGGGAGGGTAGAAACAGGGCAAAATTTCCCACTGTGTGTGTGGGACATACATCCTTACCCTGTATTGTCATTGTACTTTGGGAATCCACCTGACGTACCCTTGAAACGGACGGTTACGATGTGTTGGGAACCTAGCCTTACATGCTTACAAAAGTATATCATTCAGCATTCTTGACTGATATTATGAATCATGTAACACAGCCAGTGATTCCAGGTCAGTGCCAGTGAGGATTTAGCCTGTGAATCCTAGATATTGTATGCCAGGAATCATAGTATATAATATACCGTTCACAGAGCACCATGCTGCTTTAGGCAGAAGACATTCTATAGACTACAAAGACATTGTCAAGTTTTTGCTATACAAGAAGTTTTTACTTTTTCATTTTAATAATGTGGCAAGACATTACAAAATAAGGTGTGAACGGAACATCTGGCGATGATTAATGCTGCCTAGATCTTTGTCTGCAGAAATCCTTAGTATTCAGTGACCAGTGACTCCATCAAAAGGTAAAGAGGAAATGTAACTAATGGCAGCAGTAAAGAATCAGTGTAAACCATTTCCATTCAATACCAACAGGTGAGCGCTTAGTCGGTCTTATTAAAACACCAAAATCTGTAGAAGAACACAAGGCCTTTATGAGTCCTGGAGATTAACCTCTGATTACATATTCCGACTTGTCTTATTTACCATTAACATGTTTTCAATCTTCTCCCACTCATCCACTTATTTTATCTTTTAAATGGCCTTCACCTCAATGCAAAATAGATTGAGGTGTAACATCTTAATAGGTTTCTATGGAAACAGGTGTGACATCAAAGATACTTCTAACGTTGGATCACCACGCTTTGTTCTGTATTAGGGACACAGATTGGACATTCTCCTTAGATAGATCCACATTCCTTTCAGCCAGAACAAAACAGGAACATACATTATCCAATGGAAATATGTTTTTTTTCACATTGTAGCTTCAGTGAGTGCATCCATCCATGGAAAAATGGCTGCTATTATCTTCTTAATTATTATTATTGCTGAAGATGCTGCCCTCCACAGACAAGGTTGTCGGTCTAAGATCCAATCGGCATTTGGTTTAGCCTTGAAAGGGGTTTACCCTGGCATTGTTCTTTGTTCCAGCTAGTGTAAGAATAATTTGTAAATTGATGCTAAAAGGTAAGACTGGAATGTGTTATAAATGATGCTGAGAAATTGCAGATTAATAAAACATTACAGGAATAATAGAAAACTGAGCGTCCTCTAAGAGCAATTCTTTAGGTCTGCCACTGCTGTTTACAGCAATCACACCACAATAGACGATTTAGGTTTCTCTACAGTATAGGTTTGTTGTACTGGTAAGTGAAATTAGAAGTTGAACCTCAAGAAAAAGATTTTAAAAGTTTCCAAATATATAAACTTATTAGCTGTAGCCCACGGTGTTGCCCATGATAGAAAATAACCATCTCTAGCTATCTATCGCTATCTATCTTTATATCTATCTATAAATCAGTCTCTATCTATCTATGTATATGTATCTCTATCTATGTACACAACTGCGCAAAGGTTTGGGGTCACTTTGAAATGTCTTTATTTTTTAAAGAAAAGCACTTTTCTTTCAAAGAAGCTAACATTAAATGAATCAAAAATACAGTCTGTACATTGCTTACGTAATTTAAATGAATATTCTAACTCTGAACGTCTGGTTTTTAATGCAATACCTACATAGGTGTGTATATAGGCCCATTTCCAACAACCACCACACCCGTGGTTTAATGGTACATTTGGGCTCATTTACTAAGGGTGTGTCGGACGCATTTTCGTCGGGTTTCCCTACAATTTCTGTTGTGCGCAGAATTGCCCTGGGATTTTGGCGCATGCGATCGGATTTTGGCGCATTGGCATCTCACTTGTGGATCATTTCGCCTGATCTGCGGAAATGCATTTAACACCCATTTAACACCCGTGATGGACATTTTGAAAACTTAGTGATGCCATTCGGACTCTGTGAATTACATTTTAAGGGAACTTCTGCATACCTGTGTCGGGGTCTACCTGGATGAAATCTTGGTGTATTCTCCAGACCTAGAGACCCATCAATCACACATACATCAAGGTCTTGGCCGGATACGGGCTAATTATCTCTACGCCAACCTTGAGAAATGTCTGTTTCACAAAAGCAGCTTACCATTCCTCGGCTACATAATCTCACACAGAGGCCTCCAGATTGATCCTGATAAACTGTCTGCAGTTCTTCAGTGGCCACGCCCAGGAGGTCTACGAGCCATACAGAGGTTCCTGGGTTTTGTGAACTAATTTATACCGCATTTTTCCACTTTGGTGTCTCCCATCATGGCACTTACCAAGAAAGGTGCCAATCCCTGTGCTTGGGCCCCTGCGGCTGAAGAAGCCTTCTCCAGGTTGAAGTCTGCCTTTGCCTTGGCTCCTGTTCTCACTAGGCCAGACTCTGAGAAATCGTTTCATCTTGAGGTGGATGCATCTTCCGTGGGAGCTGGAGCATGCCTCACCCAGAAAGGGCCTAAGAGCTGAACTCTCACATAGTTTCTTTTCAAGGACTTTTTTTTCCGGAAGGAGAAATTACTCTATTGGTGACAGAGAACTTTCAACCATGAAACTTGCTCTGGAGCAGTGGTGGTATCTATTGGAGGGAGCTCTCCATCCCGTTTGTGTCTACACAGACCACAAGAACTTACTGCACCTCCAGACAGCCCAGCACCTGAATCCCAGGCAAGCCGGTTGGTCGTTGTTCCTCTCATGCTTCAACCTATTCATCCACTTCCGTCCTGCGAAAAAGAATGTCAAGGCTGATGCCCTGTCCCGTGCTTTGGATGTCATTGGAGAGGAGCCAGTTCCTCGGCATATCATCTCTCCTGAACAATTTGTAGTTGCAGCTCCAGTGGATCTTCGCCAGCTACCTCCTGGCAAGCTCAGTAGGCTGGGCACCCAGGAGTGCAACTTTCCGTGGCCCTCATCACTCGCTACTACTGCCAGATCTGGACAGAGAAGTCCAGGATTTAGTGCGATCCTTCTCCTCCTGTGCCCGTAACAAAGCCTCTTGTCTCAAACCGGCTGGACTGTTACTTCGGTTGCCAATACCCAGTCACCCATGGTCTCACGTGGCTATGGACTTTGTCACTAATCTTCCTCTCTCCTCTGGCAATACTGTCATCTGGGTGGTGATGGACCGGTTTTCCAAGATGTCCCATTTTGTTCCCCTTCCAGGTCTTCCGTCTTCTCCACAGCTTGCCAGTTTTTTTTTCCAGCATATCTTCCAGCTGCATGGACTTCAGCAGCATATCATGTCTGACTGTTTGTGTCTGGCGCTCCTTGTGTAACTAGTAGCAATCTGGACTATTCCAGTTAGGAAAGGTAGACTGCAAACTCCACCTTCCTCCATCTATGAGCATCCCAAACTTCTTTCATGTCTCCCTCCTGAAGCCTGTGGCCTTGAACTGCTTCTCTCAACATTCTCCTCCTCCTGCTCCTGAGGCTGACTACTGATTTCCACGAAGATAAGGAGGTGTTGGACATGAAGACTGTGAGGGATAAGCGATTCTTCCTTGTAGACTGAGCAGAGATCCTGGGAGCCCAAAGTCGAAGTCTCCTCCAGCGGTTTCTTGGGACCAAGAAGAGGGGGAGGCTGAAGGGGGGTTACTGTCACAGGTGCCTCCGCGATCCATGTCACGGGCCCCTCTCCATGGTGTGGTGCCCCCCGGCCCTCTACACGATCCTGCTCCCACCCCGGCTAGGCCCCACGTGTATCCCACACTCGAAGATTCGAAGATTGGCGCTGGCCACTTCCAGGTTTTCCATAAAGACTGGCAGCTCCCAATATTCCCCACAAGAAACTTTGCACTCATTAGCCTTAGAGAAAGCTTCCTTGCTGTTCCTGTGACCTTCCTAGTTCCCGATCCCACTCTGCCTAGAACTCCTGTTGTGTCCTCAGACGTGACCCTGCATCTCTGCCGCCAGCCCTTACATCGTGCCTGTACCTGACCTCAAGCCTTAACGCTGATTCTGTAGCTTGACCTTGGCTGCCACTGTGGGCTAGTCACCTCTGTATAACAACCTGGTGGCACCCTGCCGCAGCAAGACCATCCTGCTTTGCCTAAGACCAGGTGTCACTTAGATTTCGGTCCCAGGTGTTGTCTAGTACCATCTCCTGCTGTGGTCCAGGAGGTTCACTGACCCTGAACCTCCTGGACCACAACCTTTCTGAACCCAGAAATTTCATCTCTGCGTCATGTAAGGTGAGTCCGGGTGTAGAGAGGGCCTCCAGGGCTGTAGCCAGCTCATTGATGTAGATGTTGAAAAGCATTAGACTTAGACTGCAGCCCTGTCTGACTCCTCGACTGGAAGTAGGCTGTTCTACTTCCGTTTAACTTCACGCTGCAGGTGTTCTCGTTGTAGGAGCACTGTATAGAGAGGGTCTCTAGCTGTATGTCTGTCTATCTGTATATCTGTCTATCTTTCTGTATGTCTATCTATTACTTCACATCTTACCGCACACTTAAGCTGTCTTATACGTATATGCCTATAGTAACCAATCAAATCTCAGAGGTCATATTAATGAGCATTGGCAAAATAGAAACTGAGCTGTGATTGGTTGTGAGAAGCTGAGCTGTGATTGGTTGCTGCAGCAGCAGCTCCTCTATATGGCAGTTAATAAGTGTACTTTGGAAAGTGGGGTGAAAATTTCACCAACTATGTGGTGATTGTAAACACACCATGAAGATTCCTTTAGCGGACATACATACATACACTCAGCTTTATATATTAGATTTTATTCTTTTGCTTCATCTGTATTTATTGGCAACAGAAGTCAGCATCATGCCCTGGTCATAGATCACCATCATAGCCTCCTTATACACAATTAAGGCATATAAATACTTACATGCAGTATTTTGGCAGAAATGTCCACATTGTATAAAATAAAGTAAAAGTATACTCAAACCCTATACATGGAATAATCAATCCTGATTGACCACAGTGTGGCTTGGATACCACTACTAGCTTACATTCCTTATTTGTGGTGTTCCCAGACCTAAAACATGTTTAATATTTTATAACGTCAAAGCACAGTGGTTCAATGGTTGGTACCTTCTTATTTTTAGGTTT
This sequence comes from Engystomops pustulosus, assembly GCA_019512145.1. Taxonomy (NCBI): domain Eukaryota; kingdom Metazoa; phylum Chordata; class Amphibia; order Anura; family Leptodactylidae; genus Engystomops; species Engystomops pustulosus. The sequence goes on along the minus strand of CM033648.1, from coordinate 57,685,069 downwards.
AAGGTTCTGAGGTGCTGCTGCCCCACTCCTCAGGGTTTTGTAAATGATTCAGCATAAGCTATTGGAACCTGTCATCAGTTAAAAAAATGATATTCCTGGTGACAGGTTGTGTTTTACATTATACAGGGTAGGTCCCCATATGTATTATTGGAGCTTTAAATTGTTTATGAACAATTGTTTTATAAAATAAAATTAATTAAGGGCAGCATCAGAAGAATTAGGGGGACACTGTGCGTGAGATCACAAGTTCCTCGTGTATTCCTCGGTAACTAGGACCATGTGATTTGCTATGTGTACATGCAAAACACATGGGCCCACATTTATCAAAACACAGTGCAGTTTGCCTGTGTAGTGTGCAGGGTGCGCCAGATTCATGAATTGTAGTGCATGTTCTTTATGTATTTCGTCCCCCTGCACTGCCTCTAGAGAGTGCACCAACTTTGTTTTTGGTGCACCTTTAACTTAGGGTATGCCACACATTTATGTCAGACTGCATGATAAATGTGTAGCACGGTCTGACTGTGCACCGGAAAGTCCCCTTCAGTGCAGAATGTTGTGTCGCTTCCTGTAAGGTGCAGCCTAGACACAAATGTGGTGCTGACATTTCTTAAATACATGTGCAAGCAGTTTGCACATAAAATAATGTGCAAAGTTCAACAAAAAACTGGTGTGGGCCATAGTGCTTGTTACCCATCGAATGATTTGAAACACATATGTGATCATCCCAAGCTCCTCCCCATACTGGTTGCATTGCGTTTCAAACCGCAAAACAAGTGGAACATGTGTCCATACACTCAGTATAAGATATTGCTAATTATTAGGGGTCCCGTGATTTATTTTTTAATTAAGGGGGCTCTGCATTTAGTAAAAGTTTTTATCAGGTACAAAATATCATTTTTGGGGGATATCAGAATGTATTTGTAGGGGGCACTGCAATGTTGGTTGTGAGGTATAAGCATTATAGGAGTACAACATTGTTATCCAGGTGACATTGTACAGTCAGATTTTTAGTTGCCAATTGTGGAGTTGTGCTGGATGGAGCTGACATCTAGGGATGAATACAGAGGTGATAAGTCACGGCCGAGAGATGTCGCCATGTTCTGTACCCAAAGGAGCAGATCATCATCCTTACATATGATCCTGCTCTATAACGTGCTACCTTTAGATTACACAGCATGTTCATGTTTCATGCTGTTTACAGAAACATTTTTATATGTGACAGATAAAGCTGAATGGGAAGCAATAATCTACCATAACAGTGATGAATCATAAAATAGGATTCATATAAAAATAGTAGAGGCCACGCATTACTAAAATATGTACTGAGGTTTTACTGGAGACAGGAATAGAACTTATTCGGCTGGCCAATATTTTTATGTCCTCAAAGACTGTCTCTATTAGAACTATATCTTATTATTTAATGGAATATGTACCAAAATGAGTCACTAGTGTGACTGTGGTAGACCAAAGTCACATTTTCCAGAACTCTGGGTTAAATAATAATGTTTGAGTATTATAATGACCTACACTGGATACAAACACTACAAAAACATCTTTACTCACTAATATCAGCCATGGACACAGCCATATTGTGGATGTAGAGCAAGCAGATGCACCTAGCCGCCTAAAGCCAAAAGATACTAAGGGGGACAGTTATCAGGGCTTGTACAGCCCTACCACTGGCATTGAAACACTGAAAGAATTGCAATTACTTCCAAAATGTTAGTCATTGTGATTATTTTCACCTTCACACCAAGGGGGCATGGAGGGGGCATGAAGGGGCCTGGACCGGTGCAGGGAAACAATTTCCCAAATTCAGATTTCTAAAGTTATGTTGGAAAGAAGATTTTTTCAAGATACTTCCAACTCAAAAGAAGATTTTTAAAATCATGTAATATACCCTGTAGTTCTAACACCCTCTTAGCTTCTGGGTACCCCAAAACACGCATTTAAGGCTTCATGCATATAAGCATTTTGGTGGCCATGAGGTCTATTGTGCACTGCCAATGTGTGGTGTAGCATGGTACATTCACTGTTTCTTTGCTGTAAATATTAAAGCAGATTCTATTCCTATCCCAATATGAGGCACCCCCATAACATTTTCTATCGACATTGATGGAGAGAACGGTGCTCACCCATCCGGCCAAAATGGGCTGCAAACAGGGGATCCCATTCATCCCATTTGTGGCCTAAAATGCACACACGATCATGTGCATGTAGCCTTATGAGCTGCAGTTAGTTCTCCCCACGTTTATAGAACATTAAATAAAATTTTGTATAGAAACAGAACAAACTATATAATATTAAATATGTATATATTGTAATGTAACCTTGTAGAGTATATACTGATTTAACATTGAATGGAAAGTTTTTATCACAACAGACCTTGTCTATTCATATACTGAACAGGAAGCACAGAATCATGAAAGAAACAGATGTACGGTATGTTATTTGTTGTTTGACGTTTAATTTAAAATTACACTCAATTGTTTGCATACCTTTCTACTGAATATCACGTTTCTGCAATTTTATCCAAATGGGTCTGATCAATTTAATAGGAAAATGTTAAGAGCAGTAAGATCTTCTAAGCAGGCAGCAAGCCTAGAATACTGCACAGCAATCAAAGACAGCCAGTGTTCTACATCATCCCTACTAAAATATGCCATATATATTATTTTTAGGAGAGATATACTGGAAAAAATTAGTAGCAGTATTTTTTAATTTGCCATACTTGCCATGGTAGCATCTGTAAAGTATACAGAGAGTCAGCACATGCAATTCACAATGAAGATTGGAAACTAATATATCTGACACATATATGACACATGTCATCAATATACAAGGAATTAATGTAGTTTTCGGCACTTGAGGACCTGTGCTTAGGGCATCCAATAATAAGTGGACATCTCCAGAAGCATAAGTTTCTTCTACATTTTCATGTTTGGAAATTTGTTACATTTCATCCTTGGCCACCACAGACTGACTGTAATTCATAAGCGTAAAGATAAATGGTCCAGGGAGTCATAGTATCTAAGAATTGAAAGACAGAGCTAAAAGAGGACCTTTCACCACTTTTAACAACCTCATGCAAAGGCTTGATGGAATATCCTCTATATGTTTTCTTTAGAAAAGGGACCATAGGTGGAATCATAGTACATAGGAGTTTAGACGTAGGGCTAGATTTATCAAGGCTTGAACACCTGGAATTTGGATGTAAGCCCTGAATAGAAGCAATTTCTGGCGAATGGCCAGAAAATGTGGCTATTTCCCTACTTATGTCTTCCATGCCGCATTGCAATGGAAGGGCATGAAGGATCGATTTGCCTGGTGAAGGAGTAGGCAGGTGCAGGGCATTCCTACCCCATGCCTGAGCACTGCCTATAGTTTACGCCTGTTCAGACACAGGCTAAGGCCAAGAACTGTTTACCGGCACAGCAAATTGCTGCCGCCGGCATTTATGGGGACGCTGAAGCCTCTAGAATTTAACCATATGCTTGCACACTTAGCACCAGCGTATGATAAATCTCCTCTATTGAAGATGAGAAGACTTGGAACTAAACTGGAAAGTCAATAGAAGTAGAGGCAGAGAGGGTTATAGTATACTAGAGGGAGGTTCAAGGGGGTCATAGTCTATAAGCATGGGTACACGTGGAAATATTCTTTAGGGGTAGATAATCATTTATATGATCACAATTGATGAATATTACCAAGAGATAGAAATGATTGTCGAGTTAATATGGGTCTTTAAAGAAGGCGAGTCCTGACTAATGCCTAGGGCAGAATGAGCTTTAAATAACTCCTTGAATTAATGGCATATATAAACTGTCTGTGGGTTGTTTGAACTGGAGGTCTTGTACTTATTCGGTATCAGTTGCTATTTTGTATAATGTCTTATATACAGAACTTTTGAGATCTTGAAACATTAACATTACACAACATTAAGGGGGTTGTCCAAGATTTTTAAAAAATAACCATCCAGAGGGGGCTAAGAAAACAAAAAAGAACTTATTCTTAATTTCATCGGTGGTCCGGTTGTCCTGCAGAGGCAGGGCAGCCCACCCCACCACTGCTGCACAATGGACACAGCAATAGATCCAATGCTGTAGCCAGTGACTGGAAGTTGTCTGATCTAATCTAATCTGATGTAAACAAACAGAGGCATGGCGCCGACGGGCAGCGTTACAGGGCGACAGCAGATCCGGCAAAGGTAAGTATAAGTTCTTTAATGTTTTCTTAGCCTGCCCTGGCCAGTTATATATTTTTGTTTAAACCTGGACAATCCCCTTCAATCCACACTAGTCACTTTCATTTGGAATCTTTTGGCTAAACTAACATTGACTATAAAATCAAAATACATGATATTATATTAAACTTTGATGTATGAATACGTTTTTCTAGGTTATTGGCTATGCTTATGGCAAGCATATTAATATTGTATTATTTATTTGTCACACTCCACCTTTTATTCCTGTGAAAACAGATATGAAAGGATAGTCAATAAATTGAATGCAAGCCAAAGGTAAAGCTGCAGAAGTAGCTTAAATAGATAGGCACCATCTGGAAACGTCAGTAATAAAACAGCAAATAAAATTCTTTTATCATCTCCATATTAAAGAACTAATGGCAGTTCAATGTATAAAGTAAATGGTTAGAAAAACAGGATAAAAGGAACATGATTATTGTCTAAGGATTAACACTTGCACTTTAGCTGTGTGGGGATAGATGTATACTCATTCTTTATTGAGCTGTTAATATTAGTTATAGTTTTGGGGGGAAACTACATTTTTGCATGAAAGGGTAGTTTACACCTGTTACTTCTTCTTTGCGCTAGTTTTCACCTACATCTTAAAAGAACACTATACATGAGTCCCAATAATGCATAATTTCTTATTGCTATACTTTGCTGTCACCCGTTTTCACTGGGGACACCATGGTCACCATTATTGTATAACAAGTTGTGTCATGAAATGCGTACTATGCTATATCGTGTTGCCCTCAATGTGTTGTTTTTATGATAGATACAGGAAAGCTACCATTTGTTTTTATGCATTGTAAACCAAACATGCTGTAGCTACACTGATGCAGAAACAAATCTTGTTTAATCCCTGAACTGAGTGGTTTTGTTCAAAAAACAATAAGAAAATTCAGGAGCTTAAAAAAGGTGGGTGCATACTCCTTACATAAGAGAGCTTCCTTACATAAAAGAGCTACCTGAACTTTCCAGACACGACTAATCAACCTGAGCTGGATAACTCATACACAGACATGATTCAGTGAAACAGTGACAGAGCCTCATTATCATAATTTTTTAATTGTCTTTGAGCAAAACCACAAGATATGTTTCTGCATCAGTGTAGCTACAGCATTCTCAAGGTATGAGGAGGGGCAGGAAGGAGACAGGGATGAACATTAGATTAGTGGGGTTTTTTGTTTGTTACATTGTTATACATTGTGGGCATTTCTTTATAGAGCGGCAATTACTGTGGACTGGGAACATCACATTCCTATTGATTGGGGACATTAGTGTATAGAAGGGGCATTAGTATGGCCTGGGGGCACTACTATATAGAGGGGAATGTCAGGGAACTGGGGCACTACTTTGGATTGTAAACTTTACTATATAAACGGGTCATTACTGTGGACTGGGGGCCCTACTGTGGACTGGGCACACTACTGTATAAAGGAGGCATTATTGTGGACTTGGGGCACTATTTTGGACTGGGGACATTATTGTAAAGAAAGGGTATTACTGTTTTACTGGGAGCATTACAGTTGACTGTAATTATTACAATGTAGAAGGGGCATTTCTGTGGACGTGGAGCATTACTTTGGACTGGCATATCATTGTGGACTTAGTGCACTACTGTGTACTAGAACCATTACTGTGGACTGAGAGCATTACTGTGTACTGGGAGCATTAATGTGGACTGAGGGCACTACTGTGTACTGAGAACATTAATGTGGACTGAGGGCACTACTGTGGACTGGGAGCATTACTGTGGACCGAGGGCACTACGTGTGCTGAGAGCATTACTGTGGACTGAGAGCATAACTGTGGACTGAGAGCATTACTGTGGACTGAGGGCACCACTGTGGACTGGGAGCATTACTGTGGACCGAGGGTACTACTGTGTAATGAGAGCATTACTGTGGACTGAGGGCACTACTATGGACTGGGAGCATTACTGTGGACTAGGGGCACTACTATGGACTGGGAGCATTACTGTGGACTAGGAGCATTACTGTGGACCGAGGGCACTACTGTGGACTGGTGGCACTACTATATAGAGGGGGCATTACTGTGGACTGAGGGCTTAACTGTGGATTAAAAGAATTACTGTGGACTGGGAGCATTACTATTTAGAGGGGGCATTACTGTAAAGAAACGTTATTAATATGGTCTGGGGGGACTACTGTGGACTAAGGATGTTAGTGTGTAGAAGGGGAATTACTGTGTACTATGGGCACTACTGTGGGCTGGGGATGTTGCTGTATAGAAGGTCATTACTGTGGACTGGGGGTAATACTGGGAGCAATACTCTGGACTGGGAGAAATACTGTGGCCTGGGAGCATTACTGAGCATTCTTTGGAGGGAGAAAACAAACGGGGAGGAAGGGGGTCACAATTAGGGGTTCTAAAGTGTTAAGGCATTGAGAGGGCATTATTCAGCCTAGGGGTAACAGTTTAAGCATATTAGTGGGTATTAGGGTGAATAGCACAATGAGACCATATACTGGATAATTGGAGGGTTCAATGTGAAGGTCACAATAAGGGGTAAATAATAAAGTGTGGGGGCCACAATGGGGACAATGTACTGTGTCTAAACCATAATATGGAGTGAAATGCTCATGGGTCATTGCTAAGTTTGGGGGCCAAAATCAGCACAGTATACTGCCATAATGTCAGGCATTACAAATTGTGGGGTCATCTCCGGGGAATCATAAAGAGGACATTTTATGATGTAAGGCCTAGAATGGGGGGATTTTGCAGCTTGTTATACTAGGGAGCATTATTTGTATACTGTTAGTATTTTCAGAGGTACTTAACAATACTATTACAGTATTTGGGGAATAGTGTAAGAGGTAGTAGCAGGATGACACTGTTTAAGATGTAGGGACAATAGGAAAGTGAAGAACATAAGATGTGTTTGTGGTAAACCACACAAGGAAGACACATTGCTAAAAGAGGAGATATGGTGAAACAGGGCTTACTGGAGAAGATAGAGAACAGGTATGACGCAAGGACACGTTACCATACGTCATTTGATGGATTAGGTATGGATTTTGCCTGTGTTTTCGCTAGCTTTATAGGTACAGTTGTTTTTGCTGCAAAAATATGTGAGGGGGTTTTGTACAGGAGTGTACACTGCATATGCCCCATGGGGCCTACTCTAGCAATGCCCCTAATGTAACATATGTCCAGGGTTACAGGGGACTCATACACCTGAAACATTGGTGTTTTAAATGGAAGAGATTAAGTATCCCATAGTGAAAATCTACAGTCAGCCTTTATCTAAAGTTCATCCACCACCTGCACTGCGGAGGGCCAGATGATGGAGCATCCACATGCATACAACATATATATCCCAATTACCTAGTAATACATTAATGCAAAGAAAAATAAAAAAACCAAAGGTTCTTTTGACACATGGAAGACTGGCTGTAACGTCACCCCTTTTCTTTGAAACCTTCTGAATTAATGATAGTTATTTTACAAAGCACTGTACATACTGGGTTAATAGCCTTTTCTATGCCCACACTGTGCCTGCTTGTTATTTTCTCTCAGATGAGAATGTCACTTATTCCGCCTCTCCAATCTACCCTCTGCTGCAATGTATAATTTATGGTGATATAATAACTGATTTGACAATGGGGACGCTAGACAAGGTTCTAGCATTAGTGTTTGAAGAAAAAACAAACACAGATTAAGAGGAAGAGAGAAAATAAAATATAACAGAGCAACATAGTATATCATTAAATACCTATTTTTCTGCTAAATTTGTAGTTTTAGACAGAATCGTTTGGTGGGATAAGTCGCAGAAATAATACTCAGTGCTGTTTGTGGTTACGGGTGGCATTCCTGATGGCACCACGCTTTTCTGGAAGCAATATGGGCTGTGGAGGTTTGTAAGAAAATAAGACTCTCTTCCTGCCCGATGGCAATAACTTTCAATCTCTGCCCTCTTGTCATCAGACAATTACATACAGCAGCTGTATAAAGTTTTACACAACTATTCGCACACGAGAAGAAAAAACTGCACTTCATATTCCTTGACCAGTGCAATAAGTGCTGTAATATACAGGATGTTTTATGGTAAGGAAGTGGGCTGATGGGTAATGTAACTGGATAAAATATCTATTCCATCATATCATAAGAGTTTGTGTTGGGTGAGACTGTTAAGCATTGCAAGTATTCAAGACCATTACACTTTATGGTACATTCAAGCAAAAAATGTGAGCTCACATTTTGTGTTCAGTACATCCAAGAATTGAGAACTTGTGAAAAGAAGAACAAATACTGCAAAGCAAGTAGAGCTCGACTGACTTAAAAAACTAATTGAAAAAACAACTACCCTATTGGTTTACCAGGGCAATTGCCTACATCAATGCCAACTAATTTACAGCTAGAGGCCGGCAGAAGCTTCCTTGGTTGTGACAACTTACTTTATTGCCCCTAGTAATTTTAATTTTGTATTTTGCCAGGGAAGGGTCCTGCTTCGTGCTCCACACTCTCTACTGACCTTAACTTGGACAATAGAGCAGATATACCCAAGACAACTTGAATGCAAATGTTCGTGATTATTTCAAGAGAGACCTAACATGGAAGGTTAAAAATATACCATACTCAAATAATTTTTTACTACCTTTTCAGTTCCCCTAGGTTCTTTAAGCCAAAGGAATTCTGATCACTAATACAACTGTATTACAGTATACTGTGAATATATTGTTCTTTAATAACAGCCTGCCTCCAGCAGACTCTAATAGAAGAGGCTCTGAGAAGCTCTGGGGTGACTTGGAAACAACAATGCCAATATGGGATCTATATGAAGAAATCTGTCCACTGTAGCTGTGTAAGTGCCACTGTGTAGCTGCCTATAGGAAGATATGCAAATAAGTTTTTCAGGTTGGTATAAGAAAAATCATGCCTCTTTTAGCTGTTTAGTAAGGCAGCTCTCTTTACACCAAGCATGACTTCCAGAAAAACCTAATGACATGATAAGGGATTAAAACAAAACCAGTATATCTATTCAAGAAGGAACAGATTCCCAACTGTAGACAGCACTGTTTCAATGTGGTTGCATATCTTCATTACAGTGTAGGGGACTGATATGGCCAAGTAAGAGGCTTTTAAAACGCAAAGGAGGAACAATATATGCAAAAAATGCTCCATATGGGCACATGAAAAAGCTAATGAATAAAACAAAAAGAAACATGTGCTATACCAAAATACAATCTTTATTAGTACATACACAGATCACACCAAAAATAGAATAAAAACATTTAAAAAGGATCAGAATCCTCTATACAAAAACACAGGGAGGGTAGGGCATATGATAAATACCCATCAAGACAACATCTCCCTGTACAGCCCCCAAGCCTTAAACCTGTCCAGCTATAGCAATACAAAAAAATATCAGAAGTAACAAAATGTACTACAACAATATGGCAAAAAATAAAGCCAGTGTACAAGACATGGTAAAACAGTATGTGAAAATAGTTACCAATATGACGCTGGGCTGGCAGGCAAAAAGGAAGGGGGGGGGGCTGGAAGATCGACTTCCGAAGATCTGAGGCTGTCTTGTTTTAACCCATTCATTACAATGTACAATTTTCACATTTGAATAAATGAGGTGGAAAATCCCCATACACTGCCATACTGTAGTCTGAAAAATAGTCAAAGTAAAAATAAAAAAATTTTTAAAAATAAATTATAATAAAAAATAAATATAAATAAAAATATGTTTAAAGTAAAAACTTAGATCGAAAAATAGGCACCTATCCTCTCAGGCATTGTGTGCATGAAGTTCCTGCATTTGTTTAATATGTGGTGTATCTCCATCATGTAAACACTGCCTTAGGATTCTGTTGTACCACACTTTTGTATGTAGAAAATACATAATATTTCATCCATAATAGTATGTGAAAAAATCCCCTTGCTTCTACATTTATATATAGAAGGGGTTTCTTTTCAATTGGCCTAAACAGAGCGTTGAATAAATCCCTGTATAACCCTGGATTACCGTATATATTTTCTTAGAAAATTTAATTTTTTCCTATGGTAGATTTTTCTCAATATTTTCTATCCTCAAATGCAAAACAACATAAAAATATAACATTACAGTCTCTTAAAAATGTAAGGCACTCAAAGAAGCTAATAGTCTTCAACAAAGGGCAATAAAATAATACTCTCTCTAAGGGATACATTATCAGTTGGTTTTGGCTTAAGAGTGGACACCAGACATTTCTTGTGGTGAATGCATCTATGAGTTCCCAGCTTCCTACTGAATATAATGCTAATAGTGCAAAGAAGGTTGTGCCAGACCATAGTATAATAGCCCAGCCAGAAGGTCTCCACTATGGTTGTGTTTGTGGTTACATCTCCCCACACCCCAGTTCTCCACTATAAATCCTTGTCTCTCCTTACAGCTATAATACATAAATGACTTAATTATTTTGTGACTGAAATGTCATAAAACACAGACACAGGAAAAGCCATGGGCTTGGTAGGGCGCCAGTACCCAGAGAACAATAAAAAATGTGGCATCTAATTAAGCAACATTGATTATTTGTCTTGTATTCTGAATTTTTGTGCTAAGCATTTGCCACTTTCATGCCATTCATTGTACAAAATGCCAAAGTCTATAAGATGTGCCAACTGGACGACTAAGGGCCTATAAACACTGCCTGACACGCAGGGGATGCTGGGATGTCAGTCTGAGACTGACATTCTCATGAACCAAGGAACAATATGTATTGTGTAATATGTGTACTATGTAATATAAGAACATATATACAGTATATTCCATACAAACTCCTAAATTTCAATTTGAAATTTCAATTTGTAATACATATTTTGTATATTTCATGTACTTGAAAATATTCAATAGAATCCATAAAAAGTAAAAGTGCATAGTTTATCAATGATTCACCAAGAAATAATACTAGAATAACCCATTTCTTATGTCCCCAGTCTTCTAAGTATAATGCAGTCATATCTCTGCAACTATTTTTCTTTCGATATGCTCTACTATCAATCCCATGATGGCTCAACACAGCATCGTATTCACATTGACACACATTCATTTCTGCCTTCTGTCTGAACATCGGGACACATTTACTAAGGGTCCCATGCTGCACTTTTGTCGGATTGTACACGTTATTCATGGCTAAAACGTCTTGCACAGGTATTTAAGAAGTGTCTGTAATGTGATTGTGGTACACACAACCATTTTGTGGCGTAGCTGCGCTGGCTGCTGGATGCGACACAAATGAGGGGGCATACCAACGGTCAGTCTGACCTCTTTGGACCGAGCTCCATATTTAACTTTCAAATTGTGTTGCACGCCCTATGATAATGGTGTACTATAGAAGTGTAGAGTCAGCTCACCTGAAGATCATGCAGCAGCATCTGGTAAGGTTGGAGCGCGGACAACTCTGTCCCAAGTCCAGCACAAGCAAAATATGCGTTAGATGCAGCTTCACACAACCATCCAGGATAAGTAAAACATAGCAATTTATTTCATATTTTTAAAAGTTCATGGTAGCAGATGAACGTGCGAGAGAACACAGCGTAATTGCCTACGCGTTTTGGAAAAAATCATGGCATATGGTGAGACATGAACAGGTGATTCTTAAATAGCCCGGGACTGTGGTCATTTGATCACGTTAAAGAAACATAACATATTTAAAAAGTTTGCATCGTAAGTATACTTACTAGTACATAAATAAATAAACATACGATATAGGCATCAAACATTAGATGAAACAGGCGAACATGTTACACTATGTTAATGGTGCACCACAAAAAAGATGGTGAACTCTGACGGATTTGAGCAGGGAAGCGACACATTCATGATTTCTGGCGGACGATCTTGGTGAATAGCCGCATGCAGAATTTTAGATGGACAATGCACTTTCAGTGAATTCGAGAGACCAGGTAAGTAAATGTTAAGTAAAAGCTATTTATTGAACCTACTCACAGATATACAATGACAAGGTGGGGGTAGGACAGGGAGGACACCTCACATGCATAGCATGCATAGGAGCGGCGCACGCTTTGGAGCCGGAAGAAGTACAAGTTGTGAAACGGCCGCTGCTACACATGTGAGGTGTCCTGCCTGTCCTCCCTCCACCCTGTCATTGTATATCTGGGAGTACTTTTTTAAGCAGAATCAGGACAGGGGGTGAGTGCCATTCTCTATATTCTACTGCTGAAAGTCTTTTCGTCTTTGTTGAATCTGTTCACAATGGAACCCCCATCTCTTTCATGTATTTTATCCTCAACCATCAGACTTTGTAATCTTTGTCCATATTCTGTTTCAATGATTGCATTAACATCCCATGTTTTACATTGAACCAGTACAACATGACCACAAACTGCTTTTAGTCCTAGAGGGAAAAAAGGCTTTTTGTATCACTAGTTTTCTGTCTAAACTTTTGCCCTTGGTCTATCTCACCATATCAAGCTCTCCTACGTCCATGTGGTTTGGAAAGGCCTTCCCTTAGCTCTTTGTTTGTGGCTTACACAATTGGGAAAAGGGTTGACAAGTACCGTCTCCCCCCACATACACTGAGCCTAAATATTCCATTTGTGTGAATATTACAACCACATTACAATTGGTTAAATTCTGGTCCTCTAGAATTTCCTTAAATTAACCCTTTTCCTGAAAAAAACATAAACAAGTCATTAGCGTGTAGACTTTGATTTATGCCAGCAGTGTGGCTGCATTTTCCATGTAGCAACGCATATTACAGCACACTTCAAAAAAGCGTCCTTTCTATGTTAAATAAGTTTTGAGTAATCCCCTTAGGGTGGCAGCTTTATGGCCTGCACCTTGATGGCTACTGATAATTCAGTGTTAGGCTAAAAAAAGATAAGGCAGCGGGCTAGCCAATGGAATTGCTGGTGGCCAGCTCCCTGTGACTTACAGTATCAGAGAAGTTACTTCAAAATCTCATCCAGTGTGTGGATGACATGTATTTAAAGGAAATCTACCATCAAAACCATCATGATAAACCAGGGACACTAACTCATAGATCCAGGCACTATGACTGTGGTAATCTTCTTATATTTGCTATCCATGGTCTTCCTCCTTCTAAAACCAACTTTAAAAATAATGCTAAGCTTCTAAGTGGCTCCAAGGGTGCCTGCAGATTCACAGGCTGTTACACTGTACAAGATGCACTTCCTCCTCCCACTGTTTGCTGACACTTCCTCTGATGCAGTGAGATGACAACAGACAGGGGGAGAAAGGGAAAGGGGAAGATACTCTAACAGTCTGTGAATATACAGCATAGAGGTGACCTGAGTAACATTTCAGGCTCCTTAGCATAATTTTAAAAGTTGATTTTTAGAAGGAAAAAGGCCATGGATAAAAAACATAAGAAGATTACCACAGCCACGGTGCCTGGATCTATGAGTAAGTGTCCCTTGTTTATCATGATGGATTTTGAAGGTAGCTTTCCTTTAAGTTTAATTCACACACTACAACATTGCAGCTATTATTTCATCTATGAATGCATTATAAAACATACACAGTAAGATAGTTAATGAAATAAATATTAAATAAATACAGTAATATTATAGTAATAAAAGCTACAAAAACATAAAATATATGGGGCAATGTTGTCCTTTCAAACTAGCATAGTCTCAAACATTTAAGATGCACATAGATGTGACTAGTGTTGTACTGGGGTACCATGAGCTCACCATGGGATATTATTGTATAGGAACATATGTACAGAATATAAGCATGTCTTATTATAATTGTATTGTAAACTGCCTTTCCATCACAAGGCCTTCAGGGCTGCATCATTGTATCAGAACCCTGGATCTGACAATGTTGGATATTTTCCCGCAGGAATAAACTAAAGGAATTTTACCATCAAAATCATGCATGGGGCACTGTGTGTGGTAATGTTCATATATTTGTTATCCATGGCCTCCTTCCATCTAAAATCAACTTTTAAAAGTATGCTAATGAGACAATAAGGCTCTTGGGGAGTGTTGCCAGAGGTTCCCTGCATGCTATAGTTTCATAGGCTTTAACACTGCCTCCCCCTTCTTCCTGCTCCCTCACCACTTCCACCCTCCCCTGCCTGATGCAATCTCCCTGCAGGACACATTGGGGTCATTTACTAAGGGCCGGATTTGCTTTTTCCCGACGTCTTTCCTGTATTTCTGATTTTCCCTGTTTTGCCTCGGGATTTTGTCGCATCGGCGCTGGCATGCACGAGATGGAAATCGGGGGCGTGGCCGAACGAAAACCCGACGGATTCGGAGAAACCGCCACATTTAAAAAACAAAAAGTCTTGCGGAGCTTGCACTTACCTTCATTAGGAATAGGCCGGTGTACTTGAGTGCACTTCAGCGGACTTCAGCGCAGCAGCGCCACCTGGTGGACGTCGGAGGAACTACTTAGTGAATCCCGGCCGGACCCGAATCCACCGCAGAGAACGCGCCGCTGGATCACGAATGGACCGGGTAAGTTAATCTGCCCCAATGTAACAGCCTGTGGTGATACAACAAAAAGGAACTCTGGTAACACCCCCCCCCCCCCCCCCTAGAGCCCTTCAGGCTCATTAGCAAAATGTTAAAAGTTGATTTTAGAAGGAAGGAGGTCATGGATAACACATATAAGAAGATATAACAGTCCCGGTGCCTAGTTCTATGAGTAAGTAGCCCTGGTTTATTTTGTGTGATTTTTATAGCAGATTTCCTTATGATGTACATTGTCACCTCATAAATAATCTACCTGTCTCCTGTTGTCCCTTTGTTAGGATGTCTTTCCTGCAGAATCTAAGAGAGACTCGCCAGGAAGCATTGCAACAACAGATGAGGATGGCCTTTTGTATACTGGTTTTACCAATTTCCTATCTCCCTGATGCTCCTTTGGCCATTTACATAAGTTGAGTAACAAGTTTCTGCTTGGCAAAAATTTAGATACCGTACAAATGTATCAATCTCATGCATTATATGTTTTCAGTAACAACAGCTTTGCCTCCAGTCAAGTAGACTTTAAAATGTCAGAACATGATCAATTCCTTCAAGTATGTCAATCACAGGCTGAAAGGTATAACAGTCTATTGGATGGACCCTTGCTAATAAGAAAAAAACAAGGCAAGGAATCAAAGAGATATTGTGGGATACTAGTAGAGGATATCAGGATTTTAAGTATGTGCTATGCATTATGTGGATCCAGGATGTTTTTATCTTGAAAATTTCCACCACTTCTCTTGTCTAAATTATTTCATTTAAACATAACATTAAAATGTATATTTCAAATAAATAATAAAAATGTAGAATTCGTTCACTTCCTTTACACTTGACTTTCATTCATAAATAAACACATGCATTCCTCTGATTGTCTAATGTAAACGCATCTGGAAGATATCCACAGTGTAAGGGAGTTTCTCTTAACCATGCCCAGTTCCATACTTTCCCCTGCTGTTCTTAATATAGAAAATGTCAAAAATAAATAAAAGTGTCTTTTATTTTTAACGTGATTCCGAACTCCTATTTATCACGTGTAGGAAAAAGCACAGTTTGCTAATTTAGGATTGATTGACCTTGGCTACTCAAATAGCTGGGAAATGTCATGCCATATTTTATACATTTCAAAAGTATGAGAAACAACTAATGAGGTCTAGGCTATTAATAGAATGGTGAAAATATTACTTAGTGCTTCTGACCAATGACCTTTAATCAAAATTTAGATATTTTTAATCTTTATGTTAGAAGAAACTATTAGAGGAAATCTACCATCAAAATCATGATAAGCCAGAAGCCACTTACTCATAGATCCAGGCACCAAGACTGTGGTGATCTTTTTTACATTTGTTATCCTCCTTCCTTCTTCTTTTTAAGTTATGCTAACATCCCTGAAGAGTTTTGGAAGGTGTTGTTAAAGCCCTTCTTGCTTCACAGGCTGTTACACTGTTTTACCCTCTCGCTGCTCCCTCAGCATTTCCCCTATCCCCCTTTCTGATAAAATCTTACAGCAGCAGAAGAAGTTTCAGCACACAATGGTAGTTGTTCTCCTGCACACTATAACAGCCTGTGAATCTGAAGCACAGAGGGGCTCTGGTGACAGCCCCCAGAGCCCTTCTGGCTCAAAATGTTAAAAGCTGATTGTAGAAGGATAACAACTATTACCACCTGAATGTATGTAAGTGCCCCTGGTTTAACATGCTTGGTTTTGATGGTAGATTTCCTTTAAAATACAGTTATATACTGTGATAATAGGACACATCACCCTCTTTGAATATTATTTATAATAATTCATATATGTGCAGTGCACAGTGTGGTCAGTTTTCATTAAAAAAAAAATATTATTTAATAGCACAGTGTGGGACAGAGTTGTTATCTAGGGGACACTACGCTGTAAGTGACTGTGGTATTTTTAAGGTTGTAGTGTGGAGAAATAATTCAAGGACCCTAGAACAGTTTTGAAGTGATAAGCCGTGACCAGGAGAGTCACTGTCAGGCAGTTAGGTGGAGCACAGACTTCAACTGTTGCTGAATGTCACTTCAGTCTGTCTGATCAGTACTGTAGTCGCTGTCTAATCTCTCACTATACATGTGCTAAAGTGCATAATGGTAAACTGTAATTGTGCTAGGAATGGGGGGTGTGGTACAAAATTTGCCTGCTACTGCTTCATGTACAATCAGATTCAATTTCAATGAGATCACACTTTCTTTTGTAAATCATGTTATAATTGCGGCTTTGCCGTCATGCTAAACCTCACAAATTTTTCTAAACAAATTGGTGGTGGGAAAAGTCGTAAATTAGGGCATGCTTGATAATTTAATACTCTTCAATGCTACAGTAATGTAGAAAACCCCATAACCTCCTATTAAGGGGGTCGTTTATAGTGCATCTTATACTGTAATTACCATCATCATGCTTTATAAATGTATTGTGTGTGCTTAGTGAGCAGCATATGCGTGATATAATACATATATATATGACTGTACTTTTATAAATCCCTTTACCTTGAAAACAGCAAAAGTGTTCCTCTAGTTAGATTCATCTTTGCCACTCCTAACCTTTAATGTGCATTGTCTGTTTCCCAAAGGTCATATTCAAAACTATATATAATTTATTGTCCTTTTTATGGGACAGTAGCTACCCTGACATAAAATAAGGGAATTTATAGCACAGGATCATTATGATCACATACAATAGGGTCTAAAGATCAGTTATTATGTGGCGGTACTATTGTAAAACTGTTAGTACTGAAGTATTAACTCATTCAGTCTTTATGGCATTTCACATAAGATTTTATGATGGTGTGTGTTTTCCCATAATAACGTCTGTGTGACGTCAATGTGTTTGTCTGCACATGGAAAGAGGATGAGGCTTTTTGGCAATGTGAATGGCCAAAAGGTGGTATATCGTCCGTAATCCCTTGTCAATCCAGGCTCTGGACGCACAAGATGACTTTAGACCCATGAGGAATAGAGGAGTCTGAAGGAAAGGGAGTGGGGTTATGTGCGGAGAAGTATATAGTCATGGCCAAAAGTTTTGAGAATGACACAAATATTATAATTTCACATGATCTGTTGCCCTCTGGTTTTTATGTGTGTTTGTCAGATGTTTTTATCACATACAGAAATTCAAGTGCAATCATAACAAAAGCTTTTATTGACAGTTAGAATGAGTTAATGCAGCAAGTCAATATTTGCAGTGTTGACCCTTCTTCTTCAGGACCTCTGCAATTCTCCCTGGCAGCTCTCAACTTCTGGACCAAATCCTGACTTATAGCAGTCCATTCTTGCACAATCAATGCTTGCATTTTGTCACAATTGGTTGTTTTTTGTTTGTCCACCCGTCTCTTGATGTTTGACCACCAGTTCTCAATGGGATTAAGATCCGGGGAGTTTCCAGGCCATGGACCCAAAATCTCTATGTTTTATTCCCTGAGCCATTTAGTTATCATCTTTGCTTTATGACAAGGTGCTCCATCATGATGTAAAAGGCATTGTTGATCACCAAACTGCTTTTGGAAGGTTGGGAGAAGTTGCTCTTGGAGGACATTCTGGTACCATTCTTTATTCATGGATGTGTTTTTAGGCAAGACTGTGAGATAGCCGATTCCCTTGGCTGAGAAGCCGCCCCACACATGAATGGTTGCAGTTGGCTACAGTTGGCATGAGACAAGACTGGTGGTATCACTCTTCTTGTCTTCTCCGAACAAACTGTTTTAGCAGATGTTGCAAACAATCAGAAATCGATACATCAGAGAGAATGACTTTACCCCTGTCCTCAGCAGTCCACTCCCTGTACCTTTTGCAGAATATCAGTCTGTCCCTGATGTTTTTTTCTGGAGAGAAGTGGCTTCTTTGCTGCCCTCCTTGACACCAGGCCTTGCTCCAAGAGTCTCCGCCTCTCAGTGCGTGCGGATGCACTCACACCTGCCTGCTGCCATTCCTGAGCATGCTCTGTACTGCTGAAACACTTTTAAGAGACGGTCCTGGCACTTGCTGGTCCTTCTTGGGCGCCCTGGAGCCTTTTTGGGAACGGTGGAACCTCTCTCCTTGAATTCCTTGATGATGCGATAGATTGTTGACTGAGGTGCAATCTTTCTAGCTGCAATACTCTTCCCTGTTAGGCCAGTTTTGTGCAGTGCAATGATGACTGCACATGTTTTTTTAGAGATAACCATGGTTAACAGAAGAAAAACAATGATGCCAAGCACCAGCCTCCTTTTAAAGTGTCCAGTGGTGTGATTCTTACTTAATCATGACAGATTGATCTCCAGCCCTGTTCTCATCAACACCCACACCTGTGTTAATGGAGCAATCACGGAAACAATGTTAGCTGCTTCTTTTAAGGCAGGCCGGCAATGAAGTTGAAATGTGTTTGGGGGGAAAAAGTTCATTTTCTAGGCAAATATTGACTTTGCAATTAATTGCTGTTAAGCTGATCACTCTTTATTTATTTATTTATTCTGGAGTATATGCAAATTGCCATTATAAAACCTAATGCAGTAGACTTTATAAAAAATAACATTTGTATCATTCTCAGTCTTTTGGCCATGACTGTACAGGAATCCCATATCCAATGAATGTTTGGTTAGCTAAAATTGGTTAGCTGGTTGATTACTAATAAGAAGGCAAGAATAGGGAATGGCTCATAGAGCTGAATCTAGCTTAGCAGGAGCCACAGTCAAGGCTTCTAATGAAAGCAAAAATGACGGGTCCCGATGAGAGTGGATACAGGCAAGTTTATCCATCTGAGCTACCTGATAGTATCTGATATATTGGAAACCCTGAGGCCTCCCCACAATCTATATCTGTATAGCATATATTTTGCCACCCTGAGGGTAGAGTAAGCCACAAGAAGTATAGGGACATAATTTGAAGTGTTTTTAGCATATGACCATGATCGTGGAATGGGAGGGTTCTGAAGGGGTGCATTATTTTAGGGAGGAATAAAGAAGGAGGTTTAGAACTATGGATTCAGGTTGAGGAAAATTCATCAAAGCATTTGAGAGCAAAACCGTTTTAGTTTCTCGGATAGTTTTGATAAATGAGATTCACTGACCATAAGGCTAGTCACTGTAGCATTGGTTATAACGAGTATTACCAATAATAATATACAGTAGGTCCAGAAAATATTCAGACCCCTTTACATTTTTCACCCTTTGTTTCATTGCTGTCAATTGGTAAGTTCAAAAAAGTTCTTTTTTTGCTTATTAATGTACAGTCTACTCCCCATCTTGACAGAAATGTAGATAGTTTTGCTAATTCATTAAACAATAATAACTAAAATAACACATGGTCATAAGTATTCAGACCCTTTGCTCAGTATTGAGTCAAATCTTGCAGATTCTCTCCAGTTCCCTCAGGTTGGATGGTGAACGTTGGTGGACATCCATTTCAAAGTCTCTTTGGAGATGCTATTCATTTTCATTCGGCGATTAGGTCAGTCAAGAATAGTCCCAGAGTCACTCTGGAAGAGGTTTGTCTGGAAAGCCAGGTCAAGTAAGAGTTGTGGTCGCCTCAAACTTTTAAGGATCCCATTTAAGGATTATGGAGGCCACTGTGCTCTTAGGAATCGTGAGTGCTGCAGAAATTCTGGTGTTCTCTGAGAAATGCCAGGCATCCTGCATGATGTTTGGCTGTGAGCACAACCCCCACCTGTGGGCATCAGGCCCTCATATCATCCTCATGGAGTCTGTTTCTAACCATTTGTGCAGAGACATGCCCATTTGTGGCGTGCTGGAGGTTATTTTGCAGGGCTCTGACAATGCTCCTCCTGTTCCTCCTTGCACAAAGGCAGAGGTAGCAGTCTGGCTTCTGAGTTGTTGCCCCCTTACTGCCCCCTCCACATTTCCTGGTGTACAGGTCTATCTCCTGGTAGCGCCTCCAGCCTCTGGACATTATGCTAACAGACATAACAAACCCCCTTGCCACAGCTCGCATTGATGTGCCATCCTGTATGAGCTGCACTACCTGAGCCACTTGTGTGGGTTGCCGAGGCGTGTTATGGAGGTCATACAGGCACGTGGAGGACACACACTATACTGAGTCTCATTTTGTCTTTGATATTACATCAAAGTGGATCAGTCTGTAGTGTGTTTTTTTCACTTTAATTTTGTGGGTGACTCCAAGTCCAGGCCTCCATTGGTTACTAAATTTGATTTCCATTGATGATTTCTTTGTGATTTTGTTGTTAGCAAATTCAACTCTGTGCATAACAAAGTATTCAATGAGAAAATTTCATTGATTCAGATCTAGGATGTGTCATTTGATTGTTCCCTTTATTTTTTTGACCAGTGTTACATTGGGAACAATATCATGGAGCTGCAAGAACGAGCATCACAACATGTGGCACTTAACAGGTTTAGCAAATTCTTAGCAAATTTAATCCACTTTTTATAATTTAAACTGTGAAGTGTGATAAAATATGGTACTATATTTATAAAACACTATCCTTATTCTCATAGCTCATAAAGATATTAAAATGCATTAGTAGACATTGCCTTCATATAATGCTATATATTCTCATGGGGTCTCTTTTAGAAGTTGAAAGTGAATTTACTTTATATTAAAAGTTTATTATATGAAATTTACATTGAAATCAAGATGTCCTCTTGATTAAAGGTTCTCTCTGCAAGAATTCCACAGTGACCTCAGATTTTGCCAGGTATACCCTCATTGAGATCCCTGCATGATAACGGTTCATACAGCCTGATTGCTCTGATAATAACAAGAATTACAGATGTCAGGGGTTACTTGGGTTTTAGCCAATAACAGCAGCCAAATGAAATCACCAATAAATACAAAGATTAAATTAATGCTGATTTATCCATAGACTACTATTAGGATTGTTGGCGAGTCAGTGTGTACATAGAGAAGATCTTTAACCATTTATAAGCTGATTGTAACAAGAGGGGAAGGGGTTAATAAATTACATATCCCAATACAGCTCCAATAATTATTCCATGTAAATGTTTTGTCAGATTTTACAGTGTGTTATGTAGTAAAGTAATAGTGTAAGGGACATTACCAATAAAGAACATTTATGAAAACGCTTACAATAAAGCTACAATACAATAAAACAAATCAAACTTCATAAAGCTCCATCTTAAAGTTCTGTTCTAAAAAAACATTATTTTTGGTAGGATGTTCTTTATTTGCCTAGATGTTCCAAAACTATCTTTTATCCTAAACATAGCAACAGATTTGCACATGGTTATAAAGAGAAGTCAATCTTTATTTCTTCCCTTCTGTGATTGGATTAATATGATTCTGCTGACAGGTTCCCTTAAATCACTCAATGACCTCCAAAAAGGATATATACAGTAATCACTAAAGGGCCTTAGGTTATTTAGGTAGTCTTTGGTAAGTGTTACACAAGTCACATGTGCTGGGCAAAACAGATCCTCGGCCATCTGATGAATGCCAAGCATCTGCACTAACAGTCCGGATTGGATGGAGTCCTGACCTGAACTGTTTATCCGAATAGATGCAGTGGTCAATGCTGACTGTAGGAGCTATATGCTGATAACATCTGATAATTTCTATGGCATTCGGATGCCTTACAAGATTTCAGGCTTGTCATGTCGGTAAACCTATTAGGGTCCCCCTTCCTTTGAGATGAGGAATCTAATAGTATTGCAGTGTATTATTCAGTGATCACATGTGAAAGTCCTATAGCGGGTTAAGAATTGTAGCAAAAATTGTCAAAAAGGTGAAAAAAATACCCAAACTAAAAAAAAACATTTTCCCTGTTACTGATTTTTTTTATGTAAACAAAATATACAAATAATGGGTATCAACTCCCATAATGTGTGTCTGATCAATCTGACCAAATCAACTGTTGGCTATTAGCCCAGCAAGGTGAACATAAAATATTGTGCATCCACCTGAAATAAAGTAAATTGTAGAAAAAAATGGACAAAATTAGCCCTCACATAGGTTTGTAAGTAGAAAAATCAAAATATTGGAAAACTCTCAAAAAGTCATAAATAAATATCTCCGGACTATTGTGTCTATAATCCAATTAGCTTCTGTAAAGCATAACACTAACTATCTTAAAAGGATATTCTAAGCTGGGCTTTGACATTTAATTTAATTGTTCTGTCATTCATACATTTCTTCAATTTCAATTTTCAAAAAAAGTCCCTGTGTAAAAATAATTTCCCATAATGTAGCCATGTTGGATCTTAGACATGAAATTGTTGTCCTTGGATACAACCACTTCTGCTGGAGTGATTGCACAAAGAAACAAATAGTTTTGCATATGAAATGTCCGGGAGTTACTTCATGTGCCATAGCCGCCCTGTGGTAATGAACACTGGATGTAGGTGGTCAGGCAGGGCTCAATATTGCGGCCACCGCTCCCAGGGTGTGGGGTTGGTCATATCCAAGGACAACTATCTTGTTTCTATAGGACAACATTTATGGAAAAACGTTTTCTTTAATAAAATGCAATTGAATAAATGTATATATCTGGAAGATGAATTATAGAAAGATGGCTTAGAGAAGGTACATCAGGAATTGCAGTGCAAAGCAGAAGTCAAGGAACAGATACTGCAGATTTTTTTTTGGGGGAATAAATGTTTGTTTTTACTATTAATAGCATTTGATTAATAAATTCCTTGCTACTTACAGCAGCCACTAGGGGCTTCAAGCAGTAGTGATTGAGCATTTTCTTAGGAACTTACTACCAGAGAAGTATTGTGTCCTTATAAAGTTATATTCTGAAATAAGAAACCAATATATGAGCTTTAAAGAAAGTTAGGAGGAATTCACTGTTATAAAACAAGCACAAAAGGTTTCTGTAACACACTAACTTATGAGGCAGAAAGTGGGGGCTATTTACTTAACTATTAGAACAAAAAATACAGATTTAAGCTACTTAATATGATAAAAACAATGATGTGTAAACCTCCATGAATAGTTCATATTTTCAGAATCACAACATACATTATGTATTCAGAATCCATCTTTATCCCTGTGTTTTATGTTGTAACATACAAGCTGTGAAAAGTGTCAGCGTATTCACTAATGGACTTACATGTCACATTCATCTACTTACTTAGCGTCTCCAGTCAAGAATCACTTTCCTGTGGTCTAAACAAAATAACATAGATGTGCCTGTTTATTTCAATAAAACTGGAAGATTTCCCTGGAGCTTTTGACCTTTGTAAGTCATTACCTGCCATTTTCTTACTGAAGGAATTGTTGAAGTCATCCAAAATCTCTTTGCTTAACAAGTCAACCTTTGTGACCTCTACGGCTAGACCAGCTCCTGTTGCTGTAACCTTTGCCCTCCAGCACTTCTTAAACACAATTCTTTCAATTGCTGTGTAATCTGTCCAAGTAGGTCAGTTATGGAACATTGGTACAACACGACTTCAGTGATTTCAACTACTGGACGATAAAAACATCAACTTACAAAAAAAAAAGATGAGCCTAAAGACCACGTACCTGTGGGCTACATGAAATATGAACAGATCCTGCTTATACATGGGGAGCTGGGATGGATGGCGAGGACAGAGGCGGCAGCCATTTGCGGCAATTAGCCGTAATCTAGGAGCACATACTATTTTAAGTGGCTAAGCCTACAGGAAGGAGCCACGAGTAACGTAGACACTGATTACAAATGACTTTATACTGATAATGTTGTTCAATGTCTCGGGGTCCTTTAATCTCTTTTAAAGATTCAATCTGGTTAAAGATTTAAGTTTTAAAAATAATTATTAGTCACTAATCCACATTAAATATTTTTTTTTGTCTTTGCACTTCGTTTTAGGTTATTAAAGGAAATCTACCATCAAAATCAAGAATGGATAAACCAGTGACATCTACCCATAGATCCAGGCACCGCAGCTGTGATAATCTTCTTATATTTGTTATCCGTGGTCTTTTACATTCAACTTTTACAATTATGCTAATTAGCCCAAGGAGCTACCCCAGCCCCTCCTTGTTCTTGCTTTTTAAGCTGTTTCACCCTCCTTCCTGCTCCATCAGTAATTGTGCAGTTAGCAAGAAAGCCAGTCTGTAAAGCCAGATCACAAAGGGGCAAGGGTAACTAGCATAATTATCAAGCAAAGAGGTCATGGATAACAAATATAAGAAGATTACCACAGTCAGGGTGCCTGGATCTAGGAGTAAGTGTTCCTGGTTTATCATGTCTGATTTTACTGGAAGATTTCATTTGATGAAGAAATATATGACCTAGGTAATTTTTTTTACTGTTTATTTTAATTTCCTTTTCAGTGTAGGTAAATAGTAACTTTTATAATTATAGATTAATAACTAACACATTTGGATACATTATACCATGTTTGTGGGGCAGCACAGTGGCTCAGTGGTTAGCACTACAGCCTTGCAGTGCTGTGGTCCTGGGTTCAAGATCCATCCAGGTCAACATCTGCAACATCTAGCACTCTAGGTCAACATCTAGCACTATAGCCTCACAGTGCTGTGGTCCTGGGTTCAAGTTCCATGCAGGTGAACATTTGCATGTCTTCTCCGTGTTTGTATGGGTGTCCTCCAGTTTCCTCCCATAAACATACTGGTATGTTGATTAGATTGTGAGCCACCATGGGGACAGGGACTGATTTAACAAGCTCTGTGTTGCACTGCATAATGTGTGTGTGCTATATAAATAAATTATTTTTCAATATTACTGTATTTTAAGGATAATTATTTAATATTTATATACATTACAGTGCTTAAACTTAAGTTTTGCGGCACCTCCAGTGGCCTCTTTACCTGGCCCAGTTATTGGAAACAGTTGTTCATAGGAACTCCTTCCTTGTATGGCCCATCCAATTGTACTCCTAAACTCTCATTTGTTAGAAGATGCATCTCATATTGCATGTGTACAACCACATGTATGGAGGAGCAAAGGGGAAAAGCAGTAGTCATGTATTACAAAACTGAGAGTGGTCACTTAAAATGCCACACAACTCATGCCCAAGTGGATTGAAATGAAATTCAATTATAGACACAATAGATGGAATTTATTAATCCACTTTGGCCATACTTCTTGTAAACTTTGAATCAAAAAGACTGTCTAAAATGCCTTGTGCCGTATATATAAAGGGTTTTTTTCCCTATATTGACACTTTTCTGATTAGTCGAACTCTGGGAAGAGGCATGGTATCTGGAAAAGGGGGCGTGGTCATGTTGTGGCACACCATTTATATAAATTTAAAACAGAAAACTGCAACATACATCAATACATAAACTGAATAGATACAGAAGTGTTAACTACTGTAGTACTTAAACCTAAGCCAAAATTTAAGCAAAACAGGGAAATTCACTGATCCACAAAAAGGAAATGCGTAAAAAAATGGATTTTCAAATATTAAAATAAAATTAAAAATAGTATCACAAACCATTGTCAAACAAAGCAAAATAATAACCCACTTGGGACGCAGCCAACAGCGGTGCAGCTGGTAAGAAACCCTTACAGTACCATATATATATATATATATAAATAAATAAATAGAACAGGCCCCATATAAGAATCTTGTAAATAATATGACAGAGAAATAAATAATTACTGAGCTGGATAGATACCCAATAATCAGTCTAGTGAAAGAAAACAGTAGTTCACACTTATATCAAAACTCAGCTATGAGCAAGGGTCCCCTAAGAGGTCAAAAGCATGCGCTACCCGACGCTTGCTTTGGAAGAAACTCATTTGTGCTTTTTACTTTCCTTTGTTTGACAATGGTTTGTGATTTATGATTTGTGATTTATTTTATCTTTTAATATGAATTAAGAAAGACATTTTTTTACCCACTTCCTTTTTGGGTATTAGTGGATTTCCCAATTTTTCTTGAATTTTGGTTAACTAAAGACGGTTTAAAGTAGAGCTGCAACATCTATGTCAGCCCATGGTGTGTGACTGAGGAGACCATGATTTTATGTCTGTACTTCATTGTATTTTGTTTGTGTAAACACAGCTGTTTAGGAGTTGATTGCACCAAACCATTCTCCACCTACAGCCTGTTCTGCTCCTGCAACAGTTACCAGTTGGACTGAAAGAGATTTGTGCCAATTATTTCTGGTTCCAATTATATCTGGTTTCCAATAACTATTTTGGTCACATTCAGTTCAGAGCTGGTTATAATAGATCTTCCCTTCTCTTCATACTTTGTGCAAAACTCTGTTTTTTACACTCCTGGTATTTTGATATAGATCCTGTTCAGACTATACTTCTATATCTGTGATTTTGTACTTCGTTGTTATCTATGTTGTGACTCAGCTTTCAACTTTTTTTTCCTGGTTGTGGTGTTTGTCCTGTTATATCTTTGCACTTTGACCATAGGGAAAGACCATCTTCAAGTTATCCCATACCATTTAGGTTATGTGAGTCAAGTAGATAGGGATTTTTCTGCCTTTTCAATCACAGTGATAGATCTGGTGTAGCAGAAGCCTAGTATTGTCAAACTTTACAATCGCATACCCTTGTGAATTGTTAACACATTTTTAACTTCTCATCAATCGATGGACAAGTTGCCTTTTTTTTGGACTAAAGCAAACCAATTTAAATCAATCCCTCTAACAATGGCAAACTTTTGTATTTTCACCATATTATGTTGCACCAAGATGCGCTTCATTCTTTCTAGATATTTCCCTCAATGTATACTATCTTTGCTACAAAGACTAAATAATAGGATAAATATAAACTCTAAAAATAAACATAAGCCCTTACAGTATATAAGCATGCATACAAATTTACTATAGCATAACACTCTTAAACTGTCTATCACAGAGCGTCAGATATTATACTGGTCTCACAGGGACATTTTATTACTTAGTATCTACAAAGGAGGCCATTTATACTGACATTAAGGACACATTAACATCATTAAATGAGAACCCGCTTTATGTTAATGGCAAATGTCACATTGATCAGCAGCAATAAGGAGAGAGTATAATCTAAACAGAGATATCTGGGGCCACATTATTTGCATTTATAAAGAGGAGAAAATAAAAGCCCAGGCTAAGAAGATTTGTATACATACGTAAGGTTGATGCACCATCTGTTCCTACTACAAACTTTTCGGTCTCCTCTGCATTAAGATTTCATTTTATGTTCTGTTTATTATTTTGAAATTGAAGCACAGGTCGTTAAGAAGAAAAATAATGAAATTTACAAGTGTTATTATAAATTGAAGTGACTGGGTAATGGTGGAATGAAGATGACTCGAAAAAACATAACTGACAAGTTATTATCGTGATATGTATATGAGGAGCCACGCTAAACTAATAAGGGAATGGAGGGGGTTGGTGTAGCAAATCTCCATAGACTTTATGAATTGCTGCTTCAAAGTCAAAAGTCAAAAATTATACAACAAGTGTCAATGTGTGACTCTGGAGTTTCAGTTAACAAAGCTAAATAATTAACCATTTGCCGCCCAAGCCACTTCTCACCTTCCTGACACGGCCCATTTTTTTAAATATGACATGTGTCACTATAAGTGGTTATAACTTTGGTGATTTTGAGATTTCTTTCTCATGATACTTGTATTTCATGTTAGTTGAAAAATTTAGGTGAAAAGTTTGGAATTTATTTATGATTAAAAAAAACATATTTGGCAAAAATTTGGAAAAATTTTGTAGAATCTTATGAGGCTTAGAATTTTAGGTGCGATTTTTCACATTTTTCTAAAAATGCTAAATCGTACTTTTGAGGGACCTGCTCAGATTTCAAGTCACTTTGAAAGGCCTAAATTATAGTAAAACTCCATAAATTACCATATATACTTGTGTATAAGCTGAGTTTTTCAGCACAAAAAATGTGCTGAAAAAACTCACTTCAATAAAAAAATAAACTTACTCATCTTTTGGCTCCACAATGCTCCTTGTGGCTTCCCGCGGATCCTCTTCTTTCTTCTCTCTGCTGAATTAGCCTGCAGAGGTGGGGTCATACACTCGGCCTATGCACATCATGATGCGGCAGTGTCGCCTCGTATTACATCATAGTGTGCGCCGACCTGCAGAGTGTATGAACGTGTCTCTGCCGGCTAATACAGCAGAGAGAAGACAGAAGAGGAGCCTTGGTGATGGGAGCATCGGCAAGCCACACCGAGCATCAGGGACCGCCGAGTGGTGAGTATGCAAATTTTTTTTTTTTTGTGTATGGCAAACTGGTAGCTGGCTGCCTACTAAAAGGAGCTGTAAGAATGAGTTCACATTCAGATGGAGCTCTCAGCCTGGAGAAGAAGACAGGAGAAACCTGAAGCTATTGGAACACTGGATCCCCGATACAGAATGTCCGATGATAATGAACACTGCCACGATTCACTAAGATCATGCGCCCGATTTCCTGCACGTGTTGTTTCCCCGCTTAGATCCACGGACCCTTAGTAAATAAGCCCCAAAGGGTTTTATTGGTCAATTAAAGGTAGTTGGACTCTTTTGTATACATGGATTTTTAGACCCACGTACAACAAGGCATATCTTGCACATCCTGATCTTCTGTCTTCACCAGTTCCCATCTTAAAGAACCCTTTTTTAAATAATATTTTTTAGAAATCAGGAGAAAAATGCAATACTTATGCTTTTTTATAACATTTTTATTTTATGGTGTTCTGAATGCAGTATAAGCTTCAAGATCAATTGCTCAACATGTTTCTAAAGGTTGCTATAATTTGTCTATTTTTTTCTTATGATGAAAAGTCTTTCTAAAAATAAAAAAAATCATGTCACCACATTTAAAAACTTTTTATAATTTTAATATTATTGTCTTGGTAATACCTTGTTGTTGTTTTTTTTATCTTTATTTGATTACTTTAATACCTTACATGAAAAAGAACTGCTCTCTTTGATGGGAGATTCCATAAATACCAAAAGATAAAATATTTGACAATAATTATTATTTCTTTGCCTTATCTATATCCTCGCTCCCCTGTCTAACCCTCCCACATCCACGTAGCTTGATGCCTTGTTTATTACCTCTCATGGAATGTTTTGAGACCCACTGACAACAGGGTATAAGTTGCACATCCAGATCGTCTTCCTTCACCAGTTCACATCTTAGGGAACTCATGAGACACAATATTAGAAAATGTTGACATTTGTCTTAAGTTCAGCACGTATTTATAGTTACATTATTTTATAGCATCATAAACTGATTTATGTTTTTTTTTCGGTTATGATCATGACAAAAAAACAAAAGACTTTACAAGTGTCAAAAAAAGAAACAAAAGAAGGCAGTATTAACAAAAAAAAGTCAGCCTTTCCATGGAAAAGCTGCCAAATTGACTAAAAATGGTTAGAATTTGATGTATGATATTATTCCTTTGAGATATTTTTACTCGACCCCAACAGCTGCTTCTTGGCATGAAACCACACCATCCTACAATAGTCTATTATAGATGCTACACCAACAAAGTAAGGTGGGAGAAAATTAAAGACCAATTTCTCTGCCTGGCATGCTCCTGAGGATATGGATGAATGACCACAGGAACCATTAGAAGTTAGCTCTAAATCAGGGTGTTTATACTCTATAATGCCAAGTAGTATAAACCACAGAATGAAAGTAACATAGCAAAAAAAACCTAAATATAGGTCTGAGGACACATGATAGAATTGGATTAAAGTGTTTCATTCTGTAATGTCCACAATGATGGAAATGTAAACAGAACTGATGACAGATGAGACCAGCTTGGCTACACTATGTGTCATTTTCTTTCTTGCTGTAAAACCTTACTGGTTACTTCGTAATTCCTCTTCCCCACTGACTCATTCATGTTTTGTCATTCACAAATCAAAATGGAGATCTTTAGAAGAAGAATCTTACCAATTTAGGATTGAAACTCAAACAATCGCACCCATGTGTTTATCTTTCACATCTACCTTCAATTTTCTACATATTTACTTATTATTAGCATCATAGTAAGCATTGAACATGAAAAAATGTATACCATTATTACAGCTTTCCAGAAGACACAGCAAGGATGGCAAAAAAGAGAGGACATATTGCTTCTGATCTTGCTTCCTGCATCTCTCAAAGTACTTCCACTTTTTGGTTATGCAAGATGGCTGACGTTCTGGGTCATTGGATTGGCTTCGCCCAACTTATTTGACCACGGGACATGACTTTCTCTGACCACAGGACATCACTTCGTTTGTTGGGCCCAGGTCTGGACAGACAACTTATTGGAACTTCTGGCAAGGTGCATGGCTGAAAACGGCAAGTACTGAGGGAACCAGAAAATGAATCAGTATCAGTGCACTATCCTTCTTTTTCCACCCTGGCAAGTTGAACCGTTTAGACCAGCAGTCCAGGTCTTGCACTTCATGAGTGACTTCCTTTCATGAATTAACTTTAAAATCTTTTAATCTAAGCTCATTTATGAAGGTGCAATAGTATTCCTGCAGCCAAGTAATTTCTACTGATTTACCATTGTAATAATACAGAAGGCAGATAAGGACTAATAACTCTATAATTATTTGCAAAAATACTGGACAAAAACTCAATACGGAGATAAATAATATTGTCTGTGTAGATCAATAAAGATTTTAACCTATGAAAAGGTGCTGCTAAGGAATTTTAACTAACAGAGGACACGAAAGGGGTGCCCCATTCTAGTGCTAGACTTGGTTAAAGGATTGGACCATGTGAATATGGATAATATAGAAATGTTTTGGTTTATGATGCTCAGGGTTTTCTTTACTTGGATTGCTATGTTGACTGACATTTGAGCATTTCTTGACCTTACATTTGGGATTTGTTTTATTTATAGTTTTTATTTTTATATTATGAAAAATTTTAAATTAAAATTACAATAAAAAATTCTTTGGGTTTCAGGAATACTATATTGAACGGTAACAAATGCTATATACAGACCTGAATTCAAAGAATGCTGATTTATGGCAATTGACAATTGTATTACCGTATTTATGGAGGCAAGAAAAGAATAGCCATTGCCCCTCACATTTTTTTCAATATGCACAGAACTTATAGAACATATAATGAGATCAGTTGTTAAAAGGTCAAGAGACATCATTTGGATATGGGGGTTTACAGATTTAATCTAAATGTTAAATGTGTATAAATTACTTGGTGCTGGTGTAGCAGCTATAATTCACTATGGTAGGACAGTGTGGTTTCATGTCAAGAAGCAGCTGTTTGGGGTCGAGTGAAAATATCTCAAAGGAATAATATCATGGACATAGTGTAGATAATGTATCACTAACTTCTCAACAAACCTTGCATAGCTAAATTGTACAAGGGAATACAAGAAACTTGTAAAATATATTCCACCTTTGTTCTTTATATTCTTTGTACTGACATTTTTGGAGAACTGCTATGCGCAGATAGGAAGAAATTTGATTCAGAGTTCAGGGGGAACATTGAGTCAAAGCAGTCAAGTCTTTGTCCAACAGCTTTGAGAAAATATTATTCAGACAAAGTATTGAATATTCAGCACTCCCACACAGTAGCCAATAGTCACAATGCCTGCCCAACGGTAGCCAATAGTCACAGTGCCTTCCCCACATTAGCCCATTGTAACAGTGCATACTTTAAATAGCCAGCAGTACAGCTTGCCTCACAGTAGCCAATATTAACTGCTCCTTCCCCAAGTAGCCAATGCTCAAGGTGCCTGCCTCCTGTAGCAAGTAGTCACAATACCTGCTCCATAAAAGCCCCATCCATAAATATTTACAGAGCCTGTTCCAGTAAACAAAAGTCACCATGCTTGTCCCAGCAGCAATAAGTCAGAGCCAAGTAGATAATAGTCACAGTGCTTGCCCCAGTTGTCAATAGTCTGTGTTTGCCCCCAGTATTCATAGTGCTTGTCCCTAGTAGCCAATAGTCACAGTGCCTGAACCCAGTAACCATTAGTCACATTGTCTGTTCCCAGCAGCCAATAGTCACAATGTTTGTCCCAGTAGTAATTTGTTCCAGAAGCTTTTTGTCACGGTGGTTGCCCCCATACACCAAATAGTCATTGTGCTTGCCTCCAGTAGCTAGGAGCCACAGGTACTAACCCACAGTAGCCAATAGTCACAGTGTTTTCCCCTAGTAGCAAAAAATCACAATCACTGCCCAAGTAGCCAATAGCCATAGTATCTTCCCACAATAGTTACAGTGCTTTCACACAGTAGCCAGTAGTAATAATCCTGCCCCAACAGCCATCGGTTATAGTGCATGCCCCCATTAGCCAAGTCACAATATGTCACCAGTAATGACAGTGCTTGTTCCCAGTATTCAAAATGCATGTTTCAAGTAGTCACAGTGCCTGCTCCCAGATGTCACAGTAGGGGAAGAATACCCTACACCAGTGATGGCGAACCTTTTGGAGACAGAGTGCCCAAGCTACAACCAAAACCCACTTGTATGTCGCAAAGTGCCAACATGATGATGATTTAAGCAGTAACTTATTGATCCCTGCTGTATCACAGGTTTTAATCGTATTGGCCTCCTGAGTTCACCAATACAATAGAAAGATGATTGTATTGGTTTTGGATTGTAACTTCCTTCCCGGGTCCCTTGAAGTGGAAGAATCAGGGGACCCAGAACAGGAGCTCAAACGACAATCCATCTCTATCCATACCTTCTTGCTCCTCCTGTAGTGCTGGCAGCAAAGGATGTGTCACTTTAAAATAGCGCTGAGCATGGCACGTCCTGGGCTGTACTGGACCACAGGAGGAAGCCTTGAGTCAGATCTTGCAAACTCTGTGTTGGTGTGAAGGCTTGGGTGCCCACAGAAAGGGCTCTGAGTGCCACCTCTGGCACCCGTGCCATAGGTTCGCCACCACTGCCCTACACTGTCTGTTTATATTGCAGTCAATGGGTCCATAGTTTCAAGAACTTGGATATCAAATCCCTCTCCCAATGAGTTATTTATTTAAATCTGCAAATCTCCTGTACTTTATCTTCCCACAGGAAGAGGTTCTGGACCAGAAGTATTAAAAGTTTACCTGCTGTAAGGTTTGCTTACTTTCTGAAGAGAGAAATTAGGGCTGGGTTTTTCTAGTAGTATGACGCTCAATTGTCTTTTTACCTTTGTGGTCAATTTTCTCCAGTATGGTCTCCCAGAACCACTGAATCCGTGGGCAATGCCACCAGATTTGTAATAAGCATCCAGGTTCTTTCTCACACCTCCAACAAGTGTCTGCTACTTCAGGGTATACTTTGTGTAGCCATACCGACGTTTTATACAATCTCAAGCTTAACCCCTTAACAAAGTGGCCCTTTTTTGTTTCTTCATTTCCATTTTTCACTCCCCACCATCAACAATCTTTACCTTTTTTATTTTTACACATAAAGAGCTCAGCTTGTTTTCTGCGTAACAAATTGCACTTCATAGTAACAGTATTTAATATTCCATGCCGTGTACTGGGAAGCTGGAAAAAAATTCCAAATGCAGTGAGAATGGTGAAAAAACGCATTTGCAAAGTTTTCTTGTTGGCTTTTACTGTGCACCGCAAATGACATGTCTACTTTATTCTTTGTTTCGGTACGATCACGGGAATAACACATTTGTATAGGTTTTATAAGGTTTTCATACATTTACAGAAATTAAATGTTTTTTTTTTAAGAGAGAGCGGCGATCTTCACCAAGATGGCGACGCCCATGAGCCCTATGTATAGGGCGTGCCAAAATTGTTTCATTGAGTCTCTAGCACCACTGACCTCTGGGAATCTCCTTAAAATTAATCCTTAATCATCTGAAACATGTTAAAAACGAACTCCAGCAGATCTGATTGAGCAATATTTTCCAGGGTCAAAGAAGTAATCTGTAGTACAACTTATGAGGAGTGGAGTAATATGTGTATTTATGTTGGTTAGGGTGAATCAAATGCCATGTGTCCACTAGATCTAACTGTGACACCGCTCTCAAAATACATGCTGGCTTTTTTTCATGAGGTTATAAGGGGATTAGTAGAATCCATAGTGTGTTGTAAAGCAACATTAATATTGCCTCCTACAAATTATATAACTTCTGCGAACATTTTAAGTTTGTGCAACGTCTGAGAAATCCACGCTGGTTGACCAGTATTCAGTGCGTAAAGATTAGCAATAGTGATCATTTCTGAGCCAATTTTGTCCTTTACAAAGGGCTACCTTCCCTCTGTATTTGCTAGCTCTGCTAACTGTGTGAATGGTACCTGTCTGTTGATGGCTTTAATAACACCTTTAGACGCGGACAATGAAAACCACCACTTGAAGTCTTTGGTTGGTAATGAGGAAATGTTTCCCCTTTTTAAGTGTCTCTTGTATCTGGACAATATTAGCTCTGTGTTTCCGTTATATGCTTAATACTTGCCTCCTCTTCTGTAGAGTACACAAACCTACAACATCTGACATATTATGTACAGAGAATTATGTACAATATGCATTTTACACGACATGGCGGTACACTGTATGTATTTTATATTAAGTGGATGTACGCTGAATGTATTTTATACTACATGGCGGTACACTGTATGTATTTTATAGTATATGGTGGCACGCTGTATGCATTTTCTACCACATGGCAGTACGCTGTATGGATTTTATACTACATGGCTGTATACTATATGCATTTTATACTACATGGCGGTACACTGTATGCATTTTATACTACATGGCAGTACGCTGTATGCATTTTAAATACACATGGCTGTATACTATATGCATTTATCTACTATGGCGGTTACACTGTATGCATTTTATATTACATGGCAGTACGCTGTATGCATTTTATACTACATGGCTGTATACTATATGCATTTTATACTACATGGCGGTACGCTGTATGCATTTTATACTACATGGCGTTCTACTGCACTCTGTTCTGTTATAATTTTATACTACATGGCCGCACGCTGTATGTATTTATTCTACATGGCGCACGCTGTATGCATTTTATACCACATGGTGGTATGCTGTATGCACTGTATACTACAATGGCCGGCAAGCTTATGCATTTTATACTACATGGTGGTATCCTGTAGGCATTTTATATACTACATGGGGTATGCTGTTGCATTTTGTACTACTTGCTGTAACTATATGCATTTTATACATATGGTGGTACACTGGATTTTTATACTATAATGGCTGTACGCGTGTAGTATTTTATTATCTACATGGCAGTACACTTTATGTATTTATAGTACATGGTGGCATCCTGTATGCATTTGTACTACATGGCTGTATACTAATGCTTTTATACACATGGTGGGTACGCTGTAGCAATTTTATTAACATACCTGGCGGGAAGAAATGTATGCATTTTATCATAATAGCATACTCTGTTTTTATACTACTGGCTGACGCTGTTATGTATTTTCATACTACATGGTGGCATGCTGATGCATTTTATACTACATGGCAGTATGCTGTATGCCTTTTGTACTACATGGCATAACTGTATGCATTTATACTACATGGCTGTACATTTGAGAAAGACCGCGCTTGGAAACGTTATGGTGTAAAAATACGAAAATTTTTTTAATCGATCCTCTTTTAAAAACATAAGTCACGGCAGTGTGCACAACAAAGGATACACGGGAAGTTGGACTTACCCCAAATTTGACTTCTTCAAATTTGCCGTTGCCCTGAGTCTGTGGGGGATTTCCTTGGTCCGTGCCTGGGAAGCAACCATACGACTGGTGAGCTGGATTTCGTTTCTATTTTTACATGGCGGTACGCTATATGTATTCTATCATGAACGCACCGTTGTAAGTATTTTTTATCCAATGGCAGTATGCTGTATGTATTTCCATTGCTTTATTTTCTCAACAAACCAATATGATGGATCTGGTCCTGACACTCCTGATATATTACATATATTGGGGAGTGTCTCTTTATGTTCTCGCTTTGGCAGCAGAAAGGCTTGGTTCACCCCTGCCACTACGTGTCACTAACCAGTAGTGCCAAGTTAGCCAAATCTTCTTGATAGGCCAAGCCAAAAGTTTATAGCCAGCAATGGCATGTTAGAGTTTTTCAGAGCATCGAACAGCGATTTAAATAACTGCCCTCATTTTTAAGTTATAGTGTACAGTAGACCCTCCTGCACTGTTAGAGTCAAAATGCAGATATCAGTTTT
This sequence comes from Engystomops pustulosus, assembly GCA_019512145.1. Classification (NCBI taxonomy): domain Eukaryota; kingdom Metazoa; phylum Chordata; class Amphibia; order Anura; family Leptodactylidae; genus Engystomops; species Engystomops pustulosus. Next base: position 57,648,325 of record CM033648.1, on the reverse strand, counting down.
GGAAGGCCTCCATCTGTTGCACCCATTTTCACAATGGCATTGTCCATTTTAATTTCTGCTAAGGTCTAGCAATGAGGTTTAAGGCGTGAAATAGGACTTTTTTTAATGAAGCCTCTCATAGCAGCAGCCAAAGTGCTTTTTTTTCTCTCAGATTTCTCTAAAACTCTGTCTGTGTCTTCCCGGATTTCTGGGTACCCTGGGGTTTCTCTTCTTTGATTTTCTTGTTTCGACTTTCCCCTTTTTGAGCACAGTAGTTTTCAGATAAGAAGCCTTGAGATGAAAACAGTGAGAGAAACGCAGGACTGTGTGACTCAGCCAGCTCCACCCCTCTATTCTACTCCTTATGGTAGGTCTCTTTAAGACAAAAAATGATGCTTTGTGGCATTTAGTGCCCTGTGATCTCTTCATTATTGTGTGCACAGGAGTTGATAGTTCAGTTCCCCAGACTGCAGGAGACTTTAGCCAATGATTTGCACTTTAACCTCTTGAATGACACGTTTCCTTAGCAGTCCATCTGCTGTCAAAGTGAGGGCTGTAAGATTATATAGATCGATCAGATTAGAAGGCAACACAAAACTAATCGATTTCTTCAGACTGCATCAAAAGTGGCAACAAAACTGCAACATGTGAATGCTATCAAGAGTAGTTAATGCATCATAAGGTTTTTTGTCATTAGTTAATTGACCAAGTACCAAACAGTCTTATAACTTACACTATGCTTGCATCTTCTTTCGACAATGGCACGTGCTTTAAGTGTTCATGTTCTATAGGTACTATGGCATATGAAAATCTTGGTAGGTAAGATTTAGGACATGGTGACAATAAAAATGTACCCACACACAAGTTTTTGCTTGTGGTCTATGATGGCACCCCTCAGCTCACTACGAACACTTGCTGTGTGTGACTATCAGTGGACCACTGTGTAGCCTAGAGAGGAAGAAACAGTAATTTTCGAAAATAACTCACCATTCTCTATCCACTTTCGAATATGAGCTTCGACCATCAGAGGTTTTTTTTCGATGAGACTGGAAAAATGTTTAAAGAAAAATGTTTAAAATAAGAATTACTATAAAAATAGTAAAAATCTGAATGAAATTATATGTATTTTGTCATTCTTTGTATGTTTTAATACCACTATTTTAAACTTCCCAGGTTAAATTTCAATATGCAATTTCATATAAATAGGAAATGTGTAGAGATATTTATTTGTCGATTGAGGTCATGGCTGTAGTCTACAGTAGACACATTACTGTCATACCCATATTTGCAATTGTATTAATGAATTGGCTCAGTTTAGAATACCGAGGTTCAGTCATTGACCCCCGTTAACTAATGGAAGGAAATCTTGGCATGCCAACATTAGACTGCTCAGCAAATGATTCCAAACGTCTTAAAGGAATGTGTGTGTAGGTGAGTGATTTCCATTCTATAGTGAGCAATGATAATTGTCATTAATGTAAATCAGTTACAATGTTGGAAAGTGACAAGCATTAGAACCTATAGGAGCAGTGCATTGACAACGAGTATGTAGGTCTATAAAAGTGTCTAGAAACTTCAATGGCATTTACAATATATTGTGTTAATTAGAAAGAATTAAACCAATTATATATTAATTGTGTGGATGAGCAAGACTTCTGTTCTCTCATCCCTGCGCCCCCCTACAAAAGCAAAGGGTTAATTTTCCAAGATTACTAAATAGCTTATGTCTAATGGATATTTCTACTGTTTGTCAAACAAGAGGTTCATGGCTTAGTCAGGGACAAAGTTATTAAGGACATAAAAAGCCATCTGGATGATGCTAATAAACATAAGTGTAACCCTTCAGATCCATCGCTTAGATGACCAAACATGTTGGCAATGTTTTTAACATGCAATAAAAGTTTACTTGGTTTTTTTCAATAATGGCTATCAATGCGCGCTATTGATCTAACAAATACCTAAGCTATGGCATTTCAAAATGCTTTTATGTAGGTTTTTTTGCATGTTTTTGAAATGAAATTTACTGTCGACAATAATATCTAATGGTTTATTCCTTAAATACAGATAATATTTTGAACTGAAAATTAATTATACTGTTTCATATAGCATATGGGTGGATGGGGAGTAGGGTATGATGGGTATAAGTCCTGGGCACTGACGTCTTTGAGAATTGACATGTCATTACCTTGGTCATTAAATGTCTGAGCAAGAAATGATAAGAGATAGTGATGGAAAGTGAGTTAAATACAGTCATTTAGTTACAATAGACTCATTTATTATATATAGAAAAGAATTCTAAGAGTGATTAAAATTCAGTATTTGCATAGTGTGAAGTCAACAAGTATTAAGTTAGCAACAGACATTACAACTTGTGTTGGATCAAAACATTGCCTATTTATTTTTAAGTAACTTTTTTATAGAAAATGCTCAGAAAAAACATACTTATGGGGCCACTCAATAGGTAATCCACCTCAAATGGGATCTGCAGCTGTGCTCATAACTGTCTTGGGTAAGACAAAAGTCTTAAAATGAAAAAAAAACATATTTCATTCAGAGCACCAACTCAATGATCCCTTGACTCGTTGTATAAAGCAGTAAGCAAACAATAGAATCATAAGATTATTTTATTCTGATGATATATAAATTGTGATAATGTTACAAAGTAAAGGATTAAGAAACTTAAAGATATACCATTACGGTCAATAGTATGGATTATAATTGGATGTACACAAATTAAATATAATTCAGAAGAAGGTATATAGAATTTCTCTTATAGTTAATCAGCCGCAATTAGTATATTCAAATCTGTGTCCTAGTATAATCAGTCCAACAGTATGATGGTATGGTACCAATCAATAAGCAAAATTGCTCTATAACCAATAGCATGTATGCTAAGATCTCTTTAGTGTACTCAATTGGGGCACATTTATAAGGTCCACACCGCATTTTTCGTTGAGGTTCTCATGACTTTTTAAACTGTTTGCTGAATTTTGCCCGCTGGTTTTTCAGCGCAGGCGACCGGATTGTGGCGCATCGGCGACGGCTTGCATGTGACACAAATCGGACAATCAATAACTAGTTTGGAAATTCCCAGTATCCTTTATTATTTATTCTATAGAGAGAGAGGAAAAAAAGCCCCCACTTTTAGGATGTCCAGAAAACCTGTACTGGATATCAATTTGTTGATTGTCGGTAGTTCTTTCTTAAACGTATTGCTGGTAGAAAACAATTGTTGGTAAGAGTATATGACAATGAATTATCAATTAAATGGATTTATAACAATTAACCTATATTTTTAACCCTAATAAAATAAAGAATGAATAAAAACAACAAAAAAAAACAAAAAAGAGAAGGGTGACAACATTGTACGTTATAAATTACAATGTACAATATTGTCCTTATACTCGGCTTATACCTATATGTTCGAAATTATGACTATATTCTCGTATAAGGTGAAGGAACATGGGTTTTTGCGCTACTATAATGTTCAATTTTATCGATAGGAAATCATTAAAAATAATCAAAAATTGTGAGGGTTTGCAACTTTTTTCTGCCAAACACGTAAGCATATTGTATTATGGCTTTAAAGGTATGGGCACAATTTTGAAAAATATGGATGCCTTCAAGGTGGGAGTGGGGCACATATAACACAAGGGAAAACAATAAGGAATCGGTTGGCAATTGGTGCCACAAATCATCGAAGTAATGTTATTCTAAATTTACTAGAATGCACAGTTCACAGACCCAAAAAAAAGATATAATGCCAGTTCAAAATCAACGTAATAGGTCTAAGTATGCAATGGCATAAACTTTTTGCTTATGAAGTCACCAAAGTTACAAGAGTGGTTGCTTATGTCCAATCCCAAGATCCCACGTTCACGCACTATTGATATGAGACAAAACAGATCACAGTAATCAAATCATAAAGTGCGTTTAGCTGTGTCGCGTATGCGTTTTCTAAGGCTTTTTCTGAAAATACACCATAATTCAGAGGCTCCTCTGCTCGGACCGCCAAATCGATAGTACCGTTGTCCTATTTGCACAATCGGTCCAGATGTGCCTTTAGACACCCCTTTCGTCTGATCAGCAAATCATAAGTTGACACAAAGCGGTACAAGTTGTCAACTGATTTGAGAGCAGTATTAAAGCTAAAAGAAGTACTGAATCTGTCAGATCCCCATTGGTACTTCCGCAAAGAAATATTTATGTAGGTATTATCCACTTGATCAACTTTATTGGTTGGTTGAATGAGATCTCTAAAATGAGGAGGCTCATTTCTTTGACCACCCAACTCGATGGATACCATTGGCCTATTGCACAATGGTCAGCGGCATTTAGAATTTTAGTGAACACAACAAGTGACACAAGGGTGAACTTCCAAATGGATATGTACTGTAGACCAAAATCAACTGTCGGCTGCTTGTAGAATTAGGCAAGACTCGTGGAAACATAACTTGTTCACCCTTCAACCCCTTTATAGTGATACCTAAAGATGTTTACAACGTTTCAGTCCATGTTAACACACTCCCAAATGCTACAGAAAGATGTATAATATAATACTACTCAATGAGACAAGAACTTGACATATCCTGGTTGTACTTATTTGTGGGGTGTTAGCAAGGAATTGCCTCATTAGTGTAGATGGCCATAGATATGCCATCAATGATGTTTGGGCAACCGGTTTTAAGTTCAGCCACTGTGGTTTCTTGTCTGTGTCTTGTACCACCAGGAAAACCTTGCTCTATGGAATCTGGTTTTGTGGGACAATTAAGCAATGATGAGGGTTAAGTTGAGAAAAGATACTTTTAGTACCTTTAAAAAATGATTCCAATACTTTTGTATTATTTTTATTTGATTTGAGAGACAGTATATACAGTTCAGAAAAAGGTGACTGGTCAGATCCCATTGGGGGCATCACAAGAGAGAAAATCAAAATGTAATTATTTCTAGTATCAAAGTAGAAGCAATTTGTTCCACTTGAATCTACAACTTATTGGCGGAAGTTCCCTATAAAGAGGATTATCCTTTTTAATATCAGCAGTAGTAAACTTAATTGCGAGCTATTGGCAATTAGATAATAATTAAGAAATGAGAATTTTCCATGACTACAAATAAAGCATATATTATATCTTAAAGTTGCATTCTTATTCTCTAAACCACACTTGGCAGACCTCTATTTCATTTTGTCATGACGGCTGTCTGGAGAGGGACTCAGTGCTTGCCCTTAACCACTGTGTTGAACTAGCAATGACCATTGAAAGATAGGTTAATAGGACAGCCTCTAGGGGTTCATAGGCCTGTCGACTTGGCAATCCCTTTTGAATAGGATCTGCGGAAGGTATGTAACAATATCTTATGATCAGTAGTTTTGCGCATCAATGACTCAAGACTCCTAGGGTTCCCAACGCTGTGTGTTGAATGGTTGTGAACGGAAACACATCTCAGGGTGGAGCATGTAAGTGTATGCATTTTATACTATATGGTGGTACACTGGATGTATTTTATACTATATGGCTGTACGCTGTATGTATTTTATTCTACATGGCAGTACACTGTATGTATTTTATAGTACATGGTGGCATGCTGTATGCATTTTGTACTACATGGCTGTATACTATATGCATTTTATACTACATGGTGGTACGCTGTAGGCATTTTATACTACCTGGCGGGAAGATGTATGCATTTTATACTAAATAGCAGTACTCTGTATTTTATACTACATGGCTGTACGCTGTATGTATTTTATACTACATGGTGGCATGCTGTATGCATTTTATACTACATGGCAGTATGCTGTATGCCTTTTGTACTACATGGCAGTAAACTGTATGCATTTTATACTACATGGCTGTACATTTGAAGAAAGACCAGCGCTTCAGGAAACGGTATGGTGTAAAAATACGAAAATTTTCTTTAATCGATCCTCTTTTAAAAACATAAGTCACGGCAGTGTGCACAAACAAAGGATACACGGGGTAAGTTGGACTTACCCCAAATTTGACTTCTTCAAATTTGCCGTTGCCCTGAGTCTGTGGGGGATTTCCTTGTGTCCGTGCGCTGGAAGCAGACCATACGACTGGTGAGCTGGATTTCGTTTCTATTTTTACATGGCTGTACGCTATATGTATTCTACATGACGCACGTTGTAAGTATTTTATACTACATGGCAGTATGCTGTATGTATTTTCCATTGCTTTATTTTCTCAACAAACCAATATGATGGATCTGGTCCTGACACTCCCTGATATATTACATATATTGGGGGAGTGTCTCTTTATGTTCTCGCTTTGGGCAGCAGAAAGGCTTGGTTCACCCCTGCCACTAGTGTCATAACCAGTAGTGGCCAAGTTGAGCCCAAATCTTTTTAGATATGGCCAAGCCAAAAGTTTATAGCCAGCAAAATGGCATGTTAGAGTTTTTCAGAGCATCCAACAGCGATTTAAATAAATGCCTCATTTTTAAGATTATAGTGTATATGTAGACCCTCCTGCACTTTAGAGTCAAAATGCAGCATATCGTTTTGGAAGGCCTCCATCTGTTGCACCCTATTTTCCAATGGCATATGTCCATTTTAATTTCTGCTAAGTCCTTAGCAATGAGGTTTAGGGCTTGAAATAGGACTTTTTTTTAATGAAGCCTCTCATAGCAGCAGCCAAAGTGCTTTTTTTCTCAGATATTTCTCTAAATCTGCTTGTGTCTTCCCGGATTTCTGGGTACCTGGGGTTTCTCTTTGATTTTCTTGTTTCGACTTTCCCTTTTTGAGCACAGTAGTTTTCTAGATAAGAAGCCTTGAGATGAAAACAGTGAGAAACGCAGGACTGTGTGACTATCATCATCTCCAGCCAAGCTCCACCCCCTCTATTCTACTCCTTATGGTAGGTCTCTTTTAAGACAAAATGATCTTTGTGGCATTTAGTGCCCTGTGATCTCTTCATTATTGTTGCACAGGAGTTGATAAGTTCAGTTCCCCAGACTGCAGGAGACTTTAGCCAATGATTTGCCACTTTAACCTCTTGAATGACACGTTCCTATGCAGTACCATCTGCTGTCAAAGTGAGGGCTGTAGATATATTAGATAAGATCAGATTAGAGGCGCAAAAGAGCTATCGATTTCTTCAGAAACTGCATCAAAAGTGGCAACAAACTGCAACATGTGAATGCTATCAAGAGTAGTTTAAATGCATCAGAGGTTTTATTGTAGTAGTTAATTTGACCAAGTTACCAAACAGTCTTATAACTTACATCTATGCTTGCATCTTCTTTCGACAATGGCACAGTGTCTTAAGTGTTCATGTTCATAGGGTACTATGGCATATGAAAATCTTGGTAGGTAAGATTTAGGACATGGTGACAATAAAAATGTACCCACACAGTTTTTGCTTGTGGCTATGATGGCACCCCTCAGCTCACTACGAACACTGCTGGCTGTGCCGAAAGTGTTGACTGTCATGTGACCACTGGGTAGCCTTAGAGAAGGAAGAACAGTAAAGTTTCGAAATAACTTCACCATTCTCTATCCACTTTCGAATGATGAGCTTCGACCATCAGAGGTTTTTTTTCGATGAGACTGGAAAAATGTTTAAAGAAAAAATGTTTAAGCCAAATTACTATAAAAATAGTAAAAATCTGAAATTAAATATATGTATTTTGTCATTCTTTGTATGTTTTAATAACCACTATTTTAACCTTCTCAGGTTAAATTTCAATATGCAATTTCATATAAATAGGAAAATGTGTAGAGATATTTATTTGTCGATTGATGTCATGGCTGTAGTCTACAGCTAGACTACATTACTGTCATACACCAATATTTGCAATTGTATTAAATGAATTGGCTCAGTTTAGAAGATACCGAGGTTCAGTCATTGACCCCCGTTACTAATGGAAGGAAATTCTTGGCATGCCAACATTAGACTGCCTCAGCAAAAGATTCCAAAGTCTTAAAGGAATTGTGTGTAGGTGAGTGATTTCCATTCTATAGTGAGCAATGATATTGTCATTAAATGTAAATCAGGTTACATGGATGTGGAAAGTGAAAAGCATTAGGACCTGATAGGAGCAAGCTGCACATTGACAAACGAGTATGTAAGGTCTATAAAAGTGTCTAGAAACTTTCAATGGCATTTACAATATATTGTGTTAATTAGAAAGAAATTAACCAATTATATATTATATTGTGTGGATGAGCAAAGACTTCTTTCTCCATCCTAAGCGCCCCCCTACAAAAGCAAAAGGGTTAACTTTTTCCAAGATTACTAAATAGCTTAGTGTCTAATGGATATTTCCTACTGTTTGTCAAACAAGAGGTTCATGGCTTAGTCAGGGACAAAGTTATTAAGGACATAAAAAGCCATCTGGATGATGCTAATAAACATAAAGTGTAACCTTCAGATCCATCGCTTAGATGACCAAAATGTGATAGGCCAGATGTTTTTAACATGCAATACAAAGTGTTACTTGGCTATACAATGGCTATACAAATGCAGCGCTATTGATCTAACAAATACCTGTAAAGCTATGGCATATTCAAAATGCTTTTATTTAGGTTTTTTGCATGTTTTTGAAATGAAATTTCCTGTCGACAAATAATATCTAATGGTTTATTTCCTTAAATACAAGAAAGCATAATATTTTGACTGAAAAATTAAATTAATCTGTTTCATATAGCATATGGGTGAGGATAGGGAGTAGGGTATGATGGGTATAAGGCCTGGGCACTTGAAGTCTTTGAGAAATCGACATGTCATTACCTTGGTCATTAAATGTCTGATCAGAGAAATGATAATGAAGGATAGTGAATGGAAAGTGAAGTTAAATACAGTCATTTAGTTACAATAGACTTCCATTTATTAATATAAGAAAGAATTTCTAAGAGTGATTAAAAGTCAGTATTTTGCATAGTGTGAAAGTCAACAAGTATTAAGTTAGCAACAGACCATTTACAACTTGTGTTGGATCAAATCATTGCCTTATTTATTTTTAAGTAACTTTTTTATAGAAATGCTCAGAAAAACAATACTTATGGGGCCACTCAATAGGTAATCCGCCCAAATGGGATCCGAGGCTGTGCACATAAACTGTATTGGGTAAGACAAAAGTATAAAATGAAAAAAACATATTTAATTCAGAGCACCAAACTTCAATGATCCCTTGACATCTTGTATAAAGCAGTAACAAAAATATGAATCAATAAGATTATTTTATTTGATGAATATATAAATTGTGAAATGTTAAAAAGGATTAAGAAAATTAAAAGATATACCATTAGGTCAATATATGATATTAAATTGGTATGTACACAAATAAAATATAATTCAGAAGAGGTATATAGAATTTCTCTTATAGTTAATAGCAGCAATTAGTATATTCAAACTCTGTGTCCTAGTATATCAGTCCAACAGATGATGGTATGGTCCATCAATAAGCAAAATTCCTCTATGAACCAATAGCATAGTATGTAAAGTCTCTTTAAGTGTACTCAATGGGGCACATTTACTAAGGGTCCAAACACCGCATTTTCGTTGGGTCTCCTGACTTTTTACTTTTTGTTGGTAATAGTATATGACAATGAATTATCAATTAAATGGATTTATAACAATTAACCTATAATTTGAACCCTAATAAAATAAAGAATGAATAAAGAACAACAAAGAAAGAACAAAACAGAGAAGGGTGACAACATTGTACGTTATAAAATTACAATGTACAATATTGTCATTATACTCGGCTTATACTCGAGTATATAGAGTAGTCATCAAATAAAAAATTCTTATTGATACATATATTTGTTACTGCTTTATACAAGGTGTCAAGGGAACACTGAGGTTTGGTGCTCTGAACTATATATGATTATTTAAATTTTTTATAGAAATGTAGGATTCAGTTTAACAATGAAATCCAAAAAAAAAAATATTGTGTAGAGGTTTGCAAGTTTTTTTTCTGCCCAAATACAGCGATAATAATGGTTAATTAATTTCAAATGGCAGTGTTAAACTATGAAGGTCAACCAAACAAGTTTGAAAACAAATGGAGGAGGTCTGCTTTCATGTTTTGCCAGTCCCAACATAGATCCACTTCACTTTTCCACAATAATCTCTAACTTGAAGTAGAAACCAGAAAGAAAGAACAGGAAAATCACCAGTTCATCATCCAGATCATAAAGCTGCTTTAGCTGTGTCTGCTGTATGCATTTTCTAAGGCTTTTTCTAAAAATACACCATAATTCAGGAGGCTCCTCTGCTCTGACCGCCAAAATCGATAGTACCGTTGTCCTATTGCACAATAGGTCAGTGGCCTTTAGAATTTTAGTCAAGAAAATAAGTTGACACAAAGGTAAAGTTTCAACTGGATTTGAGAGACAGTATATAAATGCTAAAAGAGTACTTGATAATGTCAGATCCCATTGGACTTCCCCAAAGAGAATTTACTGTAAGTACTTTATTTCCACTTGAATCAACTTTATTGGTTGAGATATCTATAAATGAGGAGGCTCCTTTTCTTTGACCACCCAAATCGATGGTACCATTGGCCTATTGCACAATAGGTCAGCGGCATTTAGAATTTTAGTGAACACAACAAGTTGACACAAAGGTGAACTTCCAAATGGATATGTACTGTAGACCAAAATTCAACTTGTACGGCTCTTGTAGAATTAGGCAAGAGCTCGTGAACATAACTTGTTCAACCTATCAACCCCTTTATAGTGATAACTAAATGAGTTAACAAACTTTCAGTCATGTTAACAACTACACAAAAATGCTACAGAAAGATGTATAATTATAATACCTACTCCAATGAGCACAAGACCTTGACAATATCCTGTGTACTTATTTGTGCAGGTGTTAGGCAAGGATCTGCCGTCATTAGTGTAGATGGCCATAGATCCTGCCATCAATGATGTTGGGCAGGTATAAGTGTCAGCCACTGCTGGTTTCTTGTCTGTGTCTTGTGACCACCAGGAAAACCATGCTCTATGGAATCTATTTGTGGGACAAATAAGCAATGATGAGGGTTATATGGAAGAAATACTTTTAGTACTTTAAAAAATTATTCCAATACTTTTGTATTTCATATTTGAGAGACAGTATATACTTGATAAAACAGTTCAGTACTGTCAGATCCCATTGGACTTCCCAGAAGAGAAATCACTGTAATATTTTCTTCCAAAGTCAGAAAGCAATTTGTTTCCACTTGAATCTACAACTTTATTGGCTGAGAAGTCTATAAAAGAGGATTATCTTTTAAATCAGCAGTAAAACTTAATTGCAGCTATTGGCAATTAGATTAATAATTTAAGAAATGAGAATTTTCCATGACTACAAATAAAGCAATATAAGTATAATTCTTAAAGTTATTGCTTATTCTCTAAACAACACTTGGCAGACCTCTATTTCATGTTGTCATGAAGGCTGTCTGGAGAGGGCTCAGTGCTTGCCCTTAACCACTGTGGTTGATACTAGCACATGACCATTGAAAGATAGGTTACTAGGACAGCCTCTCAGGGGTTCATAGGCCTGTCACTTGGCAATCCCTTTTACAATCTGCTGGAGGTATGTAAACAATATATTATGATACAGTAGTATTGCAGCATAATATGAGAGATCAGACTCCCTAGGGTTCAAACTGGGTTAGGAATGGTTGAACTGAAACACATCTCAGGGTGGAGGCAGGTAGTGCCTCTTGAAAACAGATCCCTATGGTTGTGATTACTTTTTGTACTTTGTATTCACTGTCATATAGGGTTTATATTTATTGGTCTCACATTTACCCATGTGGGATTGACCTGTTTATCTCTGACAAACACAAACTTTCAATTTTGTCCTTTTTCTTGGGCTTACTCTGTATTTTATGTTCATTCATTATATGGTTTTAATGTTAATGCCATAAAGTATATTCATTTTATGGCAAAATTTGTGTAGAAACTGGTACAGTTCAGTCTACATGAATCACGGTAGACTGCAGTCTCCCAATATGGACGCTATAGAGTTTTCCTAGGAAAATAAAGCAATCTAATATAGGTAAATCATAAATTATTTCTCCAGCACTGGGGTTAAATTAAAAAAAAAAATAGATATTTTAATCCTTTTAAAATTTACATGATTTGGTGGAAAATAATATAACACGTTTTGGGCTATTACGGCAAGCCTTAAGTCTTACCATCTATGATTTTTTATTTTACTATGTAGCTGGAGAAATCGTTTACTGCAAAATAGGTTTACCTATTCATTTTATTGAATTTGATGTTGCAGTATTTTATCTTTTTTCTATTTTTGTTGGGTTATTACACAACGTGTTAAGGATAAAATATCTCCTAATAAGAGAGGATGGGTAATGGCTATGAATTTTATCTCAACAGCTGAAACAATCTACAAATTGAAAACTTATAATAAAGTATGGAATCTATGGAAAATAGCATATGAGGAAGGGAGAGGAACAGAGGAAAGAAAAAGGAGAAAATTAAAAATTATTTTTGTTCTTTGTTTCTTTTCTCTTTCAGTGCGAGGCAAAGGTGAGGTTGAGCGGATAACTGTCTTATGTAATATGTTTATAAAATAGAGATATGTGACAATTATATCCTATTTTATTATAGATTTATTAGAGATGAAATGTATTGGTTTATTGAACAGGAACATGATTACAATTTAGTGGGTCATTTTGCCATTTTAGAAATATAGAATTGTTGTTTGTATGAAATGTTCCACATCTATCTTTCACATAGATGACAAAATGTATTGGTGCTCATAAAACAATATTTCTATTTGGTCAAATTAATTTATGATTTTGTGAGATGAGGCTTGCTGATCGAATCTTCTAATCAAAAAAGGGTTTAAGTATTGGCAAATATTTTATGTGGGACTGTCAAAACACCTGTGCATGCAAATGATTGTATCATTGGCCAAACTCTTGGAATGGGAGGAGAAATGTGGGTAGTCCTAGTCAATGATTAGCATGGGAACCAGGTTCCTGGAGATAGATACCAATCATTGATAGGTAAAAGACAAGAGCTAGTTCAGAGGTGTTTGTAGAGCCTATTGTATGTAAAGGATGTCTTGAATAATATTCATACTTAATCTTTTACACCTAGGGTTCAGGATAGGTGCAGGTGACACCAAATAGTGTCTTCAACCTGAGCATCTACTGTGACCAGCAATACAGATAAATCGTAACAATGTAGATGATGTACTAGCAAAAGGATGTGTGCTTGTAGCAGATGAGGGACATGGATGTGATGTGTACATTTAAGAGAACTTGTTACCAAGTACATAATGACTATTCTGTCTACATATATGTTAATTAGCTTAAAGTAGTCAAGGGGCAATATAATTTCATTTTCTCTGGGTGTGTGGCTCAATGTGCTGTTTGGAACATAAAGTTACTAACCCCTGGGGCCATATGTGTTGAACGGGGGAATGGATTAAAAAACATATACTATATTGAACAGGGGCAATGACATTTCAGCAATGAATTGGGGGATGTAATTTACCATTTTGTACTTATTGACAGGTTTTCATTAAATTAATCCTGTTCCCTAAAATGTAAGTGAGTGAAGATTTTACAGATTACTTCCATCTTGTTGTTAAGATTCACATCATTTTGCTGTAATTCGACAAACAAGATAAGTAACTATGAAATGTTCTGTAGTAATGGCTGGAAGAGGATTTGCGGTAAGTGCGGTACATCATCATCTAAACTGGAATCACATGCAGGTAAAAAGAAGAAGAAAAGCAGTATTACGGTATCTTCAGATTCCAGTCATCCAGGCCACTTTCACAACAGAGGTCTATCTGTTCTTAGACCCCCAGACTGTTTTTATAACTAATTTATTTTCTTTAATTATTTCTATTTGCAGATAGAAATTAGCTGTGGAGGGAGCAAGAAGAAAATGAAGATTTTGAGAGCCTTATATTATACATCATGTCCATGGTAAGAAAAACGGCAGTGGTAAAATGGCACCCCACCCACAAAGTGTGAATGGGGCGTAGTGCAAGAATGAAAATGCCATGCAGGAAATCTTTAAAACAAAAAATATTAGTGGAGGCCATATGCTGGCTCACTCCACGGCCATGGCCACACTCACATTGTGTGGAGGTGGCGTAAGGGAGAAGTGTCAATTCCTGGCTGTGCATCAGGAATTGTGATTTGTATGCCAGTACAAACTTAGATAAATGCCCCCCCCCCATGCATATTTGTAGAAAAATGCGGTCATTTGCACTTTTTTGTTGCAGTGTTCTCAACCAAAACCAGAGGTGGGGCCAGGAGGAAAATATTTGTACTGTAAGTTCTCCTCTACAGTTTTTATCCTACTCTATATTTTAATCCACTTCAGCATTGAAATGTTTTAACACTAGTGAAACTCAAACTTTTGAGGGTGATCTATCCCCACATTGTCTGGTTTCATTGACTATGTTTTTAGACTGGGACAAATAAATTTTAATTAGGACAAATAAATCTCAAATGGCACAATTATGAGACAAATAAGTCGGAACTGGGATAAATACATCTCAACATCTCAACTGGGGCAAATAAGTCTTAAAATGGAGTAAAAGAAACTAGACAATGGGAGACATGTACCTTTATCTTGATCTGTTTTTTTGGGTCTTTTTAGATGCATTTTTGCGACAATGCTAGGGTCTTAAGAAGTTAGCTGGTGATTGTGTCTGTTGCAGTGTTCCTAAATGTATCTTTCCAAGACAGATGCTTTCTTTGTTAGAAAAAATTTGAGACTTATTAAGTGCAAAACCAAGTACAACTGACCCCATACTTATTTCCATACATGCACCTTAAAAGTTGCCAATTTTTTTTTTTTAAAAACCTGCAATTTAGAAAGATACATAGCACCACTAAAGTATCCCTGCTTCAGCCAACTTTAAAAAGTCGCAAAGGAAAACAAATGATACATGTGCCCTGATGTGGGACATGTATCTTTATTTTGACTTGTTTTTTTTTGTACATTTTTGTGCCTTTTTGGGAGTATTAAGAAGAAGTATCAAGAGTATTAACAAGTTTGCCGGTGTGTGTATCTGTTGCAGTGTACATAATGGGGGAGATTCCATATGGCTTCTCTGCCAGTTTTCTGGAGGAGAAACCATATGAATCACCCCATTTCCACCACTCTCTGACTCTCACGCCATTTTGGGTATGTCAGGGCGAAGAGCATGCAGGGAGCAGGGTGGGACATGTCATATGTTGCGTGCACAAAGCTCAAAGGGCTATTCCACACGCCCAAGCTCACTGCATGAATCTCTATCCATGTGCTTGGAAACAGCAGAATCTGACCCTGCAACATATGCAACAAATGTGATGAGGGATATGTAAGGCTACACATATGCAAATAACATATAAGAAAAGCGCAAGGAACATATGTCAAGCAGCCAAAAAATGATAGTCTCAATATTTATTAGTTACAGTACAAAAAACAGGAAACTCAATAGGACAAACAGTATAAAAACATTTAAAACACGAGAGTACAGATCAACTGTCTTCGTGGACGTAGCAGGTGCTGACATGCGATGGTGTCAACCAACCTGTGACAGGGCCCCCCAGAATACACCAGAAAGGATATACCAGTTGAATATCACAAACAACACTCTAGCTGCAGCAAAAAAATCATGTGACCTACACAATGTAAGGGTCTAGGCAAGAGAGGACCAAATGATGGTCAACTCCATACGTCGCCACCAGGGCATGAAGGAGGTAAGGGCCCTGACGGTATAAGTACTCCACAGAGTGGGTGTCACTCCAAGGGAATGGATGCAGTGAACAAAGCTAGAGGACAATAGTTACCGAGTGTATGGAGGTGATCCAAGGGACCCCGGTGGGTGCCCCATGCGTATCGCCGCAAATCGCGGCTTCCTCAGGGGTCTCTCTATCCATGTGTACATTTACTGTCCTGAATCCAATAGTGCAGAGTTGATTGCAACTGATTCAAGTTCAAGCTGGTTCCCCTTGAAGTCGACTCAACAGTGTGAAATAGTAATGGAGTTTCCTCATAAAAATTAAGATAAATTGTATCAGGCTATTGCTCCTTATACGACTCCCTAATATGTTATCTCGCACACCTCCAAACTGAAAACACAGTGTACTTTAAGGACTGTGCCCTGCATTAAAACATAATTAACATATATAATTTTATCTTTATTTATTTAGTAATGTTTAGGCACAACACTCTGTACATGCGTAAGATACAATAAACTGGCACATTAACTTGATAGGATATTACACAAGGTTTTTTTTCCTGACATTAAATATATTCAGATTCTAAGTTCTTTGTGTTTTTTACTAAAACTTTGCCGCAGACACTTGTCTTGCATTTGTGCACCCTTCTATTGATGGTTAATGATGTTTTCTTAGCCGGATTATTAAATTAGTATAATATGTTTTTTCTGATAAAACAATGAGTACTAAGTGTTTCATAAACGCTTTGCTTCCTACGGACAAGGAAAACATCACTCTCCATTTTTTACCGGATGACACCTCCATTATGACTTTGTCTCTATCCAATTATTGGAACAAATAAATAAAGATTGTTATTTTTCAAAAGCTTTTTATTACAGCTTTTCCACTTAATAGGGCCCAAGTCTCTGATTATACTAGAACATAGCAGAGCACAATGCTGCGTAGACAATGCATATTGCGATGCCTCTAGCTGTCAATTAGACAAAGGATTCAAGTAGATACAGCTGCATACTCCCTACCCCCCTTGCGATCCCTTCTCTCTTTTTATTCTGATGTGGGATGCACTAAACTACTCAATTATGCGATAAACAATTCAGTCCGTCAACAACACGCTTTTGCACTTTTTGAAATGGTGTTTAGAGGTAGATAAATGAAAACAAGCATGGCAGCCTGCCACCGTGTATTCTGCTCCCTGGATCTTTGCAGGGCACTGAGCAAGAAGGGACTTAGCATAAGTGTTTCCTGGAGCCCAAGACATGTCATTTGTGAGCAGACAATAGCGGTTTGTTTTCTAGATAGCTGATGTCTAGTTTAATGCTAGTTGGCGTTTTTCAGCAGTAATGGGTTCACAAGCTGTTCTGAGCATTGCGTAAAGGATAGTTTTTGGACTTGACCCCTCCCCATTTATAACATTGTCAATTCTGAAAATGTAAATAGCCACAATCATTTCTTTCTC
This sequence comes from Engystomops pustulosus, assembly GCA_019512145.1. Taxonomy (NCBI): domain Eukaryota; kingdom Metazoa; phylum Chordata; class Amphibia; order Anura; family Leptodactylidae; genus Engystomops; species Engystomops pustulosus. The sequence continues at coordinate 57,631,212 of CM033648.1, read as the reverse complement.
AAAAGGAAGTCAAGTTTAAGATGTGCAGGACAATTCCTTGGTCAATGTTGATAATGGGCTCGTACGTAAGTGATACTAAAGTGAGCATGCTCTGTTCAACTTCAATATGCAGAAAAAATGATGATTTTCACAGCTTCATTTAGCTTCCTGCTGTGTTATCGCCATCCTAAATTCAGATCTGCCAGATGGATTTGTACTATAGTCTGTGTGCTTCCTACTGGCAGTGAATGGGTTAGTTTCTTTATCAGAAATCAACAAAGCTGTTAGTTTAATTTGATCTCTTGCTGTGTTAATTGGGCTGTTAAGTCTTCTTCTGACTATGGCCACATATAAGGTTCTGTAATTGTATGAAAAATATGTGGAATACACTTCATTAAACTAGTATGTATAAGTAATTGTCAGTAGATAGACGGATGGCTAGGGAACTAAACAGATAGAAGATATCCTAAAGGAAATCTACCATAAAAATCAAGCAAGATAAACCAGTGTAACAGCCGGTAAAGCCAGATCACAGGGGCCAGGGAGCCCCTCAGACTCATTAGAACAATGTTTAAAGTTGATTTTAGAAGGAAGGAGGCCATGGATAACATAAATATAAGAAGATTACCACATTCATGGCACCTGAATCTATGAGTAAATGTCCCTGGTTTATCATGCTTGATTTTGATGGTTTCCTTTAAAGGAGTTTTCCCACAAAACAAGTTAGGCTGTATACACAGGTAGGGTCTAACTTGCTGATCCCAACGATAACGAGAATGAGGGGTTCGCAATCCCCATCAGCTCCATAGAGAAATGAAACAAAACGGTAATGCACAGTCTTCTGCTACATTAATTTTGGGAAGCCACAAGGGTCCAATGGAGGTACCTGTGACCCCATGGGACCCCTCATTCTTAACCCTGACACCCCTACTAATCAGCATCCTGTGGAAAAGGCCTAACTTTGTTCGTGGGAAAACCCCTTTAATGGACAAACAGATGTGAGATAGATAAATAGATCCATGATAAAGGTAGCACTCCAGTAGTAATGCTTAAGAAAGGTAGTGATACCAAAATGTTATATTTGTTAATTGAACAATGTTCACCAATTTACCTTAATACTGGAGTGCTTCCTTTTCTGTGTATTTACAGGTACTTTATATGCAAGAGGTTATTGGCCAGAAACCTTGTAGTTAAGCACCGACTCTTAACAGGGAATTTTTTGCCATAATCCAGTAGCATCTTTTTGACAAACTTGGATTGTTCACAAAATTGATCCCTCAGTACTCTATTGAAAAAGAAAGAAAAATCAGACTGTATTGTGTGTGTAAGTGTGTGGGGCAGGATATAATGTGCACCGCTTTCTTGATATGTAAAATGAAGCCTCCGGTCTTTTACCATATCAGTCAGACATTGCTGTCTAGAAAATGGCTGCCATGCCAGGACATTGATCTTATATTTGTGAATACAGGCGGTCCCCTACTTAAGAACATCCAAATTACATACGACCCCTAGTTACAAACGGACCTCTGGATGTTAGTAATTTACTGTACTTTAGCCCTAGGATTCAATAAACAGCTGTAACAGATATCACAGGTGTCTGTAATGAAGCTTTATTGTTAATCCTGGTTCTTATGACAATCCAACATTTTTAAAATCCAATTGTCACAGAGACCAAAAACTTTTTGTCTGGGGTTACAATTATAAAATATACAGTTCCGACTTACATACAAATTCAACTTAAGAACAAACCTACAGAACCTACCCTGTACGTAGCCCAGGGACTGCCTGTACTATCATAAGGTCCTGGTAGGGTGATTTCTCATAGACAGAGATCATATGACCCTCCCTCCAACGAATGCCTATGTACAGTATCAAAAATTTCCTACAAAATTTATAGGCAGTAACCAGGCAATAATGTTATGTAATCATAACACTGCGTCCACATCATGCACAATGTAATGTATGTAACCAGCCACATTTTCTCATTCCTTGTCCCATTTTTCTTAGCTTTTATGTGAGTATCTTACTTAAACCCCAGTCAGCTTGTTTTCTGCATGTGTCCTAGTGTAGGGGGTCTCTACCCAGTTAATAAACAATTAGAAAAAATGTCATATTCATTAAAGGAATGAAAATTCAGGGAAGTATCAGGTCTTGCACAATTAGAGCTTGGTTGGTTTGGATGGCACCAGCCAGATGGCAGAGGCAGAACGCCTCAAGGCAGAAGATGCATCGAAACACTGGAGTGCAGAACAATAGCCATCTCTAAATTCATATCTGAGTGAGTGTTTGCGGCATTAACTGTGTAGTGTCTCTGTGCATTGTCAGAAGCCATCTCCTCAGCAGTCCTGCGATACATTAATGTCACACGGATGTATACAATACATCTCAGCACTTTGAAGATTAGTTCTGTAAATATTTGTGCTAATTTCAGGATTCTAATTACAGGATTCTTGAAACCATATTTTTATGAAATCAACATGTATTTCTAAGGAGCTGATTGTGGTACGGCTTCACTGGAGTTTGGACACACACGTAGAAGCTGGAATCAGACGTTGCTATTGAACTTGGTAAGACACTGTTACTGTAAATTGGAATAAAAATACGACATTATAAGAAGAGTTAGTGAGCGAAAATAAAGTGTAAAGTTTACAGCCTCCTTTCTACAAAATCCTCAAATAAAGGTCTGAATTTCTTGAAAACTTCTTTCTTGAAAAATAATAAAGATTATTAAGCGTTCCCTGGGTTACGTTCAAGATAGGGTCTGTAGGTTTGTTCTTAAGTTGAATTTGTATGTAAGTCAGAACTGTATATTTTATAATTGTAACCCCGGCCAAATTTTTTTTTTGGTCTCTGTGACAATAGGATTTTAAAAATGTTGGGTTGTCATAAGAAGCAAGATTAACAATAAAGCTTAATTGCAGACACATTTGATAACTGTTATAGCTGTTTATAGTAGCCTAAGGCTAAATTACAGTACATTAACAACATCTAGAGGTCCGTTTATAACTAAGGGTCCTCTGTAAGTCGGGTGTTCTTAAGTAGGGGACCACCTGTATACAGTACTGTATATTACCAGCCTGTCAGGTAGAATGGCATAGAATAGAACAGAACTTTATAAATCCCCAAAGGAAAACTGAATACATAAATGTAATAAGTTAAGTTACAAGATTGTCATCTGCCCTGACATGTATATTGTACCAGAAACAGGGTTTTTGGGAAAGGATCCTTTAAAGGTCCTGGAAGAGATCTTGTAGACATTTGTATGAGGATCACTCTCTTTTTATTTCTACAGGGCACTGTCAGTCTTGGCAGGTGGTCATGTTTGCAATAGACTCCTAAAATGTGGTCCATAGGAGAATAGGGGGATCCATCCCTATCTGCTACGTTGAAGCAATGAAAAGTACATCTAACCTCAAGATGGTGGAGGAGTCAAAGTCTTCTATACAAGACTTGCTACACAGTTTCATCAGAACTACTACAGGTATCTATAAGTGATCTGAAGCAACCAGTTCCATTCATTGTTTTCATTGCTCCGTTTTCAAAATTTGTTCTCATGCTTTTAGGAAAACAAGAACAGGACACTTGATCCCCCAAAATGATAACATTATCAAAGCTCCTTTATCATGTTTGAATCATCTATGTTCTGTGCCTTGCATAGAAACATTATATAAATGGGTCCCAAAGTCATTGTAGTATATGAAAGAAATCATTCTTAATTCTGTAATGTTTCCCAAAATTGGTAAAAAATTAAAAAGGTCTAGAAATTTGTTATTTTCATTCATACATTTTACATTCTTGTTAACCCCTTACCGACCATAACGTAGTAGTACATCAAGCATTGGCTGCGGGTGATTGGAGAGGGCTCACAGGCTGAGCCTTCTCCATAGCCGGGAAGTGTTTGCTGCAAATCTTAACACCCGTGATCAGGCATCTTGGCTCCGATCATCGCTCTCTGTGACATCATCAAGTAGCGGCGATCCGTTGCAATGACAGCCTTGCGTTACACACAAAGAGCATCATCTTTTACAATGTGCGATTTAAATATTTTCCATATAAAGTCTAATTTGATACATGGAAAAATAAAAAAGCTATGGATTTTTGAAGGTGGTGGTCATTAAGGGGTTAGAGGAAATCAATCACATGCATAACATAAAAAAAACCTATTAATACACGCCCCCGCTCCTTTTTATCTTGATCCCGGCAGTGATCGTCGATAAACTTGACATCACCGAGAAAGCAGAATTATACTTAGCAGCGCCGCGAGCAGGGACAAGATGTTTGGCGCTCCGGGCTGCTAACTATGCACCTCCATCTCCCAGGGAGGTGTGGGGGCGTGCATAATAAGCAGCCCAGAGTGCCGGACATCTTGTTTAAGTTTGTTTTCTAGGTGATCAAGGCATGTCAACCATAGCAACTGATAGGGCTGGGATCAAGTTGAAGAAAAGCGGGGGTGAGTATAAATAGGTTTTTTATGTTATGTATGTGGTTGATTTCTTTTAATGTGGACATATGGCATGTTGTTCACAAGACTCCTTCATTGGGCTCTTGTGCCGTGTGTCATTTATAATACCTTTATGGACAAATGACCAGAGGGATTTTGATCATAATGCTCCCTAATATGGGTTATCAATCTAGGACAGCCATTGCCATTTTAGACGGAATACCACTATAAGGAACAACTTATTTCATAGTAGATTCACGGTACCCGATAGTAAGACACCCCCAAAAGTAGGATGTAGCGGGGGTGTTAGGGGGTCGTCTAATGTAAGATGTACCCCAAAAGTTAGACATAGTAAATTGTTCAGGACCATGGACAACATACCGTACAGAGGCAGGGGGGGAGCCGGGAGCGGAGGGAGGATTAGTGGCTGCTGGCGACAGTCTGATGTCGGCCGGCGGGGACGGGAGCTCGATGCAGATTCCGGGAGTGGAGGGGTGGAAAGCGGAGGTATGTGGGGCAGGTTGGAGCCGGCCAAAGGGTGAGCGGGAACTTGATGCCGGCAGAGGCTGGAGATCGCGAGCCTCCGTGCCCTCATGTGTAGCCTCTGATTGGACCAGCGGCTCCTTCACGAGGAAGAAGAAGCCACACCTCTACCCAGCACCGCAGAGGAATTGATCTGATCGCCATTACGGTACCAGGTGCTGTAACCCTATGGAAGATGTGTGGGATACTGTATGGGCCTGCAACCCTATGGGAGATGTGTGGGATACTGTATGGGCCTGCAACCCTATGGGAGATGTGTGGGATACTGTATGGGGCTGTAACCCTATGGGAGACTGTGTGGGATACTGTATGGGGCTGCAACCCTATGGAAGGCAGTGTGGGATACTGTATGGGGCTGCAACCCTATGGAAGGCTGTGTGGAATAGTGTATGGGGCTGTACTTATACCGTATGCTACGATATATTTTTGCCCCTAGACATGAGCGCTTCCGATTCCAGTGGTAAAAGGAAGAGCTACACCGTGGAGTATAAAAAATTGATTGTCGAAGAATCTTAGGGCAAAAATGTAGTGGAGTTCTGCAAGGAGAAAATGTTGGATCACCGACTGGTCCAAAAATGGCGTGCAGAATACACTAAACTGAGTGAAAAAGTAGACAGCGGAATGGCTAAAAAGCGCAAGATTGGATGTGGTCGGCAACCAATGTATACAGAGCTGGAAAGCCTGGTCTCCGAGTGGGTTGCAGACAGGAGAGCAAAGACATTGGTGGTGACCAGGGCTCAGATTCGGGAATATGCCCTTGCAGTGGCACCACAGTTTGATATTTCCCAATAACAATTCATGGCATCACACCACTGGGTGGATAACTTTTTTGAACGCAATGATCTGTCTTTGAGATCCACAACCCTCTTTAGGCTGGAAGATGCAGAGATTGTTAAACATGCATTAGCCTACAAGAAGTTTGTGGATGACATTGACTTCTCTAAATGCAGTCTTTGCAACATGATCGCCATGGATGCAACTGCCGTGTTCATGGGCCAAGCAGCACAAACCACCATTGATCAACGAGGTGCCTCCTCAGTGTACGTTCCCTCCACCGCTTATGAAAGTGCACGTGTCACCTGCATTTTGGTGATTTGTCTGGATGGCACTAAAGTAACACCGCTACTCATTGCAAAGGGAAAGAAGGAGAAGATTGAGCGGGTTTCTGGCATTTATGTGCTGGAAACTGAAAAAGCCTGGGCCACACAAGCTGTTATAAGGAAGTGGCTTGATTTAATGCAGCCAGCACACACCATGCCAAAAACATGAAAAACTTTCTTCGTGAGCGGAGAATCGACCAAATCATGATTCCTGCAGGGATGATGGCTTATCTCCAGACTCTGGATATCGCCATTAACATGCCGTTCAAGGACTATCTGCATGGGGAAATCAATGACTACATTGAAAACCGAATGGAGAGAAATGTGTGTGGGAACTTTGTGAAGCCCAGATTGCCAGAGATTGTGATCTGGGTGAAGAATTCATGGGATAAGATCACTGACACTTGCTTTGCAAATGCACTGCGAGCTGGCTACCTGGACAAGACCTGATAATTTCAGGACAGTGCCGTTGCTACCCATGAGAGATATGGGCCAATGATTCAGCAGGAAATGAAGTCCCGAGAGTCCCAAGAAAATCCACAGGAACCTCAGAGTGTGGATGTTTATGATGATGTTCCTGAAGTTGATGACATGGTTGTCATGGAATAAATCTGTTTTATCTTCCAGTATAACATATTCAGACTGTTGGTTCTTACCGTTTTTCATACCGTCATGATACAAATTGTAACAAGACATTCTTGGCACTTGCTTTTACCGTATAAAACTGTTTTGTGGTGAATATCATACTGTTCAGGTTGTTAATAAATGTTAATTTTATGGTTAAAACAAAAATCGACATTTTCTTTTCCAATATAAGACATACCCTGAAAGTAAGACATAGTGGAACTTTTGAGAATGTAAGACACTGGGGGTCATTTACTAAGGGCCCGATTTGCGTTTTCCCGACGTGTTACCCGAATATTTCCGATTTGTGCTGATTTCCCCTCAATTGCCCCGGGATTTTGGCGCACGTGATCGGATTGTGGCGCATCGGCGCTGGCATGCACGCGACAAAAATTGGGGGGGCGTGGCCGAACGAAAACCCGATGGATTCGGAAAAACCGCTGCATTTAAAACAAAAAATGTGTCGCGGAGCTTGCACTTACCTTCACTCAGCCTGGCTCGGTGTATTCCAGAGCGTTCCAGGGAACTTCAGCGCAGCAGCGCCACCTGGTGGACGTCGGAGGAACTGCCTTAATAAATCCCGGCCGGACCCGAATCCAGCGCAGGGAACGCGCCGCTGGATCGCGAATGGCCCGGGTAACTAAATCTGCCCCACTTTCTTACTTTCGGGGAAACACGGTAGTAACAATTGGTTAGAGAAATTTTGATCGTGGCATACAGAAACATGCAGCTCATGGACCAGCGGCTCCTCACGAGAAGAAGAAGCCACACTCTACCCAGCACGCAGAGAATGATCTGATCGCCATTACGGTACCAGGTGCTGTAACCCTATGGGGGATGTGTGGGATACTGTAGGGCTGTAACCCTATGGGAGATGTGTTGGGATACTGTGATGGGCCGAACCCTAGGGAGATGTGGGGGATACTGTAGGGCCTGCAACCCTATGGAAGATGGTGTGGATAGTGTATGGGCTGAACCCATGGGAGATGTGTGGGATACTGTATGGGGCTGCCACCCTATGGAAGGCCTGTGTGGGATTACTTATGGGGCTGCAACCCTATGGAAGGCTGTGTGGGAGAATGTATGGGCTGCCACTCCCATAGAGGCTGTGTGGATGACTGTATGGGCTGTAACCCTATGGGAGACGTGTGGGTACCTGTATGGGCTGCAACCCTATGGAAGGCTGTGTGGGATACTGTATGGGGCTGCAACCCTATGGAAGTCTGTGTGGGATACTGTATGGGGCTGTACTTATACCGTATGCTACGGTATATTTTTGCCCCTAGACATGAGCACTTCCGGTTCCAGTGGTTAAAGGAAGAGCTAAACCTGGGTATAAAAAAGCGATTGCGAAGAATTGGGGCAAAAATGTAGTGGAGTTCTGCAAGGAGAAAATGTTTGGATCACGACTGGTCCAAAAATGGCATGCAGAATACACTAAACTGAGTGAAAAAGTAGACAGCGGAATGACTAAAAAGCGCCAGATTGGATGTGGTCGGCAACCAATGTTACAGAGCTGGAAAGCCTGGTTCTGAGATGGGTTGCAGACAGGAGAGCAAGGGATGAGGCTTATCTCCAGACTCTGGATATCGCCATTCACAAGCGTTCAAGGACTATCTGCCTGGGAAATCAATGACACATTGAAAACCGAATGGAGAGAAATGTGTGTGGGAACTTTGTGAGGCCAGACTGCCAGAGATTGTGATCTGGGTGAAGAATTCATGGAATAAGATCACTGACACTGAGTTGAAAATGCACTGCGAGCTGGCTACCTGGACAAGACCTGATAATTTAGGACAGTGCCGTTGCACCATGAGAGATATGGGCCAAGATTCAGCAGGAAATGGAGTCCGAGAGTCCCAAGAAAATCCACAGGAACCTCAGAGTGGTTGCTGATGATGTTCCTGAAGATGCATGACATGGTTGTCATGGAAAAAATCTGTTTATCTTCAGTATAACATATTCAGACTGTTGGTTCTCACCGTTTTTCATACCGTCCTGATACAATTGTGAACAAGACATTCTGGCACTTGCTTTTACCGTATAAACGTTTTGTGTGAATACCATACTGTTCAGGTTGTAATAAATGTTAATTTTTGGTTAAACAAAAATCGACATACCCTGAAAGTAAGACATAGTGGAACTTTTGAGAATGTAAGACACTGGGGCAGATTTACTTACCTGGCCCATTCGTGATCCAGCGGCGCGTTCTCTGCAGTGGATTCGGGTCCGGCCGGGATTCACTAAGGTAGTTCCTCCACCGTCCACCAGGTGGCGCTGCTGCGCTGAAGTCTGCCGGGCGCGCGGAATGCCTGAAATTCACGGCCTATCCTGGTGAAGGTAAGTGCAATTTTCGCAAACACATTTTTTTTTAAATGCGCGTTTTCTCCGAATCCGTCGGGGTTTCGTTCGGCCTGGCCCCCCCCCCCCCCGATTTCGTCACGTTGCAGCCGGCGCCGATGCGCCAAAATCTGATCGCGTGCGGCAATTCTGGGAAAATCGTCGCAATCGGAAATATTCGGGTAACACGTCGGGAAAACACGAATCGGGCCCTTAGTAAATGACCCCCACTGTCTTACTTTCAGGGAAACACGGTAGTAACAATTGGTTAGAGAAATGTTTCACGGCAGGTAATTACAATTGCAGCCATTACAACTTTTGCCAATAAAATCTGAGGAGAAAGACAATTCAGTTTGGAAGGTATTCACACAGGGTCAGATTTTTATCACCTGCCCAGAACACTTTTGTTGTTTACATTTGATCTGCCGTTAAGGGTAATACATTGAGGTACAGCCTTTCTACGTTGGTGCTTCAGAAGGAGATTGGGGGACATCGGATCTTGCAAGTGCTGGTGTTGGGCTGTGTCACCATAGCCCAGACCCGACACAAACACCCAGGATCCTAAAAACTCTGATCCCAGGTGTTTAACCCATTACATGCTGCAGAGTCTTAACCCCTCCCACCCACCCCCCGGGATCTTACTGGGAGATCTGATCTTCCAGCTGTATCTAACTGAGCATGCATCACTGCATGTACCTGCAAAATCGGATGATGAATGCTTGTTCAAGCCCAAAAGTGTACAAATTCAAAAATGTAACATTCATTTTAGAATAATAATCAAATAAATAAAAAACAAAGTCCCCTAATCACCCCAGTTTCTATAAAATCCAATAAATGTATATAAAACACAAAAAGAGCTATTCTGTATCCCCGTGTACTTATCAAAGTATGCTAAATAAATCCCAAATCAATATTAAAACCAGCAGTGAACGACATAAAAAACAAAAAAGCTTCCCGTAATAACCCATTTTCATCAAAATACACTGACAAAAAATGTTCTTAAAAGTGATCAAAAAAAGCTTCTAACCCTCCCTCTTGACATTGGCTCACCGGCAGCCAAACTTCGCTTGGCACCGCGAAGGTATGCAAAATACATAGCAAGTTCCTGAGCTCTGCCAAGTGGAAGGCACAGAGATGGTGCACATGTGCAGCCGGGCGCATTGCACCAACAAGCAGATAACTGTGCAGATGGGTTGTAGCGAGGGTGTAGGGCTCACCAGGGCAAATGCGAGGTTTGCTGCGTTGTGAGCCGAGTCATAGAGGGAGGGTTAAGAGCTGATAGAAAAAGGGAGGGTTAGGAAAAAAATCCGACAAATGTTAGAATCGAATAGAGCCATGAACCCAGGACTGGCCATGACTTCTTGGCAGGGAGCCAGGTAGCTTTATCAGGGAATATTTCAGGAAGGAGGGAGCAGAGATCTGAAAATAACAGTTATGTGATGTACTAGGCAATGCCTTTGCAGCCTGTCACCAGTGACAGGTCACTTTACATTTACAACTAACATGAGAGTACAATGTTACTCGAGAAAACAATCTCAAAATCACCTGGATATGTTAAAGCTTTCCGAAGTTATAACCACTTATTGTGACATGTGTCAGATTCTAAGAAATCGAGTCTGGTCATTAAGCTTATAATAAGCGCTGGTGATAAGGGGTTAAGGGTTTGTTTATAAACATTGCTTCCAGAATTAAACAATGTGTATGAGTAAATAGTAAAAAAATTCTTAATTTACCATTTAGTTGCCCCTTAATACTCTGTTGGTAGGTGAACCATGTAACACAGTGCAGGTGAGTCCAGTTAACAAAGTGGTTCCTAATAATCCAGCACCTTTCTTACCATTGACACTTATTCACCTGCCTCCTGGCATTGATATTACAGAGATGTGATATGAATGTTAATACATTGACTGGATTTGTACTGAACTTACAGTATTAATGGACATATGGAGATCTGTGTTTGTCACATTTAGTCCATTACACTTTGATCTGATCCATATCAGAGGAGGGGCCCCAGTATATAATCTCATTTATTGCTCTCACAATGAGACCAAACACACAGAGCCATTAACTGCATGGTACAGGAGGCATAAAGCAAATTGTGCCAGATAATGTTATTAGCCAGGAGTGACCTGATGTGGCTTGACAGATTGAGCTGCATTTTTTATTAGTAAATGGTATCACTCATTAATTAGGGATGGATTGTAAATAATATGCATTATAAAGAGGTGCTAATAGGATGCACTGTATTTGCAGCAGTACCAATACAGAAACCATTGAACACTTAGCTTGAATTTTAAGGCATAGAACATATTCTAAATACAGTACAAACTACAAGCAGATATAACACTGTAATGTACCAGTAAATGGAGTAATAATATTACTTTTGGCTTAGGGCTAGTCCTGTGGGTATTTTTCAATGTAATAATCTGGGTTTCTAATATGGGTATCAAGTGTTTTATTCACACTCCACATTCAGACAACCTAAATTCAGCCTCAGCATAGCCACCCCCAGAGACTGGATCATTGGGCTAAGGTTCTGAGACCTGACAAGGCAACACAGGTATTACTTGTGGAGAATGGATCCCCAACTCTTGCTTTCCTTGCCATAAAGTTCAGACCATAGAGAGAAGTCCTGTCCCAAGATAAAGTGATGGGGCAGGTTCATGACAACCCTTTTTATGCTTTTCCTACTAAGCTGCCATGGCCTGTTGCTGGCTGTGGCTTGCAGCTTCAGCGCTGTCGCCATCCAGGACATGAGACTAGTGTATACTTTACTACAATGTGCCCGCTCCAATCCACCATGTGTGGGGAATTGCTATGGTAGACACTAAGTAGTGCAGGAAGCAGGGACACAAGCAGGTTCTAGTCTAAATCAAGTGTTTTATTCACACTCTGCGGTCAGACAACTTAAATTCAGCCTTAGCATAAACAAAAGCAAATCCTACTCATCTGAGCACTGTCCCTATCTATACTTGCACCTGCCTGCCAGGCACCCGCTCTTGGCCAGCAGGATATATGGAGGCACTCAGTTACCTTAGGGTGCTGCCACACTTCGCATTCTTGGACCATTTTAATGCATGCGATTTTGTATGTTCCCCAATGCGTTTTGCTGCTTTGAACCTGTTCATTTTCATTTCTAGAAGTGTAGGCAGCTGTGGAAAAGATTAAAACCAGAAAAACGTATGGTACGTTTGCAACAAAGCATCCATTTCAGTCTATTTAAAAACGGTCCAAAAGCAGTCACTAGCTGGTTCCTGTCACTCGCACCTGTGGGCTATACACAAACCCAGGACTGAAGCCCGGATGGAGTAGGCATCCCACTACCAGCCTACCACTATTCCATAAAAAGCAGGCCAGGATGGACAAGGTGTCTATGCTAGCTAGGCCAAGATAGACTAAACAGTCTCAATTCACAGGATTACAATGCAGAGAGGGGGATTTATTTATAACTCACCGGAGCTGCTGACTTATTTCAATATCATTATGCAGAACAACTCACTACAGTAAATGAGGTAGGGCCTTTAGTTATGGGGACTACATGTAACAGGTGCCCTTTTAAGGTAAATACAGTAAAGGTTAATAAGCACATTTGGGGCAGAGAACAGTGCACTACATAAAGTAGTTTCAGTATACATAGATGTAAGAAGGGGCCATTGATACTTTTTGCAATGTGCTGGGAAGACGGGAAAAAAGTAAAAGCATTGAAATTGACAACAAAGTAGATGTACCATTTTCCGTAGGCTCCTGGTTCAAATGCGGCATCCCCTTTGTTTTTGGGTCTTTGGTGAAACCACATTTATTTAGTTTTTATTCTGCTTTATTAACTTATTAAAAATGAAAAACCATTTGGAAAAATAAAATGTTCAAATGGATATATTCTAATAACTTCAGTGTATGGAGCTGTATAAAGTGTCATTCTTTGCAATGTAAGCTGTTGTTTTAGTTGATAACAGATTTGTAAATGTGTTACCTTTTCATCCCTCTTGGTTAAATTTATCAACGTTTTTGATAAAAACATTTGAGTTTATTTGGATGTTTTTTTACATTTTTCCAAAAACAATATACTAAACAAAAAAAATTAAATCACATTAAAATTTCACATGTCAATGCAAACAAAGGTGGAAGAGCATGCCATTTTCTACAAAAGCACGGTCAAAGATTGGCAAAATAATTTCATAATTTAAATCTTTTGTATATAACGGCTGAATCATCAACCAGCTACTGGATCCCAACTTTCCTTTAGTGAATCAATAGTAACTTCTTGATGATAAGCCTTAAATATTTGGCATGGGCATACCTTAATCCTTAATTCCATAACAAAAATGTTCTCCCACACTTAATAACATATTGTAAATACTTGAACGTAAGCTGAGTTTTTCGGCACAAAAAGTGTGCTGAAAACCCCTAAGGCCCATTTCACACTTGCGTTGCAGATCAAGTCAGAGTTTGATCAGGGTGCAATCAGGGTTTGGTCAGTGAAAAACTGTCATTTTTCAGTCAGAGTTTGTTCAGTTTCTCAGTTTTTCACACGCGTTTTCAATGCATTTTCAATGCATTTTCAATGCGTTTTTCACGTGCATTATCTGCACGGACTCAGGACTGAGCTCTATCTTTTCTATTGCAATTGATGCGTGAAAAACGCATTGCACTTGCATTGGACTTGCGTGTGTCTCAGAGTGCAATGTGTTTTTGATGCATCTTCATAGACTTGTATTGTGCGTTTTTCATGCGCGTGTCTTGCAAAAGTAGAGCCTGTCGAGATTTAAACGCGCGTTAAAAAAACATGCGTGTGTGCGTGAAAAAAAATGCAAGTCTGAAAAGACCCATTGATTACAATGGGTCAGAGTGCAAGGCAAGTTTTGCGCGTCAAAAGCACTAACTTGGCTTATACTCAACTGAAGTCTATGAAAAAAGCAAACTCTCTACTCAACTTTCTGACCCTCCCCCCCACAGGTCCTCTTCTGTCTTCTGAAGCTCTGGCTTCTGCCAACATCATAGTGTGTACGCTGCTATTAGCACACACTATGATGTTAGCGGATGTAAAACGTTTGTTCTTTTTATAGGCGGGGCATACTTGGCGTAGGGGGCTGCTGGCTATATACTGGGGCAGGCACTGGCTATATACTAGGGGGCAGAGGCTGTCTATATACTAGGGTCAAGATAGAGTGTGAGTAATGAGATGGGGTATCGTGTTGCTATTTATAATACACAATATTGACAGAATAAGTGCATGTTTTTTGTAAATTTCTCAACAAAATATTTATTTTACAAATTCTCAAGTACCATTATAGGGACAGAAATAATATGGACTACGCGTTTCGGGGAGAATTTCCCCTTCTTTGGGTCCGAGTTGTTTTGTTCTGTGGTAGCCAAGGATGGAAATGAGGATAATTACTGATTTAGACAGTTAGTAAGCATGGTTTAGTACATGGTAAACTAACAGAATCTTTTTACATAAAACATATATTTTTTTACATAAATAGGTACTTTCATAAAAAAACATGTACATATAAATTCATTAGTAAAAGCAAGATAGGGGCTGGCTATATATGCTAGGGGGCTGCTGGCTATATACTAGGGGACAGGCACTGGCTATATACTAGGGGGCTGTTGTACATATACTAGGGGGGCAAGGGATGCTAGCTTTATACTAGGGGGCTGCTGGCTATATACTAGGGGACAGAGGGCTGGCTATATACAAGGAAGCTGGCTATATACAGGGGGCCCAGAGCTGCTAAGAGACCTAAATAAGGCTGTAAGTAAGGAATCCATGGGGGTGAGGGGGGCTTATATAAAATAACCATGAGGGGGCTGTTTGATATGATAAACAAAGGAATATTTTAGGGAATAGGACATGTTTGTGAACTTCTGAATTTTTATTGCGGCACGTGAGTTCACTGCCTACTGAGGCCTACTATTCAGTAGAATGAGGCCTACTGAGGCCCTGTCGCCCAAGGGCCTAGTGAAACCTGGAGCCGACCCTGTACTAGGGGGCTTCTGGCTATATACTGGGGGGAAATCGGCTGTGGGTTATATATTTAGGGGCATTGGCTACTGGATATATACTAGGGGGCTTCTGGCTATAAACTAGGAGGCATGGGATGCTGGCTATATACTGGGGGCAGGGGCTGGCTATCTATATACTTGGGGGCATGTGCTGGCTGGCTATAAACTGGGGGTTGGCTGGCTTTATACTCCGTGGAGGTTCTGACAAATACATTTCTCAGCCTAGGCTTATACTCGAGTCAATAGGTTTTCCCAGTTTTTTTGTTAAAATTACGTTACCTTTTCTGGTACTCGGGTCGGCTTATACTCAAGTATATAGGGTAATAGTATATAATATAAATATTCATAATACATGATATAAATGTTCTCCCCCACTTAATAGCATAATAATATATAATATAAATGTTCATAATTCACAATATAAATGTTCTCCCCACTTAATAACTGAATAATATGTCATTTTTGGACAGGTTCCTATTACGTAATTATAAACAAAGATCTCATAATTCAGCCTCCCTGACTGTATACTTCTGATATACTTGTGATATAGAAAATTTAGATAGACATGATATCAGCACACTCCCAGATGGAGATGGTTCTGTCTCTGGCTGGTCATGTAATATGACGTGCTGAGGCAGTATGAAATTGATAGCAAATTAGAGAGGCAAATAAAGCAGGAGAAAAGAAAAAAAACAGATGGAATTTTTTTTATTAGAGAAGATGTTGTGTGTTATTGTTGGAATAGGAGTAAATGGAGTTTAAAGGGAAGCCCTTCTGTGTTTGTATAGTTTACATTGTTACCATCCTGCCTTTACTAGTCCTGCAACAGAGTTGTCATTAAAGTCCCAAGCTGACAATTCTGCCCCAGCCTCTACAGCAGTGTTCTCATGTGCTTCAGGAAAAATTAGCTGATTTTGAGTCCTCCAGTGGTTGGTGTGAAAACTTGAAAAGAAACAAAAACTCCAAACATTTATTATAATAATTTAAAGACCCGATTGAATCACTGTAATACTTTTTCATTCTGTTCAAAGGCATCTTTGTCATTTTTTGTTGTTTTCAATTTTTTTCACGCATCTTTCTTGCGTTCCGGTTGCTCTGAATTATTATACTGCTAATTTCTGACTTCCAAACCATCTATTTTCTTTTTTAATATCTAAAAATGATACCTAGGAAACCACATTATGCTATAAATGTACCATTAAGGGAAGCATATTTTTAAACCTTAACCAAATTCAGCCCTTGCTCGCCCATTAATTACACATTCTGAAAGGATTCCATTCTAATTTTACTCCTGACTACTACGTGGAATAATGCTTTGTAGACCATAAAACTAACAGGCCACATATTGGTTTTCTTTCAAGCACTTTAGAAAGATTATTCCGTTTTCAGCCTTTATTTTAACTGTCACAGTCCACCAAATTATTAAATACTACCATCACTGGACTTCTGGTTCTGCAATAAAATTCTATCTAATAATTCTCAAAACAAAAATATGACCATGTGTGATATTTAATCTCTCAGGCTTGTTGTTCAATGAGCTATAGAACTGGAGATACAGGTGGAAATTATCTGCAGCTTAACTTACCATCTATTGTCTATGCCTCTGGTACTATAGATCCCAGAACTAAGAGACTGAAACGTTCTGAAAGGGGATACAGGCAGTCCCCGGGTTACGTACAAGATAGGTTCTGTAGGTTTGTTCTCTATATTTTATAATTGTAATTCCAGCCAAAATTTTTTTGGGTCTCTTTGACAATTGAATTTTGAAAATGTTGGGTTAAGAACCAGGATTAATAATAAAGCTTAATTACAGACGCCTTTGATAACCCTTGCAGCTGATCATTGTAGCTTCAGGCTAAAGTACAGTAAATTACCATCATCCAGAGGTTCGTTTGTAACTAGGGGTTGTCTGTAAGTCGGGTGTTCTTAAGTAGGGGACTGCTTGTATTCTTATCTTCAATATGACAGCAAAAATGTTTCTAGGTACTATAGAATCCAAGATAGGTATGTCTGAACACCCCAACGGAAGCCTATAAACTTAACTGATCTCAGGCAAAAATGACTCTTCATATGATTTAGTTGATGAGTTAAACGGGTGAAATTTCACGTAACAGAGCGAATTCTAGAAAGGATATTTCTTACCCCTACCCAAGGGGACTAGAAGTTAAATGGGGTAACATCTAGTGACAGGCTCCCTTTATTTCTTAAGTATTGACAGTCTACTCTGCCGAAAACTCTCTACCACAACCTCTATATACATGAGGAAAATGTTTTATGTATAAGCAAAGGGGAAAAATCAATTCCAAGGTTTTTCTAAGGCTGAAGTCTAACACAAAAATCTTTCTCTCTTCTTTCATTAGCCAATGTGAGGCCCTCACATAATGTCCCCTGACTCTTATGAAATTGTTGGGCTCTACTTAAAGGAAAACTACCATGAGGAATCTACAATCAGAAGTTGATCTGATAGTAGATTTCCCCCGCCTGCCTCTGCCCTAATCTGTAATGTAATCATTTTGGAACCTAACTGTAATCTTTATTTTAGTAAGATGTAAATTAACTGCAGAGGCTTCTGGGTACCACAGTAGCCTATGCAGTAAATTTACATATTACTAAGCTAAAGTTGTTAACAAGTTAGGTTAGGTTCCAAATTATTAAAATACAGATTAGGGCAGAGACAGGTAGGAGAAACCTACCATCAGATTTCTTCTGATAGTAGATTCCTCATGGCAGGTTTCCTGTAAATTATCTATTGCAGTGGTGGTGAGCCTATTCTCATGAGGGCACAAACAGCCGTCTTTATTGCCAAGCGAGTCTCCTCCAGGCTTATAGTTTATAGTGGGAGTGCAGGCCAGGTAGTAGTGGCAGAGCTGCCTCCCCTCCACCATCTATCTGGTGTTAAATGTCAGACAGAAAGGAGGGATGGGGGAGGAGGTGATCAGAGAAGCTCTCTACTACTACTGTGCCTACTGTGATGCAGTCCTCTTCTGCTGGAAAACATGTAAGTGTCAAGCAGATAGGACTAATGATAAATCTCCCCCTATGTAGCTTCTTGGCGTATAATTGTCGCAATTTTGTGCGCAAACATCGTTTTGCAGGTTTTTAGCGAGAAAAAATGCAACTCTTAAGTCACGCAATGGCGGAAAAAATACACTACAGAGTGTGCAACACCACATTTATCAACTCAGAATTTTCAAAAGAATGCAGTTTTTCAATTTTATGTTTGCGGCATCTGAGAATTTCCTGTGCAAAAACATTGCAAAAAGGCAGAAATTGAGGAGTAAACATACGTTCGACTGGTGCGAATGCATAGAGCACTCACAGCTGATCACATCACATCAGAAGGCATTTAACGCTCCAGCCCGAAGGTGGCGTTAACTGAGAAGTAAGCACTGAGCCCCTTTGCAAAGCAGCTCATCCCCAGCAGCAGAGCTCAGCCAGACACTGCAGACACTAATACAGATATTACATACACTGTAATTTACAAAACATTCTGCAAAATCCTCAGCTCAGAGCAGGACAGAAGAGAAGTTTGTAGGATTTTGCAGATAGTACATACAAGTGTCCCCCGTGTAGCAGGCAGACCCCACTGGTGTCTGAGGAGGATACTGACCAGAATTATAGGGGTCAGCAGAAGATTGGCACTGGTGAATCCCCTCCGGGAGAAGCCACTGCTGAGGAGGTAACTTGGTGCATTGTGTCACACACCTGGGTGCTGCTGTGAGGGTCATTCTCATTCTGGTATGTGGGAGAGAAGCGGAGAGGAGCTTGTAGGAGAATCACATGTAAGTTCCCAAATCTAACATTGCGCCTAAACTGTGCCAAAATTGCTCCTAAACTGTGTTAAATTAATAAGAGGCAGGAGCTTAACTTATCACAGATGTTTGTAGTTTATGATAATTCTGGCGCAACAGTGCTGCAGAATTTAGGCGCAACTACTACACTTAGGCGCACAATGATACATCTGGCCCTTGGTCTCTAAAAGGTTTGTCATCATTGATCTAGTGTACTTTATATCACCAGCTTTAAAAAAGGGCACATTAATGTGTATGGGCCTTTATCTAACATACAAGGTAAACAGAAAATATTGTGCTCAAGATATTTGTTACTTACAAGTCTCTACATTTAGTGTCCCCAGTGACTCCTTCCATTCTATAATATTAGAGATATAACATGTTTGATGTTATGGGTTGGTTGCTCAGTAGCTTCAATAGCTTTGCCTTCAGGTTGAAAACTTAAAGTTAAGTAACCAATGGTTTTAGATGATAAGATGTTGCATGTACAATGAGGTCATCGCCAGCTTTTAAACGAGTCCAGGAAATCCAGCCATATTAAGAATATATGAGGTTGTTGAAGAATAGCGCCAGACAGAACAAAATTAGGTTCTCCAGGCAAATGAGCAATAATGTTTTACAGAAAAAATTATTGTCCTGTGACAAATCCTTCTTATAGTACAGTGTGGACATATACTGTAAAAAAAAGCAATTATGCCTAAATGATACAGCGTCTCTGTAACCGTCACATGGCATTACCATGTTCTATCACGTTGGACATAGTTGAGATTTGCCTAATGCTTATTTATTGGCTTACTTCTCTACTTCATATATAAATTTATTTTATGATGGCAGCTTTTTATTTTTACTTTACCACAATAGTTAAAAAATCATTGCCATACAATAATAATTATCAGTATTATAGGTGAGTTTTAAAAAAATTGTTGCTACTTTTTTACTTATTCTATTTACGGCTGATCCCTGAATGTTTTACTATAATTTTTAGACTATAAGATGCACCTTACTATAAGAAGCAACCCAGATATTAAAAAAGGAAAAATATAGTTAACACCAAATAAAAATTCCCTTTTGGTCAAACACAAGCATAGCACACACAGTTATGCTACATACATACACTCACACTCAACCCTGCTACATCCATTCATAAAAAAACAGCTCTGCCACATTGATTCACAAATATAATCCGTACACAGCCCTGCTACATCTGTTAACTCACACAGCCTTGCTACATCCATGCACTCACATGCAGTGTCGGACTGGCCCACCAGAGTACCAGAGGATCCTCCGGTGGGCCCTGGCTCAACCCAATGCTGAACCCCAGAGGTCCATCAGAAAACACCACAATTTGGAGGCTGCTAGAGTATATTTCCTGGAGGATAATGAAGAGTGGCCCCCCAAATTGATTTTCTCTGGTGGGCCTAAGGAAACCCAGTTTGACACTGCTCACATGGCTCCGCTACAATCATTCTCTCACACACAGCTCTGCTACATTCACTCACTCATATGAACATACACAGCGCTGCTACATCCATTCACTCACACACAGCTGTTTTTCATACCCAGTTCCAGCCACAACATCTTCTCTGACCCCATCCCATGGCACAATGATAGGGCTTAAGGACCTTGAAGTGGTGCAAGAGGCATATGATCAGTCACATGCTGCTGCAATGATACATCTGGCCCTTGGTCTCTAAAAGGTTTGTCATCATTGAACTAGTGTACTTTATATCACCAGCTTTAAAAAAGGGCACATTAATGTGTATGGGCCTTTATCTAAGGCTATATTCACACTGCCGTTGCCCGCCCTTACCGTACCGTAGCGGGCAACGGCAGTGTACGGGGAGAGGAGGAGGAGGTGAGCGCAGCTCACCCCCGCCCCTCTCCATAGCAACCTATGGCGCACGGCGCCGTATTACGGGAAAAGATAGGACAGGTCCTATCTTTTTCCCGGGTACGGAACGGTACGGTGCCGCATGTGTGCGGCACCGTACCGCTCCCGTAGGGTACCGTGTGCCCATAGAAGTGTATGGGGGACGTATATCGGCCGTATATACGGCGGACGTATATACGTCCCCCATACGTTCGTGTGAATATAGCCTAACACACAAGGTAAACAGAAAATATTGTGATCAAGATATTTGTTACTTACAAGTTTCTACATTTAGTGTCCCCAGTGACTCCTTCCATTCTATAATATCAGAGATATAACATGTTTGATGTTACGGGTTGGTTGCTCAGTAGCTTCAATAGCTTTGCCTTCAGGTTGAAAACTTAAAGTTAAGTAACCAATGGTTTTAGATGATAAGACGTTGCATGTACAATGAGGTCATCGCCAGCTTTTAAATGAGTCCAGGAAATCCAGCCATATTAAGAATATATGAGGTTGTTGAAGAATAGCGCCAGACAGAACAAAATTAGGTTCTCCAGGCAAATGAGCAATAATGTTTTACAGAAAAAATGATTGTCCTGTGACAAATCCTTCTTATAGCACAGTGTGGACATATACTGTAAAAAAAAAGCAATTATGCCTAAATGATACTGCGTCTGTGTAATCGTCACATGGCATTACCATGTTCTATTACTTCGGACATAGTTGAGGTTTGCCTAATGCTTATTTATTGGCTTACTTCTCTACTTCATATATAAATTTATTTTATGTTGACAGCTGTTTATTTTTACTTATTTTACCACAATAGTTAAAAAATCATTGCCATACAAAAATAATTATCAGTATTATAGGCGAGTTTTTAAAAAAATTTGTTGCTGCTTTTTTGCTTATTCTATGGCTGATCCCTGAATGTTTAACCATATTTTTTAGACTATAAGATGCACCTTACTATAAGAAGCAACCAGATATTAAAAAAGGGAAAATATAGTTGACACCAAATAAAAATTCCCTGTTGGTCAAACACAAGCATAACACACACAGTAATGCTACATACATACACTCACATTCAACACTGATACATTCATTCATAAAAAAAAACAGCTCTGCCACATCGATTCACACATATAAGTCGTACACAGTTCTGCTACATCTGTTAACTCACTCAGACCTGCTACATTCATGCACTCACACGGCCCTGCTACAATCATTCTCTCACACACAGCTCTGCTACATTCACTCACTCATATGAATATACACAGCACTGCTACATCCATTCACTCACACACGGCTGTTTTTCATACCCAGTCCCAGCCACAACATCTTCTCTGACCCCATCCCATGGCACAATGATAGGGCTTAAGGACCTTGAAGTGGTGCAAGAGGCATATGATCAGTCACATGCTGCTGACATCTCCAGGTCTGTGGTCAGGAGGGTCTGGCAGTGCTGAATCCCCCTGAACTTGGACTATAAAACACAGGCACTTTTAGCAATTTTTTTTTTCTAAAAAGTATCTTATGCTGCGAAAAATGATATATTGTAATCTTTCGGTATTTTAGCAGTATGTGTAAGGAAATGAATTCCTTACAAGACTAGACCAATTTCTTTTTTCATTTATTTTTCCGTTTACACAGCCATAGGGCTAATTATCTGACATACGCTTTATTCTTTTGGCAAGTATGATCATTAAGATACCAAATTTATATAGATTTTTCCCAATACCCAGTAACTTTGCAAAAAAGGTCAATATTTTCAGAAGTTATAATTTAAAAAGATGATTTTCTCCAAAATGAGGCCATTAGAAGATAAAGGAAGAAGGGATCCAGTTTCAAGGGACACACACCAATGTCTAAGTGTGCATGGTGTACAATACTGCACCCATATGGTAGATTTCCTTTAAAAAAAAAAGTAAAAAATCAAAGGCAAATAAAAGAACACAGGTCTTTAAATGAAACCTGCAAGCAACCTTTATTGTATGCATTCTATTCCAGTACCTGAAGTCATGGGGGCGTCTCAGTAGTGGGAAAGTCAAGAAGTCAATGTTGTAGGAACACCCTACATCTCATGATGATATAACGTTTTTTGGTAACAGTTTTATACATTTTTTTCATTGCTTTTAAAAGGTATGTCTCTGGGGGCTTTAGTTGCCCATTTCAAGTTTAGCTCCACATTAATACTGGTGTGTTTTTTAACCCTTTCAGGACCTGGCCCTATTTTGTTTTTTTCATTTTAATTTTTCACTCCCCATGATGAAAAATCCATAACTTTTTATTTTTCCATGTACAGAGCTGTGTGACAGCTTATTTTCTGCGTAACAAATTGCACTTCATAGAGATGGTATTGAATATTCCATGCCGTGTACTAGGAAGCGGGAAAAAAATTCCAAATGCAGGGAAATTGGTAAAAAAACCGCATTTGTGCCGTCTTCTTGTGGGCTTGGACTACAGTATGGCAGGATATGTGTATTTTACTACTCATACTGATAGCACATTGTAATGCATGGGTTAACCCGAAGTAGCCTCGGGTCTTCGTGAGACCCAAGGCTACCATGGCGACGGATCGCCGCTCCCCGATGATGTCACGGGGAGCGGCGATCCTCGAAAAGATGGTGGCGCCCATGCGCCGCCATCCTTTTGAAGCTGCCGGCAGCAAAGACTTACCGGCTATGGAGAGGGCTCAGCGCGTGAGCCCTCTTCATGCACCCGCGGCCGACCCGTGACGTCCTATTACGTCACGGGTTGTGAACGGGTTAACAGACGGGTTTGAAAGTCATTTTTTAATACTTTCGATCCCAGAACATGAAAGTAGGTTGAATATTTGAAACCTGTTGTATAGGTCTTTGTTCAGCAGATATTAATGTATCACTTGCAAATTGTATTGTTTCAAACTGAATTCATGATTGTGTGACCCACATCCTCCAACCTAGTGGTTGTTTGAAAAGGTATGGCAGTAGAATGGTTAATCCTTCTCGCCCACTATTTCTCTCCACAGCAGTCTGATGGGGATGAAGGATGCACATCTGTACAGCTATGCATCATTAGCTTCTTATCAAATTTTAAGCCTCACTTGATGCTTGTCTCCCTACAGGGAGTGCAGAAGACATGCAGAAATTCATCAGAGGATACAAGACAGCATGTGTATGTCTCAACAAAAGTGGCACACATCTCAGCCGAATGATTCTCACACACGGGTGAAGGTTCAGGGATTGTTGATGGATGAAAGTCTGCACAAACAACAGAAAAATCCCGACTTAATAGCTGAAAAAATGCTGCCATTAAATGCTAAGATTTCTGACTGGAATGGATAACATTGCATTACACGTGGTCAGTGCACAGCAATCTGACCACAATTGTGGACCACAGCCATAAGGGTCACTAAATACTCAAGACCTACATTGTGTGGGCTACCTTACACATTTGTGCTGTGTATTTTGTTACACATATTGCTAGTTAAAAAGTAACAAATGTTAATATATATATATATATATATAATACATATATTATATTCTAAATATATATATATATATATATATACACACCCACATATATAAATATATAGAAATACATATATATATATTTATTTGGGGTAGCAAAAAATGGCTTTTTTTGTAATGTACGCAAAGTTTTTTTTTCTTTTCAAATTAACTCAAAATTACCCTTTTAAATTTATTCCTTACTGTTTGACAATCATATTGATATATAACATGTACAGTCTTAGAGTCTCAGGTAAACAGCGTGGTTACTGCAGTTGTCTTAATAGTGTTGAGGGGGATGTTTTACCACTTTACTGGGAGATATGAATATGTGTTTCCATATATATATTTATTTATATATTATGTTGTTGGGGTTTTTTTTTACTTTATATTCTGCCCATGAGGCAATAAAAGTCCACTTTTATTAATTTATTTTTACTATATTTCATTTATTTCATCTATAAGAGACCCAGTTACAGTTAAGAGCTGTACTTGGTTTCAGCAACTCTGCTTGACCTGGTGAACATGGCACAACTTCAGTACTATGTAGTGAAGAAGAGAGAAGGATGAAGTGGTAATAAACTGATTCTACCTTCTCCTCAGGTAAAAACAGTGTTGTATACAGTTGGTAGTCTATACCTTCTGGAATAGATACACTGGTTTGGTTTTAATCCTGTATCATGTCAAAAGACCTCTTTGCAGGTCATGCTTGATGTCAAGGGAGATGCCTTACAAGGTAGCTAAAAGAGGCGTGGTTTTCCTTATCCATCCTGGAAAACTTTGCATATTTTCCCAGAATCTACCACTACAGTAACACCGAAAGATGTCGCTGAAGATTCTGGCTACATGTCAGTGGGCAGTCGGGGATGAGACAAAAAAAAATGAAAAAAAAAAAATGAATGTTCGTAACTTTTCCTGACCAATAACTTTTGATTGTATAATTAGCAATAAAAACTGCTGGAACCTCCATTTTGAGATCAAATAAAAACGTTCAACTAATAAATTATGTAAGGTACAGTCCTTCTAACTGAGTTCTCAAAGAGTTAACAAACACAGGGCTTTTTTTCAGTTGTTTAAATCTTCCTATTTAATGCCTCTAACCATGCCTGATGCTTCCAGGGAAGACTGCCGATTCCTTCAGAGGAGACGAGCATCTAAGGAGTTTGTAAATGTGTTTTAATTAAGATTCTGCTAAATTTTAACAGGCACCAACTCGAAAAACAAAGCAGCTGAATAATTAACTTTGATGAGAGCAGATGCTGCTCTAATGACAACCTGTTACCGCTCAAGTGCATCGTTATTAGGTTGATTGCAGTTTTAGAGATGTCCAGATCTCTGTAGGAAATGCAGAATTGGGAGTTCATGTTCCTGGAAGACCGGCCCTCATCAGCATTTACCAGTCCCACATTTCATTAGCTGCCTTCCAGCTCTCCCTCTCCACCCAGGACCCAAACATAACTACAGGAGTACTTAGATGTAAGCACAAATTAAATGGTGTAGGTTTTTAAAAGATTTGCCATGCACATAAATTTGTCTCAGTAACATGACTTAAAGTGGAACTTCATTATTAAATAAATTGGTTGTATTTTTAAAAATAATTAAAAAAAATGTATTCTTCAGTGATCACCACTTGTACTCAAGTCCTGCTTATCCTTGATTTGTGTTTCTTTTTAGTAATTGATGTATTATTTTATGTTGTTTTTGCTATTTTACATTACTGTTCAGCAATATTTAAATGCTTTATATTCTTATTTTCCTACACAGATTCTATAGCTGCATAATGTTCTTATTTCAATATAATGATATTCTATTTCAGGTTAAACAGCTGTCAAGGATACTGCAATAGTATTACAGGCAGTCCCCGGATTACATACAAGATAGGGTCCGGAGGTTTGTTCTTAAGTTGAATTTGTATGTAAGTCGAAACTGTATATTTTATAATTGAAGTTCTAGACAAATTTGTTTCTTTTGTCCAAGTGACAATTGGAGTTTCAAAATTTTTGCTGTAATTGCACCAAGGGTTATCAATAAAGCTTCATTACAGACACCTTACAGCTGATCATTGCAGTCTGGGATTATAGTAAAGCATCCAGAGAGCTGCACCAGAGCTCACAGTGGGCAGAGGGGTCCGTCTGTAACTATGAGCTGTCTGTAAGTCGTGTGTCCTTAAGTAGGGGACCGCCTGTATATGGTGTTCATAAGCATAATATTAAGTATGTGTTAGCACAATACCAAGGAAGAAAGACATCATCAGTGGCCATTGAGAAGTAATTATTGCTGCCTTTCAATTTAGGAAGGGTTATACAAAAATTTTGAATTGTGGAACACATTCAAGATCATTAAGAATCTTTTCAGTAGTGAATGACCCCATGGCTCTACATTAAACCCCATCAACCATTTTTTCACCTATATCTCCAGCTCCCACAAATACACCTTACTATTTTCCATTAGAAGGTTCCTTCCCGGGCAATATTGTTTTAATATTTTAATAGATCAGACCAGCATTTAACCCCTTAAGGACTAAGCTCCTTTTCACCCATAGGACACAGCCCAATTTTTCAAATCTACTTGTGTCACAATATGCATTTATAACACTTTATCTTACCAAGTTTATGTTTAGACAGTTTTTTTATTACATGTTGTACTTCACATTAATGCTATATTTTAGTTGAAATATATTGCCCTTATTTGTAAAAAATATAAAAATTGAAATTTGGTGAAAATTTAGAAAAATGTTCCTATTTTTCTGATTTCTAAATGGGATACAGTTAGTGTAACCTTAACCATATATCTGCTTTATGCTGAAATATTTTTTATAAATTAATTTATTTTATTAGGGCTTTAGGAGGCTTACAGTTCGAACAGCATTTTTCCAAATTTTTTTTGTGAATTTCTGATTCAATATTTTTAGAGGATTATTCAACTTTGTAAGGGTTTTCAAGTTTGTATTTATTAGAAACTCCCCAAAAAACGTCCCCTTTTTAAAACTGTACCCCTCAAACTATTCAAAACAGCCTTTGCTAAACTTTAAGCATGAAGGTTCTATTTCATTTTTAAATTTTGACAATAAAATGGTTATTTAGACCTAAAATGCTCAGATTTTGTTGTGCAGTTTCTTATGAGTATGGCAATAACCTCCATGTGAATGTAAGCTTCTTAAGGGGCCACAGCAGAACGGAAGGAGCATTGAGCTTTTAGAGGGCAGATCTTGATTATGTTGCTTTCAGGTGACATTATACATTTGAAAAGACCCTGAGCCACGAGAATAGTGAACCCCCCAAACACAAATGATCCTATTTTAGAAACTACACCACCCAGATAATTTATGAAGGTTTATATTGAGCGTTTTACCATCACAGATGTTTTATAGATAGTATTTACATTGACTTGTGTAAGAGAAAATCTTTTTCCAAAAAACCTTGCTTTGGCACCTAAATTTTTATTTTTAGAAGGGGTTAAAGAAGTAAATGCCCCCCATAGTGTGTTACCCAGTTTCTCCTGAATGCAGTAATATCCCACATGTGATCACAAACTGCTGTATGGGTGCACAATGCGGCTTGGAAGGGAAGGAGTGCCTATTGGCGGATTTTGCAGGCACAGATTTCAGGTGCTATGATCCATTGGCTGAGCCCCTAATATAGTAGAGCAGTAAAAATATAGACCCCTCAAGGATTGCAGTAACATTATGTTTGGGTGTGCAATACCCCATCGTTTAACCTTTATTAGCTTTTGGGGGGTGTCACAAAAAATAATCTATTCAGTAATTGATTTTTATGGGGTTTTTTGTGTTTTATACAACAAACAGCATAGATAACCCATTTATATAGTTTTTTATGTCTAACTTCATAGTATTATAGTTTATACGGCTGAAAAATACATGTCCATCAAGTTCAACCAAGGAAGGGAAGGGATTGCATGAGGAAGGGATTGCATGAGGAAGGGATTTAGGGGAAACAGTTCTTTATAATATAACCATCAATGTTATTTAGGTGTAAAAAGGCATCTAGACCCTTCTTGAAGCTCTCTGCTGTCCCTGCTATGACCAGTGCCTGAGGCAGGCTATTCCACAGATTGACAATTCTCATAGTAAAAAAGCCCTGTCGCCTCTGGTGATTAAACCTTGATTTCTCCAGACTGAGACAGTGCCCTCTAGTCTTTTGATGTTATTTAATCTGAAACAATTTACCACCATATTTTTTGTATATTTATATACATTAATCATGTCCCCTCGTAGTCGTCTCTTTTCCAGACTAGTTTTAATCTTTCCTCATAACTAAGACTCTCCATACCCCTTATAATTTTTGTGGCTCTACGTTGAATCCTCTTCAGCTCCAGGGCATCCTTTTTATGGACAGGTGATCAGAACTGGACAGCATATTCCAGGTGAGGCCGAACCAATGCCTTGTATAGTGGTAATATTACATCTAGAGATGAGCGAGTATACTCATCCGAGCTTGATGCTCGTTCGAGTATTAGCATACTCGGAATGGCTCGTTGCTCGGGCGAGTATTTCCCCTGCTCGAGATCGAGCATTTAATTAAGAAAAGACAGTGAAGAACAGTGAAGAATACAATGAAAACAGTGAACACAGTGAACACAGGATCATTTAAGTGAAGAACGCATTGAAAGAACACAGTCAAGAACACATTGCAGTTGTTCTCGTACATCTTCTAACTTATCCAAAGACATGCGTGCAGAACGGTGTTCTTCACAATAGTATATGAAAGAACCTATGTTGCGAACACATTGCATGTATGGAAACTCTGCAATGTGTTCTTCACACATATTGTTCTCACGTACTAGTGAAAACACCGATCTGCACGCGTGTCTTCGGATAAGTTAGAAGATGTACCCGAACATCTGCAATGTGTTCTTCAGTGTTCTTCTTTCAATGTGTTCTTTCAGTGAAAAATGCTCGAGTCTCCCATTGACTTCAATGGGGTTTGTTATTCGAGACGAGCACTCGAGCATCGGGAAAAGTTCGTCTGGAATAATGAGCATTTGAGCATTTTAGTGCTCGCTCATGTCTAATTACATCCCAATCTCGAGAGTCCATACCACTTTTGATACATGACAAGATCCTTTTGGCTTTAGAGGCTGCTGGGTGACATTGCATGCTGTTATTCAATTTAGGATCTACTAGTACACCCAGGTCCTTCTCAACAAGGGACTCTCCCAGATTTACTCCCCCAAGGACATATTTTGCCTTTGGATTATTAGCCCACATGTGCATAACCTTACATTTATCCACATTGAACCTCATTTGCCAAGTGGTTATTGTGAACTTCTTCTACACAATAAAAACTAATTTGGAGAGAAAAATCCCTTGATTTTGCATTGTCGTCAACTAAGCGGAGTAATATTTTTGATTGAGCTGTTTAAGGCCTTATTTTTTGTCGGACAACTTGTACTTTTTATTGGTATCATGCAGGAGTAAATGTGACTTTGATACATTTTTATGGTGTTTTTTGCGTTTGGTTATATGCACAAAAATCTTCATTTTTTCTTTTTTTTTATTTATTTTTTTAAGGCGTTCACTATACGGGTTCAGTAATGATTTTATTTAATTGTACAGGGTGTCACAGGCATGGCAATACCCAATATCTGCTGTTTGTGTAGTGATTTTCACATTTTATTGTATATACAATAATGTTTTAATGTTTAAAAATACTTTTATTTTGTATACATTTTTTTTATTATTATAATTACAATGAGATCTAACAATCCCAACAATTGCACCTCCACCAATTAGGAGACACTACATGAATGCAATCAAAAAGCTGTATCAGTGCCAGTGATCCGAAACAGCATGGACCTCCAAATGGATATTCCATTTCAGTGGGTTCCAACTCACTGCCATGGAACATTAAAATACACTAGATGATGAGTTTTGAATCAGGCTGACTTTTACTCAAAGCCTTGATCCAGTATGTTTGTAAGTCAGCGCTGCTTGTCACTGTCATCTGCAGCTGATAAGAGCTGTGGGTGGGCCACAGGCAGCACATGCGGGTGGAGAGGCGCGCAGTGTAGAAGTGTGTGTATTTGTCGCATACTAGTACTGTGACAAATACACACCACAGGTGTGGTGATTGGCCTGCGTGCCACCCCCAAAGGGCTCTGCAATCTGCCGCATGAGGTGATATTTTCATTTCGCAGCATGGCAGATGTAGCCCTGCTCGAACATAAGACGACCCAAATATAAGCCGATGTACCTAATTATATCACCAAAAAACTGGGGGAAAAAAATTGACTCAAGCATAAGCCTACTGTGGGAAATGCATTGGTCATAGCCACTAGCAAGTATATACCCTGTTTCCCCTAAAATAAGACATCCCCTGAAAGTAAGACCTAGTACAATTTTGTTCCGGCTTAGAAATATAAGGCCTCCCCTGAAAATAAGACCTAGCGGCCGCCATAGCAGCAGCTCACCCCGCGCCATACATTAGTATATGGAAATCTTTTAGATGCTGCAGAAGGTTGTGACATGGAGAAGAATTCATGGAAGTAAATCACTGGTTGTTGTGCTGCAAACGTGATACCAGCAGCTACCAGGATAAGAGTCATTTATGGAAAATTCTTTTACTAAACATTAGAGATTGGGGCCAATGATACCAATAAAAATCGAGTCACAAGACATACTGCATGAAATTCAGAGATTGGAGAGTCATAAAGATGTTAGAGAAGTTGATTTTTTGTTACGATAAATGTAAATTCATGTTTATAGAAAAATAACACATCCCTTGAAAATAAGACCTAGTGCCTCTTTAGGAGCAAAAATTAATATAAGACACTGTCTTATTTTCGGGGAAACAGGGTAGCTATTCAGCCCCATGACCTCCAGTATATAAATAGTCAGCCCCCACAGTATAAAGCTAGGTAACCCATGCCCCCCTGTATATAGCCATGCCCCCCAGTATATTGCAAGCCAGCCCATGACTCCCGGTATGTAGCCAATCCCTGCCCCAGTTTATGGACAACCAGCCCACATTATAAAACCAAAGCCTAGTGTATAGCCAACCCTAGTATATTGCCAGCCAGTCCCTTACCCAGTATATATCCAGGGAGCATCCAGTATATAGCCAGCTCTTGCCCTAGTATATAGCCAGACAGCCCCCAGTATGCCCAGCACATAACAAAAAAACCCTCAAGACTCATCTTTCCAATGTGCCGTAAAGGTCCTGAGGCGGCAACTCTGTGGGCACACACACTATAATGACAGCCGCTTGCTTCAATCCGCTGACATCATAGTACATGCACGGCCACCAGCCACGGAGATGCCGCTGTTGGAGGGTTATTACCTTAGTGAGTATTGAGTTTTTTTATAGAGTCGAGAATATACGGTACATTATTAAATAAATATGTACTCCTGTATTCTTCTTTTTTCCCTGCATTTCTTCCTTATTTATACAGTTTGTGTAAATCTGCTTTCTGACAGCTGAGCGATAAAAGAACCTGAAAAAGTGTCTAATGACTTATCTATTTAGAGAAAGGCCCCAGATAGTCTAATCTTCTCAGAGAGATGAATCATCAAGATAAATATTCTCTAAGTATGGAAACAATTAATTATTAGCTTCCTTATCTGTCTGAAGTGTACACTGCACACTGCAGGAGAATGAATCAGAAAGGGTAAAAAAAAAAAACGCTGTTTTTCTTAACCCCTTAACGACTTGGCCTTTTTTAGTTTTTTCACTTCCATTTTTCACTCCCCACCTTCAAAAATCTATAACTTTTTTATTTTTCCACATAAAGAGCTCTGTAATGGCTTATTTTCTGCGTAACAAATTGCACTTCGTAGTGATGGTATTCAATATTCCATGGCGCGTACTGGGAAGCGGGAAAAAAATTCCAAATGCAGTGAAAATGGTGAAAAAACACATTTGTGACACTTTCTTGTGGGCTGGATTTACAGCTTTCACTGTGTGCCACAAATGACATGTCTAATTTATTTTTGGGGTCGGTACGATCACATGGATACCAAATTTGTATAGGTTTTATAATGTTTTCATACATTTAAAAAAATTAAACACCTTACAAAATTTTTTTTTGATTTTGCCATATTCTGGAGGCAATAACTTTTCATACTTTGGAGTACGGAGCTGTGGGTGGTGTCATTTTTTGTGACTTTGAGGGCGTTTTCATTGCTATCATTTTAGGACGTGGCGACCTTCTGATCACTTTTATTAATTTTTTTATATTTCCAAAATGGTAAAAAAATGTCATTTTTGACTTTGGACGCTATTTTCGTTACGAGGTTAAACGCAGTGAAAACCGTAATTATATTTTGATAGATCGGACATTTTCGGACGCGGCGCATACCTAATGTGTTTATGATTTTTACTGTTTATTAATATTAATATCATTCTAGGGAAAGGGGGGTGTTTTGAATTTTTAGGTTTTTTATTAATAATTTTTTTTTTTTAATTTTTTTTACTTTTACTTTTACTATTTTTCAGACTCCCAGTGTACTTTAACCCTAGGTTGTCTGATCGATCCTACCATATACTGCCATACTGCAATATGGCAGTATATGGGGATTTTACTCCTCATTCATTACAATGTGCTGATAGCACATTGTAATGAATGGGTTAAAACGAGACTGCTTCGGGCCTTCGTGAGACCCGAAGCTGTCATGGCAACGGATCACCGCTCCCCGTGGCGGCAAGATGGCACGGAGCCTCCGGCAGCATTGCCGGCGGCGATCGCCGTGAAAGCACCCACGATCGGTGCTAGCACCGATTGCGGGTGTTACCGGTAAGCCTTTGCTGCAATATGCAGCAAAGACTTACCGGCTATGGAGAGGGCTCGGCCCCGGCGCGCGTCGGGAAGGGGTTAATGAAGTATATTTCCAAGTTTACTATTATCCCTTGATTTATTCATTTCTAAAACAAAAATAAAATGCTAATAGCATTGTAAATTACTGTGGTAATAGGGCTACGCTGTGGGTGAAAAATGTTCCAGATCTGCAGATACTAAGCATTTGTGCCGCTGCTGGAAGCAAGCAGAGGACCTTCCGTGGGCATCAGAAAGGTGAATATTGAGTTTAATTTTTAATAGAGTTGATTATAAGCTGAGTTTGGGTTTTTCAGCATGTTTTTTGTAAAGAAAAGCTTGGTTTATACTTGAGTATATACTTTACATTATTAAATAAATATTCACCTCTACGCATTTCTTTCTTATTTACACAGCTTGTGTAAATCAGCTTTCTGTCCTGTATCCACTGACAGGTAAGGGATAAAAGACCCTGATGAAGTGTGAGTATTGAGTTTTGTTTATAGAGTCGAGAATATAGGGTGCATTATTAAATAAATATGTACTCCTGTATTCTTTTTTCTCTGCATTTCTTCCTTATTTATACAGTTTGTGTACATCTGCTTTCTGACAGCTGAGCGATAAAAGAACCTGAAAAAGTGTCTAAAGTGTCTTTTATCTCTTTACAGAAAGGCCCCAGATAAACGATTTTCTCAGAGAGATGTATCATCAAGGTAAATATCCTATAGGTATGGAAAGAGTTAATTATTAGCCTCCTTATGTGTCTGATATGGAAAACCTAAGATATACTGCACACTGAAGGAGAATGAATCAGAAAAACTACAAAAACACAGGTTTTTTTAATGAAACATATTACAAAGTTTACCAATATTTCTTGATTTATTCATTTGTAAAATGAAAGTAAAATAAATTCAAAGATTAAGTTACATTTTGACTTTCAATTATGCTAATAGCATTTGTACTGACCATACTATGCATTTCTGTGACTCGGCTTGAAATTGATTTGATTTTTAATATTTTAATGTGTAATAAATAAGTATGAATATAATATTTTATTATGTTGCTGGAGAGTGTTTTTTTTTCCAGTTAATGAGCAGCGAAGCAAAAAGGAAGGTAAGAGCAACTGTGCTCTTAAGGGCCGAGGTACCTTGAAGTAATTTTAAAAATATGTTTATTGTTGGCTTATGTCCAAGATAGGCCATCCATATCTGAAGTTAATGAGATTAAAGTTTCTCACACTAATGGACTTCCCAGATTTATCTTACCCCCCAGAGGACATTTTTGCCTTGGATATTAGCCCACATGTGACATAACCTTACATTTACCACACTTGACCTCATTTGCCAAGTGGTTATTGTGAACTTCTCTACAACAATAAAACTAATTTGGAGAGAAAATCCCTTGATTTTGCATTGTCGTCACTAAGCGGAGTAATATTTTGATTGAGCTGTTTAAGGCCTTATTTTTTGTCGGGCAACTTGTCTTTTATTGGTAGCATGCAGGAGTAAATGTGACTTTGATACATTTTTATGGTGTTTTTTGCGTTTGGTTATTGCACAAAAATCTTCATTTTTTCTTTTTTTTTTTATTTTTTAAGGGCGTTCACTATACGGGTTCAGTAATGATTTTTATTAATTGTACGGTTGTCACATGGCATGCAATACCCAATATCGCTGTTTGTGTATGATTTTCACATTTTATTGTATATACATATGTTTAATGTTTAAAAATACTTTTATTTTGTATACATTTTTTTATATTATATTACAATGAGATCTACAATCCCAACATTGCACTCCACCAATTAGAGACAACTACATGAATGCATCAAAAAGCTGTATCAGTGCCAGTGATCCGAAACAGCATGGACCCATCCAATGGAAATTCCACTTCAGTAGTTTCCAACTCACTGCCATGGAACCTTAAAATACACTAGATGATGAGTTTTGAATCAGGCTGACTTTTACTAAAGCCTTGATCCAGTATGTTTGTAAGTCAGCGCTGCTTGTCCTGTCATCTGCAGCTGATAAGAGCTGTGGGGTGGGCCACAGGCAGCACTTGCGGGTGAGAGGCGCGCTCGTGTAAAGTGTGTGTATTTGTCGCATACTAGTACTGTGACAAATACACACCACAGGTGTGGTGATTGGCCTGCGTGCCACCCCCAAAGGGCTCTGCATCTGCCGCATGAGGTGATATTTTTCATTCGCAGCATGGCAGATGTAGCCCTCTCGAACATAAGACCGACCCAAATATAAGCCGATGTACCTAATTATGATCCAAAAAACTGGGAAAAAAATTGACTCAAGCATAACCACTGTGGGAAATGCATGGGTCAGCCACTAGCAAGTTTATACCCTGTTTCCCTAAAATAAGACATCCCCTGAAAGTAAGACCTAGTACAATTTTGTTCCGGCTTAGAATATAAGCCTCCCTAAATAGACCTAGCGGCCGCCATAGCAGCAGCTCACCCCCCGCGCCATACATTAGTATATGGAAATCTTTTAGATGCTGCAGAGGTTGTGACTGGAGAAGAAATTCATGGAAGTAAATCACTGGTTGTTGTGCTGCAAACGTGATACCAGCAGCTACCAGGATAAGAGTCATTTATGAAAAATTCTTTTACTAAACATTAGAGATTGGGGCCAATGATACCATAAAAATCGAGTCACAAGACATACGGCATGAATTCAAGATTGGAGAGTCATAAAGATGTTAGAGAAGTTGATTTTTTGTTACGATAAATGTAAATTCATGTTTATAAGAAAAATAACACATCCCTTGAAAAATAGACCTAGTGCCTCTTTAGGAGCAAAAATTAATATAAGACACTGTCTTATTTTCGGGGAACAGGGTAGCTATTCAGCCCCATGACTCCAGTATATAAATAGTCAGCCCCCACAGTATAAAGCTAGGTAACCCATGCCCCCCTGTAGATAGCCATGCCCCCCCATTATTTGCAAGCCACCATGACTCCCGGTATGTAGCCAATCCCTGCCCCAGTTTTATGGACAACCAGCCCACATTATAAAACCAAAGCCTAGGTATAGCCAACCCTAGTATATTGCCAGCCAGGTCCCTTACCCAGTATATATCCAGGGAGCATCCGTATATAGCCAGCTCTTGCCCTAGTATATGGCCAGACGCCCCCAGTATGCCCAGCACATAACAAAAAAACCCTCAAGACTCATCTTTCCATTTGGCCGTAAGGTCCTGAGGCGGCAACTCTGTGGGCACACACACTATAATGACAGCCGCTTGCTTCAATCCGCTGACTCATAGTACATGCACGGCCACCACCACAGAGATGCCGCTGTTGGAGGGTTATTACCTTAGTGTTATTGAGTTTTTTTATAGAGTCGAGAATATACGGTACATTATTAAATAAATATGTACTCCTGTATTCTTCTTTTTTCCCTGCATTTCTTCCTTATTTATACAGTTGTGTATCTGCTTTCTGACAGCTGAGCGATAAAAGAACCTGAAAAAGTGTCAATGACTTATATAATTTGAGAAAGGCCCCAGATATCTATCTTCTCAGAGAGATGATCATCAGATAAATATTCTCTAAGTATGGAAACAATTAATATTAGCTTCCTTTCTGTCTGAAGTGTACACTGCACACTCAGGAGAATGAATCAGAAAGGGTAAAAAAAAAACGCTGGTTTTTCTTAACCCCTTAACGGACTTGGCCTTTTTTTAGTTTTTCCACTTCCATTTTACGCCCCACCATTCAAAACTATAACTTTTATTTTTCCACATAAAGAGCTCTGTAATGGCTTATTTTCTGCGTACAAATTGCACTTCGTATTGATGGTTTCAATATCCATGGCGCGTCTGGAAGCGGGAAAAAATATTCCAAATGCAGTGAAATGGTGAAAAAACACATTTGTGACACTTTCTTGTGGGCTGGATTTTACAGCTTTCACTGTGTGCCACAAATGACATGTCTAATTTATTTTTGGGGTCGTACGATCACATGGATACCAAATTTGTATAGGTTTTATAATGTTTTCATACATTAAAAAAATTAAAACCTCCTACAAAATTTTTTTTTGATTTTGCCATATTCTGGAGGCAATAACTTTTCATACTTGGAGTACGGAGCTGTGGGTGGTGTCATTTTTTGTGACTTTTGATGGGCGTTTTCATTGCTATCATTTTAGGACGTGGCGACCTTCTGATCACTTTTTATTAATTTTTTTATATTTCCAAAATGGTAAAAAAATGTCATTTTTGACTTTGGACGCTATTTTCCGTTACGAGGTTAAACGCAGTGAAAACCGTAATTATATTTTGATAGATCGGACATTTTCGACGACGGCGCATACCTAATGTGTTTATGATTTTTACTGTTTATTAATATTAATATCATTCTAGGGAAAGGGGGGGCTGTTTGAATTTTTAGGTTTTTTATTAATAATTTTTTTTTTTTAATTTTTTTTACTTTTACTTTACTATTTTTCAGACTCCCAGGTACTTTAACCCTGGTTGTCTGATCGTCCTACCATATACTGCCATACTGCAATATGGCAGTATATGGGGATTTTACTCCTCATTCATTACAATGTGCTGATAGCACTTGTAATGAATGGGTTAAAACGAGACTGCTTCGGCCTTCGTGAGACCCGAAGCTGTCATGGCAACGGATCACCGCTCCCCGTGGCGGCAAGATGGCACGGAGCCTCCGGCAGCATTGCCGGCGGCGATCGCCGTGAAAGCACCCACGATCGGTGCTAGCACCGATTGCGGGTGTTACCGGTACGCCTTTGCTGCAATATGCAGTCAAAGACTTACCGCTATGGAGAGGTCTCCCCCGGCGCGCGTCGGAAGGGGTTAATGAAGTATATTTCCAAGTTTACTATTTATCCCTGGATTTATTCATTTCTAAAACAAAATAAAATGCTAATAGCATTGTAAATTACTGTGGTAATAGGGCTACGCTGTGGGTGAAAAATGTTCCAGATCTGCAGATACTAAGCATTTGTGCCGCTGCTGGAAGCAAGCAGAGGACCTTCCGTGGGCATCAGAAAGTTGAATATTGAGTTTAATTTTTAATAGAGTTGATTATAACTGAGTTTGGGTTTTTCAGCATGTTTTTTTGTAAAGAAAGCTTGGTTTATACTTGAGTATATACTTTACATTTAAATAAATATTCACCTCTACGCATTTCTTTCTTATTTACACAGCTTGTTAAATCAGCTTCTGTCCTGTATCCACTGACAGTAACGATAAAAGACCCTGATAAAGTGTGAGTATTGAGTTTTGTTTATAGAGTCGAGAATATAGGTTGCATTATTAAATAAATATGTACTCCTGTTTCTTCTTTTTCTCTGCATTTCTTCCTTATTTATACAGTTTGTGTAAATCTGCTTTTGCTGACAGCTGAGCGATAAAAGAACTGAAAAAGTGTCTAAAGTGTCTCTTATCTCTTTACAGAAAGGCCCCAGATAGACTATTCTCAGAGAGATGTATCATCAAGGTAAATATCCTATAGTATGGAAAGAGTTAATTATTAGCCTCCTTAGGTGTCTGATATGGAAAACCTAAGATATACTGCACACTGAAGGAGAATGAATCAGAAAACTACAAAACACAGTTTTTTTTATGAAACATATACAAGTTTACCAATATCTCTTGATTATTCATTGTAAATGAAAGTAAAATAATTCAAGATTAAGTTCCATTTTGACTGTCAATTATGCTAATGCATTTGTACTGACCATACTATGCATTTCTGTGACTCGGCTTGAAATTGATTTGATTTTTAATATTTTAATGTGTAATAAATAAGTATGAATATAATATTTTATTATGTTGCTGGAGAGTGTTTTTTTTTTCAGTTATGAGCAGCGAAGCAAAAAGGAAGGTAAGAGCAACTGTGCTCTTAAGGGCCGAGGTACCTTGAAGTAATTTTCAAATATGTTTATTGTTGGCTAATTTACGCTTGCCCCATCATAGAAGTAAAATTGTAAGTGACGGGGTTAAAATAATCTTTATTGTGTAAACATCATTAGGGGGATTAAAATTTTAGAACTTTCTTTGATGGGAAAACCCCTCTTTAAAAAAAACTTAATTAACAGGAAATATCCAGAAATAATGTCTAGATATGTGTTCCAGAAGGTGTCAAAAAAAGAAAATATCATTTGACAAATGATAAAGCTCACTTTCTGTTATGTAAAGCAGCCTCCTCTTTGATACATGAGAGATCCAGATTTTAAAGGATATCTACTTAAAGGGCACCTACTACCACAAATCTACCTATAAAGGTAGATTGGGTGGTAGGTGGATCAATGAGACGTGAGGATAGCACTTTTAAGGGTCTAATCCTCACGTCCTGCACTTTTTTGATAACTTTATTAGATATTTATTTCAAATTTACTTATGCGGTACTGGGGCGTGGAGAAGCCGCTATGAGATTACACGGCGGCTACTCCACGCCCGGTAGCCACTTTACCCCTCTACCACCCATCTTCGGCGCGCAGCTTCGCGTAGCTGCGCGCCTCTCGGCGGCTCTCCTGCCGTCCTGCGCATGCGCAGAAGAGCAGCCCGCGCCTGCACGTCATGCTCGCCAAACAGGCGCATACAAAAAAGTGCAGGGCTATCTCACGTCCCATTGATCCACCTACCACCCAATCTACCTTATAGGTTAATTTGTGGTGGTAGGTTCCTCT
Organism: Engystomops pustulosus; assembly: GCA_019512145.1. Taxonomy (NCBI): domain Eukaryota; kingdom Metazoa; phylum Chordata; class Amphibia; order Anura; family Leptodactylidae; genus Engystomops; species Engystomops pustulosus. The sequence continues at coordinate 57,591,590 of CM033648.1, read as the reverse complement.
ATAAGTTGCAAATAAAATCACACAAGGGATTTGCTCAAGGGTCTTTTCCTGCTACACAGAACTGTGGCTTCACCATAGAACCACCAGTGCCACCAGATTCCATATTAATTCCAAAAAGGTCACCCAACTCTCCTGGTGTATGTGCTTTTGCAATGATATTACTCTACTTGCTCATAATTTTTCCATTTATTTAAAAGAATTCTAGAGAGATTTATTTAAATATTAGCCAAGTTCCACCCCCCTGTCCTATCAAACTGCTGGTGCGTCGTCGCAGTCTGAAAAAACTTTACTGGTTTGCAGCTGGCTCGATAGGAGTGCAAGTAACGCTGCACAAGAACGTTCTCATTGTTCATGCACAAGAGTTGCACACTGCCTGGGCGTTCCGGCTCAGTCAGACGTAAGCGCCAGATTTATCATGCAAGTCCGACAGAAGTGTGTCACAACAAGCCCTATGTTAAATGGTGACCTAAAAAAAAGTTGGTGAACTCTGTGGGGGCAGTGCAGGTGCAGATTCATTAGAAGGCGCTAGAAATACTGAATCTGCGCACCCTGCACTATACACGGCAAACTGCACATAGAGCAGTTGCACTACTCTTGTATGTGCTCCAATATTTCCCATCAATCAAAATAAATTAAACTGCTTCATCACTACTTTGGACACCTTCTCCTCTGTCCACACAACATGCTCCCAGCAAAGGTGAATTTAGCCCTTCAATTCTTTCGGTAATGAGAGGTTTGGTCCTTCAGAGTGGGCTTCAGTCTAATGTTCTTATAAAGACTTCATAACGAGTTGGATCCTTACCCTGTGGAGTCTGACTGGAGAGCAATTCCAGCTGCAGTGTGAAACAACTATGGGATTCTCTGCATTTCCTGTCCTCTCTGCATTTGTCCTTTAGAGGGGGTCAGCCTTCATGGAGGACCGAAAATGAGTTTGTGATGTTGTAAAAATGCTTTATTCTAGAAATCACAGACTTTGACACGAACAACTTCTCTGGCTTTGACTGATTGGGTCACCCTGTTGGGGTTCATCTGGACAACCGCTGCGGGAGATTTTCATTCACTTTGAATGGCACAACATTTTTGCAAAGTCAGTGAAAACTAGAAAGTTAGGTGCCAGTTACACAGATTTGTCAATAATAAAGGAATTAGTATCAGGTGCCAGATTACCACCAATAACTTGCAGTTATCTGAAGTGTTTCTCTAATTTTGATCAAAGTTAGATTAAAATTATGTCATTTACATTTATTTCATGCTTTAGAATATATATGATTATCGAAATATACGTTAAATATTGCAATTTTACTCATGTTAAGATATATTTACATAGGGCCACTCAATGACCTTGACATTTAAGGAAATTGTGTGTTGTTCTTTAATTCCAGTATATAGATATAAGACACTAGATGACAAAATCCAGTGTTGTACTGAGCAGTTTATTACCTACTGCACCTAAAGCCTGATGAGCCTGTCCTGTATCATAAACTTAATTCTGTAGTAGATATGTTATATATCTTGATGCTTTTTTCGCAACCTAGTGGGCGACTAAGTGTGCAGCAATAAGATATGTTAAGGTTCTGTGAGTTAAACAGAATTTTCTTGTTTTGTCTTCTTCTTGCTTTAAATCTAATTGCATTTAAAATGACCAGACACCTGGTAAAAAAATGATATCCACTATGTCTCATACACTATGGAGGTTATTTATCTTAGGCGGCTGTCTACGATTGTTTTATAATTGCCTCTGGTGCTCCGCCCTTCAGATTTCTTAAAGTGGCATTGGCCCTTTGATAAATCTCTCCACAGTGTCTGAGATTCTTTTAAAATAATTGAACAAATGATCACAGGATGAGTAAAAAATCCAACGCACATACACCAGGGTGGGTAGTGGAGTGAGCTTGCAATTTTTTGTGATTATTTTGACAAATCACATGTCATACTCTATCTTTACACTGTTTCCCTAGCAGTTGTTCTATGTTTAAGCCACTATTTCATAGCTGAAGGCCCTTACAATTTTTTGCCACAAAAAAAAAATCACACAAAAATATTTTTTGCCAAAAAGTCAACATTACCCCCTAAGTATTTGGCATGGTAGCAGCCACTGAGCAGATTTTGTAAATAAAATCTTTACATTACCCAATTAGGTTAATCATCATCTAGCGGAGTGCTAGAATTTCATGTCTGGGGGAAGATACAAATCATGCAAAAAAGCCTGTGGGGCTGTGCCATTTTTTGTTTTTTTTTGTGTGCTTGTTTTTTGTGTTGTCCGACAGTAGGCCAGCACCTGGTGAAAGTAAATAAATTGCTAAAAGTCCAAAATAAATCTGATGTCTACTTTGAAATAGTTTAAAGGGAACCTACCATCACGAATCTCCTACTGTATACAACGGTAGATTGGTGGTATGGTAGATCACAGAATGTGAGGATCGCCCTTTAAGGGCTAATCCTCACACCCCGCACTTTTTTGTAACTTCTTTATTAGCTGTATATGCACATTTGTTATGCGGCTACTGGGGCGTGGAGTAGCGCAGCTGAGGCTACATGACGGGCTACTCCACGCCCCAGTAGCCACTTTGTTCCTCCTACCCCAAATTTACGGCAGGTTTGTCTGACGAGGGCGCGCATTCTACTAGGAGCTGCGCACTGAATATTTTTTGGTAGGAAGAGTAAAGAGGCTACTGGGGGCGTGAGTAGCTACGGCTACTCCATGTGACAAATTTACTCTATGTCGCTACTTTCATTCAGTGCTTGACCGTGTGCCCATAACGCAGGTTTACCACCATTCGGTACACTCATTACAATTGGTCATCAAACTCTGCTGAGAGATTTCATCATCTAATCCATTTTGAAATGTTTTTTTAGCCTAAATGAAATGTATTTTTCTAAAAAAAATTGACACGCCTCCCATTGTGTATAACTCCTTGAATACTTAAAGGGCCCCTACCACCCAAATCTACCTATAAAGGTAGATTGGGTGGTAGGTGAATCAATGGACGTGAGGATAGCCCTTTTAATGGCTAATCCTCACGTCCCCGTACTTTTTTGTAAAACTTTTATTACCCTAATATTTAATATTTGTTATGCGGCTATTGGGCGTGGAGTAGCCGCATCTGAGGTTACCGCAGGCGGCTACTCCACGCCCCGGTAGCCACTTTACCCCTCCCTACTCACCCATTTCGGGCGCGCAGCTGCGCGCCCTCGTCCTGCCGATTCCTGACCGTCTTTCTGCATGCCAGATACAGCAGGCCCGCGCCTGTGCATCCCCGGCTTCGGAGCAGTGCCGACGCACGGCACGGGCCTGCTGTTTCTGCGCATGCGCAGACGGCAGAATTGGCGGACGATGGGAGTGAGTGCGACATGGTGAGTAGGAGGGTAACGTGGCTACCGGGGCGTGGAGATAGCCGCTCGTTACCTCAGATGCGGCTACTCACGCCCATGTAGCCGCATACACAATTTACATATTAGGGTAAAAAGTTTACAAAAAGTTGCGGGGACGTGAGGATTAGCCCTTAACAAGGGCTTCCTCACGCCCAATTGATTCACCTATCCTACCCCATCTACCTTATAAGGTAGATTTGTGTGGTAGTTTTCCTTTAAAAGATTCTTAAATTGTTTTACAATACGTGAGGAGGCGTTTCGATATATAGGTTAATTTATAGGGTTTTACTATTTGTAAATTTTTTTTTTTTTAGGCCTCTCAAGTCACTTGAAAGTTGACGTTGTCCCTCAAAACGTGAGTCTGATGAGTTATATGAAAATAAAAAGATTCTACTCAAAGTTCCAAGCCTATTAATAGCCTAAAAAATGAGAGGAACATAAAAACGCCATATCATAATAAAGTAGAACATTCCGGAATGTTCGATATCACAGCTAGTTAGTGGTCTTACGATTTGGCTGGAAAGCATGCATTTTAAAACTTTTTTGAATTTTTGCCAATTCCCCATTTTTTTTTTTAGCAATGAATCGCAAAAACTTATCACTAAAAATCTCAAAATAACACCTGGAATAGTTGAAAGTGTTCAAAAGTTATTGACCGATTATCGGACACATTCAGATTCACAAATATGTACAGGAATTCCTAGTGAGTGACCCAGTTTTATATATGATATATAATATAATCTCAGCCAGATGGGCTCAGTGGCACACTGTTTTTTATAGTAACAATGGGTATGGAAAGTATCAAAAAACTTTTTATTTTTCATTCTTTGTTTCTCATTGCAGCCATGGTTAATCAAACAAGTTATAACCATGTGAACATTCGTTTTTCTTCTTTAAGAATAGCAAAAATGTCTGACATTTCTGTTTTTCCTCTGTCAGATGGATGCAGTAGTGTACATTAATTAGCAATAAAAAAGAAAACTTTTGATCTTTATAATATCAGGACATTTCTCAGGACTTGTATGCCTTGGTGGCATGCCGCCCACCAGATACGTCAGAAGGTTCTAAACCTCCTAATGTACTAGAAGTTTAGGACAGACCCCCATCAATTGCTCAAAGTAAGCTACAATACAGGATTAACATACTTTTAAAAAGAGCTTTCTTATACTACCATTAACTCATAGTAACGGTTACGTGTCTTCACGGCCAACTTACTTTTATACAGCTCTGTTTTAAACTGCTGGAGACTCATTTTAATGCTGGCATGGAGTTATCATAGTGACACTTGTTAATGAGTGAAGTGAGTGTAGGTTTTATTTTTTTTTATCCCTTGGGGCAAAGAACCAAAATATAATCTGGGACAACCCATTTATTCAGGACACTTAAACATGGAGTCTGTTTAAAGAAAAATCTATTTACGTGAGCAACAAGGTGCGTTTCCTTATAAAAAGAGTGTGGCTTTGCACACATGACACGTTAGTTTGAGCTTACTTGTACATGTGGGCCTATATCTTCCTCTGTTAAGGGTGGTCCTTAATGTTATTTCCCTTCTTATTTGTCTCTTTTTATTAATCCCGTTCTATAATATCAGAACTAAACTTGAATAAGATGCTTACAGAATATTTGTTGAACTTTCATCACACAACAACTCCCAAGAAATCAAGGACCCATTGGACTTGTAATGTTTCTTTGTACCAGAAGAAAGCGGGCTTAGTTAACGCCAATAAAAGTTCTCTTTATGAGCCGCTTTACTTTGAGACGAGTTCTGTAGAGTTGCAATGAGTTTGACTGTGAAGTGATAGTCCAAGCCAGATCAGAAATTACGACAAGAAAAGTTTTCCATGTAGACGTGGGTGGTCCAAATAACAAAATTAGCATATGTCAGTAGGCTTTGCACTATGACCATACCCCATGTATCTATCTTGTTTACAAGGATTTTGAGAGTTAAACAACAGATTGTTTTGAGTGTAATTATAAGGTTATCTTGTACATCAGACCCCAAAAGGTCCCATGATTAGCATAAGTTTTACGTAAATAATGCACTCGTAAGTATTTTATTATAAACATATTGGACATATTACATATTACACAGCTGACACAACCTGCCGTTAACTGCTGAGGTTCCTGCAATAACTGCTGGCACCTAACGTGCTGCATATGGGGGGCGCCGTAGCTCCATATCATCCCTCCTCCCCCTCCCCCCCAAAAGGTATAAGCAACCCTGAGCTGGGGGCTGAAAATAACAACAAAACAGTTTTAAATATTGGAAAAAAATTTAAAATCTTAAAATGTGGCCCCCTTTCCCTAAACTCCTATAAAATAAACGTCAAGCAATACTAAGACCAACTGTGCAATCCAACATACTTTTCTTTATATCGATCTTGGATGCCAAAAGCACATAAATAGCATATTAATTACATCACAAAACCCTGGTCATATGCATAAGTCCCAAAGTAAAGTCCCACTAAAGATTCCTGACTTCACTGAGACGCCGAATCCCGATGTGTCCTGTGACGTTTCGTAGGGACTTCATCCTTCCTCATGTCGGTATAAAAAAAAAGGTATTTGGTCGTATTATTGCCTTTAAGTTATTGCTGATACGGTTTTATGGAAGCCCGTGTTTACTAGACCCGGTGTACACCTATGGCAGTGTGGCGAACCTTTTAGATCCTTAGTGCCCAACTGCAACCAAGCCACTTATTTATTGGCAAAGTGCCATGCCAGGCAATTTAAGCAGTTCTCCTTGTTTTCATTGACAACTTTCAATCCTTCAGCCTCCCAAGGACACAACCAGTTTTTAAAGGAGTAAGCTCAAATTCAATCTATCATTGTATGAAGGTTCTGCAGGCAGATTCTTGAGTTGTGTCTTGAACTTCATTCTGGGGTGATGGCCCGGGTGCCCACAGAAAGGACTCAGAGTGCCGCCTCTAGCTTGACTGTTATGTGTTGAGGGACTCATATAAAAATAAACAAGTAAAATCCTAAACATTTTAGGTATTACCAATGTCCCAAGACTTCCAATGTATCAAAATATTAATACAATATTCCCATCGGGAAAATGTGGCCGACAGTGCGTAATTGAAACTTTTTTCACCTTTTTTGCCTCCAGTAAAAATTTGACAAACAAGTGATTCAATATGTAAGCGATAAAAACACATCCCATCCCCGAAACATGTTAACTACACAGCTTCATTACACTGAAGAATAAAAAGTTACAGCGACCGTGGATGGTGTTTTTATTTTTATGCAAGATTTTTTTGCATTTTTTTAAAGATGTTAAGACAGAACATAACTTTCTAAATTTAGTGGTCGATGCAACCTACAATCTAAAGCATAAATGAGAGTATCATCTTGACTGCACCTTGAAGTCAAAAAATAAAATTCAGCGCAGAATAGTGTAATTTTTTGCCAATTTCAATCACACCTCGAATATTTTTCAGTCTCCTAGTACCCTAGTGCTGAATAATGGTGTCCATTAGAAAGTAGAATTTATCTCGCAGATAGTGTTAGAGCTTTTGTTAAACAAAACCTTTACAACTTGTGAAGAAGTCAGATTGAAAAAACGAAAGCATAAAAAAGTTAAAAACACTTGGTGTTGAAAGGTGTTTTCAAATGTTTAGTAACTCCCTTGAGGGGCAGAATTTGTTAGACAATACAAAAAGAACCTGCACACTCTTATCTCTGAGAGTGACAAGGAATGGCTCCCCATGCACAGTAAGTGACTCATGTACCTGTATCACTTCTAGTCCACGGGAGGAGAAATCACTACTAGAACTAGAGGTGACTATACAGGTGCGGTCCCCTACTTAAGGACATAAACCCGACTTACCGACAACCTAGTTACAGACGGACCCCTCGCCCACTGTGACCGGTGGTGAACTCTCTGGGATGCTTCACTATAGTCCCCAGACTGTCAATAATCGCAGTAAGATGTCTGTAATGAAGCTTTATTGATAATCCATGGTCCATACAGAAAAATTTTGACATTCCAATTGTCACTGGGACAAAAGAAAAAAATTTGTTTAGAACTTCATATAACATTACAGTTTTCGAATTACATACAAATTCAACTAGAAACAAACCTCCGGACAGTACTTGTTATGTAACCCGGGGACTTTTTTTTTCAAAATTGACCCTTTGGTGAATATTAGAAAATGCCTTTAATGTACCCTAATATGACTTGATATTTGATGAACTAGACAGTATTTACAGTGCAAGTTCACTTTAAATCAGAATGATCTCCAATAGATAAATCAAGCTAAAGATGAGGACAACATGTTTAGGAAGTCAGTTGATCAAATCTTGTATTATAGAAATATTATGTTGCATTGCACATATTGAGCTGCAACATAAAACACATTAGCTGATTTTTTTTTTTGAAAATTTCTACTTTACATGAACTATAGGATGGATTTACTATCAAGCGGTATCACTGCAATATCTGAAAAAAAAGAATAAGAATTTTTTAAAAAGTTTTTTTAGCAACATGATATTTATGATGTACGTTTGTTTGTAAAAACTTCTTGTTGTCATACATTCTATGCAAAAGGTCCTTAGGACCCATCTCTAAACCATAACCTGGCCGCATCTACACAGTGAAGCAACGATGAAAATATCATATCAGACAGTAGGCATAGTGCACTATAAGCCGGGTCGAAGAAGCCACAGAAAATGCTGACCTCAGAGGTGAGTGAGCGGTTATTTTCTTGTTGATTTTAATGACTTGCTACTGACAATACAATGTTAAGGGAGGATTCTACTGGACAGTATATTAATAATGGAGACTCTGGCTGTACAGTATATTAAGGGAGACTGCTGCTGCTCTATATATGGTTAAGGAGATGCTGCAATACAGTACATTGTTAAGGGGGTTGCTGCTGGAAATTTGTTCAGGGTTATAAATTTAAGGGAGGCTGCTGCTGGACATTATAAATTTGAGGACGCTGCTGCTAAACAGTATATTAATAATGAGACTCTCTGCTGTCCGTAATAATATTAAGGGAGATGCTTGCTGGACTATTAGTGTTAATGGGATGCTGCTATACACTATATTGTTAAGGGAAGCCAATGATGGACCTCAAATTAATGCTTGACTTTATTTAATATAAATAGGGGTTTCTGCTGACTTTGTGTTGGCGAGGGAGGCAGCGGCACTATTTGATTTGTACAGCAAGCAATATCTGTCTAATGGTTGGATTTAGAAAGGAAAACATTTTTTGCCAGGGTAGATACTGTGTATTTATCTCTTCTTATGTTTGCGTTTTTAGTTTACACATAGGAGGGGCCTTTAAGTTTTTCCCTCAGGCAGCAAAAAGGCTAGAAACACCCCTACCCACAGCACCATTGCCAACCAATACATAGTGTGTACCAACATAACCTTTATAGAGACTTGCCAGACAACACATAGAGGAACATGTAGAATTGAATAACTGTAGAAACAAGGCAGTGCAAATAGTTATCAAGTCGATACCTGTGCTGTTTAAACTTACCAGCTGTGAAGATAGTGTCCAGAGAGCAGGAGTTTGGGGAATAGCATCCCCTGCCCTCCAGCAGTTCGAGTCAATACAATTTCTTGTTAACACAGTCAACACAGCAAAGAGACAGCAACTGCCTTTGATGAGCTAAATTGAGGACAATAGAAAATTAAAGGAGTTTGACTGATGGTAGATGTTTCATACTAAGCATTTCCTGAGGAACTGTCTTTTATTATAACTCTATAAGCCACGATTGTCGCAATATCGAGCTATTAAAATTTTGCTAATCAGACAGGGTGCTATGGCTACACCCTCAGAGTGCCTCGTCTTTAATCCTTATCACTCCCTGGTGAATAAATTCAGTTCCTATGGTCAGCGTATAATTCCAGAGTGTGTGCTGGGACTCTCTAAACTCTCTTTGGTATATAATTGAGACATTTGGCAGCTCTTTTTTGCGCCTTATATACTATAATGTTTTTTACTTGTGATACATGTTTAGTTTTGCCTATCCTGGCAGGTACAAATTTTGGCTTCTTTTTGAGACTTTTTGTTGCAAATGTCTCAAATCTACATGGACACAAGTCATGTGAGGGGTTATATGCAGGAGTGCACACTACCGTAAATTTTAGATTTGAGGTAGTGTCCTGCATTTTTAAGCACTGTAGTCACACCCGATGGAGATGACGACATATGAGGCTGCGATCAAGCGTGGTGTTAAGGGTCAGGTTACACGTTGCGTTTTGGTTGCATTCCCTTGTGTTTTGGTTGCATTTTGAAACGCATTACAACAGCTGAGCAGAGGTGATATGTCTAATTACATTGTTGCTAACATTTGCATTTACAAAGTGAACATGCTAACACATTGTTAACATACTTGTTAACATCATGTTTACTTAGTGTTTTGTAAACACAAATGTTAATAGTAATGCAATTAGCCAAATCACCTCTGCTCAGCTGTTGTAATGTGTTTCAAAATGCAACCAAAACACCCTGTGTGACCTCATCCTTAGAAGTAACAGCAATAATTTTAAAAAAAATGTAAATGTAAAGATTTGTGAATTGTAAAAAAAACAGGTGCAAAATTGTAAACCATTAAAGCACGTGAAATAATTCCAATTTTCATGTTAAAACAGGGTCCATTAAAAAAAATCCTTCCTTTGCACCTGCCCTGGAGCAGGGGAAGAATTGTGCCAAAAAAGTGATACATAAGTGAAAAGTCACACGGAACATCTGAAAAATTAAGATACATAAGGCACTGCACAAGGTGCCGACCAAGGCGTACTTGAAAAACTACAGCAAAATTATCGTAAACACCAGGACTGATAGAGACATGCTGGACTTATATCTGTGAAATGATGTACCGTATTTTTGTTAATAACCGTGAACTAGAGAATGTGATATTTTGTTATCTGAAGTATATTTAAGAATCTTGTCTTTGTGGGAATACCCCTTTAAGGAGCATCTTTTTTATTACAGCATGTCTGACGCTTATAGTAAGGGGCTGGGTCATGTGTGCGAGAGGTACATAGTATTCTGAATACAACTTCCTTTCCCATACCAAATATTTTTCAAGTACTGTTACCAATTAAATGTAATTGTCCTTCTGTATACATATCTACATTCTATATACATGTCTTTATTTCTGGTTTCCCTTACACATATGTTATAGTAAAACATCACATTCCATTTTAGGATTAAGAGAAAAAAACAGACCTTACATTGGTTGGAGAAACTAAGGAACTAATTAGAAGTGTCTGCAATTAGAAAACGTATTGGCACAAGTTTGTAGCTTTTGTGTGAACGTATTGTATAACAGATTATGTTACGGTAAAGGTACTTCACACTAAAGTAACAACAAATATTGCTACATGGTAGAGTTCATAATATCTGTAGTAGTATGTAATACAACATTTCCTTCCCATTGAACTTTTTCATCTAAGGTTCATATGTTTTCTATGTAGGTAGTCCTGGCAATGTATACCATCTGGTGGTTATTATTAGTCCCGGCTTGACCAGCTGTTACATAAAAAACTATTTAATACAATACACGTGGAATGGGAGATCTCGTCAGTCACGGTGCTGCGACATCCAGAAGCCACTCGCAAACTATAGGTAGACTTTTGACTGTTTTTATTGGATCACTACGCGTTTCGGCCCCAATCCGGACATATATGTCTTTTACACCTGAGGAAGACTCCGGATCGGGGCCGAAACACGTAGCGATCCAATAAAAACAGTCAAAAGTCTACCTATAGTTTGCGAGTGGCTTTCGGGATGTCCACAGCGCTGGATGACGGAGATCTCTATTCACGGTATTGTATTATATCGGCTTTGGTCCATCTTCCTGGGAGAAAGGACCAAAACCTGAATCTCGTGGCTGTCAGCGTCTCCCGATGCCCAAAAACTTCTAAAAACATCTAAGAGCATAATTGCTCGCTGATACGCCTAGACTCTTCCAAACACCAGGTGAGAGTCACTATCCCTTTTTTCCTATCTCTGTCATATCAAAGAAACACTTGAGTCTTTTTGCGCTTTTGTTTCTTCTCTGTTTTGTGATCCACCTACCCCCTCCGAGAGGAATCACTCGGACCTAGCATCTACCCATAAAAAACTATTTAAGTTTCTTTGTCCACACTTTTTATTCATGGCCTATTTTTAGGTGGGGTAATCCATATATGCTTAATGGGGGGGGGGGGGGGGGGGTTACACACAACCCCTGAGGTCCAGACAACCAGAGAGCATGGAGCCAGGCCAGTTTATTCCACTGGGCGGGGATAGGTGACAGCCCTGCACCACGTTTGAAAAAAGAAAGGGGGGGCCTCTGCAACTGGACCTTGACACTGCTACATAAAATAAACAAGAATGTAACAAAATAAACTCAGAACTCACCTTTCAGCTCTGTACGTTCTGACGCCATAGTGTGTGCAAGCCGGCAGTAGCCTGCATGCTTCTGTTGCAAAAGAAGAAAAGCTGCTGGGAGCGCCAGAATTTGAGTACTCTATGCCGTGTACTTTAGGGGGGAGCATAGTGCTGTATACTGCAGGGATACTGCAGCATACTTAAGGAAGCAGTTTGCTATATACTGGGGTGGCAGTGTGCTGAATACCTATACACTGAGAGGGCAGCGACCTGGATATCTATATAATGGGGGACAGTGTGCTGGATACCTATATACTGGGGGCCAGTGTGCTGGATACATATATAATTGGGGGTTATTATGTGGGATACATATCTACTGAGGGAAGTGTGCTGGATACATATCTACTGAGAGAAGTGTGCTGGATACATATCTACTGAATGCAGTGTGCTGGATACCAATATACTGGGGAAGGCTGTGGGGAGCCATGTATAAGGTAACTTAGTGGGATAGTACTGCATACACTATAATCAATACATAAATGCATTTCTATAATATTTAAAATCTGGTGGTGGTGTTGGGGGGGGGGGGGGGGCTCGTATCCTAAATAGGGGTGCATTGTATATATTTTTGAGGGGGTGATTTTTTTATATCCGGCCTGCACAACAAATTATCTAGAAACACCCTGCATGGCTTTAATCTCATAACTTCAGATATGGATGGCCTATCTTGGACATAAGCCAACAATAAACATATTTGAAAATTACTTCAAGGTACCTCGGCCCTTAAGAGCACAGTTGCTCTTACCTTCCTTTTTGCTTCGCTGCTCATAACTGAAAAAAAAAACACTCTCCAGCAACATAATAAAATATTATATTCATACTTATTTATTACACATTAAAATATTAAAAATCAAATCAATTTCAAGCCGAGTCACAGAAATGCATAGTATGGTCAGTACAAATGCATTAGCATAATTGACAGTCAAAATGGAACTTAATCTTGAATTATTTACTTTCATTTACAAATGAATAAATCAAGAGATATTGGTAAACTTGTATATGTTTCATAAAAAAAACTGTGTTTTGTAGTTTTCTGATTCATTCTCCTTCAGTGTGCAGTATATCTTAGGTTTTCCATATCAGACACCTAAGGAGGCTAATAATTAACTCTTTCCATACTATAGGATATTTACCTTGATGATACATCTCTCTGAGAATAGTCTATCTGGGGCCTTTCTGTAAAGAGATAAGAGACACTTTAGACACTTTTTCAGTTCTTTTATCGCTCAGCTGTGCAAAAGCAGATTTACACAAACTGTATAAATAAGGAAGAAATGCAGAGAAAAAGAAGAAACAGGAGTACATATTTATTTAATAATGCAACCCTATATTCTCGACTCTATAAACAAAACTCAATACTCACACTTTATCAGGGTCTTTTATCGTTACTGTCAGTGGATACAGGACAGAAAGCTGATTAACAAGCTGTGTAAATAAGAAAGAAATGCGTAGAGGTGAATATTTATTTAAATGTAAAGTATATACTCAAGTATAAACCAGCTTTCTTTACAAAAAAACATGCTGAAAAACCCAAACTCAGTTATAATCAACTCTATTAAAAATTAACTCAATATTCACTTTCTGATGCCCACGGAAGGTCCTCTGCTTGCTTCCAGCAGCGGCACAAATGCTTAGTATCTGCAGATCTGGAACATTTTTCACCCACAGCGTAGCCCTTACCACAGTAATTTACAAGCTATTAGCATTTTATTTTGTTTTAGAAATGATAAATCAGGGATAAATAGTAAACTTGGAAATATACTTCATTAACCCCTTCGACGCGCGCCGGGGGAGACCTCTCCATAGCGGTAAGTCTTTGACTGCATATTGCAGCAAAGGCTACCGGTAACACCCGCAATCGGTGCTAGTCACCGATCGTGGGTGCTTTCACGGCGGATCGCCGCCGGCAATGCTGCCGGAGGCTCCGTGCCATCTTGCCGCCACGGGGAGCGGTGATCCGTTGCCATGACAGCTTCGGGTCTCACGAAGGCCGAGCAGCCTCGTTTTAACCCATTCATTACAATGTGCTATCAGCACATTGTAATGAATGAGGAGTAAAATCCCCATATACTGCCATATTGCAGTATGGCAGTATATGGTAGGATCGATCAGACAACCAGGGTTAAAGTACCTGGGGAGTCTGAAAAATAGTAAAGTAAAAGTAAAAAAAATTAAAAAAAAAAAATTATTAATAAAAAACCTAAAAATTCAAAAGCACCCCCCTTTCCCTAGAATGATATTAATATTAATAAACAGTAAAAATCATAAACACATTAGGTATGCGCCGCGTCCGAAAATGTCCGATCTATCAAAATATAATTACGGTTTTCACTGCGTTTCAACCTCGTAACGGAAAATAGCGTCCAAAGTCAAAAATGACATTTTTTTACCATTTTGGAAATATAAAAAAATTAATAAAAGTGATCAGAAGGTCGCCACGTCCTAAAATGATAGCAATGAAAACGCCCATCAAAAGTCACCAAAAAATGACACCACCCACAGCTCCGTACTCCAAGTATGAAAAGTTATTGCCTCCAGAATATGGCAAAATCAAAAAAAAATTTTGTAGGAGGTTTTAATTTTTTTAATGTATGAAAACATTATAAAACCTATACAAATTTGGTATCCATGTGATCGTACGACCCCAAAAATAAATTAGACATGTCATTTGTGGCACACAGTGAAAGCTGTAAAAATCCAGCCCACAAGAAAGTGTCACAAATGTGTTTTTCACCATTTCACTGCATTTGGAAATTTTTTCCCGCTTCCAGACGCGCCATGGACATTGAAGACCATCAATACGAAGTGCAATTTGTTACGCAGAAAAAATAAGCCATTACAGAGCTCTTTATGTGGAAAAATAAAAGTTATAGATTTTGAATGGTGGGGGTGAAAATGGAAGTGGAAAAACTAAAAAAAGGCCAAGTCCGTTAAGGGGTTAAGAAAAACCAGCGTTTTTTTTTTACCCTTTCTGATTCATTCTCCTGAGTGTGCAGTGTACACTTCAGACAGAAAGGAAGCTAATATTAATTGTTTCCATACTTAGAGAATATTTATCTGATGATCATCTCTCTGAGAAGATAGATATCTGGGGCCTTTCTCAAATTATATAAGTCATTGACACTTTTTCAGGTTCTTTTATCGCTCAGCTGTCAGAAAGCAGATACACAACTGTATAAATAAGGAAGAAATGCAGGGAAAAAAGAAGAATACAGGAGTACATATTTATTTAATAATGTACCGTATATTCTCGACTCTATAAAAAAACTCAATAACACTAAGGTAATAACCCTCCAACAGCGGCATCTCTGTGGTGGTGGCCGTGCATGTACTATGAGTCAGCGGATTGAAGCAAGCGGCTGTCATTATAGTGTGTGTGCCCACAGAGTTGCCGCCTCAGGACCTTACGGCCAAATGGAAAGATGAGTCTTGAGGGTTTTTTTGTTATGTGCTGGGCATACTGGGGGCGTCTGGCCATATACTAGGGCAAGAGCTGGCTATATACGGATGCTCCCTGGATATATACTGGGTAAGGGACCTGGCTGGCAATATACTAGGGTTGGCTATACCTAGGCTTTGGTTTTATAATGTGGGCTGGTTGTCCATAAAACTGGGGCAGGGATTGGCTACATACCGGGAGTCATGGTGGCTTGCAAATATATGGGGGGGCATGGCTATCTACAGGGGGGCATGGGTTACCTAGCTTTATACTGTGGGGGCTGACTATTTATATACTGGAGTCATGGGGCTGAATAGCTACCCTGTTCCCCGAAAATAAGACAGTGTCTTATATTAATTTTTGCTCCTAAAGAGGCACTAGGTCTATTTTTCAAGGGATGTGTTATTTTTCTTATAAACAGAATTTACATTTATCGTAACAAAAAATCAACTTCTCTAACATCTTTATGACTCTCCAATCTTGAATTCATGCCGTATGTCTTGTGACTCGATTTTATGGTATCATTGGCCCCAATCTCTAATGTTTAGTAAAAGAATTTTTCATAAATGACTCTTATCCTGGTAGCTGCTGGTATCACGTTTGCAGCACAACAACCAGTGATTTACTTCCATGAATTTCTTCTCCAGTCACAACCTCTGCAGCATCTAAAAGATTTCCATATACTAATGTATGGCGCGGGGGGTGAGCTGCTGCTATGGCGGCCGCTAGGTCTATTTAGGGAGGCTTATATTCTAAGCCGGAACAAAATTGTACTAGGTCTTACTTTCAGGGGATGTCTTATTTTAGGGAAACAGGGTATAAACTTGCTAGTGGCTGACCCATGCATTTCCCACAGTGGTTATGCTTGAGTCAATTTTTTTCCCAGTTTTTTGGATATAATTAGGTACATCGGCTTATATTTGGGTCGGTCTTATGTTCGAGAGGGCTACATCTGCCATGCTGCGAATGAAAAATATCACCTCATGCGGCAGATGCAGAGCCCTTTGGGGGTGGCACGCAGGCCAATCACCACACCTGTGGTGTGTATTTGTCACAGTACTAGTATGCGACAAATACACACACTTTACACGAGCGCGCCTCTCACCCGCAAGTGCTGCCTGTGGCCCACCCCACAGCTCTTATCAGCTGCAGATGACAGGACAAGCAGCGCTGACTTACAAACATACTGGATCAAGGCTTTAGTAAAAGTCAGCCTGATTCAAAACTCATCATCTAGTGTATTTTAAGGTTCCATGGCAGTGAGTTGGAAACTACTGAAGTGGAATTTCCATTGGATGGGTCCATGCTGTTTCGGATCACTGGCACTGATACAGCTTTTTGATGCATTCATGTAGTTGTCTCTAATTGGTGGAGTGCAATGTTGGGATTGTAGATCTCATTGTAATTAATATAAAAAAATGTATACAAAATAAAAGTATTTTTAAACATTAAACATATGTATATACAATAAAATGTGAAAATCACTACACAAACAGCGATATTGGGTATTGCATGCCATGTGACAACCGTACAATTAATAAAAATCATTACTGAACCCGTATAGTGAAACGCCCTTAAAAAATAAATAAAAAAAAGAAAAAATGAAATTTTTGTGCAATAACCAAACGCAAAAAACACCATGAAAAATGTATCAAAGTCACATTTACTCCTGCATGTACCAATAAAAGGACAATGTTGCCGACAAAAAATAAGGCCTTAAACAGCTCAATCAAAATATTACTCCGCTTAGTGCGACAATGCAAAATCAAGGGATTTTTCTCTCCAAATTAGTTTTATTTTGTAGAGAAGTTCACAATAACCACTTGGCAAAATGAGGTCAAGTGGATAAATGTAAGGTTATGCCACATGTGGGTAATATCCCAAGGCAAAATATGTCCTTGGGGGAGTAACAGTAATCTGGGAGAGTCCTTGTTGAGAAAACTGGGGCAGGGTCTGGCAGGCTATATACACTGGGGCAGGGTCTGGCTGGCTATATACTGGGGAGAGTGTGACCAATGCATTTCCCACCCTCTGCTTATACTCGAGTCAATAGGTTTTCCCGGTATTTTGTGGTAAAATTAGGGGCCTCGGCTTATACTCGGGTCGGCTTATACTCGAGTATATACGGTATATATACTTTTTTTTTTTATATATGTAATATAATTTAGCATATTTGATGAACTAGACAGTCTTTACAGTGCAAGTTCACTTTAAATCAGAATGATCTCCAATATATAAATCAAGCTAAAGATGAGGACAGGTTTTAGGAAGTCAGTTTGTTTTATGGAAGGCAATCCTTTTTGGAGATATGAACAATCTATAGTATTATAGAAATATGATGTTGCACAGTATTGAGCTGCAACATAAAACACAATTAGCTGATTTGTTTATTGAATTTCTACTTTACATGAACTATAGGATGGATTTACTATCAAGCGGTATCACTGCAATATCTGAAAAAAGAATAAAGAATTTAAAAAAAAACATTTTTAGGCAACATTGATATTATGATTGTACAGTTGTTTGTAAAAACTTCATTGTTGTCATACATTCTATGGACAAAAGTCTTAGGACCCATCTCAAACCATAACCAGGGCCGCATCTACAATGAGGCAAGATTAAAATATCATCATCATACAGTAGGCATAGTGCACTATAAGCCGGGTAGAAGAAGCCACAGAAAATGCTGGAGGTGAGTAGTGAGTTTATTTTGTTTTTCTTGTTGATTTTTAATGACTGCTACTGGACAATACAATTTTAAGGGTGGATGCTACTGGACAGTATATTAATAATGGAGGCTGTAGCTGTACAGTATATTATTAACCCCATAGCGCAATAAGACGTACCCTTACGTCTTACTGCGCATGGGGGAGTATGAAGAGGGCTCACGGCACTATGAGTTCTGGAGGTAAGTACTGTGTATATCGGTAACTGCTGTGGGAAATGTGACTGTTGGGTACCATATTCAGGCACTGTGACTATGTGCAGAAATTGTTGCTATATTGATGACTGTGTTACAGTTACTATATTGTTAACTTTGAGGGAAATGCTACTATATTAGTCACTGTGGGAGCATAATACTAGGGGAACAACAAAACAGTATTACGTTTTTGACAAGAAGGGGGATGATATGATATTTGGGAAATCTGGCTGGAAGAAGCTGAAATGACGATCAGGTAGAAGAAGAAGATGTCTCTTACAATCAGACATCTACAAGTATAGACTCAGTACTCAATATTTTACTCAATACACTGTACTTGGCTCTATTTTTATGTACTTAGCTGGGTTCTGGTGCTGTATTTTTTCTTCAGTTCTAGTGCTGTAAATATGTATGAACGTGGCTTATGTGCTTCATTTACTGGGCTTGGTTCTGGCGCTGTACCTATGAATAGCCCTTGGTTATGAGGCTGTTTATGATCTTGTGGAGTATTTAACTTGATTCAGGTATTGTAATTGTTTTAACATTCTGTATCTATGCAGTTAAAACAACATTTTGTATTAATGGTTTCCTTAAGGGACTGTAGGGAAATTTTAATCCTACCCCTTCATATATCCGATTAAGGCGAGTCCCTACTTTTAATTTGTGTTTCTAAAATCAATGCAAATATAATGTGTGAATGCAGCCTTAGGGTATTGGTGCCCTTATAAGGGCTAGCATTTGTCCAACAGCTTTCTAAAATTTATGGACAACAGCATTAATCTGACAACCCATATAGGGGCGTAAAAACTGTAAGTGCCTTGGGCGGCATCAAGTCTAAATGACAAAGTTGTCCTGCAACACAAATTACACTTTAATGAACCTTAGAAGAGTTTAGTAAACAAAATAAACTTCTATAAAGATCATGTAAGATTACACAACAGTGATGAAGTGCATACTACATGAAAGTTTCCATTGCTCTTCCAACTCTATAACTGCAGAGTTTCAAACCTTCTCTAGCTTTCACATCAGGAACATATCAGGAACCCTTGGTTCTTGGAAAGGGTTTTCATGGCCAATCAACTGCATGTGAGCTGTACATCACTATGTACAATGCAAAGAATTAAGCTATACACTGGTAACCAATGCCGCCTTTCAACTGATACAGTGGAGTAGTAAAATGAGTATCTTTATCTGGCAATCTAATGGATGACACTGGATTTGGCATATGCCAGAAGAACATTACTATCCTTATTGCATTACCCCAACTGTAAAGTTTATTTGAGGAGGGAAAATGCCATAGACTGTTTTTTAGAGGTTGGCCTACAATCCTTCGATCCAGGAAAGGAAAATCTTTATATTTTAGAATACCAAGACATTTTAAACAATTACAGTACATGCTTGCTTCCCA
Organism: Engystomops pustulosus; assembly: GCA_019512145.1. Lineage (NCBI taxonomy): Eukaryota > Metazoa > Chordata > Amphibia > Anura > Leptodactylidae > Engystomops > Engystomops pustulosus. The sequence continues at coordinate 57,572,058 of CM033648.1, read as the reverse complement.
CATTAAAGGAACATTTAGGAGAAGGCCCTGTATGATAGCACACAAAGACAGCGGGAAAATGGTTAAGTGGGTGACTGGGTAAATTTAGTATAAAGAACTTTACTGGCCCACAGAGACACACAAGCTCAACCACATTTCAGATAATTGTAAAAGACATTACAACACATAATCTTTGGTCCAACAATGGTTTATGTTTCAACATCACTAAAAGTACAGTGTATAATGTAAGCAATCAAATATTTTGATGGATTCCATTGTTTTAGGGCTTCTTCACATTGGCATTGGTGCTCAACTTTAGTTGCGTATTTGTTGCATTTGTTCTCCGTTGTGTCTCAGTTTTTCTTACGTTTTTTCTCTCTGATGCATCAGTTTTGTCTCCGTATCCACAATTAAAACCAAAAGTTTTTAAAAATCATAAAAATAAATGAAATTAAGTAAAAGTAAAAAAAAGTATTTTATAGGTCCAAATTTCAGGACAATTAAAGCAACATCGGTTTGGATTCTAATTAAATCTAACCAATAATTTGTTAAAGCTTCAACAAAGCCAATCTTGAAAGATTTCATCAAACGTAAACACATACTATATGGCAAAGGCTATCTCAAATAGTAAATGCCATTCAGAAATGTAAACAAAATTGACAATAATAGGTTATTATTGTGTCTTAGGCCTGTTGCTCACAAGCGAGTTTGAGGTGTCAAATTCACATGAAACTCGCATGGGGAGCTTACTGGAACAGGTTTCTGAGCATCGGGCCAGATGTTTCAGCAAGCTCATGTGAGTTTGATCCGAGTAGGAAACAGACCTCAAACTAGGCTTCCACAGAAATACACGAGACTCCATACAACCGCATCAATGAAATATTACAAAATATTTGATCTTGGAATGTATTAATGCACAAACAAATAATTATTTATACCATAAAGGCCCAATAAATAAAAGTGATCAAAACTTTCCCAAAAAGTACCAATTTACCTTGTAAAAAATAAGCCCCATAAATAGAAAGCAAAATTTATTAAAGCTCACAGAAAAAATGCAATTAATATGCGATGCTGGACTGGTGTAGTTTAAGAGTGTCATACCTGCTCTAGTTTACAAAAAAATTTGGGGGCATTTGCAAAATTTTTGGTGCTCGCACACCCTTTTCAGGGTAACGCCCCGTTTGCCGTACTAATTGAAAAAGTATCTAAAATTGTTAAAATTCTTAATAAATGAGGGACATTTAGACAGGTTTTTAAAAAAATCTTATATAAAATTTTCACAGCATAACAAAGATAATAAAAGATCCAGTTTCTGACCCAATGGGCCACCATACATACATACATTTGTAACAATTTTTACATGTTATGTTATGTAACCCTAAATTGTGCTTTTGAAATGCTAAAAAAGCTAAATTTGATTCAGATTACTGTGTCATTGTACATTTGTGAAACAATTGTACTGTTGTGTTTATTGTATGCTTATGGCTCTAATAAAGTTTTATTCAAAAAAAAAATCTAATATTCAGCTCTGTCAACAGAAAAACCTTTAAGTTCTGCCCCTTAATCAGTATGCAATGCTGTCCCAGAATTAAACAGTTAATGCACACTGTCTGAAACGTCACTTAATAGTCCATGTTTATACCTTTGTGAATTTTCAGTTTAAACAAACATTAACATAGTTAAACCACATTCTCAAATACCTATAGTTGCTGCTTAATGCAAATCACCACTGTCTAACATATTCAGGTCTCACAAAGACCCTGTGGCTGGACAGAAGATGACTACAGGGCTCTGCTTATTACAGACAATCGTGTGGTCAGCCGACCTCTATTTATTTCAGACAGTTGGGCTTCTCCAGGCTTGTTTTTATTTAATCTGGATAGTTGCCCTCCACTTTCAAATGAAAGGGCATCGTGGTATCCATCCAGGGATGCTGCAAACAAAAACATGGCGCTGACATTGCTGGGCGATCATACAGGGACAAGGACTGCCACATAAACGTTCAGCTTGGTTTTGTAGCAAGTATACAGTATCGCTGACAGCAGGTAATAGCATTTCATCTTTCAATACTAGTCAGTAATACATATAAATATGTATAGTTTTATTAAATATCTTGTCATGAAAAGTTTTCCATCAAAATTTCCAGAATAAAAAAGTAGGAAAACCTTTGTTGGCAAAAAGACGCAGCCATAGATAATCTGCAGTAAATTAAATGCCACTGGGGACTTTGCTAGCAGCATTTAAAGAGTTAACATCCGTAATGCGAACCTGGATCCAAACAGATTTTTCCATTTTGGCCAGGTCTGCTCATCACTATGGCGCAACTTCTGTTTTCTGTCGCTTCACTTTAGTGGGGTTTTTTTAGTATGATTTTATTTTGTGGCAAAAAGCCGTTATTCATTTGGCACTCCACAAGCAGAACAAATGGGAGTCAGAAATAACACACCATTGGAGGCGTGGCCAGCCATCAACCAAGATGAACACCTAAGCTGAGAGCTCCAGACCCCTGGTGCTACTAAAGCACGTTCGCCACAGCATAAACTGGCCCCCAAGCCCAGAAAACGCTCTAGGAAAGGGCAAAGTTCCTCTACACTCTCGGGGTGACCTCCGAAAGGCACCCTAGACACTTACCTAAGGTGAGGCTCCCGGCACACGAAGGAGCAAGCTCCAACTTAGCCGCCAGTCACACCATAGCGCTGAGTTCTCGCAGCACAGCTCCAGACACCCCTCTGACTATGCAAGGCAATTAGATTGCTGCAGATTGATATGGCAGAAAATACCACCACGGGGAAGTTGAGACGATTGGTAGTGCTTAGGGAAGCATTGCGAGAAATCAATCTTAAACTGGTGGAAAAGATGCTGGTATATTCGAAGCAACGCTATTACGATGAAGGGAATAAATCCCATACACTACTTGCAAGACAGCTTTGGGAGAGGCAGGAGATCCAAACGCCAGATGTTATTAGGGGCCCTCAAGGATCTATGATCCATGACCCGAAGATCATAGCGGACCAGTTCCAGGCTTACTATGCTAAATTATATGCCTTTCTGTAGTCAACCCTCCTTAGTGGGGGATAGAGAGAAAGCCTTCACAGAGTTTTTGCTCTCCTGCTTATCAGGTATTGTTACAGGCCCTGCTCTCTCATATGAACCGCCTGTTTAACACCTTCCTAGAAGAGGAACCTCTCCCTTCTACCCTTACCCACTCATATATCACCGTGATATCCAAACCGGTTAAAGATGCAGCAGAATGCGCTAATTACATGCCGATTGCACTCCTTAACACGGACCTTAAGATTTTCACCAATATTTTAGCAAACCGGATGCTTTCCCTTCTCCCCCAGATGATACATAAAGATCAAGTAGGTTTCATACCATGTCGACAAGGGGGGAGGGGACAACAGAAGAGGAACAATTGACCTAATAGAGGTCCTAAACAAAACGGAGGAACAGGCGCTTATCCTAAGTTTGGATACGGAAAAAGCCTTTGAGAGACTAAACTGGTCTTTTATGTTTCGCATATTAGAATACATAGGTATACCGGGCTCGTTCTTGACCGCAGTTAAGGACATATACACTGACCCCTCAGCACAGGTTAAAGTACGGGACAGGGAATTCAAACTTTATTCATTTATTCATTATTCGCGGATTATGTCCTCCTCACCTTGACCCAGCCACATATTTCCCTTCCCAACCTCCAGGCCCGTTTACAATAATATGGACGCTTATCAGGGTATAAGGTTAATGCCTCAAAAACTGAAGCCCTACCGATAAATGTACCCCCCCAGGAGGTTGACCTATTGCAGGCTAACTACAGGTTCTGCTGGCAGAAGGAATTAATTAAGTATTTGGGAGTGAATATAACATTAAACAATAACTCAATGTATGAACACAACTTCCCAAAACTCTTCAGAGAGATCAGACTATTATTGAACAAATGGAATGCTTTACCAATAGCGTTTTTTGGCAGGATATCAGCCATTAAAATGACTATTCTTCCAAAACTGATATACCTACTTGAGATACTGCCTGTTCCAGTCCCCCTGAGGGCCCTGCGCTCATTGCAAGGCGCTTTGTGTGGGCCCACAGGCGCCATAGAGTAGCCAAGTCATTATTGTTAGCCCACAGATCTAAGGGTGGACTGTTGGTACCGGAACTTATCAAATATTACTGGGTGGTACATCTCAGACGTATTTCACTACATATACATCAGGGATCATCTCTGATATTTACCTTTTGCTCCTACACCCAGACCCAACAGCAATGGTCTCCCACGCTCATATGTCTAAATGGGAGCGAATAGTGGGGTCACCAATACCATAGGAGACTTGGAACCGTATATGGCACTATGCAGCCAAAACGTCAACCTGCACTGTATATAAAGAGAACCAATATAAGCTACTCTACTTCTGGTACCATACACCAACCCAGTTGCATAAGATATTCCCCGAGACCCCAGATGTTTGCTGGCGCTGTGGAGAGGTGGGGGGGATCCCTACAACACATTTTTTGGTCTTGTAAGCTCATCCAACCGTTTTGGGAGGAGGTCGGGGAACTGCTTCATGAGGTACTTTCATTGACTATACCCCTTGACCCCATTTTTTATTTGTTTAATATTCCACCATAACCTGTACCCAAGCTGTCCATAAAATTGGCATTGCATATTCTCACGGTAGCCAAATGCCTGGTTGCACAACATTGGAAGAAGACGCACCCTCCCACAAAGGGGACTCTCTTGGCAAGGGTGAGAGTAGTGAGAGGCATGGAATCTATGACTACATCATTGAATGAAACAGTTCAATGTGCATATTGGACAACAATCTTTATTCATTTACTGCAAACATTACATATAAAATTATATTAAAAACACTTTAAAAAGCCAAAATCGGCTGGACACAAAGTCACAAAAACACTCCCAGGCCAAATGAGGTAATGGATAATGGGATAATGTAACACAAAAAGCTTCTAAATGAGTATGTATTTTGCTCAATATTTCCAATATAGATAAAAAGTATAGTTAATGAAGCTTAGATGAGATTACAACAAGTAGTTCAGTGCATCAAAAAATTAATAGGATAAAGTAGAAAAAGTTATAAGTTAAATTACAGCTTTCATGTGATTGACCATATGCCTGGGAGGGAATAGAGAGGTCCCACGTGTTTCGCCTGATGTACAGGCTTCCTCAGGGGATACCCTCGTATGTTTCAAGTGTGCTTTTTATATTTTCTAAATATACAAGCTGTGACTTTCCTACAACATTATTACTTTATGCAAGTCTCTTAAAGAAACCTCCCATTATGGACTTGTATCTAACTATACACTCACCGGCCACTTTATTAGGTACACCATGCTAGTAATGGGTTGGACCCCCTTTTGCCTTCAAAACTGCCTCAATTCTTCGTGGCATAGATTCAACAAGGTGCTGGTAGCATTCCTCAGAGATTTTGGTCCATATTGACATAATGACATCACACAGTTGCCGCAGATTTGTCGGCTGCACATCCATGATGCGAATCTCCCGTTCCACCACATCCCAAAGATGCTCTATTGGATTGAGATCTGGTGACTGTGGAGGCCATTTGAGTACAGTGAACTCATTGTCATGTTCAAGAAACCAGTCTGAGATGATTCCAGCTTTATGACATGGCGCATTATCCTGCTGAAAGTAGCCATCAGATGTTGGGTACATTGTGGTCATAAAGGGATGGACATGGTCAGCAACAATACTCAGGTAGGCTGTGGCATTGCAACGATGCTCAATTGGTACCAAGGGGCCCAAAGAGTGCCAAGAAAATATTCCCCACACCATGACACCTCCACCACCAGCCTGAACCGTTGATACAAGGCAGGATGGATCCATGCTTTCATGTTGTTGATGCCAAATTCTGACCCTACCATCCGAATGTCACAGCAGAAATCAGGACTCATCAGACCAGGCAACGTTTTTCCAATCTTCTACTGTCCAATTTCGATGAGCTTGTGCAAATTGTAGCCTCAGTTTCCTGTTCTTAGCTGAAAGGAGTGGCACCCGGTGTGGTCTTCTGCTGCTGTAGCCCATCTGCCTCAAAGTTCGACGTACTGTGCGTTCAGAGATGCTCTTCTGCCTACCTTGGTTGTAACGGGTGGCGATTTGAGTCACTGTTGCCTTTCTATCAGCTCGAACCAGTCTGCCCATTCTCCTCTGACCTATGGCATCAACAAGGCATTTCCGCCCACAGAACTGCCCCTCACTGGATGTTTTTTCTTTTTCGGACCATTCTCTGTAAACCCTAGAGATGGTTTTGCGTGAAAATCCCAGTAGATCAGCAGGTTCTGAAATACTCAGACCAGCCCTTCTGGCACCAACAACCATGCCACGTTCAAAGGCACTCAAATCACCTTTCTTTCCCATACTGATGCTCGGTTTAAACTGCAGGAGATTGTCTTGACCATGTCTACATGCCTAAATGCACTGAGTTGCCGCCATGTGATTGGCTGATTAGAAATTAAGTGTTAACGAGCAGTTGGACAGGTGTACCTAATAAAGTGGCCGGTGCGTGTAGGTTGTATAGTGTCATAGTATATAAGGCTGGAAAAAGACACAAGTCCTTCAAGTGCAACCTTTAAGAATTAAATAAATGTTTTATCCCCATAACCCGTGACATTTTTTCTCTCCAGAAATCCAGGCCTCTCTTGAACATGAGTCCGCCATAACAACCTCCTGCGGCAGAGAGTTCCATAGTCTCACTGCTCGTACAGTAAAGAACATTTGTCTATGTTGATGGTAAAATCGCCTCTCCTGTAGGCGCAGAGGATAGATCCTTGTACTGTCCGTTCAGGTATTTGTACATTGTAATGAGGTCTCACCTCAGTCGTCTTTTTTCTAAACTGAATAATCCCAAATTTTGTAATCTGTCAGTGTATTCTAATCCACCCATTCCCCTAATAATCTTTTTTGCTCTCCTCTGCACCCGTTCCAGCTCTACTATATCCTTTTTATACACTGGTGCCCAAAACTGTACACAATATTCCATGTGTGGTCTGACCAGGGATTTGTATAAGGGCAAAACTATGTCTTTATCATGAGAATCTATTCCTCTCTTCATACATCCCATAATTTTATTTGCTTTAGCAGCAGCCGCCTGGCTCTGGTCGCTAAAATTAAGTTTACCATCCACCAATACCCCAAAGTCCTTTTCAGCTCCAGTTTTACCAAGTAATTGACTGTTTAGAACATAATTATACTTTTTGTTTCCATGGCCCAAGTGCATAACTTTACATTTATCTACATTAAACCTCATCAACCATTTCTCTGCCCACTCCTCAAACTTCCACAAATCCCTCTGTCATGCGAAACTATCGACCTCAGTATTTATTACTTTACACAGCTTAGTATCATCTGCTAATATTGAAACTTGACTGTGTAAACCCACTACAAGGTCATTAATAAAAATATTAAAAAGAAGTGGCCCCAATACTGACCCCTGTGGCACTCCACTGGTAATGTCAACCCAATCTGTTTTCTATCACTAAACCAATTACTTGGTATTACCCAAATACACAGATTTTCCCCTATTCCCAGCAGTCTCATTTTATATACCAACCTTTTATGTGGCACTGTGTCAAATGCCTTTGAAAAGTCCAGATATACAACATCCACAGCGTCCCCCAGATCCAATCTTGAACTTACCTCCTCGTAGAAACCAATCAGATTAGCCTGACAGGACCGATCTCTCAAAAACCCATGCTGACGCTGGGTTATAAGGTTGTGCACAGTGAGATACTCCAGGATAGCATCTCTAACAGACCCCTCAAATATTTTCCCCACCACAGAAGTTAGACTCACGGGTCTGTAGTTTCCAGGATCGCTTTTTGATCCTTTTTTGTATATTGGTACCACATTTGCTATGCGCCAGTATAAAAAATGAGTATTACAAGACTAATTAGCCACATTGGCTTTTTTTTGTTCCTCTTATGCTTTTTCCCATAAGGTATGTGTTTCTCACAGGACTTTTTCGGAATATATGAGAAAAAGTCCCGGGTGTGTGGGGGGGCTTTTTGTCTTTGAAAACATTATCCCAGTCTATGCCTTTAAGGTCTTCCCTTAGTTGCTGAAAATTTGCCCTCCTGAAGTTTAGAGTGTTGGTTGCCCCTTCCCTAACTCTCTTAGTAAAGCATAATACAAAATCGATGATATTATGATCACTATTACCCAAGTTCCCCCCAACCTGTAGTTTTGATACCCTATCAGGTCTGTTGGCTAGGATAAGGTACAGCAGTCCCCTCCTCTTGTTGGCTCCAGGACTAGTTGCGACAGGTAATTGTCTTTTGTTGTTGCCAAGAACCTGCTGCCTTTGAAGGACCTGCAGGTTTCTGCCCCCCAGTCAATATCTGGGTAATTGAAATCCCCCATGATAAGTACTTCATCATGCTTTGAAGCCGCATCCATTTCACTTATCAGCATTTCCTATGCTGCCTCCATTATATTTGGAGCCTTATAACAAACCCCTAGTAATATTTTATTATTCTTTTTCCCTCCTCTTATCTCCACCCATAGGGACTCCACATTTGCATTTGCGTTACTGATGTCATCTCGCAAGACAGGCTTGAGGCAAGAATTCACATATAAATAAACCCCTCCCCCTTTTTTATTTATACGATCCTTTCTAAAAAGACTATAACCATCTATAGTAACAGCCCAGTCATAGCTACTGTCCAGCCATGTCTCGCTGATACCCACTATATCATATTTCCGCTCCAACATCAAGAGTTCCAGTTCCTCCATTTTGTTTGTGAGGCTTCTGGCATTTGTGTACATGCACTTTATATGGTTTTCCCTATCCCTATTCATTTTGTTCTTATTCCCCAATCTCATTCCAGCCCCACTTCCTCCCCCATGGACTATGACTCTTCCCAGCTCTCTATCTACACTGTCTATTTGCCCTACACAAGTGTAGTTGCCCTCCCCCCAGGTCTCTAGTTTAAACACTCCTCCAACCTTCTAGCCATTTTTTCCCCCAAAACAGCTGCACCCTCCCCATTGAGGTGCAGCCCATCCCTACTGTAGAGCCTGTAGCCGACAGAAAAGTCAGTCCAGTTCTCCATGAACCCAAAACCCTCCTTCCCACACCAACTTCCCTGATCTTAGTATTATCTTTATACTTGATTGTATGCAAACTGTGTACAAACTGTACTGTACAAACGGCCATCATAGAAGTGCATTGTGCATGGCAAGGTATGGTGAGCACACGCGTGTAACACCGTACCATGCCATCTCCGGAAAAAGATAGAGCATGCTCTATCTTTTGCCATTTGTACTGTCAGGCTTCAGGGCTTTCTATGTAGAGGGGAAGGGTGAGGAGCACTTACCTCTATACCTCTACAGTTGAATGTATGCTACACCAGGGTCCCAACCCAAGTGTAGCATACGCATGTGTATAAAGAGCCTAAGAATGTACCAAAATGCTCATTTACTCCTAATACTCCTAATATTGACGCAATCTCTCAAATTTCTTTTTTGTTTTTGAATCATAAAGTTTGGCTTTGACTTTGCATGTTTTATTAATACAAAATCTTCCAAATGCAAGCACCACACCTCCAAGATCAACTCCAGGTCTTTAACCTACTCAATTGAGTAACATAATGAAGGATTTTCCCACACCTGCACATGATACAGCCTGGGAGTTAAATGTACAATTACTTTTGTTAACTTTAAAAATAGGGTGGTACATTTTATGGTGCTGAAACTCCTAAACTCTTCAACTAATTACACAGTGGATACCCTCAAATGAGAGCTGAAAGGCTGGACTATATCTCCATGCCTATGTATAATTATAACTTGAATATGTTTAGGCAAACAGGTAAAAAATAATAAAATTGTGTTCAAATATTTACGGATCTAACTGCAACATGCAATTGTACATGCAGGGTACAGTACAAAGGTAGGTATGGAACATGTATAATAAATGTACAATGTGATTTCTGAGCCACAGGCTGGATACCCTCAAGGAAAAAAAGTTAAAAAGGGACCACAAGGGTGATTGTTCTAGAAAATGCATCCATGTGAGCATGAGAATACTAGAGCTGTTCCACTATCCCTACGTGTTTCCATAGAATCAGGGTTGAGTCAGTCGTGAGGTGAGTTGAGCCTCTTGCCTCAGGCTGTACCATCCACAGCAAGATTGGAGCAGTATCAGGGGCACAATCCGCTGCTACAAAGCAGGAGGACTTGACATTTAAAAACAGTGGGGGAATTTGATAAGACTGGTGTTTTGAACGCAAGGGGGAGATTTATAATATCTCCTAGTGTCTCTTCATACTCTGTAAAGATGGGTCTGAGACACTGCAAAGAGAACCCACTTACTAAAAAAATAGCCTATTATACATCTCTTGAATGGGGCACAGGGGGCACCATTCCATAGCTCACCTCAGGTACTAAAGAGTTTAGGTTCACCCCTGCATAGAATGTATATATTTCATCAAGGGATCGAGAGATAGAAAGCAAAGAGCCAGAAGCGGTATGGGCTGCAGTCTAACGGCGCTAATGGTTGATACACATTTTTTCTTTTAATAAGATGACTGGATTCTGTCATCAGAATTTAATCCACTTAACTAGTAGCCCCCTCATGTAGGGTATGAATTTCTAGAATTTTTATGTGAAATCTCGCCCATTTACAGTATAAAAAATTCTCCTCCCAAGTCATGTGTAAAGGAGCAAAGAAGACTCATATTTTACCTAAGTTTAGAGGCTGTGACGCTACCTAAACACATCCTTTTGGAGTCATATTAAAGATAAGAATCTGGTATTTCAGTTGAACTCACCTATGAGAGGTGTCCATTTTGTTGTAATACACATGGTGCTGTTTTACTTTTGATGAAAGGGAGGAGTAGATCCTTTTAAAAGCTATACCAGCCAGTGTTTCCTTACCGCTTGGAAGAAGGCTGGTTGATCCAATACCGTAATCTGACATGTTTCTTATGATAACCCTGTATAATTGTACAAACAGTTTTTTACATACCTTGTGCTTGTAACCATATGTATTTGGCACAGTTACTGATTACTGATTACTTATGCTGACATTTTATATTTACAAAGTGCCATTCAGTGCTGTACTGTTTCCATGTATTACATTTTTTTCATGCCTTGTTTTCATTAATAAAGATAATAATTTGTTACCATACATTTTGTGGTGAAAAGCTTCTATCTTTTGTGTTTTTGGTTTGATGGTCTCAGGCATGTTTACCATGCCTAATGAAGAGACCTAAGTAGTCTTGAAAGCTTGCTACTAACATTATCCTTGTTAGTTATCCAATAAAGGGTATCAACAACTGAGGACTCTCAACTGTCATCTAGTTAACCACTGGCTAACGCAGTCAAAGAATATTTCTGCCACATAAAAGAAGAGATTTTAGCAACATAAAAGAAGAGATTTTAGAAAGGACATTTCATATCATACCTGGTAATAAGCTAGTAGTTTAATGGGTTAAACCTTGTGACGGTGCCCCATTTAAGAGTCCGATTGGCCCAGGTATTTCTGTCTCTGTGTTGAGTCTTTGTTCTGTTTGTTCATTGTTCGCAATGCAGGTGCGGGTCCGAGGTAGGCGCATGCGCCTTGTGAAGTAGGGATGGTTAAGCTGAGCGAGTGCAAGTGTGCAGGGCACAGGTTTTGTGCGCCTGCACTGCCTCGGACGAAAGTCAGCAGTGGCGCACACGCGCATAAGGAGGACCAAGTCGTTGAGATTATACTAAGTAAAGTATATTATTAGATTGAACCCAGATTTTGCAAACATGCACGATGATCTTATACATAATTAATGGTAAATTAGAATTGGAGTAGGTGATGTTGGAGCGTACGTAATAAAGTCTATGATTAAAAGATGGATAACATTGTGAATAAAATACATCTCTGTAAACATTAATATTAAATCTATGTAAAAAAATATATAAATGTATATTCAACATGAAAAATATATACATATACTTAATTTAAAATCTATCAGTATATGTTCCCTAATAAGACCTATTTTATTATAACTCTATATGCCGCCATTGCAGAAATATAAATTTATACCATTCCATAAATGTATATAAAAGAAAATTAAAATGGATGTTCCCTTTTCCAGTTCTACCATATTTTTCATTATACATATCATACCACAGCATACACACAGTTAACAGTTACGTCGATCAAGTATATACAAGTATATATCTTAGTTACAATAAACTCAGAAAATGCCCCTTTTGGACCACAAGGTTTAGCCTGTTGATTCTTCCCCATCTTGGTCACTGTAACTGTTCCCAGACAAAGATTTCACCCATTACTGAAATCTGATAATGTTTTCATAAATGCTGAGGCAAGCTGTTTTTGTGTTCTTCTATCACAGCCCGATCCGTCTGATTTCTTAAAGTAATGTTTAAAAATGTTAATTTTAGATGTTAATTATAGAGCTGGAACAAAGCATTGGTTATAAAATGGTTGGCTCGGGTTGAATCTCGCCATAATCACACGTTTTGTTTGCTCCCTGTTATTTAAGCTGCTGCTTTAAGTATGGAATATTTTGGTAGTGCCATGTTGACAGTCGCTTGTTTTGAAGTGATATGACCATGCTTAAATGTCATATACCAAACAAAGGTGTGCCAATTGGAAGTCCAAACCTGCAGGAACACTAAATTCTATTTCCATGTTAAGTTGTACATAGGACATCATTTTCACTGCAGGGATGTATGCAAAACGATGCATGACTATACAGTCACAGGCATAGATATGAGATTTATGCATATAAAAGCACATTTCAATATATATAAACACCGAACTTTCATGAAGTCTGGTGACATAACCTGGGATAATGGTCTAAGGAGTGTCAGTTTCTTTTGGAAAAGATTTGTTGGTTTGGCTATTATCCCAGGTCATGTCACTAGGCTTCTTGAAAGTCGACCATTGATAGCACTGGCACTAGAGGCATAGTATTCTTTTATCCATCCATCCAGACAAACTTTCTTTAAAATTCCAAACAGAACATACATGGCATCTTTCATATTCCAAACCCTGAATTCCAAACAGGACATATATGGCATTTGAGACACCCAATGTCTAAATGGGAAACTCTCTAATGAGTTTCACTCCACTTCCTGACTCTTGTCTATGGTGTCCCACCTAATAAAACCACTGATCCATGCTGTACTAGGTTAAACTGGATGGACATGTGTCTTTTTTATCTCTCCTGGAGCGTTTTTTCACTTGCACGATCCTTAAGCTGCCTCCTGGTGTGTTGGGATACTGGCTGTCGACAACGCTGGTTCCGTGGATCAAAGCTGCACTCCCTATTATTATATGCCTCTGTCCATCTTTATTAAGGTAAGCACAACCCTAATGACCCTAATAAAATATCTGTATTAATACAATAAAATTTTCACATTGTGTTATGTTCCACTGTTCCTGTCACCACCATTTGGATGCTGGATGTTGAATATTGCAACTACGCCCATTTGAACTTTCTACAGTCCTTATACTAGACTTTCAATTAGTTATTTTCTCCACCTCTGCAGTATCAGAGACTTTAATAAATTGGGTACGTTTAAGACTGTTAAGTCCAAATTTACACCACGTCAATTTTCACATTGTGGTCAGTGCTCTACATGTATGGGAAAAACAGTTTGTTAAATGATCTGTTATACTTACAGCATATCCTCACAATAACAGAGCTGAATTCCCAAGTGTGTCTATATAAAATCACAATAGCTTTAGCCTTAATTTTAAAAGTTAGCATTTATAATATCATAGTAAAAATATAATTAAAAAATTTTGCAAGTATTGTGCTTATTAAAATACCCCTTTCTTAAATAAAGTCAAAACTTTTCTAAAGCCAAAACTCTGCATTAGTAGCAGTTCTTTCCACAGGAAATAGTTAATTTTTATTTTTAGGTGGACAGATCACTTGCATCCCCATTTAGCTATACTGCAAAATATATTGCCATGCAAATCCCTTATTACTTGTCCATATACTCTAAATGTTCCATTTAACTCCTGTAGCTGCCAATACAAGATAACTGTGTCATATAACTAATCTTTCAATTGCGATTGCCTCCCTTGTTATTTGCTATTACATTCATTTTCTTTAGTCTTGAAATTTCAGCCATCAGTGTCTTATGTTCTTACCCCTACATTCCCCTCTCATTTCCTGTCTTATGATGTGACTTTATGCTAATTGCATAAAGCACACTATATAAATAAAAGTAATAACAGTAAATCCAATTTCTTCCAAGCAGCTCATGGAAAACACTAAAACATTTGTTTTATAATATGAGATTATTTTAATAGCTTTGTGAATTTAGGCAAGAAATATATAATCATAAATCTAACAGGACGAAGAACGTATCCAGCCCCTACCATCTTCCCTCTTCAGGGAGAGATGTTTATTCACAAATTTGTTCATGTCTGACACAACATTTCTTATATTTGAATTCCCTTAGACCATACAGTGAACATAATATTATCTGAAGACTGCAAGTGACCCGTGCATGATGGAAAATAGACATACAAATGCAATTAATTATAAATATCAATCCACCTTCAAATTTAGGAGGATTTTTTTATCTTAATATTTTGCATGTGATATATTGTATTTTGGTCATGCATTGACTGGTCCATTTTAAAAATCTAAAATAAATGTTTTAGGGTTTGACATACAATAGACAAATATTTTTTTTTCCATCTGAATGCTTAAAATGTGTACTTTGGATTTGATCAAATCCACATATTGTTCTTCACATACTATTGTGAAGAACACAGTTCTGCACTCGTGTCTTCTGATAACTGAAACATCTGCGATGTGTTCTTCAGTGAAGAACACATTGCAGATGTTTCCATACATCTGCTAACTTATCAGAAGACAATTTGCATTGACTCAAGCGGTTCTCGAGCAGGCGAGATACTCGTCCGAGCAACGAGCCATTTCGAGTACGCTAATACTCGAACAAGCATCAAGCTCGGACGAGTATGCTCGCTCATCTCTAATTATACTCATATTGCTGCTCAGAGATTAGATGTAGAGTCCCCTCATTTTGACAGCAAGAAAATTGGTTTGCTACACTTAACCAGACTTCACTAAAACCGATAAGTCAATAATGGATTGTAAGATATGACATATTAATGATCCACTTCAGTTTCATAATTATGAAAAGATCTTATAATGTGGATATGAGCAGATCCATAACTATGTGTGAATTGGTTTGTTAAAGTAAATGTAAATTACTTATATTTTGTTTATAGACAGGACTAATGGTCAGTATTGGTTATTAGTCCTAACATTCCCTCTATTATTTTCTACCTTTATATCCATTTTTAAAACCTTTCTGGGTATAATGACAACTGATGAGGGTACACATCCAATCTTAGGCTGCATGCTTTCAAACATAATGGGGACCATGTACCGGTAGCACAATTTGCGGCCAGATCACAGTCCCCATAGACGCCTATGGCACCCGCTCGTGGTGTGGGGAACACATGTTGTCTGACCGCACTGTGACCATGCACAGAATAATATAGTACATGCCCAATATGTTGGCATATAACTATTAAACTTAGTTATGTACATAATAAAAAGTTAACTCTTGAAAAAAGTTAACTCTAGAAAATAGAGTCATATCCATCACAACAGAAAGGTCCATAATTGTATGGAGAATTACAGCCGCTGCTTTGCACACATTACACTGTTTGTCTTGTGCTGAACATGGCGCTGACCTCTCTCAATGACCTATTTTCGACTTGACTGATGAGGAAAAAACAAGTCACTAGACAGAAATGGGACAGGTACATCAGGTTAGCCAGTGTAGGGCACGTGTCTGGACTTTGTCTATTGCCAATAAAAATAAGCAGGGTCTTAACTCATTAGATCCCTTGGGTACAACCCCTCAAAAGCTTAATTTGCTTAACCCCATAGCTGCCGACTATGCAAAAGGTTTCAAAGCAAGTTAAACTATTAGGTTTTCAGTTAAACTGAAATACAAATATATGACTGGAATTATTTCATTTAAAACCTTTTTCACTAAATAATGAATATTATTATTATTATATATATATTATTGTTATTTATTTAGTACAGATGAAAAGTTCCTCTGCTGCAAAGTCATCATTCTTCCTGAAAAATGCTTCATTTATATTTTTGTCTATTATAACCTAAAACAGATCCCTCCCTTTACTGATTCTTTTGATTTAGGAAAGATTAAAGACTCTTTTAGGAAGTACATGTATTCTCCATAAGATGACAATTTTGAAGTATTTTTTCCTAGAACTTTGTTCTGTAATACCTACTAGACATTCATGAATACATTAACAACTAGGTTATGCAAGTTGAGGGCTGACATTAGAGTCAGGAAGTTAGATCTCTCCTTATGGAGACTTCGCCACCTTTCAGCCATTTAAGGGACTTACAGCCATTGATGCTCACTAGCAGATTCTGGGAGATATGCAAATATGTTTTCCAGTATCCGATAAGGAAAACATTAGCTCTTAGCTACCTTGTAAGAGGCAAGACTCCATAAGGATACCCATATTGTAATGATCCCAACAAAGATGTTTCAAAACAATATAGAGAATCTAAATACTTACAAACAAGTCAGGAGAGGTGAAAGTTTCCATTCAGGTTTAACCTCTTAACGCTCCTTCACATATATACATCATGGAGTGTTAAAAAAAATATGAAGAGGGCTCATGTGGTGAGCCCTCTTCATAGAGACATGCACCATTCAGGGGTGTTAACCCTTTGATTGTAAAGCAGCTGGTGGCATTTGAAAGATGATGACACGTGGGCGTCGCCATCTCTGTTTTGAACGTTGCTCTCCGTCAGCGACGAGCATCGATCTGTTGCCATGACAGCCTCTGATCTCTTTATAGCAGATCTATTACCGGTGATTTGGTAGGATCAATCAGACAACCTAGTGTTAAAGTACCCTTAGGGGTCTGAAAAATAGTTAAAAAAAAAATGAAGGTTAAAAAAATTTATAAAACCAAAAAATGTAAAAATATAAACGTTAGATATCCCCACGTCCCAAAATGTCTTCAAAAAATTATAATAGTTATTCCTGGTGTTGAACCTCATAATGGAAAATAGTGCCCAAACGCCTGAAATGCCGCTTTTTGGCCATTTTGCAACATATAATAATTTTTACTAAAACTGATCAAAAGGTCGTACAGTACTCAAAATTTTTAATTCAGTTAGTTTTCAATTAAAAACTTCACTGCTATGAACATAAATACATGGTTTCTATTGTATAGAACAAACTCAAGTACGTTTAAGGCCACCTTCAATGAAGATGTCATATCTCAGATGGCAAAAAACATCACATAACCCAGGCCTGAGCTGTCAGTACCTGAAAACAAATGACTGTTTATATTAGATGTCTCGTTTAATAAATTAGCTCCATTCCACAGACTGTCACATTCACCTCTTCGAAGCAATTCATATAGAACAGATCCCTGGGCCATAGCTCATATTCAGGACTGGCCAGTATATATGCACTTCCTCTCCATTACTTTAACTTGTTGGGTTTGGATAGCAACAGCCTACAGAGAATTCTAAACAATTACGAAGAAAGAAGCATCTGGAGCTGAACACTTAGGGCAGAGGCACTTTTCATATACAAAAAACTTTCTGTTTAGGTCTGAGAATTATTTGATAATTGGCACTTGTTTAAATAGACCATTTAAAACCGGCTCGGGATTTTTGTTTTCTCTCAAATATAGATTAAGTTACGGGGCTTTTCCAAACACTCAAGTTTTGTGACATTTAATTTGTAACATACTTGTGGCACCAGCATGATTGAGAGAATCTTATGATTTCTTTTGCCAAACAAGAAACAAACACATTTTTTCTATACTTACCTCCCACTCAGAAGCTGAATAACCCCACCCCACCTGCTAGGCGGCCCCAAGGCCCAGGAATCAAAACATGACTGCCAGTAAAAGAAAACATTTGCATGTTAAGCTAATTATTTTGATTACTTCTTTACTAATGAAGTAATACAAGTTAAAGATACAGTGGCATTTTAGATCGGCTTGGTGATCGTCCGATACACCATTACAACCAGATATCAAAGTTGAATCCTTCTACACAAATTAGGATAGTTTAATGACATACGATACAGTAAGTTCTCCTGAGTAGTAGCTGCTCTTTCTCATCACTTTCCCATTCTAAACCTATGAGTTATCCAACAAAACATATGGGAAGAGGACCTGTTAAACCTGTTGCCGCTCCGATGCATGATATTCCGCCCACCGAAGCGTTTTTGTGGGGGCTCTGATCGACTAAGCTGATGAACTAACACCAGGGCTGTCCATAGGAAATGCCTGTAAGGTCCTGTCTGTCCTGCATTAGCATAGGCTGACAGTACTAATAACCTTGGGATATATTTATCAGGACCTCTGCCATTGAAAAGTGAAAAGTTGCCTGCTGCAATTATTTCAGCGCCAGGCTCTGTCTGGCATAGAATAAAAGCTGTGTGGCAGCCTGACCGATACATCAAGAGGCGGAGGCCTCTTAATATATGCGGCTGCGAAAATGCAATGGTGGGGATTATCATATATACTTTATACTTGTCTTTTTATTTGATACCTGGGACCCATATTTCAATAAGGGGATAGTAGGGATTTGTTATCCCAGAGACAGGTTCTGGTTGGGGTGGCATCTGTTTAGGGCTGCGGCCCCATGATGAGACTATAGGTTGGCACAGAATTTTGTGCCTAGGGTTTACCAGGATCAGTATATGGGATCTTACAATTAAGATTAAGTCTCATAGAACTTTATCTATCACATTAGTCTCGTATGATCACTTTCTTCTATAGATTCACACTAATCTATGCACTTTCTGTATATCCTTTTTATCCTTTTGGACCTTAAACCGGCATCAACCAACAGAACTTTTTAGATATGTTGGTCTAGCCATAGGAATAATGAATGATAAATGGTAATTCCTACAAGATTATTCATGTTTTGTACAATAAGACCTTGCCGAGGTCGGCTTTTTATGGCATATATTTGACTTTTTACATGATTTATTAAAAGTGAAGTTTTAAATAATTCTACTTATCTATTGTTCTTAGTATTCTTAATGTTTACATTCTTTCTTACAAGGATTACTGATAGTGACAAAACTATAAAAACACTTTTCCTTACAAGTTATGACATTGAAAATGGGAAAGCAAAAGGCGTGATACAGTGTAATACAGCTTATTCAATGGGCAATATTGCAGAATGTTGTAGTAAAACAGCAGGGAAGACCTAGTTTCCTATTATACAAGAGAAAAATTGAAAGTAATAAAGATATGTGAGCAGCATGCATTTCTGTATTAAAGAGTATCTGGGTGAAAAGTAGTATGAGATTAGCAGCTTTGGAAAATGTTAGCAAAGATAATTTGTGTACTTGTTAAAGTCTGATTCATGATAATTTTTTTTTTCTGTTTGACATCCTAAGTATAAAGTACTGATGCAGCTTCAGTTCTGCTGTTGCCACATAATAGTGTCCCTTTCTGTGGGCACCCAGGCTTTCCAACAGAGAGTTTGCCAGACAGGACTCAAAACTTCCTTCTGCGGTCCAAGGCTACATGCCATGCTCAGCGCCATTTTAAAGCAACATCCTTGGCTGCCAGGACGACAGGAGCAGCGAGAAAGTGTGGCTAGAGATGGATTATTGTTGGAGCTCCTGCTCTGGGTCCCCTGATTCCTTTTCTTCAGGGGACCCTGGAGGGAAACTACAATCCAAATAATCATTTTGCTATTGTATTGTAGGATGCCAATACGATTGAAACCTGTGATACAGCAGGGATCAATGAGTTACTACTTAAATTGTCATGTTGGCACTTTGCAACATATAAATGGGTATTGGTTGTAGTTTGGGCACTCTGTCTCCAAAATGTTCTCTATCACTGGTTTAGGGTGATGAAGACTGATGCACTATCTAAAAGTCTTTTAGTAAATCATCAACTTACCTAGTCATAGTGCATCTTAGCACGCATGAGCAATCTTCAAATATTTTTGAAAGGGTTGTCCCAAGTATTAGTATAAATGGAAAAAAGTGTAAAACTAGCTGACTGGTGAGGGGCTGACTGCTGGGATCCCAACTGATCACAAGAAAGGGACCCCCAGCACTCCAGCAAAAGGGAATCCATTTCGCACAGATGGGTGGGGCGGCAGGTTGATGGACCCCTCTGCTCTATTCACTGTTTATGGGAGTGGTTAGAGATATCCTAACACTGTACTCGGCTAATTCCAGAAAAGTCATCTAATATCCATCAGTTGTGGGAAAGTTATCTTGGTGCAGAGCTGAAATTATTTCAAAATGGAATACCCATACTGTCCCTGAATGTATGGTTATATGATACCTTACTGCCCCACCATTCTCTAGTGTTCTTATCTATAATACATTGTAGACTTAGTAGACTACCTACAGTAGATACATAAATGGTGTATCTATCTTCACCAGCATACAAGGCATACACATTGAGCCTACCCCTCCCTTACTATAACCCTGAACGGGTATGTATAGAACCACTGATGGGTCTGTGAGATAAATGGAATGAATAGCCCCTGATGGGTTCTGACCCTTTCCCTTATGAGTGTGTAGTAGATAAAACCTTATAGCGATAGATAATGTAGTACTCTTATGGTGTGCACCAGCAATATGTACGGTATATCTAGACATGGAGGAAACTGGCAAGGGGTGAGTAGTGAGTAAACTAAAACATAGCTTTTATTTGTAATTATAATATATGATCCTCATCTTATTCCATATTACACTGTAATTGTCACAGTCTATGGTGCTTAGTCCCTTAGGACTAAGTGAGTGGACTCCCTGGACCACCGCGGGAGATAACAACCTTAGCCGCACCCGGGAGCGGAGTCTAAGTGAACTCCTGGTCTTTGCTAGAGCCCGCCGCAAAGCGGGATGGTCTTGCTGCGGCGGGGAGTCACCAGGTCGCTCCGGGGGTGCTACTAGGCCCGCGGCGGCAGCCAAGGTAGGGGCACGGGGACCACGGATGGCAGGCAGGACCACGGATGGCTGCTGGATTACCAGAGCGCCACAGGATACCAGGACCGCCACAGGATACCAAGACCGCCACAGGACAACAGGACCGCCACAGGACACCAGGACCGCCACAGGACACCAGGACCGCCACAGGACACCAGGACCGCCACAGGACACCAGGACCGCCACAGGATTATAGGAATGCCACAGGATACCAGAACCGCCACAGGACACAGGAACACGGGAACAGCACGAAAGACAGCAGAACACGGGAATCACAGAATCTACAGAGGCGTCTGGAAATGCTCGGAAACACAGAGGGCTTTCTCTTCAGTAACAGGACATGAAGATTCGACAGGGGATTCTGGGAATCTCCAGGCTATATAGCAGAGCCTAGATGCCAGCACCAATAAGGAGGACGCTGGCCCTTTAAATTCCTGAAG
Organism: Engystomops pustulosus; assembly: GCA_019512145.1. Taxonomy (NCBI): domain Eukaryota; kingdom Metazoa; phylum Chordata; class Amphibia; order Anura; family Leptodactylidae; genus Engystomops; species Engystomops pustulosus. The sequence goes on along the minus strand of CM033648.1, from coordinate 57,550,638 downwards.
AGCCGGGCGCGCGCGCCCTCAGCAGGAAGCAGGAGCGCGGCCTCGGAGGAAGCCGGCGTGGAACCCGGACTGGGTCGTCGTGGATTCCAGAGCCAGGTGAGGTGAGTATGGACCTCAGGTAGTAGGGACTACGGCAGCACAGCGGGACACGGGTGCCCCCACGATCCGAGACATGGATCGCGGGGTCACCCGTGACAGTAATGCAGCATTTTATCGGTATAAGCCCCCTATGATTTGTAAAGCGCTACAGAATATGATGGCGCTGTATAAATAAAGATTATTATTATATTATGTATTAACCCTATATGGACGGACGGTATTTTCTTGCATTTCTCGCTTTCCACCTTCAAAAATCCTTAACTTTGTGAGTGTGAGGGCTTAGCTGTGTGAGGGCTTATTTTTGTAACAATTTCTACTTCTCTGTGGCATTATTTATTATTCCATGCCGTGTACTGGGAAGCTGGAAAAAAATTCCAAATGTGGAAAAATTGGAAAAAAACCACAATCCTGTCACTTTCTTGTGGGCTCAGTTTTTACGACTTTCACTGTACACCTCTGATTTATACTTTGGTTCGGTATGATCACGGCGATAAAAAATTCACATAGGTTTTATTGTGTTATAATACATTTTCAAAAATTAAACAAATATGTACGAACAAAAACTTTTTTGTACATTGGTGTACGAAGCTGGGTGCGGTGTAATTTCTTTGCAAAATGAGCTGACATTTTCATTGCCGTTTTGACCATTGACCATTTTGAGGACTGTGCTACATTTCGATCCCTTTTTTATTAAATTTTTTACTTGATGTAAAAAGGTGTAAAAGTCACGTTTCAGACATTTGGGCGCTATTTTCCGTTATGTGGTTCACCACCGGCATTAACCATTAATATATTTTCTGGCATCTGGCATTTTGAGGCGTGGCAATACCTAACGTGTTTGTGATTTATACTGTTTATTTAGTCTTATATCAGTTTTAGGGAAAGGGGGGAGTGATTTGAAATTTTAAAGGCAACCTGTCACCAGGAGACCCATTTTTAGCATCCCCCAGTCCCCATAAAGAATTGTACATACTCTGCCAAATAATTTTTGTATTTAAAAACGGTTTCACAGAAAAAAAGATAAGTTATACATTACTTTACAATGCCATGTGCTCTGTGACTAGTCAATTCGCCCCCTGGGAGTGGCTGAAGAGGACTAGTTTCCCCACCCCACCCTCGGAAAACCGCTTGTCCTTGTGTTATTTTTTGAATGACTAATACCACCCCTCACCTGCTCTTCTCCCGTCATTTTCTCGCCCCCTGGCTCCCTCCCCCAGCAGATGTCACCAATTCATGTTCTGTTCACAAATCTCGCTGCCCGCATCTGGTATTCTCATGCCTGCACGGTCAGCATCTTGCGCACCGTGTGCGCTGATGAAGCAGAGATGGCTGCAAGGTGTCCTCATTCATCTGCGCATGGGCCACACTACACGGCCATGCATAAGTCGCTACATACTTTGTGTAGCTTCTGGCGCCTCAGTGTCTCAGCCTGGCTCATTGTAACAAATCTTCAGAAGCCAGACAGAGGCTGTAATGCCACCCACAGATGACATTTGGGGGAGCGCCGATCTCAACAAAGATGGTACCACCCACTCGCCGTCATCTTTTAAATACTTCAGTATTCATTATACGATCAGTGGGTGTTAGAAATGGGTGTTTGCTGCAATACATTTCTGTTTGAAGAGGGCTGAGCCCACGAGCCCTCTTCATACACCCTTCATAGCTCGCTGACAGATATATCCGTCGGTGAGTGTGAAGGGGTTAATATTGCTTTATACACATAACATTACACCCCCTACAGATTTGCTGTTTTTGTCAGGTTACAAAGATAGTATTTCTACTGAGGCGCCCCCCTGGAGTAATAATTTTGCCTCTCAGTATGTGCTTGCTCTACCGTGTGGAAAAAGAATGAATCAAGAAACTGACCCCCAGTAAAGTGCAGCAGATGCCCGTGTCAGTAATTAGCAGGTATACAGAGACACTAGCAGGGAAGGAGGCAGCCATGTTAGTGACAGAGCAGTTTTTAGCTCACTTTCCCCACTGAGCTGTGTACTCTAACACCTTCTATTCCCTCACCAAAGGTCCCAGCACAAGCAGCAGTATGAGGGCAGAAAGTGGAGCTGTGTGCTGCAAGTCATGTCTGCGTAGAGAGCCGCAGCCAAAACTCCCACCACAGAGGCTATTCCCTGCCTGAACTGGTGAGAGGAAATGTTTCCCTATGCTCTGCAATGGCAGGGAGGGGACTCTGCTTATTTCTGGGGGAAGGGGCGGCCACACTCTGAAGCCCTATATACCTTTCATTTGACTGACAAGTCAATTGACCAATAAGATGACTGGCCTCCAATCGCAATTAAAATATGCTGTGTGTGAGATTAAAGGGTAAGTGTTTAAAGGGATGTGTTAACCAAAAAACAATTGTAATAAAATGTTTTCAATAAGCATTATGATCAGTGTTTTTATAGTTATAAAGAGGCTGCTGCTGTAAGCAGCCATAAAACTGTTGAATTAATGCTGGATATTTGCAGGAGAGTCATCCTAAAATCTCATTGATTAAGCAGATGTCATGTTCAGCATATTCTATGACCTAGGGAAAGTTGATGTGAACCTATGACATCTTTTCAGTATGTGCGACTCATGTTTCGGGTTACAGGTGCCTCCGCGTGCCCCTACGTGCCTGCTGCCTCACTTACCCCTTCGGGTTCCAGCGGCATGTCCAGCGGCTCGGCTTGCATGTTCCCGCCTCCTAGAGTCTGCGTTCTGGCTCTGTAAAATTTAAAGGACCAGTGTGCCACTAATTGGCGCTTGCCAGCCACAGACCTGTTACATAGCAAGACCCCTGCCGGATCTTTGTGCTTACATGCCTCCCATAAAGCTGTATTCCAAACCCTGTGCACTTATCCTGATTTCCTGTAGTGATTCTGTTCCTGACTTCGCTGCCTGTCCAGACCTTCTGCTACATCCCCGACTCTGATCACGTGCTTCTTGTCCTGACCTCCTGCCTGTCCAACTCCATCTCTGCCTCACAACTCTGTAGCCCGTCTTGGCCGCCACCAAGGACAAAGTCACGCCTGTGAAGCAACCTGGTGGTACCATGCCACAGAAAGTCCAACACGCTTTGTGGTGGGCTCTGAAGAAAACTGGGTGCCACTTTCACAATGTTCCAAGGTTGCGGCTTACGTCATCATCCATGATGCTACAGTGGGTCAACTACCCTTGAATCCTGACAGTAAGATCCGGCATTGACGTGCAAAGTCAGCAACTCGGACAATTCACCACCATGTTGCAGCAATTGATGGCTACTCAGCAGCAGCGTCAAGTTCCTGCGGCTCCTCCTGCAACTCCAGTTTGTCTACCTCCTGCATAACCTAGGCTGAGACTCTCCATGAAATAGAAGTATGATGGGGATCCCAAGTTGTGCAGGGGGCTTTATCACCCAGTGCTCCTTGCACATTGAACTTATGCCGGCACAGTTCGTCACAAAATGGTCTAAAGTAGCATATACCTTTATCATCAGCCTCCATTCCGGGAAGGCCCCTGGCATGGACTACTCCCCAGGTAGGAAAGATCTGCCCAAAGCCAAAATCACCACATTCTTAGCTGAACTATGGTCCATCTTTGTGAAACCTGCCCAGGTGTCTTCTGCTGAGACCGTCCTGCTGAATCACCGACAAGGGGACTCCTCAGTTGGTGATTCCACAGTCCAGTTCCGTACTTTAGCTTCTGACATGTACCCTAGGCAGCCTGATCTCTCTGGCTACCCAGATTGACATCCACTTCTCTGGAACTTCAAGCAGAACTAATGCAAGCCAGAGTCCGACGACTACCCCATTTGGCTTCAGTTTTTCAAAGGCCCCCTCTGCCGTTCTCTGTGTCTGCTACCGAGGAACCCATGCTGGTGGATAAAAGCCAGCTAACACCCCAAGAGTACTCTAGGCGAACACATGAGAACCTCTGCATCTATTGTGCCAGCCCTGAGCAATTTCTTAAGACGTGTCCTGCCCGTCCCCAGCGTACGGGAAACGCACGCACCTACGTTCCTAGGAGAAGTGCCCCCAGGTGAGAACAAAGCTTCCCCATGACTGAATGTTCTAGTTCTACTCAGCTTTAGAACAAGTGGCCGGTTCGAGCTTCAGCCTTTCCAGGACTCCGGCTCTGCGGAGAACTTTGTGGATGCTGCCCTTGTCTCCCAGCATTATTTTCCTGTGGTTCGTCTAGAGAAGCTGCTGGGCAGATCCTCTGAGACTTCCTCCAGTACCACAATGAGCCTATGTCTATGGCGCTGCACAAGGAAAGACTATCATTTTATGTGATTCCCAGGTCTACGTCCTCCATGCTTTTAGGCCTCCCGTAGTTGCAGCAACACACTCCAGACTGCCAGACTGGGGAATTTCTTTGTTGGGGACTGGAGTGCCATTCTCACAGTCTCGTGGTCCTCCATCCGGTATCCACCATGTCTTCTGCAGAGTCCTCCAAGCCTCTGGCAGGTCTTTCCGCTTCTTATATGGACTATATTGATGTCTTCTCAGAGAAGCAAGTGGAGATTCTGCCACTGCACCGTCCCTACGACTGCCCCATTAAGTGGATGCCGGGTACGTCTCCTCCCCAAGGTCGGGTGTACCCATTGTCTGTTCCGGAAAACTGCGGCTTTGTAAGCCTACATCAAGGAGAATTTGCAGAAGAGATTCATCCGCAAGTCTTCTTCTCCTGTCGGTGCTCGATTCTTCTTTGTGGCCAAGGTTCCCTTTGTCCATGCATCGATTACCGCAGTCTCAATAAAGTTACGGTGAAAAACCACCACCCACTTCCTCTGATCACTGAACTTTTTGATCATTTACGTGGTTCCAAAGTTTTCACCAAGCTGGATCTGTGGGGGGCACATAACCTCATCCGTATCTGTGAAGGCAATGAATAGAAGACAGCTTTCAATACTCAAGATGAACATTTTGAGTACCTTGTTATGCCCTTTGAACTCTGTAATGCTTCATCAGTCTTCGAGGAATTTGTAAACAATAATTTAAAAGGAACCTGCTGTATAGCTGTGTTGTGGTTTATCTTGATGATAACCTGGTGTTCTCTACAGACTTTGAGTCCCACCAATCCCACATACGGCAAGTTCTCAGGCGCCTAAGCGCCAACTGCCTGTATGCCAAGCTTGAAAAGTGCCAATTCCATCAGAACAGTCTTCCGTTTCTGGGATACATTATCTCTGATAAGGGACTACAGATGGATCCTGCCAAGTTGTCTGCAGTACTTCAGTGGCCCAGTCGGATTTTGTGCTATTCAGAGATTCCTGGGCTTGCTAATTATTACCAGCAGTTCATACCACACTTATCTTCCCTCATATCTCCCATTGATGTGCTGACCAAGAAGAATGCCAATCCTAAACTCTGCCCTCCGGCAGCTGAAGAAGCTTTCTCTAAGCTGAAATCTGCCTTTGCCTCTGCTTCCATTTTCACCTCATCTGTTGGTGCTGGAGCCATTCTCACCCAGAAAGGGCCCAAAGGTTGAACCCTCACCTGCTGCTTCTTCTTTTGTAAGTCCTTCTCAGCCGCTGAGCTTGTCATCTGGTCTAAATCTACACCGACCATAAGAATCTCCTGTATCTCCAGACTGCTCAGCTTTTCAATCCTTTACAGGCCCGCTGGTCCCTCTTCTTTTCTTGGTTCAACTTCTTGCTTCACTTCCGTTCAGCCGAGAAGAACGCCATCTGTCTCTGATGTTGTTGGGGAAGAACCGGCTCCTCGTCATTTAGTTCCTCCAGAACGACTGGTTGTTGCTGCTCCTGTGGACCTATTGCAGCTTCCTCCTGGCAACACCTATTTTCAACCAGCTCTTCGGAAGAGGATACTAACTTGGGGACATTGCTCTCGTGTGGCTGGGCACCCTGGGGTGCAGATATCTATCATCTTCATATCTACATATTACTACTGGTGGCCACATCTGGTTAAGGACTTCGAGATTTTGTGAGTTCCTGTGCTTCCTGTGCCCGTAACAAGTCATCACGTCTCAAGCCAGCAGGTCTGCTCCTGCTGTTGCCGATACCCAGTTGCCCGTGGACCCAAATAGCCATGGACTTTATTACGGATCTCCCATCTTCTTCCAGTAATACATTCATCTGGGTGGTAACGGATTGATTCTCTAAGATGTCCCACTTTGTGCCTCTGCCAGGTCTGCCGTTGGCTCCATGCCTTGAAAGCTTGTTCTTCCATCACAGCATTCACCTTCATGGGCTTCCTCAACACATCATCTCAGACCGAAGGGTCCAATTTGTTTCCAGCTTCTGGTGCTCGTAGTGCAGCCAACTGCAAGTTAAGCAGGACTACTCTTCTGCATATCATTACCAGACTAATGGGCAAGTGGAGAGAGTCAACCAAACTCTGGGCTGCTATTTACGGCACTTTGTCTCTGCCCGTCAGGGCGATTGGTCTACTCTCTTACCTTGGGCAGAATTCTCAAATAATTCTCTGGCCTTTGAATCTGCCGTAGCCGCTCCCTTCTTTGTTGTCTTTGGACAACATCCACATCCACCTATCCCTCTGTCAGTGCCTTCTGATCTTCCTGCCATGGAAGAATTGGTTCAAGACCTCAAGTCCATCTGGGAGCAAACGCGGCAGTCTCTACTTCCAGAGTCCGTCTGCACCAAAACCGAGCCCGACAAAAGACACAGGTCTCCTCCAGTCTTCTCTCCAGGTGATAAGGTGTGGCTGTCTTCTAGATACGTCTGGCTGAGGATTCCCAGCTACAAGCTTGTTCCTTGCTATCGGAGTCCATTTGAGGTGCTAAAGCGCATCAACCCCATCCCCTATAAGCTTCGTCTTCCTCCCACCATGCACATCCAGAACTCCTTCCATGAATTCCTTTCTGAAATCTGTCATCCTGAACCACTTCTCCCGGCAAGTACCACCTCCAGCTCCTGAGGCAGATTCTACCAATGTGTATGAGGTAAAAGAGGTCCTGAGTATGAAGTCGGTCAGAGGGAAGCGGTTCTTTCTTGTTGATTGGGAGGGATCTGAGCCGAAGTAGAGGTCTTGGGAACCAGAAGACAACATTCTGGATTGTGGTGATCTTCAAAGGTTCCTTCAGGCCAAGAAGAAGGGGAGGCCGAAGGGAGGGGGTACTGTCACGGGTGCCCCTGCAACCCTCCGTGCCTGCTGCCTCACTTAATCCTCTGGATTCCAGCTGCATCTCCCGTGGCTCGGCACTTGCGTCCCCACCTCCTAGGGCTCATGAGCGCTGGGTCTGTAAGATTCAAAGGACCAGTGTGCCGCTAACTGGCGCTTGCCAGCCGCTGACCTGTTGAATAGCCAGCCTCTTCCTATGACACCGGCTGGATCTTTGTGCTTCCATGCCTCAGAGAAAGCTGTATTCCAAACCCTGTTTGCTTACCCTGATTTTCCCGTTGTAACCTCGATTATGTTCTTGACTTCGCTCCTGTGTTGCCTGTCCTGACCTCCTGCCTGTCCCTGACTCTGTCTCTGCCTCATAACTCTGTACCTCACCTTGGCCACCACCGCAGACAAAGTCATGCCTGTGCAGCAACCTGGTGGTACCATACTGTAGCAAGTCCAACCCACTTTTCAGCGGGCTCTGGTGAAAAGCGGGTACACTTAGACCTGCTCCAAGGTGTCGGCTTACGTCATCAACTGCGGTGGTATGGTGGGTCCACTACCCCTGAATCCCGGGTATTATTGAATTATGTATATATAGATGATATTAGGTTGAAAGATAGCAAACATATCAGTGAGAAAATCATGTTATTCTTCCGATTTTATGGATTCGGGTATTTCCCTGAAGCGGGAGTTATTCCGCCTTGAGCGGTCTTCTATATCTGCCATAATGCTTGCTAGCTTGTCCTCCATGGAATCAGTAAATGGAATTTTGCTAGATGCCAAAGCAGGGATGCAGGATGCAGTAGGGAGTGTAACAGGATGAGGGATATGATCCTGTGGAGCAAGCAACACTCACTGACGCCAGCAGTGATAGCTACCCGCACTTCTCGTGTCCTCCAGAATAGGAGGTAGTAAGCTGCAACTGGTACGAGGTTCCATGGTTGGGTAAAACTTGGTAAGTTTACAGGAATTCCATTTGCTCTTTTTGTGGCTCATCATCTTGCCACTGTGCCTAGGGACCTTTTTAGCTAGAAATGGTGGCTAGTTCACCTGTGTGTATCACACATCTGCACATTGTAGACAGCTGGCTCTGCCTCCTTATTGCAATTTTTTTTTCTTCTACAGAGCTGTGAACAACAATATAATGGAAGACTGCAACATATACTACCGTGAAATGACACACAATTTCAAAAGGACAGTGACGTAAGATGATGTCAGTACTGCTGAAAAATACAATGCAATAAAATATATCAGGAAATGATCCACGTACCTGAAATAACAGCACGTTATGTAGGGCTTTGCCCACCATGCCAACCATACTTTTGTTTTGATTGTCAACCGCATGAATGATGACCCCCACTACACTGACACAAGTTCTCACTCACACACAAATGACAATTAGACTTTCCGCTAATGCCCCAAAGCTCTTCAGCCTCATTTCCTCATTTCTAAGTGAATTCTTTTGGACAGATAGATCGGCCACACAGTGAAAAACAACAGTGTGGGTGACATGTGTGAACATAGCCCCACATAACATAGCAGGTAGTTCTGGTAGGTGGATTGTGCTAAGAGTTGTCAGCCAATAATCAGAGAGGCAGATTTGACTTGGTCTGATAAGCCAGGCTTGTAATAGCAACAGTATGTTATAAGATTTATACAGTATATCGCCTGATGCCAGCACTACACTACTCCAGTCTATATAGGATTTTATCACTGTTTAACTTTTCTCTCTCTACCCTAAAGACTGATAAAATATATGAAAAAACACATATATTATTCACAATTATGAATAATGAAAGAAAAGAAAACTATAACCATTTTCCTAGAATGATTTCCTCTTCACTTTCGCCTCCAATAAGCTCCTTGAACTCCCTGTACATGCCAAGATTATCAGTCCAACTGCCTAGAAGGAAAATCTGTGGGAAAGCTGTCAATTGAATTTTCCATCTTGGATGTTTTACTCTTTAAATGTTTAACTGACCCTGGTCTGGATAGAAACATGCTCCTTTAAGATTTTATCTTTCCAAGGATGAGTACACAACATGTTTACAGTAGGCACAGTAGGCTATGGATACTACAATGTGTTTATGAGCTGTAATGCCAGTTCGGTGGTGCTGGAGTTTGGTATATGGAGCTTAGCCTGGCTCTCCATGTGCCAAGAGAAGAAAATCAATTTCAAGCCTTAGAACACAAGGGCACTGGAGCAGAATGCTACTAAATTCTACCAGCTGCTCTTAAGCTTCCCTTGTGCCCCTGTACACAGGGATGTAGTGACCTGGTTAACCCCTCATTAGCTGAGCAGGTCAAGAGAGGTACTCACTAACAAAATATTAATTACATTGTCAATACATCAATGTATAATAACTGAAAACAGACATACAGTACAATGCTGCTAAAGCCCATCACATACATGCTGCTTTTACAAATGAAATATTAATTGATACTGACTTCAGGCTACATTATATTTAGATTGGCCGAGATGTTATATATACTTATATATATATATACACTATGGAAAAGAGCACTTCCCCACCTCCCACTGTGAGCGGCTGCCCTGAGCATACAGCAGGCAGAGGGGGAAGTGCTGAGGTAGCAGGGGACGGGGAGGTTAATGTTTTGAGGGATATCTTAATAAAAAATAAAACAGCATAGAAAAAAAATAGGATATTGGTTGATATCAGTTGGTCTGAGGTGTATGTGCTGTAAGTTGTGCTTGGTTTACTTCAAACATTGCTCCATGTATTATGCACCAAACTTCCATTTCATCTGTCTAAAGAACATTGCTACAGAAGTTTTATAGTTTGGTCAAATATGCAAACTTTTCCTTGCCCTGTTACCTGTTTTTTTTTTGGCTACTGTTTTTTTTTTAACCAATTGTAGTATCATGAACTAGAAAACTGAAAATGCTAATTGAGACATGTGGAGCCTAAAATGTAGCTTTTAGGCCTTTTGCGGCTTCTATGAGCATTATACTTATTAATAATAATAATTGCTTATATAGTGCTCATAGATTAGGCAGTGCTACACAGACCTTGCCAAATCGGTCCCTGTCCCTATGGGGCTTACAATCGAATCAACCTACCAGTATGCTCTGGAGTGTGGGAGGAAACACAATCACAGAGAGAATATACAAACTCTTTGCAGATGTTGACCCTGGGACTTGAACCCAGGTCCCCAGCACTGCAAGGCTGTAATGCTAACCGCTAAGCCACTGTGCTGCCCCTAATTATACTGTCCAACTTTACATGAATACCCATTCCTGGGACATTCAACTATCTTACATCTTTTTCACTAAACAATCAAATTGTTTGTAAATGACCTCATGATCCTCCTACCCAGAACAAAACTACTGGCTCTCTAAGATTACCATATTTTTCTGACTATAAGACGCTTCTAACTATAGGACGCACCCTTGATTTAGGCTTCCAAAAAAGGAAAAATATATTTTAAACCAATTAAAATATCCCTGCTCCTTAAGGTGCATGTTACTGCTTAGTCTGAGTTTGCGCCACATTTATTACTGGGCCACCAAAAAATAAATGGTGCACACTTCCCAAGCAGTGCAGGAGGCACCAGATAATGGAAGACCGAGCGCCAGTATTCAACTGGTGCACCCTGCACACTGGAGGCAAACTGCACTTTGTACACTGGACCTCTATTGTGCACTGTCATGATGCAGATATCATACCGTTTCTCATTGTACCATGACTAAGCTGTGAGGCCATGCCGCAAATGATAGAACAGTTTCTATTTTGCCCATGTTTAGAAATGTTTACAATTTAAACAATGCAAGACACTGGGTGCTGTTACCATTCACAGGTGTTTCAATGTAAACACACCTGTGATTGGGCCAAGGAGGTTTGCTTTGCGTTTCTAAACATGTGAAGACAACCTCAGCCTCAGCGTTCAGGTTTTTAGGTGTAGTTTTTGAAGCCAATAGGAGGTGTGGATCATATCATTGAGAGATGCTGCTCCTCTATTTTCACTCCGCTCCTTGTTCGGACATCAAGAATTGCATCTGAAAAACTGAATGTGTGAACGCACCCTTACAGAAACAGTGTGACACAGAGACCTTGAGTGTTGATGCATCTTGCAAATAGTCTCCTTAAAACCAGTTTTTTAATTTGAGTACAATTTCTATAATTAAGACTTTAATTAAGACATTAAGACTTGATAAAGGTGTTATACACCGAAACGTTGCCACTTCTTTTTTGAAATTGGAACCATGGAGTGCTGCCCGATTTTTACTTCTTATTAAGACATTTTAATAGCTATAATTACAGTATCATTCAATTAATCCTTCTGGTGTTTTTTTTTCTGTAGTAATCTTGCTTTTGATGCCCTATGTAGTGATTTTGGTTCTGGTAATACATTTATGGAGTAAGCTTGCTTCTGGTTCCATAATTTTTAGTAAGTTTGATTCTTTTATAAAAAATATATAATATATATATGTGTGTGTGTAGTAAACATGGTTCTCATACTGATTCTATATAACAGTAATATAACAGTAATTCTGTCGTTTAAGATTTAAACTTTTTTATTTTTGGGGGGAGCAGTCTTCATACATCCTAGGGCCCATGTTTGCCTTAATCTGCCCCTGCAGTTCACTCACATATAAAGAGACCCAACAGGAAGACCAGGTGCTTCTAGCTGCCACCTACAGCCCACAGCTAGAGATTCTGGAGCAGATTTACTTACCCGGTCCATTCGCGATCCAGCGGCGCGTTCTCTGCGGTGGATTCGGGTCCGGCCGGGATTCATTAAGGCAGTTCCTCCGACGTCCACCAGGTGGCGCTGCTGGGCTGAAGAGCATCAGAACGCACTCAAGTTCACCGGCCTATTCCTAGTGAAGGTAAGTGCAAGCTCCGCAACACATTTTTTTTTAAATGTGGCGGTTTTTCCGAATCCGTCGGGTTTTCGTTCGGCCACGCCCCCCGATTTCCGTTGGGGAAATCGGCGCAAATCAGAAATATTCGGGTAACACGTCGGGAAAACACGAATCGGGTCCATAGTAAATGACCCCCTCTATGTCAAATTGTCATGGAACTTCAACCTATTTTACATAAAGATAGGAGACTCAAAGGCAAAAACTAACATCAAAATCCACCATGATAAACCAGCGACACTTACTCATAGATCCAGGGACTATGACTGTGGTAATCTTCTTATAAGCGTTCTTCCTCCTAAAATCAATATTTAAAAATATGCTAAGAAGCCAGAAGGGCTCTATGGCGTTAACAGAGCCCCTCCAAACTGTAGCTTCACAGGCTGAAATGAAGTGTGAAAAATGTTGGCACATTCATCTGTACTTATGCCACAACAGGTACATAGATAGGATCGAGGGTACATGTCCCTGCAGGTCATCTAACATGGGGTATCGTTTTACAGATTTATTATTGAAATGTTTGAACAGAAATTCCATCCTATAACTAAGCATCCAGAGCAACAAGGATCATGTGGTCCTATAAATGATCGAGCATGTTCTCTTTTGCTGTAACTAGCTTCTTCGTGTTCTGAGAAGTGTTTTCAATCTGTAATATCAATCTAATCCTTAGATTGGTGGGGGTCTCAAACCTTGTACCCCCACCGATCCCCTGTTCTCAGTAGTAAATTAAGAATAGAACAGAAAGCAAACAGCTCTGTTCTCTGTTTAGTGGCCAAACCACATGATTGCAGCTGAGATCCAATTCAAGCAAATGGGAGTTGATCTGTAGTAACCAGGTCTGCCCACTACATAGTCGATGGAGCAGTCTGCTTCCTGTTCTATTCTCTGTTCAATGACTACTAAGAACAGATGATCTGTAAGACATATGAGATACCCCGGCTATTTTGATATTGATTGTTTATCTGAAAGATTGGTCATCAATATTTTGTCCCAAAAAACTCCTTTTCACAGCCATAGTAGAAAATTCAATTATATCCTTGTTGATACAATATTTTATATATCAAAAAAGAATAGTTCAGCAAATTGTAGTGGCAGCAGCCCTCACTCTCGGGCTATGCTGACTACGAATGTGCTTTGTGTGAACAGTGAGCAATTAGAATCAGCAATTTGATTATTGTTTTTTTAACAAGCGCTGACAATCAGCAATTTTCTTTTTTTTTATTTTTGTTATATATATTTTTAGAGAGGAGGAATAACATTAAACGCTAGGCGTCAAGGAAAAAAAAAGGATAAAAAAAAAAATAAACCATAAAGTCTAAGTATGCTAGGAGTTATAAAATGTGTCCATTGTGGCAATTCTACTGCCAGCATTGAAGTTTTAAGCATTAATATGCCTTCATTGCAGTTTTAATGCCTTAATATTGACTCAATGGCTCTTTGGGGTAATATCGCTTCCTCTGCTAGTGAAAAGGTGATGATGTCAGCATTCTGTGCACTGATTCATATGCAGGTTGATGAAGCCGAGTTATTTATGGGAAACCATTATATTTTCTATAAACATTAGTTCTCAATAAACAGAGACATTTAGCCGAGGGTTTATTTATTAAATAGGTACTGTACAGATGGTTCTGCCACACATGATGTGTTGCAGAGCGTATTACTCAGAAATAATCAGCTGTGTTATAGCTAGGCTAAATTAATAAGATGATAATGATGAAATTGATGCTTTTTGAGCTAGGCTTGGCAAATGGCTTTTGCATAAACAAACTGATAAATTTGAGAAGCAATTACTTGCTTGTCAAAGATAAAAACACAACAGGGCCCATTTATAGTTAGGTCCTATTTATTTTTAAAGATTGTACCAGATTTTATGTTTAATACACTGCAATTAAAAAATAATACTTAAATGAAGAATAATAAAAAGCAAAGTGGAAGTTGTTTGGTTCTCCTTGAAAAGCTGAAGATGCAAAGCATTTTGTTTTTGTCTGGGTAACTTTTTTTATAGCTACAGTGCATAAGGGATTTATGGGACTTCTGAACAAGGGCATGTTGGTAGCTTTGTGTGTGTGGTAAGCATCTAGAAAATATTATAATAGACTTAGAAGAAATGGCAGGAATAGTTGTATTTTACAATTCTATTACTTGTTCTACACCAATGGTGGTCCCCAGTAGATGGGATGTAGTTGTACCACAAATCTGGAGCTTTTGGGAGCAGGGGTGCACCAGCCATGAGGGAACTTGAGCCCATGTCTCAACTGCGCCCATGTTGCCCCCCATCTTGCAGGAGGTGGTGCTGCTTATCTGCTACAAAGCAGGACCTGACCCTTCAAAACAGCAAAGCAGTCTCAGACACGAGTCATGGAGCAGTCACTCTGAACGATAACTCTCTAGCTGGTATTCTGTGGCCCTTCCAGCTGCCCCTGTCCCAGACATAGCGATGCAAGACTCCAAAAAAACTTGTGTTGGAGGATGAGGGATCCAGGAGCAGAAACATGAGTGGTTGCTGCTGCTGTACTAAAGCCCGACAAGGTGCTGTGCTACAATGGTCAGAACCTTGTAAAAGCTTTGGGCTGAGCCAGGTTGACATGCATGCCTTGCCTTGAGCATGTGCTGCACCTGGGGGTGAAAAAGTTTCTGCCGAACTACACAGACCTGATGGAGCTAGCACATGGCATGTGTTCACATATTCTTTGTTCACACATATTCCGGGTGAGTCAAAGTATTGACCAACAGCATTTCACCACCAACGACCATGAGGGATATCTGTACAGTGCTTAACTGCTTCAAATATGTCACCAATATGGTCATCCCCATCTTCCGCCTGCTTGTAAAAGCTCTTCTGGTGGCAAAGGAGGAAGAAGAGGAGGAACAGGTCAGTCCAGTCCACACATAGCTCACATGTTCAATTCTCCATGTTCAATTCATTTTCAATTCTCCTCAACCTCCATCATCATGGGATACAGTACCAGGAGGCATGCTGTGACTCGCATGTTGGAAGATCATCTGTCCATATGCCTCCTGGAACTAAAATATGGGTCCTCCCCATTTAATTTCTGGGTGTGAAAATTAGACTTTCCCTAAATGTCTAACATAATAAAAAGTTGGAAAACCCTTCAAGAATTAAAAAGTATTTTTACCCATAACCTGTGATATTTTTGCTCTCCAGAAAGGCATCCAGGCCCCTCTTGAACATGTACCATGTTCTATAGTCTCACTGCTCTTACAGTAAAGAATCTGTGTCTATGGCGATGGTAGAATCGCCTCTCCTCTAGGCGTAGAGGATGCCCCCTTGTCCTGGTCATAGGCCTAGGTATAAAAAATTTTTGTACTGCCCATTCAGGTATTTGTACATTGTAATAAGGTCATCTTTTTTTAACTGAATAATCCCAAATTATGTAATCTGTCCCTGTATTCTAGTCCCCCCCCCTTCCCCTGATATTCTTGATTGCACCCGTTCCAGTTCTTCTACGTCCTTTTTATACACTTGTGCCCAAAACTGTACACAATATTCCATATGTGGTTGTGATTTGTATAAAGGCAAAACTTTGAGAATCTATTCCTCTCTTCATACATCCCATAATTTAATTTGCTTTATTAGCAGATACCCAGTTCTGGTCACTAAAATTAACTTTACCATCCACCAATAGCCCCAAGTCTTTTTAGGCTTCAGTTTTACCAAGTAATTGACTGTTTAGAACATAATTGTACTTTTTGTTTCCATGACCCAAGTGCATAATTTTACATTTATCTACATTAAACCTCATCAACTATTTCTCCTCCCACTCCTCAAGCTTCCACCAATCCCTCTGAAATATTATACTATCGGCCCCAGTATAAATTACCTTACACAGCTCATCTGCAAATTTTTTAAACTTGACTGTTTAAGGTCATTAGGTCATTAATAAAAATATAAAAAGAAGTGGCCCCAATACTGACCCCTGTGGCACCTCACTGGTAACATCAACCCAATCTGAGAATGTTCCATTAATGACCACCCTCTGTGTTCTATCACTAAGCCAATTACTTACCAAAAAAAAACAGATTTTCCTCTAGTCCCAGCAGTCTCATTTTATGTCAGGTCTGCCAGAATTCAACATCTTCGTCCCTGTGCATGTAAGTGCTTGGTCTTGCGACAAAATTTAAATGTTAAATCCCGGCCCGCCCGCCCCTCCATTTGTCTCAAATAATCCCCTGCTAAATGCGGCACAAATCGGAAATCATCGGAATAGCCGACAATAGTGTGGTCCGCAGGCCCTTAGTAAATAAGCCCCAGTATGCATATTCACAATTACACAATATTACTCTTGAACTTTGGATTTTGATAATTACTATCATATTGGAGTGGCATGTAGTATTTGACTTTTTTTGGGCAGTGTGTGATGTATGGGGTTATCAGGCTCCCATATATGGGTCTTTGGTAACATGTACTTTGGTACATTTTAAGTGATTTTAATGTTGAGAATCCATTGTGTGGTGTATTAACTGATTAAATAAAGTTTGTATATTCTTTTGCCTATACACACTTGCTTTGGTCTTTTTGTACATATATATATGATTTTCTAGTGTGTTGGCTACAACTTATATTTGTTGATACATTACATTACACAGCTGTGCAGGGTCCTCTGGTGTTTAGCATACTGCCCAATTACATTGCAGAATGTGTTATCAGAAAATGTTTTGTTTATTTTCCATGTCATTCGACCACTAGTGACAATAGATGACATCACTGCTTTTCTACACTTCTTATCTACCAAGAGCTTGTCTGAAAAACCTCACTGTATCAGCTCTAGTCTATTGGCATCTATGGCCATGAAGAGCACAGAAAGACGCAGTTCAGCTCACCTTTAAGATATCATTCACACACATTCTGCGCGGAAGAAACTGAGTCAGATTCAGTATAGCAACAATAATGGATAGAGGTTCCAGCAGAAAAAGAGTCCTTGGAAAAATTAATCTTGGGTTAAAACACATTTTTAATACGTATGCATTACAAAAATGGTCATGGTGCCATGAGAGTGGTAAAATACTAACACGTTTCGATTCCGAATGAATCTTAATCATAGTTTTAGATTATGATTATTCTTAGACTACCTTAGACTACGATAAGGGTTCATTCAGAATCGAAACGTAGCTTCCTGGGCTGTTACACTGTCTCACCCTCCCCCTGCTCCCTCAGCACTTCCTTCCTTTGTCTGCCTCATGTAATCTTACAGTAGCCAATGTAGTTTCAATATACAGTGGAAGGGGGGGGGAGTGCCACTACACAGTGTAACAGCCTATGAAGCTGCAGCATAGAGGGTTTCTTGTAACACCCCCAGAGCCCATCTGATTTATTAGCATAATTTATAAACATTGATTTTACAAGTTAGAAGGCCATGGATTACCACAGTCAAGGTGCCTGCATCTATGAGTAAGTGACCCTGTTTTATTATGCTTGATTCTAATGTTCAGATTCACTAATTTTTTTAAAAAAGTGCATCTAAAATACAAAAGGGATCAATTTGGCAAATACACTTACAAAAATCTTTTACTTATTTAGCGAGTGATTTCTAAAAAGAGCAGAATTTTTAGATTAATCATAACTTTGAAGTTTTCTGTCCTTAGTGCCCTTAGAATCTGATGAACGATACTAGAATTTAAGTATGAGCTATTATGGCTATTAAGGGAACAGTTGTGCAAACTGTGGGGATCTCCAGGGCATCATGGGTTCTGCAAGGTATGATCTATTTACTGTAAGCAAATTTGTGCCAAAAGACCCCACAGTGACTCATTGAGAGACAAACATCTTCTTGAGGTAATAATATTTTGCTTTTAATTATCTTTAATAGACTAGTGCGCCTTTTGAAGCAACCTTTAGAACACATTTCCACCTGAAAATTATGGATGTGAGTGCTATAATCCTTCATTTATAAGTGCTAACGGCAAGAGTCCATTCATTCCAATGGGACCTTAAGGAGAATTTTAATTGTTAAAGCCCTGGGACAAAATACGGTAATAAAATTACTGGGAACCCCTCTCCCCCACCTTCCTTTAAAAAAACTAACACTTGCTTATTGTCCATTTTAAAGTTCTAGAATCCAAGAATACAAAGAATATGATAAAACACATTTAAGGGGTCTGGTAGTTTTAACCTTAGGACAGTTCATCATTTTAAAGGGGTATTCTGGGAATATGAACATTTAATTCAAAAACCCATAATGCTATAAATAAATGAATATAACAAAAACTCAATGGGGCACATTTACTAAGAACTGGGCAAATTGCACTTAATGCAGTTTGCCTGTGTATAGTGCAAGGTACACCCGATTCAGGATTTCTGCCGCACATTCATCATGAATCTGGCGTCCCCTGCCTTTTTTTTTGGTGTACCTTTAACATAGGGCTTGCAACACAATTCTGTTGGACTTTGCAGGATAAATCTGGTGCCCAGTCTAACTGAGCACCGGAACACCCCCTAACTTGTGCAAACACTTCTTCAATACCTGTGCAATCAGTTTGCACCTAAAAGAAGTCCAACAGAAAACTGGCAAAAGGGCCTAATGTGCCCCAATGTCATTAGAAGGGCTGGTGCCAGCACTGGGCATACTCGGGCAAGTTCCAGGGCACAGAGCTGCTGGGAGGGCCCACATAAGACTGTATATAAGTAATCCATGGGGGTGAGGGGGCTGTATTTAGTGCATCCATAAGGGGTGAGGGGGCTTTATATAAAATAACCATGAGGTGGCTGTATAGAAATTATACATGACAGAGGCTGTTTGGTATAATAAACTAGGGAATATTTTGGGAACAGGAGACTGTGTTTTAGTTTCTGAATTTTACGGCCACCATGTGAGTTCACTGCAAAGGGGACCACTGAGGCTCTGCCACGCAGGGGCCTACTAAAACCTGGAGCTGACCCTGCTCATTAGTCACAAAATGGAGCTTAAATAATTTGATTTTATGATTCGCAAAATGTTATGGGCTTTTTAAAATAGACGGAGTCATCACCAACATGACCGTCACTGGAAACTACAAGTCCCATAATCCTTTAGTTTTCAGTAACTCCTCCTCCCTCTTATGCTCTGCTCCCAGTGATAAATCTGACTGCCCTGCTCTGTTACCATAGTAATGAACAGCCATCACTGCACTTTGCGTCACTGAGATGACATCTCACCACAACACCATACTGGATGCACTGCAACCAACCAACTACAGCCAAAACACACAAAAATGCAATAATTAAAAACTGAAATGTAGAAGAATTCTTATTTACTGGAGCGCATGAGAATGTGCACTGACATCCAGGGGAGTTTATATAACACAGGCTGCATGTGGTCAGTCTGAGTATAACGGACTGACCAGGCGTGGCCGGATTCCATGGCCGACCAAAGTGATGAGGACAGGACTGTTATTTTGATTACAATTCGCCACTGCTGTTTTGTGGGGAAGGGACTCCTTGCATCATATGCCACTGCTGATATAAGGCACAGAATCCCATTCTCGGCACTGTCTGAATGAGCACTATGAGAAGGAAGCCTAATGTTGTGCATCAATGCAGTTAACGCGACCTGTGAATGACATAATGCTGAATAAGGATAGTTTCACATTGGCCGCTGCGCATCCATTGCATGGTCTCCCTTTTGCTTGGTCTCCACGCCCCCCAAAATAACTGAACATAACACCCGATTTCTCAGCCTCATCAGCGGAAAAAAAAACCCTGAAGTTTCATCAAGTAATTTTATTGCCTTCCGTGATCGGCATCCGTGAAAATCAGCGGACAGGTTTCAAAATTTTTCACAAGGACAACAGATCAGTGAAAAAAAGTAAGAAAATTAAAACACCCATCCAAAACAATGGCTTTGTGAGGCACCATCGAAATTATAGAACCATGGATGTGAAAAACACCACCCTTACAATGCGATTTTGTTTTAAATTCACCCTCCCAAAAAAAATGTGACCCCTGAAAATTAGAAAGGGTTGTACCAAGTTTACAAGTGATTCCCAATCATGTGGAGAACCAACTGATTGGTAAGTGTCCTACTACCGGGACCTCCACCAATCCATAATAAACTAAATCCAGGGGTTTAGTAGACCAATGGTGTAGGCGGAGCCAGTCAGGTCAGAAGCCATGAATAAATTACTTATCTGTGGAGCCAAGGGGCACCCGGCAGAGTGCCTTAGGCTCGGTTGCATATTTTTAAAAGCTTTATTTCTACAAAATGCGGCACTTCTAAGACATACGGTACTAAAAGACGGTTGGGCGGGGGCGAGTAGTACGAATCTACCATCAGCAAATCTGATGGTAAATGTTCTTTAAAGAGTTTGTCCAATTCTAAAAAGTTGTTTTTTTAGTAATGAACTGTATCGGCGATTGCAAGAAAATGTTAATTGCATTTCATTAAAGGAAAAGAGTTTGCTCTCCAATAATCAGGCGGCTTTCCTTCACCTCTTATGGGAGGGCTTGAGACTAAGGCAAGCCGCACATGACGTAGATTGTCATGCTTTGCGTTAGATACATCAACTTGTAGTCCATCTGCATCATCACAAAGTTTATAAATGGTGCAGAGTAAGCAGAAGCTTTACTATATAAAATATATACATTATCTATACAGGACGTGGAAAATTAAATTCTAGGTCACAAGAAAGTCAGCCATTAACACAGTTGCTCATTAAGCCTTAGGCTACATTCACACGGACGTATGAAAACGTATGAATCCGTACCGTACCGTTTTTTTTACGGGTTACATACGGCCACATTCATTTCAATGGACAATACGTCTGACCATTTATATTGCCGTTGTTAACTCCTTTCTGTACCGTATACCGGCCGTATAAAAATATAGAGCATGTCCTATTTTCTCCCGTATTTCAGTTCCGTATGCCCTAGAAGTCTATGGGGACGTATAAAATACGGGTTACATACGTGCTGCATACGGATGAAAAACGTCACATCTACGGCCCGTAAATACGGGATTGGAGAAATCATACGTGCGTGTGAATGTAGCCTTAGTCTGCTTGGGCTGGATCATCATCGTGGTTTCCGTAGACATGGTGAGAGTATGGCCGAAGTAGATGACGACTTCTCCTACAGGCCCCAGCAGGGAATCTGCCATAATGGGAGGGAGACACGTCATCTGTCGCAGACTTCTTGTCATCTTCAGCGTTACAGAAACAATGTTCCATCTTTCCTTTCCCAGCTTTAATGGAGGCAAAAGAAAGCAGACAACTGCCTGATCTTCCCAAGATGACGTTATACAATGTTTGTTTTGCTCATGCCCCTTTTACCAATCCTCATGCGGCCCAGAACTTTACTCCAATTATGACACTGACCGTACCATTAGACGTACTTACATACACTGGGCACATGTCAGGCCTGCATAGAGTTAAACATTTCGGGTAAACAGGGTCTTATAGGGGCCGTGATCAATGATACTCAAGGGGACAAGGCCATAAATAACAAAAGGAGGTAAAATATTTGGCGAAGTCTGCCATGATATAAATATATAGGAAACCATAAAGAATCTGGAATGAGCACCGAGCACTTACTTTCTTTGCTGCCGAAGTGTTCAGAGTCCTTCCACATGAGGGGAATTCTTATCCCTGTATAAAAGTAATAAGGCCATTATTATTCATATTCTTAACAATGATTTCATATTATATCATCTAAACATCATAGAAGAGACAATGGGGCAGATTTATCAAGTGTCTGAAAGTCAGAATAGAAACTAAAAACGGAAGGGGAATTGGTCTTTGTTCCACATAGACTTTAATGGGATAATTATTAATATATGGGCTGCTATACTTTTCTTTCGACTACTTATAACAGAATGTGTAACGGATCCAGTGATTGTGAGTTGTAGGCCTCATGCCGTGACCTGTGCGAGCATGTGGTCAGGTGCAGTAGAGAGGAGGGGGGAGTACAGCTCACCCCTGCCCTCTCCATACAAATCCAAGTAACCTCCGCCACAATACAGCAAAAAACATGTCCCATATTTCACACAGCGGCCACCCAGCCAGGTCGCGGTGCAGGGAGATATAGAGCGACAGACCTTTATGGGTGTCGTGACAAGGCCCCCATTAGGGTGCTTGCACTGTGAATGACAATGCACTGCAATTGCTCGTGTGCAGACCTCGGCCCGATTGCATGCATGACCGCACCCTTAGCCGTAAAGGTGTAGTCACACGTTGCAAACGCAGCACTAGGGTACGGGGACAGGCCTCGGCTTGATAGCGTATGCGTTTTAATGGAAACACATGCGATCGGTAACCAGTACCTGGTTCCATAGAGATGCATACACTATCAGGCAGAGTCCAGTCCCGGTACCCTAGTGCTTCATTTATAAACACAGGGCTGCGTGTGAGCGCACCTTAACCCACTTGAAATACTCTAAAGTGCTTGCTAAGTCAAATGTGCTCAATTTGGGAATTCTGAAGCATAAAACAATAAGCCCCTCCAACATTATACTTGTTCCTAAAGTCAGTGTGCTGGTCCGATCCCACACAGGATTGAAGTCTTTACATCATGGAGAAATATATGTTGCAAGGACTCCCTGTCTGCCGGCCAAACTGCAGCACCAACATTGTGACCGTTCTTGCAGTACCAGTGCTGCAGTTTGGCCGGCAGACAGGGAGTCCTGGCATCAAATTTCTACATGATGCAAAAACTCCAGTCCTGTGCAATGTCCTTAGTCCATGGGATCGGACCAGCACACAGGAAATAAATATAAAACTGCTAAGAGAAACATCTCCACCTGTGACTGGGGTATTCTGGCATTGCCGCTCGGCTCCATTTATAACTGCGGCTGTGAATAGCCAAAAGTGACGTCATTTCTAATGAAAGACCCGCACAACTCCAATATGTAGGGTCAAAAAGATTCTTTGAAAACTCTTAGTTCAGTGGGTGAGTGCACATAATATTACGAGCGATATGGACGTCCAACACTTTCCTTTTATGCTTTTGCTAACCTCGTATCCATAAATCACACAAGGCCTAATAGACTCCATCGCCTGGTGCCAGTGACTAGAAGATTACAGGCCGGGCTCCTCCACCCCACGAATACTGGCAGCACAAGCTACAAACACTCAAAACCTAGCGGCGAGGGTTTCCCCCCGGAGATTTCAGTGAACAAGTGCAACATGAAAAAAATATATTCAATTTAAAAGCTCGTGAAGTATTTTCATCACCTGTTGACTGCAGGAAAGTAAATTACATGGAAGAGATTAAAGTAGAAATTGCAGCCCAGGTCTTGCTCGGAATTTAGCAAAAGGTGTGAATTCTTTCCAATCTGGTGATTTTATGGCCAGCAAAGACTGGAACGTCTATTGCAGATAAATCACAGGTGTGAAAAACCTGCCCCAATGTATCCACCGCTACGAAATCTGCTGCCAGAATTAGGAGTGATCTAATAGCACGGTTTTCGGGGCTTTTTTTTTCTTTCCCCAAATACTCAGTTCTTTAATCATTCCAGCCAAAACATAAGGTAATTATGTAGCGCGTCTCCCAGGGTCTAATGAAAAGAATGAAATATCTCAGACAGATTATAGATACTTGTATATACTCTTACTCTACAACTCTTTACCCATCAGTGCACTAAAAAGGTTCTGCTTGTATCCCTAGAGCCCAAAACCCAATAGCTGTAATAACATCCATCTGCTGCCCCAAAACAGGAACACGTGTATACCGTATTTTTTGGACTATAAGGCGCACCATCAATAAATGCCTGCTAAAACGTCTAGGTTCATATATAAGGCGCACCGGATTATAAAGCGCACCTGATTATAAGGATGAATGACCAGCAGGCGGCAGACCTGTGCACAGTACAAGGCAGCTGTTGTCTGTAAGTACGGTTCATATATAAGGCGCACTGGACTATAAGGCGCACCTTTCATTTTTGAAAACATCAAAGGATTTTTTGTGCGCCTTATAGTTCGAAAAATACGGTAATCAAGTTCTACTCCGCCAGAACAGCCATAAAAGAAATACCAGGCACATATAACCCTGGATCAATATCCTCCTCTGACTGCATTCACACATAGGTCCCTGCGTTATTCATGTATAGTTCAGGGAAACCAAAAATTACCAGCTGGACATTCACATTTTATTTAATACTTATGTTGCGAAGCGTCAAAAGCGTCGATTTGGACATTTGAGCGTATTTTTTCGAATATTTAAAGATTGGACACTTTGGGACGCCGTGATACTTAAAGAGAACCCGTCATGCAAAATAACCCCCTAAACTAAATAGATTTTCATAAACTGCCATTAGAGAGCATTGTCTCTATCCCTTCATTGTCCCTCTACATGCCTGTAAACCTAAGCAATGAGGTCCTAAAGCTGTATGCAAATGACCTGAGAGATGTCCAATGAAGCATTAGCATATTCAAGCTGTCCACTCTATTCATGAGTGGGAGGCACAGCCACACCCCCAGTGCTTGACTGACAGCCTGTATAATGATGTGAGGCTGTATAATGATGTGCTTCCTGGTGCTGGTGGCCACGCCCCCTGCAGCCTGTGTGTGTGTGTGTGTATAGGAGAGATACAGCAGCTCCAGGCAGCCATGTTACAGCAGAACATGTCAGATTCATGTGTAGCTGATGTCTGTGTCTCTCACCTGTATATTAGGAGGATGCAGCATGTCAGCAGATGCAGCACACACACTAGCCATGCTTTACTATACATTACACACAGACATGAGCAGGGGGAGGAGAGGGGAGGGGTAACAGGGGTGACATCACTGCCTCTGACCATGTGACCAGCCTCATTTACATAATAAAGAATAGATGATTTTACAATGATTAATGTATGAAATAACTAGATAAAGGCTGGGATGGGATCCTTGTGAGCTGCTCCAACAGGTAGAGGTGACAGGACTAGTGGCAGAGACCTGATGACAGGTGTCCTTTAACGTGTGTTTTGTTTTTTTCCCCCTTTTTGGAAATTGTTTTGTGTGTGTTAGGGGCCTTTGGGACATTTTTATGAATTTTATTTTGTGGTTTCTTCATTAGGTCCCTGACTGCGAAGACGGCACCCCACGATCACATTGCATTTTTAGAAACATTATAAAAAACAGCTACCATTAAATCTACTGATGGCAGACTGCCCTGACTTTCTTTTATCTATCTCAGTGATGGCTAACCTATGGCACTGGTGCCAGAGGTGGCACTCGGAGCCCTTTCTGTGGGCACCCAGGCCATAACCAGAGATGACTCCAGGTATCTTCCTGCAGTCCCAGACAGCCCAGGACTTGCTGTGCACAGAGCTATTTTAAAGTGACAGCTGTACCTGGGACTATTTTCTGCTTTATAGGTGTCCTCAGGGGCTGGTATCAATGAAAACTGTGACAGAGAAGGGAGTATAAATCACTAATTAAATTTCTGTGTTGGCACTTTGCGATAAATAAGCGGGTCTTTGTTGTAGTTTGAACACTCGGTCTCTAAAAGGTTTGCCATCACTGATCTAGGGGATGACAAAAAAAAAAAAAACACACAACACACATGCAGATGAGCCGGAGGCTCCACCCTCTGGTTATTTATGCACGCCCCCACTCTGTGCATTGCAGCCTGGTCCTGCCTGTCGTTATCGTGATGTCATAGGGAGCTGCCACACGTCGCGTTCTTGGACCGTTTTAAACGCATGCATTTTCAGTCCATTTAAAAAAAAAAACCTATGCGTTTGGCCGCTTTGAACAATGTAGGCAGCTGTGAAACAGATTAAAACCAGCCAAGCGCATGGTAAATATACAAAAACACCTCCGTGAAAACCCCCATGCGTTTTCAGTCCCTTTAAGAAGGGTCCAAAAATGGTCCAAGAATGCGATGCGTAGCAGCACCCATAGGCTGTCTGTGTGAGTGACGGGCGGCACAGGGCTGCAACGCACAGAGTAGGGGCAGCTTATTTGCATATTTTTGTTAAGACTTTCTTTTAGATGAACCCGGCTGTTCCTGGACATCAGAAATTCATTGCCATTCGCTAGATCAAAGAATGAGCAAGCAACTTTGTAATGCAGTAAATCTGATGGTAGATGTCCTTTAAAGGACAGGATGAAGGACTACATGCAAATGAGCCTGAGGGGCTCCAGGTTTCACAGGTGTTAATGGAGCCCAGAGCCCCTCAGTCTCATTTGAATATGTTTTTCATGCTGGTGGTAGATGTCCTTGAAGAATAACCGCTGGACACATCCATACTTATACTGACGGGCAGAGGTTTCAGTTTTGCCTCCGCCTGCTCAGTATAAGCTGTATCCAGCAGGAAACACCGGATTAAAAAAATAGCAGCAAACTACTCATTTTCATCCTGCTTCATGCTAGAAAAAACATTATATGCTCAGCACCGGCATTTGGGGGGATAAAAACTGTATTTCATCCACAATGTAATCCTCCATTGTACGACTGCGGTCACACGCTTGCTTTCATAACGCAACACTAACGCACCGGTGGCCAGATCACATATGTTTCCAACGAAACGCACGAGATTGGTCAACAATGCAAGACACCCCGGTCTGGTTACCGATCGCAAGCGTTTTCCTTGAAACACATATGCAATCGGGCCAAGGCCCCCTCCAGCGGTGTGTTATGATCGCAACGCTAGTGAAACACGTGAACACAACCTAAAGATCCTCCCGACGCATCCTTGCAACAGACAGCAAAAATTAGATAGACTAGAGCAGTGATGGCGAACCTTTTAGAGGCCGAGTGCCCAAACTGCAACCCAAAACCCCACTTATTTATTGGGAGATGCCAATCAAAAATTTAAACAGTAACTTACTGCTCCCTGTTCAACAACTTTCAATCATATTTGCCTCCTGAGGACAGCGACACAGTAGAAAGATGGAATATATTTCCAGTGTCCCTCTGTACACAGAGAATCTTGGGGCCAGCAGGAGGTCCTCCAAAAATAATTCGACCCTGTCTAATTCTCCCTCTTCCTACAATCCCAAGTAGCGAAGTAACTATCAAAATACAACTGAAAGCCGCATCTATTAAGTTGCTTGGAACTGCAGGAAGATTCTGAGTCCTGTCTGGTGTGCTGGGGCAATGGCCGGGGTGCCCACACAAAGGCCTCTGAGTGCCACCTCTGGCACCCGTGCCATAGGTTCGCCACCACTGGACTAGACTAAGGGTGGTGGTACATGTGGCGTTTTGAACCCGTTTTCGGGCTGTTAAAAAAATGCATGCGTTTTTGTACATTTTTAATTAATAGAACTGAGAAAATCCAGACAAAAACTAACGTGTTTTTTAACGGACTGAAAACGCATGACTAAAAACTGGTTCAAAACGCCACGTGTCACCACCCTAACGCGGCAGATTTACTTTGTGGCAAATATGCACACAATACACAACATTTGTAGATTCCGTTAGATACTTTGTTTGCAACCATACGTCAGATTTAAGAGACTAAGCAGATCAAGTGTTTGTCAGAAACCTGTTTAACAGAGAAAACCCTGGTTTCGCTTTAAAAGGAGACTGGTGCAACATTTAGACTAGTCCCCTGAACGAGTAGCAGCCTAACGGGTTATATACAGTAATTCAGCATAAAGGATGGGCCTTAAATTGGCCCATGCAGGACTAAAGCTAGTTATGTCGGTATATCAGCCTTATATCAACATGTGACAGAGCAGATAAAAGTATTTTAAAACTTTTGCACAAACACCTTGGAACAAATCTTATCAGAAAATAAAGTTCAGTCGAGTCTTTATCTTTGAGCTAATGTATAACTTTGGACTTGAACAGTAGAGGTAATAAAGAGTCAAAGGATCACTTAAGCGTGAAAGATAAAAGCGGCTACATCCACTGTGGTTGTAAGGCCAAAATGGAAACCTGCACCGGAACATATAACCAATGAATTTAATGAATATATTCAGACACCTGAATGGAGCCATCACCAAAAAAACACCCAAAACCAGTCCTGTAAGTTATTTTATTCTGGTGATGGATTCCATTGTAATGAATGTATGGGCAGGATAAGTACGGTACCTACAGGACAATATGTGCACACCCTACAGGGGGCAAAAATTGCTAAACTGCAGATAACAGCTTTGTGGATGTATAGCAAATTCTCTAAAATGCTGGTACCTGTAATTGAAAGTTTTCCAGGACAGGCCAAGCGTTCCTTCAATCCAGCATCTGAGGATCTACAAAAGGGGGAAGACACAACAAAGTTACATCACAGGGGAAAATAACATTATAACACAAAAGCATGATACAGGATACATGAAGACATATACACCAACCAACCACATGTATGCGCTTCATTGATTGCTACAGGACAGGGGGGGGGGATATAACGAGCGTATGATAAAGCCCTGATCCCTCCCACTGGATACATCATGGCGCTGGCGGACAAAACTAATGAGATTTAGCATTGAATGTTTACAGGCTTTTAGAAAGTGTGCAGGCAGGAGCAGGAACACCCCTTGCCGGCCACTGTTGGCTGCTGCATCCTTTCGCGCCACTTAGCGTTGAGGTGGCGTAGTCGTGAGAAAACTGGTGTAGAAGCGCTGATAACGGTCCCCCATCGTGTACTAAAAGCAGATTCCCTATGTAGAAAATCTGCACAATAAAGCCTCATGCACACAAACATGCTTATTTTGCAGTGATGCGTTATCGGAAACCTCCAGTAATGGTATCTTACACTGCGGCAGAGTACAATGTAAACCCCGGACCGCCGCGCTCGCTCCATAGGCCGGTGGTAACTGCCACGCGTCAGTCACCATCCCCAATCCCGCCTCCTCATGTATACATCGGACCGCTTTGCAAGCAGTCTGGCGTTTACATTGTACTCCGCCTCAGTGTTAGTCAGATTTCTGTCCACTAGAAGTAAACATAGAAGCTTTCCATAGAATGACAGCAAGCAGAGATCTAGAAAACTGTGAGGAATTGATACAGAAAGTATATTGGAACATTTTATAACCTTTCATCATACAAAAAATATCAATTTGACAAAATGAGAATAACCTTTTAAAGTGCGTGCAACATAATTCTGTCTATTCAGGCAGCTTTCCAATAAGGAATCGCTGCATAGTTAAAGGGGTATTCCCATTTCGATAAATTAATGTTATTGTTTGTATAATAAAAGGTTATACAATTTTGTAATATACTTTCTGTATCAATTCTTCACTGCTTTCTAGATCTCCGCTTGCTGTCATTCTATAGGAAGCTTATATGTTTACTTCTAGTGGACAGAACACCACAACACCATACTGGATGCACTGCAACCAACCAACTACAGCCACACAGAGTGATGATGTGGATATGTGACCAGCTGCTATCTTCTGTCCTGTGTCTACTCCGTGCACAGAAAATCAACAAACTGATTAAAGGGCCAGTAGCATTTTAAGTCTTCATTACAGTGCATGTCCACAGCATAAATTACAGTGTATGTCCACAGATCTAAATTTTAAATAACAAATAATTACATATTAGCTTATATATTTTAAGGACCCATTTTTATACAAATTATGCGTATTCCTGTAATACCCCTTTAAGATCAGCAGGGTTCACCGGACAAGATAACACTTGTGTCACTCTGGTGAGCGCTACCTCTGCATCACAGGCGGGTGACAACATGTTCATTCATCAAGGGGCCAATGTGCTGCACAGGCTCATTCCAGTTGATGATCCAATACCAAGCATGGCCATCATATTATGTATGTCAGTATTTTGCATCAGTATTTCTCAGTCAAAACCAGAAGTGGAACCATACAGTAAAAGTATGATGGGAAGATATACATTAGATTTTTATAATAATAATAAGCAGACTACTGCCATGTGAAAGTGACCTATAGTAAGTAACAGTACTGCTTGTAGCATACCACAATTTTACCACTTACTGAAAGGTGACATATTAGTATGTCATACGTTGGTTACTGAAGTATGGAGAGGACTCATGGGTCCGATTGGTATCGCATGTGTTAACCTTTTGATTGCTGCTGGCAAAGCCAGCGGCAGCAGTCAAAGGCAGAAGCGAAGGGGGCATCGCCATATTGGTTTAGATTGTTGCACCTCATCACCCTGACATAATCAGGGAGTGACGATCGGCCGCCATGACTGTGTATTTTCAGTAGATCTGTTGAAATGTGCTAGGGGCACATTGTAACAGATGACATGCAAAATTCACATATATTACCATAATGTAGTATGGCAGTTGTGAGACACTGAAGGGGTTAACTGTGGATGGGCGGTATGTTTCCCCTAGGTTTTGCTTCTATGCAAGGCCTTAGTGCTGAGGTGGGTTTGTCCAGCACCTTGGACACAGGTGATGGGAACAGCCTAATTAGCCTGGATAAAATGACTCAGCAGAGTTGAGTGGGTTGTCTCTCTGTGGAAGGAGGCTGAGAGGACACAGCTCTGACCTGTGTGTCTGGAGCAGCCACGTGATCTTTGTTTAATGTGAGCTAGTGGACTATTTGTATAGTTAGCACCCTGACGGGTAGGTTTTCTTTTGTTTATTCAAATACCTGAATGTAAAGGCTGGTTTTATTTTGCTGCAATAAACGCAGGCGAGACCTGTTTGGACTGTACCCTGGTGTCCCTGTCTTGAACTGCATCCTAGCACCCCGCTACCACGGTCTCTACTGGGCCAAATCCCCACATATGGTGCTTCGGATTGCGGGCAGTTCAAAAAGACATACACCTGAAAGGCTTGATACATCCTGCAACATTGCATGGCCTGGGTGAAAGCAGCAGGCAAATTGCAGGATACAGCCAAGATGGAGGACTTTATTAAATACCTGCAAGAGGAGGCCAGAGCTAATCGGCAGCAGCAGCAGGAAGAGTCCCAGGCTAATCGGCAGCTGCAGCAAGCCATGCTCCAGCAGCAGGAGGAGAGGTCCCGCCAGCAGCAGGAAGAATCCCGAGCCATGTTCCAGCTGATGATGGAGAAGTTTTCTGGCATGATGGCAGCACCGCAAGCGACGACTACTGAGGGGTCCCATACTGGTCTGCAAGGGTACCCGGTTGTCCAGCATTCCGCACGGGCTGCAGTACAAAAGGCTTTACAAAAAATGGCGACGACCGACGACGTGGAGGCGTATCTCACTGTGTTCGAGCGAGTAGCTGAACGAGAGGAGTTACCGGCTGAGCAGTGGGCAGATGTCCTGGCACCGTTCCTGACCGGCGAGTCGCAGAAGGCTTACTACGACCTGAGTGAAACGGAGGCCCGTAAGTACCCCCAGCTAAAGGCGGAGATTCTGGCTCGTCTTGGGGTCACCGTTCAAGTTCGCTCCAGCCGGGTCCACCAGTGGGCTTACTCAGAAAAATTACCCCCACGCTCCCAAATGCATGACCTGATCCATCTTGTCCGGAAGTGGCTACAACCAGAGGACTGCACCCCAGCACAGATGGTAGAGAGAGTGGTCCTCGACAAGTTCACCCGTTCTCTGCCCTCTCGGCTCCAGCGGTGGGTTGGACAGGCCGGTCCCACAAAAGCTGAGGAGCTTGTGTCCCTAGTAGAGAGGTATCGGGCTACGGAGGACCTTCTACTTACCTCTCCCACACGAAGCAGTGCCAGTGACAGGGTCACCACACCAGCTGGTAAGACTGCTACTGCGGAAAAGGGGAGACATGTCAGGTTGGGAGGGGGTTCATTGGGGGGCGTGGATACCCAGAAACCCAGTGAGGCTCGTGACAGAGGTCATGGCTGTATCCAGTGCTGGCGGTGCCATGAAATGGGCCATATTGCTGCCAACTGTCCACTGTCAGTGGAGCCAATGGACTGCAACCAGACCCGGCGAGTGTCACTGTTTGCCCGGCCAGTTCTGGCGGCAGAGTCAGTCACGGGTGCAGAACCCCAAGTATGCATGGTCACAATCGGTGGTCACACAGTGGAAGCCTTGCTAGACTCAGGGAGTCTGGTCACCCTGGTGCGGGGAACTTTGGTTGATCCTGGACTATACAGTGGGCGGAGAGTGGGAGTGTTGTGTATACATGGGGACACTCGCGAATATCCCACTGCTGTCATCAACCTACATACCCCTTGTGGTACTGTTACCCATGAAGTGGGGGTGGTGGGGACCCTTTTTCATGAGGCTATTATCGGCAGAGACTTACCGGTGTTTTTGGACCTCTGGAGACGAAGACCCACCTCAGGTGCTCTTGCAGATAATGTTTTCCCTAGAACTGATATAAAAATGAACTAAAACTAAACATAGTACGATAGGTATAGCCGCATCCCAAAATGTCGATCTACCAAAATATCAACGGTTATTCCTGGCATTGAACCCCATAACAGAAAATAGTGTCCAAATATCTGCAATGCCATTTTTTTGCCATTTTGAAACATATAGAACGTTTTATAAAGCTTTAGTAAATGGGAGCAACAGCTCATTCCTCCAAAAATAATGCCTCACACAACTCCATACACAGAAGTATGAAAAAGTTTCATAAGATGGCAAAAGGAACACAGATTTTTTAAATGTATTAAAAAATATATATATAGTAATTAAAAAAACTAATATAAATTTGGAATCACTGTGATTGTACCAACCCAAAGAATAAAGGAAGTGTCATTTGGGGTGCACAGAGAAACCTGTAAAAACCAAGCGCACAGCAAAATGGCACCATTTCCTTGCATGTACATGGAAAAATAAAAAAGTTATGGATTTTTGAAGGTGGGGTTAGAAAAATGAAATCACTAAACCAAAAAAGAGCCAAGTCGTTAAGGGGTTAATTGCGACAAATTGGGATTTCGGAAACAGTGGTTACTTATTTTTCTCCATAGAATAAGATGAAGATTTCTTACAAGTGTCTAACAAATCACAAAGAACCTCAAAAAGGTTTGGATTACAGTATATTTCTACAAAAGTGTGGCTGTAGCACTAATGGAAATAGGAATAAAATACAGAACAAAGTTGCTTCTAGAAAATCAATAAATCCAGTTAATGATTTGACAAGAACTGTCTTGCAATTGTAATCTTTGAAGGTTTATCAAGTGCAACTTTTTAAAAAGTCATAATTTTCACAAATATTTTGCTCACTCTTTCATTCACTGCAGACAGTGATTGGCTGAGGTGGCATCTCTTAGCAAATTCTCAGTTTTGGGAGATACCAGGAAGTTAAATCCAAAAATTAAAATGTACCTTTCAACAATCTCTGCAGCAATCGATAGTGTACATGAGGAATATCACTGTTTCTGGTCATTACCGTATATACTCGTGTATAAGCACAAAAAATGTGCTGGGGCTGGCTGACTGTGTACTACATGGGGCTGGCTGGCTGTATACTACATTGGGCTGCCTGTATACTACATGGGGGCTGGCTGGCTGTATACTACATGGGGGCTGTGGCTAGCTGATACGCATGGGGGGGGGCTGGCTGGCTGTATACTACATGGGGGCTGGCTGGCTGTATACTACATGGGGCTGGATGGCTGTATACTACTGGGGGCTGGCTGTATACTACATGGGGGCTGGATGTCTGTATACTACTGGGGGCTGGCTGACTGTATACTACATGGGGCTGGTTGGCTGTATACTACTGGGGACTTGCTGGCTATGTACTAGAGGGGGCTGGCTATATACTGCTGGGGGCTGGGTGGCTATACATTACTGGGGGCTGGCTGTATACTACTGGGGGCTGGCTGGAAATATACTACTGTGTGCTGACTGGCTATATACAACTGGGGGTTGGCTGAATTTATACTACTGGGGGCTGGCTGGCTATATGCTACTGGGGCCTGGCTATATACTACTGGGTCCTGGCTGGATATATACTACTGGGGCTGGCTACATACTGCAGGGGGCTGGTTGGCTATATACTAGGAGGCTGTGACCAATGCATTTCCCAGCCTCAGCTTATACTCGAGTCAATAGGTTTTCCCAGTTTTTGGTGGTAAAATTAGGGGTCTCGGCTTATACTCGGGTCGCCTTATACTCGAGTATATACAGAGAATACTTGAATACTTTTCTCTGCAGTCTCATTCTGTGAACTTGCAATGTTCTTTGTCGTTAGGTGGAGATCTTGTTGTTGTGACGCAATGCACCCCCTCCCGAAAGAACCTTTAACTAACCAGACAACCAGAGTGTTTTTCTGCCTGTCTTGTTAGCAAACCTTCCATTTGGAGGGGAAAGGAGGAAGGATGATGAAAGATACAGTAAGAGGAGAATAAGATATATTACAAAGCTTTTTGTATACGTTGTTAGGTTCCAATGCTCCTAACTTACAGCATGTGGTGAGTCCCATGGGAAGGGAGAGAAGGAGAGAGGGAGAGAGCTCTTACTATTTTTTGATGCAAAACTCTTTCATACTATAGTTCAAGTGCAGTCAAAAACTCCTAAATCCGTAATTCAGAGGAAGGTTCATGTCAGGGATCCGCGAGCATTCATTTCCTCCTAAAGTTAAAAAAAATGAGACGTAGCTTCTATTAGTTATTCCACCAGGTGCATTTCCTCTCCTAACGACACTTCTTAAATTGCGAGCTGGTAGAAAGGTAATTTGGTCTCACACCATTAAAAAGTAATAGAACCCTTGATGATAAGAAATGGCACAGCTAGCTTGTTGGAAAACGTTTAATTAATAAAGTCATAAAAATATTGTGAAGCCAGGCAGTTTGTGAGACATCATACACTAGATAAACAGATAAAACTTAACCCTTTACCTGCTAGTATAGCGTACCACCTAGCACCAATCCAAACACAGAT
This sequence comes from Engystomops pustulosus, assembly GCA_019512145.1. NCBI lineage: Eukaryota > Metazoa > Chordata > Amphibia > Anura > Leptodactylidae > Engystomops > Engystomops pustulosus. Next base: position 57,515,991 of record CM033648.1, on the reverse strand, counting down.
ACAGCGTCAGAAGAAGATACATTTGTTCCTTTTTCTTTTTTTTTTTTTTTTTTTTTTTTTTTTTTTTTTTTTCTTCGTGATTCTGAAAAAATTTTTTATTGACATATTGACATTGGCAATATTGTAGATGTAGTTATGGTATTTATTATTATTATTATTATTATTATTATTATTATTATTATTATTGTTATTATATTAAATTGGTAACTCTGAAAAGTTGTAATTAATAAATAATTCACTTTACAATATTGATATCATGTGTAGAGTGATTTTTGGTTAGATTAGAGAGTATATTTACTGAAGTGGCAGACCATGCAGCAGCTATGATACCCAGTAATAAAGAAAGCCTTATATATTTTATATAATAATATGTTATTGCTGATCTCTTTGTCTTATCTATACATTTGGACCAAGCTGATTCACCCTGATTTTCAGTCATTTGTTACACTTTCCATTTATAAACTGATCATTACTCTGGTTCTCGTTCTTCTGGACGCGTGATGAATGGGTGATCAAACGGTTGTGTGGCCTGTGCATCCTTCATGTTACCACATGGCACATTACCCTTCTAAAGACTTCTGTTGTGAGGAAAATATTTGAGGGGTTTGTTAGAGATGCTATCCTGGAGTATCTGATTGTACATAACCTGATAACCCTGCATCAGCATGGGTTTATGGGATCAGTCCTGTCAGACTAATCTGATTGGCTTCTATGAGGAGATAAATTCTGGGCTGGACCTGGAGGAGGCTGTGGATGTTGTGTATCTGGACTTTTCCAAGGCATTTGATACACTGCCACATTAAAGATGTGTACATAAAATGAGACTGCTTGGACTAGGGGAGAATCTGTGTATTTGGGTAAATAATTGGCTTAGTGACATAAAACAGAGGGTGGTCATTAAAGGATATAGGGTAATAGGGCAAAGTACGCCTGAATAGGAAGTGGTCACGCACATGGTGCGTACCACCGTGCCTGGAGCTGCTTTGTATATAAAGATTACTAAAGTGTTTAAACGCTTTACAATGGATTGTGTGGCGCAAGGGGACCTTGCGGCCAGCACCGCCTCATCTGCGCATGTCCATGCGCACAGTATGAGACATGCTGACCGTGGAGGCGCGAAAATGCTGAAAGGTGCTGAAAAAATAAAGGAGGGGGCGGGAGTATACTTTTGAAAATCCCAACGGTGGGGGGGAAACTACTCTTCTTCAGCTCCGCCCAGTGGGCGACTAGACTAGTTACACAGTACATGTAATTGAAAGGTAATATATAAGGTATATTTTGTTCTGTAATACCGATTTTTCATACAGTGTATGTGCAGTGCTCTATGAGGACAGGGGGTTGCAAAAAAGGGGTCATCTGGTGACAGGTTCCCTTTAAATCTCAATGATTACATACAGAACAAAAAAAAAATGAAACAACAAGTCTGTCCCTTAAACACAGTGAGGGAGCAGATAGGGTAGGGTCATATGAAATCACAAGTGGACATAAAGAGAATGTAGACAAATAACTAAGCATATCCAGCCGGTGCAGCAAACACCCACCGGTAACACCCACGGTTGGTGCTGGCACTCACTGCAGGTGTTAAACCTGTAAATGCCATCTTGGATATGATTTACGCCCCTCGATTACCTCAAAGGGGGCGGCTATCACGAAGGCCCAAGGCTGTTTGGTTTGAACATATTCAATACAATGTGCAATTTGCACATTGTAATGAATGATGAGAAATATCCCCCATATACTGCCATACAGTAGTATGGCAATATATAAATGGATCAATCAGAAAACCTAGGGTTAAAGTACCCTAGGGAGTCTTAGAAATAGTAAAAAAAATAAGTTTAAAAAAAAATTTATATTAAAAAAATAAACATTCAAATCACCCCTCTTTCCCTAAAACTTATATAAATCTAAATAAACAGTAAAAATCATAAACAAGTTAGGAATTACTTTGTCCAAAAATGTCCAATCTATCAAAATATTATAATAACGGTTATTTCCAGCATTTCACCCCCTAACGGAAAAAAGCACCCAAAGTCGAAACTAGCACTTTTATGCTGTTTTGAAAAATAGAAAAAATTCAATAAAAAGCAATCAAAAGGCTGTACAGTGCTAAAAATGGTAACATTTAAAAAATCAGCAAAGGTTGTAAAAAATTACACACACACACACCCCACACACAGCTTCGTATGAAAAAGTTATTAGCGCCAGAAAATGGCAAAATGAATTTTTTTTTGGTACAGGAGGTTTTCATTTTTGTAAATGTATGAAACATTATAAACCCTATACAAATTTGGTATCCCCAAGATCGCACTGACCCAAAGAATAAAGTAGACATGTCATTTGGTGTGCACAGTGAAAGCAGTAAAATCCAAGGCCACAAGAATACGGCACAAATGCATTTTTCACCATTTTCACTGTATTTGGAATTTTTTTCCCACTTCCCAGTACACGGCATAGAATACTAAATACCGTCACTATGAAGTGCAATTTGTTATGCAGAAAACAATCCCTCATATAGCTCTTTATATGGAAAAATAAAAATCTTATAGATTTTTGAAGATGAGGAGTAAAAAATGGAAAAGAAAAAGGGCGTTAGTGGGAAGGGGTTAAGGATTTAAATACATACACTTGTGTGTAGTGTACAGGCCATAAGCAACAGCTATGTGCTGCTGATGTTTGAGTTTTGTATGACCTCAGTAGGTTAACTCAGCTGATGTCAATAGAAAGACAGCACGGGCAGTAAAGACAGGCAGGAAATGGACCTGCTCTATCTTTTGTGGGCAGTCGGCGTGTTCATGGCATGGAAATACAAAGTGTACACATAAGGCATGAACATGAGCGCATAGAAAGTAATGGGGCTGAGAGATAAATAGAAAAATAGCAGCTGGCTCACATTATCATAACATGGTCGTGTGCATGAGGCCTTATACGTGTAAATAAATGTTGCCATATAAATGTACAGAAACATCGAACACTAAACCATCTATATACATAAACACACACATGCATACAATATACATGAACAGCATGGATATCTTCTCATAAACACTTACTAAAGGGGTTTTCCAGCCAAGGAAGTTAGGCCCTATCCACAGTATAGGGCCTAACTTGATGATTAGCGGGGGTCTCATCACGATGAGACCCCCACAGATCACAAGAACGATGGGTGCAAGATACCTCCGTCGGACCCCATCGTTGCTCCCCGAGAGTAATGGAGCAGACGGACGGACATGACCGTTCTGCTCCGTACATCTCTATAGAGCTGACGGAGATTGCCGAGCGCCGCAATGCCCCTCCATGTATTGTTGCATGAAGTATATCAAAAATGTTAGATGAAAAAATGTATTTAGATCCTGACAAGGGTGATTTCTTACCGGTTTTATAAAGCCCTATATCAAATCGCACATGCTGTCAAGAACTGCTATATCCAGTATATTGTGTGTGCTTGTGAATGCATCATACAATTACCTATAAATCATGGGTAATAAGAATCGGGAAATGATTCATTTTTATTTACTAAAACTACAATATCTATAGACAGTTGCGCTCCTTACCATCTGCTATGTTCATCTTTGGCTCTTTTGTTAGAGTTCCCAATGATGACAATCTGCATTAATCATTTCAGTTCTCTTGATAAACTCTACAAAGTTATTATCAACTGTTGATTAGCAGAAACACAAGAGCGTAAAAAAAAAAATCATGGATGATACTTTCACAAGTCGAATCGCCTAACCTACTATTTAATTACACACCGACATAAATGGGCCATTTTTCCATAACTAGTTATTACATTCCCTGTTACAGTTTCAGAATTTTCTCCATCTCTTCAGCTTCCTGCTATATAATTGTTTTGTTGCATTATTGTCTATATGTTTTTTTTTTCTTTCTGGTTTTTTAATGTGAGTGCAGCAGGGTAAATCTTGGTTTTCAGCCAGCCCCCTGTTCTTCATCTGCTTAAGCTTTTATAGATGAAGATTGCTGTAATTATCAGAATACCTGCTTATTTCTAAAGTATTATCATGGCACCCAGCTGGCATTTACAACCAATTAACAAGCTTTGCCATTAGTTGCATAAGGGATATCTCAGAGTATAGCCATTGTGTGCTAATTTTCTGTTTTAGATAATCAGCTTGGCCCTCCGAAATGCGAGAGGGTAGTAGCCGTAAAGGTTGACACCCTGTGGTAGGCCATAAGAAATTGCTATGTTCTTCCTATAGACAAAGACATCCAGCTATTTTGTGATTGCATTTGCTCTTACAACTTCTCTTCTAAAGTATTCCTTTTGCATGTTTAAGGAGGGAGGCAGTAGAAAGAAGAAGAGAAAGGTGTTGAAGATGAGTTGGGAGTAGAAATGTACCAGAGCCATGTTTAAAAAAAAACATTTTATTTCATTTGTGAGAAATCTCAGTTTGACCGCAGGCCGACCATAATTTTACCAATTTCAGCTAATGCATGAGCGCTTTTAAAGGGGGACGGGCTGTGCCTTTGAAAATGGCACCTTGATAATTAATGCGGTCCATAGGCGTCCAAGGAGAGAGTACACAGGAAATTGCGCCCCCTGATGTGTTTTGTTAAAGCGGAGTCTACAATAACCAGCTTGGGATATTAATATCATGGATAGGAGCAGCAAAGCTTTACATGGAAGGACAGAACTGAAAATGGGATTATGCATCTTTACAGTAATTAATAGAAGGATTAGACTTCATTAAATCTAATTTCCTTCAATGTTCTCCTTTCCATCTGACTGCCCGACCAATTAGCTTAATAATACACTGAGAAATATTAACTGCAAAAATCCTCAGTTATTTACTAAGCAAAACATAGCTAAGTAATATATAAGCTAAGTGAAATATATCAACTGAATATCATCGCTTGTATGACTGATATGACAAAACTTAAATTCACACTAACAAGTGTTGAAGTCCCCTTGGCATTGATTACAGACTCCAGTCTTCTTGGGTATGATGCAAAATGGCTTACATACCTAGACATAGGACTCTCCTTTTCATTTGTCGCTGCAGATCCTATTTAGTCGTTATAGGTTTTAGGAGGAGAGTCAATGGAAATCCATTTTCATGTCTCTTCAGTTCTATTCTATTTAAGTCAGGACTGTGCTTGGGCCTCTCTAGGGCATTAACAGAGTTGTTCACAAGACACACAAATGTTGACTTGACTGTGTGCTTATGATCATTGTCTTGTTGTAAAGCTATCCAATGGCACTGTCTGGAGCCGAGAGTACTCTAGATTGGGTCTTCATTGAAGATTAGTCTATACCTGCACATAACCCTGACCAGTCACCCTGTACCAGCCACCTGAAAAACACCCTTACAACTTGATTCTGCCTCCACCGTGCTTCATTGTAGAATTAATATACACATCCGATGAGACATGTCTACTTCAGAATTAAGGACAAAAGGTTCAATCTTGGTATGAGAGTACATTAGGTACTTTTTTTACAAATTCCAGATTACCGGTATATGCGTCTTCTTTTTGGCCACTCTGCCCTTAAGCTCAGATGGGTGGAGAGCTGCACTGATGTAGAATGGAAAACCCACTATTCACAGAAATTTTTATAGTTCTGCTTTCATGAGTCAAGAAAAGCAAATTGATGGGGGGATTACACTTTAATGCAAGACCTGAAAACCTTCCCCAATCCAATGTAAGGGCATGGGTCCCCACATGGTACAGCTGTTTTTGTAAAGAGTGACTAAGAATGAGCAACCTCCACTCAGGACTACGCATTTGTTTAAGGGGTATTCCCATTTCAGCAAATTAATGTTATTGTTTGTATGAAGAAAAATTTCACAGTTTTCTTATATACTTAATATACTTTCTGCATCAATTCCTCATGCTTTTCTATATCAATACTATCTGTCATTCTATAGAAAGCTTCATTGTTTATTTCAGTGGACAGAAATCTGACCATGGTCACACTGGTGCACCACTCGTTATAACATAGAGAGTCATCAGAGCTGTGTGATATAAGGAGCCTTGCACCTGTGTGACAATGGTCAGATTTCTATAGAATGACAGCAAGCAGAGATCTAGAAAATAGTGATGAATTGATACAGAAATTATATTGTAAACAATAACATTCAAACAATAACATGTATTTGCTAGATTGGGAATGCCCCTCTAGCCTGCAAAAGGCTAAAGGTTTTCATGCTATAGAGTCCATGTACACTACATTGTGATGTAAACACAGGCTAAAGCTACCAATATACTCAAAGGTTTGGATTTGGAGCAAATGTATGGCACCTTTACATTACACTACTCAGGGGTAATGATTACTGATGGCAGATATTTTGGATTATTCAGCCATTGTTTGAAGATGCAGTTAAAAATGTTTGTGCAGAACAACAGAGGACAATCTTCATACACCATGTGATTTAGTAAGATACTAAAGTACTAGTAAGTAAGAGTTTCCAATTATTCACTATTTTCTTGGTATTCAACACGGTATGTTCTACTTATAGTGATACATTGATATTGAGACAAGGAATAGATTGGCTAAATAATTGTCAGCAAATCCCAATAATTTTGCTGGGATCGGCCATCTATGAAATGTGTGTGGGGGCCTCCAAAATTTTCTTTGACGGTAGGTGCAAGGGAGAATCAGATTATTGGATCTAAAGACATGTTCAGCAGCCATTTCCTCCCCTTTCACTTAGTATCCTGTACTGTGTTACCACGTATGGTGAGCATATGTGGGAAAATGTGTACCATATATTCCGGCGTATAAGACGACCTGGTGTATAAGACGACCCCCCTACTTTCCTGTTTAAAATATAGAGTTTAAGATATATTCGCCGTATAAGACTACCCCTTTTCCAACGCATACAAAACACCGGTAAAAATTTAAAAAAAAACAGATTTGAATTTAACATGGTCCAGATTTTTCTGTCTTCAAAAGTCGTCTTATAAGCCGGAATATACGGTAACCTTTTGCACACCTTTATCATTTTTTTATATCTTAGAAATAATATTTAGCTTATTTATGAATGGTATTATCTCTCAATGCCATTGTCTCCAAATTTACAGAAATATACATTGTATTGTGTTCAATTTATTTGTGGACCAATCAAACTGAAAGTGAACCTGCCACCAGGAATGTCATTTTTAGTTGGTGACGTGTTCTTATAGCTTATGCTATGCTGATTTTGAAAATGCCTTTGTCAGAATTCTGATCCATTTCAGTAGTTTATATAAGTTTAATTCTCATGACCTGGTTTTCTGCCGGCAGTGTGTGTGAGTCCCAGGGGGGATGACAGCTGCAGTCTGTGTCAGTCTTTTCCCCTCAGCACTCATCCGCTCCCCACTTCCTGTCATGTGCATGGGAAGGGGGTAAATATGACATTCCTGGTGACAAGGGGATATTCTACTAATCATCACCTAAAGACCCCTGAAGAATGAATGAGTTACAACGTGTATGCTTAGCCTTTGCTACAGTGCAGCCTCCATTCTCATGATCAGTGGTGATCCCAATCATCAGACCCTTTCTAAAATACCACTTTAAATTTTCTACATTTGTTTTCAAGAACAAAAGACAGAAGAGCGCAGTGTTAAAGTTACATAATAAACAATGAAAAATACTGCTTAATTCTAACAAAGTATATAGGTGTAATCAATTTTTATTTTCGAGGCCTACACATTGTTATTACCTTATAGAGCACAAAAAATAAAGAAAGTATATTTTATGGAACATTCAATTATTACAATGAGATACATTGCATTATATAATCACATTAATAACATAATTAAAATTAATAACAAATACAACATTTCTGGCCCAAGATCCACTTGGACCCACCTATTTGAGAGGAAACTACCTATTGTTTATGGATTCTGAGATACATTAAAGAAAAAACTCACGTTATTAATAGACAAGACTTCATGTTGTCACATCTATATCATTATGAAAGATGTATTGTATCTTACAGGAAGCATCTCAAACTGTATTCCTTTGTCCAGGAGAACACATAAAAACTACTCTTAAAAAAATCTATTTCTTAAAAACCAGTAAAGTTTTTAAAAAAGACACACACATAGAAAGGATCCTTTCTAACATCCAGGATAATCTGAATTTGAACTACCAGTTTAATCCATTATCTAATGAAGGGTATGCCTTTAGTGAATTGGGCATATTTTGGTGTCGGTAGATTTTTATGTTATCATTGGTGAGAAAAGTGTTTATGGATTGTGAAATCCTTAGTAGAAAACAATGGAATGAGCTGTCATCATAGTATGAATAATGGCTGAGATGTATCATTCATTGGCGCATGCTACACCAGCGTATGCTGTTCCTCCTGCTGCCTAATATCCTATGGGAGGCCCCGGTTTCCTGATAATCCGAGGGGCCAAAATGCAGTGGGACAGCTCCCTGCAGACAATAGGCAGATATGTGGCAGGAACGTCTCGCACTGACAAGGAAAAACATTGATAAAATGCCATGAAAAAAAGCATTTATCTGAAAAACACTTTTGAAACCCTCCTTATAGATTTCCAAATTTGAGACTACAGAGCCCTACAGTTACTTTCCATTTAAGATTCTTCAGTATAGGCTTTAATGTCATTTATCACTGATACTCGTTCTCAGGGAACTGTTGGTCATTATCTTGAAAACTTTGCAAGTCTCACAAACGTTAATTTCTGCAACCCATAGATCTCCTTTCCAAAGGAAATTACACAAATTGTTATGAAAGTTAAGAAAAAATAGCATCTTGAAACTTTGCAATTTGGACTTCTTCCTGGCCATTTAAATATATTTAAAGCAATGATTTTGTATAATTTGTCTTTCTCTTGTGGAAACATACCGTGCTATTGTCAGTTTTAAAAAGGAGCAATTTTCTGACTTCAGAGATAAGCGTATTAAGGTGGAATTGCGCCTGTCGGATACCTATAATTAAATAGAAAAGCAGCTGCACTTATGAATAATAAAAAAAAAGATAATTTCTGCCATTTTTTAATACCAAGTTGTAAAACAAAATAAAACATTTATCATGGAATCTTCCCTGTATCCGTCCTTTGCTATCACAATAAATAACATGCTAAATCAAACATAATTGTGTTAATTTTTTACAGTTATTGAAAAAAAATGATTATTATTGTAATGTAATTTACAAATGAATTGTTTAATCTGTTATATAAAATGATGCTTAATTATTAAGTAACGTTTATTATCTTTATACTTACAGTATTACATCACAGTTAACTGCTTTTATTAAAGAAGATTAAACAATACAAGAGATAAGGGTATATTCACACATATGGGATATGCTAAGGACTGTGCAGAAAAAAACTTATAGTACCAGCAAAGTGAATGATTCATTTGTGGTGTAGATATTTAATTGCAGAATATTGTTTTTGTATTGGATGCATCATCACACGTCTCCTGCACCACAGCTTCTGCTACTGAGTCGGCAAGATGGCACAAAGGTGAGAGAGAAGGTAAGTTTTTTTTCAAACCTATGTGGGCAACATTACTAATGGGAGAGAAGGGGGTCACTACGGTTTAGAGCAACTGTGTGGGATGCACTGTGACTTGGGCTACTGTGTGGGGGACACTGATTCGGGTGCTGTGGGCAGGGTGCTGTTTGGCTACTGTGAGGGACACTGACTTGGGACTACTATGGGAACACTATGTCTTGGGGCTACTATGCAGGTGACACTGAGATTGGGCTACTGCGGGAGGGAAACTATGAGTTGGGGCTACTGTAGAGTACACTGACTTGGTTACTGTGTTGGGGCACTTTGAATTCAGGCTATGGTGAGGAACACTGTGACTTGGCTACTGTGTGGAGAACACCGTGACTTGCCTGCTATACAGGGGAATCTGTGATTTGGCTACTTTGTGGCAATGTGACTACTGGCTACAGTGGTGACATATATGTTACTATATTGGGTACAGTAGGTGGACACTATGACTATATTGGCTACTGTGGGGGACTAATAGTGATACAGGAGCAGCGTGAATGAATGATCAGTTTGTATAGAGAAGTTTCTAAATATTTTTGTTGTTAAATCCAGAGATGAATCGTAACAGGAAGAAGCTAACATGGCGGCCAGGTAGAAGAATAAAATAACTCCTTATCAAAGAGGTTGTGTGTGTGTCACCAGATTTATAGTGCTGGTATTACCAACAACCCCACTATTCTGCAGCATATCCTCTATGATGTGACTCTTTGTTATCTTCTCCTATGAGGGGAAGTTACATTCAGACAGTCATTCAGCATCAGACACTGTGATAAATCTGGCTGTCTATCTTACTGTGCTTGGTTCTGGTGCTATATCTATGAAGTTTTGTAGGTTTGGTTCTTTTCCTGTAGTTATGGACCTGGCAATGTATCTATTGAGTAACAATGGCTCTGGTAACATATCTATGTAACAATCTTGGTTCTGCTTCTCTTTCTATCTAGTTAACATAATTCTGATGTGGTATCTATGAAGTAATGTTGATTCTGCTGTTCTATCTGTATAGTAAAATTGGTTTCGGTCCTTTTCCCATTTAATAAAAATTAAAAGTTTTAATAAAATTTAAAAGTGTTAAAGTTTTGTTCAACAAATTTTGTGATATGTCTGTTTTTATGCAATAAGCTTAACCCCTTAATGCAAAAAGACGTTCCTGAAGTCCTGTAGCGGAGGGGGGAGTATGAAGCGGGCTCACAGGCTGAGCCCTCTTCATACTCACTGGGTGTTTGCTGCACAATGGAGGAAACACCCGTCACTAACACCTGCGATCGGTGCTAGCACCAATGGTGGGTGTTAAGCTGCCGGCAGCGCATGGGAGGCGCAGTCCTGGCTCAGATTATCACACAAAGATGTGACAATCATGTTTTAGGCTATTACACCTTGTAAGAGATGATATGCAAAATCTCCATTTACTGCCATACTGTAGTGTGGCAGTACATGGTGAGATCAACTGAACAACCTAGGGTTAAAGTAACCTAACGGGTCTAAAAAATAGTAAAAAAAATATTAACAAGTTTAATTAAATTAAAAAACCTAAAAATTCAAAACCCCCTGTTCCCTAGAACTGATGTAAATAAAAAGAGAAAACCATAAACATGTTATATATTGCCGAATCCCAAAATGTCCAATCTATCAAAATATAATAATGATTTTTCCCCGCGTTAAACCATGTAACGGAAAATAGCACCCAAAGTTGAAAATGTCACTTTTTTGCCATTTTGCTAAATATAAGAAATTCAATAAAAAGTGATCAAAAGATCATACAGTACTCTAAATGATAGCATTGAAAACGTCATCAAAAGTTGCAAAAAATGACACCACAAACAGCTCTGAAAAAGTTATTAGGGACAGAATATGGCAAAATGAAGAAATTTTTTTGGGAAATGTATGAAAACATTACAAAACCTATACAAATATGGTATTTCCGTGATCATACTGATCCAAAGAATGAAGTAGATATGTCATTTATGTGCTCAGTGAAATCTGTAAAATCCAAGCGCACAAGATAATGGCATGAATGCGGGTTTTTTTTTCATTTTCACTGCATTCAGATTTTTTTCCCACTTTCCAGTACACGGCATGGAATATTAAATACCGAGTTGCAATTTTTTACACAGTAAAACAAGCCCATACACAGCTCTTTACATGGAAAAATTAAAAAAAACTTGAAAAATGGAAAAAGGGACTGATCCTTATGGGGTTAAAAAAGCATTGCAGGCCCATGTTAGTCTTTAGCTTATACTTCTAATTCTATACCACTTCCCAGCATAACATAGAAAACTAATAGGCGTGGGGATACTAAATTTGCCCCCAAATACCTAGTGGTGGTCCTGAGTGGAGACACTGTAAGCATGATTGCAGTATTGGTGCTGCTGTTTAGTGAAGAAGCAGGAACTCATTATACCATATATTACTATGAAGTAAGGATTCCCATCCCCAGTAGTTTTGTGTGTCCTAGACCCAGGACTCTGAATCAATCTGTGATTAACAGATCGACAACAGTATTATGAAACTGCCCTAAGTGACCATGCTGTGTCGACTTTTTATGAGGCATGTGGATAGTATTGCTTAAACTGCATCTACTTACAGCTGTAAATCATCACAGGTTAGTGTCAGCAGGATTCCCCTTTAAGGGCGCTTTCACCTTAGCGTTGGTTCAGTGATTTCCACAGATGCCTCAAAAAGCTATTGATTTCTATGAGTGTTTCCAAATTGGCTTTCTATTTAACTGATCCGTTGTTCGTGGAAAAAATTATGAAATTATGTTCTAATTATATCACGTATGCAGATACAACGCACAATTTTAAAATCTTTTTTGAGTAAGGATGGATAAATAGATATTTTGTTCTAAATAGGATGGTCTATACTATGGGGCACATTTACTAAGGGTCGTGCATGCACTTATGTCAGACTGTGCCCCTTTTTTGGGCGCAGTTGCGCTGGCTTCCATGCGACGCAAGTTATAGGAGGCGTGCCGTAGGCTGGTCCGACTGATTCGGACTAAGCGCGGTATATAAGTTTTAAATTGTGTTGCAAGCCCTATGCTTAAAATGCCCCACAAAAAACTTTGACCTGAGCAGGGAAGCAACATATTCATGATTTCTGGTGCACTTGTGAGTAAATGTGCCCCTATATGTCCACATCTATTCACATAGGATATGACAAAAGGAGAATAGGGATTAGAGAAGGAAAAAGAAATGAGTGTATGTAGAAGTAAAATATAACCTTTATTAGATACAATTAAAAGTATTGTGTAGTACTTAGGATAAAATTGAACATATTTTATGTTGCACACATGAGCCACACTGTCATACTATGGGCTTCTAGAAGAAGCCGAGGAGACCCGGTGAAACACGTGTCGGGACATTTCTGTCCACCTATAAAGTATCAAGGTTACCTGAGGGAGAGTTTAGGCAGTGTGGGTGACCGTATGGTGTGTGACACCTCCACATCACAGCACAGCACGATAACTGCCCAACAAGTGATGCCAACACACCACTTCACATGTTAAAGACCTCGGTCTCACCTACAGTGGCGGTTTGGTTGTTGCCTCCGATTTACTGGGACCCGTGAGCTGAATCTGCTCGCACACACTGGCATTGCAACATTTATTAAACAACCCAGGCTGCTACAGTCAGCCTCTGTTCTGGTGGACTTCATGTCTGGTACATAATATAAGAATTTTATTATAAGCTGAGCTCTGATCGATTGACATGGGCAACTAGAACAGTTCTGTTCTAAGAGACTTATGATAAATCTCCCCCAGGAGTGTATGTCACAAAATTACACTACAGACATCTGTCACCTTGCTTCTCCACAGCACACTTGGAATTGTTCGCCTTCACATAAAATTGCAGGAGGTGTCTGGTGTGAACAGTGCTTGAGAATCTTTGAAGCAGTATATATGTTGTATGTGTGTACATGTATGTTTAATGTATATATGATGTGTGCGTATGTAGAGAATATATAATAGAGTTTATATGATGTGTATATAGGTGTGTGTAATGCATATACAGTATAATATATATGTGTGCATTGTTCTTATTATTTTTTAATCAGCTATAATGATTATCATTGATTAAAAATGTATATCACAGCCTCTTTTACTAAGAACCCAAATGTATTAGAAATGCTCTGTAAACAAGTGACAGAACTATAGCTGAGAGAACCACCAAGTATAACATCTACATTTTCCTATGTCAATTTTGTGCCTAAATCAAATCAAATCAAAGTAAATCAAAGCAGATCGGTCACTACTCCTGTCCCTGTACAATCTCACATTATCCAATAAGAATTTATAGCATCAATTGTTCATTCAATAGCAACAGCAGAGGTTACAGGTCCTTACATAGTGTGTAGTTATTAGAATATTGCTTACTTATACTTGTACTTTGGAATGATTTAACATCTCCCTCTCCCTCACCTAAGAGTGCCTGAAAATTAAGACTTTTTCTATAATATTCTGTATTTCAGTTATATCTTATTCAGTGCCTGGTGGAACTTCACTTCTTGCATATTTATAAACATAAAGAAAAGTATCAGCTATAATCCACAATATTATATTATTATTATTATTATTATTATTAGCACAGTTATTACTCAATCATTTTAGATATTACTATCATTCACAGCACAATATCAGCTTTAAAATGTCAGCTTTAATTATGTTAATGTGTTGTAAAGTAGATGTATGTGGCATACTACAATATTGTATCAGATACAATCCATGACCTACCTATTCACTTACCATTTTTAATTCTGGTCAACCAATTGTACATTTGTACATTTCCAGTTTTGTGACCTGATCATCTGGGCTAATACCTTAAATATGTTGAAATGATACATAGAGAATACTGAAAATAAAATTGAGGGTGTTCTTACTTTTGGTGATACAGGTGTAAGTGGCTAAAACCTTAACATTTTAATTGTACCAGAATTTAGTGCTTTAGAATAAAATGACATCTTCTAGCCTTTCTTCTTGGAACCATACTGGTTCTGTATATGTTTTCTTGACAGACACTTTTCTCACTTAGTCAGAAATATGGTTGATTTTGGGCTCAGTAGAATAATTTATAATTTATAAAATGATTTAAAAAATATATTAAAACCTCATTAGAACAGAGGTAGATATAGTTCATTGATGTATTGCTTTCCTTGGGTTCTGGAAAGCGTATATAGGTGTATAAGTGCATATATCAGTCTCCTTATGTTTACATAATACATGTATTTGTGTTTTTCCATTATAAATTATTAAGCTGTGGAGACACAGCGTTGTCTCCATACATATCACACAAGTAATAATTAGCTATGATTTCGCAGCTTTGTTGCAGGAATGTTGTGGGTCGGAGCAGCACACGTTCCTGGGAATTCCTAGACTGAAGTTATAATGATGATTACCAATGTTTATTAAGATCACAGAAGGTTTTAGGAGGAGGCTTTTTTCTACTATTTTTTAATTACCATTACCAACAGCATGGCGGCAGAGGGTCTGACTGCTTTATCCGGACCTCTCTGTTTCAGGGAATTAAAGTATGTAATGAATTTATCATTTCTGTTCTGAAATTTTACTGAAACGTTTTAAGTTTGGTTAAAAGTAAAATATTTATCAGACAATGTAAAATGTATCGTATGATAGTATAGTACTTGTACTATAATAGTATTTTGAAATTCAGGAGTATAAACATTTTTATTCCTCCAGCAAATGAAACATGGCAGAAAAAATCTGGAGAATGGAGTAACCTGCACCATAATTATGAAAAGTGAGCACCATTTCAAATACATAAAACCAGTGGGAACAGAAGTTTAACATCAAAGGGAAGAAAACCTAAACTTAAAGTGTAATTAAACATACATTTGTAATGCCAATGGAAATAGAAAACTTTTTAATATACTCTAAGAAATATGTTTCTGTGACCCTTTTTTTCCTCTGCCTTTCTTCCTTATTTAAGCTTTTTGTGTAAATCAGTTTTCTGTCCTGTTCCCCACTGACAGCTGAGAGATAAAGGAATCTGATAAAGTGTCTAATGACTGAAAGTGGCAGACATGCCGCTTTCCCTTAGGGCAGCAACCGAAAATTACAGTTTAATGTCAGAAGTAGCAGTAGGTGATTATATAGTAACTGAGGTTACAGAAAAATATGCAGCTAAATTGTAGGTAATTTGCAGATTTGACTCCACTACAAGAGAATATGACTGGGGAGTAATCACTTCTTGGGCTAGGTTCATGTCCCGTTTATATAAAGCTCCCTGTCTATATACACTGAGCATATCTATTCACATATATTGGCAGATCCATCTGCACAGAGTACGTCATAAGCTGTGTCTTTATATTCTGCTCCTCCTGCTGAGTGACAGCATTGTGGGACAAAGGCAACATATTGGTCCCGTCTCCTGTCCTCGGCTGAGCATATACTTGGCTCAACAGGCCACAAGTCCCTAGTGATGTCACTGTACAAATAAGAACAGGGTAATAACTTAAACATCAGGAACAGCTAGTCACTGGCTGTTGCTGATCTTCACTCATCCTCCTGCTTTCAGGGGCGACGGATGGAGAAGGACGATGTTCCCAACTATATATGCATACAGTGGGATATATCGTAGACCTCTATCGGGAATACACCCAAAGTATTCTTCCAATGGAGAGCAAAACCATGAAGTGAATGAATCCTTATGGTATTCTGCTCATATCTACACCATCATATAGAGATGTCTGCCAAACATAGAGCTTAGCCACTGTACCTAACCCTACATTATATAGACATGCACCTCAAATAGAGCCTAGCGCTGTATCCGAGCCGCCATAATTTAATCATTTGCCTTACGTGGAGCTTAGGCTGTGCTATTTCTATAGAATAGATGCATCATTGATATGTTGGTTACAAAGTACTTGTAGCACCAATCACAGCAGTTGACGGCAGTCTGTGAACCCCTCTCCATACACCCTGGGATGGTCTTGAACTTAGATTTTAATAAAACAGACAATTTATAAAAATAGTGACCCGTGTGTAATACACACCAATCTATGAAATGTCACCATATTGTATTTTTGTTTAATAAACTATACTATAGTTTGAACACTAAGGCATTATGTTCTTTTGGTGCTATACTATATACTGAGCCAGACTTATTCATGCTGTTGTCCAGAGCACATGTTATACTGTGCATTTATACAATACAATTTAATATGATCCTATTTTGACTATGGAATATTTTGGTGCTCTATACAGGTGGAATGAACAGTTTAGAAAATAGATGTCCGGTATATAGAAGGACTAGAGCGACATCTTGTGGAAACCATAGAGTATGACACAAGGCCTCTATCTATTGGACATTTTTCGTCCAAAAGGTTTTCATTTTTTAAAACTAATTAAAACCAAATAACACCTATAGAAATTTGATATGCCCATAATCTCACCGACCTAAAGAATAAAAGGGAGGTGTCATTTGGAGTGCAAAATGAAACCCATAAAAACACAAGAAAATTTTAAATAAGCATTTTCCGTCAAGTTCACTGCATTTGGAATTTTTCCCCCCTCTTCCCAGTACACAGCATGGACAAGTATGTACTGCCACAGGGAAATACAATTGGTTATGCAAGGAAACAAGCCCATATAAAGCTCCATACATAGACCAAATAAAAAAGTTAGGGATTTTTAAAGAAGGGGAGCAAAAAATGGAAAGCAAAATAGAAAAAGGACATCAGCGGAAAGAGGTTAAGCAACTTTGATCTATCACCCTTGCTCTGAGATTACACTGAGATTTACACCCCTTTTAACACCAGTCTTGGAAGCCTCATGTAGTTGGTCTACAATTGTCATCACCGACTAGTTCTATGATCACAAAATGCCCACTAAATGTACTAAATGCCCACTGTCACGATTCTGCAATGATTCCTCCACCATTCTTACTCCCTCTGGTGGCAAGAATGCAGATGTTAACTAAGGTAACTTTCTCCAAATCCCTCCCTAGGGAGTGGGAATGCGCGCACTGAGCAGCCGAGATGGGAGCAGGAACAGGGAGAGGTAAGTGAGCCCGGACCTGGGTGCCGCCACGGAAAGGGGCACGGGTGTGCCTGTGATCGGAGATGTGGATGTGGATCGCATGCGGACCCTGACAGCCAACCTCCCTAAGGACCCATGTAATATCGCCTAATGCAACTCAACAACATATAATGCCCTCTCTTCAATGTTATCCTCCCTTACTATTGTTCCCCCACTTTTATTTATGTCCACATACTTATAATGCCCTTCCTTTCTTTACTCCTGCTCTCTTCCCTCTCCACCTCATGATGTGGCCCTTGTATTTCTCCCCTTCTAATTGTGGCATCTTACCCTTTATTCCCTTTATATTGTGGCCCCTCTCCTCCACCCCCCTCATATTGTTGCCTCCTGTCCTCCATTCTACATCTCATTGTGGGCCCCTGTCCTCCATCCTGCCTCATCGTGTACCCTCCTGTCTCCATCTTTCCTCGTATTGTGGCCTCCTGTCCTCCATCCTCCTCATATGCAGCCCCTACCCTCCTCCATTCCTTTCATATTGTGGCCCCTTATCTCCCGTTGCTGGTATTAAACAAAAAAAAACTTTGTTACTTACCTTTCTGACATTCTCCCAAAGCCGTCCTGGCTCTATTTTTATGCAGAGGCTCTGAGATGTATCTTAGGATGAGTTACCTTCACACATGTGGAGCAGAATCAGACATGTGGAAGCAGCAGGAGCTGAATGTGCTTCCTCCTCCTGATACCTTAGCTATTCTGCAGATTTAGCATGTCAGGACTGGGACCAGGAAGCGGGACAAACCAGGACATTCTCCCAACTGCATGGAATTATGGAACAGCACCAATAACAAGACTATCACACCTAATCTGGGATGGTTGGGAGCTATTCATCAGACCAGCAAGGCTAGTGACTGGTAATGTTTTCCACCACTTCAGCATCAGGTGCATCTCAAGCACAGAGTCTAGTTCTAGTTCCTCTTAACTAATTAATCAAGACACATGGGGTAGATTTATTAATGTGTTGGTTTTTAGTTCAGTGCAGAGTAGAATTAGACCGTTCTCTGCTGCGCCAGATTAATAATTGTGTTTGATGCTGGATGACTAGTCTGGGGTAGTATAAATCATACTTTACACCTCTTATTACTTGGTCTATTTTGCTGCCCCACAATATTGAATACTCTGATGCACAGGCTGTTCTCTTCCCTGTTATACCCCCTAGTTATTGAGGACATGCCCATTTTTTAAATGAGTTGGAAAACTGCCTAGACATGGTCTAAAACCTTCAATAAATGTGTTGTAAAATGCATCCAAACCAAAGCCGAACCCCTACACAGAGGATTCTGTCAGGGTACAAGGTAAGTTATAACACACAATTATACAGTAATGTCATGTAATGTAATGTAATGCAAATGCTTAGAGAAAGCTGAAATATTTGCACTGCAGGTATAATGGGCTTCTGTAACCTGTATTTAGTGAAAATGATTCCCAGGTAAGTGGAACTATGTAACAAAATAATCTATTGCACTTCTCTCCAGACCATGTGCTGTATACTTTGCTTATTTATAGACCCCTGATTCCCATATTGGCAAAAGCCTTGCTAGAGAAAAATAGGAACATCACACAAAGAGAGAATAAAATAGAGGTTTTTTTTATATATATTAAAGTTTTTTTTTAGAGAATTGAATGGCTAAACATAAATGGTAGCTATGGAAACACACATGTTTTCAAAAGGTAGATTGGGGTGGATTAACCAATGTTGTCAGACATCCCTATAAATTGCTCCAGATTTATCATTGTCTGATGGCAAATGATAAAACTGTCCACTTTGAAACCTAGCCCCACTTTGCCGTGAAGCCCCCTCCCTTCACCATTATGTCCCATGAATTTTTTTTACAAACTGTAAAATTTTATCTGGTATAGATAAGGGAGGTCACATCTAAATGTTTATCTAAATATATTAAAATCAATGTGATGAGTCAGCATCATGTATCCTAAAACCAGGGTTCATTTTAGAAATAACAATGGGTCTGTCAAGGGTGCTCTATGACCCATACCTTGGGTCGAGGGTTCACCCGTTCCACTCAGTGTTACCTGTCCCCGTTCCTGTTCCTCCAGCTGTGCGCATGCGTCTCCTAGGGCGTGAGCACTGGTTTCCAAAAATTTAAAGGGCCAGCGCATCGTTAATTGGTGCTGGCCATTTCCCAGAATTCTAAATAAACCTGCCTCTCCCTGCACACGCTGCCTGATCATAGTGCTTTGTGCCTTAGAGAAAGCTTTGTCTCATGCCCTGCGCTGTTATTATGATTTCCCGTTGTGACCTCGGTTCTGTTCCTGACTACTCTCCTCTGTCGCTTGCCCTGACCTATTGCTAGGTCCCCGACTCTTATCCCGTGCTGTCCCTCCTGACCTCCTGCCTGTCCCCAACTAAGATTCTGCTCAATGTGGAACGACCTGGTGGTACCACGCCGCAGCACGTCCAACTCGCTTTGTCGCGGGCTCTGGTGAAAACCGGGTGCCACTAAGATTCCGGTCCCAGGTGTCGGCTTACGTCATCGTCCATGGTGGTCCAATGGGTCCACTACCCCTGGAGCCTGACTGGGTCCCAGAAAGGTTTATTTATTTATCAGACAGGTTTATTTTGTGAACATTCCATAACTATCTTTTCTGTTAAAAAAGAATGAGCCTTTTTCTCAGATAAGACACACTCAGCAATTTTCTTCAACCTCTTATTAGCAAAACGGATAATAACGGATAGGTGCCTCTGTCCAAAATACTCTTAGATTAAAAGGCCTTTGGTGTTCCGTGTAAGATATTGTTGTTGTATTCATGGGCAATACCTCTTCCCCGTACACTCTACAATTCCACATGTTGAGATGTGAGAATAATAATAATAAATCTTCTGTAGCACCATCATATTCTGTAGCCAATTACAGATCATGGGGAACATATACAAAAAAATTAAGACATATGAAGTAAAAACATATGAAACAATAATAGTGAAGGCAATTAGGTGATGACATTACATAACATTAGGTAATTCATTGGCCCCTGGCATTACAGTGAAGACAGTTTCCTCTAGTGTTATGTGGTCACTTTTTCTGGAAGTTTCTTTCAATTCCACAAGAGGGCGCTCTCTGTACAATTATTACATCTGAATGAAGGATAATGAAATGCACAGAAAATGAATAGGGAAGATCACTAAAATATTTCTCGTGTTAATAATCCAGTCATTTTATGTTCATTTACATTTGTAGGTAGAGAAATGGGCATTTTACATCTACCGCTACATGTAATCACTAGCTTGATAATGGCAACATATGGGGGCTGCTATTTATATGTCTGTCTGGTAATTTTCCGGTCAATAAACAGTTAATATTTCAGAAAAAAACCTTGAGAGTATATTCTATTAGTGCCACACTTAGTGCCATATGTGTCTGCCCTGATGAATGTAAGATTCAAGTAAAAAGCTCCAAGGAGGTCACACGTGCACTTACGTGTTCACAAATCTGTAAATGGGATTTGTTTTTGGCCTGTATGAGTATCCCAAACACTATTACATTTATAATATATTTTATACTGTCATTTATTATAAATATGGTAAAATATATTACAAATAAATGGCCAGTGATTCAGTGATGGTTCTCCACTGCACCACCTGTGGAGGGGCGCCAGATTCTGGATTTGTAATGCACGTTCTTCATTAATCTGGAGCCCCCAGTGCACTTTTTTGGTACATCTTTAACATGTGGCGTGCAACACAATTAGGTCGGACATTTCATGTTAAATGTGGCGCACGGTCCAACAGAGCACCGGAACGCCCCTTTCAATGCAGAATTTTGTATCACATCGGGTACAGTACCATGTGCACCAGAATTGTGTCTCGGACACTTCTTAAAAACATGTGCAAGTAGATTGCACATTAAAGAACATGCAAAGTCCAGCAGAAAACTGGCGCAAGTACCTTAGTAAATGTGGGCCAATGTCTTTTGGGCCATAGATGGGGCCTCATGTGATAACATTTGTGTTTTAAAGAATTGCAAAGGTAGGAGAACGTGAGTTTATCTCTCATCTTGGGGATATTATTTCCAAGTATTTCAGGAGACTCCAGCAAGAAAGCCCACAGTGTCCCTCAGCAGTGCCAGATAAAATATTTCATAAAAATCATAAATGTATCGTCTTTCTGTCCATAATACATTTCAGGCATCAGGAGCTTTTTTCAAAATACACAGAGCAATACAAGACCTTATTAGTTTAAACATCCATAATGGAGTCACTTGAGGAGAAATAAGTGAATATATTATAAGAATTATTAACTTATAATATCAAGTACTATCAACAAGTCACCTATTTACAGGCCAGATTTACTGAGAGTGGTTGGTGGAGGGGTCAGGGGGAGCAGTGGCTGGGGGCCCTGCTTTGGTAGACAAAGTGTCCATGAAAGAGGAGAATCTCTTCTTTCAAATGAATCTAGAATTGTGTTTGTAGGTGCCCTGGATCCAGAGATGTTCACGTTTAAAGTGAGAATATCAGGTGCAATTATTATATATAAAAATCACTCCAGATGGCATTTTAACAGTTAATATCTCCATTTTCCTGAAACTTAGAAACACAGGTTCATATAAAAGAGGAGACTCTCCTTTTTCATAGGGAAAAGAAGTAAGGTTCTATAAGTGACAGAGCCAGAGATAAAGTTCTCTGAAGTGTGTCCCCCTCCAGATTCTTAGCCATCAGGCTGCAGGGAGAATTTGCTGCGCACAGGAGCTGCTGCACCTCACAGATAATGGAAATATTCACTTTATATATCACTACATTCTGAGAACGGATAATATCAACTAATATTCATGTTTTTCACCCTTTTTATTTTGCAAGGTTTTTTTTAGAAAATTGACTGATACGACGAACATTTGATCCTCTTCGCCGAATGTCACTATTTTATAGTAACACCGCGACCAGAACATGTCCATAAAGTTATATGTAACACCAAAGACACACACATGTCCTGGAATAAAGTTTTTATTTCACACCATCCTCCATTACTTACACCTATGTTATGACGCTCTCACTCAGATTCTTATGAACAGCAGAAAGTTCTGTTATTATGCGGCTAATACAATGGCGACATCTAAATGTGACTTTTATTATCTCATTAGCTTGGTTTATGGATATATAGTTATTATTTGGGTTACCATGGTGTAAGGGAGAATGATAGATCTGGGTGCAATTTTTCTGCAAAAATTGTTTGGAGTCCCCTGTGGATTTAACGTTACCTTTGCTGCATATTTTGGTGAAGATACACATGTGGGGTCTGTATGATCTCCCACATGTTCTGTATATATGGACACAGCACACTACTACTCCCATCCTCTATCTATATGGGCACAGCACTGTACTACTACATATGGGCACATATCAATACTACTACCCCTATCCTGTATATATGAGTACAGATTAGTACTACTACTCATATCCCTTATAAATGGGCACAGCTCAGTACTACTACTCCTATCCTGTATATATACGCCCTGTATGATTACTGTTTGTAACCCCATAAGAAGGGGTACACCCTGGATGCACTGCACAAGTGCTGTAGGTACACAGCATGTATTATGAAGCTGGAGTGTTCCACCTTCAGTGAAGCATTGAGAGAGGAGGTGCAGGAGCCTAATTGGGCTCGTCTAAATGCCCCATAAGGATCTGGGGACTGTTTAGTGCCCCAAATCCACCTGACAGGTTCGCTTTAACAATACCAAGATCCTGCTGGTAGAAATCATAGCGGCACTGAAGAGATAGAGTCATACAGAAGAGACAGCAGGACATGTGTATGACTACAGAGATGTCTCCTATAAAGTCACTACATTGTTATATACCACAATTAGAAATAATGAGGCCTGAGGAGAACCAGTATCTACCACTATATGGTCACTGTATGGTGGAATACTGCTGAACCCCTAGCTACGCCTCTGGTTTATTCACATGTGGTTTGCGTTGTGTACAAACACCCAGTTCTGGGCTTGGCCCAATCACAAATGCTTTTTCGGTGAAACGCATGTGGTCAACAACAATGTACACAATGCAAAACACCAGGTGCTTGTTCCCGAACGCATGGCTTCATTGTGAACATTGGGTTAGAGAGGTGAAGACTAAATAGTGATCTACATTAATAAAGACGAGAATCAGTCCGGGCAAAAAGAAGAGTGGTTGCTGTTATCACATAACAGAAAAACACATCCTATAGATGTTTCTGAAAATATTATTTGGACAGCGGACAGGCAATCGCTGCTGGGGTGTGTTGTGGTAGCGCAGAGGCGATAGCGAGGGAACTCTATGGAGTGTAGAGCGCAGAAATAAGTTTATAAGAGTCAGAGAAGATAGTAGAGATAAGGTGAGAGTAGACCAAGTGTTACAGGAGGTTAGAGATGAAGGGGCAAGTGTTAGAGAATAGTAGAGGTGAAAAGGGGAGCTAATAATAGAAAGTTAATAAAAGGAAAGAAAGATACCAGAAGACAGAGAGAGGTCACACATACTAGTAATAGCTGGGGAGAGAGACTGCATGAGGTGTGAGGGAATGGGGTCACCACTGTAGGTTATAGGGCTAAAAATGCTGGTTCAAGTACTAAGGGTAACAAGAGGAAGGAAGGAAAAGAGATCATTTCACACCAACTGTTCTTACTCTGGTTTTAAGACCTTTGAATGTCACTTTACCAACTAATCATACTAACTGGGTGTGGCTTCTTAAAGGGACATGACAGTCAGGATAATGCAACAAACAAGAAAACATTGCACCACATTGTGGCACACACTTTAGACCAGCTGAAGGAACTTAGGTAGAACTTGACAGTCTTACATGGCTTCAGAATGTGCAATCAGTGAAAAATCTTGCACAGCAAAAAGCTAGTGTTGTCTAGCTCTAGACTGGTGTACCCTATGACACATTGATAAATCCCCCAAAATGTTTTTACATTATGTTACCTAAACGTTAACATCACGTTATGTCACATAAACAGTGCATTTACGTAAATGTGATATAAACGCTGTGTATATGCATTAAAGAAAAGGAAACACATTTACTTACGCCGTCACTGGAGTTCACAGAAAGTGCATTGTCCGTCTATAATGCTGTGTGCGGCGATTCACGAAGATCGTGCGCCAAAAATCGTGAATGTGATGCTTCCCTGCTCAAGTCCAACAGATTTCACCATCTTTTTTGTGGTGCATCTTAAACATAGGGTGTGCAACGCAATTTAAAAGTTAAATGCCGAGCTCGGTCCGAATCAGTCAGATCGTCCGATGGCACGCACCCTTATTTGTGTCGCATGGAAGCCAGCACAGCTGCCCAACAAAAAGGGTGGCGTGCACCACAATCCCAGCGCAGAAACTTCTTAAATACCAGTGCAAGCCATTTTAGCCCCCAAAAAAAGGGCACAGTCCGACAAAAGTGTGTATCATGGCCCTTAGTAAATAAGCCCCAATATGTGAATGCAGCCTTAAATCATTGACTTGACACACATGCCATTAACTGGTCGATGCTCTTAGGGGCCAAGGCTAAACTTGGGATTTGATTGACGAAAATCGAAAAGTGATGGCTAGATGCCGGTGTCAGAGTGTTTCCAACATGGCATGTGGTGTGTTTTTTAGAGGCTACTGCAACATCCCCCACCGGGACCCGGCCTTTTTTTGATGGCCTGGAGGCAGCCGGGGCCAAGAATACCGAAGTGGCTGGCTAGAGCGGCCTTGGGCACGCTGTGGTCACGGTGCTTGGTATGGGGACCGGAGGGCTGACCTACAGCGTGGCAGGTCTCCAGCAGGTGGTGTGTGCAAGAAATAAGGAGGGAGAGGCCGATGTAATGGTTTCTCCCTGGGGCAACCCCTGAGGTGTCTGTAAGATGAGTCCCTGGGTGATGGAGGGGGAGACCTTGGTGACAAGCAGCTGTATCCAGGGATCAGACGGAGGCAACATTGTGCAAATTAACTTACACTTCTTTATTGAACAGCAGGCAAAGGCCAAACACGATGAAAAGGCAGATTCTTGGATACTGGGATGCTCATGGAGAGTTGGTCTGCAGGAAAGGTGCACGCAGCCTGATTGTAGATACAGGCTTGGCTGGTTCGGGGGAACCGAGTCCAAGTGGTGGAAGCTGCAATTCTGCCCCGTGTGCCAGGCAGTAGGCCTGAGGCACTAGTAGTTCCTGGGATTAGTGGCTGTGGCAGCACTGAAGGTATAAGGGGATAAGATCACGCAGTCTGACTGACTGCTAAGACCTAAGTCCATGTGCTCTCACACAGCAGGGGTTTTTATACTCCCCCTGGTCATGTGGTAGCACCTCTCCAATCCCACTCCAGCTTTCAAAATAGACAGATCATTGGATAATTACATACACCAGTTAACTGTTGCCATGCCAGGCAGTATCTACAGCTGCAATAGCACTATATTCAGTTCTAGAAACTTAACTCCCCTTAACAGCTCCTGACCTGAGGAGGTCACTATTCACAACTACCAGCCTGCCTATGCATTGCCAGGGGTGTTGCACTACCTTCTGTAATCTGACTGACAGCATTGCTCAAAGGATCTGAAGAAGGTGGTGGTTCACCTCTGTAAGCTAATGTGTGGGCCTTATAAACTATTGCTACTATCACCTGGCACCATTCCTGTCCCAACTCACTGGTACTCCTGAACCAACCAAGTGTGTCGTGGCTGAGCACACACGGTCAACTGTCAGGTAGCCACTCAAAGGGATAAATTTAGAGGCTCTGACACAAGAATTTCTACGGTAAAGCCCTACCCGCGGTAGTTTGATGGTAAAAAGTATAATTTGCTGGTCTACCTTGGAGGGCTTTGTCTTGCTTTATTTTTCCCTGTCTAAACATGGTCTATGGAAGGACATGGATACTCCAGGCTGTTTGATGCCCAGGATTAGGAATTTTACTCTCAGTTGACCAGAATAAAAGAATGTGAAATGCAGAGACTGCACAGAAAGCTAAATGCTCTGTTTTGTGCCTTTGGAGCTAATTATATAGTTTCAGTGAAATGTGTAAGAACAATGCTTACAGCTACTTTCCCTACATACCAATGTTATGTAGTCTTGTGACCCCTTGATATGATCTGTGAACTGGACCGGAATGTCCATTAAGCAACTTTGGCCAAATGCCGAATGGGTTTGTTGTCAGGACCACAAATAGGGGCACATTTACTAACAACAGTGAAAATGGCACTAAATGCAGTTTGCCTGTGTAGTGTGCAAGGTGTGCCAGATTTAGGATTTCCGGTGCACGTTCTTAATGAATCTGGTGCTGGCTGCATTGCTGCAACAGAGTGCACCACTTTTTTGATGCACCTTTAACATGGGGCATGCAACAAAATTCTGTCAGACTTTGAATGTGAAATCTGTCGCACGGTCCGACAGAGCACTGGAACTCTCTGGGATTTGTGTTGCATGATTTGGGTCAGACAGTAGGTGTTCTCCTTAAGGAGACAATGCCAATTAAGGCCACCTTAAAGGCGTGTGGAGACTTAAAGCCATAGATGCACCACTAGGGAATTCTGGGAAGAATGCAAATAAGTTTTCCAAGGTTTTAAATGGAAATTAATGCCTCTTTTTGCTACCTTGAAAGGCAGCCCCCTTAACATCAAGTATGACCTACAAGAAGTCTAATAACATGATGTGGGATTAAGCCAAACCAGTATATCTATTCCAGAAGGAACAGACTCCCAACTGTAGACAGCACTGTTTCGACCTTTTTGGGTCTCCTCAGTACAGCGTAGGGAACTGCTTTGGCTATGTGATAGGCTATTGACTAGGGTCAGACAGTAGGTGTTCTCCTTAAGGAGACAATGGCAATTAAAAGGAGGTTTTGTTTTCCATTTAACACCTTGGAAAACTTATTTGCATTTTTGCATGATTCCTAATGCAACAGTGCCACAAAAGGGTCGCGTGTGACACAAATATGGCGCAGGCACTTCTTAAATACATGTGCAAGCAGTTTGCATATAAAGTCCGAAGTACAAAACTGGCTAAAGGCCTTTAGTAAATGCCATTATATGCCATTTCACACAGTGAGGGGGGGATTTATAAATGCACTTGCGCCACAATTTTGTTGGTTTTGCGCCAAAAAAACCTGTTGAAAATGCCTTGCACCACAGTTTTCAAGACTTTTAGACCTTTTTTTGACACTTTCCGGACTTGTCCGATTAAGGGGACGTGGCCTTCAGGAGATGGGTGTGACCTCATGGAAAAGGGTCGTAGCTGGCAAAAAATTCTGGTTCACAATTTAGACCAACCAAAAGAAGGATTAAAGGAGGAACCGGCAGTCTTATACTGCACCAGAATTCATCATCACAGGCTGGTGGAACCTGAGACACATTGTTAAATCCCCCCAGTCTCTTCCTGTACATGTCAACATCAAAACTGAGATAAAGGAGTTTTCTAGTTGACTGATATTAATGACCTACAGTATCTATAGGATCAATAAACAATATCCAAGCCAATGGCATCACTTAAGACCTCCACCGATCAGCTCATTCCTGCCCTGGCACCAGCTGAGCTGAACTGAAAGGGAGTTTATCTGCAGTAACACATCTCATCCACTACAAGAGAGTGGACTTGTTTATTCAAGTCTTTGTTCAAAGATAGAGAACTGCAGTAAGTTTTGATGCTGTTTTTGGTGCAGTTTTTGATCTAACAGGTGTATCCTGTTAAATAAATGTGCCTGACCATTTCAACCAATGCCTCGCACCTATTCAACTATGAAACTACAAAAAAACGCATTTAAACTGAATGCAGTTGTTTACTTGATAGTTGATAGATGCAGTTTTCCCTGGGAACACACCCTAAGGCAGTGGTGGCGAACCTATGGCACAGGTGCCGGAGGTGGCACTCAGAGAACTTTCTGTGGGCACCCAGGCCATCAGCCCAGCACACCTGATAGGACTCAAAGAATCTTCTTGCATTTCCAAGCAACTTAAAAGATCCTGCTTACAGTCATATATTAAAGTGATACTTACTTCCTTACTTGGGACTGTAGGAAGAGGGAGAGTGAGTAGTGATAGGGATTTTTTTATGCAGGGCCCCAACAGCCCTCTTGACTTTTGTAAGGTGAGTCCTAATTAACCCTTTGAGGGAGGATGAGATAGCTGCCGGCAGCGAGATGACGAGTAAATGAAAGACACAGTCAGGTCTTCCGATGCACTCAAATCCAACTGTTTATTTCAAAAAACCCCAGATGTATTTTAATACAGATAAATCAGCATTTTGGGTGTTGTATGAAAGGAGATAAGGCACTTCGATTCCATTGGACATCAGCACATTCTGGGAAAAAAGTTAATTAATTGTGCTCAGTTCTCAGAGACCTTGTACACAGATATTGTTTATACTAATTTGCTGAGAAGAAGAAGATAAGTGGGCTCCAGAATCATAATATCATGCAGCATCGAGGACAGACTGGCTTCTCATTAAATTTCAAAGGGTATTAGCTGACAGGCAAGCAAACAGGTTACATAAAATGAAGTTTGAATCATGACATTAACTTGACAATGGTCAGGGAACATGGCCGCTGTATCTAAGATGGCAGACAGTAGTCAAGATGGCGTCCGAAACCAGTGCAACCTCATTAACAGTAGAAACGGCCAAATTATCTTTGAAGGACCATCTGCGGGCCCCATGAATCTCTGAGTACAGAGGTACACTGGAAAGAAGCTAAAATGATGCAATTTTACATCTTGTCCTCAGGAAGCCAATATGATCGAACGTTGTTGAGGAACAGGGAGCAATAAGTTACTGCTTTAATTTTTGGTTGGCACCTCGCAATGAATAAGGGGGCTTTTGGGTTGCAGTTTGGGCACTCGGCCGCTGAAAGGTTCGCCATCTCTGCCCTAAGGGGTGGCTTCACAATTGCTAAGTTTGGTCCTTGCAGGGTTCTTCTTCCCCTACTACTGTGTGTGCAGAGCCAACATTGTAACGATTACAGTGTTGACTTGCTACATATTGGGGGCAGCAGGAACTCTGTGCATCACATATCAATATGTTGGTTGGTGTCCCATCCCCAGGCGTGGGCTCGGTTTGTTAAGTAGGACCCTGCAAGGAAAGTGTAACCCTGCATTGGGCAATTGTGATTCTTTCCTAACTGTTAGTCCCTGCAAACCTGTGCTCCTGACCCCCTGGCAGTGCAGAGAAAAGCCCCCTTTACTATTAATGCTTTACCCAATGTCAATAGTCCCAGTCCTGTCCTATCAGTGACAAAAGCCTTCTCCTAATAACTTCTCCTGCCATCCAGCCAACCTGTATAATTAGCACATTCATAGTTCAAAGCTTCGAGCTCCCAGCGGGCGGTGCAGGATATTCATTACACTCTTGATTATGTAGATAGCATATAATTGTACTTGTATCAAGTGCTTGTAATCTTCACTTCTTCATTAGGACAATGAAGCCTGGCAACCTTTCTAGTGGGTATAACGGCTCTCCTGCTGTTATAATGTACAATGAATGTATTCACAGTTACTGATCCTTGGTTATTCCTGCTAGATACATAATTTTGATATAGAGGTGTTCTGCTTTATTATAGTAACAAATAACACTATAAAGAGCTACTAATATACACAGTTATGTATTTCTTGATTGCACACACAATGAAAGCATGAAGTCGAGACCGCTCAATTGCGGATTTCTATACCTCAACCAATCCAAAATATTATGTGGCTTTACGTGAGCTCCTGGATGACACAGTCACATGAGGGGTTCTGTCTATCTCATCCTTGTAGAGCATGGCCACTAAAATTACAAAAGCCTCTTCAAGTCAGAAAGTACCTTGCAAACTGCTTGAGATGACTGCTTGTTTATAGTAAAGGCACCAGTTAAAATAATGAGACAATGTCCTCAATCATTACTGAATGTAACTACAAACAAATAAATTTAGAAATAAGAAACTAATAAAAACTTTCATTGGTCAGTGTTGATGTGATTGCCTTCATTGTCCTGTTGCATAACCCAATCTTGGCTAAGCTTTCGCTGTTATAAAGATGGCCCCACATTTGACTGTACTTTGGAATACAGAGATAACAAGGATAAAGATGTTAAGATTGGTACACAAAAGACAGGGGATAGTGAGCCCTGAGCTTGCCCCAACCTCTGTCCCTTCCTATAGCCCCCCCACGCTAAACCGTGGGGCGACTACTTGAAGACTTCGAGATACGCTGGAATAAGTGTGGGAAGGAAAACACAAACAGACTGACAACATAAAACACAAAAGAATGGTAAACAAGCCGGAATCACAACGAGCGGGTACGTCAATAGCAAAATCAGTAAGCAAAGAGTCAAAGTCAAAAACTAGCCGAGGTAACAACAATACAGATAAAGATACTGAGCAATACAACCTAGAGCAGCGAGTGGAGAAAGGGATTTTCAAACACTGGCACTGGTGACTAGTGAAGCTGCAATTTATGCAGCCAGAACTCCACCTCCAGAACCTGATAGGTGCTGGACAGCATCTGGGAATTAACCCCTCATGGTGCAGAAACAACCAGGCACCAAGCAGAGGTTCAAAGTCCCAGCAACTCCTAGACAGCGCGAGATCTTAGCAGCCGCTGCCCAGGACGAGAGGTGGAGTTTGCGCGGATACGCGCCGGGGTTCGGAGAACGCTGCTGGTACCACCAGAAGAACCAGAAGTCCCAGCAATCTCCCTAGCGAACCTGACAAAAGATTTATCTAAAGTGCACTTTTACCGCATCAGTATTCATAAGTATTTTCAATTAGTATTTGCAAGCAAAAAGCAGAAAGTAGTCTAAAACATGGAAGAGCTCCTCTTCTGATTTTGACTTTGATTTGATTTAGCTGACAGTGAGAAAGGGGCCTAAGACATGGCTTAGCTTACACCAAAAAATTGTTCCAAAATTCTGGTCCATTAGAATATTTTTTGGCACATGGACTTGAGGCCATGAAGCTGCACTCCCTTCTTGGAGCAGGTCTAAAAAGTGTCTTTAATAATGGTTGGTGCTGGCACTGATTGCAGGTGCTAACTCTGTAAATGCCGTCATCGCAAGCACCATTTTCCCAAGGATGTTGTTCCCGATGACATCAGTCGCAACAATGATCCTTGGGAAAATAACGGTGTGTTTTTAAAGAATTAACAACAACGATTGCGGATGTAACCACCCGGAACTGAACCTGAAGAGAGTTTTCAGGTTTGGGTTAGGACAAACTTGGACAAACCCGAAACTGAATGGGTCCACCCACTAGTCTTAGATCTTAACCTCGGAATGTGATGTAGACATGTTGCTATGAAACAAGCCTAAGTCATCGCCTCTCCACCATGCTTGATAGTTGGCATGAGGTGTTTGTGCTATGTTGGTTCACTGTGCCCTGAGATCTTCACTTTGGTCAAAGAACATTGTTCCACAAGTTATGTGTTTTATTTAGCTGCAACATACTCTACACTTCTGACAACTCTATAACATACTCTACATGACAGCCCTGTTTTTTTAGTAAAGAAGATGCATTTTCATTGTAATCCTTCCAAACAATCCATTTTATCCTTTTTTGCAAATTGGCATGAACATGAAGCCTACAGGAGGTCTGTGGAGGCCTATGTGGCTCTTGCAAATTATGTTTTTGCTAATTCTCTAACCATTGGTCACTCTAAGGTCAGAAAGTACAATCTAGGCAAGATTCTCGGCTGTGTGAAATCTTTGTACTTGACAATCTTTTCTCACTATGGAGACTTAAAACTCTTTGGGAATGGCTTACAAGCCTTCCCTGATTGGTGGACAGTTCCAGACCAGCAAACTGCCAATGCATCTGCTCACACTTGGTTGGAGTATATTTGCTGGTGAGCTTTCGAGAATACTAGTTCTCTTTGTCAGACATGATGTTATGCAAGAAAATTCACAGCTTTTTGTACGCACCCAGCAGTGATCATCAAAGGATATTAAACAGGTCTACACTATTAGCTTCCTACTTCCCCCTAATTTCTATGGAAGCTGTAAGGGTGTACTGAATTTTTCATGTCATTTTAACCATGTAGAAACAAGTCCTGCAAGAAAATAACAAAACTGTATTTTCTATTTCTTTTTATGTTCTGATATATACAACCATTAAATTCAAAGAAGTTGTACTTTTGCTATTACTGGTTAGTGGATGCCCCAGATATGCTTAGATGTCACCATATTTGATTTGTCTGGTCGCAGCACCCTGCATTGTGTGTGCCCTGCCCACTAGTGATCTGTGTTCATTAAAAAATATAAAATGTTCAATTAAAAAAAGATATAATAATGTACAACATTGTTTGTAATTTGCAGTTATCCGACGGATCTTGGTAACATGTACGTCAGCAGGGGATGATTCTGGGTCCCTGGACCAATCCCACCACAGACCATCTGTGCATTACATAACATCACATCAGACATAGATTGCTCTGCACCACCGGACATTCCTCATATCACAGATGAGCTCCGGAAAGATTATTTCCAATTAGTTTGGAGATTATATTAATGATAAAATACAAAATGACATTGAAGAAGATGTATATAGGAAGAAATATATCCACAAATGTAAAACAGAGGTGAACTCTATGTTAACACAAAGTGACATCTAAGGCTCTGTTCACATCATGTTTCTGTTAGAGGTGTAGGTTGATACCGTTTCTTAATGTATTTATAA
The DNA here is from genome assembly GCA_019512145.1 of Engystomops pustulosus. Taxonomy (NCBI): domain Eukaryota; kingdom Metazoa; phylum Chordata; class Amphibia; order Anura; family Leptodactylidae; genus Engystomops; species Engystomops pustulosus. Next base: position 57,482,888 of record CM033648.1, on the reverse strand, counting down.
AAGAAAGGCATATTACCCACAAAACCATATTATTCATGTTTACCTATTCCATAGTTTACCTATTCAGGTCATTGGGTGTAACCCCTGCAGTTTTTGAAAGTATTAGTGTAACCCCTTGCACGCAAATGTGCTCACCGCACCATGACTGGGTGCCATAGACATCTATGGGGGCCTTGATGCAAATTGTGCAGCCATAGCAACACTCCTCCATACATTTGTGTGCAAGGGGCCTTACAGCAGGGCCACTTCAGGACATTTCTAGTCCACAGGCAGGACATGGTGTATAAACATATATGGCCACAGCAGTGACTATAACAGAGGCAGAGACCAGAGATCCCTAATCAGGGGTCAGAAAATCCAATCTCAATTGGGCTGAGTACAGTTCTTGGATACTGTGTTACAGAAGGATCAGCTCGCAGAGAGAGGTGTCTGGATGTAAGAAATAAAAACAGAGAAGCAAGACCTTCAAACCCAAACCTGGAGGGGTTCACTCATCCCTAGTCTTTAACCATTAATAAGTGTGGCACAAACATAGTGCTATATGCAAACCCAAGTCATCTCCTCTCCATCACCATGCTTGATACCTGGGATGAGGTATTTGTTCTGCTATGCGCTTGTATATATAATCATGAAGATGTGTACTCATGTATTTGGTCATACTGATCACTGTGTGGATCATCAGCATTGCCACTCAGCAAGCTAGCTGGATTGTTCTGGTTGTATGGAGGTCCAGAATCCTTCATCACCATCAGGTATGTGTATAGCACAGGTACATGAATCAATCTGCTCAATGGTGCTAAAAACCTAAGATTCATGTGACTTCTTTATTCAAATAAAAGTTTTGTGGGAAAAAGTTCATTTTCTAGGCAAATATTGACTTTGCAATTAATTGCTCTAAGCTCATCACTCTTTATAACATTCTGGAGTGTATGCAAATTGCCATTATAAAACCTGATGCAGTAGACTTTGTAAAAATTAACATTTGTATCACTCTCAAAACTTTTGGCCATGACTGTACTAATGAACAGAATGTATATAACAAAACACTATAGATTTATGGTAGTTAACCCTTGATGTAAATAAATAAAGAAGTGCTGACTTCGGAAAGGGGAAATATTTAAATGTCCATAAATGCCTGAAGTTGTATGCTCCCTCTGATCCAATTCAATATAATAGACTTGTTTTTGTTATTTTCAACATTAAATTAAATTTTGCCCATACTAACTAGATTGTAAGGAGGAACATCTGGGAGATTTTATACTGCCTAGAGCTAAATCGGATGCTTGTATGCTACTTTTCTGGCATAGAAGACATGACAAAAATTCCAAGTTTTGCAGATTAGCATATGTGCATCAAAAGTTGCAACAATTTTCCTTTTTAGCTCCAATTTCCCAAGAAGGGGGGATTGGAGTGGGATTTTGGAAACATGTACAATAGACTTCGGAAAAGAAAGGACAGGAGGACCTAAGCAGTGCCTATTATCCGATTCTTAATTCTTAATATAGAGGCAGCATGCTTAGACCAACAGCATGTTTCTAGGTACTAAAGAAATGGACATAAGGGCATCTGAAGTGACGCTCCAAATATGACTCTTCTCTGCTCATGACTTTGGAGGAGAATTTTAAAGGTAAACAGGTGAGATTTCACATAAAAGAAGGAATTGTAGAAAAGACATTTCATCCCCTACCTGAGGATGCGGTCACACATTACGTTTAATTGCCTAAGTAAAGAACTGTTAACAATTGCATTTACAAAACGCTACCCTTAACACATTGTTAACACATATGTCAACACATGTGTTTGTTAACACAATGTTACTATATGCGTTAACGCAAGCCTTAACATTAGCGTTTTGTAGACACATTAACAGCTGTTTAATTAGGCAAATCTCTCTTCAGCTGTTGCAATTCGTTTTTAAACGCATGCGTTAAATGCGACATGTGACCGCACCCTGAGGGGGCTAGTAGTTTAACAGAGTGAAATCAGGGGATGGTTCTTTAAGCAATAATAGGTCGGGTTTGTAAAATTTCCTGTCTGAACATTAGATTTTATAAAACTGCAACAACTTTATAAACAAATGCTCTTAAAATCAAAATATTCCATTTTACTCAGAAAGCATCTCTGTATGTTATGTGACAATGTAGAAATTAGGTGGTAAATAAAGAACAGAATAACTTCTCAAGAACCTGTCAGATCTGATAGCTGAATGCAGCAACAAGAGATAAATGTGTCCATGTCTGAACATCACTGAAAAGAAGTGGGTGTTATTGTGCTGCTCAATTATTCCTTTTTCTGACTGTCTCACACATTCACTGTGTAAGGCAGAAGCCCTCACAATCTATTTTTAAAGGAACATTCCTCTTTGAGTGCAGGAAAGTGACATGGAAGAGGCAGGTAAGTAGGGCAGCTGTCATGGGACCGCTTCCTGTTACCTCCTGCTCCAGATACATGCTGGGCTTCTTCATGTCACACGTGTAAGCCCTCTGTAACTGAAACGACACAAATACAGACTCATTACAATCCAAGGACTCTACAAACACGTAATGCATCTGAAAACTATCCTGCCCTACAAAAGCTCAATGGCTCCTTCTCTTCCGCACTCGCCATGTGCCCTGACAGCAGGTTACATCCACATGTGGGGGTTCTCTTACTCGAAAAAACTGCCCAATATATTTCTAAATGCATTTTCTATTTTTAAACAGTTTATGTGGGTACGTGTTCTGGCTAAATGAATGAATTTATGAGATTATTATAATAATGATAATATTAGTGAATTCCAAATCAAACCTTCATTTTGTTTGAATTTCTGTAAAATACATAAAGGGTTAACAAGCTTCCTACCTGCTGTTTTGAATAGTTTGAGGGGTGAAGTTAATAGAATAGGGTGATATCTGGGAGGTTTCTATTTGATTCTAAAATTTTCTTGAAAATTTGAGAGAATGCTGTTCGATTTGTTATCTTTCTAGCTTCATAATAAAATAAAAGGACACTCATAAAATGACGCCAACACCAAGCCGAGATATGGTAAATATTAGTAAGACTATCAGTTTGAAAACCAGAACTTTTTGAAGTTTGAACATTTTTTGCAAAATGTTTACCAAATTTACCTTTTTTCATAAAGAATATTTTGAAGTACAAAATGTAACAGAAAAACAATCTCAAAAACACTTAAGTAAGTTAAAGCCTTTGAAAGTTATTACCGGATAAAGTGACAAATGCTGGTTTTGAAAAATAGGCCTTGGTCATCAAGGTGCAAATGAGCTTAAACGAGCAAAAAAATAATATAAATGATACAAAGAGTGAAATTTTTAAAGGGGTCAGAATACTTTCCATACCCCCTGTACTACAGTAAAGTCTCTTGGTCTCTGCTGGAAAACTGGTCTGACCTGGCAGAAATTGCACATCCATCTAAGAAACAAAGGCTCTTAAAGGGAACTTTTCCCCACAGGGCTCTTTTTTAATGGGGACAGCTTACAATAGACAGCAAATAGTTTGGATACATGTTTTTAAATATCCTGTATATGAATGGTACAGAAATATTGTATGGTAAAGTTTGCCTGGCTCCCTGACATCTCACAGACTGATGTCCTGGGGTTGTGCTTTCCAAAAGGATTACCTTCAGCTTCTAGTTTGAATGCAGCACTGGCCCATCCCCTCGCTCATTATTATTCCACACCCAAACCCCTCTCTCACAACCTCCCTCTATAACAACTTCCACTCGTGACGTAGGGTCAATCCCGACATGCATAGTGACCAGAGAGCCGGCTCGCCACCCCTCACTGCGCATGTGCCCCTTTACTACGCTGTCCTACTAGGCAGTGTGGAGGTAAGCAAACTGCGTAGTTCCTGGTGCAGAATTTCTAAATGCAACTCTTAAAAAAGAGTTTTTGTGTCTTCTCTGCCAAATTTCTGACCCGCCATTTTGGAGTGTTCCCCTCCCCTTCCCGCAGGGCAGAAATTGGGGTGGGCAGGAATGTGAATGCTCTGGACTGCCACATTTACTATAGTCCGTACTGGAAAACAGGTGGAGACACTAGTTGACCTGGTCTGAATGGGTGCGACCTTGCGGAGCCTGCACCCAAGTCTACTAAGAGACTGGAAACTCTTAGAAGATAGACGACCCCTGGGGGAATTTTACAAATGGCTGTTTAAAATGACAGTCTGAATAAATTCCCCCCAATGTCTTTTTGACACCCACTTAATATAAAGTGAGTTACATTTTTATAGGGAGAGGATGGCCCTGCTTTGTTCATATGGCAAATACGAATATTCATGCATGTACCCTAAATGGTGTGAGAGGTGACCATGACTTTGTTCCTCATGTTCCTGGTATTAAACTATAGATGATATAAAATCTGCGGCATTCTGTATATGATAAACTGGTCTCCCCTGGGCATCGAGGCGGAACAGCTGCAGGGACACAGGTTGGAAAGTCGTGATGGGACGTTTAAAGTTTTATTTCTGCATTTTGTTTTTTGGATTCTTTTTATTTCTCCTAAAGCTGAGTTGGGTTAGTTTTATCCACACAATGATTTAATCCGCATCCAATATCCCATGATAACATATCTCGCCAATTTCCCAGACTGTTATTGAACTGCTGTGTAATATACAAGCACAATGGGCTCAGTCTGTGCCCAGAATGATGTCATCTATCCATGTTATGCTTCTTGTCACATTGTGTCTTCCTTTTTTATATTATTCACTGGAAACACTTTAATAACTCATCCTACATGACCTAATGTGTTAATGATGCCGAGTACAGATGTTAGTGAAGTATAAATGCTCCACATCAGGCCATGGGGAACCTGCCAAAGGCGCGGATATCTTTGACTTGTTATGAGAAATATTATACAGTCTGTAATGCTAAATACCTATTAAGATGGACACATACATCGAATGGTCATTTCATTACACATCAATCTCGGCTCTTAATTGGCCTTCATAATTCTGGTAATTCCCCCAGGAATGGATAACATTACTGGTGTCAAAATGATTTTGGTGCCATAACAGTTGCCACAAATTAGATGGAGGTAATAATTTCCCTTAAAGGTAACCTGTTACTAAGAACAGGCACAATAAACCTTACTCGCCCCCACCCACTGTGCCTTTGTTGAAAAGTTCAGCACGGACGCCCATCATAAATCTGCCTCCTCCCACAAGTAAAATCATTCCCAAACTTTTTCTGCCTTTGTCTATTTTGGCCAGCCCACCACCACCTGACTCCACCCTTCGCAGGGTATGTGAAATGGTGAGATGATCTGCAGTTTCCCACACAGTGCTCTCTGCTTAATTCACCATAGAGCAAGAGGGACAGCATTCTGTTAAGTACAGGAAGTGGACTGGAAAGGGACTTCCTGTGAGCTCAGGTTATGAATAGTGGTGGCTCCCAGGATAGTGGTCAGCGCCAATAACTCTAATTTCCGATGTTTATCATTCGATTCTTTTAATGGTAAGCTGTGTCAGCTCAGGTTGAGATTTGAAAAGACAGAGCTGTCAATCAAAAGAGGGAGGTGTGGTTCACTGGCAGCTCGGAGAAAACATGACATTTCTATTCAGAATATGACTCTATGTCGATATCGGAAAAACTCTGTAATTAAGGTACAGTCCCTCGGGGGCAGATAATTTTGGGTGATATGTTGAGGACTTTTAAGCCTTTACCAGCAGGTATCACTGGTGTGAGAGGTAAAATTCTGGTGATAAGTCTTCTACTTCTAAATTCGTAAGATCCTGGACTTTAAAATGAAACTTCTTTATTTTATCATCACATAAAATTGGTTAGCATGCAGAGGTATTCCATATAGCAGCTACGCGTTTCAAGTTCAGAGACTCTTCATCATGAGCCTCTGAAGTTTCTGAACTCGAAACGCATAGCTGCTATATGGAATACCTCTGTATGCCGACCAATTTTATGTGATGATAAAATAAAGAAGTTTCATTTTAAAGAGCTGGACTGGATCTTACGAATTTTCTTCATTATCTGTCTAACCCCCAAACGGAGGGTATATATGGTGCACTTCAAACGAACAAGGGGAGGATCACCTGATAATCACAGGTGGGACAATTTCCTCACAACACACTTGCCATATGGACTAAACCTTCTTGAACGCAGTGTTCTATATCATTACATTCTACAGGGATTCTGAAAAGGATTACTATCTGCAGACTGAGAGGACCAAAAACATAAGTAAAGTTCACTGTAAAGTTCCTCTATTTTTTTCAAACTCGTTGTTAAAAAAATGACCAGTTTGTGGAACCAGAGAGATGTGGGACCTCAGGATGGGAGCACCATGGCAGAAGGACACTTTCAACAGATAATACATTGTTCTGCAAGTGTTGTATAGTCATGAGTTGGTTCCAGGAAGTTAAGGGGTGGGATTTAAACAACAAGTTCCCAAAATGTGGGGGAAATTTTAACTACCAGTAATACCGCACATTTCTTGAGTGTTGCCCAGGCCAGATCAGTTGCTAATCAGACAGTTCCTTTGTACCACTGTGGGGAGTATATATACTGTAGGTGCCAACTATCCAAACAGTGTGGTAGTCACAAATGGGTTGTAATCTAGTGAACTATCAATGTAAATGTTGCATTAGAAGTGTAAATGTAAGCATCTACCACCCTAATGAATAGTAGATATTATCTGAGTCTAGATTCTAATGCCATAATCATGTTTTAATAACTGTATTTAGTTATAACTATATTAATCAATAACTGTATACATAATACAAGCAATATATCATTTAAGTTGCAAGTTGAAGTCAGGATGTGACCACCTTTACAAAGAGGGCTTGTGATAGGGGGCAAGGGCTCCAAAGCCTTATATATCTGCTACCATTTATGCCAAAAAATATAGCATAAATGACATACTATAAAGGAATAAAAGAAGCAGTCACATCTGGATATTCATATTTAATTTAATTCATCTGGCAGTGGTGGCCACACATGCACTTTTGAGCCCTGTCTAACCACCTGTATTTAGCGTTTGTTACCACAGGACGGCTGTGGGATATGAAGTAACTCCCGTTATTTTATATGAGAAAACAATTTGTTTCTTTGTGCTATCACTCCAGCAGAAGTGGTCGTATCCTAGGACAACAATCTTGTTTCTATGGGACAACATGGTTACATTTATGGGAAATTATCTTCACACAGTTTGTTGACCTCGTAACACTTGGTAACATTACAAGGCAGGGGTATAACTACAGCGGTAGCAGCCATAGTAGCTGATATGGGGCCTGCAGTGTCAGGGGGCCCCGTTATCCAACCTTACACACTAAAGAATGGAGGATGTGCACCATTATATACATTTTATTATGCATATTGTACAGCATAACATTTATATAACATATATAGTGAATATGTGTGTATATGTGATGTGTATATGCTGCATGTGTGTGTCTTTATGTATGTGATGTGTATATGTATGTGGTATATGGTATTTATATATACCATGTGTGTGCATTGCTGTACATCTGTATATGGCACTGCACAGGAGTGTATAAATAGTTGTAAGAGTGTATAAATGTGTGTATATGTGAAGAACTTTATGTGTATGTATATAAGTATATATAAATGTATGTGTATATGAGTGTATAAGTGTGCGATTGTAACTTCTTTGTGTGAGTATACATATAGATATTTTTTTTAAGTGTGAAGGGGGCCTTATTCAGAAGCCTGCTGTGTAGCCCATCTTCTCCTAGTTACACCCCAGCTACAAGGGGTCTCTGGAGAAGCCATAGTGTGACCAATGCAGCAGTTATTGATCTAGTGGAACTAGATCCTGACCAGTGTCACTCATTGTCCGTGTCCTTTCCAAATGACCACAAAACACATTTTATTTTGTTGAATTTAATTTCCCAGTAATGTGCAAAATAAAATGTTAGTGTTAATCATAAAACAAGGTTAAGAATAAATTAACCCCATTACTGCCAAAATCTGTTAATATTAAGCAGACCTTCAAGGATACAAAGGGATTAACACAGAGATAAACCAAAAAAAAATCAGAACAAAATATTAAATTATTACTTCAGTTCAGAAAGTTAGCACATTATATCTCTCTTCATCAAATACATTAAAATGTAGCTTTTCAAAATAAAAGCCGTGCTCTTCAATAAATAGATTTGTATTTTATCTTGCTTAGAGAACACGCAGGCCCATTATCCTTTGAGAACAGGGGAAGGCCCATGCCCTGAGGTCTAAGGTCCTTTTCCCACCAAGACAAAGTATAGCATTGGTAGAGTTTATCCCCCGAACTGAACTCAGCAAATATTATACTGCCACTTGGTGGGAAGGGGTTTGGTCTACTGACATGTCTTTCCTCCTGGCATCAAAACAGTTAAACGAGCACATTAATATTACACTCAAGCAAAGTACCAAAGAGACGTAGGTAGTCAGAGGCAGGAGCTATAACTACACACAATGAATTCTAACACCATGACAGGTTTACATCAGAGTAGATCGCTGTACTCAATACATATGGCTGCATTGTCCACCACAGGTGCAAGGCTGGGTCACATGCCATTATAGTAGCCATCGACTGATCTACCAAGGTACAGTAGTCCATAGGGTTTGACTTAACAAACCATCTACTTTGTTCTAAGCTGTTTCTCTAGAATACAGTAAGCGATGCAAGCCAAAGCATTTGTGGTAAAGCCCCACTTTACACTGATGGCCACAAGGGAACCCGAGACATCACTGTACGGGGCTTGGGAGGTGGTGATAGTTCAATGAGCTTCAGTTGTGAATGCTACTGCTGTTTTATTAGGGATTGGGAGCATAACATGGGAACACACAGTGTTTTAGGGAGGTCTTTCCAATGATAATGTCATTCTGTTCAGAGCTACAACTTAGGTAATTGGTCATTAAAAACAACAAATAAATATATAATGTTAAAAAATACTATGTCATTTTTATAATTTTATGTGTATAATTTTTATTTTACCATTAAAGGAAATATAAATAATAATTAATTCTACAACACAATTTAAAAAAAAATCTTTCCCGTAATTGACCAACAGATGGAGCGCACCTGAAAAAAACAGTGCAGGTTGTTACAGGACTGCCGTAAAGGTGAGCTGTGTATTCAGAGCTCTGGTGATATCACAGCCCCCCTCCCCTACTCACCTGACTTCACAGGAAGAGGGAAGGTTTTACTGACTGCATACGTACAGCAGTCATTTTTTTTGCCTGCACTATGAAACACAGGAACAGTGGAGAATCCCAATGTACCAAGACATCAGGTACTATAAATAAAAGTCGCTGTGTAGTAGTGGTAAAGCACTTTTCTCTTTGGCTGAGGATTTCTGTGTAGCATAGCCATGACTGTCTTTTAAATAAAGCATTTTGTACCTTAATTTGTCTGTTTATTAGTGCCCAATAAAACAACTTTAATCTGAAAAGTCAGTGACGGGGAACCATCCATGGGGTTAGAAGAGAATATCACCTGTAAGTTTTGTTTTTACTTTGTCTATGTTTTAAAAATGTTTTTCTAGATTGACATATCATCAGTGCAGCCATGCAGAAAAAAGTCACCCTTGCCACTCCAAAGACTTGTAACAAGTCAAACAAGTCAAATACCTGGTCAATCATCCTGCGACAATATATATTATTAGCTGATCTATTTTTTCAACTAACAAAATTGATCAGTTAGACCCCTTCTACACTTGCGTTTTGCACGCGTGTTTTCTGCGCGTTTTTGACGCGCAGAACTTGCATTGCACTCTTCACACACAAACACTTTTTTAATGCACGTGAAAAAACGCACCATACAAGTCTATGGAGATGCATCAAAAATGCATTGCACTCTGAGACACATGCACGGCCAATAGAAGTGCAATGCGTTTTTCACGCATCAATTGCCGTAGTAAAGATAGAGCTCAGTCCTGAGTCCTTTTCAGGGTTTGGTGAGTGAAAAACTGACATTTTGCATCACAGTTCAATCAGTTTTCGGTCAGAGTTTATTCAGTGTCTCAGTTTTTCACGTGCGTTTTCAATGCAATTGCAATGCGGTTTACACGCGCATATTTAACGTGCATGAAAAACTGAGACACTGAACAAACGCTGACCGAAAACTGATTGAACTCTGACGTGATCTGCAACGCAAGTGTAGAAGGGGCCTAAGTCCTGGCACTACTGCCATGTGATAGACGGTTAGGGTCAGCACACTATACATGTTCAATGTATATGAATAGTGATTTTTAGCAAGGTGGCTGGTCACTATTTGTTCTTAAATAATTAACTGTTCACCATCTAAGATCCCATTTTATTATCTGGTTCTAATAGAAAGCAAAACAGTCTGATATATGGACCAAGTTATGTGATGTGTTTCTGTTTATACATACAATAATCTGTGTATCTGCTGGAGCTGTTTAAGATCTGGCTAATAATTAAAAATTAAAAAAAATGTTTGTCCCCCTTAATGCAGTTGCTGAGTGTGAATGTTTGAGGATAAGTCAATAACAGTCAAATGGTAAGATCAACTATCTTGTGTATTATTAGCCTATGGCAATGGAAGATAAGTACATCCAAGACTGGGATCGACTATCGACTCATATAAGACTATCCATTCCTTATGTAAATGCTGCTTGTAGTTCAAGTCATAACTGGAAATATAAACCCCTGTCTATATAAGGTCTTACAAATAAAAATGCACAAGACTGTGCGGAAGTAAAGATCAGGAGAAGGGCACGAAAGGGCACTCATAATTTTAAGATGGAATAGATTTGGAACTACCCAGAAGCAGCCAAAATGTGACAAAGACCCTACTGCTTGGTGAGTTCCAAACTTTCAGAAAGTAACCCATCACTGCAGACGCCAAAAGAAGCCTCTCCTAAATGAAAGACATGTGAAGACCTGTCTAGAGGTTGCAAAAGTCCCTAAAGGACTCTGACTGTGAAAAGCAAGAGTATCAGGTCGCATAAAACCAAGATGGAACATTTTGGCCTCATATCCCTACAATAAAGCACTGTGGTGGCAATATCAGCAATTTGGACATGAAGACTGGTCATGGTTGAGGGAAAGCTGGATGGAGAATAGTACAGAGATATTTTTAATGAAAATCAGATTTAGAGTGCCTTGCACTTCAGACTGGGCCAGATTGGGCTTAGATTGGGAACGATGACGCATGGAACACAACCAGAACAGCATAGGAGTAACTTATGGTCCCCATCCAACCTGGCGGGGAGATTGTAACTGCTGCCAGAGATGCTACAACCAGGTGCGGTGTAAAGGGTCTGAATACTTATGTCAATACAAATTTTCAGTTTTTCCCATTCAATAAGCAAGCAAAGATTTCTAACATCCTGTTTATACGTTTTCATCATGGGGAATGAAATGCTAAAAGATGGAAGAAAGCCTAAATTTGTTTTAGTTTTAAAACAATCTTACATCTAAAAAAGGTTACTGTATACTGGGCAATAGAAAACAATGGGTAAAAGAGCATATACACAACACACCTAGTGTATTATGAAAAAAGTATTTGATCCAGGCTCCTGAGCCCAAGACAAAATTAGATCCAGCGTGATCGTGAAGTTCATGAAATATCCTAATGTCGCCCTGAATTACTAGAAATCCCTCATTTAGGAGCATCAATAGGATAGACCACAAAAACTAAGCTCAACTCGCTTGGTGTGTCACTTCTAGAAAAAAATATATAATTTCGTGATATTTGAAGCTCTTATAACAAGTTATATATTTAAATGAGGTCTTGCTAGGGTAATTGTCTCTAATTGAGTGTTCTCTTTCCAAGTATTGCTGAAAAGTAAATATGGTGGGATCAGGGCACTGACACGGGCAGAAGGTGAGATTTTGGTAGCTGCTTTACAAAAATCAAGGAGAACACGCCTGAGATGGTTCTCCTATCCACACTGTAGTCACTGGAATGGACCTTTTTCCAAGCATCTGCCACCGACAGGACAGGCATCGTGAGAATCCAGAAAAGGGGCAACTATAGAGTGAAGCCCAAACAGTGAGTAATTTACCTTTGGTAGGGAAGGGCACTGCTCATCAATAGAAGAGCTGGTCCACCACCAGATGCTGTTAGTCAGAAAGAAAGTCTCTGCGTGTCATAGGTTAGCCATTACTGGGATAGACAGTGGCTACATCTTCTCAGTCAACAGAACCAATACTGCCCATCCTTGAGACAGACAGTTTTGTGTAATGCTTAAGACCCTCCAGTTCCTTCTCAGACTACACCTACAGTAATTGTTTTGAGTTTTGGTGATGGGATTGTTTGTGATCAACTTCTACAGTATAATAAGGATAGAGAGTGGCTACAACTACAACAAGAGGACCGATCCTGTGCATACTTGACACAGACATCTTTGTACAATGTATAAGACCCTGCAGAGCCTTCTCACATTACATTTACTGTAACTGACTGAGGTCTTGGTGGTGGGATTCTTGGTGATCAGTCTACTTCTGTACGATGGTAACGGATTGCACAATACAACCCTTTGTATATCACATTAAAATGAGATGCCTGTCTAGTGCTCATTGAACCAGCACTTTATGCACAAGTGGTTTGTATTATTGCACTCACACAAGCTTGTATTTCATATGGGCTTACCCTGTGCCTAAGCAACTAACAAATGCATTAGGAACTTGAAGAACATCACAAGACTCAGGTGACATAAAACTAAAAGCTTCTCTCCAAAAGGTCATGGAAAAATGAAATGTTAGAATGGAAAATTAATCTTTAAGGTGAAAATAGATAATAAAAGTTGACTCAAAGGTAGAGGATCTTGATAGATATTGTCTCTTTTTCATAAAATAGCCAGTGTTAGAAAGAACGGTGGGTTCTTGGTATCTTCTTCTAGAAATCTCCATGACCTAAACATCCCTGGTTCATCATTCAGTTAGTCTCTGGTTTTTTCACACTTTAAAACAGCCATAAATGAATGACTACATTGCTTTTCCATATCAACACATCATTAAGAATTATGAGAATAACCTTTCCTTCACTTTTTATAAAAAGTGTCCTTCACAGGCAGTACATTGCTGGGACATCAGATGTACAAACGCTCTACATGGTAATGGATATGAAATGGCACAACTTGTCATTGTGGGAATTCTCACTTTGTGGTCAGTGTTAAAAAATCCTCTTCACGCAATCACTCACTATTACAAAAAATTTGTAGGCATAATTGTGAAGGTGAGGTTGAAACAGTAACCACAATAAGTGCTACTATCTCAGTTTGGAATGTTTCCCGGCTACCCTGCTACACCCGACAGCTCAAAGAAGGTTCTCTTCCTCACAAGCGGCCGTTTTCTTCCCCAGTATCTTTCTCTGCAATTGCTTCTAGGCCGCGTTTGGATTTTGGGTCAGTGGATGTACTTGATGCTTTGCTAAGCCCACTAGAAAGACAAGCCTGCTGGATCTGTCTCATGTTCTCCATTGCTTCATTTTTGGCATTCTTCAGTAAATCTCCCTGGCCCTACAAGTTAAAGAGAGAAAAAGTACATCAATGAAGTAAATTTAATTCTTTTTACAAAGATTACTAAGTAATACAGGCAGTCCCCGGGTTACATACAAGATAGGGACTGTAGGTTTGTTCTTAAGTTGAATTTGTATGTAAGTCGAAACTGTATATTTTATCATTGTAGTTCCCGACAATTTTTTTTTTTTGCCCCAGTGACAATTGGAGTTTCCAATTTTTTTGCTGTAATAGGACCAAGAATTATCAATAAAGCTTCATTGCAGACAATTTTAAGCTGATTATTGCAATCTGGGACTATTTTAAAGCATCCAGAGAGCTTCACCAGAGGTCACAGTGGGCAGAGGGGTCCGTCTGTAACTATGGGTTGTCTGTAAGTCGGGTGTCCTTAAGTAGGGGACCGCCTGTATATGTATACATATAATTAAAATATAGGGATATGTAGGAATAGCAATAAAGAGGGTCATTTATCAGGACTTGTTTTTTGGCATTAAAGTCCTTTTTATGCAAAACTACCCTGGGCGGAGTCTGGCATAGTTTTTCTCAGAGGCAAAGTCCCATATAGCCTGAGTCACATCAAGCCTCCTAATATATCCACCACGGTATGGGGGCGCTGGCTAACGATTGCTGGCTTCCCTCCTCATTCATTACAATGTGCTGATAGCACATTGTAATGAAAGGGTTACAACGAGACAGCCTCGGGTCTTCGGAAGACCCGAGGCTGTCATGGCGACGGATCGCTGCTCCCCGATGAAGTCACGGGGGCTCAGCCCGTGAGCCCTCTCCATGCACCAGAACCCAACGCGCGCCGTACTACTACTGCGTGCGTCGGTAAGGGTTTAAAGGTGCATTACAAAAGAGATGGTGAATTCTGTCGGACCTGAGTGGGGAAGCGACACATTCATGATTTCTGGCGCTCGTTCTGAGCGAATTGGTTGCACCAAGCATAACACATGCTCAATGCACTTTTAGTGAACTGTCAGACTTTATAAGTACTTGTGCTCCCATGTTCTGGAGGGCATCACAACAATTTTGCCACCATTTATCAGACATCTATGGTATTACCAGAGTCCCTCCAAGCTGTAGCTTCACGGGCTGTCACACAATACAGAAGCACTTTCCCCTTCCACTCTGTGCTAAAACTATTTCTGCTACTGTGTTATAGCACGCAGAAGGCGGAGGTGCTGATAGAGCAGGCTGAAGGGTGAGTGAGTGTAACAGCCTGTGAAGCTACAGCATGGAGGGGCTCTGGTCCGACTCTCTGGTTCCTTTGCATAATTTTAAAAGTTTTTTTTTTAAAGTAAAGAGGCCATGGATAACAAATATAAGAGCATTACCACAGTCATAGTGCCTGAATAAGTGGTATATCATGTTTAATTTTGATGGTAGATTGTGTTTAAGTTAGACAGTCCTTTTAAGCAATGGTACTAATGTGAATATCCTGTAGAAGAATGCAAATTCCATTTACTATAGAACTATAAATACATTTCAGTGTAAAATGATGCTATAGTGATACATCAGCAGGGATATTACATAAATAATTGCTATTCAGTAGGAACCCATGTGTAAGAGATATATACTGTACAGATCATTTAGAAAGGTAGCCCGGGTTTTGTTGTCCATGACTTTACACTTTACACCATGAGTTCACATTAAAAATGGATGAACTGTGTCAATAATTTAGGTGCCATGTGTCAGTTATACATTTAATCTTCACAGGTCTCTTCGTGTAGGTCTGCATGATCCGCTCAGGGAGATCTGGCAGGCAAATAGTTTTTGTTTCTATTTTTGGCTCACAAAATAATCTCATCTATTTAGGTACTTATTGTAATTCGTTTGTCAAAACTGTGTAGCACAAATGATTTCCAATATATTGATTCAAGCAAATGTTTACCTACTTTTATGATTATGTGACAGTAGATTAAATAGGCAAACATTCATATTACAAAAGAAGAAATCCTTCGGCACCACCATGAGATGAGAGAAAAAACATTAGATCGTGTGTACACAAACAAATAAAAGGTCACGCTATTCGGACCATGCTGTCGCGGTCCTTATTCATACCTATAATGAACACTGGAGGTAAGCCGGAAACAGACCGCCCTCAAGCCACATGACTGAAACAGTCCGCCCTCAAGCCACATGACTGAAACAGACCGCCCTCAAGCCACATGACTGAAACCTTGCTGATTGAATCAATATATTGGAAATCATTTGTGCTACACAGTTTTGACAAACGAATTACAATAAGTACCTAAATAGATGAGATTATTTGTGAACCAAAAATAGAAACAAAAACTATTTGCCTGCCAGATCTCCCTGAGCGGATCATGCAGACCTACACGAAGAGACCTGTGAAGATTAAATGTATAACGACACATGGCACCTAAATTATTGACACAGTTCATCCAGTTTTAATGTGAACTCATGTGTTAAAGTGTAAAGTCATGGACACAAAACCCGGGCCTATTCTAAATGATCTGTACAGTATATATCTCTTACACATGGGTTCCTACTGAATAGCAATTATTTATGTAATATCCCTGCTGATGTATCATAGCATCATTTACACTGAAATGTATTTATAGTTCTATAGTAAATGGAATTGCATTCTTCTACAGGATATTCACATTAGTACCATTGCTTAAAAGGACGTTAACTAAACACAATCTACCCAAAATTAAACATGATATACCACTTATTCAGGCACTATGATCGTGGTAATGCTCTTATATTGTTATCCATGGCCTCTTTACTTTTAAAAAAAAACTTTTAAAATTATGCAAAGGAACCAGAGAGTCGGACCGAGCCCCTCCATGCTGTAGCTTCACAGGCTGTTACACTCACTCACCCTTCAGCCTGCTCTGTCAGCACCTCCGCCCTCTGCGTGCTATAGCACAGTAGCAGAAAAAGTTTTAGCACAGAGTGGAAGGGAAAAGTGCTTCTGTATTGTGTGACAGCCCGTGAAGCTACAGCTTGGGGGACTCTGGTAATACCATAGATTCTGATAAATGGTGGCAAAATTGTTGTGATGCCCTCCAGAACATGGGAGCACAAGTAATTATAAAGTCTGACAGTTCACTAAAAGTGCATTGAGCATTGTTATCTTGGTGCAACCAATTCGCTCAGAACGAGCGCCAGAAATCATGAATGTGTCGCTTCCCCACTCAGGTCCGACAGAATTCACCATCTCTTTTGTAATGCACCTTTAAACCCTTACCGACGCACGCAGTAGTAGTAAGGCGCGCGTCGGGTTCTGGTGCATGGAGAGGGCTCACGGGCTGAGCCCCATGACTTCACGGGGAGCAGCGATCCGTCGCCATGACAGCCTCGGGTCTTCGAAGACCCGAGGCTGTTCGTTTTAACCCTTCATTACAATGTGCTATCAGTACATAGTAATGAATGAGGAGGGAAGCCAGCAATCGGTTAGTCAGCGCCCCCATACCGTGGTGGATATATCAGGAGGCTAATGTGACTCAGGCTATATGTGACTTTGCCTCTGAGAAAAAACTATGCCAGACTCGCCCAGGGTAGTTTTGCATAAAAGAAATTAATGCCAAAAAACAAATCCTGATAAATGACCCTCTTTATTGCTTTCCACAATATTGTATATTTTAATTATATGTATACATATATTACTTATTAATCTTTGTAAAAGAATTAAATTTACTTCATTGATGTACTTTTTCTCTTTAACTTGTAGGGCAGGGAGATTTACTGAAGAATGCAAAATGAAGCAATGGAGAACATGAGACAGATCCAGCAGGCTGTCTTTCTAGTGGGCTTAGCAAAGCATCAAGTACATCCACTGACCCAAAATCCAAACGCGGCCAGAAGCAATTGCAGAGAAAGATACTGGGGAAGAAAACGGCCGTGTGAGGAAGGGAACCTTCTTTGAGCTGTGGGGTGTAGCAGGGTAGCGGGAAACATTCCAAACTGAGATAGTAGCACTTATTGTGGTACTGTTTCAACCTCAACCTTCACAATTATGCCTACAAATTTTTTGTAATAGTGAATGAATGCTGTGAAGAGGATTTTTTAACACTGACCACAAAGTGAGAATTCCCACAATGACAAGTTGTGCCATTTCATATCCATACCATGTAGAGGTTTGTACATCTGATGTCCCAGCAATGTACTGCCTGTGAAGGACACTTTTTATAAAAAGTGAAGGAAAGTTATTCTCATAATTCTTAATGATGTGTTGATATGGAAAAGCAATGTAGTCATCATTTATGGCTGTTTTAAAGTGTGAAAAAAACCAGAGACTAACTGAATGATGAACCAGGGATGTTTAGGCATGGAGATTTCTAGAAGAAGATACCAAGAACCCACCGTTTTTCTAACACGGCTATTTTATGAAAAAGAGACAATATCTATCAAGATCCTCTCCCTTGAGTCAACTTATTATCTATTTCACCTTAAAGATTAATTTTCCATTCTAACATTTCATTTTTCCAGACCTTTGGAGAGAAGTTTAGTTTTATGTCACCTGAGTCTTGTATGTTCTTCAAGTTCTAATGCATTTGTTAGTTGTAGGCCAGGGTAAGCCCATATGAAATACAAGCTTATGTGAGTGCAATAATACAAACCACTGGCATAAAGTGCTGTTCATGAGCACTAGACAGGCATCTCATTAATGTAGATTATACAAAGGGTTGTATTGTGCAATCCGTTACCATGTACAGAAGTAGACTATCACCAAGAATCCCACCACCAAGACCTCAATCAGTTACAGCAAATGTAATGTGGAGAAGGCTCTGCAGGGTTAACATTGTACAAAGATGTCTGTGTCAATATTGCACAGGATCGGTCCTCTTGTTGTAGTTGTAGCCACTCTCTATCCTTATTATACGTAGAAGTTGATCACAAACAATCCCATCACCCAAACTCAAAACAATACTGTAGTGTAGTCTGGAGAAGAACTGAGGGTCTTAAGCATTACACAAAAATGTCTGTCTCAAGGATGGGCAGTATTGGTTCTGTTGACTGAGAAGATGTAGCCACTGTCATCCCAGTAATGGCTAACCTATGACACGCAGAGACTTTCTTTCTGACTAAAAGCATCTGGTGGTGGACCAGCTCTTCTATTGATGAGCAGTGCCCTTCCCTACCAAAGGTAAAGTACTCACTGTTTGGGCTTCACTCTATAGTTGCCCCTTTTCTGGATTCTCACGATGCCTGTCTGTCGGGCAGATGCTTGGAAAAAGGTCCATTCCAGTGACTACAGTGTGGATAGGAGAGTCATCTCAGGCGTGTTCTCCTTACACTTGATTTTTGTAAAGCAGCTACCAAAATCTCACCTTCTGCCCGTGTCAGTGCCCTGATCCCACCATATTTACTTCTCAGCAATACTTAGAAAGAGAACACTCAATTAGAGACAATTACCCTAGCAAGACCTCATTTAAAATATAACTTGTTATAGAGCTTCAAATATCACGAAATTATTATTTTTCTAGAAGTGACACACCAAGCGAGTTGAGCTTAGTTTTTGTGGTCTATCCTATTGATGGTCCTAAATGAGGGATTTCTAGTAATTCAGGGAGACATTAGGATATTTCATGAACTTCACGGTCACGCTGGATCTAATTTTGTCTTGGGCTCAGGAGCCTGCCCAGTATACAGTGACCTTTTTTAGATGTTGTAAGATTGTTTTAAAACTAAAACAAATTTTGGCTTTCTTCCATCTTTTAGCATTTCACTCCCCACGATGAAAATGTAAAAACAGGATGTTAGAAATCTTTGCTTGATTATTGAATGGGAAAAACTGAAATTTTGTATTGACATAAGTATTCAGACCCTTTACACCGCACCTGGTTGTAGCATCTCTGGCAGCAGTTACAATCTCCCCGCCGGTGGATGGGGACCATAAGTTACTCCTATGTGTTCTGGTTGTGTTCTAAGCGTCATCGTTCCCAATCTAAGCCCAATCTGGCCCAGTCTGAAGTGCAAGGCACTCTAAATCTGATTTTCATTAAAAATATCCTGTACTATTCTCCATCCAGCTTTCCTCAACCATGACCAGTCTTCATGTCCAAATTGCTGATATTGCCACCACAGTGCTTTATTGTAGGGATATGAGGCCAAAATGTTCCATCTTGGTTTTATGCGACTGATACTCTTGCTTTTCACAGTCAGAGTCCTTTAGGGACTTTGCAACCTTAGACAGGTCTTCACATGTCTTTCATTTAGGAGAGGCTTCTTTGGCGTCTGCAGTGATGGGTACTTTCTGAAAGTTTGGAACTCACCAAGATTGGCAGTAGGGTCTTTGTCACATTTTGGCTGCTTCTGATTAGTTCCAAATCTATTCCATCTTAAAATTATGAGTGCCCTATCGTGCCCTTCTCCTGATCTTTACTTCCGCACAGTCTTGTGCATTTTTATTTGTAAGACCTTATATAGACAGGGGTTTATATTTCCAGTTACGACTTCTACTACAAGCAGCGTTTACATAAGAAATTGATAGTCTTATATGAGCTGATAGTCGATCCCAGTCTTGGATGTACTTATCTTCCATTGCCATAGGCTAATAATACACAAGATAGTTGATCTTACCATTTGACTGTTCCTGACTTATCCTTAAACATTCACACTCAGCATCCAACTGCATTAAGGGGGACAAACATTTTTTTTAATTTTTAATTATTAGCCAGTTCTTAAACAGCTCCAGCAGATACACAGATTATTGTATGTATAAACAGAAACACAACACATAACTTGGTCCATATATCACACTGTTTTGCTTTCTATTAGAACCAAATAATAAAAATGGGATCTTAGATGGTGAACACTTAATTATTTAAGAACAAATAGTGACCAGCCACCTTGCTAAAATCACTATTCATAACATTGAACATGTATAGTGTGCTGACCTAACCGTTATCACAGGCAGTAGTGCCAGGACTTAGGCCCCTTTACACTTGCGTTGCAGATCACGTCAGAGTTCAATCAGTTTTCGGTCAGCGTTTGTTCAGGTCTTAGTTTTTCATGCACGTTAAATATGCGGTGAAAACCGCATTAAATGGCATTGAAAACGCACATGAAAAACTGAGACACTGATAAACTCTGACCGAAAACTGATTGAACTGTGATGCAAAATGTCAGTTTTTCACCCACCAACCCTGAAAAGGACTCAGGACTGAGTCTCTTATCTTTATCGGCAATTGATGTGTGAAAATGCATTGCACTTCTATTGGACGTGCAGTGTGTCTCAGAGTGCAATGCATTTTGATGCGTCTCCATAGACCTGTATGGTGCGTTTTTCATGTGCATTAAAAAAAAACGTGTTGTGGAGTGAAGAGTGCAATGCAAGTTCTGCGCATAAAAAACGCGTAGAAAAACACGCGTGAAAAAACGCAAGTGTAGAAGGGGTCTACTGATCAATTTTGTAGTTGAAAAAAATGATCAGCTAATGTAATATTTGTCGCAGGATGATGACCAGGTATTTGACTTGTTTGACTTGTTACAAGTCTTTGGAGTAGTAAGGGTGACTTTTTTCTGCATGGCTGCACTGATGATATGTCAATCTAGAAAAACATTTTTAAAACATAGACAAAGTAAAAACAAAACTTACAGGTGATATTCTCTTCTAACCCCATGGATGGTTCCCCATCACTGAGTGACTTTTCAGATTAAAGTTGTTTTATTGGGCACTAATAAACAGACAAATAAGGTACAAAATGCTTTATTTAAAGACAGTCATGGCTAGCTACACAGAAATCCTCACCAAAGAAAAAGTGCTTTACCAGTACTACAACAGCGACTTTTATTTATGTACCTGATGTCTTGGTTACATTGGGATTCTCCACTGTTCCTGTGTTTCATAGTGCAGGCAAAAAAAAAAAATTGTCGCTGTACGTAGCAGTCATAAAACCTTCCCTCTTCCGTGAAGTCAGGTGAGTAGGGGAGGGGGGTGTGATATCACCAGAGCTTGAATACACAGCTCACCTTTACGGCAGTCCTGTAACAACCTGCACTGTTTTTTTCAGGTGCGCTCCATCTGTTGTCAATTACGGGAAAGATTTTTTTTTAAATGTGTTGTAGAATTAATTATTATTTATATTTCCTTTTAATGGTAAAATAAAAATTATACACATAAAATTATAAAAATGACATAGTATTTTTTAACATTATATATTATTTGTTGTTTTTAATGACCAATTACCTAAGTTGTAGCTCTGAACAGAATGACATATCATTGGAAAGACCTCCCTAAAACACTGGTGTTCCCATGTTATGCTCCCAATCCCTAAAAACAGCAGTAGTATTCACAACTGAAGCTCCATTGAACTATCACCACCTCCAAGCCCCGGAAGTGATGTCTCGGGTTCCCTTGTGGCCATCAGTGTGTAAAGTGGGGCTTTACACAAATGCTTTGGCTTGCATCGCTACTGTATTCTAGAAAACAGCTTAGAACAAAGTAGAGAGGTTGTCAAGTCAACCCTATGGACTACTGTACCTTGGTAGATCAGGCGATGGCTACTATAATGGCATGTGACCCAGCCTTGCACCTGTGTGGACAAGCAGCCATATGTATTGAGTACAGCGATCTCTCTGATGTAACCTGTCATGGTGTTAGAATTCATTGTGTGTAGTTAAGCTCCTGCCTCTGACTACCTACGTCTCTTTGGTACTTTGCTTGAGTGTAATATTAATGTGCTCGGTTAACTGTTTGATGCCAGGAGGAAAGACATGTCAGTAGACCAAACCCTTCCACCAAGTGGCAGTATAATATTTGCTGAGTTCAGTTCGGGGGATAAACTCTACCAATGCTATACTTTGGCTTGGTGGAAAAGGACCTTGGACCTCAGGGCATGGGCTTCCCTTGTTCTCAAAAGGATAATGGGCCTGCGTGTTCTCTAGCAAGATAAAATACAAATCTATTTATTGAAGAGCACGGCTTTTATTTTGAAAAGACATTTTAATGTATTGATAGAAGAGAGAGATATAATGTGCTAACTTCTGAACTGAAGTATAATTTAATATTTGTTTCGATTTTTTTTTTTGTTTATCTCTGTGTAATCCCTTTGATATCTGAAGGTCTGCTTAATATTACAGATTTTGGCAGTAATGGGGTTAATTTATTCTTAACCTGTTTTTGATTAACACAACATTTTATTTGCACATTACTGGGAAATTAAACTCAACAAAATAAAATGGTTTTGTGGTCATTTGGAAAGGACACGGACAATGAGTGACACTGGTCAGGACTAGTTCCACCAGACCAATAACAGCTGCATTGGTCACACTATGGCTCTCCAGAGAACCCCTTGTAGCTGGGGTGTAACTAGGAGAAGATGGCCACACAGCAGGCTCTGAATTAGGCCCCTTCACACTTAAAAAAAATACTATATGTATACTCACACAAAGAAGTTACAATCGCACACACGTATACACTCATATACACATACATTTATATATACTTAATATACAACACATAAAGTTCTTCACATAACACTATTATACACTCTTACAAATATTTATACACTCCTGTGCAGTGCCATATACAGATGTACAGCAATGCACAACATGTATATATAAATACTAATACCACATACATATACACATCACATACATAAAGACACACACATGCAGCATATACACATCACCTATACACACAATTCACTATATATATATGTATATAATTATTTGTGACAATATGCATAATAAAAGTATATAATGGTGCACATCTCCATTCTTTAGTGTGTAAGGTTGGATAACGGGGCCCCCTGACACTGCAGGGCCCCATATCAGCTACTGTGGCTGCTACCCCTGCCTTGTAATGTTACCAAGTGATAGAGTTTACAGTACAGAAAGGTCTTGGTACACTGCTAAACAAGAGGTAAGAGGTCAACAAACTGTGTGAAGATAATTTCCCATAAATGTAGCCATGTTGTCCCATAGAAACGAGATTGCTGTCCTAGATACGACCACTTCTGCTGGAGTGATGGCACAAAGAAACAAATTGTTTTCTCATATAAAATGACGGGAGGTACTTCATATCCCACAGCCGTTCTGTGGTAACAAACGCTAAATACAGGTGGTTAGACAGGGCTCAATAGCGCATGTGTGCCCACCACTGCCAGATGAATTAAATTAAATATGAATATCCAGATGTGAATGCTTCTTTTATTCCTTTATAGTATGTCATTATGCTATATTTTTTGGATAATGGTAGCAGATATATAAGGCTTTGGAGCCCTTGCTCCTATCACAGCCCTTTTTGTAAAGGTGGTACATCCTGACTTCAACTTGAACTTAAATATATTGCTTGTATTATGTATACAGTTTTTATAATAGTTATAACTAATACAGTTATTAAACATGATTATGGCATTAGAATCTAGACTCAGATAATATCTACTATCATTAGGGTGGTAGATGCTTACATTTACACTTCTAATGCAACATTTACATTGATAGTTCACTAGATTACAACCCATTTGTGACTACCACACGTGTTGGATAGTTGGCACACAGTATATATACTCCCACAGTGTACAAAGGAAATGTCGATTAGCAACTGATCTGGCCTGGCAACACCAAGAAATGTGCGTTATTACTGGTAGTTAAAATTTCCCCACCATTTTGGGAACTTGTTGTTTAAATCCCATCCCTTAATTCCTGGAACCAACTCATGACTTACAACACTTGCAGAACAATGTATTATCTGTTGAAAGTGTCCTTCTGCCATGGTGCTCATCTGAGGTCCCCAATCTCTGGTTCCACAAACTGTCATATTTTTAACAACGAGTTTGAAAAAAATAGAGGAACTTTACAGTGAACGTTACTAACGTTTTTGGTCCTCTCAGTCTGCAGATAGTAATCCTCTTCAGAATCCCTGTAGAAGTGATGATATAGAACACTGCGTTCAAGAAGGTTTAGTCCATATGGCAAGTGTGTGTGAGGAAATTGTCCACCGTGATTATCAGGTGATCTCCCTTGTTCGTTTTGAAGTGCCACATATATATCCTCCGTTTTGGGGGTTAGACAGATAATAAGAAAATTCATAAGATCAGTCCAGCTCTTTAAAATGAAACTTCTTTATTTTATCATCACATAAAATTGGTTCGGCATACAGAGGTATTCCATAGCAGCTATGCGTTTCGAGTTCAGAAACTTCAGAGGCTCATGATGAAGAGAGTCCTGAACTTGAAAACGCGTAGCTGTATATTGAATACCTATGCATGCTAACCAATTTTTAGTGATGAAAAATAAAGAAGTTTCATTTTAAAGTGCGGATCTTACTAATTTTCTTCATAAAGTAGAGACTCATCACCAGAATGTTACCTCTCACACCATGACTGCTGGTAAAGGCTTAAAAGTCCTCAACATATCACCCAAAATTATCTGCCCCCGAGGGACTGTACCTTAATTTAGGGGTTTTCCGATATGGATTTAGAGTAATATTCTGAATAGAAATGTCATGTTTTCTCCAGGCTGCCAGTGAACCACATGTCCCTCTTTTGATTGACAGCTCTGTCTTTTCAAATCTCAACCTGAGCTGACACAGCTTACCAATAAAAGAATCGAATGATAAACATCGGAAATTAGAGTTATTGGCGCTGACCACTATCCTGGGAGCCACCCATTCATAACCTGAGCTCACAGGAAGTCCCTTTCCAGTCCACTTCCTGTACTTAACAGAATGCTGTCCCTCTTGCTCTATGGCAGTGATGGCTAACCTATGGCACTGGTGCCAGAGGTGGCACTCAGAGCACTTTCTGTGGGCACTCAGGCCATCACCAGAGATGACTCCAGGTATCTTCCTGTAATCACAGACAGCCCAGGACTTGCTGTGCACAGAGGTATATTAAAGTGACAGCTCTACCTGGGAATATTTCTGCTTATTGGTGTCCTCAGTGAAACACTGTGGACAGAGAAGGGAGTATAAATCACAAATTAAATTTCTGTGTTGGCACTTTGCGATAAATGCGCAGGTCTTTGTTGTAGTTTGGGCACTCGGTCTCTAAAAGGTTAGCCATCACTGCTCTATGGTGAATTAAGCAGAGAGCACTGTGTGGGAAACTGCAGATCATCTCACCATTTCACATACCCTGCGAAGGGTGGAGTCAGGTGGTGGTTGGGTGGCCAAAATAGACAAAGGCAGAAAAAGTTTGGGAATGATTTACTTGTGGGAGGAGCAGATTTATGATGGGCATCCGTGCTGAAATTTTCAACAAAGGCACGTGGGTGGGGGAGTAAGGTTTATTGTGCCTGTTTTAGTGAACAGGTTCCCTTTAAGGGAAATTATAACCTCCATCTTAATTTGGCAACTGTTATGGCACACAAATATTTTGACACCAGTTAATGTATCATTCCTGGGGGAATTACCAGAATTAGAAGGCCAATCTAGAGCCGAGATTGATGGTAATGAAATGACCATTCAATATATGTGTCCATCCTAATGGGTATTTAGCTTACAGACTGTATAATTCTCATAACAAGTCAAAGATATCCGCGCCTTTGGAGGTTCCCCATCGCCCTGATGTGGAGCATTTATACTTCACTAACATCTGTACTCGGCATCATTAACACTTTGGTCATGTAGGATGAGTTATTAAAGTGTTTCCGTGAATAATATAAAAAAGGAAGACACAAGTGACAAAAGCATAACATGGATAGATGACATCATTCTGGGCACGACTGAGCCCATGGTGCTTTGTATATTACACAGCAGTTCAATACAGTCTGGGAAATTGGCGAGATATGTTATCATGGGATATGGATGCGGATTAACGATTTATTAAATCATGGTGGATAAAAACTAACCCAAACTCAGCTTTAGGAGAAATAAAAAGAATCCAAAAAAAAAATGCAGAACAAAGAAAATAAAACTTTAAACGTCCCTACGACTTTCCAACTGTGTCCCTGCAGCTGTCCACCTCGATGCCCAGGGGAGACCAGTTTATCATATACAGAATGCCGCAGGATTTGATATCATCTATTAGTTGATACCAGGAACATGAGGAACAAAGTCATGGTCACTTCTCACACAGTTTAGGGTACATGCAATGAATATTCGTATTGCCATATGAACAAAGCAGGGCCATCCTCTCCCTATAATAAAAATGTAACTCACTTTATTTAAGTGGGTGTCAAAAAAAGACATTGGGGGATTTATCGACTGTCATTTAAACAGCCATTGTAAAATCCCCCAGGGGTCGTCTATCTTCTAAGAGTTTCCAGTCTTTAGTAGACTTGGGGTGCAGGCTCCGACAAGGTCGCACCCATTCAGACCAGGTCAAACTAGTGTCTCCACCTGTTTTCAGTACGGACTATAGTAAAGTGGACGTCCAAGGCATCTCACATTCCTGCCACCCCAATTTATGCCCTGCGGGAAGGGGAGGGAACACTCAAAATGGAGGGTCAGAAATTGGCCAGAGAAGACCACAAAAACTCTTTTTAAGAGTTGCATTTAGAATTCTGCACCAGGAACTACGCAGTTTGATACCTCCACACTGCCTAGTAGGACAGCGTAGAGTAAAGGGGCACATGCGAGGTGAGGGGTGGCGAGCGGCTCTCTGTCCACTATTGCATGTTCGGGAGGGAGGTTGTGAGAGAGGGGTTTGGGTGTGGAATATAATGAGCGAGGGATGGGCCAGTGCTGCATTCAAACTAGAAGCTGAAGGTAATCCTTTTGGAAAGCACAAACCCCAGGACATCAGTCTTCTGTGAGATGTCAGGAGCCAGGCAAACTTACCATACAATATTTCTGTACCCATTCATATACAGGATATTTAAAAACATGTATCCAAACTATTGCTGTCTATTGTAAGCTGTCCCCATTAAAAAAAGAGCCCTTGGTGAAAAGTTCCCTTTAAGAGGCCTTTGTTCTTAGATGGATGTGCAATTTCTGCCAGGTAGACCAGTTTTCCAGCAGAGAACAAGAGAATGTACTGTAGTACAGGGTGTATGGAAAGTATTCTGACCCTTTAAAAATTTCATTCTTGTGTCATTTAGTATTATTGTTGTTGCTCGTTAAGTCTAATTTGCACCTTGATGGACCAAGGCTATTTTCAAACCGATTTGTACTTTACGGTGAGGTAATAACGTTTTCAAGGCTTTACTACTTAAGCGTTTTTGAGAGTTGTTTCTGTTACATTTGTTACTGTTGTACTTGTACTTGTTACATATTCTTTATGAAAAAAGGTAAATTTGGTACAACATTTTGCCAAAAATGTCAAACTTCAAACAGTTCTGGTTTTCAACTGAAGTCTTCTCAATATTTACCATATCTGGCTGTGGGTTGGCGTTCATTTATGAGTGTCCCTTTTTATTTTATTATGAAGCGATGAAAGATAACAAATCGAACAGGCATTCTCTCAAATTTTCAAGAAAATTAGAATCAAATAGAAACTCCAGATATCACCCTATTCTGTATTAACTGCAACCCTCAAAATATTCTAACAGCATGGTAGGAAGCTTTTTAACCCTTATGTATTTTAAGAAAATTCAACAAAATGAAGGTTTGATTTGGATTCACTACTATTATCATTATTTACTAATATTCATAAATTCATTCATTTAGCACAGAACCGTACCCCAACATAACTGTTTTTAAAATAGAAAATGCATTTAGAAATATGATTGGGTTCAGTTTTTTAGAGTAGTAGAGGAACCCCCACATGGATGGAACTGCTGTCAGGGCACAGGCCGAGTGCGGAAGAGAGAAGAAGGAGCCAGTGAGGCTTTGTAGGGCCAGGCAGTATTTCGGCTGCCATGACGTGTTTGTAGAGGTCCTGGATTGGAATGCAGCTGATGTATTTGTGTGTCAAGTACAGAGGGGCTACGTCGTGTGTGACATGAAGAAGCCACAGCATGTATCTGGAGCAGGAGGTTAACAGGAAGCGCGCCTGAAAGCTGCGCCCTATTACCTGGCTCTTCATGTCACTTTCCTGCACTCAAAGAGGAATGTTCCTTAAAAAAAGTAGATTGTGAGGGCTTCTGCCGTACACAGTGAATGTGTGAGACAGTCAGAAAAAGGAATATTGAGCCAGCACAATAACACACTTCTTTTCATGTGATGTTCAGAATTGGACACATATCTCTTGTTGCTGATTGCAGCTATCAGATCTGACAGGTTCTTTGAGAGAAGTATTCTGTCTTATCTTACCAACTTAATGTTACATTGTCACATAACATTACAGAAGATGCTTTCTGGGTAAATGGATAATTTTGATTTTAAAGAGCATTTGTTTAAAAGTTCTTGCAGTTTATAAAATCTAATGTCAGACAGGAAATTTGTACAAACCCGACCTAGTATTGCTTAAAGAACCATCCATGATTTCACCTGTAAACTATGGTCCCCCCCGGGGTGTGGTCACACGTCGCATTTAACGAATGCATTTAAAAAACGCATTGCAATAGCTGAAGAGAGATTTGCCTAATAAAACAGCTGTTAACACTTGTGTATACAAAACGCAAAGGTTAACGCTTGCTTTAATGCATACGTTACCATTGTGTTAATAAGCGCATACGTTAACTCTATGTTAACACATGTGTTAACGATGCGTTAAGGGTTGCATTTTGTAAACACAATTGTTAACAGTTCTTTAATTTAGGCCCAATTAAAACGACATGTGTTAAACATTGCCTGTGTGATGCACCTCAGGTAGGGGGATGATAAAGGTCCTTTCTACAATTCTTCTTTTATGTGAAATCTCACCTGTTTACCTTTAAAAACATTCTCTCCAAATCATGAGCAGAGAAGAGTCAATTTGGAGTGTCACTTAAGCACCTTATGTCCAGTTCTATAGTACCTAGAAACATGCTGCTGGTCTTAGTATGGTTGCTAAGCATATATTAAGAATTGGATAACAGGCAGCGCTTAGGTCCTCTCTGTCCTTTCTTTTCTGTTGTACTATTTTACCATTGGCTGATCCCTCCTACCGGCTTCTCTTCCATGCGCAGATTGCTGTAGCTGCACGCACTCGTCTGCAAAGCCAATATTTGCCTAGAAAATGAACTTTTTCCTACAAACACATTTCAACTCATTGTAGGCCTCTGACTTTAAAAGGAAGAGCTAACATTACTTTCCATTAACACAGGTGTGGGTGTGATGAGGACAGGGGTGGAGATCAATCTGTCATGATTAAGAAGAATACACACCACTGGACACTTTAAAAGGAGGCTGGTGTTGGCATCATTGTTCTCTTTCTGTAAACATAATTATCTCTAAGAACATGTTCAGTCAGTATGCACTGCACAAAATGGCTAACAGGGAAGGTTTATCACAGCTAGAAAGGAAAGGATGGCACACTCGTCAACAATCTATAGGCATCATCAAGGGAATTCAAGGAAGGAGAGAGGATTCATTGTTCCCAAAAAGGTCCAGGGCGCCCAAGAAGGACAGCAAGCACCAGACGTCTCTTAAATAGGGTTCAGCTTCGGGATTGGGCTAACCAGCATGCGGAGCTTGCCTAGGAATGGCAGCAGGCGAGAGTGAGTGCATCTGCACCACAGTGGGAGGCGCAGACTCTTGAGCAAAGGGCCTGTCGGGTCAAGGAGGGAAGAAAAGAAGCCAACTTCTCTCTAGAAAAAAAACAGGGACAGCGACTGATATTATGCAACAAGGTAAGGGAGTGGAATGCTGAGGACTGGGGGTTAAAGTATTTTCTCTGGTTGTTTGGAACATGGGAACAAAGTTTCGGATCAGACAAGGAGAGCGATACACCAGTCTTGTCTCATGCCAACTGAAAGCCTCCTGAACCATTCATGTGGGGCGGCTCTCAGCCAGGGAATGGCTATCTCAGAATCTTGCAAAAACACATCCATGAATAAAGAATGGCACCAGAATTGTCTCCAAGAGACTTCTCACAACCGTCCAAGAGCAGTTTGGTGATCAACAATGCCTTTTTCAGCACAATGGAGCACCTTTCCATAGAAGCCAAAGGTGTAACAAATGGCTCAGGGAACAAAAACATAGAGATTTTGGTCCATGGTCCTGACAAAATGCAAGCATTGATTGTTGCAAGAATGGGACTGCTCATCCAGTCAGGATTGGTTCAGAAGTTGTTTAGAGCTGCCAGGGAGGAATGTGCAGAGGTCTGAAGAGAAGGGTCAACACTTGCATTATTGACTTGTGTTATTAAACTCATTCGGACTGTGAAATAAAAGCTTGTTACTCAAATATGATTTGCACTGTATTTCTGTATGGAAAAAACATTCGGACAAACAAATAAAAACAGAGGGCAACAGATCATGTGAAAATATATATTGTGTCAATTTCAAAACTTTTGGCCATGACATGTACGTAGTCTGTATAGTTACATGAACCACGGCAAAGAACACTTCTTCTATCAGGGAGGAGATGGGAGAAGTCAGCCCTATGCTTTGCTTATGTTGCTTTGTTCCTAAGTTTCTTTAGTAGGTTTCTACTGCAGATCCTGACTCTCTGGACTCATTCCCCATTGGGGTGCACCATGCTTTACCATCCCTTTCAGAGAGCAGCAACACTTGGTGACACCTCGACGGTCCCTGGCGGATGCAGCATAGTGCTGGGGCCACCCCTAAACCAGTCACTGCATAATATAGAGGGGAAAGCTTAACTTACAAGCAGAATTACTTTGATGCGGCTGTGCCTTCATCAGGTCACAGTATGAAGGGCTTTAACTGCAGCTGAAAACCACGGTGATTCTTATTGAATAAAGAAAGTACAATGAATCTTAGGTCTTTAGCACATTGAGCAGATTGACTTCATTGACCTTGTTGACTATACACATACTGATGGGATGAAGGATTCTGGACTCGTCCATACACCAGAACAGATACAGCTAGCTGTGCTGAGCAGGCAGTGTGGATGATCAACACAGCTGACGTATGATACATAATCATAGTGACATCTTCATGATTATATCTTGCGCATAGCAGAACAAATACTCATCCCGGTATCAAGTGTGGTGAGGAGAGGAGAGACTTGGGTTTGCATATGCACTATGTTTGTGCCACACTTATAATGTGTAAAGATAGTGATGACGTGAACCCTCCAGGTTTGGGTTTGAAGGTCTTGCTTCTTCTGTTTTATTCTTACATCAGACACGCTCTTTGCGAGCTGTCCTTCTGTAACACAGTACCACGAACTGTATCGCCCAATTGAAGTGGGATTTATTGAACACTGATAGGGATCTCGTGGTCTCTGCCCTGTTATAGGTCACTGCTGTGGCATATTATGGTTTAATACACCATGTCAGCTGTGGCTAGAAAGTGTCCTGAAGTGGCCCTGGCTGTACAGGCCCCTGCCACACAAATGATGGAGGGAGTGTTGCTTGGCTGCAGCAATGTGATCAAGGCCCCATTAGAGTACTATGGCACCAGTCATGGTGCGGTGGAGCACATTTGCGTGCAAGGGGTACACTATACTTTGCAAAAACTGGCAGGGGTTACACCCAATGACCTGAATAGGTAAAATATGGAATATGGTAAACATGAATTAATATTGGTTTTGTGCGTAATATGCCTTTTCTTATAAATACATAAGAAACGGTATCAACCACATTTTCCAATGGAAACATGATGTGAACAGAGCCTTAGATGTCACTTTGTGTAACATAGAGTTCACCTCTGTTTTACATGTGGATATTTTCTTCATTATACATCTCTTCAATGTCATTTTGATTTTATCATAATATAATCTCCAAACTAATGGGAAATATTTTTCCGGAGCTCATCTGTGACTATGAGGAATGTCCGGTGGTGGCAGAGCAATTCTATGGTCTGATGTGATGTTATGTAATGGACAGATGGTGGTGGAGGATTGGTCCAGGGGACCAGATCATCCCTGCTGACGTAAATGTACAAGATCCGTCGGATAACTGCAAATTACAAACATGTTGTACATTATTATAATCTTGTTTTTCATGAACATTTTATATTTTGTATGACACAGATCACTAGTGGGCCCAAAGGGGCACACACAATGCAGGGTGTGCCGACCAGACAAATCAAATATGGTGACATCTAAGCATATCTGGGGATGCACTCACCAGGTAATAGCAACAGTACACTCTTTGAATTTAAATGGGTGTATATGATCAGAACATAAAAAAGAAATAGAAAATACAGTTTTGTTTATTTTCATTGCAGGACGGTTTACTACATGGGTTAAAAAATGACATGAAAAATTACAGTCTTCCATAGCAAATAGGGGGAAGTAGAAAGGTAATAGTGTTAGACATGTTTTATATCCTTTGATGATCACTGCTGGTGTTGCGTGACCAAAAAGCTGTGAATTTTCTTGCATAACACATGTCTGACAAAGAGAACTAGTATTCTCGAAGCTCACCAGCAATATAATAGCAACCAAGGTTGTGAGCAGATGCATTGGCAGTTTGCTGGTTTGGAACAATGTCACCAATCAGGGAAGGCTTGTAAGCATTCCCAAAGAGTTTTAAGTCTCATAGTGAAGAAAAAGATTGTCGAGTAATCAAAGTTTCCCACAGCCGAGATCTGCCTAGATTGTACTTTTGACCTTAGAGTGACCAATGGTTAGAGAATTAGCAAAACAATGTAATTATGCAAGAGCCACATTAGGGCCTCCACCACACTCCTAGGTAGCTTCATGTTCATGCCCAATTTGCAAAAAGGATAAATGGATTGTTTGGAAGAGATACATGAAAATGCATACTTCTTACTAAAAAAACAGGGCTTGTCAGTTGTAGAGTAGTATTATAGAGTTGTCAGAAGTTGTAGAGTAGTTGCAGCAAATAAACAAATAACTGTGAACCCAATGTCTTTGACCAAGGCTGAAGACTTCAGGGACCAGGTGAACCAACATAGACCAAAACAACCTCAGCCAACTATTAAGCTATGGTGGAGAGGCGATGATTAGGTGTTATAGCAACATGTTCACACACAATTCCGAGGTAAGATCTAAGACTAAGTGGGTGGACCACTTCAGTTTCGGGTTTGTCCAAGTTCGTGTCCCTAACCCAAACCTGAAAAACTCTCTTCAGGTTCAGTTCGGTTGAGTGACATCCGCAATAGTGGGTGTTAATTCTTTAAAACACACCGTTATTTTCCCAAGGATCATGTGCGACTGATTGTACTCGGGAAAACATCCTTGGGAAAATGGCTGCGATGACGGCATTTACAGGAGTTAGCACTGCAAATCAGTGCCAGCCCACAAACATTAATTAAAGACACGTTTTAGGACCTGCTCAGAAGGGAGTTGCAGCTTCATGGCCTCAAGTCCCAATGTGCAAAAAATATCTAATGGACCAGAAATTTTGGAACAACTTTTTTGGTGTTTTGTAACGCTAAGCCATGGCTAGGCCCTTCTCACTGTCAGCTACATCAAATCAAAGTAAAAATCAGAAGAGGAGCTCTTCCATGTTTTAGACTACTTTCTGCTTTTTGCTTGCAATTACTAATTGAAAATACTGTATGAATACTGATGGGGTACAAAGGTGCACTTTAGGTAAATCTTTATCCTGTTATCTCTGTATTCCCACAGTACAGTAAATGGGGGCCATCTTTTATAACAGCGAAAGCTTAGCCAAGATTGGGTTATGCAACAGGCCCCCAATAATTGATCAAGCAAATGTTTACCCACTTATAGATGTGGACAGTAGATTAAATAGGCAAACATTCAATTACAAAAGAAGAAACCCTTCGGCACCACCATGAGATTAAGAGAAAAAACATTAGATAGTGTGTACTCACACAAAAAGGTCACGCTATCGGACCATGCTGTCGCGGTCCTTATTCTACCTATAATGAACACTGGAGGTAAGCCTGAAACAGACCGCCCTCAAGCCACATGACTGAAACAGTCCGCCCTCAAGCCACATGACTGAAACAGACCGCCCTCAAGCCACATGACTGAAACAGACCGCCCTCAAGCCACATGACTCAAACAGATCGCCCTCAAGTCACATGAATAGAAAAAGGAGCGTGATAGGATGAGCCTGACACAGAATCAAAGATGAATGAAATGATCGTTGTTAAGTTGTTAACATATGTTAAGTAATTGTTTGCATTTAGATCCAGTGGATTGCATGTTTCAAGAAATAATTTTTAAGAGCGTTCAGCACCTCTCCTGTCAGCGGCAACATGATCTATAGCCACTACACACATGTGTGAGACTGAACCTGAGTGGCAATCTCTAAAGTTTACCCACTTTTATGATTATGTGACAGTATATTAAATAGGCAAACATTCATATAACAAAAGAAGAAACCCTTCGGCACCACCATGAGATTAGAGAAAAAACATTAGATAGTGTGTACTCAAACAAATAAAAGGTCACGCTATTCGGACCATGCTGTCGCGGTCCTTATTCATACCTATAATGAACACTGAAGGTAAGCCTGAAACAGACCGCCCTCAAGCCACATGACTGAAACAGACCGCCCTCAAGCCACATGACTGAAACAGACCGCCCTCAAGCCACATGACTAGAAAAAGGAGCATGATAGGACGAGCCTGACACAGAATCAAAGATGAATGAAATGATCGTTAACATATGTTAAGTAATTGTTTGCATTTAGATCCAGTGGATTGCGTGTTTCAAGAAATAATTTTTTAGAGCGATCAGCACCTCTCCTGTCAGCGGCAACATGATCTATAGCCACTACACACATGTGTGAGACTGAACCGGAGTGGCAATCTCTAAAGTGTCTGGATGCCCCGGTCAGATTCTGGGTGCTAGCAATCGTTTTGGTATTCACCCCGATCGGACACCCGATCTTTTAATTTACGAGCGGTGCATCCAACATATTGAAGATGACACTCAGAGCATTCTATAAGGTAGACCACCCAGGTGATCTTGCAGTTCATGTACATCTGAATTTGATAGGAAGATTTGTTTGTATGGGATTTAAAAGTGTTGGTTTTTACCATGAATCTGCATGTATTGCACCTACTCCTGCCACAACAATAACGCCTTTGTGTGTTAGCCAGGCTTTGTTCACACTTTGTGACAAAAATTTATTTGGGGACAATATGTTGCCCAGAGTGGAGGCTCGTGTGGAAACAAAAGTGATCCTTCACATAGAATATCTTTCAGGATGTCATTATGTTGTAATATGGGTAAGTATTTTCTGACAATAGCGGTGATCTCTTGTTATTGGTTACAGAATTTGGTACTAAAATATGGTCTATTGGAGTATTTAGAAGCCACAGTGGATTTGTCCAATAAGAGATCAGTGCGTGATTGAGAATCTACAATTCTTTTGGCCCGGTTACAAATGGAATTATTGTAACCCCTAGCCCAGAAGCGGGATTTCAGGTCATCACAACTAGTGTGAAAATCTTCGATAGTGGAAGAAGCTCCTTAAGCATGCATATATTCCCCTATGGGGAGATTTCTAACTGTATGGCTGGGATGGCAACTATCAGACCACAACCGTTTGTTACCACTCTTTGGCTTCCAAAAATGTTTGGTGGTCACCTGAAAGTGCAATGTCAAGGAATGAAATGGATTCCTTCAGATGTTCAAATGAGGTTAAGGTCGTTATGATTTATATAGGAGATAAAATCAACTACTGTCTCCCAGTGTCCAGACCACACCAGGAGGCAGTCGTTGATGTATCTACCGTACCATATTATGAAAAGAGCAAAGGGTTTGATGCGTTAAACAAAAATTTTTCCTCCCATAAGGCCCTATAAAAATTGGCAAGTGAAGGGGAAAAACACGATCCCATAGGGCAACCAACACGGTGTAAATAAAAAACATTGTCAAATGTACAAAAATTATTAGTGAGCGGAAACATGAGGACCAACAAAATGTATTCCGGCAGCGGAGGTGCATAAGTACTGTAATGCTGTAAATGGTGAGCCACAGCCCTAGACACTGGGCCATGTGGAATGGAAGTGTACAGGGCTGTGACATCATACGACACCCAGTACAGATTTGCTGTCCCTGATGTATCCAGGTAAAGGAGTGACAAGGGGTTGAAGGAGCCCATCAAGCCAGGAACCAAGTCTCTCAAAGAGAGAGTCAGTTCCGGACAAAATGGGACAGAAGTTGGGGGGAAATGTGTTTTAGGGAGGGCATAGAGGTGTGGGCATATACGGTTAGATGGTACCCTTGGGTTGGCTTCTGACCTGAAATAACTCTGTTACGAACCAGGCATGAGCAGTTTTTGGCAGTTTACTGTATTGATAAGGCTCCGTTTCACTGAGGCTTTCACTGAGGCTAGTGATAGGTCACTTTCAACCATTCAGGGTTGAAACCGGTGAATGTTGCGCCATAGTGAAGGTTATATGGCCAACTCCCACTTAATTCCTGCGCCTCCCTAAAGCTGCACGTTCAGGGAGTGTCTATAAAAACAATAATTAATTGACCTTGCGTTCTCTTCAGGAGTCCGAAACATCACAACAAGGATCATAGTTAAATTTTATACCTGAAACCTTATAATCCTGTGTCCAAAATAAAAAGTTAAATTTCAAGTTTCAAGCAAAAAGAATAATGTGTTAATATTGTATTAACTAGGGATCAGCATCACGTCCGGTCACTGGTAGATATTGCCACGTGGTGGTGCCAAGCGACTACA
Source organism: Engystomops pustulosus (assembly GCA_019512145.1). Classification (NCBI taxonomy): domain Eukaryota; kingdom Metazoa; phylum Chordata; class Amphibia; order Anura; family Leptodactylidae; genus Engystomops; species Engystomops pustulosus. Next base: position 57,445,962 of record CM033648.1, on the reverse strand, counting down.
GTACTGTATTTTACTAGCTGGCCCCAGATTAGAGACACAAATTAGAAGCATGTTTCCTCAGCAGAGATGAGGGACTACCACTGCCAGATTATTAGATCAGCTGTGAGGTCAGTGCTTGTGCTTCTGATCATTAACCCTCGCCTAGAAGAGAGCTTCAAACAACTCATACTGTTTATTTGTTGCTTTTTATTTTAGATCAGTATAAGGTTTATGACATTGTTATTTCAGATTGAGTACAGTGATCCCGTAGACATGTTCCCCTTTACACATAATGGACAACATCTAATGTATTTTCTCTATGTAAGTACTTTCTTTCATTGCTGGATGTTACGCAGGCTATGAAGACGACCTATCAACACTGTATTCTAACATTGTTAGAAGAGTGTTTCCTACACAGTCCGACACTGGCACCATCTGAAAGCTGACATGTAACATGCAACAAACTTGCGAACGCAAACATAGCCGCACCCACCCGGGCGTCCCGCGGCCTGATCGCATCGGCGTTTCAATGGTAACGCCTGCGATCAGGAACGAGGCGGAGGTGTTTTGTGTTAATTTAATCCAAAACACTGGCGGCTCGTCTGGGTGTGGCTTTGTCTGCGTTTGCGTACGCAGACAAAAAGGAAAGTCTGACATCACCCTTCGGCCTCTTCCACACTTGCGTTGCAGATCACGTTAGAGTCTGATCAGGGTGCGATCAGGGTTTGGTCAGTGAAAATCAGTTTTCAGTCAGAGTTTGATCAATGTCTCAGTTTTTCATGCGCATTTTCAATGCGATTTCAATGCGTTTTTCACGTGCAGGTGATGCGCGTGAAAAGGACTCCGGACTGAGCTCTATCTTTTCTATGGCAATTAATGCAAGAAAAATGCATTGCACTTGCATGTGTCTCAGAGTGCAATGCGTTATTGATGCATCTCCATAGACTTGTATGGTGCGTTTTCCACGCATGTGACTTGCAAAAGTAGAGCATGCCGAGATTTAAACGTGTGTGCGTGAAAAAGAATGCAAGTCTGAAAAAAACATTCATTACAATGGGTTGCAGTGCAATGCAAGTTCTGCGCATCAAAAGCACACGCAGAAGACGTGCGTGAAAAACGCAAGTGTGAAAGGGGCCTTTATCCTATCTTCTAGCCCTACTTTACAGCAGGGTTTCTCCACATGCCTTAACACTATGATGGTTAATAATAAAATATTAATACCTGAACCATTATAAGAATAATAGCCAAAAAATAATGCTAAATGCCCTTTCTAAGGTATACAGTGAGACACATTTACTAAGGACTTTTAACCAGTTTTCTGTTGGAGTTTGCAGATTCTTTCTAGTGAAAACTGTGTCTAAGACACATTTATGTCGCATGCAAGCCTTTTGTGGCGCAGCTGCAATAGGCATCATGCAACAAAAATTTCTGCACTGAAGGGGGCGTTCTGGTGCTCAGTCGGACTGTACGCCAGATTTATCAAACAATGTCCAACAGAATGCTAATGTTAATGCACCAAAGAAATTCATGCAGAACATCCTGAATCTGGCGCCCTCTGCACACTACACAGGTAACTGCATATAGTACAGACTGCACTGCTCTTAGTAAATGTGCCCTATTGAGCGTTACCCAGAGCAAACAAAAGCAGAGTGATAGTAAAACAAAGGAATCTTGTTTCTTCCGGTTGTAAAGGTACACTTTTGGTTACCTAGTAGTAGTTTATGAAGACACAGAGGAATAATTTCATTTCCAGAGAACTACAACATCTCATGTTCTCTTTCAAACGTGTGTTTGAGGCAGGATTCATTAGCTAAATAATCCAGTTAGGACCCTTGGGTGACTGCCTGATGACGCCATTCTAACAAAATCTACGCTCATAGACAAAGAAAAGGAATCAGCGCGAGCAAAGGCTATTTCAGGACATGTGATAATCTGCGAACATTACACAGCCCTGTAATCGTCCGTCACGTTCCTGCAACCTAATATTTAAGCATTCCGAAGTCAGAGGACATATCACACATCATAGAGAATCTCAACAGCATCCAATTTACATTCATCCTACAAATGGGAATAAAGCAAACTAGCACTAATGTGTTTTTACAAGCTCATAAACTGCGCCTGAGAGCATACCCATTGATGTAACTGCTTCACTGAATACAGTCCAGAATACTTTAGACATAAATACATTTGAACATGATTTCTCCCTATATTTAGCCAACCTCAAACTGATTTGAAGTCTAACTCTCTCGTGTGACTCAGTTCATTGGAAGCTGCTTTGGGGTCCACTGGGCGTTTTATATAACCCCCGTATTATGGATCCAGCACTTCATCTCTTTCACCTTATCTGCTTCATAGAATCATGGGGAACAGGGGATATTATGGAGTAGGAAAGAAATCAGGTTAGATGAAGTAGATTAGAGGAGACTGCACTTCACCAAGTAGATGAGGAACAAGAACAAAGAGTTATCAAAAGTAAGTTGGCGAGTCGTATATTATGTCTAAGGTTTTATAGTCATGTATAAAGAGTTTAGGTAAAGCTAAGCCCCCTCCGCCTCTCTGGTAAGATCTGGGAGATCCATGGCAGGTAGCTTTAAAGAAGCTCTTTGACTGGCCTTGATCTTCAAGTGGCTGCCAACAAAGGATCCATAGCAGGCACTGGGGGCCTTGTACCGATAACACTGTGAGGAGACTTAAGCGGATGCTAATATGAGGCTATTCAATTTTGGCATTGTAGGGTTAATATTTATCTGTATTTGTGTGTGGTCACTTTAATGGAGCTGACTGGCTGGTAGTCTTATTATGTCATGTGCTTGCCACTGTATGGTGACTAGGATGCCTGGAATTGTTTCACTTATAGGGGTATTCCGTGAATAGGAATGTCTCTTACAAAAACCCATAATGCTATAAATAACTGAATGCAACAAAACTCTATGTCATTTATCAAAAAATGAAGTTTGCTTTTATGTTTCACAAAATTGTATGGCCTTTGTTATCTCCAGGATTGCCGACACTGGAAACTGCCCATGATCCTTCAGTTCTCAGTTACTCCTCCTCCCTCTTGTGCTCTGCTCCCAGTGATGATGTAACAGACTGTCCTGCTCTGTTACCATAGTAATGATGTGTGTAACTGCCATCACTGAGATTACATTTCACCACAACACTGTCCATACTGGATGCACTGCAACCAACCCTCTACAGCCAAATATAGTGATGATCACATGACCTGCCCAGGCAGGTGCAGGACATGTGATGTGGACATGTGACCAGCGGCCATCTTCTGTCCTGTGTCTTCTCTGCAGGGACAAAATCAATGGACTGATTAAAGGGCCACTAACATTTTAATAACAACTAATTACACATTAGCTTATATTTTAAGGACCCATTTGAACATGAATTATGCTCATTCCTGGAATACCCCTTTAAATGCAGTTTGTTATGTATACATTGCTTAAAAGACATTATGGTCATATAGACTATGTTTGGCACAGTAGAGGGGGCAAATCTAGACATGTTTTTATACTGCATTTAGGATAGTACATACAAGAATGCTATGCGGTGTTGGCAAATATGCATAGCCCAAATAACAAAAACGCACCAAATCAACCTATTTAAGGAAAAATATGATCCCAACACATAACTGTTTTTCGTTCAACCTTCTCCGATTCTCAGCAAAGATGAATCTGGTATAGTGCGCTGACTGCTCTGTGCAGAGATCCAGATTTAGCTAAGGACGGATTACAGGGTTTAGGATAAATCTATATTATTTCTAAAGAGTAGGCAGTGAAATCATGTAATATCAGGAGTCTTAGGTTGTGACAGACAATGGCTTATTTCAACAAGAGGGGAAGAGAATTAAATACCCTTTTGTATGTTGTGTTTAGTAATTACTTAAGAGAGAAAATCCAAGGGCTTTCTATGTGTGTAGGAAGGGGAGGCGGGTGAATGCAATCTAGTTGTGATATACTGTACTAGATTATTGGTGGCTCATGCCATGTCACTATTCAGCATTAAAATACTAGAGGGAGCATAGGAGGAAGGGTGAAAGTGTAACAGCCTGTGAAGCCACAGCATGGAGGGGCTTTGATAACACCCTTCATTCACATAATTAAAAATGTGTTTTAGAAGGAAAAAGGCCATGGATAGTAGATATAAGTATATTAACAGCCATGGTTCCCTAAATATATGAGAGAGAAAGTAAATGCCTCTGGTTTATTGCAGCCTGGTCTGAATGCTTACATACGTGTAAAGGGATGTTACTTAACTGAAAAGCATGTGGCTTTAAATGCGCAATAATGCGCTAAAAATCATATGAGCATGAACTAAGTGATGGTGTAAACTGATAGACTAACAGGCTCAAGGCATTCTAAATAATCAAAATCTAAAACATTTCTGACACCAAAAATTTTTACAACTGAACCTCCCTGTAAGAATTATGAAATTTAATACTAGTCTTTATTTGGCACTGATCTGTATTATGGCATATTTAGTCCATGGGATCCAGTAGGGCAGTGATGGCGAACCTTTTAGCGACGGAGTGCCCAAACTGCAACCCCAAACCACCCTCATTTATTGCGAGGTTCAATCATACTGGCCTCCTGAGGACACCAACACAGTAGAAAGAAGGAGGGAAAATTTGCATCATTGTAGCTTCTATCCAGTGTCCCTCTGTACACAGAGAACCAATGGGACCAGCAGTAGCTTCTCCAAAGATAATTTGTCTCTGTCCACACAATCTCCCTCTTCCTACAGTCCCAAGCAGCATCTTTTATGTTTACTACAGTAAAATTCTTTGAGTCCTGTCTAGTGTCCTGGGGCAATGGCCTGGGTGCCCACAGAAAGAGTTCAGAGTGCCGCCTCTGGCACCCGTGCCATAGGTTCGCCACCACTGCAGTAGGGTAACTAGGAGAGGCAGGGCCCCATAGCAGACTTCTGAAGGGGACCCCCTGCTGGCTTAAAAATATACATATATTACATTCCTATATACATAAACATACAGTTCATCACTCATACATACACATTTATACACTGTTACACACATATAGCGCATATACTACTCACATTTACACACATACAGTGCCATATACAGACATACAGCTTATATACACACATAACGTACTGCATACACACCATATACACATACAGCATATACACATCACAGATACACACACATAAACAATATATATCACAATGTGCAACATAATATGTATATAATGGTGCACATTTTTCATTCTTTAGTGTCAGGTCGGATGACGGGGCCCCCAGACACTGTGGGCCCCATAGCGGCTGCTACTGCTGTAGTTACGCCCCTGATGGGATCTGTTATGCAGGGCTATGTATAACGCTGTACAGATCTGTGCGCAGAGCACTGCCATCTGTAGAAAATCTATTGGGTTTGGACACTATGCTTAGAATAATATCTACAGTATTAAAACATGCAACATGAAGAGGTAAGGCACTTTTGTAAGAGGCCACTCATGACCATTTGGCATTCACTATCACATTATTCACATACAACTTATTAATTCTTCAAGCCAGGTTCACACATCTTCCAAATCATGTTTCAAGATCCGGAGCATAATTGCCTATTTGATGGAAAACCTGTGGCTAAACAACTTGAAGTGTTAATTGAATTTCCATTCTTTTTCACAAGGCCAAAAAACACCATTAGGAAACAATTAGATAAAGTAAATTAATTGCACATTTACCACAATGCAAGAGAAAGATCTTAGTGCTGGTTCTTTACAATAAAGTGTTCTGTTAATATTCTCATCACCCAAATACGAGGAACTTTCCATTGTGTCACCTCTACTCATTATAAAGAAACAGTGATTGAATAGGACACCTAGGGAAGCCAAGAGTAAGCTGGTTATATTCACAGGCTAAAACGCAAGGCTATCTCTATTAACAGTTTCTATCTCTATTAACGGAGCTAAGAATTCACTCTGAGTGCATCCACCATTGGCAGATTTCGAAAAATTCCCCTTACATGAAATGCACATTTCCTACATTAACTTCACGGGAAGAGGAATGAATGTTCCTTTCTGGAAGCCAAGTATATTGGGGACCATATTCAGTGTCATGGATTTAAGAATTCCTATTGTACTTCTGATTTTACACAAATGAGGATATATTTTGTGTGTTCTCATTACATGCTGTGTGATGAAAGCATCCTCCTCCATGAACACTGAAGCCGATTAGCTCTCAAAAAACCCACACGTAAAAGGAACACTGTGTAGTGTAGTTTATACACTTCCTAGACTTACCATACTTTTCCTGTTTCAATGTTTAACCCCTTAACGTCAAAGCCACTTTTCACCTTCCTGACACGGCCCATTTTTTAAAAATCTGACATGTGTCTATTTAAGTGGTTACAACTTTGGAATGCTTTAACATAACCAGCTGATTTTGAGATTGTTTTTTTTGTGACACAATGGGGGTCATTTACTAAGGGCCCGATTCGCGTTTTCCCGAATATTTCCCATTTGCACCGATTTCCCCGTGATTTTGGCGCACGCGATCGGATTGTGCCGCATCGGCGCTGGCATGCACGTGACAGAAATGGGGGGGCGTGGCCGAACGAAAACCTGACGGATTCGGAAAAACCGCCGCATTTAAAACAAAAAATATGTTGTGGAGCTTGCACTTACCTCCGCCGCCTGGTGGACGGCGGAGGAACTACCTTAATAAATCCGTCCGAATCCAGCGCAGAGAACGCGCCGCTGGATCGCGAATGGACCGGGTAAGTAAATCTGCCCCATTGTACTTCATGTTGGTTGAGAAATTTAAGCAATATGTTTAATATTTATTTATGAAATAAATGGAGATTTGGAGAACATTTTGAAAAAAACAATGTTTTCCAAATTCCAAATTTTCTACTTTTTGGAAAGTTCGTCATATCACTAAAGTAACTTGATAACTAACATTTTCCATATGCCTGCTTTAACTTGGCATCATTTTTCAAACATCTTTTCCTTTATTTAGGATGTTAGGAGGCTTATAACTTTAGGTGCAATTTTTCAGATTTTCACGAAAATCATCAAAACCCACTTTTGGAGGGTCAATTTAGTTAGAAGTGACTTTATAAGGCCCACATGACAGGAAACCCCCACAAATGACACCATTTTAGAAACAACACCCCTCAAAATATTCAAAACAACCTTTGGGAATTGTGTTAACCCTTTGAGCATTTCATGAGGGTGAAAGATAAATGAAAGTGAAATTAGAGAAATGTAATTTTATCTTACAATAGATTCAACACTAAAATTTGCACCTCCACAATGGGTTAAAAAGGAAAATGCATTTTACAATGTTTAGGGCAATTCCTCCTGAGTATGCCAATACCCATTTTGTCAATGTACCCTGCTGTACGGGCACAGGGGGGCACTTGAAAGGCAAAGAGCGTTGTTTCGTTTTTGGAGGGCAAATATGACTGAAAGTTTTTATGTGTCAGGATGCATTTGGAGAGCCCTAATGGTACCAAAACAGAGGAAAGCCCCAACAAAAGACACCATTTTGGAAAGTACACCCCTTGGAGAGTTTAGCAACGTGTAATTTGTGTGTTTGCCCCAACAGGTGTTTGATTCAATTAGGCCCCAAAAAGGAAAAAGGTGAACATTTTCTCATAATTTCTCATAAATGTGTAAAACTATTTCTCCTAAGCACAGAATTGCTTGTACATATAAAGTGTTGTATGAGTATGCAGTAGGACTCAGAAGGGAAAGAGGGACTTTGGCCTTTTAGAAGCCTTTTGCCATTTGGTACCAAAACAGAGGGGAACCCCAACAAGTGTCACCGTTTTGGAAAATGCACCCTTTGGAGATCGCGGGTGTTAGGTGGGTGTCGGCTACAATATATAGCCGACACCCGCAGCTTCTGGTGCCGGCTCCGTTTAGGAGCCGGCGCCAGAAGCTTGATGTAATAGTACTGCAAATTGTGGGAACGCACCTCCCGCAATGTAGTACTATTACGTCAAATGTCGGGAAGGGGTTAAAATAAAAATTTTTATATTTATGGAAATGAGCAGCAGGGGAGTGGCCATGTCTGCTGGTGCACCCCTTTCCTTATTTCTGCACATTTCAGCACTGCCCCTTTACACAATGATTAATATCTCCTGAAAATAGGTGTCATGTCAGGTGAGGGGTAGGTGAGCCCTGATACTAACCCTCTTGTTTGTCCAGCCCACTCAGCAGCCCCTTAAATCGGTGCCCTAAACAGAATTACGTGAAGGGTGGGAGTGAAGGGAAACAAAACTAAATTCGGTAACCCTAGTCAAAGCCAGGAGGGTACATAAGAATGCATATTTGATAAAAGTTAATTTTGTAAATCAAGGTCACAACCAAATGGCAAAACAGTACAGAATCTAAGGAAACATAGCAGAAAATCTGACAACTATAATGCAGGTCAGGACAAACAAGCTAGCAGGTAAACCAAGAGAAATCCAGCTCTAGAGAGAAATCCAGCTCTAAAGAAGCTTTAGAGATGCTACTATATACTGTATATCGGACCCAAAAGTATAAAGGAGCTCTAACCAATTAAAGGGAACCTGTCATTAGCTATTTAAGTAATTATCTCCAATGCTTTGTTTCTTTAAATAAACCATTGTAACTGTTACAGAAAGTTTGAAAATCTACCTGCTTCGTTGCCAGGGAAGGACATAGGGGCACATTTACTAAGGCATGTGCGCCAGTTTTCTGTTGGACTTTGCACGTTCTTTCTAGTGCAAATTGCTTGCACAGGTATTTAAGAAGTGTCTGCACCACATTTGTGTCACACGCAACCGTTTTGTGGCGACAGAAATGTGTCACACCGCTCATATTAAAGGTGCACCAAAAAAACCTATATATGCCTCTTTTAAAGATTAAGCCATGCATGTCTAAGTACTGACTATTCTTTACGGTGAAACTGCGAATGGCTCATTAAATCAGTTATGGTCAAAGCAATGCAATGAGCAAAAGATTCATGCAGAGCATTGCGCGAGAAATCCGGAATCTGGCGTACCCTGCACACTACACTATTCATAGTAAATGTGCCCCATTGTGTCAACCTGCGGAATGATACAAAGGGGCTACATACAAACACACCAGTCACTTTGGTTTTTCAAATACACGTGTCCAAATACACTTGTACTGATCTTGAAATGTGGACCTCTATTCTCAGATGGGATTAAGGGCTCTTTTGTTACTTATTTGGGCTTACTCTGACAATTAGCAATTATTTGTCTTCACTCCTGTTTCCATCTTGGAGTGCTCAGTCCATCTGATTTAAGGATTGTAAATACTGCTTTAAAAGAATATCAACCTATTGATCCCCTAAAAGGTTTGTGATGTCCTAGTCGTGCACTTTCTTGTTTCATTACTAATTAATAGATGTGGAAATATCAGCTTCTTCTACTTTATCATAGTTAGCAGGAAGCAATATTCATGTGCTTGAAATGAAGACTATTCAAACACAATATTAGTTGCACATTGAAATAGGTTTTTGTGTAACATGTACAAATGCACAAATGTATATACTTTGTGTATGGATTCTCTGCCATAGTTAACATCTCTTCTCACTAGGATTTAATGAAAATCTTTATTAATTCTACATGATGGAAATCTATACTGGTCATGAGATTGAAGACATTGGGGCACATTTACTAAGAATGGTTCAAACTGCACTAAGCGTGACTTGCCAGTGTATAGTGCAGGGTGCGCCAGATTCATGACTTCTGGTGCCGTTCTTCATGACTCTGGCGCTCCCTGAACTGGCTCGACAGAGTGCACCACTTTTTTTTAATCTTTAAAATGGGGCGTGCAACGCACTTCTGTCAGTCTTGCATGTTAAATCTGGCGCATGGTCCAACTGAGGACCGGAACGTCCCCTAATTGGTGTTGCATTACGACTAGTGCAAAAGGGTCGCATGCTACACAAATGTGGTGCAGACACTTCTTCATTTCCTGTGCAAGCAGTTTGCACTAGAAAGAACATGTAAAGTCCACTAGAAAACTGGCGCAAAGCTCTTAGTAAATGTGCCCCATTTTAGACTATACTTTTCTATACTGTTCCAGGCCACTATTTAAAGACATCATTTATAAATAGTTATAAAATATAACTACCAAAGCCCATGGGCACTGTGATCATGGGTCTCTTCACTGCATCTCTTTGGAGGGACGGACAGTCTTGGCAGATTTGCAGTGGTCTGATACTCCTTCCATTTCAATATGACGCTTGCACTGTGCTCCTTGGAAATCTTTTTGTATCTAAGTCCGGCTTTAAACTTCTCCACAACAATATCGGGGACCTGCCTCGTGTGTTCCTTGGTCTTCATGATGCAGAACCCTGAGACTATCACAGAGCAGGTGGATTTATACAGAGATTATATTTCGCATCATCAGTCATTTAGGACAACATTGGATCATTCAGAGATCAGGGACTGAACTTCTTAAGTGAATTTGTTGCACTGAAAGTAAAGGGGCCAAATAATATTACACGGCCCACTTTTCAGTTTATTATTTTTTACAAAAGTTAAAAATATCCAATAAATTCCGTTCAACTTCACAATTGTGTCCTACTTGATTCTTCACCAAAAAAATGACAGTTTTAAATATTTATGTATGAAGCCTGAAGTGTGGCAAAAGGTAGAAAAGTTCAGGGGGTCGAATACTTTCGCAAGGCACTGTATATGGGACCTGCCACATCCAATGAGTGGCCTCCTGAGACCAGGAGACAACAGAGGCAGTGGAAAGGAAACAGAAGTCCTTGTCCACGGAGGACACTCACTGGATGAAGCGGGTACTGCAACCTCCCAGTACTTGTAGAACTCCCCAAACTAGTAGTACTGGAGATAGGGAGCAAGTATTTGTTCTTCTTTTTCATCCTTCCCTCCCTACCCACTTCTTAATAAGTACTAACAGAGATTTACTTTATAGTTAATTGTATTATTTTGGTTAGGTGCATTTGATAGTATTATAGCAACTATTCAAATTGTGTGAATAAGTCCCTTTAAACGATCCATAACCTATTAAAGGGTCTAAAGAATTGGAACTGATGAAGGTCATGAAAGGTCTTTTATAAATAGTTATTTGTCTAACTATTATTTGTAATAGTTAAATGTTGGTATTCCTAAAGGGTCATCAAACCTTGCAGGGCAATGACTTCTCCAGCTTTCTCCAAAAAACATGCGGCCTATTTCCTTAGTTCTGTTCCATCTATCGCTACTCAATTGTCAACCCATTATCTATTAAATCTGCAGGCGTGAAAGCATAGGCGGCACAGTATGACAAATACAACAGCATAATAAATAGGTCTATTAACTTTTATCCACCCACGGAGTTCAGAATATAACAAATGATAAAGTACCTTCTTTACCGGCTGTCAGTGGATTGACTTTAAAGACAAACATTTCACACATAAAATCAGAAAACCATATTTCTGGGGTAGTGAAAGTGACATTATATAGGAAACAGAAGAAATGAGGCACACGCTACATGTAAGTAGACAACATTCTTAGCAGCCTATACACAAGGGATAGAGCCATTACCTTTCTCCCTGTTTTACAATCATAATTATTACAATGATTCTCTATGCGGCGTCTGTGTTTGCTCTCCTATGTTAGGAATATATGTCACTATTTGCTGCACTGTTATTTTAATTCTCCTATAAAATGAGCGAAATTACTTATCGTTACACTTTACAGTCATTATTCTGCTGGAAATGTAAAAGCATGTAATAACACAGAACAATCCGTCTGTGATTTTCTCCAGCTCCACACATAAATTACTGTTGATTTTTGCCTCTACAATGTAATGCAACCATTTTTATTTTCTTTGTGCAGATTATCTGAAAAACCACAATTATATTCTCCCTTTGTAAATGTTCTCCATATTCTTTTCCATTTTCAGGCCTTTTGTTAAATTTAAGTACAAAATGAAATGTATGACCTGCATATTATTACTAGTTTCTATGTTATGTGCCTAAAAAACATACACTGCGTGATTAGACTGTATGGTTCCTCTGAAAGCAAGAATACTTGTAATATACACTTCCCCAGAAAAGTCTCCAGTAGGTACAATATAGTAGAATTAGTAGAACTAGTGAAAATGTACCACAAGTCCAAAAAACTGGTGGGGGGGATGTATGCGCGCAGCTCTGTACCAAATAGTACAGGACAAATAATTAGTTGATGTTTGGTGTCCCATCCATTCCCATAACTCCCATTGTGGCTTACCCTATATAGTAGTATCCCATAACGTGCAGGGATTTAACTTTCCTATAAAGCACAAGTAAGAGTATTTTGCATCGATCACAAGAAAACAGGAAACACACTTTTCTCTTTCTTCTCAGCCAAGCTATTTCATGCATCTTTTCCACATAGCCATTACGCTTGTGCTACCACTAAACATAGAGGGGTAGGCATCTGGTTGTCCAGAAAATTCCAATTTTCAGTGCAAATGTTATACACAGATGTGTGGTTTATACTTGAGTATAAGCCAAGATTTTCAGCACAATTTTTGGCACACTTTTGTGGTTGAAGCCGCATGTGAGACCCTCTATAATGTCAATGTTTTGGTGCAGATGATGGTTCTGTGGGATGTTTTTCTGAAGCGGTTTTCTCTGGTCTCTCCACATACTCCCATGGAAACAATTCGTGGAACCCAGATTTCCCCCGTGGTCTGCAAAATTCCGATTTTCGATGGTTATTGAACAAGGGGTTTTATTGTATTAGGGACTTCTGGGTAGGTCAGACCTCCCGCAAATTTAAAATCCGCTTTACGGAACACCTCCATGACATTACAAATCCACAAGGCCGGAACTTATCTGGTGCATCTCAGCACTTTATCAGAGTCCACCAAGGTGACACTAACACACTCAGCACTTATGTAATCGAAAAAGTGAAAAATAATGTCAAAGGTGGTAACGTCAAAACACGGCTAGCCAATAGGGAGGCATACTGGATTTTCTCACTAGAAACCTGTTTTCCCCAAGGCCTCAATCTCAAAAGAGAACTAATGTATCATTACTAATTGATGGCTAATTTAGGGTGTATACAGCTTGTACAGTTACTCCCCACGTGTTTATTAGTTCTCCCACTGCTCAACGTGCAACTAAATTTAAATTGTAGACCTATTCTGCATTCTTTTTGTCTGTTATACCCCGCTTCCTAGGAGTATATTTTAATTTCTAATATTGTATTTTAATGCATTTTTAACGCATTGTTTTTCTATGTTACCCCTAGATCTCATGTACCTTTTATTCCATTGGGCCGCTTCTACTGTGCCGCACGGGAACCCATGTTTCTACAGTAATTCCTATTATTCCGCTATCAAGCCTTGGATCCCTGCTGCACCGCTGTTGTGACCTGTATGGAATTCTACTCACCTGTTCCGTTGGGGTAGCTAAACGATAGCATTTTTCTATACAAGCTTGATTGTCCGTATACTGTCTTGTATCGGCTCCGGCTTCTGCAGGGGAGCCTTTGACACATGACGGGTCACGTGACTCTCGACTACGTCATCAGGACCGCCCATTTGCTGCCTAGCAACGGCTTCAACATCCTCGACGAGCCCATATCACATGACCGGTCACATGATCGTGATTACGGTCACTGAAACTACAAGCAACTGTTCATATGAACACTCGATATTATCTAAAATATTGTATATACTTTCTTTTTCATAAATGCGACTTGTATTTCCCATATGCTGTATTATGTCATGATTGTTTTTAATGCTAATGTCCAAGACGCAGCCTCACTCAGTTTAATATACTTTTTCTCCTTCATGAAGGAGTTAACGGAACTGGGAGTTTATTGGAAGTTGGGATCTAGGGAGGGGTCTATTCATTTATAAAGTGTATGTCTTCCCATTGTTTGTTAGCCATGATTAAGGACAGGTAAACTGTCTGAAACGCGTAGGCGACCACCGTCTTTCTGAGTGGATTTGTTATTGCTATTTATGCCTAAATAAAGAATCTTTTTGGACCGAGGATCCTGGCTGGACCGTCAATTGTTTGCTATAGTAGGGGACTCTCTACAGACTATGGAATATTTTGGGGAATCACATTCCCTCCTACCAGCAAAGGAGCAGCTATCAGCAGCTTCGGAGCTTTCTCTTAGCATGGAAAGCTAGGCTTGAAGACATCTCTCAATGACCCTGTTAGAATACCTTCATAGCTCTCCGGCGTAAGGAGGTAAGATATTGGTAATATATACACACATCGTAACTCCCCTGTGTAAATTACCATATATATTGTGATGGGAATATTTGGGAATGGAACTAGAATTACCTAGATGGAGAGACTTGGCCTATTCCACAACCAGGTTATCAATCAACAACTCCTTGTGGCCAGGAGAGCAATTTATTTATGTTTGGTGGATCTGTGTAAAAGTGGCAGCTTTATGGCCTTAGGTATGGGATATGTTTCACTATCTGAAGGGGCTGGAATTCATGAGGGATTCCATAATAGCGCTTTTGAATGACACTAGACTAGAAATTGCTAAAGTTAAATGGAAGTTTATACAATATATCCGCCTGGAGGCGAGAACAGCCATTGAACAAGCATGGAAAACTAGGACAATTCCCATGGCATATATCAGAGCAAACTCATCTGGATGGTCAATGATCGTCTGAGTAGCTTAGTGGCTGGTAGAGTTAATAAGTTTGATTCTGGGCGAAGACCCTGGCATTCATCTATTTCGGGGAGGGGGGGGGGGGTCACTTGAACTTACATTGAGTTGCTCACATGATGAGTTTGCATAACTTGTTATGTGATGTGGAATTGATGGGATCCACATCCATACCCCTTCCTTTGTCCCAGCATCTTATGTGTGTCTGTCTGTGATTATATTCTTCATATGACAAGGTTTGACATTTTAGTGATGTTGTTCCACATGTTTGTTCTAAAATATCATCTCTGTACTCCTTCTATATTATAAAGCCCCTGCTGAGAGTCATATTTGGAAGGACTCATATTTCATACGCTATTTCCTTTGCAGTGACACAATCCCCTGCCCTGTTTTGTATTTTATCCATCCATGTCATAATGTCTATGAAATGTTGAGGCTATACAATTGGCTCTTGTTATGTGTATGCTTTTTCACAATGATGCTTTCCATTGTCATGGATGCTAATAAAAGTGAGTTGAAAACAAAAAAACTAGTTTGGATGCCTTACACTGCCTTGGAATGCCCGAAGTGGAGTTAGGTTATTTCCCTCAATAGTCACCAGAGCCAAAGTGGGCACTACTTTCTCCATCTAGGGTATGAGCGTTGCATAGAACAGTACACAAGCTACTCTATACATAGAGCAGCATGTAGCATCTAAAACCGCCTTTGTATCCATATATAAACTGTTTAAAACTACCCACTGCCACCAGGATCAAACATTGTAAACCAAGCACACTTACATGCTGGTATGTGCACCCTCTTGCAGGATCTGCTCTTCTTTTTGCTTTTTATGCCCCTGTTTTTACAAAACAAGGCTTTAAAATTATGCAAATAAGCCTGTGGGGTGTGAGGCTCCATAGGCGTTAATTGATCCTGGAGCCCCACAGGTTAATTTGCATAATTGTAAAATACTTTTTTTTGTAAAAGTTAAAATAAGAGCGTATCCACCCAAAGAGGGCAGACAAAAGTATATACCGTATTTTTCGGACTATAAGACGCTTCTTATTATAGGACGCACCCCAGATTTAGGCTTCCAAAAAAGGAAAAATATATTTTACACCAATTAAAATATCCCTGTTGGTCGCACTAAAGCACAGCACACACAAACATACATTTACACACTCAGCCCTGCATCATCCATCCACATACACACTCAGCTCACCTATACACAATCATCTCACCTATACACACTCAGCTCTGCATCATCCATCCACATACACACACAGCTCATCTATACACACACACAGCTCACCTATACACACACACAGCTCACCTATACACACACACACAGCCCACCTATACACACACTCAGCTCACCTATACACACACACTCAGCTCACCTATACACACACACATACTTCCCCCATTCCCCTTCTTCTTACCCTGTCCCAGGGCAGCATGGCAGTATGAGACCTGTGGTGATGTAAGAATCATGTGATCAGTCATGATTCTGACATCACCGCAGGTCCTGTAGGACATCGGAGCCTCCTCTCTGGGAGATCAGGTGCAGCTCTGTATCAGGGCATCACCCGATCTCCATTAAAGTGGTCAGCAGGGTCTGGCAGTGCTGGATCCTCCTGACCTTCGGTCTATAAGACGCAGGCACTTTTTAGCAAGATTTTTTCTTGCTAAAAAGTGCGTCTTATAGTCCAGAAAATACGGTAAGTGTCCATGGTTTATATATTGGTGCTGTTTTGGTCAAAATCAAAGACTACTAATAAATTATATCCTTGCTACACTTGAAGTATAGATCCGATTTATTTCCAAATACTATGACATGAGCTGATGGAGGGTGTAAACCTGGACTCTAGATTAAAAGCATCAACCAATGAGATGGGCATTTTGAGATGGTGTAATCTAATTAGAAGGTGTTGATCTGTGTGTCTTTTTCGTAGATACCTTCTTTATCTAATAATTGGGGCTGAAGTTTTCTGGAGTTACAATCATAAAATATGCTGTTCCGACTTACACACAAATTCAACTTAAGTACAAACCTAAAGAACCCATCATGTACGTAACCCGTGGACTGCCTGTATATACTCAGATTGGTTCTGGACATCCCAGTGCGTTCTTACAACGACATACTTGAAAAGAGAACAAATAGGTTAATCCATGTTTTGTTGAAGTGGCCGGCCCGTGATCATGTGCTGTATTTGGGACACAGCTGGTGAAGCAAGCACTGTGTGTCAGAACTATATCTCCTTGTCCCCCACTCACATGGAACAATGGCGATGATGGTGAGCTAAGGCTTTGCTCACAGTACACAATACCCTGCTTTCTGTTACTCTCCGGGAGCTTTCACTCTCATTATTGCAGAAAGCTTCTAAATTAAACATGATATATCCTTAACCCCTTCTTTGGCAGGAAGACATATGTCTGGCCTAGAAATGTGTGCTAGAATTTCATTGAGTTAGACATATTGTGTTCTATAAATATAAAAATGCCATCAT
This sequence comes from Engystomops pustulosus, assembly GCA_019512145.1. NCBI lineage: Eukaryota > Metazoa > Chordata > Amphibia > Anura > Leptodactylidae > Engystomops > Engystomops pustulosus. The sequence continues at coordinate 57,428,889 of CM033648.1, read as the reverse complement.
GTACGGACTAAAATTAGACCTTCCGCATCTAAATATTTAATATGTGAAATCCTACAATTCCCTATCTTTTAAAAACCTGCAGAAAAATACAACTACCAGTACCATAGCTCATATAGGCGCTACCTCAATGCAATGGCGGAAACATGGGTTAATGTAAAATAAAGGACAGTTTTCTTTTGAAAGATATCTTCTTTAATGTTACAGTGATTTCCATATAACAGAGAATCACATTTATTCTCTGGCAGCATCGTTCTTATCTCAAGGATGCATGCAGACACCCAGCGTGGTCTCACAGTACAAGAGGACAAGCTAGGTCACATTAGCTGTGGCTGGCTGAGGAACGCTGTTACACTTCAACTATCAATATGCCACCGAAGCACAATGTCAACTGCACCCACATAAAACTTGCCTCCAGGCAAAGTCTGGCTCTTCAAGAGTTGAGAAACTACGATTCATAGGTTATAGTTGTTATGGACACTATAAAGTAAGGGCTTATAACTTTTACATGTCGCAGATATATATACAGTACATCATTCGCTTAAAGGACACCTGTCATCAGGTCTCTGCCACTAGTCCTGTCACCTCTACCTGTTGGAGCAGCTCACAAGGATCCATCACAGCCTTTATCTAGTTATTCTACATGTAATCATTATAAATCATCTATCTTTACATGTAAAGTGAGGCTGGCACATGGTCAGAGCAGTGATGTCACCCTGTACCCCTCCCTATCCTCCCCCTGCTCATGTGGTGTGTAATGTATTAGTTAAAGCAATGGCTTTAGTGTGGTGTGCATCGGTGAAACTGCGATCCCTAATAGACAGGTGAGAGGACACAGACATTCAGATACAATGAATCTGCAGTGTACTGCTGTAACATGGCGCATGAGCTGTCTGTATCTTCTATATATAACACACGGTTGCAGGGGCGTGGCACCAGCACCAGGACGGCAACTATATACAGACCGCACATCATATAGGCGTCAGTATGGCACTGGGGGTGAGTGCCTCCCAATAATGAAGAGCTGTGGAACGGTGAATTGCTAAGCTTCATTGGACCTATTTCACATGGTCCATTGCATACAGCTTTAGGACCTCATTGCTTAGGTTTACAGGCATGTAGAGGGACAATGAAGGGATAGAGGCAATGCTCTCTAATGGCAGTTTATGAAAATATATTTAGTTTAGGGGGGTTATTTTGCATGACGGGTTCTCTTTAAATATGGTGCAGTTGTCCTGTCTCCTTTGCAGAAAAGAAACCCTGAAGCATGATGTTTCCACCACTTGCTTCATGGTGGGGCTTGTGTTCTAGCATTGGCACTCATCTTTCGTCTTCCTCCAAACACGGCGAGTGGAGTTGATACCAAATAGTACTATTTCGGACATGACCTTCTCCCATGCTTCCTGTGGATCATCCAGGTGGTCTTGGGGGAACTTCAAATGGGCCTGGAACCTTGCGTGTCTTGCAGGATTTTAATCCATGAAGTTGTAGTGTGTTACGAATGGTAATCTATGCGATTGAGTTCCCAGATCACTCCAGATCATTGATCAGGCCCTCTTGTGTAGTTCTGGGCTGATTCCCGACTTCTCTCAGAATCATCCTTACCCAAAGAGGTGAGATCTTGCTTGGAGCACCAGATTGAGGAAAAATTTCTTCCAGTATCTAATAACTGCACCAACAGTTGTTACCTTCTCGCCAAGCTGCTCGTCTATTATCCAATAGCCCATCCAAGCCTTGTGCAGGTCTACGTTCTATAATTTTGTCCCTGGTGTCCTTAGACAGCTCTCTGCTCAAGAGGTTGGAGTGAGATTGTAATGAGTGAGGGGTAAACCCATTATTTAAAAATCATACCATTAGAATTTCTGTATATTTCTTTAGATTCTGTCACTCTCAGTTTAAGGCCGAATTCCTACGAACCTATGGGGGACTTATGTATGGCTGCAAATTGTGGCCATACATACACCCCCCCATAGATGGCAATGGCCACACAGAGCAATATGGTGCCACACCGCTCCATACACGGGGAAAAGATGGGACATGTCCTATCTTTCCCCGTGTGCATGGAGTGGGGAGGAGTCACCCCACCTCCTCTCCAGCACGTCAGACGTATGCTGCATACATGAATTCGGCCTAAGTGTACCTATGATAAAAATTACAGACCTTTGATCTTTGTAGGTGGGAAAACTTGGAAACTTGGAAGTATATCAAATACTTATTTTCCCCACTGCAGATTTCTCATTTGTTCATTTACTTAGCATTTTGCTAGTTGATAACACATTTTAACACTTTAACACTTTTTAACTATTTTTGAAAATACCACTAATTATTTTCATGTGGATCCACCTTGCCAAAAGAGTATTCACAAAATAGCAGTGATTAGTTGTTATTGAAAATTTAGCCCGCCTAATAAGAAAAATGTTGTAAACAAAAACCATAATGAAGAATTAAAATGCTACTGGTCTTTTAATCAGTCCATTTATTTTCTCCCAATGGAGCAGACACAGAACAGCAAATGGCTGCCGGTCACATGTCCACATGGTTTTCGATATGCTGCGGCAGGTCATGTGATCATCACTATGTTTGGCTGAAGTCGGGTGCTTGCCATAGACTTAATGTCAGCGAGGGGAAGAGGCCGATCACAATTGGGGGGGGGGTCCTCAGGGAGCAGAGAAGGCTCAGATATCTGTGCTGAAGGTACATGAGGCAGGGCAGGACTGGATATGCAGGGGGAATGGACAATGGTGAGGTCATTTATTAGGACTGAAGGGACAAGATGGGTGTATTTACACAAGGCTGCATGTTAGGGGCTGGAGGGATGTTGTTACTTGGTACTGAAGTTAGAAAGCTGGAGGCACAGGAAGGATATATTTACATGGAACTTCATGTTTAGAGGCTAGGGGGGCAGGAGGGGTTCATTTACATGGGATTGCATGTTAGGAGGCTGGGAGGACAAGAGGGATGCAATTCACATGGAACTGAATGTTAGGAGGCTGGGAGGACAGGAAGGATGCATTGTACATGGGACTGCATGTTAGGAGGCTGGGAGGACAGGAAGAATGCATTTTCCTGGGACTGCATGTTAGGAGGCTGGGAGGACAGGAAGGATGCATTTTCCTGGGACTGCATGTTAGGAGGCTGGGAGGACAGGAAGGATGCATTTTCCTGGGACTGCATGTTAGGGGGCTGGGAAGACAGGAAGGATGCATTTACATGTGACTGCATGTTAGGAGGCTGGGAGGACAGGAAGGATGCATTTACATGGGGCTGCATGTTAGGAGGCTTGGGGACAGGAATGATGCATTTACATGGGATTGCATGTTAGGATGCATGGAGTTCTGTTGTACTGTTGAATTCATTTATTTATAGCATTATGGGTTATACCTATATTAAAAAGAGTCGAAACCAATGAACAAAAGAAAATGAAGCTGCATTCAAGTGAGAAGCAAAAAAACATGCATAATAAATCCAATGAAGGGTTGTTGGGTCAGGCCAGCGAAATGAATGCCTTCCATCAAACATGTCACAGAGTACTTAAGTATATAATCTACAAAGTTCAAGTCTTTTATCTGCTAAGGACAGAACAATTCATCAGTCCTCAAGATCTATGATAATTTATCTCTAACTAGCAGCCATATATTAGTACTGGATGAATTCCAAGAATAGGCAAAGGCTACAGGAAGAGCGAGGAAGATAAGAGAGCAGCAAAATACAAGAAAGGTTCTAGGTAAAGTCTCATTCAATAAAGACTGTTTTGGGGAATAAGCTATGTGACTTTGCCTCCCTAAATCTGGAGAAACATGTGCTATCCTGTCCGGGGGTGCATAGATCTGCACATATAGCTTTTTACCTCACTCAGGAATTATAAATATATAATTTTGTAGGATTGTACGGTATTTCATTAGTTCCAGTTATTCAAATCAACCTGGGTGTATTCATGTAATTCATGTATTGTAAATATATGGTGCCCCCGTCCTCAGCAGCCGCCAAACCATGGCGGGCATCAACCAGGTCTGAACTAACATAAAATTGCAGGCTAAAAGGTAGTGCGCAGGCACGGGTCTTGCACTCACTGGGGCAGATTTACTTACCCGGTCCAGTCGCGATCCAGCGGCGCATTCTCCAACTCTGATTCGGGTTCTGCCAATGTCCACCAGGTGTCGCTGCTGCGCTGAAGTCCTCCGTAATTCACCTCCTTAGTACCGGTGTATGAAAGTGCTATTTTTTCGACACCATTTTTTTTTTCCAATTCCGCGGCTTTTCCGAAACCAGCGGGTTTTCCGACGGCCACGTCCTCCGATTTCTGTCACGTGAAAGCCGGCGCCGATGCCCCACAATCCGATCGCGTGCGCCAAAATCCCGGGGGAAATCGTTGCAAATTGGAAAGATTTGGGAAACCCAGCGGAAAAAACGCGATTCGGACCCTTAGTAAATGTGCCCCAATATCTCTACTAGTCCTATAGATAAAGAATGGGGCAGCAAAGCACATGCTCTACCTGTTTTTCCATTTGTTCAGGGTAAGGGTACCTAGGGACACTTACCATAAATCCAGGCACTGTGACTGTGGTAACCTTCTTATATTTGTTATCCATGGGGACCCTCTTTCTAAAATCAACTTTTATGCAAATGAGCCTGTGGGTGGTACCAGAGCACTTCCCCTCTGATGGAGTAAGATTAAATCAGGGAGGTAGGGAGTAGTGCTGATGAAGCAGGGGGAAACACTATAACAGCCTGTGAATCTGCAGCATGGAGGGGTTTTGGGTACGCCATCCACAGGCCGAAGTTGGTTCTGAGCTCCAGAAGACTGTAAGTACAGCAGCAATATTGGAACCTGGCACAAGCATGAAAATCCCTATCTTGGGACAGCCATTTTAATGCTTCATCACCCAGTTAATGGGGTCTTAATATTTTCATTTAATTTTCTAAACTTGTTTAATGAAAGAGATTCATTGTTCCAAAGCTTATTAAAATACTGGATTTTTTGCATATAAAGATCTCATTTACTTTTTATACAAAACATTCCATACAAAATAAGTGATATAAAAAGGCCTTGGCAATCCCCGAGCTGTCATGCATCCTTTATTTCACAGAAATTTGAGATATATTTTTTGTAATGTATTTATTTATGTCATACACACATACACTATGACAGGGGCACTGTGGGTGATCAGGAATCCCACAGACTTGGAGTTTATTTTTTTAATTTCCTAAAGTCGGATTTATCCGGGCTGAATTCAATATTAAAGACATATCCGGTAAAGAGATTGAAGTGCACTATTTTATAAAGAGGCTTAAAAACTGATTGGATTACGGATCTGAGAAAAGGTTCTAGGAAGAATTGTAATTAGTTCCTGTAACTCACAAACTACAGCAGATCTCATTACTACCAGAGATTGGCCACATTTATCAAAAACAGTGCAAACCTACCATTAGGAAAACACTTACCTCTAAGCCCTATGCAGTTTTAATTTTTTCCCACAGCTAAATTAATAAAAAACTTTATCTTTTGTTTATGTAAATGAACTTCAGAAGCTACTGTGGCATGGAGGAGCTGTCCGAGCCCTGACAGCTAAGGCTACTCCACCCCCCTGTAGCCTCGGAAGTCTCACCTCCCTACTGTGCTCTTCAGCCCATGCCCCTGTGCGCGATAACTTCTGGCTCTCTGCCGGACATGTATCGCACATGTGTGGACAAGGGCTGAAGGGCCAAAGAGTGCTGCGAGGATGTGAAACTTCACAGGCTATTGGGGCATGGAGTAAGTAGCCTTACCTCCTTGTGCTAAGCTGGGCTACTACACACCCCTGTAGCCTCTGAAGTTCGTTTAACGAAAAATAAAGTTTTTATTTAGTAAGTTAGTGGGAAAAGATTAGATAAAGACAGCATCGGGCTAAGAAGAAAGGAATCTACCATCAGTAATACCTGCAAATAAGCTGCAAATGCTGGGCACCAGCTCAGGGTGAGCTGGTGCTGGCGCATATTTTCGTTATGTTTTTAAACAGATGTAAAGCATTTAAACGCTTTAGTAATCTTTATATACAAATATCTTCACCGCACTTAGTGCGCCTGAATAGGAAGTGGTCGTGCACATGGTGCGACGAGTGCGGACCACGATGCAGTGAAGCTACTTGTATATAAAGATGACTAAAGCGTTTAAATGCTTTACATCTGTTTAAAAACATAACGAAAATAAGCACTGGCACCAGCTCACCCTGAGCTGGTGCACGGCATTTGCAGCTTATAACCACCATCGGAAGTGGTAGGTTTCCTTTAAAGTGAAAATCAGACAGAATGTAGGAAAAAATGCATAATAATAAAGTTAGAAAATATGTACAACACCAAAAGCATATCATACAGAACCAGACCCAGAATAGAACCAATAAAACCATTTAATGCAAGTTTTCTCATTTCAGAAAAACACCCTTTATTGGTCCCCTCAGTTTCATAGTCCCCTTGTGATCCTTTCCTCTACCAATTCAAGATGGACAATAATTCCTGGTCCCCAGCACAGGGTTTTCTCTCATTCCAGGTCCATAGAATCCTCCCTTCCTCTGATTCCTGGTCTCAAGAATGAGTTCTCCTTTCATCCATTGTCCCTAGAATGCCCCCCCTCCCAAAACTTGTTCCTGTGCATAACTCCTCTCTTCATTTCTGAATCTCAACATGGCTTCCTCTCTCATTACTAGTCTCCAGCTTTGATCTCCTCTCTATTTTTCCCTAATTGTTAACTTTAAACATATTGAGCAACTTTCTATAAGTCTAAATCCAGACATTTAAACATCCTATGGAATGCTTCAAAACCTTGAAGGAACATAAAACCCTACTTTTGCATCTTGGTTTGCTCCAGGCTCCCCTGCTCAGCAATAATGTACAGTTAGGCCCATAAACACAAATGTTTTACCTATTTTCTGAGCATATTCAAGTTATAGTAATATAGTGGACGGACATAAAGTCCAGACTTTCAGCTTTCATTTTTATGGTATCCACATTAAAAACAGGGTTGCGCTGAAACTCCTAAACCCTTCATCCAATTTTAAAGGCACCAAAAGTAATTGGACAATTGATTCAAAGACTGTTTCAAGGGCAGGTGTGGGCAATTTCTTCATTTTGTCATTCTTAAAGGGGTATTCCCATCTGGGCATTTACATTTAATGAAATTCATTTGCCATGTGTAAACATTTCTTCAATTGGATGTTAATAAAAAAAAATGTTCCTGTGTGAAGATAATTTCTCATAAATGTTGCCATGTTGTCCCTTAGAAACCAGATAGCTTCCTCGGATACGACCACGTCACACTCTGGCAGCGGTGGCCAGACTTGCGCTATAGAGTCCTGCTATCATTACCACAGGGTGGCTATGTGACATGTAGTAACTCCCGGACATTTTATATACAATAAGCTTTTGTTTCTTTGTGCAATCACTCGGCAGAGGTGGTCGTATCCGAGGAAGCTATCTCGTTTCTAAGGGAACATACACTCACCGGCCACTTTATTAGGTACACCATGCTAGTAACGGGTTGGACCCCCTTTTGCCTTCAGAACTGCCTCAATTCTTCGTGCCATAGATTCAACAAGATGCTGGAAGCTCCTCAGAGCATTTGGTCCATATTGACATTATGGCATCACACAGTTGCCACAGATTTGTTGGCTGCACATCCATGATGTGAATCTCCCGTTCCACCACATCCCAAAGATGCTCTATTGGATTGAGATCTGGTGACTGTGGAGGCCATTTGAGTACAGTGAACTCATTGTCATGTTCAAGAAACCAGTCTGAGATGATTCCAGCTTTATGACATGGTGCATTATCCTGCTGAAAGTAGCCATCAGATGTTGGGTACATTGTGGTCATAAAGGGATGGACATGGTCAGCAACAATACTCAGGTAGGCTGTGGCGTTGTAACGATGCTCAATTGGTACCAGGGGGCCCAAAGAGTGCCAAGAAAATATTCCCCACACCATGACACCACCACCACCAGCCTGAACCGTTGATACAAGGCAGGATGGATCCATGCTTTCATGTTGTTGACGCCAAATTCTGACCCTACCATCCGAATGTCGCAGCAGAAATTGAGACTCATCAGACCAGGAAACATTTTTCCAATCTTCTACTGTCCAATTTCGATGAGCTTGTGCAAATTGTAGCCTCAGTTTCCTGTTCTTAGCTGAAAGGAGTGGCACCCGGTGTGGTCTTCTGCTGCTGTAGCCCATCTGCCTCAAAGTTCGACGTACTGTGCGTTCAGAGATGCTCTTCTGCCTACCTTGGTTGTAACAGGTGGCGATTTGAGTCACTGTTGCCTTTCTATCAGCTCGAACCAGTCTGCCCGTTCTCCTCTGACCTCTGGCATCAACAAGGCATTTCTCACTGGATGTTTTTTATTTTTCGGACCATTCTCTGTAAACCCTAGAGATGGTTGTGCGTGAAAATCCCAGTAGATCAGCAGTTTTTGAAATACTCAGACCAGCCCTTCTGGCACCAACAACCATGCCACGTTCAAAGGCACTCAAATCACCTTTCTTCCCCATACTGATGCTCGGTTTGAACTGCAGAAGATTGTCTTGACCATGTCTACATGCTTAAATGCACTGAGTTGCTGCCATGTGATTGGCTGATTAGAAATTAAGTGTTAACGAGCAGTTGGACAGGTGTACCTAATAAAGTGTAGCCGGTGAGTGTATAACTACATTTATGAGAAATTATCTTCACACAGGAACATTTTTTTTAATAACATCTAATTGAAGAAATGTTTACATATGGCAGATCAATTAAACTGAATGTGAATGCCGAGACGAGAATACCCCTTTAATTACTGTAACTGCATGGTCGCAGAATAATTTCCACGGTGAAGAGAAACCCGTTTACAACAGCCAAACAAGTGAACAACCCTCTCCAGAATGTGGGGGCATCAATATCTACCATAGAGAGAAGACTGAATAAAAGTAAATACTGAGGGTTCACTACACGGTGCAAACCACTCATAAGCCTCAAGAATAAAAAGGCTAAATTGGCTTAAAAACATCTAAAAAAAAAGCCAACACAGTTCTGGTAGAATATCCTTAGGACAGATAAACCCAAAATCAACCTCTACCAAGGATGGAGAGAAAGGTACAATGTAGGTGTGGTAAAGCTCATGATCTAAAGCAGAGCACATCTGTAATACACGTTGGACATACCGTAGTTTCATGGCTTGGGCATGCATTGCTGCTAGTGGCACTTGGTCAATTGTATTTATTGATGAGTGACACAGGACAGAAGCAGAGGTATTCGGAGACTGTGTGCTCAGATCCAGCCAAACTGATTGGTCAGCCATTTCATAATACAGAACAACCCAAAACATAAAGCAAAATCAACCCAAGAGTTTATTAAAGCAAAAAAGTGGAATATTCTTGAATTGCCACGTCAGAAAAGTCTCCTGATCTCTACCCAATGGGGCCACATTTCACTTGTTAAAGATTAAACTTCAGACAGAAAGGCCACAAACAAAGAGCAACTTAAAAACGCTGAAGTAAAGGCCTGGCAGAGCATTAAAAAGGAAGAAACACAGCAATGTCTAGTGATGTCCATGAGTTCAAGACTTCAGGAAGTTATTTCCAACCAAGTATTAGAAATTAACATTTTATTTACATTTATTTAATTTGTCCAATTACTTTCAAGTCCCTGAAAAGAAGGTTTTTGCTTTAGTTTCTCACATTTTTTTAGAATAATTTTTGTTCAACCCTCTGAATTAAAGCTAAAAGTCTGAACTTCAACTGCATTTGAATTGTTTTGTTCAAAATTTATTGTGATAATGTATAGAACCAAAATTAGAAAAATGTACACAAAGTAGTCAAAGAAGCTGGTAATGAAACAAACAAAAATAAATAAATAAAAAGTGTATTTTAATTATACATTAGACATTCATTGTCATTTTTAAGGGTTTACATGTTAAATCAGATGACCATATAAATGATAACTTCATCTACAGCTTCATTCGTAGAACAATGTGCAATTGGTAAAATGGTAAGGCAAGTAAAAGAAACAAAAAAAAAGACAACCATTTATTCCACCTAACCATAGTCACATATCAAATAAAAGTTAATTAACAAATAGATTATTCGGCCGTATTAAAAAAAATAAATAAGATAATGAAGGACACTATCTGAACCAAAACAAAACTGTGATTCTCAAAGGTGAGCAAAACTGAATCCTCGGATGTAATTGAGGCATTTTTAAAAAAAATTCCTCATTGTGACATCAAAATTCAATGGTGTATACTTAGTCTGATATTTTCCCTGCTATTGTACAGGAATAATGTTGTCTGTTCCTGAATACGAGTCTGTCACGCATCAATAGGGAACAGTATTTAAATGTCATGAATACAAGCCTGCATTGATTTTCTAGGTAGCTATTACATGTTGTCCAACTGAGCTTTCACTGAAATATAAACTGTATAGAAGAGAAAAAAAACATTTAAAGTGAACCTGCACTGATTTATTTTCTCCAATGTAATCAAAAAAGAAAAAAACATTATACTGTATAGCAGTGGTGGCGAACCTATGGCACTAGTGCCAGAGGTGGCGCTCAGAGCCCTCTCTATGGGCACCCGTGCCATAACCCCACCGCAGACTGCGCCAGACAGGACTCAAGGCCTCTTGCAGTCCCAGGCAGCCCAGGACCCTAGAAAGAAGCTACAGTGATAACCTAAGCTTTTTCTCTTTCTTTCTAGTGTTTTGGTGTCCTCAGGTGCCTTTACAATTTAAACATGTGACATTTTATTAAAGGTATTCGCCCATGAAAGAAAGTTCTCAAATTTTAATCCCCTGATGGTGTTTACATGATAAAGATAATTTTTAACCCCCTCACTTTACAATTTTACTCAGTTCTATTGTTGTTTTTGCTCCTATCACCCAGTGATGGTCAGTGCAAAATTTCAGAGTGTGGACGGGGACTCTCTAAGCAGACACTTCATGAATCCTCTGTGCTTTGAGATGCTGTGTGCTGACAATGTACTTAGATTATCAGGGTACAAGGTCTATGTACAATTTTAAGAGAGATAAGACAGATCAGAGATGATGAGATCCATGAGATGGATTTAAAATACAATGACACTCTCAGCTCTGCTAACTAACCTAATCAATAAAACACAGAGTAAGCTCTGCTATAAGACCTTATCTGTCTGTAGCTAGTAGTGTAAGTCTCTGCACTTTGCTGCTTGCTGGCAGGAAGTGCCTGTGTCTGAGCTGGTTTGTAACGCAGTGGGAGAGGCAGGAGGCAGAGAGAACTGCATCATGCATACAAGGGAAGCTATTCATGAGAAGAATCCAACCACAGTCAGAAGATTTACGGTTGGATCCAGAGGCAACCAAAATTGTATACACCAGGAATGATATGGACAGGTTGGAATTAAATCTGTGAAATTATGTATTTTTGTTAATAACAGTATATTAAAGAATGTGTTATTTTGTTATCCTGACTATATTTAAGAACCTTGTCTTTGTGGGAATACCCCTTTAAAGAGTAGCAACTGTATTAGCCTCAATAAGTTTTCCCAGCTTTCTATGGTATAATCCGATGCCTTGGTTTATACTCAAGTATATACAGTATTTATTCTGTTTCTTGGCCATTTTCTAATACCCAGGTAATACTCAAGTATATACAGTATTTATTCTGTTTCTTGGCCATTTTCTAATACCAAAGAATTACTATTTATGCCCTCTTCAATAGTCAATCACAGGGGAAGTGACAACTGCTTCCCATACATCAGATAATCACTGATGAGAGAGCAGAGACTCATAAGCAGTTGTAATGGCCTGATGCTATTGCAGTGAATATAAAGAATAGGTCCTCTTGTTGCTCTCAATTTACTGACGTAGAAATGGGGTACACTGAAATATTAAGGTGTGTATTTAGATGTTGCTCTTTGGGCTCCACAGTAGATATTAAAAAGGAACCCTCATTATAGTGGTCTGTTTTTCTATCAAAAAGACTCCATGTGGTTCCCAGTACCTTTGGGCCAGTTCTTTTGGGTTAACAATGCAGATATTAGAATGAACTCCAGAATGTTATGGCTCTAGCACTTACCTTAAGCACGGTGATATTCCAGGCAAAGCTCTCTATGGCTTTACTTAGTTTTCTACCTTTTAGTCCTTCCTTTGTCCCCAAACTATGCAGTTCCTCATGAAATTCCATCCCTACACAAAGACAAGAGAAGTAAGTCTATAGGGATGAAACAGACTATTTGTGTAGCTAGACAAAAGAGCTGTGTTGTCTAGACACTTCTCCCTCCAGGAGATGATGATTATATTCTATTAATTATGAAATTTATGTTATTTCTATGATTGCGTAGGATAATTTGTTAATACTAATTATAGGCAACGCTTGGTAATAAAAAAAAAGGTATAAACAACAGTGAAAGTGAATCATATACCTCTTCAGTGTAATAGATCTAATTATTATAAGAGTAATCAAACTTCTCTTCTACTCGAAGTAAAACATCCGAAAAAAGAGCGGATAATCATCTTATATGTAATAGTACCTACAGTAAGATTTGTTTGAACCTTTCAGAGTTGATGCCCTGAGAAAAAATACATCATCTACAAAACTTTTAAGAAATGTTTTTAAAAAAAGTCTCTAAATTCAGGGCATGTTAATGAATATTTTTTTATAAACTTGATTTGCAAAGATTTGCAACATTCAGTAGACAGTGGGGGAGATTTATTAATCCGTCCACGACAGAATTCTGTAGAAGTTTAGACTAAAAAAGGTCTGCACCACATTTATAAAGAGTTTTAGACAGTTTTCTGGTTCTCCTATGACTAGCTTTGCAAAGGGGGTGTGGCCTAAGAAAAGGGGGCGTGATCTCACACCAAAAAGGACCGTGTGCCAGAAATACTGCTGACCCGACAGAATTGTGTCCTAGTTTTCTGCCGTAAAGTAAGACATCCAATAGGAGGTGCAGAGTATGACTAGAGAGTCTTATACTAGGACAGATTTGTCACCCATCATTAGACACTTATATAAATCTGGTGCAGAATAAGACTGTCTAGTCTAACTCTGCACTGTCTAACCTTAGGACACTTTTTATAAATCTGCCCCATTGTTGGTAACTGTTTTTAAATTAAGAAAAAATGTTATTTAAATTTGAAAATTATGTTACTTATCCAAAAGGGCTCTGGGGGCTGTTACCAGATCTCCTACGTGCTGCAGCTTCACAGGGTGTTACCCTGTGCTGGGGCAAGTCTTACCCTCCTCCATGCTTTCCCAGCTCTTTCCCCCTTCCTCTCACACATTGGGAGGGGGACTCGCTCCTGCACAGTGTAACAACCTGTAAAGCTTCAGCACAGAGAGGCCCTGTTAATGCCCCAGAGCAATTCTGGCTTATAATTTTAAAAGTTGATTTTAGAAAGAAAATATGAGAAGATTACCACAGTCACAGTGCCTGGATCTATGAGTAAGTGTCCGTGATTTTGTTGGTAGATTTCTTTTAATAGAATGTATGTAAACTAAAAGACAAGAGAAAGTGGTGTGCAACGTGGCTGCAGGAATACTCTATATACAGTTTGCAGTCTGTTACCATGGTGACACATGGAACTGAAGGAGAACTGAAGATGTTTAACTTAAAATATTTACAAATTTAGAAGTTGTGGAGCAAAAAATAAATACGATTCATAGTCTGGTATGTGACATTGGTCACAGAGGGTAAATGTCATGTTGGGTGACCAACGAATATCGTGTACACAACCAATCACCTAGAACAGGATTGAACAGTGTGCTGGACAAGACTGAACAATTTAACATTTTAACATTCAGAGTCTTTGTGATTTACATATTTCTAGATTATTTGATCTAGCGCCAGGTATGCATAATAGTTTACAATTTCTGTGTGGGAATAGAAAACAATTGGGGTCCCACCTGTTTTCTGGCACTGCAATATCTTCTCATGGATTACATCTGCTGCTTCAATCAGAGACCGGCTCTCTTGTATCATCTGTGAGACAAAATAAAAGATAGGAAGGCAAATTAATATGGACATTATCATCCTAGATGACTACAATGCTGGACAGCACAGCGAGGTGTATCGCAATCCAGTTATTTCATATTATAATTCTTCTGTGTTTGGTGTAATAGAAAATACATTTGTCAATAACAAATATAAGGGTCCAGTAGTAACAAATCTGCATCTGCTATAAAACAAGGATACAGCGCTGGGACGGGTGGGTGGAGCAGAGGTAGCTGCTCCTGAAAACAAGCAGGGAAACGACACCAATGGACATCGCGTTAACACACGTGTTTGTTAAGGCAATGTTAATTCATGTGTTAAAAAAAATTAAATGTAAAAATTTCTGAATTTTCAAAAAACAGGCTACTGTGCAAAATGTTAAGCATTTAAAAAATATGAAATAATTCCAATTTACATGTTAAAATAGGGTCCATGAAAAAAATCCTTCCTTTGCACCTGCCCTGGACCAGGTACAGATTTGCACCTGGAAAGTCGCAAAAATAAGCAAAAAAAGTGATACATAAGTGCAAAGTCGCACGGAACATCTGGAAAACAAAGATACATAAGGCACACTGCACAAGGTGCAGACTAAGGCGTAAAACAAAAACATCAAAATGAGACAATTTGACTAGCAGAAATAATGATACATGTCCCTCAATGTTTCTTCTGGCTTGTTCTCTACTTGTGCCAGAAGACTACCTCAAGTCTTAGGGCAAGTTCACTCATATAATTGTATTGATTTTTCTGACAGAAATTCCAGTTTTCTCCTACACTTTAAAAATATAATTTTTTTTACATCTACTTCTAGTGTAGTTTTTAATAGCACAATTTTGGGTTTCATTTCTACTACTGGTAAACTTTTATTAACCCTCACTGCGCATTATATTTAAAAAAAGTGCGAAAATCTGACTTTTCTAATTAATATTTGGCGAAAAAGGCAGGATGGAAAGACGCAGCAAGCTACATCTTTTCATCCTGTTCCCTCCTGCTGAGCACTCAGTGGAGAAAATAGAAGCCAATAGGGAGCAGATGTAACATATTGCATCCCCCCTCTAGGCTCGCTGAGCACATGCGAGCTAAGCAGGAGGCGGGATCCGGTGATGTCCATATAAGGACAATGACATCACTGGGAAAACACCCCCACACATTGGCAGCAGCCAATCACCAGCTGCTGCCGATGTACAGTCCTTCCCCGCATTCAGCGTGGAGGAGGGGTTCCCTGTGTGACATATCCCACTGTATAATCATACATCTGTGCCATATGTTGTAAGGACACGCTGGAATCCCCCTGACATAATAATGTGATGTGAACCCAGCCTTAGCTCCAAGTTTCCATGATGTGACTGACTAACTCATCCGTCTCATGTGATGCAATAGTACTGAATGTCAGAAGGTGACTCCCCCCCCCCCCAATCTTGTGCTTCTGGCTCCTTCCCCTCTCAATCAGCACCCCCAAAGCCAGGTTCAGGGGATCCCATAGTTATCATGGCAGCCTCAGCAGGATCCAACTGTGACTGTATACATAGCCTCGATCATGCTCTGTAACACCACACTGCAATACTGGTGTCTCAAATAACTAATCTACAAATAGGATCATATCATATGGTCTGATGTCCACTATTTGTCAGGAACAAGCACATTCTCCACTCTTTTGTTGTGTAAGAGCCACCTCCTTATTCTTTTATTGTAGGGAATCGGTGACATTCCTAAATGCAGTGTTTTCTACAGGCAGTATATTACAGAGCAGGGATAGCAGAGCAGGCTTATGAAAAGAGGTGATAGAAAAGTACCATTATAACTTCTCATTTATTTATTTAAAATTGTAATCATTATGGAATTAGGGGCCCAGCGGACAACCTCTCCTCTGTAAGAGTGCACAGAGGACTGCTAAGCCCAGAATAAGCAAACATTTAAAAAAAATGTTTTTATAGAGCTTTTTCACATTTTCAGAAAAACAGAAGAAACTGTAATGATAATAGGCAAATACTAAGTGTGAATATAAAGAATGACAAAAAGATATACATGTCTGATATAGCATGTGGTTTACCATGATAAACCGTACAAAGTTATATTACAGCATCATTAAATGTAATAAACAAGTTGCATTTAGGTGTAGAAAAAGTCTAAAATTATTGGAAAATTATTTAGTTTACACTAAAAACTGTCTGCACCACATTTATAAAGGGTTTTAGACAGTTTTCTGGTTCTTCTACGACTAGCTAGATCTAAGGGGTGTGGTCTAAGGAAAGGGGTGTGGCCTCACACCAAAACGGTACATGCGCCAGAAATACTGCTGACCCGACAGAATTGTGTCCTAACTTTCTGGCGTAAAGTAAGACAACTAGTAGGAGGTGCAAAGTACGACTAAACAGTCTAGTCTAACTCCCACCACATCACACCACACTTTGTGATATACTGTCACATAAAGGGGCCCCCCATCAGTTCCCTCTCCACGTACCACCCATTTTAGGATCGCTATAAAGCTTTCCCATGTTTCAAAGAACTGACATACTGTCGCCTCTTTGTTTAATTATGGCTCCAGCGAGTCCAAGCGTGTCCAAGTTTTTCTAGAAATACAGACTACAGAGGGGGCAGTGGCTGGAACCAAAGTTGCTTTAAGAGCAGCTGCTGACACACAATGTACCCGTTTTCTACTAACACAGGTACAAGGGTGTTCTGAGGGATTCTAAGATTGACCACTCTGGAGTTAAAGGCAAAAAGTTCATTAGATGTGATTATAGTGAAATCCCTCATAGAAAGCCAAAATCGCAGTATATGACAGCAGATCCATAGACAACAGAATATCTGCATCTACCTGATCTCATTTAGGGCAATCTGCTATTTGGAAGGTCCACATCAGGAAATCTCTCTGTTGGAATTAATAGAGATTCTAATAAATAATGACAAACACGTTTTATCAGCGCTTTATCAGCATTGCACAACCCATGGCCCAAATGTATCCCCACCAAGCCTTGGGTTGTGGCCTGCCTTCTACTGCCCACAAAGACCAATAAATGTTGATTTATTTTTATTTAGCAGTATAAAAGTTTCTGCTCTGGGGTCTCCAGTAGTCTACATCTGCGCTGGAGGTCTCCAGTACTATAGGTCTGCTTTGGGGTCTCATCTCGTCTGGGGGTCTCCAATACTATATGTCAGCTCTGTGGGGTCTTCACTATTATACCTCTCCTGTGGGGTCTCCAGAATAATAGTCTGCTCTGGGGGGTCTCCTATATTATTATTAGTTGTGTGAGCACTGTATTAGTAGTTGGGGGTCTGTATTAGTTATTGTACAAACACAGTATTTTGTGTCTGGGACGGCATGTGTTCTGTTCTATGGTTTTTGGTTCTAGTCACTAGTGCGGCCCCTTGAAGTTGAGCGGTATAACAATACAGCCCTTGGACCAAAAAGGTTGTGCACCCCTGCTTTATATCAATCTTCACAGCTCCTTTTGCTCTATAACATGCTGCTTGCAGAATAGACTTAATGTATATTTCAAAAAGATTCTTAAATTCTGAGCACTTGTTTTAAGATTTAAAGGATCAACCTTTTTTAAACCATTTTGCAAGCCTAACCTAGCTACCATCCTCTAATGCTCCCCTAGACCCTTTTACAGTATGTGACCTATAATAGCCCCAACACTTGGCAAAGGTTTATAGTCTGAGGTATTTCTTTGTATAAACTTGCAGATAATGGACCTAAAGGTATAAACACAATGGCATTCACATACCATGTCATGTTCATGTCACACTTACAGCTAAACATTTACCGCTAATATAGGCCACGTACAATTATTTTACCTTGGCAACAGACAGTCAAGATCCTGAGATACGAGATTCGTCTTTACCGAACAGTCTCTGGCATGTCTACATGGACTTAACCCCCCAGCCACAGTTTTAACGATAGGAAACCCATGACATTTAATCAACTAAAATGGACCTCATAACTGATATTAGAGATAGTGTTAAAATATTTAGATTAAAAGACAAAATTAAAATAGAACAGACTTCCGTGGAAAATTCCAGGAGGCATCATTGGTAGGAATGGTTGTTCTTTTATAATATCAAATAGTTCTCCGTTACAAGGGAGATGCCCCGCAGGCTTCGGTATAAACACTTGGCTTTGTTATAGTGAAGATCTAAAGGTGCTGGTGCCTCTGAATCCTGCTCCCGCAGAGTTTTCACGGAGACACATAGTGGCGGGATATAATACTCATTAGGACACATAGACATTTATAGTGGAATTTAAAATAAAAGCTGCCGTGAATAGGAAGCTATGGAACAGGAAAATATTTATTTGTGCTGGCCGATCAATAACCGAAACTGAGGACAGGATCGTATATGGATGTTATAAATAGATTTATACTTTTTGACCCCTTTTGATTAGGGGTGTTCATATACCCCTTTAGTTAGAACACTAATATAAAAAAAAAAACCTTTAGCAAAAAACTGATATAAAAAACCAAACCCATTCCCAAGATATGTTTGGTTTATTCTGTATTCAACACAGAGGTCAGAGTACCCGATTGCATAAGGATGATATCATGGTACTATTTTGGGTGGTAGGGCTCTCTTTGAGACCCCCTACACCCTGAACATTAAACAGATCCCGTTATCAGGTTTTTACCATTAAATCAAATGACAGGTTCCCACAAGTCTTCTCACTGTTTCACATTCCGTTTTAATTATAAATATCAATATCTTTATTAAATCAATGTAAAAAAAAAGTATCTGGTCTGATAGTTTGCAAGCAGAATCTCCGAGTCACAAGGGGTGTGTTATCTCATGTTTTTCCCCTCCCTAAGGAATAAAGGACGGGGGAATGAGGGAGTCGTTTTGTGTGGTTTGACTTGTTGAAGAGAAATTTCTGAGGGATGAGGGAATGGGGAAACTGAGGTAGACGTTGGCTGAGTCACACAGTGACTTGCTGAAAAGAAATTTCTGAGGGAGGTTGAATGAGGGAGCTGAGGGAGATGTTGGAGAAGAGACACATTAGTTGTGTGTGACTCACTGAAGAAAAATTCCTAAGGAAGGGGGATTGAGGGAGCTGAGGGAGATGTTGGAGAATAGACACATTAGTTGTGTGGTAGACCTGGGAGCGGGAGGAGGTATGCACAAAGGTAATATTTGCTCTCCCTCTCGTGATAGAACAGGTTAACAAAAGACAAAAGAGATACGAGTGCTCTCCTCATTCATTAAACGATATATGTAAAAATTTCTCCTTTGTAAGCGATTGGACTCTCACCTGGTGTGGTGGATCAAAGTGCATATATGATCAATTCCTGAGTATCCTGGCAGCTATTCCACAAGCAGGTCCTGTCCTCCGTGTTCTAGGGGCACCGGTGGATGGTTTTCAAAGATGTGCAGGTACTGCTGGTATTCCAAGCTTGTATATTGGTAGCGCCTCAAAAGGATATCTCGGACTCCCGTTCTCTTCATGAAAGGCAGCAAACTATCCCGCTCTGATAGTGGACTATCGAAGCGGGACAGTCAACTGCCTTTGATGAAGAGAACGGGAGTCCAAGATATCCTTTTGAGGCGCTACCAATATACAAGCTTGGAGAGCGGGGACGACTTTCTTCCCCCGCTCCTTTCCCCTTCTTTCCTGAAAACCTGTTGGAATCTGCGAAAGACCTGAGACTGGGATGGCGATTTATCTTCCAACAAGGCAATGATCCCAAATATAAATAAAATCTACATGAGGGCTCACAAATAAATGTGGCTAGGTGTTAGAATGGCCAAGTCACAGTCCAGACCTGAATCCAATCCAGAATTTGTGGAAAGACCGAAAACTGCTGTTCACAAACGCTCTCCATCCAACCTCACTGAGCTCCAGCTGGTTTCCAAGGAAGAATGGGCAAGATTTCAGTCTCTCGATGTGCAAATCTGATAGAGACCTGATACCCAGAGACTTATAGCTGTAATCGCATCAAAAGGGCGTTACAAAGCTATTACAAAGAGAACCCTCAGCAAATTAACCCCAAACTATACCAGCAGGACCTGCACATTAGTTGTGTGTGACTCATGAAGAAAAATTCATAGGAAGGGGGAATGAGGGAGGAGGGAGATGTTGGAGAAGTGAAACATGATTTTTTTTTTTGCACCTAAAACTGTCTGCATCAAAGTTCGCCATCAGGTTCCCTTAGTTATCACGTAAATCCAGATGCAAAAGTTGAGTTTTTAAAAAAAAGTCACAAATAGTTTGGTGCAAATTTATGGCTGCCCCTGACCAGGTGTAGACCAAACACCACACGTTCCAATGAGATAAAACCACCAAGATACATCTGACCAGCATAAAAGCCAAGAAAAGGCCCAAAAACAGACAGGGCCAGGCTTGTGATTACATGTGCCCCAGTCTGTTGGCAGGTACCAAACTGTTTTAAAATTGATAAAAAGACAGAGCTATGGATTTGTATAATAAAAACTAAAAGAAAGACTTAACTGGAACCTGTCATTGGGTTTAATGGTAAAAACCTGATGACAGGTTCTCTTTGGCAACACTTAGCTCAACTTCCGGGATGCAAATATAGCTCCATTCAGCAGTTTTCATAACTGTTTTCAAAACTATGGCCGTTTGTTCACAAATTTGTGTCATTTGTTGCACCAAATCAGTCTAAACACCCTGTACTGTATTTATCAAGAGTTCTAGAAACCTTAGTGACGCTTCAATAAAAAGAGTGTGACCTAAGCAGCAGTTAAAAGTGACCTAAAATACATCAAAAGCCAACATACTCTTTCTGGGATAATTAATGGCCTTTGGAGTTAGTGGGTGGTGTGGGGAAGAGGCAGCGCCTCGAACCGCCCCCTATGAATACACCGGAACAGCTTTAAGAGATGTCGGTGTGTACATTGTACTCCGCCGCGTGTAGACGAGCGTTACTGGAGGGTTCTGATACGCTATCATTGTAAACACTGCTGCGTTTGTTTTAGCACTAACAAGTGCTACTTTAGTACGCAGCTCATAGGGCTGAATTTCATGTGTCACAGGTCCTCTTTAACTTGTTAGTGGAAAAACCCTAAAGAAGTTGTACCAGTTATCAAAACTGAACAGTGAGGGTCCATCTACTGGGAACTCCATGAAGTGATTGCTTGAGGATGGGACCCTCAGCAATAAAGAGCAGATGATCCATTCAATGGTGGAAATTTACAGTAAAACATCTCAGTTGAAAAACTTTACCTAAAATCCACAGTAGGTCGATTTTTTTTTATTTAACGGTTATTCTTGAGGTATATCTGATTCTGAGTTGATGTGTTAAGTTAAAGGAAACCTGTCCTATGCATCTCTTCAAGATGAAGTAGATTCTATATATTTATAAGAAAATGCTTCCACATAAACTGTATTTTTCAATGTATCACAGTCTTAGTCATCCGTCGGTGGGTGGGTTATCAGTCATTGAAAATCTAAGGTACGTACCGAGATAAGTGTCTAAAAATGATAGCTCGCTCCACATGACTAGAGAATGTTTCTGGGTATAAAAAACAACAAATACAGTCCGGTGTGAACAGTATTCGGCTCGCGTTTAACCTTTATACATGTTTGCAATTCGGCTTCAAAAATTAAAGAATAAAAATTCCAATGTTTGTGACAAAACAAGTGGGTCAGAATTGTTGAAGTGGAACAAAATTGTATTGGATATTTTAAACCTATAATAATAATAAACTGAAAAGTGGGGCGTGCAATATTACTAGCCCTGTTACTTCAGGGCAGCAAACTCTTCTCCAAAGTTCAGTGAGGATCTCGTGATGATCACTGTTGTCTAAATGACTGATGATGATAAATATAATCTCTGTTGATATATCCACCTGTCTGTGAAAGTCCTGGGTTCATGGAGCACCAGGAGCACACCAGGCAGGCCAGATTTGTTGTGGAGAAGTTTTAATCCATATTTGGATCAAAATGTTCGCCAACTTTAAACACCAAGGAGCCGTGCAGTGGTCATAGTTGTAATGTTAATGGGTGATCATGGACCTCTGCAACTCCAAGCCGGCTGCCCCTCTAAACTCTCATCAACAGGAGAAGACTGATCAGGATTCAACCAAGTAGGGCCATGACCCTCTGGATGACTGCAGAGTCTACAGCTGAGGTGGGAGAGTCGTCCTAGACAACAATCAGTCGTACACAGCACAAATCTGCCCTTTGATAGAACTGCAAGGAAAAAAAGCCATTTTTCAAGATATCCAAAAATCCGGTTTAAAACTTTTACACAAGCCACGTGGAGGACACCAAACATGTGGAAAGAAATGGTCTGTTCAGATGAAACCAGAATCAAAATGGTGGTGGTCGTCTTCGTGGTTGGGCTTTTCTCAGCAGCGGACGGGAAAGATAATTAAATTGATGAGGAAGATGGATTCCAAACGGACCATATGGAAGAAACCTGTTGGAATCTGCGAAAGACCTGAGACTGGGATGGAGATTTATCTTCCAACAAGACAATGATCCAAATATAAAGTAAAATCTACAAGTGGGCTCACAAATAATGTGGTAGGTGTTAGAATGGCCAGTCACAGTCCAGACTGAATCCAATCCACATTTGTGGAAAGACAGAAAACTGCTGTTCACAAACGCTCTCCATCCAACCTCACTGAGCTCCAGCTGGTTTCCAAGGAGAATGGGCAAGATTTCAGTCTCTCGATGTGAAATCTGATAGAGACCTGAGATACCCAAGAGACTTATAGCGTAATCGCATCAAAGGGGCGTTACAAAGTATTACTTAAAGAGAACCCGTCAGCAAATTAACCCCCTAAACTAATATATTTCATAAAACCTGCCATTAGAGAGCATTTGCCTCTATCTCTTAATTGTCCCTCTACATGCTTTAAACTTAAGCAATGAGGTCCCTAAAGTGTAGGCAAATGCCAGTGAACTGTCCATAGGTCATATCATATTCAAGCTGTCCAGCTATTTCATGAGTGGGTACAGCACACCCCAGTGCTTGTACTAACAGCTTGTATACTCATAGGATCATGAGATAGTAAGGCTGGAAAAAGACGCAAGTCATCAAGTCCAACCTTAAGAATTAAATAAAAAGGTTTTATCCCATAACCGTGATATTTTTTCTCTCCAGAAAGGCATCCAGGCCTCTCTTGTAGCATGTACATAGAGTCTGCCATATAACAACCCCTGCAGCAGAGAGTCCATAGTCTCACCTGCGTTAAGTTAAAGAAACCGTTTGTCCTAATGCTGATGGTAAAATGCCTCTCCTCTAGGCGCCGAGGATCTCCCTTTGTCCTGGTCCCAGGGCCTAGATAAAAAGAATCTTTGGAGCAGATCCTTGTACTGTACCGTTCAGTATTTGTACATTGTTATGACTGGCTCCCTCAGTCGTCGTTATTCAAATTGAATATCCCACATTTGTAATCTCTCAGTTTATTCTAATCCCCCATTCCCCTAATAATCCTGGTTACTTCCTCTGTACCCTGTGCACTCTATATATCCTTTTATACACTGGTGCCCAAAACTGTACCAATTATTCATGTGTGGTCTGACCAGGGATTTGTATAGGGCAAAACTATGTCTTGTGTCATGGGATCTATCCTCTTTGATACATTCCCATAATTTTATTTTCTTTAGAGCAGCCGCCTGGCTTGGCATAAATTAAGTTGTACCATCCACCAATACCGCTAAGTCCTTTTCAAGCTCCAGTTTTTACTAAGTAAGTTGACCGTTTGAGAATGATTACTCTTTTGTTTCCAGGCCCAAGTGCATAACTTTACATTTATCTACATTAAACCTCATTCAACCCTTCTCTGCCCACTCCTCAAGCTTTCCACAATCCCTCTGTAATGCTAAAACTATCGACTCAGTATTTATGTACTTTACACAGCTTAGTATCATCGCAAATTATGAAATTGACTTGTAAACCACTACAAGGTCTTAATAAAAATATTAAAAAGAAGTGGCCCCAATACTGACCTCTTAGCCCCCACTGGTAATCAACCCAATGGTGCTAATGGTGCTGAGGTATACATGGTGTAATGGCTCATCCATGTGCTTCCTGGTGCTGGCCCCCCTGGCAGTCCTGTGTGTATGAGATACTCCTATAACACTGGCTGACAGCCTGTATAATGGTGGTGGGACAAGTTGTAATGGACTTCCTCCGTGTGCTTCTGGTGTGGCCGCCCCTGAGCCTGTGTGTGTGTTATATAGGAGAGATACAACGATCCAGGTCAGACATGGTTTCATAGCAAAACATGTCAGAACTTGTGTAGCTGATGGTCTGTGTCCCTCACAAATGTGTCTAGAGGAGAGGACATGGTATTAGGAGGATGCATCATGTCAGCAGATCAGCACAACACAGCATGCTTTAACTATACATTACACACAGACATGAGCAGGGGAGGGATGAGGAGGGGGAGGGGGAACAGGGGGAGACATCACTGCCTCTGACCAGCTCATTTACATAATAAAGAAAAGATGATTTTATAATAAGTAATGTATGAATTTGACTACATAAACGGCTGGGATGGACCTTGTGAGCTGCTCCAACAGGATGTGCCAGAATAGTGACGAGGACCTAGGAAGGTGTCATTTAAATAGGCGTACTAATGCACACTCCCACTTCAGTTGCACAGGTATTATTTGTATTTTCCAAAATTTCTCCTCTCATATTGCTTGGATATAGCACATTATGACACAATCTGTCCTATGCACAAGCCCCTTTCTGTTCTATAACATCTGCCTGCAGAGTAGACAACTATACAATCTACTAAGTTGGCCCCTTCTGCTCTTAACCATGCTGCTGCACACATCTGCTCAGCTCCAAATATGCTCCATTTCTAGCTGCCAAGCTCCTCTGGTTAAATCAACACACTGGCCTGAAGATTGACAGCATTTACAAGGCGCAAATTCCACTTTAATATACCTATTTACAAGAAATTGTCATATACTTATATTGTAACAGAAGATATTAGCCTGCGAAAAATCACTTAGAAATACAAATGCTTACACAATCCGATTCTTGAAATGTCTAAACATTCTGTTGAAACATAGCCGTGACGTCCCAGAAAGGCTGTGACGGTTTTACCCGGTCTTAGAACTAAAATGTCAAATTATCATCTTTATGGTAACAACAACAAATAACAACCAAGAAAGACCTTTCCCAGCCCCAATGTTTCTCCACTGGAATGCCTACAAAAACACAAGAATATTTGCTGCTTTGCTGTGAATAATTGATAACATTGTAATCTTCACAATGGGAAAAATGTGGAAATAGGAGCCTGGATACCCCATTAAAGGAATAAGATGTTCCTGTGCATCACTATGCTACTCTGCTGTGCTCAACATTATAACTGTCTAGACAGAAGCGTGTGTTAAAGCTGGAATGTGTCATTTTAGTGCCGATATTTTAATAGGATTAAAATTCTGCCATCATCTGAAATCTTTAATTTCAGTAGGGGGCACAATGAATGTAGGACATTGGACACGGCTTTATTATTCATGTATGTATGTATCATGTATAATGGGATCATTACCCCTGAAGTAAAGATAAGCCTAGATACGCAGTTTTTATGTTTAAGTTCTCTATGTGTGTCGATGATAAAGTGAAGTAGAATGAGCTCACGTTCCTAATGTCTTTATTTTGTAATAAGATATTTATTTTAAAGAAAACATAAAATTTACGTTTACTGGAGTTCATATTACCGGTAGGTTTTTTTTAATTCCTAACATACTGATCGGGTATACACAGGAGAATCGCTGAAATCTCATTTAAACAGAGATTTTTTTAAAGTTTTTTTAATGACACCCTACGATAGTTAAGAAATACATACATAGCAGTTGCAGTATCCAACTTCATCTCTGTTGTAAAGGAGCCATTACAGACACCAATGACCCTTGTCCATAGATCTACCATATGTATATTACAAGGCAGTCCCCATTTTCGTACACCCCTACCCATGGTTACAGACGCAGACCTCTCTGCCCACTGTGACGTCTGGTGAGCCTCTATATTCTTTACTTAGGTCCAGGAGTCTTGTCCAGCGGTACAGTGTCTGTAATGAAGCTTTATTGATAAACTTGTTTCCATGGACCAATCCATTTGTCACAGGACAAAAATTTTTGGTCTAAAGCTACACAATATAAAATATACCTGTTCGGCTTACATACAGATTAATCACTATCAGAACAACCTAAAGTCCCTATCTGTACATAACCAGGGTCATGAGTCTAATGGGAATGATGACAACAAGTTTTTCAAACGGGATGTGGGGATTCATTTGCCATTCTTCCTTGCAGATTTTCCAGTCCCTCGTGTGGATGGTTAATGTGGTGGAAAGCATGTTGTTAAGTTCTCCGAGCTACTTAATTGGGTTTTGGTAGGGCTCTGGCCTGGCCAGTCCAGGACATATTCAGCAGTTGTTTTGAAGCCTCTGCTTTGGTTATTTTGCTGTGGCTTAGGGTCATGTCTTGTTGGAAGATGACCTTCGGTCCACGCGGCACAGACCTTTTTCTGGACAAACGATGTCATCTCAACACAGATCCCTATTGGTTTACATCACTTGATGGGAACAACAATATTCTTTTGTGGACTCTTCTCCGTGTGTTTTGACAAGGCCGTGTAGCCGCGAATTTCATTTTTGCACATTTCAGTTTCCATAAATAAAAATTCTTGCATCGCAACTATAGTGTTTGCACAGTCCTTGTGGAGTATATGTCACAGGCGTTAGGATCGCCTAGACTGTGGCACAGGAAAATAGTGGAGTGCGGAGTTTTTACTACTGCCAAGCACTTCTATGCCACATCCTGCCTCATGTAGATCTGCCCTGTACTATACCGGAGCCAGCTATATCTGCCTAATGGCTAATGTGCAACGCAAGCAGGAACTGCCATCAAACTACCCAATTCTGGGCTGGGGGGGGTGCCCTTTCACTTTTGTAAGGTAGGAAAAGCACCACAACATTCCAAATAAATATAAAGGAACTTTGGGCACAGCTTCAGCACCAAGGGCTCCTTATTAGTGACGTCCCGATTGTCGGCTTACAATCAATCTATTCCACGATATAATTACAAATTCGTCTCCAGTACTAATTGTAAGGCCCGCTGGGGAACAGGTGTAGGCATTCTTGTTTGTGTTATTTTAATCTGTGAATATGCTTGCACAAGTCCATTACAGCCCCCGGATTAGAGAGATGACACAGGGTAAGAGTCCAAAAGGAATTCAGCTCTGATGTTTGGTTTATATAATTAATTACTAACTTCAGGGAGAATGTCGATTTTAGGACAGGACGGCAAGTGTTTTCCTGAGATATCCCCCCTTTTCATTCTAAACTTAAAACACATAAATAAGAGAAATTATGGCCGAATGCCTAACAATTACAATCTGCTGACATTCATCAAGTCTCCTGGCTAAGTCTGGAAAGTCCTGCTGGCCCACGCATTGTAAATATGCGTTTTTTTCTGCTATTTCCATTAACTTTTCATAAAGATCCTCCTTATTTGTCATGTCATAATTACATTAATATAAAATATTATGCAAATTATTTCCTATATATTTTTTTAAAATATGGCACAAAATTCTTTTTCCAGTATAAACATAAGCTGGTATATGTTCCTCTATCTCTTCAGTCATATGGAGAATGTGGTAGAAAGATAAATATGACTTATTGACCGTATTTGTTGGGTTGGAGGAGTAAGGCACACTCAAGATGTCAACGGACAGATGTAATAAACGTAGTTTATCAGAGGCTCCGGCTCAGCTGCTAAGTTCACTGCAATGGCTGGCAGTTCTGACCATTTTCATAACTCAGACACTTGCCTGCTCTGACTCAGCCAGCCTGGTATCTTCACCATTCCCCCCCCTACCATGTCTGCATGATGGAATTGGCAAAACAGAAATAGGCTCTAGGTTTAAATTTCAGGCTCCTATTTTCAGGTATATTAGATCCCTGAAAATCTGACCAACTTTGTAAATGGTCACTCTTTTACATAAGAGCCCATGTGCCTTTACTATTCCCATAAGACAGACCTTAAATATACTCCGATACTAAAATAAACATCTTGTAATTCCCTGTTATTAACAAAAATACAGCATTACAACGACTATTAAATTCCAACTTGTCTCTTACGTCCCCTGGAATTACAATTTGGTTGCCCCGGATCCAACCGTGAACTCTTCTCTGACTAGTGGTCGGGATGGCAGATGTCCCCACCCGTTGAATTCTAAGCACAATTGTCACACAGATTACTCACTGAGAATTCCTGAGCGGCAGAGTAACATCGTGAGGAGACGAATATCTCAGGCTCACAGACAATACGACTCTAATAGCGGGAGGGCATGACAAACAGAAGAGCTGACCCGGTTGTTTAGCTCAGAGCAGCAGAGCTAAAGTGTCATTGTGTATAATATGACGACTGCATTGATCCTCAACGCCATCTCTCCATTTCTATGTGTGCAGATACTAGAGCGAATGTTCAGAAGGCTAAATGAAAGTTAAATTACGAACCTGGACCCAAAGAAATAAAACAACATTGTCAGCACACAGTCATCATTTCCACCCCGCCCCCCCCCCCCCCCCCCCCCCCCCCCCCCCCCCCCGCCCCCCCCCCCCCCCCCCCCCCCCATAGAAGAGGAATCGGAGGTGTTGCTCAGCTTGGTGCCACACACCACTGCGAATCTTACAATGACATCAACGCGTGAGAGGAGCTAAAACAGCAATTAACTGGTAAAAATGGTAAAGTTAGGTTAAAATGATCTTTATCGTGTAATATCACTAGGGGATGATATTTGAGAATTTCTAGGTTCATGGGAAACCGTCTTTAATGTTTCATTAAGTGACTCGACATTCCTGAATTCTTATCTATTGACTGTATGCAGAATTTTTACGGGCCCTGACTGGAGATTGTGTTGTGGCTTTCCATAGCAGTGTATACACATTTTTTTTTGACAAAAATTTTTAAACTATGATAAGCTCGACTGGACCCTACTTACTGCATGTGCCCAGCCTCGGTTTATGATATGCCCCTGCACGTGCACACTCAGCTAGACTGGACCCTACTCTAACTGATGAAGTGCCCACTCGGCGGGTTATAAGATAGCCCCTGCACGTAGCCCACTCAGGACTAGACTGACTCCTACTCTACGGCATGTGTCCCACTCTGTTTATAGATAGGCCCTGACGTGCCCACACTAAATATATTTTCATAAACTGCCATTAGAGAGCATTGCCTCTATCCCTTAATTGTCCCTCTACATGCCTGTAAACTTAAGCAATGAGGTCCTAAAGCTGTATGCAAATGACCAGTGAAATGTCCAATGAGTCATTATCATATTCAAGCTGTCCAGCTTATTCATGAGTGGGTACAGCCACACCCCCAGTGCTTGACTAACAGCTTGTATAATCATAGTATCATAGTATATAAGGCTGGAAAAAGACGCAAGTCCATCAAGTCCAACCTTTAAGAATTAAATAAATGTTTTATCCCCATAACCCGTGATATTTTTTCTCTCCAGAAAGGCATCCAGGCCTCTCTTGAGCATGTACATAGAGTCTGCCATAACAACCTCCTGCAGCAGAGAGTTCCATAGTCTCACTGCTCGTACAGTAAAGAACCTTTGTCTATGCTGATGGTAAAATCGCCTCTCCTCTAGGCGCAGAGGATGCCCCTTTGTCCTGGTCCCAGGCCTAAGTATAAAAAGATCTTTGGAGAGATCCTTGTACTGTCCGTTCAAGTATTTGTACATTGTAATGAGGTCTCCCCTCAGTCGTCTTTATTCTAAATTGAATAATCCCAAATTTTGTAATCTGTCAGTTTATTCTAATCCCCCCATTCCCCTAATAATCCTGGTTACTCTCCTCTGTACCCGTTCCAGCTCTACTATATCCTTTTTATACACTGGTGCCCAAAACTGTACACAATATTCCATGTGTGGTCTGACCAGGGATTTGTATAAGGGCAAAACTATGTCTTTGTCATGGGAATCTATTCCTCTCTTGATACATCCCATAATTTTATTTTCTTTAGCAGCAGCCGCCTGGCTTTGGTCACTAAAATTAAGTTTACCATCCACCAATACCGCTAAGTCCTTTTCAGCTCCAGTTTTACTAAGTAATTGACCGTTTAGAACATGATTATACTTTTTGTTTCCATGGCCCAAGTGCATAACTTTACATTTATCTACATTAAACCTCATCAACCCTTTCTCTGCCCACTCCTCAAGCTTCCACAAATCCCTCTGTAATGCTAAACTATCGACCTCAGTATTTATTACTTTACACAGCTTAGTATCATCTGCAAATATTGAAACTTGACTGTGTAAACCCACTACAAGGTCATTAATAAAAATATTAAAAAGAAGTGGCCCCAATACTGACCTCTGTAGCACTCCACTGGTAACGTCAACCCAATGGTGTAATGGTGTGAGGTATAATGGTGTAATGGCTCCTCCATGTGCTTCCTGGTGCTGGCGCCCCCTGCAGCCTGTGTGTATGAGATACTCCTATACACATGGCTGACAGCCTGTATAATGGTGTGAGGTACAATGGTGTAATGGCTCCTCCGTGTGCTTCCTGGTGCTGGCGCCCCCTGCAGCCTGTGTGTGTGTATATAGGAGAGATACAACAGCTCCAGGCAGACATGTTATAGCAAAACATGTCAGGAACTTGTGTAGCTGATGTCTGTGTCTCACACATGTGTATAGGAGGAGAGAACATGTGTATTAGGAGGATGCAGCATGTCAGCAGATGCAGCACACACACTAGCAATGCTTTACTATACATTACACACAGACATGAGCAGGGGGAGGAGAGGGGAGGGGGAACAGGGGAGACATCACTGCCTCTGACCAGCCTCATTTACATAATAAAGAAAAGATGATTTTATAATAATTAATGTATGAATTGACTACATAAAGGCTGGGATGGATCCTTGTGAGCTGCTCCAACAGGGAGAGGTGCCAGAAATAGTGACAGAGACCTGATGACAGGTGTCCTTTAAATAGGCGTATAATATTGCACATCCCACTTTTCAGTTTACAGTATTATTTTATTTTCCAAAAGTTCTCCTTCTCATGCTGCTTGTATATAGCACATTATGCACAATCTGTCTATGCACAAGCCCCTTCTGTTCTATAACATGCTGCCTGCAGATAGACACTATATACAATCTAC
The DNA here is from genome assembly GCA_019512145.1 of Engystomops pustulosus. Taxonomy (NCBI): domain Eukaryota; kingdom Metazoa; phylum Chordata; class Amphibia; order Anura; family Leptodactylidae; genus Engystomops; species Engystomops pustulosus. The sequence goes on along the minus strand of CM033648.1, from coordinate 57,397,816 downwards.
TAAGTGCCTTCTGCTCTATAACATGCTGCCTGCACACATCTGCTCAGCTCCAAAATATGCTCCATGTTCTAGCTGCACAGCTCCTCCTGTTAAATAACACACTGCCTGAAGATTGGACAGCATTTACAAGGCAGCAAATTCCCTTTAATACTATTTACAAGAATTGTATATACCGTATATTGTAACAAGAATATTTAGCCTGCGAAAAATCACTTAGAAATTGAGGGAGCTGAGGGAGATGTTGGAGAAGAGACACATTAGTTGTGTGGGACTCACTGAAGAAAAATTCCTAAGGAAGGGGGAATGAGGGAGCTGACTTTTAAAAGTCACAAAAATTTTGAAAATTTTGGTGCAAATTTACAGCTGCCCCTGACCAGGTGTAGACCAAACACCACACGTTCCAATGAGATAAAACCACCAAGATACATCTGACCAGCATAAAAGCCAAGAAAAGGCCCAAAAACAGACAGGGCCAGGCTTGTGATACATGTGCCCCAGTCTGTTGGCAAGGTACCAACTACTGTTTTAAAATTGATTTAATAAAGACATGAGCTATGGATTTGTATAATAAAAACTAAAAGTAAAGACTTAACTGGGAACCTGTCATTGGGTTTAATGGTAAAAACCTGATGACAGGTTCTCTTTTAGCAACACTTAGCTCAACTTCCTGGGGATGCAAATATAGCTCCATTCAGCAGTTTTCATACATGTTTTCAAAACTATGGGGCAGATTGTTCACAAAATTGTGTCATTTGTTGCACCAAAAATCAGTCTAAACACCCTGTACTGTATTTATCAAGAGTTTTAGACACCTTAGTGACTGCTTCAATAAAAAGAGTGTGACCTAAGCAGCATTAAAAGTGCACCTAAAATACATCAAAAGCCAACATATCTTTCTGGCATAATTACTGGCCTTTGGAGTTAGTGGGGTGGTGTGGGGAAGAGGCAGCGCCTCGAACCGCCCCCTTATGAATACACCGGACAGCTTTAAGAGCTGTCCGGTGTTTACATTGTACTCCGCCGCAGTGTTAGAGAGCGTTATTGGAGGTTTCTGATAACGCTATCATTGTAACACTGCTGCGTTTGTTTTAGCACTAAAAGCTGCTTACTTTAGTACGCAGCTCATAGTGCTGAATTTCATGGTGACAGGTCCTCTTTAACTTGTTTAGTGGAAAAACCCTTTAAAGAAGTTGTACCAAGTTATCCAACTGCTAATAAAGAGCAGATGGATCCATTAAATGGTGGAAATTTACAGTAACACATCTCATGTGAACTTTACCTAAATCCACAGTATGTCAGATTCTTTTTTTATTTAACGGTTTATTCTTTGAGGTATATCTGATTCTGATGTTGATGTGTTAAGTTAAAGGAAACCTGTCCTTATGCCTCTTCAAGAGTGAAGTAGATTTCTATATGATTTTATAAGAAATACTTCACTATAACTTGTATTTTTCAATGATATCACAGCTCTTAGTCATCCAGTCAGGTGGTGGGTTATCAGTCATTGAAAATCTAAGAGTACATGTAGAGATAAGTGTCTAACACTGATAGGATCGCTCCCATGACTAGATGTTTCTGGGTATAAAAAACAACAAATACAGTTTGGTGTGAAAGTATTCGGCTCGCTTTAACCTTTATTTTTGAAGCCTGAAATCTGGCAAAAGGTACAAAGATATAAAATTCCAATTTTTTGTGACAAAACAAGTGGATCAGAATTGTGAAGTGGAACAAAATTTATTGGATATTTTAAACCTTTGTAAAAAATAACAAACTGAAAAGTGGGGCGTGCAATATTACTCAGCCCTGTCACTTTCAGTGCAGCAAACTCTCTCCAGAAGTTCAGTGAGGATCTCTGAATGATCCAATGTTGTCCTAAATGACTGATGATGATACATATAATCTCTGTATAAATCCACCTGCTCTGTGATGGTCTCATGGAGACCAAGGAGCACACCAGGCAGGTCCCAGATATTGTTGTGGAGAAGTTTTAATCCATATTTGGATACAAAAACTTTCACAACTTTAAACATCCCAAGGAGCCTGTGCAAGTTATATTGTAATGTAAGAAGGATCAGACGTCTGCAAATCTACCAAGCCCTGGCTGCCCCTCTAAACTTCCATCAACAAGGAGAAGACTGATCAGAGATTCAACCAAGAGGGCCATGATCCCTCTGGATGAACTGCAGAGATCTACAGAGGGAGAGTCTGTCCATAGGACAACAATCAGTCGTACACTGCACAAATCTGCCCTTTATGGAGGACTGGCAAGAAGAAAGCCATTTTTCAAAGATATCCATAAAAAGTCTTGTTTAAACTTTACCACAAGCCAACGTGGAGACACCAAACATGTGGAAGAAAATGGTCTGTTCAGATGAAACCAAAATCAAACTTGGTGGTGTCATCTTCGTGGTTTGGGCTTTTCTTCAGCAGGGACAGGGAAGATGGTTAGAAATTGATGGGAAGATGGATGGAGCCAAATACAGAACCATTCTGGAAGAAAACCTGTTGGAGTCTGCAAAAGACCTGAGACTGGGATGGAGATTTATCTTCCAACAAGGCAATGATCCCAAATATAAAGTAAAATCTACAATGTAGGGCTCACAAATAAATGTATCCAGGTGTTAGAATGGCCAAGTCACAGTCCAGACCTGAATCCAATCGAGAATCTATGGAAAGAGCAGAAAACTGCTGTTCACAAACGCTCTCCATCCAACCTCACTGAGCTCCAGCTGGTTTGCAAGGAAGAATGGGCAAGAATTTCAGTCTCTCGATGTGCAAATCTGAAAGAGATCTGATACCCAAGTGACTTATAGCTGTAATCGCAGCAAAAGGGGCGTTACAAAGTATTAACTTAAAGAGAACCCGTCAGGCAAATAAACCCCCTAAACTAAATATATTTTCATAAACTGCCATTAGAGAGCATTGCCTCTATCTCTTAATTGTCCCTCTACATGCCTGTAAACTTAAGCAATGAGTTCTTAAAGCCGTATGCAAATGACCTGTGAAATGTCCAATGAGTCATTATCATATTCAAGCTGTCCAGCTTATTCATGAGTTGGAGGCACAGCCACACCCCCAGTGTTTGACTGACAGCATGTATAATGGTGTGAGGTACAATGGTGTAATGGCTCCTCCATGTGCTTCCTGGTGCTGGCGGCCACGCCCCCTGCAGCCTGTGTGTGTGTATAGGAGAGATACAACAGTTCCAGGCAGCCATGTTATAGCAGAATATGTCAGGAACTTGTGTAGCTGATGTCTGTGTATCACACATGTGTATTAGGAGGATGCAGCATGTCAGCAGATGCAGCACACACACTAGCAATGCTTTACTATACATTACACACAGACATGAGCAGGGGGAGGAGAGGGGAGGGGGAACAGGGGAGACATCACTGCCTCTGACCAGCCTCATTTACATAATAAAGAAAAGATGATTTTATAATAATTAATGTATGAATTGACTACATAAAGGCTGGGATGGATCCTTATGAGCTGCTCCAACAGGAAGAGGTGCCAGAAATAGTGACAGAGACCTGATGACAGGTGTCCTTTAAGGATTCATATAATATTGCACATCCCACTTTTCAGGTTATAGTATTATTTTTTTTTCACAAAAGTTCTCCTTCTCATGCTGCTTGTATATAGCACATTATGCACAATCTGTCTATGCACAAGCCCCTTCTGTTTTATAACATGCTGCCTGCAGATAGACACTATATACAATCTACTAAGTGCCTTCTACTCTATAACATGCTGCCTGCACACATCTGCTCAGCGCCTCTTGCTCCAAAAGATGCTCCATGTTCTAGCTGCACAGCTCCTCCTATTATATAACACACTGCCTGAAGATTGGACAGCATTTGCAAGGCAGCAAATTCCCTTTAATACTATTTACAAGAATTGTATATACCGTATATTGTAACAAGAATATTTAGCCTGCGAAAAATCACTTAGAAATACAAATGCTTACAACAATCCAGTCTTGAAATGTCTAAACATTCTGTGAAACATAGCGCTGAGTCCCAGAAGGCGTGAGGTTTATACCCTGGTATTAGAACTAAAATGTCAAAATTATCATCATTTATGGTAACAACAAAAAATAACAATCCACAGAAGACCTTTCCAGCCCCCATGTTCTCCACTTGAATTGCCTACAAAAACACAGAATATTGCTGCTTTCTGTGAATATATTGATAAAATTGTAATCTCTCACAATGGGAACAGATGTGGAAGATAGGAGCCTGGAATTACCCCATTAGAAGGAAAAGATGTTCCTGTGCATCACTAATGCTACTCTGCTGTGCTCAACATTTATACTGTCTAGAAGAAAGTGTGTTAAAAGCTGGAAATGTGTCATTTAGGCCGATATTTTAATAGAGATTAAAAATTCTGCCATCATCTGAAATGTATTCAGTAGGGGGGCATAATGAATGTAGGACATTGGACACGGCTTTATTATTCAATGTATGTACTGTATATGTAAAAGGTTATCATTACCCCATGAAGAAAGATAAGCTAGATACGCAGTTTTTATGTTTAAGTTCTCTATGTGTTGTCTATGATAAAGTTGAAGTAGAATGAGCTCACGTTCCTATAGTTTCTTTATTTTGTAATAGATATTTATTTTAAAGAAATAACATAAAATTTACGTTACTGTAGGTTCCATATTACCGGTAGGTTTTTTTAATTCCTACATACTTATCCGGGTTATAACAGGAGGAATCGCTGTAATATCTCATGTAAACAGAGATTTTTTTTAAAGTTTTTAATGAACCCTACGATAGTTATAGGAATACATACATAGCAGCTGCAGTACTCAACTTCATCTCTGTTGTAAAGGAGCCATTACAGACACCAATGACCCTTGTCCATAGATCTACCATATGTATATACAAGGCAGTCCCCAATTTTCGTACACCCCACCCCTGGTTACAGACGCAGACCTCTCTGCCCACTGTGACGTCTGGTGAAGCTCTCTAGATGCTTTACTTTAGTCCCAGGAGGCATTGTCCAGCTGTAAGGTGTCTGTAATGAAGCTTTATTGATAAACTTTGTTTCCATGACCAATCCATTTGTCACAGGGACAAAAAAATTTTTTGTCTAAAGCTACAATTATAAAATATACCTGTTCCGGCTTACATACAGATTCAACTTAAGAACAAACCTAAAGTCCCTATCTTGTACATAACCAGGGTCATGAGTCTACTTGGGAATGATGCAACAAGTTTTTTCAAACCTGGATGTGGGGATCATTTGCCATTCTTCCTTGCAGATTCTATCCAGGTCCCTCAGGTTGGATGGTTAATGTTGGTGGAAGCCATTTTTAAGTCTCTCCAGAGATACTTAATTGGGTTTTGGTAAGGGCTCTGGCTGGAAAAGCCAGGAATAGTCACAGAGTTGGTTTGAAGCCACTGCTTTGTTATTTTTGCTGTGTGCTTAGGGTCATTGTCTTGTTGGAAGATGAACCTTGGACCACGCAGGCACAGACCTTCTTCTGGACCAACGATAGACATCTCACACAGATCCCTATTAGTTTACCTCGCTTGATGGGATACAACAATATTCTTTGTGTACTCTTCTCCTTGTGTTTGACAAAGGCCGTGTAGGCCCGAATTTCATTTTTGCACAATTTTCAGTTTCCATAAATAAAAATTCTTGCATCGAACACTATAGTTGTGCACAGTCCTTTGGAGTATATGTACAAGGCGTTGGATCCCTAGACTGTGGCACAGGAAAATAGTGGAGTGCGGATGGTTTTACTACTGCCAAGCACTTCTATGCCACATCCTGCCTCATGTAGATCTGCCCTGTACTATAACCTGAGCCAGCTATAGCCTGCTAATAGGCTAATGTGCAAACGCAAAGCAGGAACTGCCATAATAACTACCCACTCTGTGGCTGGGGGTGGCCCTTTCACTTTTTTTAAGGTAGGGAAAAGCACCCACAACATTCCAAATAAATCTAAAGAACTTTGTGGCACAAGCTTCAGCACCAAGGCGCTCCTTTATTAGTGGACGTCCCTATGTCTGCTTACAATCAATCTATATCACTATATAATTACAAGATTCTTCTCCATACTAATTGTAAAGCCGCTGGGGAACAAGGGAGGCAAAATGTACTAAATGCTACTGTGCACACAGGTCCATTCACAGGCCCCACCGGATTCCTTAGAGATGACACAAGTGTAGAGAGTCCAAAAAGACTTAGCTCTGATGTTGGTTTATATAACTTAATTACTAAGCTTTCAGGGAGAATGTCGATGTTTAGGACAGGAAGGAATGTGTTTTCCATGAGATATCCCCCCTTTTATTCTAAACTTAAAACACATAAATAAGAGAAATTAATGGCCGAATGCCTAACAATTACAAATCTGCTGACATTCATCAAGTCTCCTGCTGCTAAGTCTAGGAAAGATCTGCCTGGCACAACATTGTAAATATGAGTTTTTTTGCTATTTTCATTTAACTTTTCATAAAGGCCTCCTTATTTGTCATAGTCATATATTACATTAATATAAAATATTATGCAAATTATTTTCTATATATTTTTTTTAAATATGGCACAAATTCTTTTCCATTAAACAGCAGCTGTATATGTCCTCTATCTCATTCAGGTCATATGGAGAATGTGGTAGAAAGATAAATATAACATTATGGACAGTATTTGTGGTGTTGGAGGGAGTAGGCACACTCAGAAGATGTCAACGGGACAGATGTATAAAACGTGAGTTTATCAGAGGCTCCGGCTCAGCTGCTAAGTCCTGCAATGGCATGGCAGTTCTGAGCCATTTTCATAACTCAGACACTTGCCTGCATCTGAACTCAGCCACCTGGTATGCACCCATTCCCACCCTACCATGTCTGCATGATGTGAAGTTGGCAAAACAGAAAATAGGCTCAATTAATATTTCAGGGCTTCCTATTTTCAGGTATATTAGCCCTGATAAATCTGGACCAATTTGTAATGGTCACTCTTTTACATAAGTAGCCCATGTGCCTTTACTATTCCCATGAAGACAAGACTTAAATATACTCAGGATAACAAAATAACACATCCTGTAATTCACTGTTATTAACAAAAATACAGCATTTCAAAGATATAATTCCAACTTGTCTCTATCAGTCCTGGTGCATACAATTTTGGTTGCCCCAGGATCCGACCGTGAATCTTTTTATGACTAGGGTCGGGCATGGCAGATGTCCCCACCCTTGAATTCTAAGACAAGCTCACACAGATACTCACATGAACATTTCCTGACGGCAAGTAACATCGTGAGGAGACTAAATCTACAGGCTACAGACAGATAAGATCTACATAGCAGGGAAGGGATACAAACAGAAGAGCTGACACTGTTTGTTATAGCTCAGACGCAGCAGAGCTAAGAGTGTCATTGTGTATAATATACGACTCATGGACCTCAACATCTCTCTCTTTCTATGTGTCAGATACTAGAGGAATGTTCAGAAGCTAAATGAAAGTGTAAATAAACCTGGACCCAAATAAAATAAACCACATTGTCAGCACACAGTATCTCATAGCAATAGAGGAATCGGAGGTGTCTGCTCAGCTTGTGCCCACACACACTGCTGAATCTTACACTGACCATCACTGAGTGAGAGGAGCTAAAACAGCAATTAAACTGGGTAAAATGGTAAAGTTAAGGGTTAAAAATGATCTTTATCGTGTAAATATCACTAGGGGATTGATATTTGAGAATTTTCTTTCATGGGAAAACCTCTTTAATGTTCATTAAGTGACTCGACATTCCTGATTCTTACTATTGACCTGTATGCAGAATTTTAGGGCCCCTGACTGGAAGATTTTTGTGGGCTTCCATAGCAGTGTATACACAATTTTTTTTTTGACCAAAAAATTTTTAAACTATGAAAAGCTAGACTGGACCCTACTCTACTGCATGTGCCCACTCGGTTTATAGATAGCCCCTGCACGTGCCCACTCAGGCTAGACTGGACCCTACTCTACTGCATGTGCCCACTCGGTTTATAGATAGCCCCTGCACGTGCCCACTCAGGCTAGACTGGACCCTACTCTACTGCATGTGCCCACTCTGTTTATAGATAGGCCCTGCACGTGCCCACTCAGTATATAGATAGCTCCACCAGTCCACAGTCAGCTCACCCCAAGTCCACAGTCAGCTCCCCCCAAGTCCACAGTCAGCTCCCCCCCAAGTCCACAGTCAGCTCCCCTTCAAGTCCACAGTCAGCTCCCCTTCAAGTCCACAGTCAGCTCCCCTTCAAGTCCACAGTCAGCTCCCCTTCAAGTCCACAGTCAGCTCCCCTTCAAGTCCACAGTCAGCTCCCCTTCAAGTCCACAGTCAGCTCCCCTTCAAGTCCATAGTCAGATCCCTCCAGTCCACAGTCAGCCACCCCCAGGGCCTCATCTGCCGTGAGGCTGGGTTAAGTACCCCTGTTGGGAGCGGTGGATTGCCAGTAATGAGGACTTACTTTTGCGCCTTTAAGACGTCAATGTAATTGAGAGGCAGAGTGGCGCAGCATAGACTTGCCTGTGTGCGCCGCTCTGCAGGACACAGGTCGGCATAACGTCATTGCAGATGCCGGCAGGAGAAGACGAGGAGGAAGTGACAGCAGCGCCGTGGGAGCCCTGGAGCTGGAGCCTAAAGGTAAGTTTTAAGTTGTTTATTTTTTACATTCTACAGGGGGTGGCTACGTTCTGCTGGAGGAGGGGGAGCTCTGTACCATGTGGGGGAGGGGTAGCTGTGTACCATGTGCTTGGCAGCCGTAAGGTTGATGTGCACCCCGTCCCCTGGGAAAATGAGTTTGACACCCCTGCTCTATGGGCACTTATAGAAGCTGCCATAACTAAAAGTGAGTATCATTTTACCTCTTCCAAATTTTTTTTCTATCCCTATGAATATGGTGTATATTATTGTCAGCAAGTAATGAATACCCCATAACGTCTATCCATGTCGATAAACTAATGTGTTTTTTAAAATGTTCTAGTAAAATGAAGTCCGATCCATTTCTAGCTGGAGGGATGTCTGAGGCTGCGGTCCTCGGCATTCAGTTCAGCCTTACATCATGCTCAGGCTTTTTTCTGTCCATTGTTTTCTATAGAGCCATTATATGTGGAGGTAAATGTCTGACTCCTATTTCACTGGAGTATACCAGCTAATATAATGCAAGTTTCCCATTGTACAATGTGTGTGAAAATCATTTTGCTGGCAAAATAATGAAAACAATTTATTCTCTTCCAAATGGAACACACGGCCGTCTAACAATGCTTAATGGTCCACATCAAGCTAGGAAAATTATTTTGTGCTTGTATTCGCTTTTGTGATATGGAAGCTACTGAACCCTGGCAGAAAGAGTTGCTTGTGTTATGTTACACAATACACTTTTGCATATTACCCCCTTAACGCCGCAGCCCTTTTTTGTTTTTGCGTTTTCATTTTTCACTCCCCACCTTCAAAAATCTATAACTTTTTTATTTTTCCATGTACAGAGCTGTGTGATGGCTTATTTTCTGCGTAACAAATTACACTTCAAAATGGTGGTATTTAATATTCCATGCCGTGTACTGGGAAGCCAGAAAAAAAATCCAAAATGCAGTGAAATTTGTATAGGTTTTATAATGTTTTCATACATTCACAAAAATTAAAAACTCCTTTACAAAATTCTTTTTTGGGATTTTGCCGTCTTCTGCCGCTAATGACTTATTCATACTTTGGTGCACGGAGCTGTGGGTGGTGTCATTTTTTGCGGCTTTTGATGAAGTTTACAATGTTATCATTTTTAGGACTTTACAACCTTTTGATCACTTTTTATAGAATTTTTTTTTTTAAATGGCAAAAAAAGTGCCATTTTCAACTTTGGGCGCGATTTTCCGTTGCAGGATTAAACGTTGTGAAAAACTGTTATTATATTTTTCGGACGCGGCGATACCTAATGTGTTTATGATTTTTACTGTTTATTTATATCAGTTCTAGGGAAAGGGGGGGCGATTAGAATTTTTAGGTTTTTTTATTTTAACATTTTTTTTTTAAACTTTTATTTTTACTATTTTTTAGACTCCCTATGGTACTTTAACCATAGGTTGTGTGGGATTTGACTCCCACACAACCTACGAATGAATGGTTAACCCGAAGGCTTCCATGGCGACAGATCGCCGCTCCCTGATGACGTCACGGGGAAGGTCGATCTTCAGAGAGATGGCGGCTTCGCCGGCGGCAATCAGCGGTAAAACACCCGTGATCGGTGCTGTTGTTAACGGTAAGCCTTTGCTGCAATATGAAGCAAAGACTTACTGGCTATGGTGAGGGCTCAGCCCATGAGCCCTCTCCATGCACCCGCACCCGGCATGTGACGTACTATTACGTCACATGTCGGTAAGGGGTTAAGGGGATCATTAACTTGAAGGGGATCTGTCAGCAGTTTTGGCCATACAAAACTGCGACCATATTAGGGAACGGCCTTGGAGATCTGTGGAACCATATCTTTGTGAATGTTGTCAGTAGTGACAGGGCTGTGAAAAGTGAAGTTGTAATCTAGGACTGCAGCTCTTGCAAGGGCTCTGTGCAGGACTTCCAGCCTGAAGAGCTTTCTGCACTCTGCTTTGTGCTGCCCCACAGCCGCTCCCTTATGCTAATAGTAGGAGCCCTATCCGGAGCCCTATCAGGATTTTGGATGAATACTTCCAGCAGTCACTCACAACAGAGAGGAGAGGATGTGAGTTTATTTCAAAGAGCAGATTGAAAGACCCACCCAGAGCACTTGCAGAAGCTGCAAACCTGGATTAAAAGATCACTTTCAGTCACTTTAATTGCTGCTTACTACACACATATCTCCAGGGTCTAGGCACTGTCTTCATTAAAGTCAAAACTTTACGGGAAACATAGGGATTCCCTTTTAAGCCTTAACATTCTCTTTAAATCAACAATTTGGTATAACTTACTAATCTGCCTCCATGCTGTAGCTTCACTGATTGTTACACTGCCCCCCCTCTGCTCCCTCAGCATTTCCCCCTCCCTCTGCCTGCTGTAATCTCACACAGTGGGAGGGGGGAACAGCCTTTGAAGCTACAGCACGGAGGTGCTCTGTTAACACCCCCAGGAGGCCTTCTGACTCATTAGCATAATTGTAAACGTTGATTTTAGAAGAGAGGAAGCCATGCATAACAAATATAAGAAGATTACCACATTCACAGTGCCTGAATCTTTGACCATGCTTGATTTTGATATTAGATTTAATTAAACAAGAGAAGTCAAAAATGGATAGGTAAAAGAATAAAAGAAAATACAATAATACAAGAAAGGAAAGTGGCTATTGGATCTAAAGTAGCACAAGTAGGGTACAGAAGCTAACTCCAGGCAGAGCTTTAGCGTCATCCTTTTTGGTAGATGCTCTATATTATCATTCATTGTCTAAGTCGTGCAGCGCATCCCACAGGCAGCCTACATCCTGGAAGTGACCTATTTGCAGCTCTCTGTTAGTATTATTTAGACAGCAAGGATAACACACTCATTACAAAGCTGTCATCATCTCATGCTGGCTGCCCTGCGTGTGTGATGTGTGTTTATAGAGCTCAGAAGAGACCAATATATACTGTATTTTTAGCTGGAAGAGATGGCAAGAGCGTCAGAGCTATTTCTAGAAGGCCTTGTCTTATGTCCTGACACCACAATTACTCTGCCCTCAATGGGAGCAAACAAATGCAGCAAAGAGAAAAAACTACAAATAATGAAGACCTAATTACAATGTACCAAGCACAGGGGCGCAGCTACAGAATGGCACGCGTCTACGTGTTTACTTTACCAGCTCAAGACACAATATATTTGAATATATGGGCAGCGCAACCCTATAATTGTAGGCAATGTCTTGCATCCTGCCCTTTTAAGGCTTCGATAATCACAGTTTATTCCTGAAGAAATAAAAAGTAACAATAAGACGTGCAGTCAGCCACAGCATGATTATTAAGCTGTACAAGGTGTATCGCCTAATGCAACTTATAGGATCTGACGCCCTTATTACTTCAAAGGAACCAATCCCAACAAAGCAAGACATGGCCTCCTTTATCAAGTGTCTGAAAGCAAAACTGTTCTTATTGATCATAAAAACCACTACATGCAGAAGATTTGTTCGAATCACCAGTACTCTATTTCGTATTGTTTCCCTTTTAACACAATAGTAAAAGCTACGTTTTAATCACACACTAGAATTTCTTTTAATTTTTCATAGTGATTTCAGGTCATACTTATTGACCTTCTTACGATACTATTTTCAATGCCCTAAGCAGCTCAGTAATTCTAAGACATTCAGAAATGATTTTAGAGCAAATTTGAATAAATCCTGAAATACAGTGAAACCTCTATGAACAGACCTTCCAATTTTGCACAGAAAATTGGTCTTTTAAAGGGGAGGTCTGCTCATAGGGGGCAGCTTCCATTTAATATGATGGGGAAAAAATCGTCCACTTAAAAAATTCTGTGTTTTGTGGAGGTCTTTTCAAAGGGGTTGGTCTTGGAAAGGTTTCACTGTACATGATGGAGATGTGTAATCTTAAATATTCTAGATCACAATGGATGAATTATTATGGCAGCAGTGGCAATACACTGGATTATTGGTTTGAAGCATAGCTGTCATTTGAGATAACTTTTTGTATTGTGTATGAAGGGCTTCTAGGGGGGTTACCAGAGCACCTCCGTGCTATAGTTTCACATGCTTTTACACTTCCCCCTCCCACTGTATGCTGAAACTTCCTCTGCTTGAGATTGCATCAGATAGAGGGAGGGGAAGTGATGGGAAGGCTCTGATAATATCCCCCAAAGCCTATCTGGCTCATAAGCATAATTTGAAAAGTTGTTTTTAGAAGGGAGGAGACAATGGATAACAAATACAATAAGATTATGTAAATGTCTTTCAAAACACATTGAGACCATTGATACATTAAAAGGGACCCTGTCACCACATTTTTCCCATTAAACTACCAGCTCCCACAGGTAGGACATGAAATGTCCTTTCTAGAATTCCCTTTATTATATGAAATTTTACCCTTTTACCTGAAAAAAGTATTAAATACAATGGGAGAGTTTGTCTTAACAGTTTTTGCGCCCAAATAGTTGCCTCAATTGCACAATTTTTGGCAACAAAATTGGCACAATTATGGATATGCAGCATTCTGGGTGAAAAAAAACGCACATCAGGTGTGATAAATTGCTGCCTATGTGATATGAATATCCCTAGTTTTAACTATAGGTGTATATTATATGTCCTACTTTTTCAGCCCTCTGTGAAAATTAAAAAAAATGGGAAAAAATAAAAATTCTAAATATGGAAGTTTTATTTCTGCAAAGAGCCTGGACAGGGAATACAATTACAAATCTGATATGAGAGAAGGATTTGACTTTCACATAAAGGAACAAATGACCAGAACCGTATTCTAAAACGGCAAAATTCACTGGAAAAGAACAATTACACTATGAGGAGTTTAAGGAGAACAAAAAGAAAAATAACAAAGAATAAAGAGAAGCCATCACAGATCTAATGGCTGTGCCGCTGAATAGCAGCTGAAAAACCCAAGAAGAAGACTGGACGTTTAGTAGAAAAACTATTCATATTCTGTAAAAATGGATTTGACGGCACCAGGAATGGCGATTGTCTCGGCGCACGGCTTCATGATTACGTTTGCCAGGGTTATAAAACCGCCACATCTCCGTAATAAGAAATCAGAAGAAATCCCCTTCTCAGAAGCCTTTCATCCAATCCCGCCGGCCGGACCTCCTGATAATGGGCTTCAGCTCAGGCTGTGCGGAAATCAATTTTCTACTTGTATAGACCTACATACATTGTTATTAAGCCTCCACAATGACTCATGATAATAGGGACATGTATTCAGGAGGCAGTTACAAGATAATTTACTGCTCAGCAAGGTAATGCTTAAAGTTTTATAGTGACAAAGGTTCTCCAACAAGGCTGAGGACAACCATGTACAATGAATATTATTGAGTCTTGTTTGCCACCAAGCCCCAGAAAGAAAAGTAACTTTAAAATAAGCCCTTATTAGATAAAGACTTTATCTTACTTAACTTTTTTCAAAGGGAAATACATTTTTTTTAAGTTTATTAATTCGTTTTAAAATGGAAAATCGTACAGTTTACCAATATGCAAGTAAGGAAATCTACCACAATTTTGGGTTATGTACAGATTCGTAAGTAATTAGCAGCCAAAACACAAGTAATTGTAATTATTATCAAAGCACTTCATGTACGAAACATAAAAAGGGGGCGGGGCATAAAGTTGTCTATAGATTCGGCAGAAGGTAGGACATTTGATCTCTATCTTTGATAGGAAAAAAGCTTGGACAGGTATTTAAGTAAAGGGTGCGTTGCGATTGTGTCGCACGGGACCCTTTTTTGGCGCAGCAGCGCTGGTTTCCATGCAACACAATTAAGGGGGTGTGCAGTCAGACAATCCGACTGATTCGGACTGAGCGTGGGATTTAGCTTTAAAATTAGCTTTCAAAGTAAAGAGATGGTGAACTCTGTCAGACCTAAGCGGGGAAGCGACATACATGATTTTGGCCGCACAATCTTAGTGAATTGCGGCAGAGTGCATTATAGACGGACAATGCGGGACGGGGTAAGTAAATGTGCCCCAATTTTGTTTCCATGACATCAGTGTTTATTGTCAGCAGAATCATTGCCTCTGGTGTATACGATCACATGTCTGTATTTACGTGTCGGGAAGGTAAGAAATCTCCTTACAGAGACTTTGCCAGTTAACACTGCCTTGCAGGTATGTGGAGACTTACAGCCATTGATGCTCCAATGGGGGATTCTGGGAAATATGCAGATGTATTTTTCATAATAGGATAAAGAAAACATTGCCTCTTAGCTATGTTATGAGGCAGTCCCCTTAATGTGTATCAGCCATGTGGAACTTTAGATGGAGACAAAATATCAATATAATATGTAAATAAGAGTAAACAAAGGTAAATACCAACCATCTCATATGCGTTGAGCAGTTTCTTCTGAACGTCAGGTACTGCTCCTAAAGACTCCAGATAAGGGTAGCTGTCTTTCATGGTGAGGGTCACAGAAGGTGAGCTGTCATTGTTCACAAGACGTGATGCCAGAGACAGCATGCATTGTTTCAGGCTGGAGCTGGTAGGAAGTCCACAGAGTTCTTTCAGGGACACCAACGCGTTCTAGTGTAGAGCAAATAGGAAATAAAATCAACACCAGAACAAAACAAAAAGAACACAGCATTATAAACCTTATAAAAATGGGCTTGCAGGGTTAAAGGGGAAACATTTAAATAAAATCCCTGTGATTTACAAATGTATGTGTAGGTCCCCTACTTGTAGTTTTTTTCTGTATTCTCCATGGTTATGTGATGCAGAAAGCAGCATCACTGGGTCATTTGCTAGGACTTTATGACCTTACATCATGTGACTACAAGGCAGGGAGGAAGTTGTTTACTTCGCCCATGGGGGCTGGTTACATCGTAATATCGGACCCCTTACAGTCATGCGACCTGTGATGTCAAACACAGATGGGAGGGAAGAATATTCGTGAAGGACATGAAAAGACGAAAAAAAGCTTGAAAAATTTTTCAAAAAAATTGACCTAGATTGTTTTATTTATTTTATTACTGTGGCATTTTAAGGACCCAGCCATTCTATGTTTTTACATTTCTATTTTTATCTCCTACGCTCAGTGTGAGGGCTTGTTTTAAGCGTGACAAATTGTGCCTCTTTGTGGCACCATTTAATATTAAATGTCATATACTTGGAAGCTTGAAAAAAATGCAAATTTGTAAAACTGGTTTAAAAGTTTTAATTTGTAACATTATGGGGCACAAATGACTATTTCTTTTTCTTCATTTTTTGGAAGGCCGAATTTACAAAACAGCAATTTTGGCATTGTAGTGAATATGGCACTGATTGTGTATGTAAAATATTAATGGTAATATTCCATGCAACCAACTGGGAAGCTGTAAAAATAATTCCTAATGTGATGAAATGGACAAAAAACCTCAGTTGAGCCATTCTTATGAACTTTCATATACTGTATTCATACTCTGGGTGTGTTTTTTTAAAAAACTTTGGACATTTGGAGGGTTTTTAGTTACAGTGTTTAGCATATGGGATACCGTATATATACTCGCGCATATACCTAGTTTTTCAGCACAATTATTGTGCTGAAAAAGCTCCACTTCAACTTATACACAAGTGCGAGTACTCAGTCTATAGTTTTTCAGGGGCAGGGCTGGACATTTCATTAATGGGGAGGGCGCTGCTGAGGACATCTCACTAATGGGGGCTGCTACTGCTAGACATTTCATTAAAGAGTAGCTGCTGCATATCCCACCCTAGGCTTATACATAGGTCAATAAGTTTTCCTAGTTAAAAATAATGCGCCGCGGCTTATACTCGAGTATATACAGTAATTATTTATAAACTTTAATAGACTTTTATAAACTTTGATCAAATACCCTACAAGAAGGGGAACTCCAGAGTGATGTATTTAAAAACATTTTTGCTTTTTATTTCATATATATTGAAACAAACACAGACATTAACTCGTTTATACAAAAATTAAAATGATCCCAAGATAATAGGGGAGACTTTAGCAGCCCATCTATAGCCAGCTGGTGTTACATTTTTAACAGTGCATCAGACAAAGAACATCTCTTTCTATAGAAAATGGTATACAAATTATTACCTTCTTGCTATGGCTGTTGTCTGCCCCTCGCCCCGACGTGCGTTTCGCCTATTGCTTCCTCAGGAGACGCCTGTTAAAAATGTAACACCGGCTGGCTATAGATGGGCTGCTAAAGTCTCTCCTATTATCTTGGGATCATTTTAATTTTTGTATAAACGAGTTAATGTCTGTGTTTGTTTTAATATATATGATATAAAAAGCAAAAATGTTTTTTAATACATCACTCTGGAGTTCCCCTTCTTGTAGGGTATTTGATTGAAGTTAGGGGGAATTTATCCTAACTAGACGTAAGGACGCACTAAATTTGGGTTATATTTTATAAACTTTGGTTTGACAGGTTTCGGACGCTATACGGGGCTTCTACCAACCACAACCACCAGGACGTGCATTTTCCTCCTAAATGCCAACTACTTTCAGAACAAAAATACACTGGGAGCAATTCATGAAACCATATTGGCCATATTTCTGGTGTAGTTTGTGCAAAAAAATTCCTTACAACACATTTATGAAGGTTTTTAGACCATTGTTTTTTCACTTTTCCATCACTTCTGACAAAGGGGCGTGGTCTTGAGGAATAGGCGTGGCTGGGTACAATATAGTCCAGGTCGAAAAGTAGAACACATTGCTGTGACAGTGATGAATCTGTAGCAGCAAAAGACTAGTGTTGTTGAGCTCTGCTCTCTCGGAACCTGCGACACATTAATGAATTCCCCCGACTGTGGTGTTATGTTATAGAAGAGAACATTTTAATTGAATCTGTATTAAACTACCGCAGTCAGCTGCTGAGAATGGAATCAGTCTTAAATATAATGATTTCTAATAACAATATAAAATAATTACAGTTCTCTCAGTATTACATTTATAGAATTACATTCATTTAAAGCTTTTCTGATAACCTCCACGACTAAATCTATATGTTAAACATTTCTTTCAGTTTATGTGAACATACCCTAAACGCACAGACCATGTCTCCTCCACTGTTGTAACAAACCTCTTCATATCAATGGGTGAATCATATGTGAAACCGGTTGTATGTCCACTAAAATATACCTAGTCACTGATCTACCTCTAGTAAAATGTATCATCTCTTTGTAGAAATTGAGGAATACAATGTGAAGCATGAAAAAACCCTCAAAAAACGTTGTTGATATTTTTTGCTTCGACCTCGCTGTTCTTTACTTTAACCGCTTAATGCCGCAGCCCTTTTTCGCTTTTGCGTTTTCATTTTTCACTCCCCACCTTCAAAAAATCTATAACTTTTTTATTTTTCCATGTACAGAGCTTATTTTCTGCAGAACAAATTACACTTCAAAATGGTGGTATTTAATATTTCATGCCATGTACTGGGAAGCAGGAAAAATTCCAAATGACGTGAAATTGGAAAAAAAACCCCGCATTTGTGCCGTATTCTTGTGGGCTTGGATTTTTTCAGAATTCACTGTATGCCCCAAATGACATGTCCACTTTATTCTTTGGGTCGCTAGGATTACAGGGATACTAAATTTGTATAGGTTTTATAATGTTTTCATACATTTAAAAAAATTAAAACCTCCTGTACAAAAATTTTTTTGGCACTAATAATTTTTTATACTTTGGTGTATGGAGCTTTGGGAGGTGTCGTTTTTTGCGGCTTTTGATGACGCTTACAATATTCTCATTTTTAGGACTGTACGACCTAATGATCACTTTTTATAGAATTTTTTATTTTTTTAAAATGGAAAAAAAGTGCCATTTTCGACTTTGGGCGCGATTTTCCATTACGGGGTTAAACGCAGTGAAAAACCGTTGTTCTATTTTGATAGAATGGGCATTTCCAGACGCGACAATACCTAATGGGGGTCATTTACTAAGGGCCCGAATCGCTTTTTTTCCATTGCTTTACCCGAATATTTCCGATTTGCGCCAATTTTCCCAAAATTGCCCCGGGATTTTGGCGCATGCGATCGGATTGTGGCGAAAATCGGGTGGTGTGGCCACAAGAAAACCCGACGGATTCTGAAAAAAAGCCGCATCGAAAGAAAAAAAGTGTCACTTGGCAGTATGGCAGTATTTGGGGATTTTACTCCTCATTCATTACAATGTGCTGATAGCCCGAAGATGCAAGAACCTAGGCTTCCATGGCGACGGATCGCCAGTCCCCAATGACGTCACGGCTCAGCCCGTGAGCCCTCTCCATGCACCCGCACCCGGCATGTGATGTAGTATTATGTCACATGTCGGTAAGGGGTTAAAGGAGTTGTATGAAATAAATACATGGCTATTTCTTCCAAAGAGAAAGTCTGCTTGGTATCAATGACAAAATCCTGCAAAACCAGACACAACCCATTGACAGCACTAAACTTTCTGTTAGAAAGAAGCCATGATTATAAAATGGCTGTATGGCATTATACAAGGTACCTCAGTTACAAAGAGCTAAAACCTAGATTATCAGATACACCACTGGAGCGCCAGAGCTACATTAATGAATGATCTTAGCAACATAAGAGATTCTTACCTGCATATTTTCCCGGACATCAGTGGCTTCCCTCAGCGGATGAACAGCAAGTTTGAAGATGTCATCTACAACTTTGAGGCCAGTGTTCCTTAGCATTGTGTACTCTCGGGCTTTTTTCCCTATCCGTGCAGATAATCCACGTTTTTGAGCCTTACCACCTCCCGCTCTGCTGGTGATTGCAATGTGGACAAAAAGTTTAGCGTGTTCCATTGTGTCGCCAACAAAAGAGCGCAGTGGCACGTGTCTATATCCAGGCTGCAAACACTCGATGGGTATGGTATACTGACCAATAAATTCATCCCCAATATAATCATCATCAAGAACCATAAACCGCACCATGGCCAACTCTGGGAGGTTTACCTGAAACTCAAAGCTTTCATCAAAAATTGGGTTGTCCCCATTCTGCTGCACAGTCCTAGTCCTCTGTTCTGCACAATCTGCAGGGATGCCATGGATTTCAATACACACGTATGGATCAATCACATCCCCTTTTGCACATGCACCTTTTGGTTTGGGAAAATTCTGTCCACTGATGATTTTGATGTGAAGAACCTGAGGGGATACACCAGGCACAACACCTTTGGTGTTGGCGCTGAAGTACGATACTTGATCTCGCATAATGGATGGTCGAAGGACATACCCACAACCACCATTTTGAAGAAACCAGCCAATGTTCAGATCCATCATTGGACCTGGAGTCTGGAAATTCATAGCCACAATCTGGCAACCACAATTCCAAAAATCTTGCGGGTTCATGTTACTTGAGTCTATCCGCATTGGACTTGGATACACCCTTGATAAAAACTTTTTATTGTAGTTTACAAAGTCTTCTGGATACTCATTAGCAATGCGACTTGCTTGGCTCTCACTAAAGGAGCAGATTTCACCATAACTTTGGTTTTTCATGGAGACGTCAAAATCTTTGTACTGCACCGATTTACAAATTGATACTAAATCTGACAGTTCCCTACAAAGTTTGATTAGTCTCTGTTCTCCAAAGTAATCTTCTGACATTCTTCGAGACATTTCAGCCTCCTCATCTTCATCAGTAACCTCTCCCTCTAAGAGTTCAAAATCTGATGGTAGCTTTTTACCTTTCACAATAATCTTTTTCTTAAGTTTTTCAGGAGAGGGAAGGTAGGATTCTGCTGGAAAAGGCGTTTCTGTGTAGAGTTTGCTCCCAAAGATCTTCTTTATATGCTGCACCATAACCTTCTGTTGTTGTATGGAGCAGTGGTTGCCAATGCAAAGAATTAGAGGATACTCAGAGGAGATGAAGGCATATTTATTAATCACTTCGATAACATTACGAAAGGCCAATGGTGAGGTCATGCTATTTCGATTACAAATGATTGGCTCGTTATCTGGCCCATCACTGACATCGAGCTCAATGCTTCTACAAGCCATTTTTAGTGCCCTCACATATCCATTAATATCTGCTGGACCCCTAAACTGATCTTCAATAAGGTATGTGTTGTGGGAGGAGTTCATATAATAGTGTGACAATGGTTGGGTCATATCCTGGCAAACCTTTCTGTGGATAGGATCAAATATATCACATTCTTGGGACAACAAATACTTTGTAAAACCATCAATGGTAAGAAAACCCTTCATGCGTCCTTCTTGAGTAAGCTCATAATTTTGTATAATGTCCAAACACATATCTTCTGATACCTGAGTCGTTCCTTGCTCAGACTCTAAGAATAGTAGTAGATCATTCGCATCTAAGTACTCTTTATTTTTGGAAATTTGTACAAGTAGAAAATACACCTCCGGTCTTGTACATAGTTCACTAAATGCTTCACAGAATTCTTCTTTGGTCACTCTGGTGGTAAGTTTTTCTTTACTCTTTTGGATTTCTTTAAACTTTAACCTAACTTTAGTTTCTTTGATAGCGGGGGAGAGTTGTTTGATCAATTCAACTGCTGTATCTTCTAACATGATGCCATTGCCATCTACATCTGCGGCTTCAAAGATGGATTTTAACCAAGTAAATCTAGGTGTGTTCTGCCCACCTTCTACTAAGTCCAGTGGTTGTTTACTATGAGAGACTAAGTACCTTAGACCTGACACCCAGATATTGGCCACATCAGCTGAATTAGCCACCAAATCTAAAGACTCATAATTTTCTCCATGAATGATAGAAAATGCACTATCCTCACAAATTTGATCCGCCAGTCCGTTGTTCCTGAATGTTTCTGTATTCTTACCAAGCCTAATTTCCTTGATGGCAGAGATGTCCAGCTTTGCTTTTTCAGGATCTTTTTTAGAAGGCTCCCAACGTAACGCTTGCAAATCAGTGTCAAGGGTGAAGAAACGACTGTAGATACGAGAGTTTGGTCGAACTTTCTTTAATTCACAGCCGCCTTGCATAAAACTGATGCAGTCACTGGCACTGCTTATCTTCTTCTCTGATGGCATACTGCTGAAGGATACTGTTTTCTTCCTACCAGGTTTTTGGTTTGCAGGGTCCTGCAGAAAGAAGAAACAATCATATATAAATGTACATATAATACAAATAAAAGGTAATACACAATTTAACAGATAGTAGCAGCCAAGCTGTTTAAAGGACATATACCACTCGGGTGGACACAATTTAAATTTACCGGTCGACCTTTTTTCATGCACTCCAGAACATGTATCTTGATTAGTCCTGATACACTAAAAAAGCTACTTTTTAAAATAGTCTAATTGACGTCAAACAGGTGGCCTGCTGCTCCTTCAGTTCCTAAGTATTCACGCTTGCTGTGTGCGATCATATCTACCCACCCCCAACCCCAAGAGCCGGTAACGTCATAAAATCGCGCAAGTGAGGCCCTCGAAACCCTTATAAGCAGCCAGCTTGACCTCAATTGCTCTTGGGGCAGGTGGATTGTAGTGGGTAGATACGATAACACGCAGTAGGCATCTGCACGATGTCCACAGGAGTGTCTGGCGCTAATAAACAGATTTTAAAAAGTACATTTTCAGCGTAACAAAGGTGTTTCAGGACTAATCAAGAAATTTTCCAGAGTGCATTAAGAAATGTCAATTACACCTGATATCATCTCTAAACAACTAGCACAAAAAACGTCAGCCACATCAAGCGTTACTACTTCTAAATCTGAAGGAACTCAGCAACCAGAAAAACCGCACAGTAATAGCACACTTAGTTATGTCAACCTAGTTAATAGTGACCTGCCACTGGAAAGATCCTATATGTCCCAATATTAACGAGGTAATCCAGCAAATAAACACCACCTATGCCTACGAAAAAGCTATTGCGATACAAAACAATAAATTATCACAATTTGAAACTCAATGGGAGAGCTGGACCAAAAGCCCACACTTGTGGACCAAAAGCCCACACATGGCCAATGTCGATCTAGAAGCCACTCTAATGACTAAATACAATTCATGAACCTCCTCCCACTAACTTGTACATGTTTCACTCTAACAAGTCTATCACACCTTCAGAATCAACCATAGATTTAGCTGGAGAACAAGCCTCAGGCTTGTGTTCAGAGTTTGGTCCGAGAAAGTCAGGTTCTTTCTACTCTTGGCTATTTCCTTGTCAGTTGTTTTGTGCACACCGATAGACTTCAATGGGATTTTTTTTCCCCCTCCTCACACTCGCATCAAAGAAGGACATGCGCTACTTTTGAAAATACGCTGGTATGAAAATATCTATTGAAAAAGCCAAAGTCAAAGTTGACACCCGATCCATCCAAATCCATAGAAAAGAGGTCAATGATCCTGACCTTCTATCTTTATATGTGGTAACATCTAGCTGCCTGAAGGATTTTCTCTACATTTTATGCAATGTTTAGTAAATGTTTTATCTTCAGTCATATTAATAGATTATAACTTGCATTCTTATTGAGGAAACATACCCTGGATGTCAGTGGTGAATGGAAGGATTGCCTTCTTATACTAGAGGTTTTTAAATTCGATGCTAGTAGATAAAGTCCTGGGTGATCACTTATCGAGCCTAAAATTCTTCACTTCACTAATCCATAACAAACATTCAATTAGACGGCATATGGTTGTCCATTTGTGTATAGGGAGCAATACATTTTCCTAATATTTGTGGAAATACTGTAGATACCGGAGTAATTGTGATAAGACATAATGGGAGGTGTCAAAGGATTATAAAAGAACAAGCTGAAGTGCTCTACAAAAAAGTTGCATAAGTAATATACAGGGGTATTCCCAACATATCCACAATAAAAGCTAGTGATGTCTTATAGATGTGGGGGTATTCTCAAAGGGGAGGTTTGACTGTATATGTATGACTACAAAAGGAGTTTGAGGAGATGGATGGTAACATACTGTATATTTTATGTTTGCAGGGGTGCATCGGTCTCCTTGCTGGGCATGGGCATTTGTCTTATAACAGAAGTTTTCAGGCCACTATATATGATATGTAATCACCTGTCTAGGTAATGTGAGCTTTGATATAACTGATTTTAATGAAGATATTTTCTTTCTGTGTTAGACAATAAAATTCTAGAGAACTATGACAATTTTATTTACTTTGCATCAACTTGACAAAAAAAAAATAGATACACAATTTAGGCCTGTTTATATCTACACTGTGTCTTCCATTTATAGTAGAAACCACAACGCTGCATGGTGAGCTGCTGTGGACTACGGTGGACTACTTATAAAGAGGTCCATAGGGATCCTCCATTGTGAAAGAGCCTTCCATACAGCTTTAAGCAGAGAGTGAATAGCAACACCAGTGCAAATTTAGTGTCCCATGTACCCCCCCTCGCCCCGCATCCAAAACAACCTCATGCCACATCCCCTCCGATCAACTATAATCTGTAGCCCCGTACTGGCCCCCCTTTAATGAAATGTCCACAGCAGAGCCCCCTTTTAATGAAATGTGCACCGCAGAGCTTCCTTTAAAGAAATATCAACAGCAGAGCCCCCCTTTATATAAATGTCCACAGCAGAGGCCCCTTTATAGAAATGTCTACAGAAGAGGTCCATTTAATGGAATGTCCACAGCAGAGCCTCCCTTTAATGAAATGTGCCTTGTTGAGCCCCCTTTACAGAAATGTCCCCTTTCATGAAATGGCCACCGCAGAGCCCTCTAGCATAAATGAAATGTCCGCAGAAGAGCACCCCTTTAATGAAACGGCCACAGCAGGCCCCCTCCCTTTACAGAAATGTCCACATTGAGCTCCATTGGGGAAAAAAACGTCATTCTGCTGTGACAAAGTGTTTGCACGCGGACTGGAAAAGACAACAAGAGAAAAAGCCGGAGGTGAAAATATTTTTTTTAACCTGGCGATCTTCACCTAGGGCCTGTACCGCCTATATGAAGATCTGCCATTGAGCAAGACTGCCAGATCCATTAATCTATGTATGGGTGGTCCCCGACTTAAGGACACCCGACTTATAGACCACCCCTAGTTACAAACTGGCCTTTCTGCCCACTGTGACCTCTGGTGAAGCTCTGTGGATGCTTTTAGTCCCAGACTGTAATTATCAGTTGTAAGGTGTCTGTAATGAAGCTTTATTGATAATCCTTGTTCCCATGACATCACAAAATTTTGAAAATCCAATACGACTTACATACAAATTCAACTTAAGAACAAACCTAAAGAACCTATTTTGAACTGTATCCCTGACAGATTCCTCACAGAAGAATAAAATGTCTGCCAATGGGAGGTCTGGCTGGTATCATACTGTGTTGAGCAGACATGAGGATATCCACGGTGATGAAACTCATCAGGATCCTTTTGAGCGTGGTCTGTGTTTAGGAATTCCAAACAAAAATCTACATAATCTTCTGCGGGGAAAGTATTAGGCCACATCACTGCAACCTACTGAGCCATGAAATAGCAAAGTTCAAATCCAGGATACAGAAAGCTTAACCGGGTGCTGTATGAAGTCCTAGAGGAAATTGGGACACATTTATAGACCTGTATACATTACTACATCCAGAAATCTCCTCATTCACAACCCCCCCCCCCCCCCAAATCAGAAGCCTACGGAAAGTTGTGCTTGCCTCTATTCGTCTTTAGAACTGTATTTTCTGTATACGGATACATCTGACTTTGAGGGGCTGTATCATATCCCATTGCTGCCATAACATAAAACATTCATTTTGGACATGCAACTAAACTCAATAGACTTTATGAATATGTGGATTGGTAATAGTCCTATGAAGACATGGGGTTAGTACACCCTCTTCATACACAGCCATAAAATGGAAAAAGAAGCCATCACTGACCAATTAACCTTGTTTGCTACCTGTATTGGTTTCTCCACATGGGGGCTGGTGTTGTTGCCTGGAGAGTAAATGCTTCCTGATTTTCTGGCATGTTCTAACTTGCTTGGACTTGTCCTCAGGCTTAGTGGCAGACAAGGAAAATAAGACTTCTTTGGGGGTCTTTTTGCTTCATAACCTTGGATAGTTCTTTTTATAGAAATCTCCAGTTAAGGCCTGTTACACACGGACGTATGGCGGCAGGATCCCATGGTCTGCGAACAGTGCAGTGCATGGGAAATGTAATGTAATGTAATAGTGAATACATCGCTGGTGCGGACGTTTGGCTGACAGGGGGAAAGTCCTTGCATTTTATTTCTATATTATGCAGGGACTACCGTCCACCATATGGCACATATACACGGGGTAACATGTAACCGGCTTAAGGGTACATTCACATGGCTATGTGCTCACCTGGGATCCGGGCTGGGAGGAGGTGTGAGCGCTCTTAACCCTCCTCCCTCAATATGCAGACGAGCAGCGGCAGTATAGGAAAAGTCCAATACTTTGTGGTGCAGCCGCCTGTGTGCTCACCACGCCATGACTGGGAGCTATTGAGGTCTATGGGGGCAGTGATCTGGTCGCATCACTGCGACCAGAACGGGCATGTGATTAAGCCCAAATGATGGACTTAGTGGGGGTTAGGCAGGCTCCTTTGGACAGTCTCTGCTCTCCATAAGATTTAAGTTGCTTCACATATGCCAGAAGGGGACTGGAGTTACTTAATAATAATATAATAATATTTATTTATATTGCGCCATCAAATTCTGCAGCCCTTTACAACTTATAGGGGACAAACAAATGTATAATATATATATCATATATTAAAGAATACAAGCAGTCATATAGAACAATAGGAGTGACGGCCCTGTTCACAAGAGCTTACAGTCTATGAGAATGGAGGGGGTGACACAAGAGCTTACAGTCTATGAGGATGAAGGGGTGACACAAGAGCTTACAGTCTATGAGGATGAGGGGGTGACACAAGAGCTTACAGTCTATGAGGATGAGGGGGTGACACAGAGCTTACAGTCTATGAGGATGAAGGGGGTGACACAAGAGCTTACAGTCTATGAGGATGAAGGGGGTGACCATCAATTAGACGGCATATGGTTGGCCATTTTGTGTATAGGGAGCATACATTTTCCTAATATTTGGGAAATAATGTAGATACCGGAGTACTTTGATAAGACATAATGGAGGGTGTCAAAGATTATAAAGAACAAGCTGAAGTGCTCTACAAAAAAGTTGCATAAGTAATATACAGGGGTTTCCCAACATATCCACAAAGGGGAGGTTTGACTGTATATGTATATGACTGTATATGATTACAAAAGGAGTTTGAGGAGATGGATGGTAACATACTGTATATTTTATGTTTGCAGGGGTGCATCCGTCTCCTTGCTGGGCATGGGCATTTGTCTTATAACAGAAGTCAGGCCACTATATTTTAGGTAATCACCTGTCTATGGTAATGTGAGCTTTGATATAACTGATTTTAATGAAGATATTTCTGTTCGTGTTAGACAATAAAATTCTAGAGAACTATGACAATTTATTTAATTTGCATCAACTTGACAAAAAAATAGAACACAATGGCCTGTTTATATCTACACTGTGTCTGCCATTTATAGTAGAAACCAAACGCTGCATGGTGAGCTACTGTGGACTACGGTGGACTACTTATAAAGAGGTCCATAGGGATCCTCCATTGTGAAAGAGCCTTCCATTCAGCTGTAAACAGAGAGTGAATAGCAACAACAGTGCAAATTTAGTGTCCCATGTACCCCCTCGCCCCGATCAAAACAAACCTCATGCCACATCCCCTCCGATCAACTAATCTGTAGCCCCGTACTGGCCCCCTTTAATGAAATGTCCACAGCAGAGCCCCCTTTTAATGAAATGTGCACGCAGAGCTTCCTTTAGAAATATCACAGCAGAGCCCCCCTTATATAAATGTCACAGCAGAGGCCCCCTTTATAGAAATGTCTACAGAA
The DNA here is from genome assembly GCA_019512145.1 of Engystomops pustulosus. NCBI lineage: Eukaryota > Metazoa > Chordata > Amphibia > Anura > Leptodactylidae > Engystomops > Engystomops pustulosus. Next base: position 57,370,361 of record CM033648.1, on the reverse strand, counting down.
GAGGTCCATTTAATGGAAGTCCACAGCAGAGCCTCCTTTAATGAAATGTGCCTTGTTGAGCCCCCTTTACAGAAATGTCCCCTTTCATGAAATGGCCACCGCAGAGCCCTCTAGCATAAATGAAATGTCCGCAGAAGAGCACCCCTTTAATGAAACGGCCACAGCAGAGGCTCAGTTAATGAAATGGCCACAGCAGGCCCCCTCCCTTTACAGAAATGTCCACATTGAGCTCCATAGGGGAAAAAAACGTGATTCTGCCGTGGAAAAGTGTTTGCACGCGGACTGGAGAAGACAACAAGAGAAAAAGCCAGAGGTGAAAATAGTTTTTTTTAACCTGGCGATCTTCACCTAGGGCCTGTACCGCCTATATGAAGATCTGCCATTGAGCAGACTGCCAGATCATTAATCTATGTATGGGTGGTCCCCGATAAGGACACCCGACTTATAGACCACCCCTAGTTACAAACTGGCCTTCTGCCCACTGTGACCTCTGGTGAAGCTCTGTGGATGTTATTATCAGCTGTAAGGTGTCTGTGATGAAGCTTTATGATAATCCTTGTTCCCATGACATCACAAAATTTTGAAAATCCAATACGACTACATACAAATTCAACTTAAGAACAAACCTAAAGAACCTATTTTGAACTGTATCCCTGACAGATTCCTACAGAAGAATAAAATGTCTGCCAATGGGAGTCTGGCTGGTATCATACTGTGTTGAGCAGACCTGAGGATATCCACGGTGATGAAACTATCAGGATCCTTTGAGCGTGGTCTGTGTTTTGGAATTCCAAACAAAAATCTACATTATCTTCTGCGGGAAGTATTAGGCCACATCACTGCAACCTACTGAGCATGAAATAGACAAGTTCAATCCAGGATACAGAAAGCTTAACCGGGTGCTGTATGAAGTCCTAGAGGAAATTGGGACACATTTAAGACCGTATACATACTACATCCAGAAATCTCCTCATTCACAACCCCCCCCCCCAAATCAGAAGCATACGTAAAGTTGTGTTTGCCTCTATTCGTCTTTAGAACGTATTTCTGTATACGGATACATCTGACTTGAGGGGCTGTATCATATCCCATTGCTGCCATAACATAAAACATTCATTTTGGACATGCAACTAAACTCAATAGACTTTATGAATATGTGGATTGGTAATAGTCCTATGAAGCATGGGGTTAGTACACCCTCTTCATACACAGCCATAAAATGGAAAAGAAGCCATCACTGACCAATTAACCTTGTTTGCTACCTGTATTGGTTTTCTCACATGGGGGCTGGTGTTGTTGCCTGAGAGTAAATGCTTCCTGATTTTTCGGCATGTCTAATTGCTTGGACTGTGCCTCAGCTTAGTGGCAACAAGGAAAATAAGACTTCTTTGGGGGTCTTTTGCTTCATAACCTGGATAGTTCTTTTATAAAATCTCAGTTAAGGCCTGTTTCACAGGACGTATGGCGGCAGGATCCCATGGTTGCGAACAGTGGTGCATGGGAAATGTAATGTAATGTAATAGTGATACATCGCTGGTGCGGACGTTGGCGACAGGGGGAAAGTCCTTGCATTTTATTCTATATTATGCAGGACTACCGTCCACCATATGGCACATATACACGGGGTAACATGAACCGGCTTAAGGGTACATTCACATGGCTATGTGCTCACCTGGGATCCGGGCTGGGAGGAGGTGTGAGCGCTCTTAACCCTCCTCCCTCAATATGCAGACGAGCAGCGGCAGTATAGGAAAAGTCCAATACTTTGTGGTGCAGCCGCTGTGTGCTCACCACGCCATGAGGGAGCTATTGAAGTCTATGGGGCAGTGATCTGGTCGCATCACTGCGACCAGAACGGGCATGTGATTAAGCCCAAGATGGACGTTAGTGGGGGTTGGCAGGCTCCTTTGGACAGTCTCTGCTCTCCATAAGATTTTTAGTTGCTTCAAATATGCCAGAAGGGGACTGGAGTTACTTAATAATAATATAATAATATTTATTATATTTGCGCCATCAAATTCTGCAGCCCTTTACAACTTATAGGGGACCAACAAATGTTATAATATATATTCATATATTAAAGAATACAAGCAGTCATATAGAACAATAGGAGTGACGGCCCTGTTACAAGAGCTTACAGTCTATGAGAATGGAGGGGGTGACACAAGAGCTTACAGTCTATGAGGATGAGGGGTGACACAAGAGCTTACAGTCTTGAGGATGAAGGGGGTGACAAAGAGCTTACAGTTATGAGGATGAAGGGGTGACAAGAGCTACAGTGAGGATGAAGGGGGTGACCAGAGCTTACAGTCTATGAGGATGAAGGGGTGACACAAGAGCTTACAGTCTATGAGGATGAAGGGGTGACACAAGAGCTTACAGTCTATGAGGATGAAGGGGGTTACTGCAGGTCAGGAACAGGCCCTGTACAAGGTGATAGAAAAATGTGTCAATACTGTTCTATGTTCAAGTGGCAAGTCTCGAAAAACAATGATAAATAACCCAAATTAAAGTGAACCTGTCACCTGACATGTCATTTTTAGTTGGGGACAGGTTCCAATAGCCTATGCAATGCTGATTTTTTGTGAATGCCGAAAAATCCATGCCCACATGGAAATGGTGCAAATGCATTTTTCAATGCATTTTTCCAGTTTCCCACTACATGGCATGGAATATTAAATACCGTAACCTACGAAGTGCAATTTGTTACGCAGAAAACGAGCCCATACACGGCTCTTTACATGTCCTTTGTTCTAATTTCTGTCAAACTGTTAAGGCTGCCTTCACATGTTGAAACCAAATTTTGTACTGATTCACCGACATAGCACCCAAAGAAAGGATAAGCCTCAGAGAAGATTGAAATGTCCACTGGAACAGGTCACTGGAATGGACAAACTCTACTGGCGCTCTAGTCTATGGAGGAGGTGACTGGTGCTTGTTTTCTCTGGAGAGGAGAAGACGGTGGACATATATGAACCTGCTCTAACTTTAGTGTACTATAGTCCAGACAGCCAATGTCCTAATCATTACTAAACACATAAAATAGAATTTGATAAGAGATCAGACAACAATTTATGTTATTTGTATTATTGGGCTCATATTTGACATTATTGTGGGCATTTCTGTGGCAAGGTCATACTGGTAAAGTTTCCTTCATTACTTGATATTATGCATATCAACATGCTTTGCTAATAAGCAATGTATTTATGATTAGATATTATATTTCCCATGTGATAAACACTTCAAAGCCGGCAGCTCTCAAATGTTAAAAATGTCAAATCTTCACCCCATTACATTCATATGCAATTATTACAATACATTTATCGCAGCCAGTACTCATCCCTCACGCCCACACAACTCAGAAACACTCTCATCCCCGATTATACCTTTCTCATCTCCATCAACAACATAAGTTCATATAGACTTCATTCAATCCCATCCAACAATAACATATGTTCATCTTCCCCCGAGTCCCGTGCGACACTCTCAACTACTGCGCATGCGCCTGGTTCCACTTCTCTCCCGTGCGCATACAACAAAAACATGAACAATAACATATGTCCATCTTCCCCTCGAGTCCGTGCGACACTTCCGCCTACTGCGCATGCGCCTGGTTTCACTCTCCCCGCGCGCATTATAAGCTCCCCCAAAAACACGTCACGCATACTACAAGCGTGGCGCGTCAGGCAAGCTACTCTCAACACATAAGTACTTTTCTGCATCCGTAAATGTCCCCATTTCCTTCCCGTTCTTATGTATCCTTATTTCCATTCTATTCTAGCTCCAAAAAAACTCTAAGTAACCACTTGGCGGCACTCCGCTTACCTACAAAGCCTTAAAGGTAATCCAACATCTATTTACCCCCTTACATTCTCAACATATCTCCACCAATCCTCAGCCAATCACAGGATGCATTCTTCACACGCATGACACCTCACACCAAGATTTAGACCGTCATACAGCAAGACATATCTTATTATATTAACTAATTATCAATTCATTATCAATTCATTATCTATTATTCAGACACGTTTTTATTAAAAACTAAATTATGTTGTTATTAATTTTAATTTTTATGCATAACCAATAATATTTCAATTGTAACTAATCATGCTAACTGTGTGTGTATAAACATTTAATTGTTTGTGTATGTATACCACCATCCACACACTGCACAAACATAACGCCATTTTTACTATTTGTTTATATATATATTTTTTTTTATACATTTATTTATTTATGCCTAATTTAATGTAATTTATTGTACTAATTTATATAGCATTTGTTTACGGACCTGATGAAGGGGGTGGGACCACCCCCGAAAAAGCCGTAGTCCAATACCTATACAAATAAAAGAGTGTTTATACTAAGAAAATCTGTGCCGTATCAACTATTCACCGGACAGCGCGTTACAACAACCCGGTTTTTACCTACCATTGATGTGTGACTTCCTATCCGACACAAACCAGTATCGGATCCCGGGAAGACGCAGCCGTCCAATCCACAGGAACCCCTGATATCTGTTCTACGCATTAGACACAAGGTGTCATAAGGTGAGCAGATATCACAGCCACCACGCAACACACATTAAAGTACCTTATTGCACTAGGGGCGCCGCCCGTGTTCTTTTTTATCTTCCAGGACTAACCGGCCCCTACTGGGAATCGGTCGGAGATCCCTCTAGAGGAACATCTCCTTTTTCAACACTACTGGCTGCCCTCAGGAAAATATGATACTACAACACCAGATGGTCAAGCCGAGAGAATCTCATCAAGGAGCTATCACTTAAAAAGACAACAGCAGTCCACAACCCTACATGAGCGGAAACCACTCACTCACCAAATCATGACTGATTTATTTTTATCCCTAGAAGTGAATGTAAAAGGAAATCAGCATACCATTGACATTTACCTTTCTCAACATATACATAGAGGAAGGAATCACACCACGCGGACTTAGAATGCCCTTCAAATCCCCCTTCCAGACGACATTCCTTTTCAAAAAACTGGGAATCCTATATGGAGTCCTGTTCAGTAGGTATGCTCAAAAAACATCGAGAAAAGAACAACCATCACAAAAAAAAGCAGACAAAGCCATTGAAACAATAAAACAAAGCCTAGACAGCCACTCCACTCAACCAAAATTTTCCGAACTAAACACCTCCTATCCAACAGACTAAGATCACTGGAATATCCTCATTTCAAAAAAATCCAAAAAACTCAAACAGACAGACTAGGATATCTCAGTAAACTCACATAGATTCTGGGAACCAGAACACGACCAAATTAATCCAAACAACCACTACCAAAACCCTATATCCACCAACCAAAACAGAACATTGGTGACACAAAACACACACCACAAACCAACAAAAACAATCTCTAAAATCCATTCCCCCTCTCCTTTCCCCCAAGGGAACACACAAGTTCACTACCCCTCATACCCTATGAACAAGGACGAGTATACACTAACAAAACTATAGAAAAAATACCAACAAACAAGAAAACACCCAGAAAAAATGCGTCCGCAGCCAACCCGAATTAGCCAGTCCCAAAAACCCGGAAACAACATAGAAAGACAAATCACAACACAAATGTCACCTCAGGATGACACCAATACAACACAACACACACCAATCAATTTATCACAACCTTTCTCTACATGAAGAACCAGAGACCCAGCTCTCCGAACAAATTCCTCCCAGTACTATAGGAAAGAACCCTCCCTCAGCCCCGATGAACAAAATCCATCACCCCAAGGACACACAAACTACGGTGACGACACCCAACAACTAATCAGAAAGAAAAAGAAGAGATAGCAATGCCCCCATTTCCACTGATTCCATCAGCTCGTTTTCTTTTTTAGAGCTTCCTCAGACTCTGAGAGAGTCACCCGATAGAAAACAGGGACCGATACAAACTCGTCTACCCTTACAGAGCGAAAAGCGCCTTTGCAATTTACCCCAATGACAACCCGACAAAAAAGAAAAGAAAGACCAGAGGGAAAAGAGGAGGAAAACAGAATCGCCAAAAACAAAACCAAAAAAACAAATCACTAACCGGATCCAAAGACGAACGAAAATAAAAATCTTTAACCCATCCTCACACAATTAACCACACAAGAAACAAACTTACTCAGCAAAGGCCTTTCGTTCTGCCCATCATCAAAGTCAGACGAATTCAACCTTTCCTTGATTTGAACCAGTTTATCAGAAAACTCACTTTGACACGACATTCGCTACACCAAAGACAAAACCCTCAAACAAAACACCGATATTACAAACACCACATCACCCCAGACCCCTATATCCATACAAACTCAAACCACAATCCAACTTTAACCCTGTACACAATCGAGGCCCGCATATAAACATTCTATACCACGGTCTCCACCAAGCTCAGATCACTAGACAGGTCCAAGAAAAAACCCCACCACCCCAATCTAAAACCCGATGAAAGAAAAGCCATGAGAGATCTTATGAAAAACTCTCTACATAATAATAAAACCAGCAGATAAGGGGGGAGGTACGGTAATCCTAGACCGAACCAACTACATCTCAGAAAGCTCCACATACTGTCAGACACCAATACTACAAGAAACTAACCTATGACCCAAAACTGGAAACACCATCACATATTGTCTACGCTGGTCAACGACGCCTTCGAACAAGGCATTTTAACAAAGAAAGAAAGAAATTACATTATTCCAAAAAATCCCCGCACAGCCCTCTTCTACCATCTGCCCAAATACACAAAAATACAACGAAACCCCCTGGCCGCCCAATCATATCAGGCATTAACTCAGTCACATCCAACCTTTCCGAATATATTGATATCCTCTTACAAAAGAAATTTGTCAAAACACTCCCCACCTACCTTAGGACTCAGCGCAACTCATCACCGAAACTGGAACACATACAATGGCAATCTGACTTATTTCTCATTACGATGGACGTATCGTCCTATAACACCAACATTTCACATACCCTCGGCATTCAGCATAAAACAGAACCCCCAAACAGACCATCAATACCCCAAAGACAGATAAACTTCATAATAAAACAGCATCAATTCATACTGGAGCACAACACTTCGCATCAGAAAAAACATATATCACAAATCAGGGAACAGCCATGGGAACCAGATTTGCCCCTAGTTATGCAAATATCTTTTGTGGGTGTTTCGGAACAGGACCCACAATTAAAGAGATGCCAATTACAACCATCAAGTCCATTCTTTAAAAGATATATTGATGATCTTTTGTTAAGTAATTGGAAGGGAACAGAAACTGAAGCCAAAGATTTTGTGAATGAAATCAACCAAAAACCTGGGGAATTGAACTCACGGTAAATACCATCCCCAAAAGAAATAGAATTTTGGATCTGCTATACAGGTAGACCAACAGGCATGAAACTTACCACCAAGACTTTCTTCAAAAGCAGTAGGATGTGAACAGTTTCCTGGATTTCAAGTTACACTACAAAAAATGGCTATGCAACGTCCCATACGGACAATACAAAAGGATCCGCCGAAACTGTACTAATCATAACACATTCCAAGAACAATCCAAAATCCTCAAAGATAGGTTTACACAAAAAGGCTACCCACCACAACTACTCAAGAATGCCTACCAGAAGGTCAACCGATTAACACAAAAAGATTGTCTTGCCCCACCCCAGAAAACAGCCAATGCAGCTTCCTACAAACTCAACTTCATCACCACATATACCACGGACCACAACCTTATCAGACAGACCCTGAACAACCATTGGGACATCCTTAAGAGAGACCCCCACATCGCACAATTACTTCCATCCAAACCACATCTCACCTTCCGCAGGGCCCCTACACTCAAGAATATCTTAGCCCCAACTAAAATACGTACAGAAAAGAAGAAACCACAACTCTCCCTTTTTCCAGAAATCAAAGGCTGCTACAAATGCAGCAAAGACAGATGCAAGACCTGCGAAATCATGTGTAACAAAACGAAAGAACTTAGGGCAAAATCTACAGGCGAAGTGTTCAAAATTCATTCCTTTATAAATTGCAGTTCGGACTATATCATCTACGTCCTGGAATGTCCATGCACTTTACAATATGTAGGACGCACCACTCAGAGCATAAGAGAACGCATGAACACCCATCGAAGCAAAATCAAGTCTGGATTTCCTCTCCATAGTGTATCCCGCCACTTCGCTTCTTATCACAATAAAGACCCATCTCTACTCAAACTAATTCCGATAGAGCAAATTCCAGCCTCACACCCCGATAGACTCAATCAATTGATCCGCAGAGAGAATTTTTGGATTTTCAAACTCAATACCCTTACCCCCAACGGCCTAAACGAACTCATCGAACGAACCTAAGACAGTAAAAAGAAATAAATTGTTCCCACATTACACTAATACTAATCCCCTAACATCACAGCCCCCATATCAATTAATACCAATCAACACACACAACCTAACGCCACAGCCCCATACCAACTAACATATATAACTTTCTTCCAAACTATGCATCCCTGGACACAAAAGACCATTCTATCCATCATATGTGTATATATAAGTATTACATCCAATCTATATATATACATGCTATAGTCCCAACCCTACACCACCTCAACCCTCCCATCATTAATTCCTCCTTGGCATTATGTTTCTTCACCCCATTACATTCATATGCAATTATTACAATACATTTATCGCAGCCAGTACTCATCCCTCACGCCCCACAAAACTCAGATTAACACTCTCATGCCCGATTATACCTTTCTTCATCTCCATCCAACAACATACGTTCATATAGACTTACCTTCAATCCCATCCAACAATAACATATGTTCATCTTTCCCCCGAGTCCCGTGCGACACTCTCACCTACTGCGCATGCGCCTGGTTCCACTTCTCTCCCCGTGCGCATACAACAATAACATGAACAATAACATATGTCCATCTTCCCCTCGAGTCCCGTGCGACACTTCCGCCTACTGCGCATGCGCCTGGTTTCACTTCTCTCCCCGCGCGCATATAAGCTCCCCCAAACAACACGTCACGCATACTACAAGCGTGGCGCGTCAGGCAAGCTACTCTCAACACATTAAGTACTTTTCTGCCATCCGTAAATGTCCCCATTTCCTTCCCGTTCTTATGTATCCTTATTTCCATTCTATTCTAGCTCCAAAAAAACTCTAAGTAGCCACTTGGCGGCACTCCGCTTACCTACAAAGCCTTAAAGGTAATCCAACATCTATTTACCCCCTTACATTCCTCAACATATCTCCACCAATCCTCAGCCAATCACAGGATGCATTTCTTCACACGCATGACACCTCACACCAAGATTTAGACCGTCATGTACAGCATAGACATCTCTTATTTATATTAACTAATTTATCAATTCATTTATCAATTCATTTATCTATTATCTTCAGACCGTTTTTATTAAAAACTAAATTATGTTGTTATTAATTTTTAATTTTTATGCTAATCCAATAATATTTCAATTGTAACTAATCATGCTAACTGTGTGTGTATAAACATTTAATTGTTTGTGTATGTATACCACCATCCACACACCTGCACAAACATTAACGCAATTTTTACTATTTGTTATATATATATATATATTTTTTTTTATACATTTATTTATTTATGCACTAATTTAATGTAATTTATTGTACTAATTTTATATAGCATTTGTTTACGGACCTGATGAAGGGGGTGGACCACCCCCGAAACGCGTAGTCCAATACCTATACAAATAAAAGAGTGTTCTATCTAAAGAAAATCTGTGCCGTATCAACTATTCACCGGACAGCGCGTCTTACAACAACCCGGTTTTTTACCTACCATTGATGTGTGACTTCCCTATCCGACACAAACCAGTATCGGATCCCGGGAAGACGCAGCAGTCCAAATCCACAGGAACCCCTGATATCTGCTTCTACGCATTAGACACAAGGTGTCATAAGGTGAGCAGATATCACAGCCACCACGCAACACACTTAAAGTACCTTATTGCACTAGGGGGCGCCGCCCGTGTTCTTTTTTATCTTCCAGGACTAACCGGCCCCTACTGGGAATCCGGTCGGAGATCCCTCTAGAGGAACATCTCCTTTTTCACACTACTGGCTGCCCTCAGGAAAATATGGAGTACTACAACACCAGATGGTCAAGCCGAGAGAATCTCATCAAGGAGCTATCACTTACAAAGACAACAGCAGTCCACAACCCTACAGTGAGCGGAAACCACTCACTCACCAAAATCATGACTGATTTATTTTTATCCCTAGAAGATGAATGTAAAAAGGAAATACAGCATACCATTGACATTACCTTTCTCAACATATACATAGAGGAAGGAATCACACCACGCGGACTTAGAATGCCCTTCAAATCCCCCTTCCCAGACGACATTCCCTTTTCAAAAAACTGGGAATCCTATATGGAGTCCTGTTCAGTAGGTATGCTCAAAAAAATCATCGAGAAAAGAACAACCATCACAAAAAAAGCAGACAAAGCCATTGAAACAATAAAACAAAGCCTAGACAGCCACTCCACTCACCCAAAATTTTCCGAACTAAACACCTCCATATCCAACAGACTAAGATCACTGGAATATTCCCTCATTTCAAAAAAATCCAAAAAACTCAAACGAGACAGACTAGGATATCTCAGTAACTCACATAGATTCTGGGAACCAGAACACGACCAAATTAATCCAACAACCACTACCCAAAACCCTATATCCACCAACCAAAACAGAACATTGGTGACACAAAACACACACCACAACCAACAAAAACAATCTCTAAAATCCATTCCCCCTCTCCTTCCCCCAAGGGAAACACACAAGTTCACTAACCCCTCATACCCTATGAACAAGGAACGAGTATACACTAACAAAAACTATAGAAAAAATACAACAACAAGAAACACCCAGAAAAATGCGTCCGCAGCCAACCCCGAATTAGCCAGTCCCAAAAACCCCGGAAACAACATAGAAAGACAAATCACAACACAAATGTCACCTCAGGATGACACCAATACAACACAACACACACCAATCAATTTATCACAACTTTCTCTACATGAAGAACCAGAGACCCAGCTCTCCGAACAAATTTCCTCCCAGTACTATAGAGAAAGAACCCCTCCCTCAGCCCATGATGAACAAAATCCATCACCCAAGGACACACAAACTACGGTGACGACACCCAACAACTCAGATAAAGAAAAAAGAAGAGATAGCAATGCCCCCATTTCCACTGATTCCATCAGCTCGTTTTCTTTTTTAGAGCTTCCTCAGACTCTGAGAGAGTCACCCCGAATAGCAACAGGGACCGATACACTCGTCATACCCTTACAGAGCCCGAAAGCCGCCTTTGCAATTTTTACCCCAATGACAACCCGAACAAAAAGAAAAGAAAGACCAGAGGGAAAAGAGGAGGAAAACAGAATCGCCAAAAACAAAACCAAAAAAACAAATCACTAACCGGATCCAAAGACGAACAGAAAATAAAAATCTTTAACCTATCCTCACACACATTAACCACACAAGAAACAAACTTACTCAGCAAAGGCCTTTCGTTCTGCCCATCATCAAAGTCAGACGAATTCAACCTTTTCCTTGATTTGAACCAGTTTATCAGAAAACTCACTTTGACACGACATTTCGCTATCACCAAAGACAAAAACCCTCAAAACACCGATATTACAAACACCATCACCCCAGACCCCTATATCCATACCAAACTCAAACCACAATCCAACTTTAACCCTGTACACAATCGAGGCCCGCATATTGAAACATTCTATACCACGGTCTCCACCAAGCTCAGATCACTAGACAGGTCCAAGCAAAAAACCCCACACCCCAATCTAAAACCCGATGAAAGAAAAGCCATGAGAGATCTTATGAAAAACTCTACCATAATAATAAAACCAGCAGATAAGGGGGGAGGTACGGTAATCCTAGACCGAACCAACTACATCTCAGAAAGCCTCCACATACTGTCAGACACACAATACTACAAGAAACTAACCTATGACCCAAAACTGGAACACCATAACCTCTTGTCTACGCTGGTCAACGACGCCTTCGAACAAGGCATTTTAACAAAGAAAGAAAGAAATTACATTATTCCAAAAAATCCCCGCACAGCCCTCTTCTACCATCTGCCCAAAATACACAAAAATCCAACGAAACCCCCTGGCCGCCCAATCATATCAGGCATTAACTCAGTCACATCCAACCTTTCCGAATATATTGATATCCTCTTACAGAAATTTGTCCAAACACTCCCCACCTACCTTAGAGACTCAGCGCAACTCATCACCGAACTGGAACACATACAATGGCAATCTGACTTTATTCTCATTACGATGGACGTATCGTCCCTATACACCAACATTTCACATACCCTCGGCATTCAGGCAATAAAACAGACCCTCCAAACAGACCCATCAATACCCCAAAGACAGATAAACTTCATAATAAACAGCATCCAATTCATACTGGAGCACAACACTTTCGCATTTCAGAAAAACATATATTCACAAATCAGGGGAACAGCCATGGGAACCAGATTTGCCCCTAGTTATGCAAATATCTTTATGGGGTGTTTCGAACAGACCCACATTAAAGAGAATGCCAATTACAACCATCAAGTCCATTTCTTTAAAAGATATATTGATGATCTTTTTGTAATTTGGAAGGGAACAGAAACTGAAGCCAAAGATTTTGTGAATGAAATCAACCAAAACACCTGGGGAATTGAACTCACGGTAAATACATCCCCAAAAGAAATAGAATTTTTGGATCTGCTAATACAGGTAGACCAACAGGGCATGAAACTTACCACCAAGACTTTCTTCAAAAGCGTAGATGTGAACAGTTTCCTGGATTTCTCAAGTTCACACTACAAAAAATGGCTATGCAACGTCCCATACGGACAATACAAAAGGATCCGCCGAAACTGTACTAATCATAACACATTCCAAGAACAATCCAAAATCCTCAAAGATAGGTTTACACAAAAAGGCTACCCACCACAACTACTCAAGAATGCCTACCAGAAGGTCAACCGATTAACACAAAAAGATTGTCTTGCCCCACCCCAGAAAACAGCCAATGCAGCTTCCTACAAACTCAACTTCATCACCACATATACCACGGACCACAACCTTATCAGACAGACCCTGAACAACCATTGGGACATCCTTAAGAGAGACCCCCACATCGCACAATTACTTCCATCCAAACCACATCTCACCTTCCGCAGGGCCCCTACACTCAAGAATATCTTAGCCCCAACTAAAATACGTACAGAAAAGAAGAAACCACAACTCTCCCTTTTTCCAGAAATCAAAGGCTGCTACAAATGCAGCAAAGACAGATGCAAGACCTGCGAAATCATGTGTAACAAAACGAAAGAACTTAGGGCAAAATCTACAGGCGAAGTGTTCAAAATTCATTCCTTTATAAATTGCAGTTCGGACTATATCATCTACGTCCTGGAATGTCCATGCACTTTACAATATGTAGGACGCACCACTCAGAGCATAAGAGAACGCATGAACACCCATCGAAGCAAAATCAAGTCTGGATTTCCTCTCCATAGTGTATCCCGCCACTTCGCTTCTTATCACAATAAAGACCCATCTCTACTCAAACTAATTCCGATAGAGCAAATTCCAGCCTCACACCCCGATAGACTCAATCAATTGATCCGCAGAGAGAATTTTTGGATTTTCAAACTCAATACCCTTACCCCCAACGGCCTAAACGAACTCATCGAACGAACCTAAGACAGTAAAAAGAAATAAATTGTTCCCACATTACACTAATACTAATCCCCTAACATCACAGCCCCCATATCAATTAATACCAATCAACACACACAACCTAACGCCACAGCCCCATACCAACTAACATATATAACTTTCTTCCAAACTATGCATCCCTGGACACAAAAGACCATTCTATCCATCATATGTGTATATATAAGTATTACATCCAATCTATATATATACATGCTATAGTCCCAACCCTACACCACCTCAACCCTCCCATCATTAATTCCTCCTTGGCATTATGTTTCTTCACCCCATTACATTCATATGCAATTATTACAATACATTTATCGCAGCCAGTACTCATCCCTCACGCCCCACAAAACTCAGATTAACACTCTCATGCCCGATTATACCTTTCTTCATCTCCATCCAACAACATACGTTCATATAGACTTACCTTCAATCCCATCCAACAATAACATATGTTCATCTTTCCCCCGAGTCCCGTGCGACACTCTCACCTACTGCGCATGCGCCTGGTTCCACTTCTCTCCCCGTGCGCATACAACAATAACATGAACAATAACATATGTTATTGTCCATCTTCCCCTTCGAGTCCCGTGCGACACTTCCGCCTACGCTCATGTCGCCTGGTTTCACTTCTCTCCCGCGCGCATATAAGCTCCCCAAACAACACGTCACGCATACGACAAAGCGTGCGCGTCAGGCAAGCTACTCTCAACACAGTAAGTACTTTTTCTCTCCCATCCGTAAATGTCCCCATTCCTTCCCGTTCTATGTATCCTTATTTCCATTCTATTCTAGCTCCAAAAAAAACTCTAAGTAGCCACTTGGCGGCACTCCCCTTACCTACAAGCCTTAAAGGTAATCCAACATCTATTTACCCCCTTACATCCAAATCACATATCTCCACATCCTCAGTCCAATCACAGGAGCATTTCTTCACACGCATGACACCTCACACCAAGATTTAGACCGTCATGTACAGCATAGACATCTCTCTATTTATATTAACTAATTTATCAATCATTATCAAATTCATCTTATTCTTCAGAAGACCGTTTTTATTAAAAACTAAATTAGTTGTTATTAATTTTAATTTTTATGCTAATCCAATAATATTTCAATTGTAAACTAATCATGCTAACTGTGTGTGTATAAACATTTAATTGTTTGTGTATGTATACCACCATCCACACACTGCACAACATTACGCCATTTTTTACTATTTGTTATATATATATATTTTTTTTTTATACATTTATTTATTTATGCACTAATTTAATGTAATTTATTGTACTAATTTTATATAGCATTTGTTTACGACCTGATGAAGGGGGTGGACCACCCCCGAAACGCGTAGTCCTCATACAAATAAAGAGTGTTCTATCTAAAGAAAATCTGTGCCGTATCAACTATTCACCGGACAGCGCGTCTTACAACAACCCGGTTTTTTACCTACCATTGATGTGTGAGCTCTCAAATGTGACATTGTCTAAGAGTAGAGGAAACACACTTCAGTGTTGCATTAGACGCTGGCAGAGAAATGCGTCTTTTAATCTTTGATATGTAATAGAAAAAATCCAAAATGAAATGATTAACTAAATGGGGCTTATTTACTAAGGGTTCCTCGCGGCCGCATTTCATCAGTTTCCTGACTTTTTCTGGATCGCGCGGGGATTATGTTCACATCGTGATTGTTTTGCGTTGCAATGCGCTGCGTTTTATGTCAACAAATCGGGGGGGGGGGGGGTAAAGGGGGCATGTATATGCAATTGCTGTTCTAGCGGTCCAACTTTCGGTTAGTTTTGCTTCCATGAGAGCAGAAACATTTATTAACGGCTTCTCCTCTTCTATTATACAAAGCTTTTGATTTGGAAGGACTCCGACAGAGACAGATAGAGTCCCATGACCCCACCCACACTGGATGATTGACCAGTTTAATGAACCCACACTGATACAACTATCAAACAGCTTAGTGTGTCAGATAATCAGACTATACAGATAAACAGGACAAACCCAATTTCACTAGAGCGGATTTAGGATAGGAGAGGGATGTCCTTCAACACACCTTCAATACACGTGCAAAACAATCAGATATCCACAAACTTTAAGAAAAGGGGAGGGAACCCCGAAATCTAGCGGGCGTGAGGACACGCCGATTTCATCCATGTGGGTGGTAAATGTTTGGAGTGGATTTTTGTATTGTCTAATGGACTTTTGAAAGACTAAAAACTGGGCTCTTTACTTATACACAGTATCAGCTTCTGGTATGTGTTATTTTTCACAAGAATACAGAGCAATCATGGACTCTAACTCTCCTAGGAGTCCTCTCTGACTCAATGAATCTATCACTACTTATCACACAGCCAGCTTCTCCCTATCTATACTATCCCGTCTTCTGCAGTCTAAATCACCAGAATGAGTTGCTATAATAAGTTACTTTTAGATCCACAGATAATAATATTGGTTTACATTAATCTCAATGAGTGGTTGAAAAAAACCCAATAACTATACAACAGAAACTGTTACTATTCTTTCTATACCATAGCAACTACTAGTCAATGAGACCGAATGATATGTACTGTAAGGAGTATATTGGTCTTGCACATGCATCGGTTTTATAGTTATCTATCTTTATATAGACCATCTTTAGTAATACTTATATAGTTGTTAAATAATTTTGCTCATATTGCCATCTTTATTTGCAGTATCAAAATATTTGATTCTATTAATAATTCTGTTGAGCCCATGATTCTTTCAGGTCCAAGTGGTTCATTTCCACTAGTGGGAAGGACTGCGTAATCTTGGACCAGATTTCTCCCGTACTAAGAAAAGCGGATTTTCTCTTTCACTATCATTGTGTTGTCTGCTGCAAATTAATACATTGTGGTTGAGGAATTATGAGGATATTGGATATGATGGCACAACAGGAAGAGGTTAGTGCACCCAGCTTTTCCAGAGAAGTGAATGGCAAACCTTGGGAATCTATCCAGATTATTGGCAGATCTCGTAACCAAAGCCATCTATGTTTGAGGCTTACCACCAAGAACCATGAAGTTTATGAGGTATCAGATTTATTCTGCAATTTGATGTAAAAGATGTAAGAGCACCAAAAGATTTTAATAAAAGTAAAGAATTTTTTAAATTTTATTATTTGAATAAAAAATATTTCTCCACATCATATCACATGAAGCTTCCAGAAGTAATAATACTAGAATAAGACCAGTAGTAATTTGTATCAGTTTTGTAGGTATGGGATAAGCGACCAGTTAGGGTCGGGTTTGTTTGAGTTCGGCCTAACATGCGTTCGGATAACACCTGCGATCGTTGCCTTTAATGATGGCGCAACATCACGGAAAGTGTTTTCAAGGTAGAGACAATATTTGTAAAATGGAGTGCCGATTGCTCGTATTTACACCAATCATGGGTTAACATTGTGGGGAAGCGGACGCCGCTCGAACTTCAGACCCAAACATTGCAGTGTTCGGGTCCAACTTATCATTATTTTGTAGGCCAACCCATGATGGAAACCAACAGAAAGTAAGTTTTAATGAAAATATTTACCCCCCCCCCCCCCCTCAGCATTTGTGGACCTTTACATGAACCAGGTCACTGAGAAAGGATAAACTGTAGATGATACTGCCAACGCTTAGCCTATGTAGGGTCACCTGTGCTTTACACACTAAGAGAAGGTCTATCATCTCAGCTAGCTTCAAAGCCTCGAAAGAGCTGCCCAGCTGCATTAGACTCAAGGTGGAGTGTTAGTACCTTACAGGCATATGGGGGTGAGAGAGATGAAACACAATACTACCCCTATAGAAGCAATACCTGTACACCGCCAAGCTGATGCAGGCTTCACACATGACCCCTGAAAAAACCTTATAAGAGGGTTTGACAATACACCCAGGACAGGCCTCTGTATGAAGACCTGTTCCAATGTATTTGGGGTATTGTTACACTATCCAGACATGACAATAGTGATATTTCATGATTGGACTAGATTTGTTTATAAATATTGATATGAAAAAAAAACACTAATGTAGCACACACGATATGCTCTAGTCATTTCCTACTAGACCTTGTTTTTATGCGTGAATCTGCTGAGAGGATAAAACACGCTGCACGTAGCTGCCTGGAAATGTCTCTCTTACAACAAGTGACTATCCGCGGCTGTAAGTGTGTGGTTAGATCTACAGAGAAAGGCGGTTTGATGTGACAAATAACACACTTACTATGTCCTTTATAACCAGGAACAGCTCAAAACTGCTGTCACCCTCATCCTTCCCCCTCAATAAGGAAGTTTAACATATGAAAGCGATAAAGCAGTTTAGAAGACAGAAACACAACAAATAATTAAAGGGGTGTGTTGCGTTTATGAACTTTATTTAAGTAACGACTAAATTTCCTCCTTTTCCTCCTCTGCCCACCCCTCCCTCCTCTTGCTGACATTTCTAGTAGTCTTATTACTACCTACTCTCACTCTTTCAAATCATGAACTTCTAATAAACCTTATTCTGTATTTCTTTTTTTTACGTTTAGCTGTCTCCAAGGAGATTACATACCATAACCACCAGCCCGATATTCTTTCTTAGAACTTATATGAAATGAATGTGATGCATGTTTTGATGGGAGGAACCGAGAACCTCTGCCCAACCGTGAACGTCCCCTGGTGCCCTTCCACCTGGCCTCAAAAGCCCCTGCTCAGGTAAAAAAGAGTGTGTTCCCTTTTCCTCGCCCCCCCTACCGCCCTTTCCTAATCGAAGGACTACGATCCCTGCGAAAAACGTGAGAGCCCTGCCTCGGGCCTGAAGTAGAGAATACGCAACGAGAAAATTAACACAATTATAACTGTACGGCGATTTCCCCTATGTATTGTGATTATTTTAAAGGGCTTGTAAGAAATACCAGTAACAAAACTGATGTATAAAAAGCCCCGATAATTCTTAATAATTCTTTTGTTGTTCCCCCATGAGGCCCATCTTGTCTAGACATGCAGCTAACAACCCAATGAAGACCGCGGCCTATGAAACTAACTTGTTACACAAATGGAGATGACGATTTTTGGGGACACTTAATTTACAAACAACTTAAAAAAACTCAACAACTAAAAAACTAAACCCGTCTCGCTATGAATTAAACACAACCTAAAAAACTTGTTAAATCACTTTGTACAACAACACTTTAAAAACATCAATCTGCCCCCCTTATTTGTTCTACAATCCAATACCCACTTGGATAGTTTCTTTTTTAGAGAAATCTCCAGTTAAGGGCCTGTTACACGACGGAACGTATATAATTTATGCGGCCCCCGGCAGGATCCACTGGTACTGCGGCAAACAGTGCCAGTGCAGTGGGGGGAAATGTAAATGTAAGGAATGTAAATAGTGAATACATCGCTGTGTGGGACGGACGGTGTTGGGTGGAGCAGGGGGAAAAGTCATTGCATTTATTTCTATATATAATGCAGGGAACCGTCCACAATATGGCACATATACACGGATGGGGGGCGGGGTAAACATTGTAAACCCGGCTTAAGGGTACCTTTCCACATGTCGAGGTGGGTGATTCACCTGGGTGAATCGAGAGGGCTGGGAGGAAAGGGGTGAGCGTCTTAACCCCTCCTCCCTCAATATGAGGGGCAAGGTGGACGAGCCGCGGCAGTATAGGAAAAGTCAATAACTTTGGTTGCAGCCGCCGGTTATGATGTCGCTCCACCACGCCCATTCCGATGACTGGAGCTTGATTGAGGGGTCTAGGGGGGCAGGGCAGTTGATTGTCGGCATCCACTGCGTACCGAACGGGGCCATGTGATTTATTAAGCCCACAGAATGATGACTTTACTTAGCTTAGTGGGGGTTAGGCAAGGTTCCTTTGGGACAGTCTCTGCTCTGCATAAAGATTTAAGTGCTTCACATATGGCCGAAGGGGGACTGGAGTTACGAATAATAATTAATATATTTAATGTTTATTATTGCGCCATACAATAATTCTGGCCTCCCCTTACAATTTATAGGGGACCAAAACAAAGTATAATATATATATCAATATATTAAAGAATAACAAAGCAAGTCATTATTAGACAATCGGGTGACGGCCGGTTCCCTGTTCACAAGAGTTACAAGTCTATTGAGAATGGAGGGGGTGACACAAGGAAGGCTTACAGTCTATGTGGATGAGAAGGGGTGACAAAAAGGATCTTACAGTCTAATGAGGAGGAAAGGTGGCTGGTGGACACAAGTGACACAAACGAGACTTACAGTCTTATGAGGATGAAGGGGTGACACACGAGGCTTACAGTCTATGAGGATGAAGGGGGTTTGAGGGTGGGTGACCACACGGAGCTTCAGTCTATGGAGGTGAAAGGGGGTATGAAGGGGTGACACAAGAGCTTACAGTCTATGAGGATGAAGGGGGTTACTGCAGGTCAGGAACAGGCCCTGTACAAGGTGATAGAAAAATGTGTCAATTACTGCTTCTATGTTCAAGTGGCAAGTCTCGAAAAACAATGATAAATAACCCAAATTAAAGTGAACCTGTCACCTGACATGTCATTTTTAGTTGGGGACAGGTTCCAATAGCCTATGCAATGCTGATTTTTTGTGAATGCCGTAAAATCCATGCCCACATGGAAATGGTGCAAATGCATTTTTCACTGCATTTGGAATTTTTTTCCAGTTTCCCAGTACATGGCATGGAATATTAAATACCGTCACCTACGAAGTGCAATTTGTTACGCAGAAAACGAGCCCATACACGGCTCTTTACATAGTCCTTTGTTCTAATTTTCTGTCAAACTGTTAAGGCTGCCTTCACATGTTGAAACCAAATTTTGTACTGAATTCACCGACATAGCACCCAAAGAAAGGATATAGCCTCAGAGAAGATTGAACATGTCCACTGGAACAGGTCACTGAGAATGGACAAACTCTACTGGCGCTCTAGTCTATGTAGGAGGTGACTGGTGCTTGGTTTTCTCTGGAGAGGAGAAGACGGCTGGACATATATGAACCTGCTCTAACTTTAGCTGTACTATAGTCCAGACAGCCAATGTCCTAATCATTACTAAACACATTAAAATAGAATTTGATAAGAGATCAGACAACAATTTATGTTATTTGTATTATTGTGGATCATTATTTGACATTATTGTGGGCATTTCTGTGGGCAATACTGGTAAAGTTTTCCTTCATTACTTGATAATTATGCATATCATCACATGCTTTGCTAATAAGCAATGTATTTATATGTAGATATTATTCATCCCATGTGATAAACACTTCAAAGCCAGCAGCTCTCAAATGTGACATTGTCTAAGAGTAGAGGAAACACACTTCAGTGTTACATTAGACGCTGGCAGAGAAATGCGTCTTTTATAAGCTTTGATATTGTAATAGAAAAATCCAAAATGAATGATTAACTAAATGGGGCTTATTTACTAAGGGTCTCGCGGCCGCATTTTCATCAGTTTTCCTGACTTTTTTGGGATCGCGCCAGGGATTATGTCACACGTGATTGTTTTGCGTCGCAATTGCACTGGCTTTTTATGCGACACAAATTGGGGGGGGTGGCATGGGACGATCCAACAGATTTGGACTACCAGCAGGATTTAACATTTAAATTTGTGTCCCAAGCCAAGCAATTACATGCACCAGGAAGAAGAAGGTGAACTCTGTCGGACCTGAGCGGGAAAGCGGCACATGCAGGAAATCGGGCGCACGATCGCGGCAGAGTTTATCCTCCACAGACAGTCCACATTGGGGATCGCGCAGAGACAGGGTAAGTAAATGTGCCCCAATGTCTTTTATATTAGCACTACGCAAGCTATTTTTTTAATTGTGGCATCACTTTGGTGCATTTACTTGTATAGGCATTGCTGTTCTAGCGGTCCAACCTTTCAGGTTAGTTTTGCTTCCATGAGAGCAGGAAACATTTATAACGGCTTCTCCTCTTCTATTATACAAAGCTTTTGTGATTTGGACAGGACTCCGAGCAGAGACAGATAGAGTCCCAATGACTCCGCCCACACTGGATGATTGACAGTTTATATGAACCACACTGATACAACTATCAAACAGCTTATGTGTGCAGAGTAATCAGGACTCTACAGATAAACAGGACAAACCCAATTTCACTAGAGCGGATTTAGGATAGGAGAGGGAGGTCCTTCCAACACCTTCAATACACGTGCAAACAATCAGATATCCACAAACTTGAAGAGAAAGGGAAGGGAACCCCGAAATCTAGCGGGCGTGAGGACACGCCGATCTCATCCATGTGGGTGGTAAATGTTTGGAGTGGATTTTTGTATTGTCTAATGGACTTTTGAAAGACTAAAAATGGGCTCTTTACTTATACACAGTATCAGCTCTTGGTATGTGTTATTTTTCACAAGAATATCAGAGCAATCAGGACTCTAACTCTCCTAGGAGTCCTGCTCTGACTCATATGAATCTATATATCACACAGCTCAGCTTCTCCCTATCTATAATATCCCGTCTCTGCAGCCTAAATCACCAGAATGAGTTGCTATAAATAAGTTTACTTTTAGATCACAGATAAATAATATTGGTTTACATTAATCTCAATGAGCGGTTGAAAAAAACCCAACTATACAACAGAACTGTTACTGTACTTTCTATAACCATAGCAACTACAGTCAATGAGACCGAATGATATGTACTGTAAGGAGTATATTGGTCTTGCACATGCATACGGTTTTATAGTTATATCTTTATATAGCACCATCTTTAGTAATACTATATATAGTGTTAAAATAATTTTGCTCTATTTGCCATCTTTATTGCAGTATCAAAATAATGTGATTCTATTAATAATTCTGTTGAAGCCCATGATTCTTCAGGTCCAAGCTGTTCATTTCCACTAGTGGGAAGGACTGCGTAATCTTGACCAGATGTCCTCCCGGTACTAAGAAAAGCGGATTTTCTCTTCACTATCATTGTGTTGTGTGCTGCAAATTAATACATTGTGGTTGAGGAAGTTACTGTCTCTGATATGAGGATATGGATATGATGGCACCACAGACAAGAGGTTAGTGGACCCAGCCTTTCCAGAGAAGTGAATGGCGAACCTTGGGAATCTATCCAGATTATTGGCAGATCTCGTAACCAAGAGCCATCTATGTTTGAGGCTTACCACCAAGAACCATGAAGTTTATAGGTATCAGTTTATTCTGCAATTTGATGTAAAAGATGTAAGAGCACCAAAAAGATTTTAATAAAGAAGGTAAAGAATTTTTTAAATTTCATTATTTGAATAAAAAATATATTTCTCCACATCATATCACATGAAGCTTCCACAAGTAATAATACTAGAATAAGACCAGTAGTAATTTGTATCAGTATTTGTAGGTAGGGGATAAGCAGACCAGTTAAGGGTCGGGTTTGTTTGAGTTCAGCGTAACCTGCGTTCGGATAACACCTGCGATCGTTGCCCTTTAAATGATGGCGGCAAAGCATCACGGAAAGTGTTTCAGGTAGAGACAATCTTTGTAAAAATGGGGTGCCGATGTGCGCGTATTTACACCAATCATGGGTGTTAACATTGTGGGGTGAAGCGGACGCCGAGCTCGAACTTCGGACCCGAACATTGCAGTGTTCGGGTCCACTTATCATTATTTGTAGGCCAAACCCATGAGTGAAACCAACAGAAAGTAAGTTTAATGGAAATATTTACCCCCCCCCCCCCTCAGCATTTGTGGACCTTTACATGAACCAGGTCACTGAGAAAGGATAAACTGTAGATGATACTGCCAACGCTATAGCCTATGTAGGGGTCACCTGTGCTTTACAGCTAAGAGAAGGTCTATCATCTCAGCTAGCTTCAAAGCCTCGAAAGAGCTGCCTCAGCTGCCATTAGACTCAAGGTGGAGTGTTAGTACCTTATGCACAGCAAATTGGGGGTGAGAGAGATGAACACAATACTACCCCTATAGAAGCAATACCTGTACACCGCCAAGCTGATGCAGGCTTCAACATGACCCCTGAAAAAACCTTATAAGAGGGTTTGACACTACACCAGGCCGGTCTGTATGAAGACCTGTTCCAATGTATTTGGGGTATTGTTACACTATCCAGACATGACAATAGTGATATTTCATGATTGGACTAGATTTTGGTTTATAAATATTGATATGAAAAACAAACACTAATGTAGCACACACGTATATGCTTCTAGTCATTTCTACTAGACCTTGTTTTTATCGGTGAATCTGCTGAGGAGGATAACACGCTGCACGTAGCTGCCTGGAAATGTCTCTCATTACAACAAGTGACTATCCGCGGCTGTAAGTGTGTGGTTAGATCTACAGAGAAAGGCGGTGTGATTGACAAATAACACACTTACTATGTCCTGTATCACCAGGAACAGCTCAAAAGCCGCTGTCACCTCATCCTTCCCTCAATAAGGAAGAGTTTAACATATGAAAGCGATAAGCAGTTTAGAAGACAGAAACAACAAAATAATTAAAGGGGTTGTTGTGTTTGATGAACTTTATTTAAGGACGACTTGTCTTCTCTGCTGACATGTCTGTCTTAGTGACTACTTGTATTCATCATGAAATAACAAAGCTGGAGATTTTTTTTCGGAGATGTCTACATACCCGATATTCTTCTTAGAACGTTATGCAGGTTTGGGAGAGGAACGCCCTGCCCTGAAGTAGAGATAGCATGAAGAGGAAATTAATCACAATTACTGGCGATTCCCTAGTAATTGTGATTATTTAAGGGCTTGTATACCAGTAAACTGATGTACAAGCCCCGATAATTCTTCCCCAGTGAGCCCATATGGGGATGAGATATGGGGACAATGAATTAAAAACTCAGTTTTTCGAGTACATAAATTTTATTTATTGATATGTGATCTTTATTTACAAAAAATATATATAAAAAAAGGTACCTTATATACTCGAGTATAAGCCTAGTTTTTCAGCACAAAAAATGTGCTGAAAAACCCAAACTCGGCTTATACTCGAGTCAAAAAAATAAATCAAAACTCACCTTTCCGGCAGCCCCCGTAGACCTTCTGTGCGATCCATCCGCTACAATGGTATTGTTGTGCTGCACAACGGGGGGGTTATATACACTGGGGCAGGGCCTATCAGGCTATATACACTGGGGCAGGGCCTATCAGGCTATATACACTGGGGCAGGGCCTATCAGGCTATATACTGGGGAGGCTGTGACCAATGCATTTCCCACGCCCGGCTTATACTCAAGTCAATCGATTTTCCCATTTTTTTGGTAAAATTAGGGGCCTCGGCTTATACTCGGGTCGGCTTATACTTGAGTATATACGGTATTTTACATTGGATCTTTATGTTCTAAATGTAAGCAAAATGGCAGTGCCAAGGAATCAAACACTGCCCCTTGTGATCACCCTAAGGAACTGCTATCAGCTGACACAACAAAGTAGGAATGGGTTATATATCTTCAAATATATTGGAATTAGCATCCTGGCAATATTTAAAAAAAAAAAACAGGATGAAATAAATTTATATCTGAAAATGCGAAAATAAGATAAAACTGCCAGGATTTTTTCCCCCAAAATCAATAGAAACAAAAATAAATGCAGACAGTATGAACGCTCATTACACAAAACATTTCTGGCACAAAAACTCGCCTTGCGAAAAATCAGCTGAAGAAGAGCAATTTCGAGGAGGATGAAAAGAAATGCTTGCTCGGTAAAATGACTCTGACACTTCCTTAATGGGCATTCTCCGCATGTGCTGACTAACCTCACTGCCTCTGTACCAGCATAGGAAAAAGAGGGGTACAGCCGGTACACCTACAAAATTAACTAATAACGTACATTACCTTGACGTTAGATCAGAGATGTGAGAAGTGGAGTTGCCTATAGGGACTAATCAGATCCCATCTGTCACGGTTTTCCATCTGGATTATAAGAGGCAAGTATTTTTATGACCATAGGTAATGCACCTAATTTACTGTTGTTAATATTTGTATTTTTTATGAATGTTGTGTTTTTAAAAATAAATTGGACTTCCAATACTTGAAATCTAAGTAAAATCGAAAAATATTATAAAACGAAACAAATAACTGACTTGCTTGATTTTTGCCGATTCTCTGCCATGCTCCAAGCTGCTACTAGCACCCATGCTGGAATGTATCAAGGGTGAATTGGTTAGTAAATTTTCTAGTTCATTCACAAAGAATGTTTTTCCTGGTCTTAGAAAACCCAATTAATTTTATGACAAAAAACTACAGTTCACAGACCAAATACAACTAAAGCAAGTTAAATTTTGTCCAGCAAGTTGAGTCTTTGTATGATGAACCTTGGGTTACCTTAGGGAAGTTACATGTACAAGTTTATGTCAATGTGAAGTCTCATTCTCTGGAGCCAGCAGCACTGATTCAGCAGAGTGAAACTGGCAAATTTCTAGGTCACTGATCTGATCACTTGTGTTCCTGTTTTAGATCTGTCAGCCCTAACTATTCCCAGAATCACATCTCAAAGGGAATAAGATCTGCAATACCTGACCAGATCTGTCAACAATTCATTCAAGTCTTTAGACCCTGATTTTTCATTAGTTTTTTTGTCCAGAAATATGGGGGAAAGCTTTTCAAACTTCGAGGTATTTTTGATTGGCTACAGTACCACCACAGTAGCCAATAGTCACAGGGCCCCCACAGTAGCCAATAGTCACAGCGCTACCACACCACAATAGCCAATAGTCACAGCGCTACCACAGTAGCCAATAGTCACAGCGCCCCCACAGTAGCCAATAGTCACAGCGCCCCCACAGTAGCCAATAGTCACAATGCCCCCACAGTAGCCAATAGTCACAGCGCCCACACAGTAGCCAATAGTCACAGCGCCCACACAGTAGCCAATAGTCACAGTGGCCTCACAGTAGTTAAGAATTAAAGTGCCCCCTGAGTAGTAGTAGTAAATAATCACATCCACACTTTCTCTGCCCCCTTCACATGCAATGGCCCCCTGTTTGTAGAATTTAGTCAATGTATAGAGTTCTCCCAATCACCTGAGTAACCAGTGGTCAAATTTGTAATACCTATGAAGTGAAAAACTCTCCTTCTCATTTCCAGTGGTCCTGGACAGGGGTCTCAGAGATTGCACCTGACATATAAAAGTCTGAGACAGGAAAACCCCTTTAAATTTTGGTACTTTGGGTACTGATTGAAAATTCTTTAAGAGAAACTATTTATTATTGCATATTATTATTTTGCAATTATGTTTAATATTTTCTGAAAAAAAGAAAATTATTGTCTGATCACTAGTATTTTCTTGGTACACTTTTTACTATACTCCTTGCTTCTTCTAGAGTTGCTCTCACTTGCTTACACTAATTAATTTTCTTAATGTGCCGCTTACATACGTCCTCTTTATGAAAGTGATTCTTATACGATTAATCTGCAGGATGCCTGAGAGGAGATGCTGTCAGATATTGTCATTTCGCCCCTACAGAGGTCAATCTAACAGATGTTAACATGCTGAGCTACAGCTCAGGGCTCTGCAGTAGCGGAATCCATACCAGCCTCCTAATTATGAGAAGAGAGTAATGAGTAGTGACATCTTTTTGCCTGGACCTGTCTTAGCCACAAGCGAGATGTAGGAACTCTATGAAGCACATACATGGGTCTTATATCATTATCAACATACATAATCCCCATATCCTTTGCATATCATGAGCATTAGCAATGTGCCTGTCTGTGCTGGTGGAACCTATGATGACAAAGTACTGGCCTGTAGTGGACATGTACCAAATAATCTGTAAATGATGGTTCTCCCACCAACAAAATGTGTGTCCATGGCGTACACAGAGGACTGGTAGGGACGATCCAAGGTCATAACAACAAGACATATACTGTAGGTCTTATTAATTCTCCTATTCTCCCAAGCAAAGTGCTATAAATAAGAGCTGAATAGCCCGATCTCCATATTACAACATACTTTATGCTATGTAGATGGTTAACGTGCTGTTCAAGAGATTGCTCCAAGCAGTACAATTCTTTAACAATGTCTAACTGTTTTTCGTAATCTGCATTAATACTTATGATCCAGACTGTATTGCAACATAGTGGGGTTTCCCTGGTAAACCTGTCCATAGAAGAACAAATTATTAGTCCCCAGCTGTATGAGCATATGCCTACCAAATTCTTGTTTCCCCATGCTTGGTTATTAAATTAGAAATGGAAGGGATTGTTTTAACCCCCACCTATCATATTTACTTTATACTAGTGCTTAAAGAGAACCTGTCAGCAGGAATGTCATTTTTAGCTGGAGACAAGTCCCAATAGCCTCTGCAATGAGTTTAAAAATCCCTTTGCTGCCATTCTGAATAGCTTTAGTACTTTGGTAACGTATACTAGTCATTACCTGGCTCCCTGCCAGCACCGTCAAGTGAGTCATGGGGGAGGGCAGCTCCAACAACCTGAGTCCCTGTTTCCTCAACAACTGCCAACGTCTACAGCTGATGTGAGAAGTGGGAATTGAGCACAGTAGATGTGAATAGATAGGGAGGAGTATGAAGGAGGTGAGAATCAATCAAGGAGACGGAGACTCGGGCTGTTGCAACTGTTCTAAGTAATAATAAGAATTATACAACAATGCAAACAATTAGACTTATCTGGTAGTTGCTCTTGTGGTGAAAAGTCAGTGTCCTGCTGGACATGTGAAGTCAAGCGGATTCCTGATGTATCCTTACAATGTAGCTGGGACGTATCCCACTGTATACTCATATAGTTGCATATGTTTTCCTGTTCAACCTCTTCACCTTGAAAGCTAGAGGAAGCGTGAACATCGGCAATGACCAGTGATTGACTGCTGCCGATATTCATCCGACCCCCCATAGGCACCTCAGCTGAGTGTGTATACTGATCAAAAGAAGACAATGGGGCAGATTTATCAAGTGTCTTAAAGTCAGAATATGTTTAATTGCCCATGGCAACCAATCACAGCTCAGCTTTCATTTTAGCAGTGCTCATGAATATTTTAAAGAGGAACTGTGATTGGTTGCCATGGGCAACTATAAATATTATGACTTTAAGACACTTGATAAATCTGCCCCAATGTATACTGGTCAGATGAAGACAAAAGGGATGCCTCTGTAAATGCTCAGAGTATACCCCAGGGGAATATATGCTGAGGGTATTTGAATTTAGTCATGTGAATTTCCAAGTGGGATGTCAATCCACGGGTATACTAACAATCAGTACACCATGGGGCAGATTTATCAAGTGTCTGAAAGTCAGAATATTTCCAGTTGCCCATGGCAACCAATCACAGCTCGGCTTTCATTTTACCAGTGCTCATGAATATTTTAAAAGGGAGCTGTAATTGGTTGCCATGGGCAACTGGAAATATTCTGAGTTTCAGACACTTCATAAATCTGCCCCCATGACTCCTAACCTTTTCAGCACCACCCAAAAACAATTAGAGCCATGTAGGTGTTATGGTGTGATAGAGGGCCATATGTAATTAGTGATTGATTACAGATTGCATCAGGGCTGGGATGACGAGTAGGCGAGGGTAGGTGATCGCCTAGTGAATCATCCTGCAACCAATACTGGGGAGACCCCAACTCTAAGTAATCAAAGGTTTATGTGACTTTATACTGGGCTTCATTATTAAGGAGAGGGGGGCTATGCTGGGCTACAATACAAAGGGAAGGGGGCTATGCTGAGCTACATTATCAAAACGGGGTGCTCCACTAGATTTCTCAGCTGGTGAGTTCAGATTTAAAGGGATTCTCCACTGACAAGTTACATAGGATAGTGGCTAACTTGCCCTTGAGGAGTAATGCGGTTTCTGACCATTATGTGCCTTGAAATCTTCATTTTCTGGCAACTAAAATCTGCAGTCATGTCTCGGGGTTCCTTAGATTTGGTGTTAACCTTTTAAGTGCCTTAAGGGCCTAACGTGCTGATCAGTGGGGGTCTTGGCAATTTCCGTCAGCTCCATAGAGATTAATTAGTGATGCGGAGCCGTCTGCTTCATTAAAGTTACGGAGCAGCGAGGGGTCCGAAGTGTCTGTGCTTTATCTGCTGACATGCTCTCCCTCCTATACACATGTGCGAGGTCCAGACATCAGATACACAAGTACCTGACATGTTCTGCTATATACAGCCTGGAGCTGTTGTATTTCTCCTATACACACACAGGCTGCAGGGGGTGTGGGCGGTTGCACCAGGAAGCACATGGAGGAGCCATTACACCATTATACAGGCTGTCAGTCAAGCACAGGGGGGTGTGGCTGTGCATCCCACCCATGAATAAGCTGGACAGCTTGAATATGATAATGACTCATTGGACATCTCACAGGTCATTTGCATAGAGCTTTAGGACCTCATTGCTTAAGTTTACAGGCATGTAGAGGGACAATGAAGGGATAGAGGCAATGCTCTCTAATGAAGGGTTCTCTTTAAATGGCAAGTGGCTAATTGGTAACACCAACGTAGATCCGACTGCAGCCCCCACCTTGCCGCGTGATGTCATTAAGGGATGCCAATCGTCTTTGCTATGACAGCTGGGAGCTTCTTCGTCATTTATGGATCCAAATTTTAAAAAAAATATTCTGGCTTTAGGGAGGAGCCAACCAATCCTATGAATGTCCCCTACAGTTTACTAACTGTCAGCTACATGGCAATTGAACAACCACCCGTGTACTTCCTATATTCCTGACGATCAGGTATAAGGACCCCTCTATTTGGGAGAATTCAACGGAGAGGATTTTCGTTGGAATACATGATGGCCTCTTGCAGACCCTTCTCTGCTCCGTACACCCTATTCTTTCATTTGCAGAACTCTTCTCCTCTATGTGCCCTTATTTATGGCTGGATGTTCAACACATCACTTTTGACAATAAATGTCCTCCCTGAAGACATAAAGATATTGGTGTATTTCCCACATGGTATAATCCTGTATGTTGACTGATCTGTTGCAATTTCCTGCACAAACATGATAATAAAAGTCGATGTCCTTTTCATGATTTGTAAATCTGAACATTAATCCAGAGAAGAAGGAACCAATCTATAAAGCTATATATCAAAATCACCGCCTGTTGCTGTAATTTGTGTATAGTATATGCTCTATAGAATCACAAATACGCAACTGGCCTCCCGCCTCCGGGCCTAACAGAGAAAATCAATCCCAATTGAATCAGGGGAGAATTGATTTCCTCAGCTCGGGCGCAGATCAAATTTACAAGCTTATAGTGTCACTGTCCGACGTAAAAGCCACCACATGTCCCCTTGTCTCCGCTGTCACAGGACATGTTGTGTGGATAGATATTTCAGCGGCTCCCTGGTTACAGTAGCTGAATACAAGTCTCCCCAGAGAAAACCTTACTGCGGTCAGCATCTGCCCAATGGACCTTTCATTCCGGGTCCAGAACTGTTACTACAGGAAGATCTTCACCAAAGCAACAGCCAAGGTGGAAGTGACCCAAAACCCTTCTGGTTTGGCAAAACTGAGACTGTGGCCGTAAATAAAGACGGTATCCTCAAAAACAGGAAGTCATGAGGAGAACATTAAAATAATTATGCAAAGCAAGAATATGTTTTCCCATAACCCTTGACCCACTTTTCTTTCTCTCTTGTACCAAGAATTACTCTAAATGCATTTCTTTTCCTCCTTTCTGATCTAAACTCCATGGTAAAGTGTCACTTGTGGAGCCTCATGCTGGACAATAGATTTGGTACCTCTATAGGGGTGCGTACATCCTAAATCCATCATAAAAAGCTGCATTTTGTTATGGTTTTTGGTACAATTTGACAGGTGCAACATCTTTAATGTACAGGTGAGATAAATTTGTTACAGAACCACTGGTACCAGATTTTACCTCATTCAGCTACTAACCCCCACAATTAGGGTATGAAAAGTCCTTTCTATAAATCCCTTTATAAGTGAAATTTCAGCTGTTTACCCATTTAAAATAAACTCCTCCAAAGTCATGTACAAATGAGCTGAGAAGAGTCAAGTTTAAAGGCTACACGGGGGTGGTCACTTTATACTCCCAGTTCTTCGGTTCTATAGTACATAGAAACTTGATGTCATAGTAAGCATAAGAATATCAGCTTTTAGACTGCATCAGGCTTGTGGTTCTGTGAGCTACAGACCCAGAGATGTAGGCAGTTAAAGACATAGTTAGAAATGCGTTCTGCAGATAAACATCCAGTTCCTACATATTTCTTTACCCGCTTGTATCTCATTCAGTAGTTTAGACACTGAAAGCATGTTTCACACTACTACAGAAGCAAAGATAGAGATATCTAAACCTGACTCATCTCAGGCAAAATATGACTCTTCTCTGCTCATTTTCACATTACTTTGGAGAAAATTTTGTATAGTTATAGGAGTAAGGTTTCACATGAAAGAAAGAACACATTTTCATACCCTTCCAGAGGGTGCTAGTAGTTTAATTGGGTACAATCTGGTGACAGGGTCCCTTTAAAGAGGTTTCACCTAAACAAAACAAAAACTGCACAAAAAGAGCATCAAAACTGAATGACTATGGCCCTGAAAACCTCGACTCAGTAGCAAGAAGCTCATTCCCAAAAGGTGTCCTGTTAAATGTCCTACTGAACATTGATGTGCTGCATCTTTAAATGTCTTTTCTCTTACTTTAAACCACCCCCTCTGTGAATATCACCAAATCAGCCTAATACGCCAGCAAGTCATTCAGAACAGAGTAAACCATGACGACCGAACGCAGGGGCCAAAAGGCACATCAGTTAACCAGCCCTTGGTTGGAGTCAAGCCTAACTAGTCGGATTACTAACAAGATTTACGTTTTTACTTGGCAGATTTCGGATTCTTCCCACTGCAGCATTAAATGAAGGCTATGTGCTCTCTTATACAAGTGAGTCATGTTACTGTTACCAATTAAAACAATGTGCCTGCTATTTTTATAGTCCACGTCTGTCAGGTACAAGATTCAATAACCTCTCCTGAGCCGCCAACAGTAGTCATAAACGTCAATTATTTCAATACGATGATACATTATATTATTACTTTATCTCTGCACTGATAACTTCCTTTATTCTGGGGCCTCAGAAAAGAAGTCAAAAAGGGAACCACGTAAATGGTAATGTGGATTATTTCTAACTACAATATTCCAGGTAGCCAGAGGATTGATCTCAAAATAGAAATGGATGGTCAGACAAATCTAAATAGTCAGTAACTCGTCACATAAAACTTTCTACTATATCTTATCAGAGTAAAATGTTTCCTTGTCATCTAATCACCCTCCTGTCTACATTCCTAATGTGCTTTTTACTCTAAAATCTTTGCTGCATTCCATCTTGCTAGTAAGAACAGCAGACGTTCAATGAGGTTACACAGGATCCTATGCAGAGGGGCGAGGGGGAGCAGTGAGTTGACAGCAATTGAACGGATGACTGATACCACTAAAACCTCAAGCTCATGACCGCTTGCTCACTCGGGCTGAAACCTGGGCGTAACACACAGTCGGGTGCATTAGAGGACATGCTCCTCACACCTCCCCTCTCTATAAA
Source organism: Engystomops pustulosus (assembly GCA_019512145.1). Taxonomy (NCBI): domain Eukaryota; kingdom Metazoa; phylum Chordata; class Amphibia; order Anura; family Leptodactylidae; genus Engystomops; species Engystomops pustulosus. The sequence continues at coordinate 57,337,032 of CM033648.1, read as the reverse complement.
AGTCAAGTCCCAGAAAGACACAGTGTGACTGTGTGCCATAGATGACAATGGTGGCTGTGATCCAGTGCGGTCACCATTACAGTCATTGGCTTGAAACCTTAGTCCAGGGAAAGATGGGGCAGAGAGTAGTAGAAGATCCCCAGTGATTCCAGTATGCAGTGATATTCATGCAACAGGGGGCTTTGACCTTCTCTCTCTTTTTATCAGCATTTCAGCAACACCTGTGTGTAAAAATGGACCGAAATAGGATACCATAACTATCTCATCGACTTCCCATAGTGCAAGCAATGTGAGTGAATTCGACTAAATTATTGCATTTTGCTAGCCTTGCTGCATGGACAAATAATCCGTGTAGAAATCAGATATAACTCATAGACATTGCAGAAGCGGACTGCCCCACCAGAGTCCCAGAGGATCCTCTGGTGGGCCCAGGCTTCATGCAATAATAAGCTTCAAAAGTTCAGCTATATGAAAGTTACAAGGGTTAGAGGATGCACCCCAAAGATAATTTTCCATCCGATTCAGTGTTCATTCACATTTTACTATGTATAAAATACTGGACTATTTTACAGCAAATATATTATACCAACTTAAATTTTTCATATTCCTAATATTCAGAATGTTAAACTGATTGACAGAATTTGGTACTGGAAAATGAACTTAAAGGAAATCTCCTATCAAAATCAATCATGATAAACCAGTTGGCACTTACTCTCTGATCCAGAGACTGTAGTTATCTTCTTATAGATGTTGTCCTTGGCTTCTAAAAGCAACTTTTAAAATTATGCTAATGACCCTGAATGGCTGCTGGAGTGAATTATAGAGCCCCTCCGCACTGCAGACTCACAGGCTGTTACACTGTGCAAGAGCACCTCCCCCATGTAGTGATGAAACTTCCTGTCCTGCCGTGAGATTACCAGGAAGATGGAGGGGAGAGTGCTGAGCAGGAGCAGAGGGAGGAGGGTGAGACAATCTAACAGCATGTGAAGCTACAGAGGGTACCATTCACAGAGCCCTTCTGGTTCATAAGCATAATTTTAAAAGTTGATTTTATACAGAAGGAGGCAATGGATAACATATATAAGATTATCACAATCACGGTGGTGTCCCTTGTTTATCAAGATGGATTTTTTTTCAGTCACATGTACACGGGGTGATACAAATCCAGTTGTTCTAGAGTTGTGAGCCTGACAATGACAGCTGGAGACAGCTCTGTGACCTGGAGTGTCATAGGAAAAGATTTGCGTGCAGTTTATCATTGCAGTCACATTACAAGAGTTTATAAAGAATGAGTGCAAACGGGCAAACAGGACTTGTGCTGACCTCAGAAACTTTAGTAACATCACAGTGGACATGAGTATTACTGGTAACTGATTGTGCAGATTGTATATTCAATTATCACATACTCTACAACAAATGCTGAATGAATCAACAGATCAACATATTCCCCATAGCTCAACAATTCTGGCAAAGTTTGATCGGCTTGGTGACCGTAGTATCAAGGTATGATAATGCATTGCTCCAGCAGGGACTCGAAAGCTGCTTAGAGGTGGTGGGAAGATGAATGGAGATAAATACATGTCAATTCTGGAGGAAAATCTGGAGAGGCTCGTAAAGAGCTGGTAGAGACATAATCCTACAGAACTGGTGGTCCTACTAAGTACTGACTCAACGGGGACTGAATACCTGAGCGCAACACAAAGTTTTCTAATTTGCTAAATTTACTTTACACTTTACAAATTCTTGATACTTTGTGATGTGTTGATCTATCACATTATATATTCATAAAAATATTAATAAAAAACAAAGTTTGTGACTGTAACTTTTAAAATTGGGGAATAAATATGTTTGCGAACCATTATATATAAATATATTTTAGCCAAATAATAATTAGGTAATTAAAGATACTTACATACCAGATACTTACATTACAGAGGAAAACAATCCCCTATAGTGGCAATAGTTACTGCTAGAGCAAGAACCTAGATCCGCTAAACGCCTGCCTCTATTCAGTTAAAGGGCTCATTTTATAGGCTGGAAAGGCAAAGAAAGTAGTGGTTCTTAAAAGAGTTGCCCAATAAATTTTAACAGGTTAAGTATAAGACCCTAACTCGGTCACCCATATTATACTTACTCTAATAATGAAAGCTGTGGGTTATGTCACCCGCGGGAAGCAGGACTCAGGACTTCCTGCGCCCCCGAATGATCCTCCAATCACTGATATGGGTTTGGTTACGACAGAGGGAGTAGACAATTATGACTGCACAGCTTCCTCCATCTGATGGAAGCCAGCAGGACATGAGACGTCACAGGAAGACCTGAGTCCTGCTGCCCAGGGGAAACGTGACCCACGTCTACTGGCAGCAAACAGGAAACTTTAAGGTAAGTATAAAATGGGTGAGCCTATTATAAGTGGCCATGGCCATCCCCTATAACCCCACTGATAGCCAAGGAACCCTGAACATAAACCCTAAACCATTGTAAATTTTTGGCATGGGTTTAAAGTCCAGGACCATAAGAAACTTCCACTGAAGGATCATCTGGTTCTGGTGACAATAGCTAAATCAATACATATAAATCTATGCCACAGTTCCTCGGCCCAAAAATCATCTTCCTTTCTTTGTTGGTAGAGTTGGAGGTGTCTTTAGAGCAAAAAAATAACTGCTACCATCTCTAAACTCTTACACGGACTTCACAAGAAGCCTGATGTGTCACCCGATGAACATATTAGGACAGTCTGATTTACTTAATATGATGAGCAGATTAGATAATCCAATAAAAAGAAAATGGTCACAACTTAAAAATTACTATAAAAGGTCATCATACTCAGAGTCACAAGTCACATAGCCTTAAGCTGAATGTATTTTCATTTCAGACCATACAATATATGATGACAAAGCTCTGAGCTTTCTACAGGATGTCGCCCTTCGTCGGTTTCATTCGTTCGTGTGTACACCATGCAGGACAAGCCTGAGAAAAGAAATGTTTCTGTTACCCAGCTGGTGAAATATTCAGTATTCACTAGGTTCCCAGGCAGACTTCCTGGCTGCCTGCTCCTTCCTTCCCCTCGCTTGTGTATCTTTGTCCTTTTCGCAACAATTCAAACTTCCTATAATCTCAATATACAGAAATTAATCAAAACGTTCCAAGCTCCTGAGCTTCTGCACAGAACAATAGCATCTATCAGGATGTCGTTCTTTGGTTCTGTTCTCACCAGGCTCGGGCTATAAATCTCAAGTACGTATGATGTTACTCTATCAAAGTATTACATGGAAATAAGTCTTGAAGCTACACAGAATATATAGCAGGGATCAAATGTGAAAAATATGGGAAATGGATCTGGATTGATACCAAAAGTATGCCAGCTGTACTGATCTATTTAATGGAACCCTGAAAATAAAACTGTCAGCCATGACGAGTAACAGGAACAACACAGAATTCTAAAAAAAGATGTTCTGCAGTTATTCAATGAGAATTATGTTTTCTATAAAGAAGACTTGTAACAGCTACCCAGGCAAATTGGCTTTATGAAATAACTGTATGTCCCTATGATATATAATCGAGAACCCATCAGCAGAAAACAGAGGACACAGATCAGTTGACTGCTGTAGGTTTCCCTGCAGAAGCCAGAAATTCCTATTCACTTTCAATGGGACAGTGCAGTGACACGGATACAGTCCTGTGCCCTGCAAACCAACCCCGCCCCGACTACTGATGACCAATACTACGGATAGACCATAAATAGCAATTCCCGGAGAATCCCTTTAATTCTAGCTTTAAAGAAGACCTCCTCACTTATGTGGTGGTTAACATGACATGCTTCACAGATTCAGCAGTTTATAAAATGAAAGCCGAGTTCTAATTAGTTTCCATGGGCAACTAGAACAGTTTCACCTCAGACACTTCTGATAAATCTCCCCCTTCTCCATCTCCATCTTTGTCCAAATATCCATCTACAGCACTTTTCATTCAAACCTTAAACCATTTCAATGATAAATGTGAGTAATGAAATTGTCATGTGATGGATTTGCATCTCTGGCCGGCAATTAGTCAATCTCGCTGCAATCATGTTTACATTCTCCTAATGAAATATGACATGTGCGCTGTTATTGGCTGTCTATGCCCCACATTAATCTATTTATAGCTGTCAATCAGGACAATGGCGGCGACCAATCAGCTGCTTGTAATTGGATCTTGCTCCCAGACACGGTCACATTGCAATCAGTGGCAGGAAACCGTCCTTCTATTGAGATTCTGGTAATAAACCATTAAAAGTAGCTAAGAAAAGTCCAGGAACACAGCACATTGTTTTATACATGATGTGCTAAACAGCATGTCATCTATTGTGCTATAAAGCCAAATCATTACTCTCATTTCAGAAGCTTATGTGCAAATCCTTGAATTTACTAAATCACTACTATCTGCTATTGTATTAGCATTCAGAACCTTTTATTGTCATATTAAAGGGAACCTTTCATCAGGGATGTCATTTTTACCTGAAGACGGGTTCCAATAGCCTATGCCATGGTCATTTCAAAAATGCCTTTGTCAGCAATATGAATAAATCCAGTGCTTTTTAATAGATTTTTAAATGAACATGCAATACGATATTGGAATTTGTCTTTAGATAAAAATGACCACCCTGATGACAGGTTCCTTTTTAAGATAAGAATCTCATCTTTCATACTGCATCAGACTTTCTCTGTGAGCCAGAGATATAGGCAGGAAAAATGTATAATTGGATATGTGAGCTGCACATAAAGATGTAATTCCAGCATTTTCCTTAAAGAGGAAGAAATTCGGCAATAGGAGCTGCTTACTAAAGCAGTGCTAAAACAAACGCCGCAGTGTTAGAATGATAGCTTTATCGGAAACCTCTGCAAACGCTCTCTAACACTGAAGCGGAGTACAATGTAAACACACTCTCAAAGCTGTCTGGTGCATCCATGAGGGGGCGGTCCGAGGCGCTGCCTCCTTCCCGGACCGCCCTGTTCGCTCCATTGACCGGCGGTGACTGCCCCGACAGTCACCTCCCCTAAACCCGCCCACAATCCCGCCCCCTCATGAATGCACCGGACAGCTATGAGACTTTTACTTTAGTAAGCAGCTCCTAGTGCCAAATTTCTGTGTGACAGGTCCTCTTTAACTGCTTGTTTCTCCAAGAACAACAATCCTAATGCGATATGAAAGATGAGATTCTCTTTAAAACCAAAAGCTTGCTTCTAGGTATCATAGAATACCTGAAGTGACATACCCCTGTAGCCCCTAAACTTGACTTCTCTCCGGCAAAATTTGACTCTTCTCTACTCAATTACATTTTATAGGTGAATGGGTGAGATTTCACATAAAAGATGGAATGCTATAAGAAAACATTTCAAACATGAGGGTGCTGCAAATTTAATGGGGTAATATCAGTAAATGTATTCTTTTGGAAGAAGTTAAAATTCCTATTTATTTCTATTTCAGAAAAACAGCTCCTCAGAAGCTTGCTGCCCAGGATCCCCAGGCCATGTGTCCTGCAAAGCTGCTAATAATGTTGTGATACCGTATGTCTTCCTCTCTGAAAGTCTATGCAGAACACCTAAATCTGAGAGACCAAAAATACAGGAGCTGTAACAGTAACAATCATTGTACAGGCAAAATTGTTATCCTTACATAATTAGACCTCCCTGTGTTATTTTAGGGTATAATTCCCATTCCTAAAAGCATTCAATTACTTGGCCTTCTGGAAACCTTCAGGTCCCATTGCCAAATTCCACAGCAATAATTAAAATGTTTAATTTGTGTCAATTTCACTAGAACTAATGATTGCCTTGTATCTATGGTTACAGTTACATGCGAGTTCCTTGCAGCGGATTACTTCCAGCCTATGTGAAGTGTGCACACCTGGGCTACAGGAATTGTTTCCCATTTTCATCCTTAAATCACAGCGGTGAGATACAGTTAGATTCAATAATTTCCTACTATGGGGCCAAAAAATAGAAAACCACCTCTGTATCCATTCTCCATATACTTTAGGATGCTGTAGGCTGGGTGCCAAAATGCCTTTGGTGGTATTCAGCCCGAGTGACATAAACAATGTCATGAATCCAATTCTGTTCCCTCCATTGAATTTAGTCATTATCTGTGACAGAAGAAAAGAAGGGCATTTTCTTTTATAATTATAGACACATTGGGGCACCCATCCCTGGCGTGTTCCCCGATGTGCATTGTCCAACCGGAATGCACTAACATCGTGCACCCGATATCCTGCATGTGTTGCTCCCCCCATCAGGTCCGCCGGAGCTCACCATCTTCTTCCCGGTGTATGTAAGTGCTTGTACTTGCGACACAATTTAAATGTTAAATCCAGCGCTCAATCAGAATCAGTCGGATCGTCCAATGGCTAGTCCCCCTGATTTCTGTCGCATGAAAGCCACTGCGCCAAAATCTGATCGCGTGCGACACAATCCCCTTCTTAATACCTGCCCCAGCAGCACAAATTCCAAAAACGTCGGGAAGTCAGACGGAAATGCAATCCACAGAACCTTAGTAAATAAGCCCCATTATAGGAATTCCCTATAAAATCAGTCATTAAACATAATAAAACCTAAATAATTATACCTTGTTCAGCAAAAAACAAGCCCTCCTACAGCAACCTTAACTGAAAAGTAAAATAGTTACTATTAGTAACTATGAGTAAAAGACCCCTATAAGTTCATCCATTTTACTTATTCACTGACACAGGTTCCTTGTCATTGCCAGAAGTTGTGGGTCACCCCACTGACAGTCCCTTAGAGAGTATGTGGGGTGGCCGGTGCTCCCTGTGTCCCGCGCCAGAGATTTTGAATAAACTTGGACAGACCCTGTAATGACTTCAGCCCCCACATTCCTCTACACGACGGTCATAACATGTGAAATAGTAGAAGTCTATAATAATAATAAAAGTGCATAAAGCGGAGCCCATGTGATAAATGTGCCCCCTCCAGATGTTCACCATCCAGACTACAGCCATTGTACGACTGTCTTGTTAAAACCAGGACTTATGCCGTGCAAACCCCTAATTAATATTTAGATAACCTCGTTGGCTGCAGAATCATTATAATTAACACGAGCAGGCTTCTGTAAATGAATTTTGACTGTGGCAGAGAAAATTAGTAATTATGGATAACGGAAAGTGAAGAAAGCAACAGCCCAATGAGTGTAAACAGGAGAGAGGCGATGCTATTAGCTCTATGTGTGTGGGCCGTAATAAATAATGTCCCCCTCATATGTGATTTTGTAATGGCACATCATTTCACAAATTACAAATGCCGTCTTCTGAAAACTACTGCAAATAGCAGATGGATTCTAAAAATGCTGGGACGTATGAAAAGGTAGATTCACACCTCCTTCCATTAGACGGGCAGTAATTTGTGTGCCGGACAATGCTCCATTCACACCGATCCAATGCGCTGGGCACAAACAAAACAAACTGTTTTCTCTGCAGCACAAATCCCTGTTCAGTAGATGTCATTTAGCAGAGAGGCCGCGCACAATAGGGCGGCTTGTACGTCGGCTGCGTGGATAGAAAAGGCCATTGGATAAAGGGGATGACCGGCAGAGCCGCAACATCATTTGACACAAATAATTGCTCTAGATCGTACAGGACAAAAGATAACAACCATCTGGTCCTTTTTCTAAAGGCCATAAAACGTCACATTTAGATTGATCCTACTCATTCTTATCTGGAGGATTATGTACTATGACCATAAATGGAGCCGCGGAGCACAATCCACCTGAGAAGATATATACAATGGACAGGAACCACGCTCTATCAGGTTCATTCCATCAGCAGCTGACCTTTGGGTGTTCATAAATGTTTTTATCAAGTGACCTGTAGGAAATAATATTTGTCCATGTTTTGTGTCACAATGTGTCCCCAAGTACTGTCCTTCAAAGGACAGAATTGTCACACAGAAGGGAACATGTATCAGCAACACTGTCCGCCTTCCAAGTCATCATGTGATGTAAAAGGATTGACAACACTTTATTATCTGTTATAACCTGAACAGTGAAAGGTTTCACCTGATCCATATATGTGGCACAAAAGCATATACAATTACATAATATAGCACCACAGGGACTAATAGGTGCAAAGGCGTCTGACTAAGGAGGTGTGGACATTATTGAAGGAAGAAAATCCTGTTTCTTTTGTAATTATAGACACAGAGTAGGCATTCCCCAAATCCTTATTTTATAAAAATCAGTCTTTAAAATAACAAAACGCCCCAAAAATAAAAAAATATATATATAAAACTTATCCTGCAAAAAAACAAGCCCTCTCACAGCTTAACTGAAAAGTAAGTTATGACAAATTCTATGATAGAAAAATAAAAGAAAGTGAATGGAACTAAAGTGTTTTGGCGGGGTAAGTATAAGACACCAATACGATCAGCAATTTTATACTTTCCCTGATACATTGTCCCTTTTACCGCCAGAAGACGTGGGTCACCCTATTGTCAGTCCCTTAGAGAGTAAGCCTCATCTTTTCTTACCAGACATGGAATTCCATCTGTAATAACACCTCTTTTATTGGATACATCATATTCTTTCTATTATTTTTATACTAACTTTGTATCTTTGTCACTATTTTTTAAACTTGTAAATATCATTTCAAATAAGGTTGTGCAAAAACAAGTTTCCTTTATGCTTATGGAATTGTGGAAACCCAATTCACATGTATGCCAATGCGGATTACAGATTCCAAGGGCAACTGAAATTATGTTGTTTTAAAGGAAATCTACCATTAATATCAAGCAAAATTGACCAGAGACTGTGGTAATCTTCTTATATGTGTAATTTATGGGGAGGGAATTACCAGAGCACCTCCATGCTGTAGATTCACAGGCTGTTATACTGTCTCCCCCTCCTCCCTGTTCTCCCAGTACATCGCCCACCCTCTGCCTACTGTAATTCCAGGGCAGCAGAAAAGTTGTATCCTTGCCTGATGAAAGAGCCTTTGTGCCCTAAAGCTTGTAACAAATATAATTTTTCTGGTTAGTCAATAAAAGTATCATTCCTTAAATACTTGTGTAGTTTTTACACAAAAATATTTACATCAGGGCAGCAGAGGAAGTCTCATCACTCATTGTAACAACCCATGAAGCTGCAGCAGAGAAGTGTTCTGTTAAAGGGAACCTACCCTATAAAGGTAGATCAGGTGGTAGGTGGATCTATAGGACGTGAGGATAGCCCTTTTAAGGGCTAATCCTCACATCCCTACAAATTTTTAATAACTTTTATTCCCCTTATATGTAAATTTTCTAAAGAGACTACCGGGGCGTGGAGTAGCCGCAGCCTCTTTGAACAGCGTGGAGTAGCCGCATGCCTCTTTGAACAGCAGTCCCGCGTCTGCGCAGCTCTGGCTTCGGAACAGTGACCGTGCAGACCTGCTGTTCTGCGCATGCGCAGGCTTCTCAGATGAGGGCGTGCAGCTACGAGGAGGATCAAAGAGGCTATTCGGGTGTGGAGTAGCCGCGCCATGTAGCCTCAGCACCGGCTACTCCACGCCCCAGTAGCCTCTTTAGAAAATGTACATTTAAGGGGAATACAAGTTATTAAAAATTTGTGGGGACGCGAGGATTAGCCTTTAAAAGGGCTGTCCTCACATCCTATAGATCCACCTACCACCTGATCTACCTTTATAGGTAGATCCGTGGTGGTAGGTTCCCTTTAATGTCCAGAGAGCCCCTGTGGCTAATTAGCATGATTTTAAATATTTATTTTAGTAGGAAGGAGACCATGGATAACAAATATAAGAAGATTCCCACAGTCACAGAGCCTGGATCTATGAGTAAGTGTCCCTGGTTTATCATAACAGATTTTGATGGTAGATTTCATTTTATACTTATACTGGTCATGTGGCAGGATGCAGCAGTAACATAGGAACATGGGTGTACATCATATTAGGGTCCACTAAGGCGGTGGGAAGTAATGATTGTTTTGTTACTTTATGACAGACAACCCCTTTAGGTACCTTTTCTATTACGGCAGATCAGACTATGCACATTTCCTAAAGAGATCACCAATAAGAAAAATCCTGCAATTTATTCAGCGTTCTGCGATCCCCATATCATAATATCACATACACATAAGAGAAGGTGTTATAGTAAAGGTTCTCCCTGTTATCACTTTCTTAGGAAGCATCCATGACACTGTGGTGCTGAAAGCTACAGTTCCTGTGAGGACTTGCAGCCAAAGCTTGGTGTCTATCTAGTTCTATATTCCGGGATATTTTTAGATTCCAGGTATTTTCTTCCTAATAGCTGCCTCCAGCTGAAATGATGTATTTTATAATAATGACAACATTGGGGATTTTTTTTTTAGATATACTGCAAGCGCAGGAAGTAGGAATCTGGGATTTCTCAGGCATGGTCTACGGAGTAAAGATGACAGTGTCGCTCCGGTGGGAATTGTTCTGCTCCGCTACCGCAGCTGTACAAAATCTTTAAAGGTCAGAAGTTGTGGCATGACGGAGTTCATTCAATCTGTGGCTCCGCTCCTGACTGTGCCACGGCTGGGTTTCAATGGACTTTCGGCAGAGATGGACTTGCAGAATATGATCCAGACAATCAATATTTAATTTATACAGATGCTGAAAATCAGAAGGTCAGTCAGTGGAAATATTAACCACTGCTGAGCTGTCATATCCTAAAAACTTCATAGACGACATAGGGAGCTGCAGACATACAGGATCCTATATATGAGCATGACAGCATTTGTACACATTTGTAGGTAGTATCTGTGGTCACCTCAGTAAATGCCGGACGCCTTTGGTCTGACGCTTACTAGATCCACATTGGTTTTACCTTCCTAGTTCTCTATCAATCTCAAGGAAATCAGCCCTTCACTGGTTGAGGTTATTTAGCCAGTGAAAAACTAAGATATTATCAATGGTGCCATACGTCAGAGTGCCCAGGAGAGCCCGGCTGGCCATACTCCCTAACCAAACCCCCCCCCATATCCTTTCCAACCATTATCCTCCCATTTGCCTCCCATTGCTTTTTGTTGAGCTTACTACACTATATCTAAGTTGCTTTAAGATACAGACTAGACCAGACCTGGGCATTGTATGGCTTGAGGGACACATCCGGCCTCTAACCTTCTCTGACCGGCCCATAAGAGCTTGTTGAAAAATTTGAGCTCCTCTCCCCATCATTAAATAAAGATGCAGTTTCATATATAGTTCCATATTTTCATTTAATCATTGTTATGTTTTATTTACAGTTTTTATGTAGGGATAGTTTATATACTGAATACATTACATACATATACATATCAGTCCAGCCCTCTAAAACTATTTCAATTTGTCCACCCTGCACTAGACCTTAGCTGGGAAAGAAAGACCAGATTGGTTGCCATTGCTTATTTCCCTAGACCAGTGGTGGCGGACCTATGGCATGGCCGTTTCTGTGGGCATTCAGACCATCGCTCCAGGTCACCGATTAGGACCAAATCCACCTGCAGTCCCAAGAAACTTAAGAGATGCTGCTCTCAGCACTGTTTTAAAGCGACACTTCATTGGCTTTTTGGAACTGCAGGAAAAGTGAGAAGGTGTTGACAGAAGTGCAATGTCTTTGGAGGTCCCACCATTCTTCTCTACAGTGAGACCCTGGAGAGAAGCTACAACGAGAGTCTGCAGTTGCCCTCCTTCTTTGAACTGTATTGGTGGCCTCAGTGGGTCAATACGATTGAAAGATGAGGAAGAACAGGTAGCAATAAGTTACTGCTTAAAATGTTGTGTTGGCACTTAATGGTAAATAAGTGGATTTTGGTTGTAGTTTGGGCACTCAGTCTCTAGAAGGTTCACATCACTGCCCTAGACCATAAATTATGGATGTGTATGTTTCACAACTTATACTCATATAAAAACAAAAAAAAAGTAGGGGACCTTGCCAGATCCCCAACTCAAGGGCAGTGAAAACTATGGTGAAAACAAAGGGATTCGCCAAACCAAAATACACCACTTAAACCTTGCAATTAAGTAAACAAAACCAGAGGATCACAGGTAAAACCAGCTACATTAGATAAATAATAATAAATGGTAGGATCTTAATCTCAATGGTGAATGTCAGAAGCTGTACCCAAAGGAGTTGTGTAGTAATAGTTACATGGATACAGTAAGAAACTGACCCAATTATGCCCTATACACAAACTGGATAACAGGGTACGACCGCACACAGGACTTGGAGTATTCTTCATACAGAACTGTTTATTAATGTCTCGGTAACACAACGCATTTCGGAATTTTATAAGATTTTTTAAAGTGGGTAGAGAAAACCAGAGCAATAATCCAGATGATCAGGTGTCGGATTTGTGGATGTGCAGTGTATGATAAATTTCACATGGTGATAAAGCTATAGCTGAGAGACTACCTGGTGTGACAGGACTACTCTGCACTATCACTCCTAGCCGCCCCTCACACCCTATACACCAACTGGATCCTGAGATGATACCCAATTAGCTTCCGTCCTTACAAGAGCAGTACCCAGTCTATCCCTATGATACTGGACCACCCTACACTATCCCTTTAAGAAAATCCTGGTGATACTGATGCCTTTCATCAGGGGATACAGGGAACAGTAAGTACAGAGGTCTGCTGTCCACAGGAATTATACTGTGGTTATAATGTAATGTAAGCAGCAGCACCTAGAGCTGACTACAGGGATTGCCGCCACATTTAAATCCCCTATAGATGGTACTGCTCTACTGTGGGAGCTCGTGCGGTACAGTCTCAGGGTCCAGTTCCTGTATAGGCCGCAATAGGGTCGGTTACTCACTATAACTATCTGACTCCGCCTACTCCGTAAACTCCTGCCGTTTACCACTGAAAAAATGTATTATTACTAATCTATGTAGCTGGTTTTGTATACTTCATTGTGAGGTTTTAAGGGATTTTTTTGTGGTGGCACTATTTTTGTAAGTGATTTTAGACCTATTTATTACATGCAATGTTGCAGATACCTCACCTTTTGGATTTAACACAACTTATACAACTGTCCCATTGGCTGTTATAGTTTGAAACCTTTTCTTTTCCCCTGATTTTTTGAAGGAACTGCACTCAGATCTGAGACCTGTGCCATAGGTGGCGGCATCGCTATTTTCTGGATAGTGAGGCACTAGGAACCCTGATCTATGTTATAGATCTAAAGGATATCCTTATTAAAATATTTACAAAAAAAAAAACAAACCTGGCATGTGCTCTGCAGGGGAAGGAAATAAAGACCAGGATGAAGAGATAAATAACACAACTCGCTACATAATAAACAGGCGGGTTTCTTTCTTCTAGACATTGCAGATACACACCTAATGGATCTTGGTTTATTTCCCATCTGAACTACCGATATCTCATAACTGAAATGATATTTATGCAGCAAGCGAGGGACTCCTGATCTATAAACTCCTAATCTGCGTGCAAGCATAATCCTGCAATGTGACTACTCTCCAGGGCTACATTGTGTTGCTGTAATAAACGCTGGTCATTAACCTTTAGCAGTTCCTGGCTACAGTCTTTAATTATCCGGCACCAGATGACAAGGTGGACTGCTGACCAGTTAGAGGAAACAACAAAAGCAGTTCTAGGCTTACAGTATTTACTGACATGTAGCATAAAAGGTATAGTGTAAAGGTAGAGTCATTTATAGTATTGATATACTTATAACTCTAAATGACATTGCAACTTTAGTCTACTCTTACCATAAAGAACCATTTCCGTTACTGATGTCTGATTTGGCTTTTGCATAATAGTTAAAAACGTTGGCCACTTATATCAAACTTTAACAGGGTAAGTATAAGATCCTAATAGGGACACCCATATCAGGCTGCATTCACACTACCGTATGGAGGATGTGTCTATGGCCGCAAGCTTGTGGCAGTACATATGTCCCCCATAAACAGCAATAGCCGCACGGAGTGATACGGTGCTGCACACGTGAACATGTGACATGTCCAATCCCCATGTTACGGCCCTCACGCCATGCATTGCTATGGAGAGGGGAGGAGTGACTGCGCATAATTAAGATATAGTGCGCATGCGCCAGTGCTCCCGAGAGCTTGGAGATGTCACCGCTTCTTGGGAGCGAGACAGGGAGGGTGGGGGTAAAACTCCGAAGCATGCTAGGCACGTCCATAGTTTTACTAATGACCAAGTGCCTAGCGCCCTGTGTGAGGAGCACAGGAACACCAAAGGGTTATTTGCATATTTAATAAATCGGTTTTTGGATGAAACTGCTTATTTTTGTGCCTAAACAAGACAACCTCCAGCATCAGCTTACCTAGCCCTATGTACAGGTATGTCTGGATCGTGGGGATGTTCAAAACGTTGGAATTTTATGTGACTGCTTTAGATAAAGAACTTTATATAAAATACTGTATAGATTTTTTGTTCCACCTGCCTTTTTACATGGGTTGTCCAGACAAGAGTTGGAATAGTAGTGTTTGGTTGTTAGAAGTTAAAAGATAGGATGAAGAATTGTAAACCAAGCACACTTACATGGTGGTGTTTTCCCCTCTGGCAGGATCCAGTCTTCTTTTAGCTTCTTATGCCCTTGTTTAACAATAGAATACTTTAAAAATTATGGAGCCCCTCAGGTTCATTTGAATAATTTTTTAAGCCACTTTTTTTTAAATAAGGGCATAAGAAGAATAAAAGAATAGCAGACACACCAGCATGTAAGTGTGCTTGGTTTACAATCTTTGATCCTGGTAGATTTCCTTAAAGTATCACTAATTTTGTTATTTTACCCCATACAAAGCTGTTTTCAGTAAAAATAAATAAATAAATAAATATTAATATATATTTATTTAAAAAATCTTGGTATCTAAAAATTATCTACAAAAGAAAATCTTAATATCCATACTAGAGCATTATTAACTATTTTGATAGACTGGTATTCCTCCAAAATTTCTATTTGGTACAGACATGGATTGTCTGAGTCATTGTGCAGCTTAAGGAACAGATAGTCATTTTTGTCCTGCTAAAAAAAATCTTTTTTTTCTCCTGATCTGCAGCGTGAATAGAGGGAACAGAGAAATTGCTTTCATTTTTACAGTACAAAGACTTTCTGATGACAAATGTGACCCCATGACGCTTCAGGAGGACATTTTTAGGAATAATGAGAAGTAGCATTCTTGAAGTCAGAATCCATTCTGTCCTGGCGTTATAATGGATGGTACCATTTTGAAAATATATACATTGAATAAATAAACACAGAAGAAATAATACTATATGAACGCCTTATTTTATCATCTCAGGCCTATACTTCTGGAGACTTTGATCATTTTTATGATATGCTTGTGGAAGATCTATAAAAAAAAATGCGTACCAACATAATTGTGTCAAACGCCCCATGGTAAAGGTAAATAAGTGGTGCACTTTGTCAAGGGGTGACAGATTCATGAAATATGAGTGCCACAAATCCCAAAATGGCGCCCTCTGCACATTACACAGGAAACTGGTTTGCACTGGTCTTAGTAAATGTGCCCCATTGTGTCTTATCCTGGATGATCTTGTGCAGTAGCATTATTTTTGGTGCAGACTTTTTGGTGTCAAGCCAAGCCCCCTTTTTCACAGATCACGCCCCTTTTGCTGTTCTAGTCGTAAAGGTGCCTGAAAACTGTCTAAAACTCTAGATAAAATATGGTGCAGAAAATGTTCGGTGCATATTATGACATAATTCTGTTGGTAAAAAGACTGATAAATCTGCCCCAATGCATCTAAAAAAAAAAATTTATGGCAATATGGCTGCTAATATTATTTGGAAAGCAGAATGTTACAACCACAGGGGCGTAATCATTTGTGAAGTTCAATGACATTTAAAATCCATTATGATAAATCAGGGACACTTACACATACATAGATTCAGGTGCTGTGACTGTGGTAATCTCCTTATATTAGTTATCCATGGTCTGCTTACTTCTAAAATCAATTTTTAAAATTATACTAATAAGCCTGGAGTGCTATAGGGCTGTTACCAACCCCCCTCTATGCTGCAGCTGTCTCAACCACGCCCTAATAGCATGGTAACATAATCCACAAAACAGCTGTAATCTAAGATGTAAATTGGTTGTGTAAAGTTAGGGAGGTAGAGAGTTTAGCACCAAAGTCAAGCTCTCCACACCACAGAACAACCCCTCCACTGTAACCAATGCCTTTGTGTACATGGACATTATGAACTGGTTCTCCAGAAGTCGAGTACATAATGCTAATCATCAAAGAAAGGCATTCTGGGTTGGGGAGAGCTTGACTTCAGTGCTGAATGCTCAGTTAATTTGTACAACCAATTTACATCTCATTTCAAGGTTGATTTTCTGGATAATGCAAAGACACTGGGGGTCATTTACTAAGGGCCCGATTCGCGTTTTCCCAACGTGTTACCCGAATATTTACGATTTGCGCCGATTTCCCATGAATTGCGCCGGGATTTTGGCGCACATGATCGGATTGTGGCGCATCAGTGCTGGCATGCACGCGACGGAAATCGGGGGGCGTGGCCGAACGAAAACCTGACGGATTCGGAAAAAACGCCGCATTTAAAAAAAAAAATCTGTCGCGGAGCTTGCACTTACCTTCACTCAGCCCGGCTCGGTGAACTCCAGTGCATTCCGATGCTTTTCAGCGCATCAGCGCCACCTGGTGGACGGCGGAGGAACTACCTTAATTAATCCTGGCCGGACCCGAATCCAGCACAGAGAAAGCGCCGCTGGATCGCAAATGGGCCGGGTAAGTAAATCTGCCTCACTATGCCATGAAAGAAACATGGATCAGGAAGGTGTCAAGCTGCTTCACAACATATAGGTTATGGTGTGTCAGGTCAACTGCTGTTGACAGGTTCCCTTTAGGTATGAGAATCTAACAGGGATTTATAGGTTGATCCACTGATCTGGGAACAGTTTTAGAAAGTAATTTAACTCAAAGTAAAGTTTCATATATTAAGTCATTGAGTCATGAGATGATTCCCAGCAAGCTACAGCCTCATGAGAAAATAGCCTGAGGGGAGTAAGGACAGTTCTATGACACTGCAGATGGCATGCGAAGATACACAAACTGACAGAAGGTCTAAACTTATCACTGAAACTATTACTCACTGCGTTTTACATTAAAACATATTTTCCACTTTAGACAATATGATAATGATACTAAACTGGATGTTACAATTTAAAGGGAACCTGTCATCAAATGTTTCCGAGGGTGGGAAACGCATTGGTCAGAACCTCCCCAGTATATAGCAAGCCAGCCCCTGTAATATATAGCCCACCAGCCCCTTGTAGTATATACCAGCAAGCCCCCTGTAGTATATAGCCAGCAAGCCAGCCCCTGTAATATATAGCCTACCAGCCCCTTGTAGTATATACCAGCAAGCCCCCTGTAGTTTGTAGCCTGCCAACCCTTCATCCGGCACACATAGTAGAACGTCAGCGAGCGGCAGATGTCACGATCCCTGCGACGGATGCCGCGGGGACATAGAGCATCGCTGTATAGAAGAGGACCTGCCGGGGGGAAGTGGGTGTCAGAAGGTGAGTACACAGTTTGTTTTTTTTCTTGACTCAAGCATAAGCCGAGGTAAGGTTTTTCAGCACATTTTTGTGCTTAAAAACTCGGTTTATACTCAAGTATATACGGTTTATATTTACAAACTGATTTTTTAACATTGCAGCTATGGAAATGAACCATTTAGGGATAGGGGCAATGCCTTTAAATCATAGTTTTTATTTTAGGAGTGTTAATATACATGGAAGGTTCTCTTTAATCATTTTAAAGGGAATAAATAATATTACACTATGAAGAAAGGCTTGCTACATTCAAAGTAGAATCTGTCTTTGGATGTAAAGGTTTTTGAGAATTTGACCCCAGGAATGACTAACGATCATAGGTCCCATTCTCGCCACTTTTGGTATACAGGTACAGGCTGGAACGAGGAGATTCTTGTAGAGAAGGGCTGTTATCAGGTTTATAGAAGCACTTTATGATATCTGTATCCCATAATAGGGCACACATAGGCCTAGCATTCAATGGGCAACCCACTTTAACATCAGATTTCTGGACACCACAGCAACTAAACTTTTATGCAAAATCCAACTTTGAAATGTATATAAAAGTCTGTAAAACATATAGATAATTAAGTTTTATTCCTGTTTGAGAACAGTTAGGGAAAAGTGAAATATCAAAAATTCTGTACACATGTGGCCGGTGACGGGAATCATTGTTTGAAGTCGATTTTGTTTTTCATTGCCGAAACACCAACATGGCAGCAGAATGAGATTTAGCCGCCTTGTAAAAGATAAAAGAATTAGTAATCCTCTGCCTTCATAAATCTCACATTATTTCTATCTAAATTACTGCAGCAAAATTGTCCTTGATGCACATAAAACAATTCCAACACTCAAATCTTTATATTCACTATGATTTCTAGCACAACACTTATACAATGGGGTTCATTTACTAAGGATCCCGCAGCCGTATTTGCGTCAGGTTTCCCAGGGATCGCGGCAGGGATTGTGTCGCATGCGATCGGATTTTGGCGCATCTGTGCTGGCTTTCATGTGACAGAAACCGGGGGGGGGGGGAGGGAGGGGGCGATTTGGACAAACCGCGGGATTTAACATTTAAATCGTGTCTCAAGCCAAGCACTTACATGCACCGGGAAGAAGAAGAAAAACTCCGGCAGACCTGATCGGGGAAGCGACAGATGCAGGATATCGGGCGCGCGTTCGTAGTTAATTGCGGCAGCTGTGCAATCTCATCGGGGATTGCACAGGGACTGGTAAGTAAATCTGCCCTAATATGTTCGATTCCCAGGTATGGAGAATTTGGAGGTCAAGTCAATGGGGCTTATTTACTAAGGGTCCCGCGGCCACATTTTCAGCGGGTTTCCCGACTTTTCGGGGATCGCGCTGAGGAATTTGTGGCACGCGATCGGATTGTGTACCGCAATCACGCTGGCTTTCACGCGACACAAATCGGGGGGCGGACGTTTGCCGATCCGACGGATTGGGACTAAGAGCGGGATTTAACATTTAAATGTGTGTCGCAAGCCAAGCACTTACATGCACCGGGAATAAGAAGGTGAAGTGAACGGGGAAGCGGCACATGCAGGATATCGGGCACAGTGCATCATCGTCTGAGAGTCCGGATCGGGGATCGCGACTCGGACGGGTAAGTTAATGGGGCAGATTTATCAAGTGTCTGAAAGTCAGAATATTTCCAGTTGCCCATGGTAACCAATCACAGCTCAGCTTTCATTTTACCAGTGCTCATGAATATTTTAAAGGGGAGCTGTGATTGGTTGCCATGGGCAACTGGAAATATTCTGACTTTCAGAAATATTCTGACCCCAATGTGTCCCAATACCTTGAATTTGTTGTAGTCCACAAACCACACATGAACAATTTTTGTTGTGGGGTGGATGCACTAACCTGCTGAAAGAGGTCAACAGCATTAGAGAATAACACTGACAAGAACGGGTATGTCTCTTACATAATTTAGGTGGAGTCAATGTAGTTACATCTACTGTCAGAGACACAGGAGACACAATCTGCTATAATCGTATAATGCCTCTCCATTCTTTACAGACTTATTTTGTATCTCAAAACGCATGAGAAGAACACGTTGCATACATTCTGAAGACTATATTGTGTTCTACAGAGTAATAAAAACTTTCTATTACCCACATAAGTATTATAGAGGGGGAACCCTTGCTGCCAGTAGGGGAGCTCTATCTCATGGTGGTCTTTTTATTCCTATACAGGGACTTCAATGTAATATTTCACCCCAGAGATGTAATGTACACCCTGGAGTTACTAAGAGGCTCCGGCTCCATGCTTGTACGTGTCAAAAAAGTCCCATGTGCATGAAGCTGTATGGGACTTTTCTCCCTCTCTGACCGCACGTTGCAGTCTCTACATGCTCTTCACTGCTGCAGTTTGCTGCCATCGGCAGGATCAGGCAGTCACTCTGATATTATCAGTCATACTGCGCGCTGTGCTTGCAGGGGGATCCAATGACTACACCGGGGTTTGCCAGAGCAGAGGGGGTTAATAGACATGTAAAAAAGATCTGATGTGCATCCTCTCTGCATGTCTGTTCAGGTAATCCCAGTGTTACCTATTGGATAGGTTCTGTAGGCTTGTTCTTAAGTTGAATTTGTATGCAAGTCAGAACTGTATACTTTATAATTGTAACCCCAGCCTATGATCTATGTGTCAATTGGATTTTAAAAATGTTGGACTGTGATAAAAACCAGGATCAACAATAAATCTTCATTACAGACACATTTGATAACTTTTATAGCCGATCATTGAAGCCTAGGGCTAAAGTACAGTAAATTACCAATTACCAGAGGTCTGTTTGTAACTAGGGGTCATCTGTAAGTCGGGTGTTCTTAACTAGGGGACCGTCTGTACTGATAATAATGATACTATGGGATGGGGTGTTACCATGAGATTACTTGTTTACATGATCTGTATAGGAACAGCAGGGAACACATATCATATACAATGTGTACCCTGCTAAATCGTGCCCCAGATGAATAATTGTGATTGTAAAACACCTCTCTATGACCCAGACATTGTCGCCTAAGCAATGATGGCGGCAACGGCGCTTTGGTGACATCACTGCTTGCGTCCAGAGACACACGCAGCGCCATTCGCTATTGAGAACGGGCGGCGGACTGCAGCTGGGGCCCATCTATATAAGTTTGTGAGTTATTTATTTGTATTACTGGAAATTTCATACTCCTCCTCAGCTAAAAGATACTCAAAAATGGTGAGAGGAGTATTATTACTCTTCTGGTGCAACCTCTAAAGTGCAACCTCTGCCTGGAAGTATATTTCCGGTTATGTAACCAATGTAAGTTCTATGCCTTGTGCTGTTTAACCACGCAAAATTTTGAGAACAAAACATTCCAAAAAAAAAAAAGATTTCATTTCTTCGGGGCACAGAAAGTGCTTGCTAACCTTTCCCTATCTATAAATGGAAACGTCTGCCGGCATTGTCAGAGAAATAAGGACATTCCTTTCATACTAGGAGCTGTTCAGCTAGAAGAGGGAGAGAGGTGCCATGTGAGCTGCCAGAGGTAACACTTCCACTCCCCAGGGTCCTAGGGATTTACAGAAGTGTTACCACTGCTAAATGAGGGTGGTCCACTTTTAGCAAATAACTGATATTGTTTGTGTGATTTAAAGTTATACAGTTTTCCCATATAATTCCTCACATCTTTCTAGATCTCTGCTTGCTGTCCTGCTATAGAAAGCTCCTATATTTACTCACAGTGGATAGAGATATGTCCATGGTCCTGTGATGTCACACAGGTGCAGGGCTCATTAGTATCACAAAGAGTAATCAAAGTCGTGTGTTATAACGAGCCGTGCGACTCCCACATGGAATCACATGACCATGGATAGACTTTTCCACTGGAAGAAACACAGAAGCTTTCTATAGAATAACAGCAAGCAGAGATCCAGAAAATAATGAGGAATTGATGCAGAAAATAAATTAGAAAATTGTATAACTTTCCATCACATAAACAATATCAATTATTTGCTGAAAGTGAACAACCCCTTTAAGGATTACCCTTTGTACACAATAACAAAGCTTTCCATGAAATAAACTCACTTTAAACCCTAACAATAAGATTCATGCAAATATTATTAAAAGCTTTCAGTCAACAATACTCCTGGCTTGCATGGCCCTGTGATCTTAATACAGTAGTGCTGATCTGAGACAGCTCTTTACAAGGAAATCTGCCAGCAAAAATGGGAGTGGCCTCTTTCTTGGGAGTGGCTTATAAAAAAAGTATAGCTGACGTTCAGTACATGTAACACTGCAGGTTGCAGTGGAAGTGTCTAGAAGAAAGGACTCTAGTCATATCTTTTCTATTACTCCTAAATAGATTAGAGTAAAACTCTCACAAATTCTTTATTCTGAGGCTTCTGGACTCTGAATTATTGGGAGTCTAGCACCTGCCCAAACAGTATAATCTATTTGTAACATAGTGAAATGCACTTACATTTCAAAATCACTTTTATTATTTGTGTCCATTATGCCATTTCCAAGGCATTCCCAGTTAAATCTGTATGCTAATGAGGCAGTAGGAGCAAGTTTGTGTCCTTAGCACCTGAAGTACTGCTATTCAAGCTTGGACCAATATCCTCTCCATGAGATAAGCAAGAGATAAGATGAATGAAATGTAGGTGGGAATGGCAGTGCTCAGGACCTGCTCCCCCAGATACCACATCCATCACGTGTAGTGCTGAGCTGTGCCCCCCACCTGTCTAATATTAGGATCCATCTTCCAGAGGAAACTATTGCCGTTAAGCCATGAGGAACATCTCTGTCCCAATGCCAATGCATTAGAAATTAATTTCAGCTTTTTATTGGATATCTGTGGACTTATATTGTATAATTATGACATATGAATGGAGCAGAATATGATATATCTAACATACAACATTATCAATAACAGGCTCTATGTCTTCTGGGGTTAGTTAGACTGAATGACCTTTCTACATGGGAGAAATAAACCTATACATACTAGCAAATAGATAATGAAGCCCTGATCTATAGCGTTCAGTGATGGCTTCTGGTTTATTATATAGGACGCAATCTCCTCCATGGAGAATGTAATTATTTCATAATCTAGTTTACCACCTAAAATAAAATCAAGAGATTGATCAAGGGAAATACAGATACAGTTCACTAAACATCTAGCAAAAATCAATCCCAATATATTAAAGCACAGTCAATCTCTATTTCTAGATTGATTCTCTACATTTCCGCAGCTTGAACACATCTATACATCTATTTTCACATCCTACAAAGCATCCTGCCACATTGAATGTGTAGTCAGATATGCCAGTGGAATGTTATAGAGCAAGAGGAGCACAGCTGATTGTTGTGTTAATTGTGGGAAAGTAATTATTGCCAATTATTAATTAAAAAGCCTGCTCATTGACTGACAGCTGCCTCTATATGTCTTAGCGCGCGGTTACACATTGAAGTTAAAACTGCATCACAATGAGTTTTGGTTTAAGTGAAAGACATTGGGGCTCATTTATTAAGGGTCGCACTGCTCACTTTTGTCGGACTGCTCACCTTTTTCGGGGATAACAAGGCTTGGACAGGTATTTAACAGGTGTCTGCAGTGGGATTTTGGCGCAGGCGATCCTTTTTTGGATACAGGATATTGGGCACACGATCTTAGTGATTCGCGGCACAGTGCATTATCATCGGACAAGCACTTTAGGTGAACTACAGCGGATGCGTTAAGTAAATGTGTCCCATTAACCCAACAGGTCAATGACATTTGTTAAACAGGTTGCCTCTTCAAAATCAAATTCACTGCGCCCCCTCTGCCTGCTCCATTTTTGCAGTGTTGTCATTTAGGGTGCACGTTCAGTTTTTCAGGTGCCGTTTTTGAAGCCAAAAGCAGGCGTGGATGATAATGGGTGAGACAAATAATTAAAAGGTGCTGTTCCCCCTCCTACTTTTACTCCATTCCAGGTTTGGGCATCAAAAACTGCATCTGAAAAACTGAACATGCGACTGTACCCTCAGGGCTCTATGAAAGATGGGTGACTATAGGAGCTTTTCTATAGACATTAATAGCAAGTACTATATCGCATATGTATTTAAAGGAAATCAACTACATGGATTTAGTGGTTTTAACCTAGGCATACGCTGGGCTGGTGTGTGCCCCCTGAAACAGGGTGTGTTCCCCCTGAAACAGGGTGTGTTCTTAATTTAGGTGTTAATGGCTTATTTTTTGTGATAAGGGACTTTTAAGACTATTCAAATGAGCCTCAGGAGCTCCTGTGTATGTCAAAAAAGTCCCTTCTGGCTCAGTTGGATGCTAATTATTCAGGCCCTTCTCTAGTGCTTATGCCAGCCATCCTCAATGGATGATGTCACTGGCTCTCTGACCTGGCAGGTCGAAGTTGGACCCTTAATCAACCACAGGACCTTTACAGATCTATCCGTGGGCACAAACGTGTATATTCAATTACATTAGTTTGATAAGCACATCGGACTCGCATCTGAAAGATCATTGTGCAGGGGCTTCCTCTCCCATTGCTTCAACAAAGCCGGGATAATATTCGGTGCTTGCACACTGAAGTGGAAGAGTACAGTGTCGGCTTCACTTGTTGCAATATCCAGGCACCAAGTGTTTCGGACCAAGGGGAGTATAAATGTTTGGTTTTTTTTTTTTAATGCGTCCACGGAAATAACTGATACACCACAATTTGAGGCGCTAAACCACCGGTCCATAAGGAGCTGTGAGTGGTCTTGTGTCCCAGGTCCCCTGGACCGGTTTCCATTAAGCATATGCCTCATGCAGCTTATACAGATGAAATCTTTATACATTTGGAAACATACGGAGACCACACATTTTTTTTCTACGGCATTGAATGTCTTGGAAGTAGAGCAATACATTTCAAGGTCTGCTGTTCAGCCAGGTGGAGCTTTCAGCACAGGGCACCTCTGGGTGACAGCTAATAACACCGCTCTCTGACAGAATGATTTCTCAGATAACTCCTTTGACAAAACTGTTAAGAGGCTCTTAGGAGAAGGTGACATTGCAGCTGTGAAAAGGGCTCCATTTACTCCCTCCATGATGCAGGGAAGGGTGTGATACTGAACGGCAGAGATGGACTAATGGATCATGATTAGCGGCACAGATATAGCATCTACAAGATGCATGTCTCATTAGTATAGAAAAATACCATGTATAATATCTATCCATTATCTATCTTTCTGTATATTGTATCAATCTACTCAATTTCTGAAACTATAGCATAGAAAAGGCAGAGTTATAGGTTACAGCAACCGGTCATGTTATGTGTAATTTTTGCAATGAAAGCATTAAGGTTATGTTCAGATTTTAGTTTTATAACCTATTCAATGTGTACACCAGGAAAGCTCTTGACATATACCCCGTACAAGTCCATAGATATATGTTGGCAAGTAGAGGAATCCTTCTGGCCTCTGTCTGATCAGTACAGTATTTTTCGGACTATAAAGCGCACCGGAGTATAAGGCGCACTATCAATAAATGCCTGCTAAAACATCTAGGTTCATATATAAGGCGCACCGGATTATAAGGCGACCTGATTATAATTATGAATGACCAGCAGGTGGCAGACCTGTGCACAGTTCAAGGCAGCTGTTGTCTGTAACTATGGTTCATATATAAGGCACACTAGACTATAAGGCGCACACTAGACTATAAGGCGATTTTTAGTGCGCCTTATAGTCCGAAACGAAGTAGATAACACTTTTGCATCCTGCTGTATAGGAAATGGATGCTACTCATGCACACATCCAGATTTTCCCCTTACGCACTATAAGACACTGGTATGCAACATATGTGATCCATATCTGCAAGAAAATACATCTCTGATGCTCTACAAACCCCTGCCAGACTATGCCCTTCCACCTGCAGGTCTTCCTGGAAACCATTTGCAAATACGAGTCACATACAGCTCATGTCTTCTGTATGCAACCTGTATTTTTACATCCCCGTAGGACTTCTATGGGGCTGAACAAGTCCAGATCTACTGGAAGAGGGAGGTGAGTTCATGCCTCCAGCGTGATCGATGCCTCCCTCTCCCATGTTGGAGAGAAAGGTGATGTCATGAAGGGGGTGTCCATAATTCGCAGCCCGTAGGTCCGGACATCTTGTCCCTGCACTCCAGTTTGCTATTAAGTTTCTTTTCTAGATAATGCCAGCTTGTCAAGATTAGCAAAGGACAGAGTCGGGATCAACATCAAGAGGAGAGGGGGGAAGTATCTGTACATGTTTTTTACTTTTTTAAAAGGAAATCTACCATCAAAATCAGGCATGATAAACCAGGGACACTTACTCCAGGCACCGTGACTGTTAATCTTCTTATATTTGTTCTCCATTGCCACCTTCTTTCTCAAATCAATTGTTAAAATTATGCTTATGAGCCAGAAGGGCTCTGTTTTGTTTTTTTTATTTAACAAAGCCCCTTTGTTCTCTGGCTTCACTGGCAGTTACACTCCCCCCTCCTCTCTTAGTATATGAGGCTGGAAACAGACACACGTCCAACCTTTTTTTTTCTTTTTTATCTTAGGTCAATGGAGCCTGGAATTCTTGGCCAATCTCCCATGCTGGTATTTGCCAGGCCTAAAGCCGTATTGCAGTTCCTATTTGACTACCTCACACTCAGCACTTCTGCTGCAGTCACATGGCAGCAGTGAGTTTTAGCAAACAGTTGGAGGGGGAAGTTCTCCTGCATAGTGTAACAACCTTTGAAGCTGTGGCAAAGAGGAGCTCTGGTAATGCCCCATAACCTCTATGCCTCATTAGCATACTTTTGGAAGTTGATGTTAAAAGGAAGGAAGGATGGATAACAAATATAAGAAGATTACCACAGTCACTGTGCCTGGATCTATGAGTAAGTAAGTGTCCCTGGTTTATCATGCAGGGTTTTGATGGTAGATTTCCTTTTAGCATCAGATATAATTTTAGTTTCAACAAAACTTTATTGATCAATAAGCGAAAAAGCGCCTTAAAAAAGCAGTCTCATTGGATACATAGCCAGCTACTGCATCAATTAAGCCCAGCATCAGAATTTATCTTGTGTCCTGGAGAACCTAGTCAGGGAACCCAGGGAAGACAATAGAAAGGCTACATAACTTACCAAATCCAATATATCAGGACAAATAAACATGTGTAAAGTACTGCATGTAAAAAAAATAACTTCACTTTATAAATGAAAACCAAAAGCAGAAATGTTAGGATTGGATGGTAAATGTATCTAAGCGTAGGGACGTGCAGTAGGGAAGCCAGACCAAGCAGTGAGTATATCTTGGCCAAGAATAATAGAAAGTGATTCCTGCCAACACATTGCACTTCTCTGACATTCCCTGTGGGGAGATTTCAGGGCTTCCCTCTAGGAAGGAAGACTCCAAATCACTTAAGTGGAAGCATAACCAAAGTCCTTTCTTTAGGAGAGAATTACGGGTCCCATTCTCCATGCATTGCTGGCAGCTGACATCCCCCATACCCCTACCAGGTAAATCCTTATTTTCTGAAAAGACTAGTTCTGTTTCTTTTCCTTTGGTACACAGGGCAGTATGCCAGGGACCTGCTGACGGGTCTCTTTGAAGGACTTGCTATGTGAGCTTAGTATGTTTCTACTGGTGTGACTGGCTGGCAGGTAGAATAAAACTCAGCAAGCTTGAAGATATTAGTGCACAAAAAATGGGTGAAAAATAACTCAAAACCGCATCTAAAGCACTTATGTAAATAAGAAACAAAGAAAAGAGGATGCGCATATATAATCAAATAATTTTATTGAGCAAGCAAAAAATAGAATATTTAAAAACAATTAAAAACACAGATCCTGGTAAGAATACCCACTGTGTATGGACGAATGTACAAAAAATGAGAAGCCAATGCTGAATGTGCGCTCCATATACAAGAACATATTAAAAGTATATAAGTTTCAAATGTGTGAGGGAAAATGATAATTATACAGGAATAAATGCCAAACAATATCAAAAAATTACACTAAAGTTGACCCGACACAAATGCAGTGATATACACATAAACGGAGGCAGCACATAGGTAACAAACTTGCTGTAAAGCTTAGTACATAATAGATATTACCAATAGTCGTCCACCACAAAGAAAAACACCCCACGCGTATCGCCTAGCTCAGGGGTCGAAGATATTAGTGACATACAATGATAGAAACATTAATAATAACATTAGATCCCTGAAACAGTTCAGCAGGACGCAATTCATGATCTTCTGTATCAATGGTCAACACTAAAAAGGTAAAGGACGTCTCCAGGGCCAACAAATGTAGTTTACTGCAATAGGCAGTGCTCACACCTTGCAAGGAACCCTATGCAATGAATATTTCCAAGTTGGTTGCTCTGCCATATAAATGTTACAGGTGTCCCTTTGTTTAGGTGAATGTGTATTGTAACAATGACTACAGTATTCAATCATAAAGCCATGGTCCAGAACCGTGCAAGATGTGGCAACTAGATAGAGAGAGCATCAGGCTGACATCTGAAAGTGAGGGTCCTGTCAATCATCCATCACAGGGTCAGCAGAAGAGAGAGGACTACATGACTAGATTCAGCTCATCATGAATTTGCATATGCCAAGAGCATCATTGGGGAGCGACAATCTATGCAGGATTTCCAGTCCTGCCATTTAACCTGATCTATCTATATAAAATTTTAATAAAAACCTTAAATCTCTATTAACCCCCGTTTCCCTAGAACTGATTTAGAAATAACAAATAAATTCATAAACATGTTAGGTATTGCCACATTCCAAAAGTCCCGATCTTTCAAAGAATTAAAACGGTTATTCCCGACAGTGAACTGCATAACAGAAAAGTGCTCAAATCGCCATTTTTGCTATTTTGCACCACAAATTTTTTTATAAAAAGCGATCAAAAGGTAGTACATTTTCCAAACTGGTAGTAATGAAAATGTCCTGTCATCCCACAAAAAAATGACACTTTGAAAAATGCTGAATTTTCTTTTTGTACAAAAGATTTGAATTCAGGCCTACTTAAACATAATAAACTATAAATTCTGTATAACCGTGATCGTACGGACCCAAAGAGTAAACAGGGCCCAAAAGAAAATGACTCAAAATGAGGGGTTTTGTTTGTCAATTTCACAGCATTTAGAATTTTTTTTTACAGCTTCCCAGTACATGGCAATGAAAATCAAATACAGTCACAAAGAAGCACAATCTGTTACACAGAAGACAAGCCATTCTACAACTCTATACATGGAAAATAAAAAAACATTATGGATTTGAGTGAAAAATGAAAATGCAAAAAATGAATAACTGTAAGTAATATTGGAGTCTGCCAGTATTTTGTTAGGACAAAAATCTATATGGTTCCCTATAACCATGAGGCCCTGGAGCACGGCATGTAGTTGGCCAATGATTTGGTCACCAGAACCCCTGAAATCTGCAGCATCAAGTTTTTGACTTTGCATTTGCTATCTTTCATGGTGAATAAGGTTAACAGAACAGTCACTGTAGCTGTATCATCACATAACTACATAATAAGAATTTCTCTCAGTAAATGTCAGTAAATAGAAACTGGAAGTGCAAGCAGCCATTCTTGGTATGTAACAGTTCCAAAAAATACTGAATTTACACATCACTGTCCGAGCTAAAACGTCTGCGTAGAATTTCGCACTAGTGACTTGCAGAATACACATTATTCTGAGCCATCAAACAAATTAGGAATTCATTATAGTAAAGCTGCTACAAGTTACAAGAAGGTGTCGTTCTCACCACGAGTATGCGAAATCATTCACCCTGATGTCATCTGGCAGGAATTTTTGGGAGATTACAGGTACTTTGAAAATGATTAACAAAAAATAATCTACAATTTTGGAAAATGATTAACAAAAAATAATGTACAATTTTGGACATTATACCAATAATGAGTAAATGTAGAGAGGATTATAAAAGAGTGCATTGTGTGATTCCATTATTCTCCATTAGTAGTGTTAGGTGAGGATGAGGCCCCTGTGCAGTGTGTGGAGAGCACGAGAAGGTGGTAAGAGCTGCATCTTATCCTTGTCTACCTATCTCTCAACTCCTACGAGGGGCCATGGGACCCATTTCCTCACTCCGATTACTAAGTTTCAGATCACTCAGGTCCTTGGGTTAAGGACAAAATTGGGTCAAAGAGACAGGACAAAGACATGGATACACTTTTTCTTTATCTACCATTGCCAGATGAATCAGATGCTGCAGATAGTGGTTCAGTGTTATCATTTACGTAAGATTAGATGTCATTCTTCATCCTTCCTGACCTCAATAACACTGCCTAGTAGCGCAGGTAAAATATGGGCAAAAAATCTGATTAAAGCTACAAAAGCTCATGTCTGGGCTCGGATTGTTGATTACATTCCCGGAATTACTCCCAATACTGTCTGTAATAATAATATTGCATGGTTGGGGAACAAAATGTACTTGTACCAGGATGGGAAGGAGTATTAGAGAGGATCAAAACCAGCAGAGAGATAAGGTAGACCAGTGAGGTGAGCTGTAGGTAGGGATAGCCTTTCATACATAATGTCATTTTGTGATGAGCCTACTGTAGAATATACTCTTAGAATATAGTTTACACACTTGTATAATGGTATTATCTGGCAAAGTATGCTGGCATTATTAATGCGCTACATGATGATTTAAAGATGGCAGTATTATTTAAAAGACATCTACCATTGTTTTAGTGATGGTAGATGTGTCCTAGTAAGAAGTTCTAAGGATTTCTTTATTATAACTCCATATCCCGCAGAAATATAGCATTATGCGGGGTGTGCATACATTAAAATACTAAACTGCCTGACATAGCCAGGCTTATTTGCATAACTTTTATAACTCTATATTTCCACGATTGCAGGATATGGAGTTAGAACACAAAAAAGTCCTGAGGAACGATATTCCTCAGGAGCTTCTTACTAGGACACATCTACCAGCTCTAAATTAATGATAGAAGACCTCAAATGAGAGGATATATACAGGTCTTCTAGGAAACATAAGCTCTTAGAGATTCTAAAGTGCAATCTTGAAGTATGGAAACAGAAAATAGACCTAATAGGTAGCAGAGTTTATGATCCGGTTTGGAGTCACCGCTATAGAACTATCCAACCACTGGAATTGGAATCATATGAATTTTCTGCCCTCTTTTTTATCTAGTGACATAATTTTGGAGTACATTGTGGTATACATTTAGACTTTGCCACATGTTGCATTAAGTTACAACCTATTTGGTTTTGAAGATCAAAGCCCGACAAAAAAACCATATCCTTTGTAATGTCATAATTGCCTCAGATGGGAATACCCATTGAAAGATTCACTTTGCAGAACTTGTGTCTGTCTTACACATTATAAGAGATATGAGGGACACCATGGGCTGCACTATGGGGGTCATTTACTAAGGGCCCGATTTGCGTTTTCCTGACGTGTTACCCGAATATTTCCGATTTGCGCCGATTTCCCCTGAAATGCCCCGGGATTTTGGCGCACGCGATTGGATTGTGGCGCATCGGCCGCGGCATGCACGCGACGGAAATGTTGGGGCGTGGCCGAACGAAAACCCGACGGATTCGGAAAAACCGCCGCATTTTTTTAAAAAAGTGTCATGAAAATTGCACTTACCGTCACTCAGCCCGGCTCGGTGTACTCCAGTGCGTTTCGATGCTCTTCAGCGCAGCAGCACCACCTGGTGGACGTCGGAGGAACTACCTTAATAAATCCTGGCCGTACCCGAATCCACCGCAGAGAATGTGCCGCTGGATCGCGAATGGGCCGGGTAAGTAAATCTGCCCCATTATGTACAGATTGTAGCTGGATTGTTCCTTTAAGTGTCCTTAAAGCGAACCTGTCACCAGAATTTTTTTTTGCTGGTGACAGGTTCCAATAGCCTATGCTATACCTATTTTAAAAATGGCTTTGTCAATATTCTAAATACTGCCAGTACTTTATAAAACTTTATTTCACATTACTTAGCTCCCTGGGGAAGGGACTATTCAGCAGCCTGTGCCTCAGTTTCCTCATGCATTCTTCCACACCTCCACACTCATCCAGCTTCCTCTATCCCTCCCCTCTTGCTGTCATGTGCATTGAGCATGCAGGGGAGGGAGTGGAGTAGAGGAGGAATGCATGAGGATACCGAGACACAGACACACAGACTGCAGCTCTTCCCCTGAAATTCTATTCAGCTTCTGTTCTGGTATTTTTCTATGCCGGTCTCCTTTTCATGGTCCATTTAGCACTGGATGCAAAGGTGATCCAGTAAGGACCAATGAGCTAGTTCTGTTTGATTTTTTTGGTTTGTTTTTTGTTGCAGAGCACATATTTATTTGTGTTATTGTTTCATTTTACTTTTGTAAAGAAAATACAACCTGTATCCTGCTGTTAATTTTCTTGTTGTGCCCTCTTCTATAGTAAATTACCTATGTATTTTGTCTCGTCCAAAGGTACCATTTTATTGCTTACGATAAGTGCCATAAAACATACTGGTTCCACCGGGGTTAGGTTCAAGAGACGGTGGATAGTGTATGCGCTGCACTTAACCAGCGGAGCAATGGAAATTTAAGTTCCTTTACAATAAGCCATTAGCAAAATGAAAAGACTGGATGTCACATCTGCCTGACAGCTCCTTACAGTAATCTGTCACCTCTAACATAATTATCTTAAAGCGTCTGCAACCTGGCAACGCCAGCCATGTAGTCTATCACTGTGCCTGAAGACACTAAACAGCCCATTAATAGCTGCACCGGGATCACAAGAGTTAACCACTAGCTGCTTTGCCAAATGTGTTTTATGTGTCTATTACTCAGTGCAATAAAGTGGAAGCAATAAACTGATCTGTTTTGTCTTTTGTATGTGGTTGTTCCTCACAAATGACATATATGCCACTAGGGGCAACCGGGAAAAAAAATTTAACTTTCCCTTATGTTTGGCAGAGGAAGAGTTTATAACATATGCCCAGAATGGGTTAAAAACCTAAATGAAATACTACTCCCCTATTCACTTACTTCTTGGTCCCTTTTCTGACCACATCACTGGCTCAGTAAGGAGACCAGTGAGGACCTTATGGGCATAAGAAAGGTAGAAGTGGGTGATTTTTTACACTCAACAACCTTGTAAATTCTTGTACAGTAGTGTAACCTCTGCAATCCCTTCCTACCTGTGCATCCTCTTACAATCCTGCTAATGCTCCCACTGTTGGGTGCTCCATCTGAGCTCCGCGCATGTGCAGTAGTTTCAGCATCAGTGCAGATGCCCAAGTGTATTGTATCCTTACCATTGGCACTGATCTGGGAGTTACTGCACATGCGCAGAACTCAGATGGAGCAGTGAACAGCGGGAGCAGTACCAAGAACGCCCGAGGACGCACAGGTAGGGAGGGATCGCAGAAGCTACTGAGGGGTGGAGTTGCCTTTAGATAAAGTTCAGCATAGTAAGCGTAATAGGATTACGTAAAGAAAGATTATGGTTTAGTAGGTTAATAGAAAACAACCATCAGATCTTCCTTAATAGGTAGATTTCTGATAGTAGGTTTCCTTTAAAGGGAACCTGTCACGTTGTCACGCTGTCCATCCATATCACGATCTACACCCAGTTCTGACTTCAGAACTGCATCAGAATGGAAATATTCCCTGGAGGTTTGCTTTCCTTTAATATGAATGGATTAATAGAATAGATAGTGATAAAGAACATTGTAATGAAACCTCTGATAAGTCGAAATTCTATGCTCATTATTTTCAACACATTGGTGCTCATTTACTAAGGTTCCTCGGACCGCACTATTGTCGGATACTCCAACGATTTTCGCCGCATTTAGCAGGGGATTTTGGCACACGTGATTCGGCTTTCATGCGAATCAGGGGGGGGGGGATAATACCCCAAATGTTTTTGTTGTAGAGGGATAAAGGGCTAACCTGTTTCTGATATAAATAAATAATAATAGGGGTGCATGCCCTTATGGCTTGATGGAGCCCTCTCCATAGCCGGTAAGTCTTTGCAGCATATTGACTTATCGGTACTAGCACCGATCGTGGGTAGTTTTATAGCGATGGCTGCCGGCAGCCTCAAAAAGATAGCGGCGCATGGGCGCCGCCATCTTACCTGGGATCGCCGCTCCCCGTGACGTCATCGGGGGCGGCGATCCGTCTCCATGGTAGCCTCGGGTCTTCCGAAGACCCGAGGCTATTTCGTTTTAACCCCTTCGTTACAATGTGCTGATAGCACATTGTAATGAATTAGGAGGAAAATCCCCATATACTGCCATACTGTAATATGGCAGTATATGATAGGATTGATCAGACAACCTAGGGTTAAAGTACCCTAGGGAGTCTGAAAAATAGTAAAAAAAAAAAAAAATTATAATAAAAACCCCTAAAATTTAAAATCACCCCTCTTTCCCTAGAACTGACATAAATATAAATAAACAGTAAAAATCATAAACACATCAGGTATCGCCGCGTCCGAAAATGCCTGATCAAAATATGATAACGGTTTTTCAATGCGTTTAACCCCGTAACGGCAAATAGCGCCCAAAGTCGAAAATGGCACTTTTTTGCCATTTTGAAAAATATAAAAAAAATCTATAAAAAGTGATCAAAAGGTTGTACAGTCCTAAAAATTATATCATTGAAAATATTATCAAATGTCGCAAAAAATGACACCACCCACA
Organism: Engystomops pustulosus; assembly: GCA_019512145.1. Classification (NCBI taxonomy): domain Eukaryota; kingdom Metazoa; phylum Chordata; class Amphibia; order Anura; family Leptodactylidae; genus Engystomops; species Engystomops pustulosus. The sequence continues at coordinate 57,302,790 of CM033648.1, read as the reverse complement.
GCTCCGTACACCAAAGTATAAAAAAGTTATTAGCGCCAGAAGTTGGCAAAATCAAAAAAATAATTTTTGTACAGGAGGTTTTCATTTTATAAAACCTATACAAATTTGGTATCCCCTTAATCGTACCGACCCAAAGAATAAAGTAGACATGTCATTTGGGGCGCTCAGTGAAAGACGTAATATCCAAGCCCACAAGAAAATGGCGCAAATGCGTTTTTTCACCATTTTCATTGCATTTGGAATTTTTTTCCCGCTTCTGAGTACATGGCATGGAATATTTAATAAAATAAAAATTTAAGGTACAGTATGGTAACATTTACAGTAAAATGGACGATGGTAATGTTGTTGTTGTATGCCTTATGTTTATGAGCGACAGTTTTCCTGCTATATACCTGCATGTCATAAGAATTTAAATTAAAAAAAGGACCATGTTAAATTCAAATCTGTTTTTTTTTTAATTTTTACCGGTGTTTTGTATGCGTTGGAAAAGGGGTAGTCTTATACAGCGAATATATCTTAAACTCTATATTTTAACAGGAAAGTAGGGGGGTCGTCTTATACACCAGGTCGTCTTATACGCCGGAATATACGGTATTTACTAGCATAATGTAATATAACATTCTTCATTGCATTATCATGGATTGGGTTGAGCCATTGATTATATGTGAGGAAGTGCTTCTATCCCTTTCAGATGATCTGTCTGACGCTCCTGCTTAGGAGCAGCACCACCTGTCACTGCCAGCCTCCTGGTGTTGAGGGCTGCGCATCTACCACAGCCTGTAACTGCTGCTATAGCAGCGCCCATACGGTCTACATACGTTTTTAGAACAGACAGCACGCGGCTGCACTCAATGCAATACTTTTGAATGGACCAGCGCACACAGACATTATTTTAACGGACTATTGACCAATCCTTTAAGTAAAGAGTGTCTTTGCAGCAGTGCCATGTGATGTGTTATAGCACCTGTCAGCTTTAGAGCACCATAAATCTGTTTTTGGGAACGAGGAAAGGTTAGTGTGTTGTTTCGTTTTATTATAGTGTGTTTTTTATTCAACATGTAGAGGGGGAGCAGGAGACCAGAATGTAAGTGCCAAGATATGATGATGAGGGGGCACTATATATAGAGCAGCAGTGGGTCACAATATGAGAAGGAGGGGGGGGGCTACAATGTTTAGATAAGCACGGGGACTACAATGTGAGGAAAGGATGACAATGGAAGGAGAGGAGAGGCCCCTGAGACAGTGTCCCTTTAAGATATTTACAAAAATGTCCAATTCATTTCTGTACTTTTGTTTATTAGTACATGTTCCAGCTTGGATCGGTGGTGGTGGATCTACTGAACTGCCACGAACGATGGAGTAAGCCGACACCTGGGAGCGGAGTCCAAGTGGCACCCGATATTTATCAGAGCCTGCCGCAAAGCTTGGACTTGCTGCAGTGGGATACCTCCAGGTCGCTTCACAGGTTTGACTTGCTCGCAGTAGTGGTTAAGGGGAGGTACAGAGACGGCAGACAGAGTCAGAGTCGAGGTCAAGCAGGAGGTCAGGACCGGGGGCACAGGATCGGAGTTGGGAAAGTAACAGATGGTCAAGGCAGGCTGCAGAGAATCGAGGTCAGGAAAAGCAGAGGTCACAACGGGTAAATCACAAGAGTCTCAATAACACGCTTTCTCTAGGGCAACAGGGTACAAAGACCCAGCAAGAGGCAAGCTATATAACAGGGGCGCGACCAACCAGCGCCAATTAACGGAGCGCTGCCCTTTAAATTCACCGAGCTGACACACGCTGGACCACAGGCAACGTCACTGGAGCACAGATGGGTAAGTAAGCCTGCAGCCGTCAGACAGAGGTACATAGGGGTACACAGGTGCGCCCGTGACCTGAGACATGGGTCACAGGAGCACCCATGTCAGTATTGTAAGAGGACAAGGCCGGAGTTAAAAAAAAAAAACACACACTTTACTAAAAGAGTAAAAAAAAAGAACCCACTTTACTAAGAATTGAAATTTCAAAGACTTATAAAGGAAGATAAATAAATTAGACTATTGAAAACCAATTGGTGGCTAGCACAGTTTAAATGTTGCCTCTCCCAGTACACAGCTTGCAGAACACTGCTAATGTCCCGGTTTTCATGTCTTTGCCACTACTAATATTAGCACAGTTACAGCTGCCGTAATTACTGCAGACAGAATATTAATCACCACTTTGCCTTCTTGCTGCACATCCCACGACAGTGATAATACTGATAATATAACTTCTTCCTATCTAATAGCAATCTCTGTAGAGATACTAACTCTTAAGGTGGCTGCACACAATAGACCGGAATTGGTTCAAACTGCTTATTTTGGAGCAACTGGATAACAATCTAAGCATTCATTCAATATTTTGGAGGAAAAAAAAGTATTGAATATTGAATGAATATGAGAAAAAAAGAACACATACTTACCTTTCTCAAGCACTCTGTAGCACAGGGTCTGAAAACAAAAGTTGTGGAGTCACTGGACAAACATGGGATGTCACTTTAGTTTTCCAGAGGATCTCACTTCCTGTGTTGTCCGAGGATTGCATTCATTCGATAGTGCGGATCTTATAATCGCCAGGAACTTCCAGATAGGTGCAAGGCCCAAAACTGGAAGTAAAAGGAGTGAAGCAAAGGGAGGTAGTATGTGTTTTTTCTATTCATGGTAAACTATTTAAGCTTCCTCCAAAGGCGGTCTGGCATTGGTTAACATATTAGTGCACTAACAGATTGGTGACATAATTTAGACTAAAGTTTCTTAAGATATAATAATGTAATTTACCCTTCCTGCACACAACCTTGTCCTGTGGACCACTGTTTGCAGCCCAGATGCCATTGCTGTGCGTGTCATCCGCTCAACCAACGATGGCGATAGAAAGACACAGGGCCATGGAAACAAAAGGCATGTATGTACGTGTATGTATGTACGCCACAGATATACATGGGGGTGGCTAACAAACATCAAAAATAAACATTTTTGTACAGAAGACCTTACACTTCATCAGTAACAAAGCAGCTGGTTGCTAAAAAATTTTAAAAAACTTTATTTGAACCAGAAGGCTGGCGTTTCGGAGGCTGAATGCTTCTTGGCTATCTGCCAGGAAAAAAAACCTGGAAATACATCATCACATCAACATTTTACTATACTACGGCTGTCACAATAAGATTTATACATGTCTAATATTTCATAACAAAGGCCTTATTGGTGTGTACTGTATAAACACAGAATAAGGAAGCTCCAGTCACTGCATCCACCCAGCATTTTCACTTTTGGTAATGTGAGGATTGTTGGAAAATATAGGGAACTACCCGACAGTGTATTATGGTTTCATTTACACAAGTATTAACAATTGACTCATAAAAACTACTGAAACTTCCTTATATCGTTTGCACGTTTAAATACACAGTTATCTTTAGCAAAAAAACTACAGTTTTTTTGTGCCCAAAACTCAACAAAAATAATTTTTTTTTGTTTAATCGTGAAAGCAAATTACAATATTATTTAAAGGGGTTTTTTTTTTCCAATTTTTGATGCAAGTGCAGAGATATTTGTAGACATAACTACACCAGTGAATCCATGATCCTCCATTGCTTGCTATTAGCAGTCCTCTAACTTTCCAATTCCCTAGGGAGCACAGATGGTTACATAATATGACCTGTACAGATAATACTGTGTTGTTCCTGCAACATTAGGCACAGAGAAAAGGTAACAAATGCATCTGTATCTGGAAGCCTATCTGAAATTTGCCATTCAGTGTGTAGCAGAGCCTGTGAACTTGGGTTATTTACAAGACATTTTTTCGTTATTTGGCATTTAGATGTTTTTCTTGTTTTCCCACACGCCATCTGCGCTGCGTAGCAAGATAAAGACACCAGCTCCAAATTTTGCTTTCTTCAAGGCCAGTAGAAGCCCTACAGGTGGTGAGGGTGCAGACAAGGGATCAGCCCACGCATTGCCTTGGTCTCAGTGCCAACTAACCACACATCACACCCGCCACTACACAGAATCTTGCTCCAGTGTTATTCTACGGTTTACATTTCATGTGCCAACAATGGGCTTTATCTTGACCAAAGGTGTTGTCCAGTATGGATGAATATGTGTCCAGTATCAGAGGAGGCCGTAACATAGAATAAAACACATCATACTATACTTACCTCTCCTCTGCAAACAGAGATGTGAAGAAGATTCATAGTTTAGCGCAGGTAAGTATATAGAGCCCCCTCTGCTATTGAGCACATATTCATCAATCCCCGAAAAAACCTCTGTAACCCACAAAATGCCAAAAGTTTGTGGGTTACAAGTTTTGTGTATGTTTTGTGTAAATATGATTGTGGATTTCTTTAACATAGATTCTAAATGAATTTGAAAGGCTGTCAGCAACTACAACCACCAGTGTTTGGTAATAGCCCTGCATATCCATACCTTTGTGTCTCTGTTGTTTATGGCAGCAGGACTGTGAAAAATGAATTTGTATTCCAGGATTGTAACTGGATTCAGACCAGAGTCTTGAACTGGTGTGTGAGATCCTTTCACTGCACAGTCCCACCCCCCTGAGTAACTGCTGTAGTATTCAAACAGAAGCAGCTATATCAGGAGGAGGAGCTGTGTGGAGGTACATTGAAGAGATCGCACACACCAGTGCACCAGTGAGTTCTCTGAATCCAGCTAAAATCCTGTAAAACAAGATGCATTTTTCACAGTCCTGCTTCACCTAGCATAGGTATTGTTACATAGACATCCAGGGCTATTGCCGGAGGCCTCTTTCTCACAGACGTATGACTTGTCGAGTTCTGTATTTCTGTGCCACATGAATCCATATTTATGTTTCATCTGTAGGTGCACATGTCACTGTATTGGTACCCGTGTGAAATACAGTGGGATGGCAAATGATGGGTGGCTAACTATTGGCTGGCAGAATGCACCTCCCTCTGGTCCTGGCATATGTGGCAGCACACAATGCAGACCAGTATGCAGCATGTATTTTAAAAGTTCCTATATACTCCTACAGGGCATACGGAGCAGAAATACTCGAGAAAATAGGGCATGCTCTAAATTTTTTTACGTCTCTTGCATGGTGCAGTATGGTGGAGAATACAGCCATGTAAATAGGTGCCAGTATTGGCCATTGACATGAATGTGGCCGTATTCTACCAGTATGAAAACGGTACGTTACAACAAGCATGCACCCGGTTTCATACCTTTATATGGTCAAACCAGCCAATGGGTTCATTTTAAATAATATTATAGAGGTATAGAAATACTGAAGCAAATTTATTTATCTAAATTCAAACTTGATTTGCTTAGAAAACAAGGGTTTATATTCCCTGGACCAAATTGTTATGCGTTTTAGACACTTTTTCAGACTATTCACAAAAAGTGTGGGGCATCCCGGAAAAGCACATATCTATATATGGGGGGATTTATCATAAGTGTGTGAGAACAGAAGCGTTCTAGTTATCCATGACAACCAATCAGAGCATTTTCCCCACAGCTGTGTCAAATGAAAGCTGAGCTCTGATTGGTTTCCATGGGCAACTGGAATAGACACTTCTGATAAATCTCCCCCATAGACTTCAAGCAACAAGCAGCATTGCACTCAGTCAATCACTATGTTTCTCTATTGGGGTCAGGTACAAATTACAAGATAAATAAATTAGAAATGTTCTGCAATTTTCACAAGTTCTTTAAAGTGTAACCGTCATTTCAAAAAACTTTTGATATGTTGTAGGGCGGGCAATTTTAAGCCCTTTTGCAATTGGATTAGTTACCCGAATATTGCTCCTTCCTCCTGTAGCCTACCCCCTGTTATCAGTGACTCCTCAGATAGCTGTTGCTAGGCACATTCTGTCTTCACTGAGGAGCTGTCTACAGAAGGAGACACGCCCCCTTTCCCTGCTCACAGCTGATTACCTCACATCTCAGTGCTCCAGCACTCAGTCATGTGCTGACAGGAACACTAACTAATGTAATAACAGAACAGCTACACTTATCTCTCCCTCAGCTTTCCCTACACTTGTGTATACACAAATAATCCACACAGACACAAACTACAGATCGATCACAACCCCCTCCCCCATCACCTCACACTCCACAGCAGGAAATGGCAGGAGAGACTCTTCAAGTCTTCAAATTGTAAATATATATGAGATAGATAGGTTATGCATAAATATATAGATATGAGATAAATAGATATGGTGTCATTGGTCAGCAGCATGCCCTTGTGATGAGGTGACAGGAGGCAGGTCCATCTTGCCGATTGTAGTTCTTTTAAGAGCTGGAAACCATAATTGCTATGGACAAAAAAGGTACTAAATTTGGACCGAGAGGCAAAATACTTTGAGGAAGGATTCTCAGGGACACCTGAAGCAGAATTATGTATTTAAGACTAAGACTTTCTTAACCCACATTGAGAAAATGATCAGTTCACAATCATGCAGTGATTTTATTGCAACTCCCAGGCAACTGAGTAACCCTGTAAGAAAGGCTTTAGTTGGACGTCCTTAGAGCCTGACATTGTCAGATACTCATAATTTAACACTTTAGTACACTCCCTAATACTGGAGCACTACTTCAGCTTGTGATGAAATGTAGCATACATACTGGCTGAGAGCAGAGCACAGAAAGCCAGGAGATAGCGCTGACACCTACCTCTCCTCCCAATCACAAAGCAGCAGCAGAGGTTTACAAGGTAAAGACCCTTTAGTGAGCAGTCACCGGCCTCAGTGAGTGATAGGCTCCAGAGAATCATATATTACATGATGGGCTCAGAGTTCAGTGATTCTTCATATCAATCATGTACTGAACCGACAGGAAACCAAACAAGCCTCACATTTCAGTATGGAATACAGCAAAGGGTTCCCAACTACAACTAACCTACTAACCTTGATCACTGTGGATATTACCCGTCCCATGCCCTGTGTTTGATGAAGTAGCTATTGCTCCATACACTCTCTATGGGAGTGGCATTCAGATATCAAGTCAAGTTTATTAGTTAAAGATGTTCTATAGCACCTAGAAACATTTTTGTGTCATACTACAGATAAGGATCCCATCTTTCAGATTACATCAGGCTTATGGCTTTGAGAGCTACAGAACCAGAGATACAGGAAGCTAAAGACACAGTTGGAAATGCAAACTGCAAATAAAGATCCAGTACCCACCTATTCTTTAATCGCCTGTATCTCCAGTTCTGTAGCTTGAAGTGATCCTAAAGACGAGATTGTTATCCTTAATATGACAAAAGAACATGTATCTAAGTACTATAGAACCAAAGATAGGGGCTTATGAAGTAAAACTCCCCCTGCAACCACTTAACTTCACTTATCTCATGTGAAATAAGATGAGAAAAATCATTTTTGCCAAACTTTGGAGTAAATATAAGTATGATAGGAAAACAGGGGTAAAAGAGGGAATTCTTAAGGACAATTCTTATCCTACCTGAGAAGGTAGCAGTTTAGTGGGGTAAAACCTAGTAACAGGTTCCCTTTAAATGCTGTGTGCCAATATGGAAGAGCACCTACACCTGAGAGCTGGATTATATTATAGCGCATTACAGGGGTTGTCAAGGATAGGACTCTTATTAGTCCCAGGGGGTAAATGGTTGATCTCCAAGAAGATAGAATTTATATAGGGCAGTCATATATAAGGTATATAAGGTCACCTCCTGACCTTATATATAGGAAGCAAGGACTCCACTTACTATTGAGGTAAGAGTATCACTTCTTGGAACAATTTTAAGGTTATCTATTTTATTTTTATTTAATTTCTATAATCTCTTCAATGGTTTGTATATATCCTGTTCATATTGAAGTGGGAATGTTTCTGTCATTATAGATGTTTACATAGTTGCACAGTTAATATGATTAAAAAAAGACACATGTCCATCAGGTTCAACCAAGGAAGGGAATGGATTGGGCGAATAATGGAAGGAAGGGAAACAGTTCTATATTATAAAATAACCATTGATGTTATTTAGATGTAAAAAGGCATCTAGACCCTTCTTGAAGCTCTCTGCTGTCCCTGCTGTGACCAGTGCCTGAGGCAGGCTATTCCACAGATTCACAGTTCTTACAGCAAACATAGCCCTGTCACCTCTGGTGATTAGACCTTCTTTTCTCCAGACAGAGACAGCGTCCCCTTGTCTTTTGATTTGAATTAACATGCAACAACTTTCCACCGTATTTTTGTACAAACCATTTTTTGATCTATAAAAATTAATCACGTCTCCTCTTCGTCGTGACTAAATAAATCTAATTCTTTTAATCTTTCCTCAGAACTGAGACCCTCCATACCCCTTATCATTTTAGTGGCTCTTTGTTGTACCTTCCCACGGCATCTTTTTTATGGACTGGTTCCCAGAACTGAACAGAATATTCCAGGTCGGACCTATGCCTTGTATAGTGGTAATATTACATCCCTATCCTGAAAGTCCATACGACCTTTGATATACTTTTGATACTCAGGTCCTTCTCAACAAGGGACTCTCCTTACATAACCTTACATTTATCCACATTAAACCTCATTTGCCAATTGGATGACCAAACACTCCGTTTGTCTAAGTCCCCCTACAGCCTATGAACATCCTCCATAGACTGTATTACACTACACAGCTTGGTGTTATCTGCAAAAATAACCACCGTGCTATTAATTCCTTCCTCTATACCATTAATAAAGAAGTTAAATAATAGTTAATAATAAATAAGTTGATAATAGACTTCATGTCATTAGTGCGCACTAACTAAAACCCCACCAGCATTGGACATCAGCATTTAGGGGCCCATAATAAAGCCTTGGGCAGCCCCTTTAAGTTCCCGTATAATGTATCTATCTATATATTTAGTCACACAACACCACCAGAAAAACTATAAAGCAGAAGTAAATGGACTTTCTACCATAGCGCACATGCAATCAAGTCTGTCTACTGATCCAAAACATTGGTGGAGTCTTTTGTGATTTCTCGTGGACAAGGTTTCACCATCCATTCATCCATGATCCTCCATTATTTATTCATATTTGTTTGCTCCAGACGTTGCCTTTCTTAGGTCCCTTGATAAGTATTCTCCATGGGAGTCTCTTTTTTTTTCGCTTGATGCTCTGCGGAATAGTTGCTATGACAACTAAGTATGCTCCTTCATGTGGCAGACATTAAATCAGCAGGTAGAATGGTCTGATATGTAGCACTTAACAGTGGTGGCAAGTAATTACAAAACTACAAAATGTGACTGAGCTGTTCAGACGGCAGCAAGCGACTGCAGAGAGAATTAAAATGAGATTATTGGTATTCTAATACGGATGTTACCTAGGGAAACAAGGTAACCAGGGTGCTGCGCGGGGCATCTTAACACCAACCCTTGTAAGATACTTCAACAATTATGGCCATGAACCTACACTTACCAAGAAGGAAATGCAACTTTTAAGTGACTACATTTATGCTTAAACTCTAACTAAACTTTCATAAATTAATATTGCAGATGAACCTGATGTAAAGTTTTAGGCTATATTCACACTGCCGTTGCCCGCCCGTACCGTAGCGGGCAGGGCAACGGCAGTGTACGGGGAGAGGAGGAGGAGGTGAGCGCAGCTCACCCCAGCCCCTCTTCATAGGAATTAATGGCGCACGGCGCCGTATTACGGGGAAAGATAGGACAGGTCCTATCTTTTTCCCGGGTATGGAATGGTACGGTGCCGCACCGTACCGCTCCCGTACAGGGCCGTGCGCCCATTGACGTCTATGGAGGACGTATGTCGGCCGTATATACGTCCCCCATACGTTAGTGTGAATGTAGCCTTATACTTTATTAAAGGAATCTGTTCCTGTGTCCTTCTTTCTCCTCTGCCTTTCTTCCTTATTAAAGCAGTTTGTGTGAATCAGTTTTCTGTTTTATATCCTCTGACTGCTGAGCCTTCCCGTGAAAAGTCTAATCATCTCAGAGAGATGAACCATCAAATGAATATTGCCTGGGTGTGGAAAGAATTAATCATTAGCCTCCTTATCTGTCTGAAGTGGATGGAGTCCACAAGACTGAATGAAGCAGAAACAAGGCACAGAGAAGCTGCTTTACTTAATGAAGTTAATTATTCACCAGGGACCTAATTTTCACAAAAGACAGGTAGCAGAAGACCATTACACCTGCATTGGATGCATTAATAAAAAAAACATGTGACTGCTGCTCAATCACTGCTCAGCTCTCAGCCCCCACCTTTCTGCTCCTGTACAACTCCTCCCTCCTACTCCTTCATTCACACAGAGACAGAGCTCATGGCCTGATGAGGTGACATCAGTAGGGAAGGGAGGAGTTGTACTGAAGCACAAAGGTGGGGGCTGAAAGCTGAGAAGTGAGTGAGCAGTGAAAAGGCACAAATACAAAAATATATCAACCCCTGCATTATAATTATGGATTATTGTACATTTTTTAATATCTAACCCGATGCTGCATAAAGAACAACCCATCTTTTTATCTTGCAAGTGCTAAAATTAAAAAGGGGATAGCTCTTTTTTAGGTCCATTTCACACTGGCAAGTGTGATGTGGCCAACTTATGTCTGACCTGAACGCTGAAAGTTGCAAATCTTTTGGGCCAAACGTTCCAGCCAGCACACACTGCGAGATTGGTGGGATAAAAGAAAATAATAACATCAACACACAGTGATTACTATATATATATTTTTTTTTTTTGAAGAAAAAAAAGGTCAAGTATCCGGAATTCAGGATTATGCTGACCCATCCTTAGAAAAAGGAAATATTATCAGATCAGTGGTGATCTCACATTCAGTAATTCTGCCAATCGGTTATCACAGGGTACAGTAGGTAGCATAGCTCCATGCACTGTGTAGTGGCCAAGAAATGTACTGCAGATGTCAACTCTATACTGCTGCAATATTCTGAATCAAACCCGCACCCTAATGCATTGGAGTAGGCTGTCCTAATGGATGTTGTAAAACATCAGAGAAATCTAAATCAAGAGTTTGAGTTTTTCCACTCAACGCAAAAATAGAAAGCATATCCATATAACTAGAGGGATGACCAATGAGGCACATAACTAAAATAAAATAAATGACTACTCTGTCTTGGCAGCTTGGTAACCAATGTCCAATGACATTCTGAGACAGACGTTGGAGGCGCCAGTGTATCACTTGATCTGACAGTCTTTTATATATTCATGCGCTGGTTTCTGTCATCTCACATGCAACATTTACCAGATCAAAACCACTTGCAAATTTATGAGGGGGAATATTTACACATCCAAATCGAACCTCATCTAGAATAAAGGTCAGATGTAAATGCTGATCTACATAGTCAATGGGCTGCTTATGCATGCAGTGCCCTTCTACACGAGGAGAGCTCTTAATTATCATCAGCAGGAAAAGTGGAAACGTAATTAGCTTCTAGTTAAGAGTCATGGGGGGAGAGGAAGGAGGGGAGACGAATCGCTGAGCATGACCTCTGGATCCAGCACCAACAGATATGGGAGGATGCTGCTATCACTGTGTTATACTTTATTAAAAAATAAAGAGTGCTGCACGTGAGAGGCGCAAAAGTCATCTCAGCTGCTCCCACAGGAGAATGAATAGGGGAAGCCTATCGCTACATGGGAAAAATATGCAGGAAAGATATTTATGACATGTTAAAATTATATTATCCTTCTCTATATTAAAAAAATGCTGATTATTCACCACAGGAAAAAATATATAAATATCAAGCCTACCAGGTTAAAAAGCCGATGTATTTATTAAAAAATATATACACCTTAAAACGTTAAAATAAACGTTTTTACACAGAGCCTTTTACCATACTGATATAGATGTCTGGAATAATGAATACATCATATAAAATACATTTGTTTTTGTGGATTTTGGTGTGACATAAGTATACAGTGATATGTGTGTTTTATTGCACCGCAGCGTACAGACACCAGGACTGATGACGGATCTGGTACAGCTCTGAAACGTGTCCCCTATTCACTCCTCTTTTATGTTTCTATGAGCTAATCATCCATATCAGAATGGTAAAAGGCTCTGTGTAAAATATTTGAATGTTTATTGTCATCTTAATATCACCTTTTTAACCAGGAGCGCCTGTATATATATATTTTTTTCTTTTCCTGTGGTCTATTAGACAGAATACTCTGCATTACATGACACCGGGATCTCCACTGTCATATTAGAAATTCCTCTTTTATGTGAAATCTCGCCTGTTTATTAAAAGAAAATCACATCTAAAGTCATGTGAAAATTAGCAGAGAAGAGCTGAAGAGAACCTGAGATGAGTCACTTTAAGTGTCTGGAGGGGGAGCATCATTTTAAATTCCCCTATATTCAGTTTTGTGGTACCATGAACCATGCTTTGGTGTCATATTTAAGATAGGAATCTCATCTACAAACCTTCTGCAGGTTTTGGTTCTGTGATCTACAGAACCAGATATATTGACAGTTAAATAGGTGACAACAAGATCTTTATCTGCAGCTCACATTTCTAACTTTGTCAATAACTGAAAAATGTAACAATCAAACCAATTAACCCAAAACTAGACATATATAGGATTTCACATAAAATAAGCAAATCTAGAAGGGACACTTCATACCCTACCTGAGGGGCTGGTATTTTAGTGTTGTAAACTCTGAGGACTTTAAAAGGAGTATACCAGCTGTTTTAAAAAGCTGCTACCTAAAAAGCACTCATGCGTGAGATCACTCCACTGAACACAGAACAGACCCTCCAATCTTCCCTGAGTAGGAGCTGTGGGGTGCTTCTGTTTAGATATTACAGCAAAAAGGATGGGAAGACATTTCTGCAGTTTGATGCAGAAATCAAAGTAAAATAAACACTCCCTCTGTACTCCAAGTCCAGCTGCAGTCCTGGAATATAAATGTATTTTCACAGTCCTGCTTCTACTTACAAAGCACACAAAAGGTATGATTATACAGATGTCCAGGTCTGTGCAAATAAAGGCAACATCCTGTTTTTTAATTGATGGGTTTGAAGCTTTTACAACACTTTATAATACTGTGAATCATTACTTTTTCACATATGTGGAAGGGCATTAAGCCATTTGTAAATTTTATCAGTATTGGTTAAGTTTTTTTAAGCTTTACAGGAACAGGAAGAAATTTGCAACTTATTTCTTTAATAATGATGCAAAAGAAAATCTGATTAACGCTGAAAGCTTTATCTCGTCACTTGAGATATGAATATTTCATTTTTAGGCTAAATTGTCCTCTACATTATTTAACAGCTCTGGACTTTTGGATAAGATGTGTTCCAGCATTCATCACCTTCTATTCACTCGATTGTGAAAATCTAAGTAAATACTAACAAAATCAGTGAACTGCTGTCATAGTTCAGCATCTGTAGAGTCTCCACCCCAAAGAATATTCTCCCCTTCAACTGCAACGTCATAAAACAAATGTTACTTATGAGCCATCACATTTGCCAGACTTTAAGGATGTGTGTAAAAACCGGAGAACAAGTAAATAAAAGAACAATAGACCATCTGATATTTGCTCACAAATGAGCACTCCAAAAGGAAGTACCTGGTATCACTCCAAATCATACACTCCTCTGAGACACATACCCAGACAGCTGTGTCAGGGTTTTTGTCCCTCATCAGTGCAGGGAAGGTAACGGTTTGCTTGGATGAGATGCTTTAGTTGCATTTCTGGGAGGTGTAGGTGTAGTTTTCAACAGTAGGGCAGATGTATCAAGACTTTTAGGCCAATTTTCTGGCGTATAAGCCCAGAATTACACCAATTCCACGCCAAGTGGACGTGAAAAGGCGAAGGGGTGCACAGACGGGGCCATTCCTGTCCTACGCACTACCCATGGCCGAGCCAGGAACTGACACTTGTTTGGTTAGGATTAGATAACTTGCTGTCAATAAGTCTCCAAACTGATCTGTACATTTGTTACCCCCACACCCAAAACTTCATAGTAACAAGGATGTCTATGATTATATGTGTGCAACATCTCTTTGCAGATATTGAAGAACAAAACAGCCCTTTCTTCCATGAAAGCGACAAGACAATTCGACAAACCATGAAGAACCTAAATTACCGGTAAGCTAAATTCTGGTAATCCAGGGGTCTAAAATCTGGGCACGTATGGGCATGACTTGGACGGATCAAGAGATCAAGGACTAAATCCATAATGTTGAATGATCGAAGTATCTCTAAGTATTATCAGAAAATTGTTGATATCTATGAATGTGTATTGGGTTAATTCCCTCTGACTTCTGGAATCTACAGTAGTTGTGTAACCCTGATCAAATAATACACGATCAAATGATGACTGGGCATGGGCCCCCTTACAGGGAAAGCTAGTCTACCTTTATCCCACTAGGACCGATACCATAATACATCCAAGTACAGAATGATCAAACATTAGTATAATGAAGATTATGTGCACATTCCAAAGTCATCAAAGTGGAACGGAGGGTCTGAGGATATGAAAGGAAGGACGTCATCTACAATTAGGGGATTGCACATTTAGGAACTTAACACCCTGGCTCTGAAGACAAGAGAAATTGTTACAAGGAAGAAAAAAATCAGACACATGAATAAGGTCTTATTCACACGTCAGTGATTTCCACAGCCAGCACACGGACCTATTGACTTCCATAAGTTCATTCAGGCTTTCACTTGAGTGGTTCACTACATGAATGTCCTGTTTTTACCAATCTTTCAGACAGGTAATTCATAGGGAAACCCCTTTAACGTAAATGCAGTTATGCATAATATTATTTTATTATTTTTTACCAATATTGGCTCTATGTTTATTATGTAGTATTTTCAGTCATGGGTGACATATTTTTAAGCCTGCAGACAACACACAGGGGCAATCACCAAATGTGGAATTAATATATGATAATCCTTAGAGGACCCGTGGCAGCTGTGCCGCTCAGCTGTGACAATGGCTCTCATTTAGATTTACTTTTTTATGCACATAGAGGCCTTTCTAGCAAACACTGAAAAGACTGATCCTGTGGCGTGATCATAGGATACCGAGATATTTACAGCTGTTTAGGAAAACATACTATACTGTATAGAACATCATTTTGTGGATTGAAAAGAGCACTTTCAGCACCATTTGAGGTCCATCGCCTATACAAATGTCACTGCTCACTTGAAATGTTTTAAAAATCATCCCTTTATTAGGAAAATGTTAACACTAACAAACAATACTCCCCATTTACATTCCCCATTTATCTAATGCCAACCTTCCAGTGTTCCCTGATGTTCCCATGTTTCCTTTGCTACAGCAATGACTTGTCACATACCCACATGACTGCTACAGAGAAACAAACATCTTACGTATATAATACCAAATGACTGTGGTCATGTGGATGTATGTGACAGTGTGGACAAGTAAGAGGTGACCTTATACATCACAATCATCATAAAGTAAGGATAGATTATCATTAGGTCCTCAGCTAATGATCCACTTCTTTGTCCACAAAAAAGTGGAAAAAATGCACAGGGACTCACAAGTGAAAATTATGTTGGATTTCCATATGTGTTTTACTTCTTTCTTCTTTTCTTCCTTCTGTTTTGTCCATGCAAATAATTTATCAACAAAGATTTATCAATATGAATATTAGTGAAAAACTATAATTGCCTCTGTTTAACCCCTTGCTGCCGCAGCCCTTCTCGGTGTTTGCACTTCCATGTTTTGCTCTTCTCTTTCCAAATGCCAGAGCTCTTTTATTTTTCCATTTACAAGGCTAAATGTATGCTTGTTTTTCTGTGTAACACGTTGTATTCCTGATGGCACCATTTAATATTCCATGCAACGTACTGGGAAAAAAATCCAAAATATTTTCAATGTGCAGTCGAAATACACCTTCCCATTATTCTTAGAGTCATCAGAGATACCAAATTTATATAGGTTTTGTTATATCTTAAAGCAAAAAATAAATAAATAAATAAAGTTTAATGTATGCACAAAAATGTTTTTGCCATATTCTGAACACTATAATTTTTTTATACTTTGGTGTACAGAATTTTGTGTCATTTTTGTGGGATGAGCTATAATTTTCAATAATACCATTATTTTAATCACTTATTATTCAAAATGTTTATGAATGCCAGCAAAAAAAAGCTCCAAAAAACATAATTAGGACCAGGAATAAACTTGTTTGTGATTATGTTTATTTGTATTTCCATTGTAGGGGAAAGAAATAAAAGGAGTTGTGAGTAAACCACATCTGCTTATTCAGGTCATTTTATGACTACCATTGGAGCCTCTGAGCTGCCTCATAGTGATGAACTTGCCCAAAATTCTATACAGGAATCACCAGCACTTTCTATACGTCCTGCACTGTAATAGCACAGCAGTTGGTGTTAAAGGGGTTGTGCAACTCAAAAACTGCTCTAAAATTGCTCTTAGACTTACTGTCATGCTAACCTCCTAATAACAATAGCTCACAGTTAAGGGGCACTTCAATAACATCAATAAATAACATAATAATAAATAAAAACACACATGACTCCTTGCTGGGTGGTAAATTAGCTCAGCAGATTTATGCCAGCTGGACTCCCGACTGGCAAGTCGGCCAGCCGAACATCACCAATATTTTCTTTCATTCAGCCTTTTTCCAACGGTATAAAAAACAAAGAAAAAGCACATGTATAAATTAAAAAAGGCCGGGCTTCTTCCGAGTCCTGCGGTGACTGCAAGCAGGGGCCGAGAATGCTGGTTAAATCCCCCCAGTTTGTCACAACTAGTAGGGGCAGAGTAATGAGGTCATAAAAACTGGGAGGGGTGTGTGCTAACCGAAATCCCTGCCCACTCCCTATTAAAGTGCCAAACACTCCCTTATAACAATTAACCTGTGGTGACCTACCGCAGCAGCCACCAGTCCAGGGGTACCTTCCCTATAGGTCATTGGTACCCCACAAAACCAAACACCTTCTGTTACCCTCTAACACACCAATTGGATTGAAGGACAGTGCTGCAGCCAATCACAGGCCTTATTGGCATCCTATACACACAAGGTAAATCAATGTGGTGGTACCATGCACACCCAAATCCTGTGACCTGTAACCGAGTGCACTAGACCTCGATTGGTCTGTGTGCCTGTATCCTTACTGTGTGTGCAGAAGTACCCACCGATATTGACTGCATAGATAACCTGCCTTAAAATCAGGAGGTGCAGCAGCAGAAAAAGAGTGTTTCGTTGGTCAATACATTTTCAATAATTGATGCACTTTGGCTCTTATCCTCCCTTTCCCCCTCAATCTTCTTTTCTGAAAAGCAGGGTTTACAACAGCTAAGATTCCCCCAGCAGCTCTCAGACAACAGTAAACTTACAGTCTTCAGAGGTCAGAGGTGCTGGAAACAAGAAATGTACGTCATGACCAGTAACAGTGTTATTCCTTATCTACACTCAAATCTGAAAACTATGGAGCTCATTTACTAAGGGGCCGCGGACCGCATTTCCGCCAGGTTTCCCTATGGTCTCTGTGTTACGGCGCATTTAACAGGGTTTTTTGGTGCATGCGGTCTGATTTTGGCGCAATTGCGCCGACTTTCATGCAACGCAAATCTGGGGCGTGACCGTCGGAGAACCCGACGGATTCTGACTACTCGCGGGATTTAAAATTCAAATTGTCTTGCAAGACATGCACTAACAAGCACTGGGAAGAAGAAGGTGAACTCCAACGGGGAAGCGACAGATGCAGGAAATCAGGCGCACGAGTTACGTGAATCACGCTGGACTTCATCTCCGTCAGACCGTCCGAATCGGGGATCGCGACAAGACCGGGTAAGTAAATTTGCCCCTATGTGTAAGATTTGGGGATTGAAAGGAAATCTATCCCATTATTTAGCAAAGCCCCATGAGTGCATTGTAGAGGTTAAAAAGACTTTAATCTTTATGTAAATTAGCCTCAAGGGCTCTGGAGGGGCATTACTTGAGCACCTCTGAGATTCGACTGCATGTCTGGCTGCCTCCTCCCCCTGCGCTCCCGTCCAGCCGCCTGTCGTCAGGAGGGGGTAAGGCTGGAAGAGGCATCAGGCAGGTTAGAAGTGCTGCAATAAGCGTGTAGAGACCCCTGGGGCCATTCAAGATAAATTCCATAAGGATTAAAGTATTTTTGCAAGAAATGAGCTGGTGATTAACAGCTTTTTAAGCTCTACAAAGCACTGGTGGTGCTTTAAGGTTATTACAGACACAAAGAACAGTTCATAAACAGGGACTCTGTCTGTCAGCCTATGTATAATAAGCATCATGCATCTCTGATCTGTCTTATCTCTCTCTCTCTCTATCTCTATGTGTCAGTGTGTTAGTACAGAAGCCAGATGGAAGTGTATATACACCTATACCCTGATAATGTAATCACATTGTCACCCCACAGGACTAGATGGAGCATAATGTGTCTGCTCAGAGAGGCCCCGCCCACACTCTGGAGTATTACACAGACCAGCCTAGAGAGTGATAGGAGCTAAAATAGCAATAAAGCTGAGTAAAATTGTAAGTAAGGGGTTAAAATGTTCTTTATTGTGTAAATATCACTAGGGGATTGAAATGTGAGAATTTTCTTTCATGGGAAAACCCCTTTAATGTACCAACTTTCATACTACAGAAGATGACAGTGGTGAATGATGTACAACTATACATCTTTATTCACAGAACTGGAAATTCTAATCAGATGTCATTTCCTATAGATCAGTCACATATAACATAATGTCTATGTGTAACCCAGACTGCAGGGAAAAATCTATAGCCATCGATCCACGGCTAAACAGTAATATAAACCAGTCAGAGCGGGAACCCGAGCAGTCACATGGATCACCAGGTTACATACATCCAGCAACAATGTACACAAAGTTATAGCCAATAAGCAATCACATTATTGATCTGTCGCCTCTCCAGACATGTTCGCTTCAGCAATTATGAGTATTCACCATGAAATGATAATTTCAGGGGACATGGTCAGATATGATGCTGTTATTATGATATTTAGCAAACAATCAAGCATGAAAGACGATAAGAATGTGGGATGGAAGAACAGAACAAACAATGATTTTTACATGTGAGCGTGACTATCTTTTTCTAGTTAGTAAGTGCTGGATAACAATCTAGTAACCACATAGAAGCCTAATATTGGGATATGCAATGCTCCTCAGACATCATACAGAGCAGGTTCTAGGCAGAGATTAATGATGTGCCGGATTCTATTCCTAGAAGGAAAATGAGCTTTCTGGAGACTGTTATGAACCAATCAGGGAGGGCAGTCTACTGGTTAGCTGTGATGCCAAACACAAAAGGGGGAACTAGTGGTTTAACAAAGACCACCTTATCTTTCTAGTGGATACGAGATGATGACAATTACTATAAGTACTGGACTACAAGTGAAGCAATAAGAGGATGTAATAGATGGGATGAAGAGTGTTTATGCACCAATGTCAACATCCCTGGAAACATCTTCTGATACCATAAACTGTTGTTCAATTATTTGTCATCTACTTCATAATAAACTATTATCTAGAGTCTTATCCATCACACTCCATCGCAGTTCAGTTTGGTACACAAACCTAGAGACTCTACAGGGGTTGGTGAACGAAGCCGAAGGACACATCAAGCGGCTCTAGCCTCCTGGTGCATCTGCTGGCTGTGCTACACAGCCTACAATTCTATGCTAGCAGTAGCAAGTGCACAGGCCATGGGGCGAGAATAGCCCGCACCACCCCGCCACCTGCCTCCCTGTTTTGGGGTGCGTCTCAGATGCTAAACCAATCAGCTGCTGGGGCAGCATCCAGAAACTCCATTTATACTCATCTATGATTTCATTCAGTATTTGTAAGACAAGTGTTTTGACTCTGGTACTCTGTATACTTTACAGTGCTTTTACTTTGATACTGAGCCTTTGCTAAGTATCTGAGTGTTCTACCTTATGCTTTTGTACCTTGTTCCCATCTTAAATTCAACGCAGTTTACCTGACCAGGGACTTTTCTCTTGTTTGTTCATCTTACTATTCTGTGCACATGCATAAGGTGGGGACTGCCACCAGTTGTTTCCTGTGGTTTAGCACAAGGCTGGTAGGTAGGTAGGGACAGAGGTTGTGGGAATGGTAGGGTTGACAATTCTTCCCTGTCTTGACACTCCATTAGGTTTTTATGAATGTATATAATACTTTTCTGTGTGTGAACTGGCTGTTTTCATAGTTGTATCAGCTTTTTAATGTTGCTGCTCCAACAACACATAATGGGGGTAATTTATCATTGGGCAGGATTAGAGCCCTGCTGAACCCTACCAAAGTGGTAGGGTTCCCCTAAAAGTACAGGACAACCCCTTTATAAGAAACTGTTTCCAATCTAAATCCTATGGTCCTCATTGTGGTCTGAAAGGACAGAATACATCAGGTCATGCAGACGATTAGGCAGAATTATTGGCCATAGGTTACAGAGATGGAGGTGTTCACATTCTCCTCTGATGTTACACTATACACATGTCATCATGAAGGCCTCACAGTCAGATTCCATGTTTGTAAGGTGACCTTGATGTCCTCAGGCAGAAGCTTTCAGCAGTTAAGTGGACAGTTTTTGCACAAAAGAGATCATAGAAAACATATTGCAACAAGTGATACACAATCAGAAAGCACATAAGGACTATTCACAAAGCACAAGTTCTGTATTTTTTTCTCTGGGGTTTCCAACTTTTTTATTCTTTGGACTTTTCATGGCATGGGTACACTTCCATCTGTTTCTTAAGAAGTTTAAAGACTTACCGTAACTTATCATTACAAATATGGCAACTAAGTTATATTCTACAAGAATGTAAAAAGTGTTTTTTTTCTCGATTCGCATGTGCTTCCATTCTGGTTGGACCAACTGTGATGACACCTTCATTGTACATGTGGCTGCTGAGCCAATGCCAGGTCTTCACAGTTACATCAGAATAAATGGCACCACAATGAACTTTCTCCAGATTCCAAAGTGAGTACCCATATGAACCTCCACATCCTTTAACAGAAATTCTGTGAGAAACCTCCACATTTTCCATACTTACAGGCATTATTACATTCAGAAAAGGCATAACAAACAATACCCCAAACAACACACAGGAAAACACAGCTCAGCAAATCACTGACTGGCAGTGGTGACCATTGGTGGCCCAAGAACACATTTCCAAAATGGGCTAAAGAAGTAGAGACCTGAGGGGAACTGGTAAACATAAGAAGGAGAGCAGCAGGAGATTGGGATCTATTTAAAAAAAATGTTACATGTCGCCAATCAATTAAGACAATCATAAAAAAGGCTAAAAGTAATCTACCATCAAAATCAAGCATGATAAACCAGGGACACATTTACTAATAGACCCAGGAACTGTGACAGTGTGGTAATCTTATATTTCCCTCTAAAATCTACTTTTAAAATTATGCTGAAGGGCTCCTGGGGGTGTTACAAGAGCCCCTCCATGCTGCAGCTTCACTGGCTGTCACATAGAGCAATCCTCTTCCCTCTGTGTACTGAAGCTTCCTCTGCTGTGATTACATCGGGCAGAGAGAGAGGGGTGGGGGAGTGCAACAGCCTGTAAAGCTACAACACAGAGGAGCTCTAATATTGGCACATCTTATTAGCATAATTTTAAAAGTAGATTTTAGAAAGAAGGAAGCCATGGATAACAAATATAAGAAGATTACCACAGTCACGGTGCCTGGATCTATGAGTAAATGCACCTGGTTTATCATGATGAATTTTGATGGTAGATTTATTTTAAACCAAAAAAGGCCCATAAAATAATAATACAAATAATCATAAATAATTAATTAAAAACTAGGTAAACTAAGTAAAAAAGGTCCATAAAATAAATCATAAATAATAATTAATTTTAAAAATACAGTGTAAACTAACAAATCATAACAAATTAAAATGCAAATAGATATATTTGTACTCACAACATTTAGAAGCAAATTATCTAAAAATAAATGTCAATTATGCAAGTACTGCAATCGTTCCGGGCCAAGTGACAGTTGCAGGATTCAGTATCACATAAAACCTTCCCATCGGGGATGATCAATCTATATTAAGCAAATTCTAACTTTTCATTAAAAAATAATAACTTTTTATATCGTAATATATTTAAAACACAGGTCAAATATTTATAGTTTAATAAAAGGGAAATTTTAATGTACCCCTCAGGCAGGACAAGTAACACAATTTTTTTTGTTGTAATTACTAAGGTACTGATTGGGAACACTACATGGCTACAGGGACATATAGGAGCCTTCCCACCTGACGCCCCTACAGGTCCGCGACACTACAAGTCACTTGTGTCCAACAGCGACAATCACTTGTTAGCTTTCCCTGGGTCTTAGAGCTAATCCTCAGAACAAGCCTTCTATTAGCTGTCTGCTGACCTACATGCCGTCTTGGGATAGGTTTTCATCACATTACATAGCGCTGCGTGGCATAGCAGAGTGTGCAATTCATTACCGTCTTGTTTACTTGACAAAACCGCTATGTTTGAACAACACCCATAAATTATGTATGGGCCATTTATAAGTCATAATTAGTTGCTGCTCGGGTTTCATGGTGCCAGGAGCGTTGTAATCTAACCCTTCCACCGCTGGAGGGAAAGGCCACAGCGGATACTGTAGTCACATCCAGACCATTTCTATTTGTGTAGAGCTTAAAATAACAGGTTGCTCTCCAGCTTTTACTGCATTTTTACACTGATTTGTATTCTTTGTGTTTGTATTTTTTGTAGAACTTTACGTTCCGCTCTTTATAACCAGAGGTATTTATTATCAGTGACCAAAGAGAACATTGCTTACTAAATGTAAAATACATAATACTACCATTACCTATAATAATGAGAATAAATTGTAATAATAAACAAAAGTCATACGTTTCAGTTATTACACAACAAATCACAAATGCAAAATTTAAGATAATATTGGATGAAAAGGAGGCAGAGGACCTCCCAATCTGCATGGAATCATTTAGGAGTCTAGGATCTAAATCCATTGTTATGGTCTTAGATTAATTTGTTGTCCTCAGTCTGAAATCTGAATTCATTTTGTGGAGCCTCAGTTTATTTATGATACAATTACTTTATCTTAAAGGAAATCTACCATCAAAATCCAGCAGGATAAACTAAGGAAACTTACTCATAGATAGATCCAGGCACTATGACTGTGGTAATCTTCTAATATTTGTTATCCATGGCCTCCTTCCTTCTAAAATCAATGCTTAAATTATGCTAATTAACCTGGAGGACTCCTGGGGCAGTTCTCAGAGCCCCTCCAAGCTGTAGCTTCACCGGCTGTTAGAATGCATCACCTACCCCCTCTCCCTCTGCTTGATGTAATATCACTGCAGCAGAGGAAGTTTCAGCACACAGTGGGAGGGGGAAGTGCTCACAGCCTGTGAATCTGCAGCATGGTGGTTAACCCCTTTCCGACTTACGCCGTACTAGTACGGCGCAAGCCGGGTAACCAAGCCCTCTCCATAGCCGGCAAGTCTTTGTTGCATAGTGCTAGCACCGATCGCGGGTGTTTTCCCGACGATCGCTGTCGGCAATGGTGCCGGAGGCTTCAAAAGGCCCATGCGCTGCCATCTTGTCGCAGATCGTTGCTCCCCTTGATGTCATCGGGGAGCGTCGATCCGTGGCCATGGACCCGACGCTACCTTGTTTTAACTCATATGGTAGTATGGCAGTATATGATAGGATCAATCAGACAACCTAGGGTTAAAGTACCCTTGGGAGTCTGAAAAATAGTAAAAGTAAAAAAAAGTTTTTTAAAAAAAATTATAATAAAAAAACCTAAAAATTCAAATCACCCCCTTTCCCTAGAACTCATCTAAATATAAATAAACAGTAAAAATCATAAACACATTAGGTATCGACGCGTCCGAAAACACATATCAAAATATAATAATGGTTTTTCAATTCATTTTACCCCGTAGGGGAAAATAGCGCCCAAAGTCAAAAATTTTTTATAAAGAAAATCAATAAATAAGAAAATCAAAAGATCACACAGTCCTAAAAATTATAGCAATGAAAATTATAGCAATGAAAGCGCCATCAAAAGTTGCAAAGAATGACACCACCCACAGCTCCGTACACCAAAGTATGAAAGAGTTATTGGCAAAATTAAAAAAAAAAACATTTTTGTACAGGAGGTTTTAATTTTTGTAAATGTACTAAAACATTATAAAACCTATACAAATGTGTTATCCCTGTAATCACAACAACCCAAAGAATAAAGTAGACATGTCATTTGGGGTGCACAGTGAAAGCTGCAAAATCCAAGCCCACAAGAAAAAGTCGCAAATGTGTTTATTCGCCATTTTCACTGCATTTGGAATTTTTTCCCGCTTCCCAGTACACGGCATGGAATATTAAATACTGTCACTTTGAAGTGCAAAAAATAAGCCATCGAAGAGCTCTTTATGTGGAAAAATAAAAAAGTTATAGATTTTTGAAGGTGAGGAGTGAAAAATGGAAGTGAAAAAACTAAAAAGGGCCAAGTCAGATTTTACAACATTAAACTATTACCCCCTTCATTTAGGGTATGAAATTCCCTGAAATCTCCCATTTACCAATAAGAAAATATCCTCTGGAGTCATTTTTTGCTGGAGATGAGTCAAGTTTAAAGGTGTCACTTCAGAAGCTCCTTTCTTCAATTCTAAAGTAGCTGGCACTAGAAGCATGTTTATAGCTATTATAGTACCAAAGATAGGTTGAGAGCCTGCATTAAGAAAGTTACTTCAGATGTCCGTAACTCATCTCAGGCAAAATATGACTCTTCTCATTTTCATAGGACTTTGGAAAATATTTTTGCTGGAGATGAGTCAAGTTTAGAGGCTGCATCACTTAATGTCACTTCAGCAGCCCCTCTCGTCAATTCTGGCACTAGAAGCAGGTTTCCATCCATTAAAGAACCAAAGACAGTGAGATCTTAACTCTCTTTCTCCCTGTAGGCTTTAGAATTAACTCATCTGAGGCAAAATATGACTCTTCTCATTTTCAGATGACTTTGGAAAAGATTTTTTAAAAGGTAAATGGGCAAGATTTCACATAAAAAGGGAATTGTAGAAAGGACATTTCATACCCTACCTGAGGGGGCTAGTAGGTTCACTTCAAATAGAGGGTAAATACCGCAGCAGAGACCACTCATTCACATCCCGTCTGTCCCTGACCTGGTTTTGGGACTTTAATACGATCTACCCTTTGGATATGTCATAAATATCAGAACAGACACTTCTCTGTACATTATATAGTGTCCAATAACACATTTATGTGTACAGGGCCTGAGCTGTTCCAGTTGGATGCAATATTTAGGAAGCAATACGTCAGCCATAGCGTGATCCCTGTACTGACATGTTGTAGAGACCTTTGCATTCATGCTGTACATGTAGACAATGTTGTATCACCTTGCAGGTGTCAGGTGTAACGTTTATATTACGGGTCACTCTAATTTGTCTGTAATGGTGAGCACTCCGCTCTGTACTCATGTAACCAGCACGTAGCTCTGCTTGCTGTGCACAATGCTCATGACCGTGATCTGGTGGCCAAGCGTCAGAAGCCATACAATATTAATGATACACCAAGAAACATAAGCCTGGACTGTTCAATGGTGAAACTATATAGTAAAGCCTGCTGCGTTGAGTAATACAGTATCTTACGTGTGTGCGAAATGCTGGAAAACTACTGGAGTGAATATTAATTAAAATTAACTCCTTAACGCTGAAGCCACTTTTCACCTTCCTGACACGGCCCATTTTTTCAAATCTGCCCTGTGTCACTACAAGTGGTTATAACTTCGGAACGCTTTAACACATCCAAGTGATTTTGAAATAGTTTTCACGTGACACTTTGCACTACATGTTAGTTGAAAAATTTTGGTGGCATGAAAAAAACAGATAATTGGTAAAAATGTGGAAAAATTCTCGATATTCGAAATTCAAAATGTTCTACTTTTTCCACACATAGTCATAACCGCAAAAAAACTTAATAACTAAGATTTAAAGAATGTCTACAGAATGTAGTTTTTTTTTGCATCCTCTCATTTTTGTAGGATGTTACGTTAGGTGCGATCTTTCACATTTCCATAAAAAATGCAAAATCCTGCTATTGAGGGACCTGCTCAGGTATCAAGTCACTTTAAGAGGCCTAAATAAAAGTAAAACCCCATAAATTACTCCATTATAGAAACTACGCCCCTCAACGTACATAAAACAACTTTTATGAAGTTTGTTAACCCTTTAAATGTTTTACAGGGGTTCAAAGATGCAGTTTTGAAATTAACATTTTTTTGGCTAAATGATGTGTTTTTCATAAAATGTTCAAATTCTCAGTGGAAAAAATATCAAAGTGGTCCACAAAGTTTGATACCCAATCTCTCCCGTGTATAACAATCCCCCATATGTGGTGGTAACCCGCTGTTGGGGCACACGCTAGGGCATGGAGGGGGGAGCTGCGCCATTCAGAGCAGATTATGCATTATTTATAAAAACACAGTGCAGCACACTTCCTTACCACAGGAGCTAAAACCACAGTCCGAGACCGATCCAACAAGTCCCACTTTTAATAATAAAAAAAGGAGTATAAAAAACCCTGACCGGAGCTCCCAATGATTCCAATACGGCTGTTGTTCAAAATTCCTTCAAAGATCTTCAATTATATTCTACCAAACTTTCCTCATCGGTAGAATATAATTGAAGATCTTTGAAGGAATTTTGAACAACAGCCAGATTATGCATTGTCACTTTTTATTGGCTATACAATCTTTATTTTTTGACAATTTGTACAAGTAAGGGATTATTTTCTGCAAGATTAGATGCACTTTACAAATACTTCATTTTAGTGGGTCATTAGCTTATTGATTTTATTAACTCTTGAATGAATACTGGAAAAGAAAATTGTCAATTTTGGTTTCCTTTCTTTTTGTATTTTTTGGGGTCGTACACCGTACACTAAAATTACTATATTGTCTTTATTCTATAGATCACTACGATTACAGTCATACCTCTCATTTATATAGTTGTTTTATAATTTTTTTTTACCATTTTACTGGATAAAACTAATATAGAAGAACATCTCATTTGTTTTTGCCATGTTTTCGAGAGATATAACTTTAATATTTTTTGGTTGACTGAGCTGGTTTAGAGCTTATTTTATACATGTTGATTTGTCCTTTTCATTGGTACCATTTTGGCGCACAAACTTTTTTTTTATCACTTTTTGGAACACTTTTGTGAAGGGATTTTATGAAAAATTTACAATTTTGGTGAGTTTTTCGGGTTTTGTTTTTACAGCATTCACGGAGTGGGTCCAATACTGATTGTACTGATTGTTACAGACACGGCGATACCAAATATGTGTGTTTTTTTGGCAATTTAGTGGGGTTTTTTTACTTTATTAGACGTGTATCGGGTATGTTTGTGTTCCGGGAACTTTTACTTTATTTAATTAATTCTTTTTATTAGAAAAACTTTATTAAGCAATTTAACTTTTATGTTTAACTTCTTAACAAGTTGGCTTGAACAAGTGATGCTCTGATCCCTTGTTCAAGCCTTCATTGATATAACACGGTGTAATAAATACAGATGTCCGATTCACATGAAATACCCCGTGACCGCGGTGTGTAAGGGGTTAACACCCGTGATCGGAGGAATCTCCGATTGGGGGTGTTAGAGGCGGGTGTCGGCTATGATATACTGCTGACACCAGCAGCTTCTGGCGCCAGCTCCGTTCAGGAGCCAACGCCAGAAGCTTGACGTAATAGTGCTGCAAAATGCGGGAACACATCTCCCGCCATGTAGTACTATTACGTCAAATGTCGGGAAGGAGTTAAGGACGCAGCCAGTTTATAGCTTAAGGCTCAGTCCCATTTTTTGGATTCTGACTTGCGGCGCTTTATATGGTTATAACTTTTGAACACTGCTACTTATCAAAACGATTCTGAGATTGTTTTTTCCCCACATGTTGTTCTTCGTTTTAGTGGTAAATGTTGGCTGAAAAGCTGAATTTTTTGAAAAATTTCAGGCAGATAGATTTACCACTTAAGTTGCTGAATAACATTTCCCATATTTCTACTTTACATTTTCATCATTTTTTAAATGTCTGTATAATTTATTTTGATGTCACGCGGCTTACAAATCAAATATCGATTTTCTGTATTTTCAGAATTGATTTTGGGGATAAATACTGTTTTGAATGACATTTTAAATCTTTAGCATTAAAAAAACTCCTATATAATCAACCAATTTTCAAATCTGCACCCCTCAAACAGAAACAGCTTTTAGGAAGATTGTTAACCCCTTGAGATCTTCATAGTAATTGAATCAAAATGGAGGTGAAATTTAGAATGGTCAAATTTTGGGTTAAACACCTGCATTCGGAACACACTCTGACCGCGGGTGCTACACTGGGGTGTCGGCTGTGTGTATCCCGATGATGGTTCGGCTCCGATATATGGGACCCTGAGCATTAAGTCACTGCGCTCTGCATCTGATATATCGGACATGGAGCGTGAACAGGTTAATAAATCAATCAAATAAACAAAACACATTGACAATAGAGACATTGCACGGCAGTGGTGTCTATAATTCACAGCAGCTTACAAGAACACGTGTCCTGTGGTCCATACATTGGAGCAGGAGGTGGTTTGTCGCTCCGTTCATCTCTATCCCAGTACAGACCTTGGCTACATCCAGCGCTCCAAATAGCGGTGTTTTATAAAAAAGGGTGCACATATAAAAGCTGGTGGAAATTCTTCCACAAATGATAAAATCCCCTCATTGAGCTGTGAAGCCTGTAAACTGCGTGTGATGTGAATATTCAGCACCTTGTAAATACTCAGAAGCCGCAGGTCCTCCAGTCGATTACAGCAATGTGCCGGCACGCGGACTCCCAGAGCTGTAAAATTAAACGTGCCTCCAGGACAAAGCCGATTTCAGTCTCACTTAAACAAATCAATGTTTGCTCCGCCACCTGCATCCAAAGCAGTGAGAACCAAATATGGCTGAAAGTGAGCAGTACAGGAAATGGTTAAAGGAAATCCAACATCAAAATCAATCCCGAAACACTTACCCCAAGCACTGTGACTATGGTAATCTTAAATGTGTTGTTCATGGTAAGATTTAAAATTTATCCTAATGAGCCATAAGGACTCCTAGGGTGTTATCAGAGCCCAAACACAGCAGCAGTCTCTTAACCTAACGCCTCTGAGGCAAAATATGACTCTTCTCATTTTCACAGGACTTTGGAAAAGATTTTTGCTGGAGATGAGTCAAGTTTAGAGGCTGCATCACTTAGGGTCACTCAGAAGACCTCTTTAGTTCTCTAGTAGCTGGTACTAGATGCATGTTTTCATCACATGCTGTAGCTTCACAGGTTGTTACACTGTGCAGGGTGCCATTTTCCCCTCCCACTGTATGCTGAAACATCCACTGCTGCAGTTAGATTAAATCAGGCAGAGGGAGGGGAGATGTGCTGAGGGAGCATAGTGGGAGACGAGACAGACAACCAGACAACAGGCCAAAGTTGAAAAACAGAGTCAAAACCAAGATGGTGGCAAGATATAAAATCTCAAGGCAGAAACATAGTCAAGGTACAGGCAAAAGGTCAGAGGTGAAGCTAGCCAGTAAGACAAAGTCAAAAACAGACACAGGTATATTAAACTGGCCGGTATAAATGGAGACACCATACGCCCCCATGAAGTCAAAAGAACAGAAGCTCCATCACTCTAGATGACACATCCCAGCTGAGGTTGGGCTGATCTACATAATCCTCCTCCAGCACAAAAAAAACCCACAAAGCAAGGACGTGCAGAAGGAGGTTAATAGAGTTCTGACATACAATTAGGTAAACGAGTATATTTGTAACAAATCAATGTGCATGGCTAGAATTGACTCTACAGTGACACATTTACCAGCCAGTGGCACTTGTAGGACACCAACATGGATGGAATCTTTATAGTCATCCAACAAATCTTAAAACAACAGAAAATAGTACAGAGACAGTAATCTTATTGGTTTCTAACCCACCGCAATCTACAGTAGCTATCTAAAGGATGACAAATTTAAAGGGAATCTGTCAGAAGCTGTGAACAAACAATGCTACACATAGAGATAGGTACTGGCTCTGGACATCTGTGGAACAATTGTGTGCGAGATTGGGCGAAGCAGAACTGTGAAAAATGTTATTATTTTCCAGGATTGTAACTGGATTTGGAGCACTGGTGTGTGTGACCTCAGCTCCCTTCTGAGTTACTGCTGTAGTATTCAAACAGAAGCTGCTATATCAGGGGTCGAGCTGTGTAGCGGTAAATTAAAGAGATCTCACAAACCAGGGCACCAGAGTTCTTCACATCTGGGTACAATCAATCCTAGAATATAAATGTACTTTTCACAGTCCTTCTGCAACTAACAACACCCACACAAAGGTAAGGTTACGTCAGGACAATACCCAAACCTGCCTGCCGTTCTTTTTATGGTCAAAATGGCTGACATATTCCAAGGAGAATCAACTATGACCATTATACCACCAGTATACTGTTATACAGCAAGATTTTAGGGTCTTAAACCTGTTTCGCCCACATCCAAAGATCAGTGAGCGGAAATTCAGCAGTTTCAGGCCTGGGACATGCACATTGTACCCGGAGAAGCATATGTTATATACTACCATTATCCCAATTTTTTATACATTATCAAAGATTTTTTTTATCCTTTTTTTTTACTACAAATTCACTAAAAATAGTAACTATGCATCGGATAAATATAGTAACAAAAATTACATAACAAAAATATTTCAAACTGATGTATAAATTAAGTCCAAAGACAAGTTTATGGTTTCCTTTTTTTTCCAAAAAAGGTTGTCTCAAACAGAATATTTAACTATTTAAATTACAGACAATTTATTTCTGTTATTCTTTCCCTCATAAATTGTCAGTTTTTTTGTAATTTTTTAATGTCATTTTCGAAACATTTTAATGTAATAAAATAGAAGGCATGACAGATAAAAACATTGGATACCATTAAACAAACATCAGCCTCCATCTGTTCTACATGGACATAAATAAATAAAAAAACACTTAAAACCTATTTTTTGTCATGTTTCTGTAATTTTTTTAATAGAAAAAAAATAACACCGCAGCCTCCGTTATAGTTTCTGCCAAAATAACAAAAATATGACAGAAGGCAGACACATGGATGACAAAGGAAGAAAGTAAAACATTCAATTAAGTCAATGAAATTTTTAAATATTCTAAATTAAATTCTGGTGATTTTTCTTTTCCACGTTAATTACTGTGTGAAACCTCAGCTCAACCACAAAGTGAAAACAGTAGCCTAAAAAAACAATTAGGGTAAAATGTTTTCATTTTATCAGAACAAACCACCTATTTTTAACCTTATTCAATGCTAATACAGGCAGTCCCTGGGTAACGTACAGACATGTGGCCAGGGTGGGGAGGCTACTTAAAAATATAAAATTGTACTTGCCTCCGCAGTCCCAAATTTCCACTTCTCTGGTTTGTGCCCCCGCTTGTTTACAGAGGCACCCATATCTCAGTGCCTGATACAACGCTGGGAATGGTACCGGGTGGGCAAGGCCGGCAGCTTCTGTGCCGCTGTAAACAAGCAGGGGCACGGACCAGAGAGACGGCGACATGAGACACTGGGAGGGACCGCGGAGGTAAGAACAAGTTTAGTTTTTACATCAGCTCCCCCCCTCTTATCTATTTTTCATAGGGTCTTGGAAAACCACTTTAAGTTGAATTTGTATGTAAGTCGAAACAGTAAATTTTATAAACTTAATTATTTTAATAACTCCAGGAAAAAAAAAATTGTCCCTGTTACTATTAAATAAAACTTCATTACAGACACCTTACAGCTGACCATTGCAGCCTGGGACTAAAGTAACACCCTGAGAGCTTCACCAGAGGTCACAGTGGCCAGAGAGGTTCGTCTGTAACTAGGGGTCATCTGTAAGTCGGGTGTCCTTAAGGGAAACCTTCCTCTTTAAAATGGTAGTTATAAGCCTCAAATACCTTGCACCAGCTCAGGGTGAGCTCAGGGTGAGCTCGTGCCAGAGCATATCTTCATTATTTCCAGAAAGTGCTGTATTGCTTGTAAAACTGCTTTAATCTTTATATTCTAAACACGCTTCGGCGCACCATGATACGCGCTCGGCGCACCAGGTGCTTGACCGTGCGTGCGCCTGAATAGGAAGTGCCGGAGAGCCAGTGACGTCACCAGCTCTTCCTATTCAGCCGTACGCAGGGTCGCATGCATGGTGCGCCGAGCGCGTATCATTTTGATCCTGTAACGAATTATGCTCGTAATCCAAGGTTCCACGGTATGGATTGGTATGAATAGTGATACAGCACTAAGTCACAGGGAAGATTTCATACTATTACAACCTACATATATCAACTTAGAGCAAGACAAGGAGTAAAACATTCCTATGACCCAGCTGAGCCCTTCTCATCACGTTTCCAAGATTCTGGTCAGATCACGGCCCAAGCCAGAAAAAATTTTTGGCACATAATTCAGAATACTTCCTAGGTGTTAGCATTTCACCTAATGGCAACATATAAGACAGTGGTGGCTAACCTATGGCACTGGTGCCAGAGGTGGCACTCGGAGACCTTTCTGAGGGCACTCAGGTCATCACCAGAGAGGACTCCATTTATCTTCCTGCAGTCCCAGACAGCCCAGGACTTGCTGTGCACAGAGCTATTTTAAAGTGACAGTGCTACCTGGGACTGCTGGAGGAGTGGGAAGGTGTGGACAGATCTGGATTATCATTGTAGCTCCTGCTCCGGCCCTGACAATTCTCCCTGTTTATGGGACCCTGGAGGGAAGCTACAATGATCATCCAAATTTCTTCTATTTTCTGCTTTATTGGTGTCCTCAGGTGCTGGTATCAATGAAAGCTGTGACAGAGAAGGGAGTATAAATCCCAAATTTCTGTGTTGGCACTTTGCGATAAATAAGTGGGTCTTGGTTGTAGTTTGGGCACTCGGACTTTCGCCATCACTGGTATAAGACTTAGGCTACATTCACACGACCGTATGATTTCTCCAGTCCCGTATTTACGGGCCGTATATACGTGACGTTTTTCATCCGTATGCAGCACGTATGTAACCCGTATTTTATACGTCCCCATAGACTTCTAGGGCATACGGAACTGAAATACGGGAGAAAATAGGACATGCTCTATATTTTTATACGGCTAGTATACGGTACGGTACGGAACAGAGTTAACAACGGCAATATAAATGGTCAGACGTATTGTACATTGAAATGAATGTGGCCGTATGTAATCCGTAAAAAAACGGTACGGTACGGTACGGATACGGACGTTTTCATACGTCCGTGTGAATGTAGCCTTAGGCCAGATTCTTATACATAAGTGTAGTCAGCAGAAGATGCCAACTAGAGGCCATCAAGTCCGTGCCTTCCTCAGTAAAGACTGAGACACCATGTGCAAACTCACAAGTGACTACCCTGCTCATGCAAACGCCATCCACAAGCTGCGATTTAAAACCTGTACCGCAAAGTGAAATAATAAAATAACATTATGTATGAAATCAGTTAGTGCTTTATTCATGGGTGTGTAATAATTTTGGCACAGTCTAGATGTCAGCATTTATTGATTATTTAATGTAGGTTTTGCACATTATCATGTGCTCTTGTTGACAGGTATCCCCCATTATATCCTTGGCCATAATGTACACCATATAAAGCAGAGGTGGATTGTGGGAGTGAGACAACATGTCAGATAGCATTTACAGAAGACGCATTGCCTTCAGGCGAGTGGTTCTGCTGAAAACAATGTGGACTAATGAGGGTTTTGCATAATTGGGACATCAGCCAGATTATGCTTTCTATAAATGCATTTCACATTAGATTTATGTCTGCATTACGGGGCATTACAGATGAGCGGAAAACATACCTGCCCCTGTAAAACCACCAGCGGAGCACAGGAAAACCCACAAACAGGTACTACTTTTAGTATTACAGATGCAGCAAGGCACAGGTCTAAGTTTGGTATAAGATAACGTAAAAATGACAGATCCTTGATGTAGTTCTATCAGAAATGCTTGGTTTAGGTTGGGTATCCACAGGGTACAATGTATGTAGATTAGGCCTGAATCACCTTCTATTCCTATTTCAGTGGAGTAAGATGGACCCGCTCGGACTGCATTCTTCCATTTTGGACTATAACAATCAGGAGTTGAGCAGTAAACTTATAAATATCTATATCACTGGACTGCGGCGCTGTTGCGAACTCTTGATCCTTGGTCCATTGCCCCTTCACTGGACTGGTGTGGGGATTTATACATGTTTTGCCTGAATGTTTAGTTCCCATAATCCCCATTACTGCTATTTTTTTGCCATTTTTTATTTGTTTTGAAAAACATCCATAATTGCAAAGATACACCAAAACACTTGCCATGTATTGGCTGAAATTCCCAAACCAACTATCGCCACATAAATCACTACATCATTGCGAGTTAAGATGCAGTTACAATCAGCGCTATCAAGACAGGAAAGTTATGACATTTTGGGAACTCACTTCAACAAAACGTACTACAATGCAGTATTGCTCACTTCATACAGCCCTGGTCAGTGCACACTAACCAAAATTTCCAGAATCCAACACATCCATGTGTAACCCGCCTAACAGAGCGTTAGGAAACAGATTGTATCCACGTGAATATTCCCCTTACTACAAAACAAAATAGAAAACAATAATAAAGACAAATTACTAAAATGTGCGTCCTTGTGGAGCGCCAAAATTCTTCATTTCTAAACTCTGGCCCCTTCATGTGCCACCATGAACCTCTGCCACACAGAATCGGATGCATCTTGTTCTTCCCCATAGAACGGACATGTTGAACATTGTATGCTGCTTTTATTTCACCTCGCTGCTCCTGCAGATCACAGTGGGCTAGTACATGATTAGTCCAGGTGGTGCTGACCCAATAGTTACCGTAGCTTATCTGGTCACAAACAATGGTGGGAGCAGTTTATAGGGGTAAATTCTTCTGACGTTCTTTAATAAGATGACTTTAACACTGCCTCTGTGACTAAAATAGACGAAACCCTCCAGGAATATTATACATTATTATATTACACATAAATAGATCTTCCCAGGATATTCTTATAGTAATGAAGTGGTCAGTACAAGAGCGCAAAACTCTCCAGGGATGTGGTTATACTGTTACTATATAGATTATTAGCTGTTACGTTGTATGTATTTTCCCAGTATCAGCAGCTACAAGGATCTTATACTCCCGTGAAATCATTTTATGGAGACAAGACAAAACAATTTGCAAGGAATGCAATAACCAGTTTAAAGGGATTGATCACCTGTTTGCTGCGCTACAATTTCAAAGGCACAGTGGTCAGATATGGAATTACACAAGACACAGATCCCCCAAATAGCACAATCTAAATCTCCTTTCATATAAGGTACATATACAGGTTTTATTTGATTTGCACCAGATTTTCTATCTGTTTTTGAATCTGTGCTGTCTTTACAAGCGGTTAGTGTGTACAAAGCACTTGTGAGCCATCAAAATCAGGCATGGATGAACCAGGGACACTTACCCATAGATCCAGGCACCATGACTGTGGTAATCATCTTATATTTGTTATCCATGTCCTCCTTCTAAAAAAGGAATTTCACCACTAACATAAAGTAAAATAAAAAACTAAACATATTCACCTATCGCCCTCTCTTCGATCCCGGCGCTGGTCTTCTCCAAGCTTGACACGCGGGGATTGATGTTAAAAAAGCGATGTCCGGCGCTCGGGGCTGTTAATTATTCACACCTCTAGTGTGACGTCACCTCAGCTTCTCTTTACAGCGATCCCAGTGTGTCAAGTTTGAAAAAGACCAGTAACGGGATCGGGGACAAGAGGGCGATGGGTGAATATTTTTTGTTTCATTTTACTTTATACTAGTGGTTGATTTCCTTAAAAATTATGCTAAACAGCCTAAAAAGCTAGTGAGGTGGTTCTCAGTCTCCATTCGTGGTACTCACAGATTGATCGACTGTTTCCCCCTCCCGCCCTGCTCCCTCAGCACTTCCCCCTCCCTCTGCCTGATGTAATTTAACTGCAGCAGAGGAAGTTTCAGCACACAGTAGATATCTGATGTGTGCACACTGTAACAGCCTGTGAATCTACAGCATGGAGGGTCTCTGGTAGTTGTTCCAGTAGCCCTTCAGACTCATTAGCATAATTTTTAAAGTTGGTTTTAGAAGGAAGAAGGCCATGGATAACAAACATTACCACAATCATGGTGACTGGATCTATGAGTAAGGGTTTATGATTATTGATTTTGATGGTAGATTTCCTTCAACACCTTAACAACACAGTATGCACTACCATAGTAGTTAAGGAGGCTTGACTGGATGTTTTCTGCATTATGCAGCAACTGAAAACCCACTGGAAACACCAGTGATCGGTTATTAGGAGACTCCAGGCAGAGCCATTTGTAAAGATCTGTGATAATGTGCTGGTGGCACATGGTAACAATTCATCAACAGAAACACCATATACTGCAATACAGCTGTATTGCAGTATATGGTATGAACAATCATACCCCCGAAGGGTAAAGTACCCAAGGGGGTCTGCAATGACAGTAAAAAACTTAAAACGAAAAAGTTCTAATCACCCTCCTTTCTTTTGAACTGAAATAAAAAATAGACGAGAAAAATAATAAACAAATGCCCCAAAAGTCTTAAAAGTCCCAATCTATCAAAGTATAAAAATGGCTATTCTCTGTGGTGAACCCAAATGTAATATTAAAAAATTATCATAGGGACTCACAGTTGAAGAAATGAAAACGTCATAATGTTCGGCATAAAATTGCACCCAACACAGCTCCGTACACCAATGTGCCTCAGAATATGACGTAACAAAGAAATTTTGTTTGTACCAAAAGAAACTTGGTATTTATATAAATTTGGCATGCCATCGGTAACCAGCAGCTGGTGTCTTTCATTTAGACAATGCAAAACAATCATTGCTGGTCACATGTGTTTTAATGGATACACATATGTGATTGGGCCGAGCCCCGACTCCAGCATTTGCATTGCGCTTGTACAAACACCACTTTTGTCCATACTCTAAGGAAGAAAGGCAGAGGAAAAAGAAGGAACAGGAACATATTTCTTTAATAAAATACAATACAAAGTTAATTATTATCATCGGCGCTATTGATTTATACAATTGTATACCGTTTAGTTACACTTCCACTATTTGTTGGCTATATACACTTTATTATCCAGAGGTATTGATAAGTGCACATTTTAGGGACATTATCACGGAGCTGGAGCCTGTCACTAAGCTGTGGTGGCTGCCTAGCTGTCTGGATTACATTTCTCCATGTACCTTTGTTTTCCAACCCCCACAAGACATGATCTCATTAAGCCAGTTAATTAAATCTGACTTTCCTCACGGAGTCACTAGGTCGTCACTGCACTACTTCAGGATAAGCTACTTTTAAAGCATACCAAAAGGAGTAATAAAATAATGACCGGCACCAAGGAGACCGAGCATCTACATCTGACCTTTACAGCACAAAAACAAGGTTTATTCACATATGAGACTTGGACATCATGTTGAATAGACAGGAACTTAGTAGCACTAAGCGTTAAACATCCATTCATTCACGTACCAGTCAGTATGACCAATATTCAGACTTACACGCACACACAATGACATGTGATACAAGTCACGACTTTGCTCCTGTTTTTGGCGAATAGCAATTGCTGATCATCCAGGTCAAAGATTTATATCTTCTCCAAGGAACGGTTCAAGTTTTCCAGGCCATTAATAGTCAACACTAACAGGAAGCCCATTCCCTTTGGTAAGGTATCTCAACTGCAACTTTCAAACATAACATGTTTGCAGTCATATAACACTGAATGAGATGGGACTGAATCAAGATCATCGCTGAGAGCCACAACTGATCAGTGGAACGTCACAGATCTGAGACTCATAATCTCATCAAAACTGATACTTTTACGCTTTTTCTATACTCTTACTTACATCTTTTTACTAAGTTAGGAAAAATCTTCAAGGGAACCTGTTGCCAGGGACCTAATGTTCTCTAAGGACAGATTACAGAAGCCCATTACATCTGCATTGCAAATATGTCTTTCTGCATGTTGTTTTTTTGAAATGCATCCAAACCAAAGCCCAACCCCTGGGACTACACAGAGGATTCTGTCAGGGAGCAAGATAAGTTATAACTCACAATTATATTGTAATGCAAATGCTTAGAGAAAGCAGAAAGTAATATTTGTACTGCAGCTGTAATGGGCTTCTGTAACTCGTCTTTTGTGAAAATGAGGTCCCTGGTGACAGGTTCCCTTGAATTCATCATTACAAATTTATGTTATTCTCTTTGGTTAAGGAAAGCAAATACTGATGGTATAGGGAAGTCTTCAATTTAACATCAGCCAAAATAGACTTGTATGACA
The DNA here is from genome assembly GCA_019512145.1 of Engystomops pustulosus. NCBI lineage: Eukaryota > Metazoa > Chordata > Amphibia > Anura > Leptodactylidae > Engystomops > Engystomops pustulosus. The sequence goes on along the minus strand of CM033648.1, from coordinate 57,264,316 downwards.
GAAGGGTCCACCCTTAAGCTTCCACTACTTATAATGGAATAAATATTGCAGCAGCCCGGCTATACAGTGGCTATATATGGCTAGGTTGTGGCATGAGCCTTCTGTTTCATGTACTGACTGAAAGCTCTGAGCCTTACCAAGGTTTCATGCTTTAAAACATAACCGTCATTTGAGATAATTTTTTAGATTGTGTGTTCCAGATTGTAAAAATAATGAAGCTACTCTCTCTCATAGAGATACATGTTTCAGCCTGTACAGTGTGTGTCTATGGAGGCACGATTCCCCCAGTAATCTCCCTGTGTTTGGTTAAACAGCTCTAAAAAGGGAGGATTAACTCCTTCACTTTCAGTTTGATCTTTGAAAATACTGCTCATAGCATACTACAGGGAGAGAGCAGGAAGAGTTAACGCACAAAGATGTGTAACAAACAGGAGAGAGGGACCAATGTACAATCTGTTAGACAGATCCTACCATAGGAAAATAGAAGTAACATTGTAACAAAGGGACACTTTGCAGTCTGTTTCTTTACAAACTAAGTCGATTTTCTTAATTAAAGTACATTAGAAAAATGTTCATAACCCACCTCCCACGCAATATCAAAAATCATCTGAAATGACGGTTACTCTTTAAAGAAGGCAGAGAATGTTCATGTAAGGTCAAAAAGTGAATTGTAAATCAACATATCACACAATAGCTGACACAAAGTTTCATTAAGAACAACTGCAAATGGTCCAGATTTCATACAGATTTTAGAGCAGAAAATCCACCTAACCGCACTGTGACCGAATTGTGATCAAATGGAATTTAAGATCTAGCCGAAATTTGTGCATGTAGCCGGATACACTATTAGTAAGCTGCATAGAATCAATTTATGCTGCACATTCTGGTTGCAGAAATACCCCCCCTAAACTAAATATATTTTTATAAACTGCCATTAGAGAGCATTGCCTCTATCCCTTCATTGTCCCTCTACATGCCTGTAAACCTAAGCAATGAGGTCCTAAAGCTGTATGCAAATGACCTGTGAAATGTCCAATGAAGCATTAGCATATTCAAGCTGTCCACCTTATTCATGAGTGGGAGGCATAGCCACACCCCCAGTGCATGACTGACAGCCTGTATAATGGTGTGAGGCTGTATAATGATGTGCTTCCTGGTGCTGGAGGCCACGCTCCCTGCAGCCTGTGTGTATGAGATACACCTATACACATGACTGACAGCCTGTATAATGATGTGAGGCTGTATAATGATGTGCTTCCTGGTGCTGGCGCCCCCTGCAGCCTGTGTGTGTATAGGAGAGATACAACAGCTCCAGGATGTTAGAACAGAACATGTCAGGTACTTGTGTAGCTGATGTCTGTGTCTCTGTGTATTAGGAGGATGCAGCATGTCAGCAGATAAAGCACAGACACTAGCAATGCTTTACTATACATTACACACAGACATGAGCAGGGGGAGGAGAGGGGAGGGGTAACAGGGGTGACATCACTGCCTCTCACCATGTGACCAGCCTCATTTACATAATAAAGAATGGATGATTTTATAATAATTAATGTATGAATTGACTAGAAAAAGGCTGTAATGGGATCCTTGTGAGCTGCTCCAACAGAAAGTAGTGACAGAAATAGTGACACAGACCTGATGAAAGGTGTACCTTAAGCTTTGCCCCCTGCCTCAACAAAAAAAGGTCTTAAAAATGTGCAGAATTACTGCTTTGTAAATTCTGCATCCCTTACAATGCAAGTACATTCAGCCTAAAGGAATTTTTTCCAGTAATAACAACTATCTCTTATCCATAGAACAGGAGATAGAAGTCTGATCTCAGGGGGTCCAAATGTCAGAACCAGCGAATGCAAGTTCCCCTTTACCACCCTACATTGCAATAGGAAGAACCCAAACAGATGAGAAGACTTCTCATTTATAATTACCTATATAATGATGATTGACTTGTGGATGATGGAATTCTGCAGATATAAAACAAGTGCTCGAATTCTGGAGGTACCACCTCTGGTAAAAGGAGTTCCTTGTACCCTCATCTGAACGCAGCAGTCGTTTCACATGTGTGATGCCCCCTTATTTATCTCTAATTAATGAGATAAATGAGCTCTGCACTGCATTTATCTTTGCTCATCCTATATCAATGCATCCCTTTGGAAAAACTTATTTAATAGAAAATCTACTATCAAAATGGACCACTTACTCATAGATCTGGGCACTGTAACTGTGGTAATCTTCTTATTTTGTTATTCATGGTTTCCTTTCTTCTAAAATCAACTTGAAAAATTATGCAAATGAGTGAAGGATCTTGACTGGGGCTGTTACCAGAGCTCCTCCATACTCTAGCTATAACACGGTCTCCCCTCCCCGCTGCTCTGCCTGGTGTAAAATCACTGCAGTGGAGGAAGTTTCAGCACACGGTGTAGGGGGAAAGTGTTAAAAACTGCATAAAAACTGATTTTAGAAGGAAGAAGGCCATGGATAACAAATATAAGATGATTATAACAGTCACTGTGATTGGATCAATGAGTAAGTGCCCCTGGTTTATCATGATGGATTTTATGGTAGATTCCTTAAAATGATAAGGAAACTAAAATACACTAAAAGGTAATAGAAAGTGAAAGTGGTGCGGGTAAAGCTGGTGGCTTTCCAGCTAATTGAGCATGTTAGCGAAGAGACGACCGTGCCCAAAACAGAGGGAGGAAGCACTTTACCCCAGGACTCCACTAGACGGAAATAAAAAAGGAAAAACACATGGACGTGGCCAGAATACAGAGCAGGAAATCTCGTCTGCCTTGTTTAAACATGGAGACGTCTCAATTCTAATCAGCAGCAGGGGCCGAATCGTGTGTTTCCAGGGAGGAAATGCTTGTCACTCTTTACACAGGGAGGGTCTGGAAAGCAGTGTCCTCATTATGGGGGAACTCATTTAGGAACATTCTTTGTGAGAATGGAAAATACATAAAATGGAGACCAGTTTACAAGACTGCATGAAAGAAGCTCCAGCAATTAACTGCACTGGATTATTTATACATGTCCTTTTTATCACAAAATTATTGTCACTATTTTCTAAATCCATGGCACATTAAAAAAAAGAAAGTCTATGGAAAAAATATACCCAAAAAGTGACTGTTTTCTTGAACAGAGTCTACCATCTCTGTCCTGTTAACCACTGATCCTGTCCTTATCATTAAAGTCAGCTTTTTGGTACACACCAGTCATCCATACGGCACCTGCAGACCCCTATTTTCATAACTGAAGGAGTGCCAGCAGTTCCATTTGATAGATAACTGATGTATACCTGATCAAAAAAAGGAAGATGGTACCACAGTTCCTTTAAAGGGAACCTGTCAGCATAAATTGACCTAAGAAACCATTACCAGTATGTTATCAAGCAGTATAATTTTCAGATAATGTTTCTTTCATGACCCAGTGTGGTGGCGTTGGCCAGAAAATCAACTTTAAAGTGAGATGTAACTTGATGATACACAGTAATGGAGGTGGAGAGTATAGCACTGAAGTCAAGCTCTCCCCACCTCAGAACGTTCCCTCCACTGTGATTGACATTGTGAACCATATTTTAGGAGAGACAATAATGATGTCCCTAGACCTGGACCACAAATTTAATTGCAGTCTAGATGGCCTCTTAAGGGGGGGGGGAAGCTTGACTTCAGTGGTAAACTCTCCCCCTCTGTGACTTTATGCAACAAGTGTACAGCAGTAAACTATATTTGTCGTACTGCAGTAAGGGGTGTATGCAGAGGGCATGCGGCTATTACACAGCTGACACCCCCCGGTAAGTGCCAGCAACGACCGCAACAGTTAACTTGTTAAGTGGTGTGATCAAAGCTAGCAGTGTTTCCAAATGGAGGGGCCATCCTGCATTGCCGATCGGCGCCATTTGTGGCGTCATAGGAGGGTGCCAATTGGTTGCAGTATATTGTATGAGTGATCAGACACTCTAGGGTTAAATTTAATAGTAGAAAAATTACTGAATGGTGCTGCAGTGCCAGCTTTATCAGAACCCTCCGATAAAGCTGGCAGTTTATCACTGCTAAAAATTGGGTAGTGCTAGGAGCTGCTTACTTTAGTAAAAAGACTCACATACACATGCCTAGACACACATATACTGTGCATAGACACACATAAACTAGATGAAGAAACAGACCTACAGATAAAGAGACTGTATATGCTATGATACACTTAGCTTTATCACAGGAACACAGCACGAAAAACACATGCACCCTTTTCAGTATTTCGGACTGCCCTCCAAATACGGATGTAAAATACTGACCAAAACTGATGTCTGATTAGAGCCTTATACAGAGTTCCACATTACCTTGACGATCCTCAAATCTTTAGACCATCTACAAGAAATATTCACTCTGACGTAATTCTGTGTTTTTGGAGCTCAAAATCTGATCTTCTATGGGTGATGTCACACATGGCGTTTTTAGTAAAAAAAAAAAAAGTTAAAAAACGCATCAGTTTTTAAAAACGAATGCGTTTTTGACAGTTTTTAATTGCGCAAATTTGGAAAACCAGACAAACACGCATGCGTTTTCAAAAAACTAAAGCTAAAAACGACCCAAAAACGGCCTAAAAACGCCATGTGTGACACCACCCTATGTCAGCCGCTTACTAATATCTAGAAGACTTTACTATCCTTCTATACAGATACAGGATCAATCATTTACGGTACACCCACACATAGACCATATTTGGAGAGGTACCACACAATGCCAAATACCTGTTTTTTATTTTTCTCAGTATAGACATAATATGTAAAACTGCATGTAAAAACAGGGATCTTGGCTTTTACATACCATTCCACAGTGCGGTTCTGGGTTTCCATAGAAGCAGCTCCAGGACAACTTCTGTACAATGCTGACAGCACTGCAGCTGAAAGCCCATGTGTATAGAACACTGCATTTCAATTATCCATTACATGTAACTACCACATCACTGTAAATCAATGTATATTATATATAATATACACAATTCTGGGCTTTAAATACTTCTATATTAATAACTGACAACTGGGCACAAAAGGCTCTCACACTGTCCAATATGAGAATGTGTTACCCAATGTTTAGACTTCTTGTAGGTCATACTTGGTGTTAAGGGGCTGCCTTTCAAGGTAGCAAAAGGAGGCAATGTTTTCCATTTAACACCTTGGAAAACGTGTTGCATTCTTCCCAGAATTCCCTAGTGGAGCATCTATGACTTTAAATTCTCCACGCGCCTTTACGGTGGCCTTAATTGGCAATCTCCCCTTAAGGAGAACACCTACTGTCTGACCTTACCCAAATGTACGCCCCTGTGTGCTTCAGCTTTTGGAAGTTGAGCAGCCGTGCCACAAATCAGGCCAAAAATAAGAACTCCTCTAACTTTTTCGTTGCGCTCTCTTGGCTCGGTCACGGCGTGGTGAGACACCGCTGTATGGGGGAGACTCATCAGTACTTCTATGACAGTTTCCTGCCGTAGAAGCACTGAAATAAGCGCAATTTCTTGCACACTGTAAGAAATTGCTATGCTTTCTGCTCCGACGCAGTCATCGGAGGAGTGGGCTGACACAGGGTGCTCCTGCCCCATGCCTGCAAACTTTCTAAAACTTCACAAACTTTCATTTGCGTGGACGCCTGATGGATACATTAAGAGACCTATGCCTCTTGATGTATCTGCAGACACAGGGGGGGAACGGGCTTTATTATACATATGATAAATTCACCCCTTATGGGTCTAAGGTTATCTGCATGTAGCCTAAAGCAAATCCTTTTGATTGGGTAATGGTGACACAAGTCCCATGTACCCCTAATACAGTAAATAATCCTGTTGAACAATCTAGGAGATATAGGTTATAGGTTATCCACTGCAAAATCACCTGCCGCGATAATAGTGACAGCACCATGGATGGGTTTTATGGGTAAAAAGTTATCAAAAAGTACCAAAAATTTGCTGTATTCTGATGTGCTTTATGCTGGAGTAGGCGCACTATGATTTGCAGCAATAAATCTCACGTCATTTCTTTTTCTGCAGATCATAAATCAGCAGTTTCTGCTGATGAATTATTTCATAAATCCCCTACACTACAATGATAATGGGGCACATTTACTTACCCGTTCGCTGGAGTTCACTGAAAGTGCATTGTCCAACGATTATGCCTCGATTCACCAAGATTGCGCCCGATAACCTGCATGTGTCGCTTCCCCTCTCAGGTCCAACGAAGTTCACCTTCTTCTTCCTGGTGCATGCGACACAATGCCAGCACAGACCCCTGTTAAATACCCGTCACAGCTGTGCAAAACCTGAAAACATCGGAAAGTCCGATGAAAGTGCGATCCGCGACCCTTAGTAAATAAGTCCTAATGGGTTGTGCTGTGAGTTTACAGCACCGAAATGCGGCATGGCGATACATGAGAGGGTAATCTTTAAAACCCACAGTATAAAACTATTTGCCTCACAAGTTTAGAAGGTTATGGATAATGTGAACTTACAGAGAAATAAAATTGATATCTGCCCCCATTCTCCAGAAAAACCCAAATGAAAAAAAAAGACTTTTTTGCTGTGACCAGAACGGTTGTTGAATGTCCACTGCATGATCCCACGAGTCACTAGTCTCAATGTGATGCAGAACAGCACTGGCCTCAATAGCAGACACACAAACAGTTCATGCTCATCATTGCTTATTGTGCACATGAAATAAAATGTCCCATATAACAGAGGAACCGATTTATATTGTCTTCTCATTAGCAAATGGTGAAAGTGTTGTGTGAGAATGAGAAGATGTTTGCATCCTAATGTAATCACCAGCCCATTCAGTGACAGCCGCTGATGCCACAGGCAAGGACCAGCACTATGCGTCTACGAGACAAGACTACAGAACTCTCAGCCGCTTGCAATCTGCTCCTCACAACTAATTACCCAAGAAGTAGCCAATTTAAGTACTTGTTCACACAGGGGAATAATTGGTTATAGAAATAAACTGCGTAACAGGCCTTCAGAGGTGCGGCCTCCACAGAAGGAATTACCATGCACTGAGAAATTGTGGATACGACAAGATTTAACAACAGACATTTCACAAAGCCTATAATATCCCTCATCATTAGCTCGCTAACCACTATTATTATCAGGAATGTTTCCTGACCATTATTCTAGGGACCTCAGTATCATACACAAGATGCTAAACCTAATGAGGGAATCCCCATACATTATTGTCGTCGGAATATGTACAAAGGCTCATATAACTCATATAAGACAAATGGAAAAGGAAGACCGCTGGAGAGTATTTTGTACCAATTTACAATTTCTTCCTGATGCTTGAAATCCCCTTAAAGGACATCTACCACCAGGATGAAGGGCTATAAACCAAGCACAGTGACATACTGGTGTGTGTGCCCCCTCTGGCAGGATCCGCTCTTCTTTACGCTACCTATGCCCTTGTTTTTAAGAAAAAAAGGCTTTAAAAAGATGCAAATGCACTGTGCCGCGATTCAGTAAGATCGTGCGACCGATATCCTGCATGTGACGCTTCCCAACTCAGGTCTGACATAGTTCACCTTCTTTTAAAGTGGTGCATCGTAGAGCTTGGGCTTGCAACACAATTTAAAAGTTAAATCCTGCGCTCAGTCTGAATCAGCCCGACGGCACGCCCCCTAATCTGTGCTGCATTGAAACCAGCGCAGCTGCCCCACAAAAAGGGTCGTGTGCACCACAATCCCAGCGCACACACTTCTTAAATACCTGTGCAAGCCGTTTTAGCCCCGAAAACGGTATACAGTCCGACATAAGTGCGTGCACAACCCTTAGTAAATGAGCCCCATTATGTAACCCATTGTTCACATTGCTCTACATTCTGATCTGATCTTGTTTCTTGTTTTCCATGTCCTGGTTATACCGGTGCCTCGTTGAACCTACCCAATTACTCCTAACATATGGTAAAGTACTGATGGAACAAATCAATCATATGCATTGCACCATGTCTTCAAACCCTTGAAAGGATGAACCAACTTCTGGGTGGCTTCACATCTCGGGCATCACTGCATGGCAATATTGCTTTGAATAGCTGCATCCTTATTAACTGTGTGAACATTTCCATGGATCTATTTCTTGCCTGTCCCAAGAAATTATATTTATATATACACCTGTGGGGAAGTTCAATTGACTTTCGTCCCAGGCTGCAATCTTCAACTGTGAATTGTCTGCAATTAAGCTTTTTTGTTAATCCTTGTTCCGACGCAACCCAAAATGTTTTTACTTTATTAGTCACAGGTCTCAAAATATAATTTTTCTGGAGTTACATTTACCAAATATAACGGTTTTGACTGACATAAAAATTCAACTTAAGAACAAACATAAAGGGGGAGATGAATGCCTTTGAACGTGGCATGGTTGTTGGTGCCAGAAGGGCTAGTCTGAGTATTTCAGAAACTGCTGATCTACTGGGATTTTCACGCACAACCATCTCTAGGGTTTACAGAGAATGGTCCGAAAAAGAAAAAACATCCAGTGAGCGGCAGTTCTGTGGGCGGAAATGCCTTGTTGATGCCAGAGGTCAGAGGAGAATGGGCAGACTGGTTCGAGCTGATAGAAAGGCAACAGTGACTCAAATCACCACCCGTTACAACCAAGGTAGGCAGAAGAGCATCTCTGAATGCACAGTACGTCGAACTTTGAGGCAGATGGGCTACAGCAGCAGAAGACCACACCGGGTGCCACTCCTTTCAGCTAAGAACAGGAAACTGAGGCTACAATTTGCACAAGCTCATCGAAATTGGACAGTAGAAGATTGGAAAAACGTTGCCTGGTCTGATGAGTCTCGATTTCTGCTGCGACATTCGGATGGTAGGGTCAGAATTTGGCGTCAACAACATGAAAGCATGGATCCATCCTGCCTTGTATCAACGGTTCAGGCTGGTGGTGGTGGTGTCATGGTGTGGGGAATATTTTCTTGGCACTCTTTGGGCCCCTTGGTACCAATTGAGCATCGTTGCAACGCCACAGCCTACCTGAGTATTGTTGCTGACCATGTCCATCCCTTTATGACCACAATGTACCCAACATCTGATGGCTACTTTCAGCAGGATAATGCGCCATGTCATAAAGCTGGAATCATCTCAGACTGGTTTCTTGAACATGACAATGAGTTCACTGTACTCAAATGGCCTCCACAGTCACCAGATCTCAATCCAATAGAGCATCTTTGGGATGTGGTGGAATGGGAGATTCGTATCATGGATGTGCAGCCGACAAATCTGCGGCAACTGTGTGATGCCATCATGTCAATATGGACCAAAATCTCTGAGGAGCTTCCAGCACCTTGTTGAATCTATGCCACGAAGAATTGAGGCAGTTCTGAAGGCAAAAGGGGGTCCAACCCGTTACTAGCATGGTGTACCTAATAAAAGTGGCCGGTGAGTGTAGTTAAGTAAGTAACTGTAAGTAATATTGGAGTCTGCCAGTATTTTGTTAGGACAAAAGAGGCTACAATTTGCACAAGCTCATCGAAATTGGACAGTAGAAGATTGGAAAAACGTTGCCTGGTCTGATGAGTCTCGATTTCTGCTGCGACATTCGGATGGTAGGGTCAGAATTTGGCGTCAACAACATGAAAGCATGGATCCATCCTGCCTTGTATCAACGGTTCAGGCTGGTGGTGGTGGTGTCATGGTGTGGGGAATATTTTCTTGGCACTCTTTGGGCCCCTCGGTACCAATTGAGCATCGTTGCAACGCCACAGCCTACCTGAGTATTGTTGCTGACCATGTCCATCCCTTTATGACCACAATGTACCCAACATCTGATGGCTACTTTCAGCAGGATAATGCGCCATGTCATAAAGCTGGAATCATCTCAGACTGGTTTCTTGAACATGACAATGAGTTCACTGTACTCAAATGGCCTCCACAGTCACCAGATCTCAATCCAATAGAGCATCTTTGGGATGTGGTGGATCTGGAGAGTCGCATCATGGATTTGCAGCCGACAAATCTGCGGCAACTGTGTGATGCCATCATGTCAATATGGACCAAAATCTCTGAGGAATGCTTCCTGCACCTTGTTGAATCTATGCCACGAATTGAGGCAGTTCTGAAGGCAAAAGGGGGTCCAACCCGTTACTAGCAGGATGTACCAAATAAAATGGCCGGTAAGTGTATATATACATATACACACGCACATTAAACATAATTGTTTAAATTTGTTTTTTTTTATTAGCTTTAAATATATATATATACACATACACACAGACACACATCTCTATATTAGCTGGCATTAAAGCATTAAATTTAAGATGTTTCAGATAAAGAAGTCTGTAAAGTAATGGCCGATACCACAACAGCATCCTGTAAATAATAGAAGACTTGTTCTAGTACAGATAGATAGGCTAAAAGCAAAATATGATAAAGCTGGAATCTTTGGAACAGTAAGAATAACAACAGGAATAATAACAACACAGAATTCACATAGAAGCTTAGTGCATGACGCACCATCTGCAGACATTGTGCCAAATAAAATCTGATGCCCTGCAGGCTTCACCAGCAATACCTGACATAGTTTTAGGTACAAGTCAGCTGCTAGTACTAACTTGCTGCACATCTGACAGGTATAGAGTAATACCTAACCCTGGGACAGTGCAGGATTCACAATATGTAATCATTATTATTTGCCTCCTTTCTTGAATAGTTACATGTTTAAATGTCCTTAATTGATAAACTACCAATAGTTGGTCTTCGGGAGGAACATATATATATGTTGTGTGATGCCCCAGAAGGCTGCGTACACATGTAGCGTTTATATTGTGTTTTGAAACGCAATTCAACAGCTGTGACTAGGAGATTTGCCTAATTGCATTGTGTTAACATTATGTTAAAAAAACCTGTACCCATAACCCATTAAATGGATATCATTATTGATAATACATATGGATAACCATGTACAGAATGGGCTTTAATTAACTTTTCTTTTAACTCCATAAAAGGGGTTGTCTCATATAATAAAGTAGCTGATCGATGAGGATCCAACTACTGGGACTCTCACCAATCATGAGAATGGGAACCCCAGCTCCTACAACATGGGGATCTCGTACTCACTAATGGTTGGAGAGGCAGGACGAGCATGTAACCATCCACTCCACCCATCAGTGAGAATGGGTTCCCCTTTCTCTGGAGTGCTGAGGATCCTGTTCCAGTTATAAGTGGGTGTCCCAGGAGTCGCACCCTCACTAGCTATCTCCTATCCCGTGGATAACTTAGATACTTGGGATGAACCCTTTAACGGGAAATAGACGAATAAACACAGCTTTCGTTCCATTCAAGCCCCTGGGATGGTCCCTTTGATCAGCGGACATAGGGTAAAGAGAAGGTCAGTCCCACTGTTTTGGGTTAATACGCGCCCAGGCTTCATCCCGATATTGGGTAGCATGAAAGACATAACATTTGTACTGTTTCTGAAGTTCTACAATAAGATCTGTAATATAATGTGACAGCTGTTCTGTACTGACTTGGGCCATGTAATAAATGTCTGACACTGTCTGTAACATTCTCTAGACGGGTTTGATGTGTACGAGCAGTGACGTTCAATAAAGAGAAGGAAGCTGCAGTTTGCTATCAGAATTGCTGTACTTCAATACTAGCGCAGAGACCGAGAATAATACAGAGATTATTGTGACAGTTCCAATGGTTATTTTCACTTTTATGAAATCAGTCTTATGCCTAACATTTTCCCACTGAACATTTCATGTGTTTGCTCGTCTGGAAGCCTTCAGTAACCCTGCTCAAGGTCACATCCTCAATTCTCCTCAATTATTGGTGAAACTTACCAATCAGAGCACTGCCATGTACTGTATGGAACAGACATGTCCTATATACACAATAATTAATGAATGAGGTCATGACCACTCTATTTAAAGGGGTTGGACTAAGCACTAAGGCCTCTTTCACAGGAGCGTATGAAAAAAGCCATTTGCAACCCATACCTTACCGTTTTCATAGGGGTAGCATATGGCCGCACTCATTAAAATGGACCACTGGACCTTGAGAGAAATATATAGAGCTTGTCCGATTTTCTCCAGTATTTCCGTTCTTTGTGCTCCATAGAAGTCTATAGGAACGTTAAAAATATGTGTTGCATACGGTTTTGCGCCATATTTCGCCTTATATATGTGCAGTATCCAAGGAAACCAGAACCAGTGGGAGGTGCATTCTGTCAACCAACATTTGGCACTGTATTATATATGGATACGGACCAGATTCATACAGTACAGGCGGTCCCCTACTTAAGGACAGCCGACTTACAGACAACCCCTATTTAAAGACGGACCCCTCTGCCCACTGTGATCTCTGGTGAAGATCTCTTTACTATAGTCCATGGCTGCAATGATCAGTTGTAAGGTGTCTGAAGGTGTCTGAAGTGTTATTGATAATCCTTGTTCCCATTACAGCAAAAACTGGATTTACAATCATAAAATATATAGTTTCGACTTACATACAGATTCAACTTAAGAACAAAGCTATAGAACGTATGTTGTATGTAATCCAGGGACTGCCTGTATATAGATTTATACAGTACTGAAATACAGGACTAAAGAAATCATATGTTCAATGAGCACACACGTGGGTCACAGTACCGTACATGGAAAATATAGAGCATGCACTTTTTTCCCGTATGTATGGCCGGGCGCAATTGCTCCTCTCTCCAGCAAGTAGCTGTATGGCCTGGGCGAGAATACATTCATGTGAAAGAGGCGTCTAAGGGCAGAAGCACAAGACGTCTGTGTGTCGCCTGTTTTTAGAATGGACAGCACACAGATGCATTAAAGACAACACTTTTTAATGGATCAGCGCCCATGAGCGTAATTTAATAAACCGTGCAACAGTTCCCATTTAGAAGTAGAGCACGTCCAAATGAGAAGCGTTTTTCACAGACCACTCATAGACTATAGTCTAAGAAAAAACGGATGCCAGTCTGGTTCATAACGCCATGAAAAATATGTCTACTCCAGACATTTTAGTGGGAATTTATTAACTGCTTCACCTCATTGTTTGGGAGTAAAAATAATAAATGATTTCTGATGACATATTAACGTTTTAAGTATTTGTTGGGAACACAGAAGGGGCTGAGTCCATATGTTTCAACAGAATCTTATATTACTGAAATACTAGTAAAGAACGGAGTATGAAAAACCTGTCCGTACATATAATGAATATGACACAAAACAGCTCAATGTGAATACGACAATATGACTGCTCAGAAGAGGAGGTTATAAAAGTGATTAATACTGAGTGATAAATCACTTCCATTGGAGGACGGGTCTGTGCTTGATCCCTTTATTCAGTCAAGTATACAGAATGTAGACAAGCTCAACATTTTGTCACTTTATGTTTTTCTTTGCCCTTCTGAGAGTTAATACTCCTTTACCAGCTACTTGCGCTTATAACCTTTAGGGTGGTAACAGTAACATGTACTTCCCAACCTACACCTGATAACAAGGCTGTAGCTGGAGGGCAGCACAGATACATATATAAGAGGGGTTAGTATATAGAGCAGGAGATAAAGAACAGTCACGAGCTACAAGTAATCACGTTGCTGCGGCTAAGAAATAATAAAACAAGATTAGCGATGGAGATTATAGATCTGCTTACAGACAAGGCTCAGGATATACAGCACAGGCTTGTGGGTTTGTATATATTACAGCTACGATTGCTTAATAGATTTAACCCATTCTTTATGCAAGTCTGGTAAAAGCTTCAGAGGAATCTTAATCTATTGTTTTAGAAAGTGATAGAATATAACAAGGAAAGCTGTGTAGTTCTAACACAAGGATCCCCCCAATACAAGCAGTCCCCGGGTTACATACAAGATAGGGTCTGTAGGTTTGTTCTTAAGTTGAATTTGTATGTAAGTCGGAACTGTATATTTTATCATTGTAATCCCAGCCAGAACTTTTTTTGGTCTCTGCGACAATTGGATTTTAAAAATGTTGGGTTTTCATAAGAATCAATGTTAACACTAAAGTTTCATTACAGACACTTGATAACTGTTACAGCTGATTATTGTAGCCTAGGACTAAAGTACAATAAATTACCAATATCCAGTGGTCCGTTTGTAACTAGGGGTCGTATGTAAGTCGAGTGTTCTTAAGTAGGGGACCACCTGTACTCACAATGACGGGGTGCAGCCATAGTTTCAGAGTTTTCCAGAATTCGCGCCAATTATGTGCAGTTATCTACAGTGATGCCCCATGCTGACCACAGATGCGACCCCTTTACTCCCTGGAACAATGTAATATTAGGTTCTTCAGATGGGTCCTTTCTTATCTTATGTCTTGGCCTGCTTTTCTGTACAGGCTTAGTATTCCCAAGTCAGGTATTTCTGACATATCCATGGATTATGGGACACGTACCTATCCCAAGAACTGGGAGTAATTGACCCACTTCCTGGAGCCAGAGGTTGCTACATATGTTTGGCACTTTCAAATTCAATTCATGGGGGCAACCAAAATAGGCCAGGTTGCATTGAGCTCGACCCCACCCCCCCCCCCCCCCCCAAAACACGTCTTAAAACCATGACAGAAGGCAGATATTCCTTACCATGTACAGTAAGCCGACAGTCACAAAGAGAAGTTTAACCGCTTAAAGCAAAGCAGAACCGGACGGTACAACACAAAGGCCTGGATCCTATGAGAAACCTATTATACTGACTATACAAGTTATCTATGTATGTAATAATAGCACAAGAAGTAAGAGTGGTGCATATTCACAACCAAAACAACTGACATGGAATTGTAAAAAAAATATACATTTGTTGATTTTAATAATTAACCAAAACTCTCAAACCAGGAAAGGACTTAGTGACGGGTCAGAACACAGATGTTCTGAAAGAGAGCCCAGATATCAATCCTTACATAGGACGACCCAATCACTGCCCAAGTATACAAATGGGCTTAATAGGTATAAGAAGACCAACGTATACTATACCTCGGTAGAAAAACCGTATGTACGGCAAGTTAACCTATAAAAACAAATTGCATCACCGTGACTTCTTCAGGGGTAATCTTTAGGGTTGTGGGGTTTTTCTGGGCAGGGGACTAGTCCCTTGTCCCATTGGGTGATTCTGTGCTGGATTATAGCACATTTTTCATTGATTTTACCTTGTATGCGTCTCCTTTTGTTACTAATTTCTAATAAAGATATTTTGTATTGGCCACATATTTGCATCGCTTTCCTTTTTTTGTGGATTTATAGCATTTCTTTGGTGCAATTGGCCTAGGTATGTATCTATTGCTGCGCCGTTCCCTCCCTTGTGGTAATTTTTTTTTAGTAGGCTGTAAACTAGATGTGTTTTTCTGATGTGTCTGAGCAGAATATTTCTGGCAGTAATGGACTGGCATGTAGGTGGCACGTCCCCAGCGTCTCAGGTACAGTGACAGCAGCTTCCTAAGAGGGAAAGATTTTCTCGGCGAGGCCTCTTCTGTTTATAGAAGTCTAGCCGTTTCCTTTGCTCACAGCCGCTCTGGAGTGCATCACTTGTAGAGCCACTCCGGAGACATATAAATCAGCCTTATTTCCACCCGCAGGGAAGCCAGAGATAATAGGATAAAGTAGGGACAAGCAGCGTTTCCTCTCTGCATTAGTAACATACTGTATATAACAGTCACCTGTCACAAGTGCTCTCCATCCTATAGCAAGAAAGAGCAGGGAAATAGCTTTAACCTATGCACTCTAATTCTATTAAAGGAAATCTACCATCATAATCCAGCATGATAAACCAGGGACATTTCCTCATACATCCAGGCACTGTCCCTACGGTAATCTTTTTATTAACAATTTATTTATAATTGTTATCCATGGCCTCCTTCCTTCTAAAATAAGCTTGTGAAATTATGTTTAGGAGCCTGAAAGGCTCCAGGGGGTGTTACCAGAGTCCCCCCATGCTGCAGATTCACAGGTTTTTACACTGTGTGCTGTTACATCAGACAGATTCCAAACTTTAGAAAGAAGGAGATCATGGAGAACAAATATAGGACGATTACCACACTTACTGTGCCTCGATCTATAAGTAAGTGCCCCTGGTTTATCATGCCTGATTTTGATGGTAGATTTACAGATACATTTCAATGTAAAGGAAGCAGGAGTTAGAGGCCATTCCACAGAGTTTGAGTACTGGTGAGCTGTCATGGACTGTAAGATTATTGTACATATTAGATAGTCCAAAGTATCTACAACAAATCCGAGAACCCAATTTATTTCCATAATAAACCAAAGCACCAGGCACAAGGATATGCAGTCTATGTGAGACGGCTCTTTTGCCAACCTTAAGATGTAACTTTCCAGGGTCACAATATTCTGTATAGGCCATAAGCTGTTACTGTTCCAGATGTGTTGGTGTGGTACGGCCTTCTACAGAGCGATACATTTCATGTACAGTTATAGTAATGTTTCACCCTAGCAGGGGATCTATGCCTGCCAATGCAATGTATTAATGACTGCTGGAAGTAAAGGCACTGATAAGACTGTACAATGGCACTGCAATGAAATACAGTGGTAACAAGCTTCCTACAGAGTTCGGTAAAGTTGTTAATTCTCTCATCCAAACCATGTATATAAGCTTTTGTTTTGCTAAAACATCTATGAGCTCACAATTTTAGTAAGTTGCCAAAGATATGAGGATCTCTCTGATCTTCAATGTACGTTTTCATAAAAAAATAGGATGTGGTCAGCACTGGCGCCCCGAGTTCAAATCCAATGAAGGTCAGTATCTCAATAGGGTTTGTATGTTGTCCATGGATTGTCTGGACCTCCTCCATATACTCCAGGTTTCTTCCTGTACCAATATGAAATGGGTTAACTTGTTTCTTCTGAAATCAGATTGCATCTTTTAGAAATCATATATGATCCGAAAGGTAGAAGGGATTCCGTCCTTACGGTAGTAGGAAAAAAGGACTATACTCCCGGCGCTTCTCCGATCCAAAAATGGTAGTTTTTATTTTAACATATAAAATCAAAAGTTAAAAATAGAAATAAAATATCAGACAACGCGTTTCGCGTCCTATTGCACGGACGCTTCCTCAGGTCTAAAAAATGTTTTCATTCATAAAGTTCAAGGTATTGGTTCACAAGTGGAAGAATAGAAGTCTCTATGTCTTTGGAACAGCCATTAAGAAACATAGAATGATATCTTCCTATCATCCACACATTAAACTATAATCTTTAACCTGGCAGTTTGCCAACAAATCTCACCTCAAGTCATAAAAGCAGCAATAAGCTCCTTGGAGATGGGATCCTGTTGACTATAGTTGGTGACTCACATCTTCCAAGGTAACAATTCCCTTTATAATGTTCATGCTATGGAGGTAAATGAAGGAGAAACACTTATGTCCCTTAGAAAACTTAATAATCTTCTTAACAAGCCACTTGGATCATAGATCTGAAAAATCAACTTCCCCTGATATGGACCTTTCCTCTCACGACATGAGTGTCAAAGACTGTGAGACTGCAACAAACTCCCCCTCCCCTCTCACAGCATGACTCTCAGCGGCTGAATGAGAGATACTGCTGCAGCTTTCCTACTCCCTACAGTGACCCTAAACCATATTATATAAGTCATTTTTACTATTCTGCATAATGACACACCATATCTATTACTAGGAACGACTTGTTACCCTAGGATAACAAATAAATGATACACTAAAGAACCAAAATAGGTTAAAACACCACAATCAGTTAAATACTAGTGTAATCCTTATTTTCTAATCTGTATTTATTATCTGTAGTTACATTGCTGTTTTCAAGCTCAAGTAATTTGTCAAGCATCTCCACCCTGGCCCAACTCGATCAATGCCCTGCTCAGCTCTTCATCAAAGGGGGCATGATTGTGTAAAATGTCAAAAAAAAGTTACAATCTACATACATGGCACATGCTGGGAGTTGCAATTGGAAGGTTTCTACACCAGAAAACTACCCATTTGCTCATCAGCCCCTACTACCTCTCCCGGATGGGTTGGGTCACCATAGCTGCATGTCTCTTACAATCCACTACCTCGGTCAGTCAGTTTCTTAGAAAGGCTGCAGACAGGCAAGTAGGAATTACAGGATTCTAGAAGGTTAGGAATACATAAACACTGTAACAGTAATGTATATAAATATATTACAGAATAGGAAAACAGTACTAAAAAATAATATAATATAATTAGGTGCAAACCCCAGGGGTTTGACTCAGCCTATCAATACAGTATACCAAAAATAAAGATTGGCAGCACTACAAAACTGAAAGAACACACATGGACACTCTAAAATAAAAAGCCTTTGCATGTTTTCAATTTTGTAGTGTTGCAAATCTTTGTTTTACACAAACATATTTCAAACATTAATACATGCCTCCAAAAAATAGGAGCTGTAATCTCTCCTACCATGTACATGTGTCTCCATTCACTATTAAAGGGTGACTAAACCTTTATAGCGATTGTTATATTGAAGTGAATAGAGCAAGTGAGAAGAGAAACTTTGTAATATGCTTCATTCAGTGAAACAGCTTCTCTTCTGCTTCTTTGTCCTGCAAAGAGCAGTGTATCTGAAAGCCTTCTGAGGGCCATCTACATCTGACAGATAGGACTAATAATTAATTTTGTACCTAGAGAATATTTCCCCTGATGATTCAGCTCTCTGCGATTAAACTCTACAGCCAATGTCTGTAAGTCATTAGAAACATTATAAAGTTTATCTCTCAGCTGTAAGTAAATACAGCAAAGAAAGCCGATTTACACTGCTTAAAGGAAATCTACCATCATGATAAACCAGGGACTTTTCATCATAGATACAAGCACAGTGACTGTGGTTGTAGTCTTATATTTGTTATCCATGACCTCCTTTCTTCTAAAATAAAACTTTAAATTTACATTAATGAGCCTGATGGGCTATGGGGGGTGTTTCCAGAACCCCCTCAGTGCTGTAGCTTCATAGGCTGCTACAATGAGCAGAACATGTCTCTCCCTCCCCTCCCCCACTGCTCTGCTCATTGTAACTACCAGTGAAAAGAAATCACTCATGAGCTCTGGAAACACCCCAGGGCATAATTTTAAAAATTGATTTAGAAGGAAGGAGACCATGGATTACAGATATAAGAATATAACCATGGTCACAGTGCCTGGACCTATGAGTAAGTGTCCCTGGTTTATCATGATAAACTCTGATGGCAGATTTTCTTTAACTAAGGAATAAAGGCAGGAAAAAAGAAGAATACAGGAACAGATATAAAGTATAATATAAAGTGAACTGTTATCTTTTGACCATTTATGCAAATGTTGTTGAAAATTTTGTTACACTTTCAAAGTTTTTTCTTCTAACAAAGTTGTGAAACTACTGAAATATATTTTATATAGCTGGGTGCTGGACAGTGTGAGGGAGACGGTTGTAGGCAAATGGCAAGCGGTGGGTAATTCTTGTTATTACTGAGCAGTATTCTGCCAAACTGAATGTATAGTGGTGTGTCATGTGGCGCACCGCTGTTGGTAAAAATGGACGTATATAGATGGCGCTGCCAAAGTCTGTTTGTTCGCAGTAGGATCCGTGGGTTCACAGTAGGATTTTAAGACAGGTTAAAACAAGTCAACACATTTGGCACCTTCTTTAAGCGCTACGTCAGGTCTGTATCTGATGATGTATTTAGGAAGGTAGGTGTCAGGATGACACTATACATTCAGTTCGGCACAATATACCCCAGAGGCCAGTGGACGAGGACGAGGCTGCGGCAAAACAAAAAAAACACCCATAATAACCAGTTGTTGATGTCCAGCACAACTCCATAAGGTTAGTTAAATACATCTATGTCATCTAAATAACCACCTCCTAAAAAGGATAAACTTGTGCTAGGTAGCACTATCGTCTCGGTTTTCTATCCCTGACTTAAGGACACCCGACTTACAGATGACCCCCAGTTACAGACGGACCCTTCTGCCCACTGTGACCTCTGGTGAAGCTCTCTGGATGCTTTACTATAGTCCCAGGCTGCAATGATCAGCTGTAATGAAGTTTTACTGATAATCCTTATTCCCATGACCATGAATTTCGAGTGGAGCTACAATTCTAAAATATACCAATTCTGACTTACATACAAATTCAACTTAAGAACAAATCTAGAGAACCTATCCTGTACGTAACTCGGGGACTGCCTTTGATCATCTCCTGGTTCCAGTGCTGCGTGTCGCTAGACCACGTCAGTGGCCTCGCTGTGGCCCTTCCACACTTACAATAGTGCTGTACCGGGGGTCAGAGCAGGGTAGCTTTGCTTTTATACTTACTCTCTCCTGGAGATTTTTCTAGATTTTAGGAAACCGCCCATAATATTATTGCCAAAGTCAAAGTCTTATAAACCAGTGGAGTAGATCCCTGTGTGTACCTTTATCTCGTTATTATGTGAAGCTTTTAGAAAGCAATGACTGCTCAGGCGACTGGAAAATACCAAGTGGTCACAAAACCCTCAGCAGTATCAGCCATCTAACTAATCTCTTCCTAATGTCAGAATGAACTAGAGCTTCCTGGTCAGACATATTTCTGCCTCTTCTAGTGTGGGAATTATTTCAGAAATGACCCTCAAAACGACTAAATGTTCCTTCAGGAAAGAGGAACATAAAAATGCCAGTGACTCTGTGATCATCGGCTTCTCCAGGCTTTTAGCGTGTTACACTACATGCGGATTTAATTAAAGGCAATGAGAAGCTGCCGGGATCACGCTGCAAACCCGATAGTATCTTGGTCATCAAACAGTGGGCTCTTAACCCCTTGCGAACCAGACATCTTTGTGCAAAAATGGCCATGGGATAAATAGTATGTAGCATCAGGCAGGAGAGGGTTAAGTGCGCTCTCGCTATATGGAACAGAGAGTATGCAAATAAATGTATGAAAATAATAATGGTAATCAGGAAAATAACAGCTCGCTCGCAGCCATCAGCAGCTGTAATCTCCAGGGGTGCAGAGAAAGCAAAGGCTCTGGGAGGAAGAGGCCGGGGGAGGAACCATGGAAGCAGAGAAGGGCTCTGACAAAGCCATACACCTCCACATAGTCTGCTGTGACTTTCTATTTCTGGATCCAATAACAACAATCTTGTAGCACTTCGCTGGAACTTGCCCAGTCATTTCAGCTGGAGGAGCGATCTATAGGGCAATGGGGTTTCTGCCATTGATATCCTGAGAAGTCACTTCATTACCCCTGCCCATTCCTGTGTGCCAGCTGCCCCAGAGGATCACATTATATATACTGCCTACAACAGACAGAGGCTATACAGGATGGGAACATACCTGAGGCAGGTTCTATGGGTGGGAACACCACATTTTAATGCCCCTGGGAAACCCCTTCATGTGCTCTGTGCACTGGAAGCTCTCCTATCCCCCTCATTCAGTAATGCTAGAGCCATTACTTTGTTGCTCACAGACTGCACTTGAATGGACCGCCTTCTGGGCACTTTAAAATGTGGCTTTCCAAATGATAACCTACAGCATGGTCTCCCCAGTATGTTTGTATTGCATTCCCAATCCTCTATATAGTGTGGTAGGAGTTTTTTATGGACAAAATGTATCAATTTCTGCCCAACCCCAAAGAAGCCTGAGGGTGCACATGTAGCTTTCACAGGTACCACTTTGACGCAGTTTTGAAACTCATGCTATCGGTAACCAGCACCTGGTGTCTTGTGCCGTTTATGCAAGACACCAGGTACTGGTTACGATTCCGTAGAAATGATCTTTGATTTCATTTCTAAACAGAGTCAAAGCGCTATGTGAGATGCCACCGTGAAACAATAATTTATACCTACCTAGATGTGAGTCTGATGAGGCAGATGAGACACACATCAGACTCACATCTGGAGATCCCGCACCGACTCTGGCATTGTGGCAAGTATAGCTGGGATAATACCCTGCCTTCATTGCCTATACACATACCTATGGCGCTTGCGCAGTGCTGAGGTATACTACATCGACTTCACTTGCCCCTCGAGCTCTGGACAAAGGTAAGTATAGACGTTTGTTTTTCTAACACTAACACGTAGAAAATTATTTCAAGGCGATTTGGGGAACTAAACCACTGATCCATAATGACCTGTAACTAGAATGAACCAATTTTTATCATTATTCCCAGGCAACACTGATTCCTGTGCTTTTCCATCAAGCAAAAGTACATTGTAAGACTTATCAAAGTACATAAATATTCAATATTAGAAAATAGGGTGTCAATACTTATGTGAAAGTATACATTATTTCAATACAAACAACGGAATGAAATGAACATAGGGGATACAAGAATCTTCTCTTGTAATTGATATGCACCAAGTACATGTATAAGCATCTTCAACATCCACCAAAATGTAGAAGTGCAAGGTCATTGCTAGCACCACATTACCCCTCCACTAATGTTTATTGCCCTCATGGGAGCAATGACAGGGAGTGAGCTAAAGCTGCTATTGATTCATTTAATAGCCGCTCACATACCTGACAGGTCTGCTAAGCTAATCTTATAGGGTTTACGGCCACCAGATCCGTCCTCATCTGCTTATTCTGCCGATAAGAGCCACAGTAAAATGATAAAATGTTCCCCATACAGCCCCCACTAATATATAATGTGCTACAAGGGGCCAGATGAAGCAGCTACTGAAACCACCATACATTACTGAGCTGATCTCTGGCTGGTTACTGGGTGGTCTAGGATTCAAGCACTTGGGGTCTGCACAGCCAAATACTAGTCAATGTAAGCCAATACACTAACAAGAAGCAACTACAGTAAGATAAGAGAAGTGTTATTCAGCAACAAGACAACATGTATAGAATATTGTAAATTCTAAAACCATATTAAAAATGTTCCACAGTAAATACAACAGTTCATGTGGGATAAGATAACAAGATAACAGAAACAGCCACACATGTAGCAAAATATTTTTTGTTGTCCCCACTGGAAACAGTTTCTATCACAAAAGGGTCAATGAGTATTTGTCCACCAGCAACAAATCTATCCATTCATATACTAGCATAACCAAGCCAAGAACTACAATATCACATGATCTAGATAACCTGAACCATGCAGGCATTAAAGGGTAAAGAGTATGGGTGGAACACCCACAGGGAAACCACGTGTGGGTCAGATGGCACTCCACGCGTTTTGGCACAAAGTCGCGACTTCCTCAGCTCCCATTAATATATAATGTTTTCTATGAGCTACAAGGGGCCAGATGAAGCGACTTCACATCACTGTGCAGCTACTGTAACCACCATACATTACAGAGCTGACCTCGCGATTGTCTATGAGTGTCTATGTCTATAGCAAGCTACATGCTATATATTAGGCTACTCTGCCCTAGAAACACTGACATATAGGGGGTCATTTACTAAGGGCCCGATTCGCGTTTTCCCGACGTGTTACCCGAATATTTCCGATTTGCGCCGATTGTACCTGAATTGCCCCGGGATTTTGGCGCACGCGATCGGATTGTGGCGCATCGGCGCCGGCATGCGCGCGACGGAAATCGGGGGGCTTGGCCGAACGAAAACCCGACGTATTCGGAAAAACCGCCGCATTTAAGAACCGAAAATGTGTCGCTCGGGACCCGCTTACCTTCACTCAGACGGCCTCGGTGAATTCCGGCGCGTTAAAATGCTTTTCAGCGCAGCAGCGCCACCTGGTGGACGGCGGAGGAACTACCTTATTAAATCCCGGCCGGACCCGAATCCAGTGCAGAGAACCCGCCGCTGGATCGCGACTGGACCGGGTAAGTAAATGTGCCCCATAGCCTTCACTTCAACATTACATGTGCCATCTCTTTTTAATAAATATTCTTCAAAAGTGAGTTCACACACAGATTTTTAATTAAAGGAAATCTACCACCAGGATGAAGGATTGTAAATCAAGCATACTGACATGCTGGTGTGTGCCCCCTCTGAAAGGAACTGTTCTTCTTTTATTATCTTATGCCCTGATCAAATTATTATGCAAATGATCATTAGGGGCTCCAGGCTCCATTAACACCTATGTAGCCCGGAGCTTCTCAGGCTTCTTTGCATAATTTTAAAAGCCTTTTCTTGTAAAAACCAAGGTATATGAAGATAAAAGGTGAACATACAGAGGGGGCACACACCAGTATGTCAGTGTGCTTGGTTTACAAGCCTTCATCCTGGTGGTAGTTGTCTTTTAAACATTCTGCGAAGAGCTGTTGCATGTTAATTCAGCCTAATGTATAACTCCAGCTATACTGTAGCTGTGAGCCCTCACCACAAGCTGTTGCGTGTTAATTCAGCTATGCTGTAGCTATGATGCCTCACTAAATCCTTTAGAGGAGAACCCAGAGTTAGAGATGAGTGAAGCCAAACTTTAAGTTTGGTGTCCTCCGTTCAGCAGCCCCGCTTAACGTGGAGATGTTGCTTGATGGGCTGTCCACCTAGCACATCACAGCCATGCCTAGTTATTAGGGGCGAAAAGCTGCCAGATTGGCTATTCTGCAGCCCATCTAGTAACATGTCCGGGTTACGCGGAGCTGACCAATGCAGGATCCGAATCTAAGTTTGGGTCTGCTTATCTCTACTCAGTAAATCCTAAAATATACATCACAATTTATACTTGTGTTATTCTTAATGAAAAGATGGAAGCCTAGCCTAGTAACTGTGAAAGAGTCACCTGAAAAGTTCTTGGAACATTTTCAGGTCCATTTCGAAATCCCCCGGAATTATATACACATAAATCCAGTTATTTGCTCATCTTTGTCTCTGAAATCCTTTCTATAATCCTATCTGCAGGCAGCATGTCATAAAGCAAGAAGAGCTGAGATGATTGTGCATAGTGTCCTATCTGCAGGCAGAATATTATAGAGCAGACGGTGCTAAACACACAGTATCCTAGCTGCAGGCAGCATGTTATAAAGCAAGAGAAGCTGAGCTGACGCAGGCAGTACTCCAAGAATCCAGAAAATTCAAATCAAAATGTGATTTATTGTGGCAACATTTCAGTCTTAAAACACCTTTTTCTCTTCTACTACTACACAGTAACTAAAGCTAGATGACAGCGGGTCTAGGGTAACCCTTGGGCTCATTAGCAAAATTTTAGAAGTTGCCGTGGATAACAGATATAAGAGGATTACCACAGTCACAGTGCCTGAATCTATGAGGAAGTGTCCCTGGTTTACCAGACTTTTTGATGGTAATTTAAAGAGAACCTGCCATTAAAATTAACCCACCGAAAATACGTCATTAAAAACTATTATTAAGAAGCAATGCCCATACCCCTTGGGGTGCAGTCACAATTACTGCTAGCACTGCGTTTGTATGGGGGTGGGCCTCGGCCCGGTTGAATATGCGTTTCACAGCTGTCTCCATGGACTTCTACTACTCCCCATCCTCCATGGAGGCTGCTGTAATACCATGTGATGAGATACATACATGGGGAACACTTTGTAGATGTAACAGGACCTTAGATGACATCATCCAGGTCACATGATATGAAGTTCTAAATACTTAGAAGAGGCATGGGACATGGGGAGGAATAGATGGCAGGGCCCATTTAGTTAAAGGGGTTGTTCGAGACAAAGTTAAATAAACAGGGTGGCTGACAAGTTGAGTACTAGTTATTTCATTTATGCAGCCCATCCCAGGTACCTCGTTTTCTTTACTAAATCTCGGACAACCCCTTTAAGAGGGCTCTATAGGAACCAGTCACTAGTTGTTCTAGCTTAACAGAAATGTACATGTCCTCAGCCTTAGAAAGCATAGCTCCAGGTTCTCCTGTGCACCCACAGGCAATGAAATACATACACACAGCTCTATGCATGTAGCCTTGAACACGCTAGAAAACAAGGGAGTGCCTGTAGCTTCTCCCTGCCACCAAGAACTCTGTACAAGTGTGAACATATAGGGGTCAGGTCTTTAGGCTATTTTTGGAGCCACTGACATATTGCATTTGTGGGGAATTTCAAAAAGTGGCACGATAGTCCGTAGGTGCGCCTAACAACGGCAGATATTCACTACAACATTGGATTCACAGTGTTCTGCCCCAAACACAGGATAAAAGACATTAGTTCAAGGAGAACTGAAAGTTGTCTAGCAAGTCACGTGCAATAGGAAGTCACATTCACCTGTAGCCATCAGGCTTAGGCACAAGACATCATTACTGTGTGAGCTGTCTATGATAAGAGATACAATAATCGGACAATGTGCTTGGATAATTTGTTTTTTTACAAAAAAAGTTGCCGGCACATGTTAGTGAATATCCAGAGGAGCACCCATGAGATCTGGGTGTAGAAGTGATGGTCGATCACTAGTTCATGTCAAAAGTCACCGGTGGAGGTCTGGTACAGAGGGCACTCAAGAGGTGACACCGTGGGAGATCAGTAACTTGGGTATAATCACATTTTCTATTTTATACCAATGTAAGCTTTTCTGCAAAAATGACAATGCAGTGGTTGGAATTCTGGACTCTGAATCCATGTACTAGTAACCTTGTATCACTAGTCACCAGCAACTTGTGTATTGTCCCACTGTAGTGAAGCTACAAGACATTCAATAGCTGTAAGGGAAGGCTGGGAGTTCTGGTTCCACAACAATTGGATAAATAAGCGCAATACTTTATAATACTGCACACAGACAACCCAGGACTGCATGAAAAGTCTTGCAAAAGCTTTTGAAGATGTCATATGATTTCTGTTGCCTTTTATGAGAGCAGGACAAGACTAAAGTAGAGCTCATTGGTTGATGCAGGGCAGGGCAGGGCTCCTCCGTGAGACATTGAGGGTCCTGCAAAATGATAGACAGCCCTCTGTGTAGCAGCACTGATACAGGGCAATAGCATCAGGTCCAATAGAGGCAGCAGCACTTCTTATCATGGAGGCTGGGGAGAAGTTTGGCTTCTAGATGTCTGTTAGACTGCAGAAGCAAGAGGTGGTAATGTACATGTATCAGGTAAGGACCCCCTGCTGCAGAAGACCCCAACCTAATTTACCTTCTGAGCCACATTCAACACTGAGTGATAGTCAGGACACAAGAGGGGCATGAGAGCTAGAAGTGGCTTCAGAGCTACTGCTTGGGGACACTGGTGGCTGAATGGAAGGTGCCATAGGGGCACTATTGTGTCACAGTTGCACCTAAAGGTCCATGGTAGTGCTTATTCTAAGTTTGCAACACATTTATGTTTAGACTCCGACAGAATTGTGTCTAACGGAGTAGATTGAATGT
The DNA here is from genome assembly GCA_019512145.1 of Engystomops pustulosus. Lineage (NCBI taxonomy): Eukaryota > Metazoa > Chordata > Amphibia > Anura > Leptodactylidae > Engystomops > Engystomops pustulosus. Next base: position 57,237,125 of record CM033648.1, on the reverse strand, counting down.
GCGCCCCCAATCATAGGTCCTTCTGGGGGCACACTTTCCCAAAGCAGCGCCATTTGCAACAAAGAATTGAACAGTGTGCGCAACTACTGGCGCAAACTGCACTAAGGCAGATTGAACCAGTGATCATATATTTAGGCCAATACATCTACTAGCACCCAGATCCTACTAGCCCCAGCACCCTCTTGTTACCATTTACCTAACATCAGTGGAAGGGATGGTGGCAAATCTTGATGCCAATCAGAATCAATCACTAGCAAAAAGTTGATGTGGGGATTCACCTCCTCATAGGAAGCGATGCTGATACCAATCTGACAAGTCGCCAGTCACCTGTATCTGGGGGGCAGCACTAAACATGCCACCTGCATGGCACCAAAGCTGCTGGGCAGTCTCCATTCCCTTGGCACAGCTGCTATCAGTGCTTATAGCCTTTAATGTAACTTGTGCCTATGATCTACAATGAGAAGTGATGCACAACACTGGCATTCTCAGAGGCATCACTGCTCTGTGCCAGCTTTGGGCGTGTTGTGCCCACACATTTCTTTCTGTGCCCACCTGTAGTATCAGACACTTTCGTTTCCTCTATTGTCCTCTATAAGACAAAGGGCTGAGAACATCTGATGCCCCCGGGCACCAGAAGGGGTGTAGTCCTTACATCACTACTACTCTCATTAGGAGACAAAGCAGTAACCCGCACGATGCCAGTGCTGTGCCCACTTACCTTGATGATGCTGCTCCTCCTGGGTGCCGCCTTGGCTGCTTCCACCAGACTGAGCTCAGTGACCCCGCTCCTGCGCTCCCTGCCCCGGCCATGCTCCGGGCACAGCTCACACGCCCCGTCTGCCCCCTCTGCCATGGCACTCACAGCCCAACAACTTCCATTCCCCGGGGGCTGGCACGGGAGAAGAGTGGCGGCTGAGCGAGAGGAGGCTCCGCTGCCTGTCACACACAAAAACTGCACGAGACTCCGATGTGTGGAAGTGGGAGCCGACCTAGCGCCGCATGAGCTATAGCCAGGCACAGCTGGGCGAACCCAGGAAGCCAGCCGGGGCGTGATTGGCTGACCTGTTCATCAGCTCTGCCCCTATTGGCTGTGCAGAAGCAGAGTAGTATTAGGCTGGGGCAATGCACTGGGCTGATTGGACGGTTCGCTTGTATGGGCGGTGCCCTCCTGTGACAGTTCCATGTGCCTGGGAGGGGGGAGTGTTATGAAGAAGGCGCTGAGTGACATTAGTGCGCTCTCATCCGAGCATCATCCGCATGTATAGTGATGGCTATGCGGGACGGGAGGGGTTAAAAGAGGAGCAGGACGAGAGCGAGAAAGTTTTCTGCAGCTCCATTGGTTGTCTGAAATAACGGGGGGAGGTCCATTTCGGGGTGTAGGAGCCGCCGCTTGCTCTCAATAGAAGCTGTAGTACCTTAGTACCTGCAGGAGTAATGGACCTGTGGCTGCTCTGTGTCTCACACCCACATGGGAGTTGTAGCAGAGCCGCCTGGGGAGAACAGGGGGATACGGGCAAGCAGCCGACTACAGGAAGCGAATGGAAGTGTCAGGAGGGAGGGGGGCTTGTCAGGGATCTTTGTCAGGTGAGAAAGAATACAGGTGATGGGCACAGGGGTGCTGCAGCTGGTTCACACAGGATAGGGATGGAGGTGAGAGGTACAGCAGAGGGAGGGGATGCTTGTCAGGGATCTTTTTCTGTAGATGAGCTGGTGAGGGAGAATACAGCTGTGGATATAAGTGGTGATGGGCACAGGGGTGCTGCAGCTGGTTGGAAGGTGACAGGTACAGCAGGGATAGAGGATGGGGGTTATTTAGCATTAGGCAGCTCATTGCGACAGTTCTATGTCTGTTTTCATTCATTAAGTGTCTTTCGCCCTTTAATAAATGTTCTTATTCTGTCTGGCATTTTTTTCTTTTTCAAAAACTGGCAAAATGAATAAAGTCCCAGCACATCCATCAACAGGGAATTGGAGAGACCTCGCAAGTTTTTAAGCGAGTCGCAAGTCATGAATCTGGCTTTGCACAGCATTGCACTAGCAATAGTTCTATGTAGTTCAATGTAACTTTTTTGAGACTGTGAAGTTTCATCAGCTGTATCCAGATCCTGGGTGAGGAGAAGTCATGCTGTACATCATTCTTCAAGTGTATATGCTTTCTCTTTGTGTTCCCCCACCGAGCAGCTCCAGGTCAAAGGGGAGAAGCTGCAGTTGGAAGAAGAGAAGTTCTTTGGAGGATTCTTGTATGCAGCCATCAGTGTTCAAACCTGGTCTGCCACCAAAGATTTCGGCTGCAGGTACACGGGAGGTTCGTTTAAAGTCATTTTTTTGAGGACCCCATAGGCTTTTATTGCCTTCCGTGATCTGCATCCTTTAAAAAAAAAATAGGCCAGGCTTCAAAACTTTTCTTCACAAACAGATCAGTGGAAAACAACTGAAATGTAAAAACACCAATTGAAAACAATGGCTCAGGAGGGCATCACGGATGTGAATAACAACGCCAGTGTAAAGAGCCCTAACTTTCCAGGTCGCACTGACTTCGCTAAAATGGTTTATTGTTCCAAAGTGACTGAAGCCCTCTAGCAACAGGTTGCTGAACCTATCAGCCATAGCAAGAGAAGTTGGTAATTCCAAATCTGTGATTTCTAGAATATTGCAACATCACAAAGTCTTTCAAGTCCTCAAAAAAGTCTGGTCGCCCTCAAAAGACATATGCAAGAGAGGACAGGATAATGCAGAAAATATCCATGGGTAATTGTTTCAACAATGTATCTGGAATTGCTCGCCAGTACTGGATTGTCTTGTAATAGAGTGTAAGCCCATGTCGCTAGAAAATTCTCTTTTATTGCATTGTTATAATACTTACCTGGCTGGCCTGATTTAAAGCATAGAAATGAAGAAGGCCAAGATGATGTTCTTTAATTGGACTTATGACATATTAGATAGAATAAGGTGATATCTCTAGAATTTCTTTTATTCAGAGATATTATCAGAAATATTTTGTCAGGATGACAATTGCAGCATGCACCGTGGATGCGATTGACCTTTAAGTACGCTCTTGAGCTAAGCTGCATGACAAGGTATTAAACCACAAAGGCAGAAAAAGCGGCAGAGCTGCATCAGATATCAAGTCCTGGTCACAAAGTGTAAAGATGATGATGGCTACATATAGTTGATGGAGGTCCTCATCTTATACCAGTTAATAGGTCTCATTAATGTACTACTTAGAAACTCAATGGAGTTACAGTTTTGAAGAATACCATCCATTTGTGAACTATGCTAGATGCTAGTTATTATAAACATGAATTGTAACAAACATTGTCCAAAGTAATAATAGTTATTCTGAAAATAAAGTTTGTTGATGAAAAGAGTCACGGTAATTAGGATCAGAAAAGCAAAGCTGCTTCCTATTCAAAGAAATAATGTCACTCCTGTCCAGAGTTTGTATATGGATTGCTACTAAGCTTTGTTCACTGTAATGATGTAGGAGTATGACTTTAGTGCTGATACTTGAAGAATCAGCCATGTTTTTATCTTCTTTTCCATACACTACAACCTCACTACCCCAAACAATACAAAGTATAAAGGTTAATGGAGCCCCCCAGTGTGGTATCACGCCTGTGGCATCTCTTATCATAACTATGTATCATAAGAACACTTTGTTCTCCGAACTTTGGAAAAAAATAAATACTGTAAGTGCAAATGATAATAGTAAATTTTGTCAAATACTTTATTCAAGAAATATGTTTCTTTGTCCTTCCTTTCCTCGGCATTTCTTTCTTATTGAAGCAGTTTGTGTAAATCAGATTTCTCCCCTGTATCCGCTCAGAGATTAACCCCTTAATGACCTGGCCCTTTTTTGTTTTTTCATTTTCATTTTTCACTCCCCACCTTCAAAAATCTATACCTTTTTTATTTTTACACGTAAAGAGCTCTGCGATGGCTTGTTTTCTGCGTGAGAAATTGTACTTTATAGTGAAGGTATTGAATATTCCATGCCATTCACTGGAAAGCGGGAAAGAAATTCCAAATGCTTTGAAAAAGGTGTAAAAACGCATTTGCACAGTTTTCTTTTGGGCTTGGATTTTACGGCTTTCCCTGTGCACCCCAAATGACATGTCAACTTTAGTCTTTGGGTCGGTCATGGGGATAACAAATTTGTATAGGTTTTACAATGTTTTCATACATTTACAAATATTAAAACCTCCTGTACAAAAAAATGTTTTTTGATTTTGCCAACTTCTGGCACTAATAACTTTTTCATACTTTGGTGTACGGGGCTGTGGGTGGTGTCATTTTGTGCAACTTTTGATGTTGTTTTCAGTGCTACCATTTTTAGAACTGTACAACCTTCTGATCTTTTTTTATTGAATTTTTTATATCTTTCAAAATGGCAAAAAAGTGCCATTTTTGACTTTGGGAGCTATTTTCCGTTACAAGGTTAAATAGAGTGAAAGACCGTTATCATATTATGATAGATCGGGCATTTTTGGACGCGGCGATCCCTAATTTGTTTATGATTTTTACTGTATATTTATATCAGTTCTAGGGGGGTGATTTTAATTTTTAGGTTTTTTTATCATATTTTTTTTTAGCTTTTGTTTATTTTTACTTTCACTATTTTTCAGACCCCGTACAGTATGGCAGTATATGGGGATTTTCTACCTCATTAATTAAAATGTGCAAATCGCACATTGTAATGAATGGGTCAAAACGAGACAGCCTCGGGTCTTCCAAAGACCCGAGGCTGTCCTGGTGACCGATCGCCGATCACGTCACGTCATGATGCCACCACCTTTTTAAAGCCGTCGGCAGCGGCGATCAACAGGATAGCACTCGCGATCGCTGCTAGCATGTAGCAAAGACTTACCGGCTATGGAGAGGGCTCAGTCCGTGAGCCCTCTCGACGTACCCACACCTGACTTTTGCCATGCTATTACGACGCGCATCGATAAGGGGTAAAGAACCTGATAAAGTGTGTAAGATTTAAAGGGGTTTGCCCATGAAAGAAAGTTCTAAAATATTAATCCCCTAGTGATGATTACACAATAAAACCATATTTAACCCCTTTACTTTGCAATTTTACTCCTATAACTCAGTGATGGTCAGTGTAAAATTCCATAGTGTGGACGGGGACTCTCCAAGCAGACACTTCATGATTCATCTGTGCTATAAGATGCTCTGTGCTGACAATGAGGCACATTTACTTAACCGGTCCCTGCGCGATCCTCGATCCGGATGAGGATGAACTCTACCGCGATTCATGAAGATAGTGAGCCCGATATCCTGCATGTGTCGCTTTCCCGATCAGGTCCGCTGGAGTTCACCTTCTTCTTCCCGGTGTATGTAAGTGCATGGCTTGCGACACAATTTTTAAGTTAAATCTCGCGGTTTGTCCGAATCCATCAGATCGTCCGTTAGCCCGCACCCCGATTCGTATTGCATGAAAGCCGGCGCATTTGCACCAAAATCTGATCACATGCGTCAAAAACCCCTTTTAAATCCCTGTCCCAGTGACGCAAAACGGAAATCGTCAGGATGTCCGACAAAAGTGTGGTCCGTGGGGCCCTTAGTAAATGAGCCCCAATGTGTTTAGGTCTCAGGGTCCAGGGTTTATCTGCACTTTTATTTAATTTCTAAAGATTCTACTAGTATCTGACACAGAAAAAGAGAGATGAGACAGTTCAGAGATGATGAGATCCATGAGATGGCTATAAAACACAGCTCTGCTAACTCACACACAGATTTGCCTTACTCAGATAAAAACCTTATCTGTCTGTACCCTGTAGAGCAGTGATGGCGAACCTTTTGGGGACCAAGTGCCCAAAGTACAACCAAAATCCACTTATTTACTGTGAAGTGCCAACATGGCATGACATTGCTACCCGTTCTTCCACATATTTTAATTGTATTGGCCCCCTGAGGCCACCAATACAGCTGAAAGAGACCCTGTAGCTTCCCTCCAGGGTCTCTCTGTAGATAAAGAATGATGGGTCCAGTTGGATGACCTCCAAAGACATTGCAGTTCTGTCAACACCTTCTCACTTTTCCCGCAGTTCCAAAGAAGTGTCACTAAAGTTGCCTGGGACTGCAGGAAGATTTGGTCCTATTTGGTGAACTCTGTCCTAGGGTGATGGCCTGAGTGCCCACAGAAATGGCTCTGAGTGCCACCTCTGGCACCCGTGCCATAGGTTCGCCACCACTGCTGTAGAGCAAGCCTCTGCACACTGCTGCCTACTGGCAGGAAGTCCCTGTGTCTGAGCTGGTCTTGTTATGCAAGGGGAGGGGCAGGAGACAGAGAGCACTGCGGTGTTTAGAGCTATTCAAGCTATTCATGATAAAAATCTGACCATAGTCAGAAGATTTACGGTTGTAACCAAGGCAACCAAAATGGTAAACACCAGGACAGATAGAGACAGCCTGGAGTCTTTATGAGATCAGCAAACATCCACCTTGTACAGAGAGGGCTCTGCCTGTGAGCCCTCTCTGTTCAATTGTGAAATGTATTAAAGGGGTTGACCACTTTAGGCACATATTTGATATTATTTAAGTAATTAAATGTTTTACAATTTTTCAATAAACATTGGGCACGGAAAGTATTCAGAACCCTTTCATTTTTTCTCTTTCTTTCAATGCAGCCCTTTGTTAAGGTCAAAAAAGTATTTTTTTTTGCTCATTAATGTACACTTTGCACCCCATCTTGACAGAAAAAAAACTGAAATGTAGATATTTTTGCTAATTTATTAATCAAGAAAAACTGAAATATCACATGGTATTCAGACCCTTTCCTATGACACTCGCATTTAACTCACATTTGATTCATAATCACCATTTGATTCCATGCATTATGAATCAAACATACCTTGAGAATGTTGTAGCTACACTAATGCAGAAACATATACTGGTTAATCCCTGAGCTGATGGTTTTGCTGATAAAACAATTATAAAATTATGATAATGAAGCTGTGTCTCCTTTGCATGGGCTTTTTTTTCCCTAGCACATTAGTTCATCACTGCACCACATGATGATGTAATCACAGTGTTGTGCCTGAAGGCAGAATAATTAATTGCTGCACCATCCCCCAGCTGCTGTATATGAGTGATCCAGCTCAGGTTGATTAGTCATGTCTTGATTAAGCTCAGTGTGTAATGTGTTTATGTGGGCAGCCAGCCTCACCCAGCTTTCCCAAACTCCTGAATTTTATAATTGTTGTTTTCAGCAAAACCACTCAACTCAGGGATTAAACAAGATATTATTCTGCATTAGTGTAGATACAGCATTCTCAAGGTATGTTTGGTTCATAATGCATCAAATCAAATGGTAGGTTTCCTTTAAGATGGTTCTTGAAGTTGAAAAATCTTGTTAGATCATTCCCAAGAAGACTCATGGCTGTACCAGCTCAAAAGGTTCTTCTACTCAAATTGAGCAAAGTGTCTGAATACCATGTGACCATGTGATATTTCATTTTTTTTTCTGTCAAGATGGGGATCATAGTGTACATTAATGAGCAAAAAAGAACTTTTTCGATCTTACCAACTGGGCTGTAACAAAACAAAGATTGAAAAATTAAAAGAGATCTGAAAGCTTTCTGTACCCACTGTATTTTCCGTATCAACTCCTCACAGGTTTCTAGATCTCTGCTTGCTGTCATTCACATGACCAGGGACTGATTTCTACCCACAGGAAGTAAACATTGAAGATTCCTGTTGAATGACAGCGAGCAGAGATCTAGAAAACCATGAGGAATTGATAAAGTATAGTAGAAAATTATATAACTTTTAATTACAGAAACAATATCAATTATTTGTTGAAAACGGACAATCCCTTTAAGCGTTTTACCTGTTTCTCCTCACTGCTGGCTTCTGATTGTATATGCCATATAATATTCATAAGGCTCTGTTGACAGAAGCAAAATAGAGGTTTCTATTCTCCTTGAAGTGTAGGCAGAACAGATTTGAATAATATATTTGCTTCTGTTTCACAAAGCATTGCGGACTGGGTCCCTTGATCACACTGATAATAAAGGCAAATGTGTGCAAAAAAAAAGTGGTCACTACAGGGCACATGTTATGCTTCTATGATTATGCAATGGATCCTTTAAGTCACTCTCGTACTCATCCTGGCAACAAGTATAATATTTTTACTCTGCACTTTCTTAAATTCATAACTTTTTTATTTTTCCCTTTGATCAGTTATTTGATCAGCAATGCAAATGATATTTTCTAGTGTCACTATTTAATGTTCTGTGCAATATACTAGGCTAATGATGTGTAACCTTTTGTGCTCAATCTGTCAAAATTTACAAAATAACCAGCATAACTCGGGTGTCACTTGTAGAACAATCCATCATTTTGTGAGATATTTAGCTCTATTAACATACAGTTCTCTTCCCCCAATATTGTGTAGTAACTGTGGTGGGTATACTGGCAGCAGGGTGAGATTTTGACAGCTGTTTTAAGATAATGGGCGGGCAAAGAGCAGTATAGCCTCCTTCCTCCCCAATTAATTTATTGAGAGAGAAACACAGGGTCAAAAATGTGTGGTTGGCCTGGTGGAATTTAACCTGCATAGAATTTGAGGACAGTAAAATTTGGAAAAATATGTCTTTGTATTTTTATATAATTGTACTTGTGTAATCTGTTTTGTTAATAAAAATGTTTGAAAAAAATTATAAAGTAAATACTGCCCTGTCATTTTATAGCCCTTCTCCAGGGATGTCTGATAAAAACGTGCTGGGGAGAAACCCCAGCTGCTGCAGAACACTGTAACCTCAGCTATTGCAGAATAATCATCATAATACAAACCTCAGCTGTTGCAGAACACCACAGAACATCATAATACACATCCCGCTGCTGCAGAACACCCTAATACACACCTCATCTGCTGCTGTACAACATAATACACCCCTCAGCTGCTGTAGAAGCTCATTATACACCTTATGTACTGCAGAACATCATAATGCACACCTCAGCAGCTGAAGAACATCAAAATACAAACCAGAGTGGCTACAGGACAATATAATGGTACTTCAGCAGCCCAGGAAACTCATCATATACAGTAAACCTCAACTGCATATGCAGAAGTTCATAATACACACCTCAGCTGCTATAGCAGCACCTCACAATACTCACCTCAGCAGATGCAGGACCTTATAATATACAACTAAGCTGCTGGGGTGGATGCTGATGCGGATTTTAACCTTTACGTTTGGGCTCCACCCTTTTGCCACAGTAATTTTCTAGCATAAAAATGCATCAGAATCAGTTTGGCTGCTTTGAACCTTTTATCTTCATTTCGAGAAGTGTAGGCAGCTGTAAAACAGATTAAACCCAGCCAAATGCATGGTAAGCTTACAAAACCGCATCCGTTTAAAAATGCGTGCACCTTCAGTCTGTTTAAAAATTGTCCAAAAATGGTACAAGAGCGCAATGTGTGGCAGCACCCTTAGGGTGAAGACACACATGGCGTTTTTGGGCAGTTTTTGGGCCGTTTTTACTAAGTGCGTTTTCAGATCGTTAAAAACGCATGCGTTAAAAAACGCATCCGTTTTTAAAACGCAGCATGCATTTTTTTGAAAACGCATGCGTTTTTGTCCGTTTTCCCGAAATTGCGCAATGAAAAAACGGACAAAAACGCATGCGTTTTTAAACGCATGCGTTTTTAAAAACGGATGCGTTTTTTAACGCATGCGTTTTTAACGATCTGAAAACGCACTTAGTAAAAACGGCCCAAAAATGCCATGTGTGTCTTCACCCTTAGGGTGATGTCACACATGGCATTTTTAGGCCGTTTGTGGGCCGTTTTTAGTGCGTTTTCAGATAGTAAAAACCGTATGCGTTTTTGTCTGTTTTTAATTGTGCAAATTTGGAAAACTGGACAAAAATGCATGCATTTTCAAAAGACTCATGCGTTTTTTAATGCATGCGTTTTTTACAATCTGAAAAACTAAAAATGGCCCCAAAACGGCCTAAAACCGCCATGTGTGACATCACCCTTAGGCTGCGTTCACACATTGCATTTCATTTGCTGTTTGAAACATGCAATGGGGGGGCGGGGGTTGGTCCGATCGCATAAGTGTTTCCACTGAGGGTACATTCACACGTTGCAGTTAAAACTGCATTGTAATCAGCTTTGAGGTGGTTTTAGGTGCAGTTTTGTCAATTGAACAGGTGAAAAACATGAACTGAACGAGTGAATGACATTTGTGGTGCGGGTTTCCCCTTCAAAATCAAATTCACCCGTTCTGTTCATGTCTTTCACCTGTTCAATTGACAAAACTGCAACTAAAATCACCTCAAAGCTGATTGCAATGCAGTTTTAACTGCAACATGTGAACGCACCCTCAAACACATGTGATTGGGAATGAGGACCACATGTTTTGCACATAAAGAATGTAAAGCAAGTGGTGCTGCTTACCGATCACATGAGTTACACTGGAGACACTTAAGCGGTGAGGCCAAACTCCCCTCAGTGCGTTGAAATGCAATTTAGAACACAGTTGAAACGTAATGTGTGAATTTAACATAAAGGATTGATGTATGCAGGTAATTGACATGCAGATTTACAAAATTTTTGATACAGGGGTTTTTAAGAAATTTTAATGTCGCTTCCATAAGATTGAAAATCCATAAAGGTGGCAGTTTCCACAGAGGTGAATTAAATTATCCTTTGACTCCAGCGAAACAACATTTCATCAAAAGATCATAGGGGGGAATTTATTATAAACTGGTGCATCAAGCATCGGTGTATGATGTAAGCCCTGCCCCTCAGCACCAGGAAGCCGCCCAAACTGCCTATATTATAATCCACTGCTATTTGCAGGCCAAAACAATAGCATACAAGCCCTGGTAAATTCCCTCCATGGAGCCAAAGCAAGAGCCAATTAATGAACATACAATCCTATTTCAAATGCCTTTATTCTTCATCCATCAACCTATAGTCCCATGTTACTTTAGCTCCTAAAATACTCTTTTGCAAACGTATCACTAGTTTTTAGCCCATTTCAATATAGTTCAATGTAAAAAAAAACCTGCCACAATACAATTCCATGTTAAAAAAAAGTAATCCTCCTCCAATTCCGTGTGTATGTCTCACTGAGATATATAGATATTTATAATATTAGTTACCCAGCTTTACTCACCTCCTGTACATAAGGAGTCTTTCCTACCTCCCACCACTTCCTGGTCAAGCACCAGGGGCTCCGCACCTTTAACTTTGGATCTATGCCTCTGTCTGAGACCAGACAAACCAGAAGCAGAGAGTGTACAGGGAGTTTATGGTTCCATATCAAAATATCAGAGTCAACTGTATCAGTTGATCATATGGAAGAAGTCAGTGGGAGGGAGGACGGTAGAGGCCACTCTTCTGATGATTGGTGGGCCCCGTCTGAGATGACTCTTCTGTCCCTCCTGCAGTCACTGGAATGGACCTTAGTCTAACTGTCCTCCCCTGACTGGCTTCACTAAATGCTTCCACTAGCTAACTAAATGCCTCCACTAATGGAGGTAATGTGGCATGGTTTGCGCTGTGGTTTCAGCATGAGAGTTGTTCTACCTCCAGATGCTGACACGGTTTGATAGTGAAGCTAGAGCAGAAAGCGGAAAGCATCAGCATCCAGTGGCGGTGCAGCGGCCATATTACCTCCGTTAGTGAAGAGCACTGCACCCGCTCTCAGCAGGAGAGTTGCCCTGCCTCTGGATGCTGTTAGCTTGATGTGTGTTGGCAAAAATGTCATCAGGTGTTACCTCTGACATGTGTTTCATAGGTTAGACATCATTGTACTAAGAAGCTGGGAAAGAATTTCAAATGCTGACAAATTGACAAAAAGCACAAAGGCCACTTTCTTCCAAACTTTGTTTCAATCTTGTCTTTCCATTTTTTTCTGTACGGTTTAGGTATTTGTTGTTCTTTTTTCCAGTTTTGTCTGATTTATTATTGTTCTGTACCTTTTTCCAAGCTCTCTGCTCCGATGGTGACATTTTTTTTTATCTTGGTGTGGTATCTTGTATGATGGGTTTGTCTAGTGTGCTGCTTGGAGTGAGAAAAGACACTTCCAAAATGAGTCAATCAGATTTGCTGACTCGTTTGTTCAGAGTGATCGGTTATATAAAAGGTATATTAGGCCCAAATCACACTTGTATTCGTACCTTTGTGATTATCTTCCGTCACTAAAAAGATAATAATGGAAGTTGATCTGATTAGTTAAAATGCATTTGATGGACTTTTAATGGCTTCTGTTAATGTCAGTTTGTTCCACTTCCGTTACCGTTTCCATTACCTGAGACAGAAAAAAAACGGAGCTCCCATTCAATGAATGACAGAATATCTAATGGATGTGGTGCAATATCTAATGGACGTGGTGCAATATCTAATGGACATGGTGCAAACATACATTGAAATCTATGAGCATGTCAATTTAGGGTCAGCTCCAGGTTATGGATTATTTTATATAAAGACCCCCTCACCCCCTGTGGATTCATTAGATACAGCCTTATGTAGGCCCCCAGCAGCTCCAGGTTTTAGTAGGCTCCTTTGCCGTGAACTTACGTGGTGGCATTAAAAATTCAGAAACTAAAACACCGTCTTCTGTTCCCTAAAATATTCCCTAATTTATCATACCAAATAGCCCCCTCATGATTATTTTATATAAAGCCTTCATCACCCCTTATGAATTCATTACAAACAGCCCCTTGGATTCCTTATGACTTTATGTATAGCCTTATGTGGTCCCCCCAGCAGCCCTGGGCCCGGGACTCACCAGACCGCAACACTAATGAAGACATAGGAATGAAATTCCAGTTGCACGAGTGAACGTTTGTCATTCATTTTTGACTATTTTATTTAAGTCCTAATTGTGACACGTATGTGACAAATTTCTTAAACACCTGCAACATTTTCTGCAACAAAAATACTGGCCAGTCACCATCAGTCCACACCAAGTGTTTAACCTCTTCCTGAAGTCTGCTGCATATGTACAAAGGTCATTCAGGTCTCGGACAACCCCTTTAAGATAAAAATGGTCTATATAGTGTTTTTCTAAGTATAAGAACCTGCATTGGCACAAACAAATGATTGACATGTGGAGTAGTAGTAGCAATGTCTGTGGAAATGCTTAATAGGAGGTGACATAACAAGAACAAACAGAAATAGATTGAAACTTCACAGAGAGAAAAGCCACCCTGCAGCTTCAGACCATGACCTCTTAACCCATCCCTTCTATTTCACTGGAAAACTCTACTCCGAGGCCTTTTACACAATTCCTTGAGCTATTAGTATGTTTTCTCTACATCCCAAGCACTTTCCTTCAAGCTAAAGAAAAAAGCAAAGCAATCATGATCCATTTCTGATCTAATTGCCTGATACAGCATTAGGAATCAGGCTTTGATATGTCCACCAGACAAGTGACATCTCTGACCTTCAGAAACATCTCTGACCTTCATGTTTTCACAAAGAGAGCATAAAACTTGGGTTTGTAAGGAATACTGTTTTACTTCCACACTAATTTCACACTACCATATGCTCGCCCGGGCTACAGCCCAGTGAGCACTGCTTATTCCTCTCCATAGCGAGGCGCAATGGATCATGCTCTATCTTTTTTTCCATGCACTGTTTTTTTTCCGTGCACGATTGTCATGGGCATCTTTGGGGACTTATATCCGGCTGCAGGAGAAGGGAAACCTGCGCTGCTCATCACTGAGGGGGTCTAGTAACCCTCCAGAACCATTAAGGTTCATCAGCATAATTCGAAAAGTGTATTGTCGAAGGGAGGAGGCCATGGAAAACAACTATAAAAAGATTATCATAGTCATGGTGCCTGGTTTATCATGATGGATTTTTGATGGTAGATTTCCTTTACCTAGTAACTTATTTCTCTCTTCTCTGTCACAACTTTCAATCAGATCAGCATCCTGGGGTCACCAATACAGTAGAAAGAAAGTGAAGAAATCATTGTAGCTTCCCTCTAGGGTCCCCTAACAGGAAGAATCATGGGGCCCAGAGCAAAACCTCAAATGATAATTCCGCTCTATCCACTCCTCCTCCTGTTGTCCCAGACAGCTTGAAAATAGAACTGAGCATGGCACATCCTAGGCTTCCTCATACTGCAGGAGAAGGCCTTGAGTCCTGTCTGGAAAACTCTGTGGTAGGGTGATAACCTTGGTGCCCACAGAAAGGACTCTGAGTGCCATAGGGTCGCCACCACTGCTCTAGGTGGTAGGCTAACTCGTTACTGAAATGCTACTCCTATAATTTTGTTTGGTATCATTCTGGCCTCAAGCCTTTGTCCAGATGTCTCTTGTAGTAAGATGTGGTCTCATACCAGTCTTTGCAACTAGAATACAGGACTATAAGTTTTGAGGAAAGCACTGTGTACCCATTACAAGTTTTTACTAACCCAACATGGGTGACGATTTCATTGCCTGTATGATGCTATAGGGTCAATAAATTCAGGTTCACCCCTTACTGTTGTAGTATGCTGGACCTGTGTCCTATGTTGTTCTCAAACTTTTCACCTCCTGCAATGGAACAGAATACAGTAACAGAAACAACAGGTGGAAGTGTGAATGTAACCTTACTAATCTGTGCTTATTAAAATAACTATTATTAACTTTACTAACTATAACCTGACTTACAGTTCTGCGTGTGATAGAGGTGTATTACATACAACAGGCAATCTGATGAAACAGATCCAGGGCCAGAGCCAAAGATGAGGCAGGAACTGTATCTCAGACTAACCATAGACACTGTAGCTGAGATGTAGTCACAGAACACAGCCAAGCAGCAGCATCCAATAAAGCATATAGGTCATCTCTTGTGGGTATATTCTAACATATTTTAAACTATTAGTTATATCATGAATGGTGTTATATTTGTGGAAGATAAATAATGCTTAATTAATATTTTTTTATTAATGTTTTTAAATAATCTTCTGACTTCTACACTAACTACACAGCATGGCACAAGCTTCTGTTGGATAGAATGCCTCCACCTCCAGACAGATCCAAGCACCCTGCATTGTTTCACAGATTTTCTTGAGTGCATTGAATAACTAGATTATCTGCATTTCTTTTAGAAGATTATGAAATGTGGGTATGCAAAATATCGGCAAATGACTGAACAGAATATACAGACTGGAACAGTGTATATCTTACCTAGATTCTCTAGATGGAGAAGATTAGAAGGTCTAAGAACTGTTTATTTTGCACTGTGGACATGTATAACCTCTTGGCGCCACAGCCTGATTTCTCCATACATCTCCATGGATGAGGGGACATAATTTATAATTCACTAGAAAATGTTTTTTATTTTATATGGTGGGTAGTGGGGAGGGTCAAGAAATTACTGATTCTGCTCACAATGCATTGCCCCTGACATTTCCTGAGAGAGGTACATAAAGAGGTATCTTGTGTATAAAGAAAAGTTAACATGCAAAGCAAAATGACTGAAGACTTCAGTATTATAAATTCCAGCATGTGCACTGCATAAAATAATGACTCCTCGCATGGGTGACCAGTTGAAGTAAATTTTCTTATGTTGTTCTTAGGGTTTTATTTTTTAAACTTTACTTTTCAGAAACAAAAAGTTTAGTGACAGACCAGGATAGAGTAGGTCATACCTGCACATTGTACGGCCACATCCAGCCCTCTAACTGTCTCTGATTGGCCCACGACAGATCCCCTATCTGACCGCTCGCCCTTCCACCCAAACTATGAGAAATCGCGGGTACATGACCAGTCGTGCAGGGAGATTGTGGCCAGCGACTGTCACCATGGCTGAGAAGTGAGTAATACACTCCCTGTTATGCCATTATTTACAGCACCGCACTTCTCCCAGCGCCAGCGGCAGGATGATGTCAATGCGTCGCCAACACTGGGAACCTTACTGCAGGACTAGAACAGTAGACAGCTGCCACCGGAGAGATCAGAGGAAAGATGACAATACTGTTTTCATTGTTTCTCTTAAAACCTGCACGGGAATGATGGAATAGGCAACCAAAAAGAGAGGGCTTAAGGAGAGGGACATTGGAAGACATAAGAAGGCGGTACAAGGAGAGGGGGCACTATAAATGGGGCCATAATGGAGAGAGTATTATGAAAGGTAGCATCATAAATGGGGGTATAATGAGACGGGGCTTTGTGAATGGGGGCATATGAAGGAGGGCATAAGATATTGGGTAGAACCGAGTTAAGTATATTAGTCCAGCCCTCTAAAACCATTCAAATCTCTCATGTTGCCCCATGGGAAAATTAATTGCCCACCCCTGCGGTAGATTAACCCATAGTCCCGCCATAACAGGATCCCTTTAACTAAAATTTGTGCGTTGATACAAAGATGTGTTTATGCTTAAAAAGATACCAAATTGACACAAGTGCTTGTTTTTTTTATCAGATAAGGTCCAAATTTCTTTTATATTTTTATGTGTCAAATTATTAAAGTTTTTCAAAGTGTATAGCCATAAGGTGGCGTATGTTTGTGATCTATGTGCTTATTAAAATAAAAAACTGTGCAGAAAAAACATACAATATTATAACTAAATATTTGTTCCTCCAAGAAATGGAGAAAAGCTATGTCACTAGCTTCACCTTCTGAAAAGCAGTAATACTATATGTCACTGTTGGCACACAAGTAGGAGTAGGATGTAATCTGCAGACAGCTGTTTTAGGATGACAAGACCTTTCATCAGAGCTGAGTAGAGATGTTATTTGGTTAGGTGAAAGGCTTTTGTCAGGGGCGGATTAAGACTGCCATGGGCCCTGGGATGTATGAATATTATAGCCCCTACAAGTCTGGAATCACTTCCTACATATGGTACTAGAATCAGCTTCTTGGTGAAAAAGACTTTTGGAGGACCTTCAAATGCCCGGAAATGGCTCTTGCATACATGTATATTGAGAGCAGTAACTGATTTATGAGGTTGTAATGGGTGAAGGTCCTTCTCTGTATAAAATTTGGTGGGCAAAGGCCCCCTAGAAGACCTGGGCCTCGGGATACCACCCAAATCACTTGTAGTATAACCCACTACAGACTTTTGTAGGATCAGAGGGGCATCTTTTTGTCCTTAATATGTGCATAGTGAGCTTGTTACAATTTTATAGTGCTCCCCCGCTTGAGAAACAACAGCTCATGATAAGTATTACTGGGGAAATATACACTTGTCTCTGATATTGACTTTAATTCTGTTTTCCCTTGTATGAGTTTATGTTCTTTCACTTTGCAATTTGTTTTAAATGAAGCCAAGTTGTGGACTGTATATAACGGTGTTGTCTGTAAAGTGTTATTACTGACAACAGCACAACTAAGGACAGATTCTGACAGTAGCAATAAGCAGATTTCAGACAATGTTTCAAAAGGAAAACAAGAAATATAGCCTTGTCACAAGGAAACAGGATCTTTGAGTACTGGGCTTTTACTAGCTGACAAGCCTTGTTTAAACATAACCCAGCAATCAGAATTGTGACATTTAGCTTCTTTGGCATAAATGAAAATCTCGCTTGCTGTAACTACAAACTTCTTTAACCACTTGTTAACTGTAGGTTAATACACCTATTGACAATCCAGGTGATTGCGTATTGCTTGGATGAGCAATCATGTGATCAGAGCCAGGCTCTATTCAATAAGTATATTGGGGCACATTTACTTACCGGGTACGCGGAGTTCACCGAAAGTGCATTGTCCGACGATAATGCACTCTGCCGCGATTCACTAAGATCGTGCGCCGGATATTGTGCATCTGAACAGAATTGGGATCTCGTCAAAATATCTGAACCCAATCATGGGCTACACACATGCAAAAAACAAATATGAAAATACAAAGACAAGAGAGCATGTGTCATGTAGCAAAAGACAATAATACTTTATTACAATACATATATAGACATAAAAAGCTTTTAAAAAGGATGCAAACACAGTGCATCCATAAATGAAAGAACAACTGGAGCCTGACACCTGATAATGTCAGGTCACACAGACCTGGGCCCCCAACAAACAAACCCCACAACACTATCTGAGAAATATAAATGCAAGGCAGGTGTATATGAGATGGAATAGAGTCACTACAGCCAGCAAATCTGTGCACTCACTGCACGTGATATCCGTCTATGCCCGCACAGACAAATAGTGGAAAATGATGCATAGGTCCAAAACAAGCCAATGCCAATAGATATTACCATGAGAGGTGTAAAATGGGGTTGCGATTGCGACAAACCTCTGTCTGTTCGGGTTGGATTGCAGAAATGTAATCTAACCGGAACATGTGATTGTAGCCTCACACAGCAACACTTCCATTAATCCAGTTTGAGAAATTCCTTCAGCATATCTGTATTGTATTAATATACGCTGAGGATGGGGACTAACAAGGTACAAAATCTGCAGCACAAAATGAATGGCAGATTCTCAACCTTTGCATGTAAAGGACGAGCTCCGGGAGCAAGAAAACAAAACCATTATTGGGCAACAAATCTTCAGTGGAAATACTGCAGAATGCCCATGGAGATATTTCACTGTGGTTTTGCTAGGCGAGTCCCCAACCCTTACCTTTAAAAAAGGCAAATATGTTTGACACCAAAATATCCTTTCCTTTGCAGTGTCCTGTTTCATGGACCCAGCACTGTGTAGAAGATGGGACTCTACAGAGATAAACTATGTGATGTAAGTTTATCCCTGCTAAACAGTAATGATTACACTTTGGTGCTGCTATTTTGAAGGGAAGCAGAGACACAATGCATCATAAAGTATATTTCTCCCATTCTTTGCACTGTTTTTGGTCTGTGAATCAGGACACTGCACCATAAAATAGTGAAAGAGGCTACATATACACAAATGTGTGCGTTCACAAACTGCAAACAACGGACCCTTGAGTCATCATTTGTGCTGATGACAGTAGATTGGACAGTTGGCAGATACTGTATACAGGGCAATGGAACTACATAGGAAGTGCCCTAACCTTTGAAATAATGGAATTTTTTACATATTTTTCCATATTTTTTCTATATTTGACAAAGGTATATTCTCAGTATATGGTTGTCTCCCAGGGTTTTACTGGCGTAAGCAGGAGCGCCCATCAGGAGGGGGGTTTAGTATGACTGTGTTCAGGGGGCCCTGAGCAGGACAAAGGGCCCCAAGTCAAAGAAAACCCTTCTCCCTTCCCAGGTGCAGGGAGCTCACTGTGCACACAGGGCATGGATTATCATTTTGTGGGGATAGAAAATTTGCCAGTCAGGGGCCCCAAACTTCCTATTGGCATCCCAGGGCGTAAGCAAAAACTACGTAAAAAAAATACAGAATATTCTCATTATTTATGTGAACAATGACAGTAGTAAAATACAGGTGGATATGACATAATTAAATACTGTATATACTCGAGTATAAGCCGACCCAAGTATAAGCCGAGGCCCCTAATTTTACCACAAAAACCCGGTAAAACCTATATTTTTTTTTACTCGAGTATAAGCCGAGTTTGGGGTTTCAGCACATTTTTTGTGCTGAAAAACTAGGCTTATACTCGAGTATATATGGTAATTGCTGTAACTGATAGATTTTTTTTTACTAGTTAGTTATTTTAAAATCTAACATTTTACTAAACAATAAGGAGGGATCACAGAGGGTTAACCGCTGAGAAGTCAGCAGCGCTAACCTTCTGTGATATACAGTAGCAGCCATATGGGATGGGATTTATAGGAATCTCGTTCACATGCCAAGATTAAACCTATAGTGTAAAAAGTAACCAGCACTTTCATCCTTTGCAATGCAACTTTCACATAGGTTTTAATATGATGTCTTGTAGAAGAGCACGGGCCCCAAGTCTGTACCAGGCCCCCTAAGATAATGTATGGTTTATAGTACTAGTCTCCTAAAAGGAAAAGTAACAGCTTATGGGCCCCCTAAGCCTCTTGGGCCCGGTTGCGACCGCACCCTCTGCACTCCCTCAAGTTACACCCCTGGCAGTCAAACATATCCCAACTAAGTCCCTGAAAGTTGCTGCAATTCACTAGATCACATTACTTTACATTATGTTGATTTGTGCTCTAAACTAAAACTGATGTTGTCTTCGAATTCAAAAGGGGAAATTTTTAAATGATTATTATATCAAGAGCACCTTAAACCTTCTTCTCTGAAAAGTTGTTGTAAATGTCTTAATATTGGCTTTCTCTTTCAAAGTTCAATAAAATATATATTTTTTTAATTATGATTTTCTTCAGATAATGAAAGTCACAGGATAATGTAGTATGATATATTTTGTAATTTTCCAAGATATCATTGCCACCTAGTGGTATTAGTAAGTAATGACAATCTGACTTTTATTTAAGACATTGGAAGTCTTGCCTAATTATTGTTATGTAAATATTCACTGATGACTATTGCTTTACAAGTACTGTATGGACTAAATTTATCTTGGCATGAAAAGAAGTTGCTGTTTCAGCATTGAAATGCTATCTAATATTCACCAAAAAGACAAAAAACACTGTATGCATTAAGTATAGCGATGAGCAGGTTTATTGAAATTCGGGTTTAGTTGAACATTGTGAAAAACTTCAGTTTGGGACCTGGACTTGACCCCAAACTTGACCCTGAAAACAAACCCTATGTAAGTCAATCACCTGAGGAAGCCTGCTTGACAGGCGGTAGGCGGTACGTGTGGGCTTCTAACCTCTCTCCATCCTATGGCCTACTCTGCATCCCCAAGCTACATACCAGTACCTGACGACTGCTCCAGCAACCCACCTTGTGAGCCACGTGTGGACTGGCCTGACACCTCCTCCTCTACCTCCTCTTGTGCCAGAAGAGATTTTTTTGAGCAGGCAGAAGATGGAAATGGTGAAAAATGCTGCCAATGGAGGCATCAGTGCTTATTGGTGGCATATTGGACGCAGTGCAGCATGAAGCAAATGTCTTTCATGGGTAGCACAGTGGCTTATGGTTAGAAACAGGGTCTGGAGTCCTGGATTCAAGTCTCATCCAGATCAACATCTGCAAAGAGTTTGTATGTTCTCTCCTTCTTTGTGTGGGTTGCCTCCAGGTCTTCCGCTTTCCTTAGAAACTTTAAAAACATACTGGTAGGGTGATTCGATTGTCAGCCCCATGGGAACAGGGACTGATTTGGCAAGCTCTGTGCAGTGCTGCATAATCTGTGAGTGCTATATAATTAAAGGAAATATTATACATTATTATTAGTCATGTCCACCGGTAGTTGGTGGTGAAGTACGGTTTGTCACAACTACAACTCACTCAGAAGTTCAAGAGTTGGAATTGAGCCTGGTGCTGCTGCTCACACACCCCTTCCATCACTTACTGATTGAGTCAGTGGTTTTGAGGGCCAAA
Organism: Engystomops pustulosus; assembly: GCA_019512145.1. NCBI lineage: Eukaryota > Metazoa > Chordata > Amphibia > Anura > Leptodactylidae > Engystomops > Engystomops pustulosus. The sequence continues at coordinate 57,215,812 of CM033648.1, read as the reverse complement.
ATTTCTCTGCAAGTGGAGCACTTGCACAATACATGGATGGGACTTGCGTCAACCTGGCTCGGCCCAAGGTTGCTACAAGATTCTGGCCATTGTCGCACACCATCTTGCTGGTTAACCGGCAGCAACCACTTATTTGTCTGTTCCTGGATCCCAGTCCACAGTTTGTGGACAATGGGGCAGATTTATCAAGCTGTCTGAAAGTCAGAATATTTCTAGTTGCCCATGGCAATCAATCACAACTCCTCTTTAAAATATTCATGAGCACTGGTAAAATGAAAGCCGCGCTGTGATTGGTTGCCATGGGCAACTAGAAATATTCTGACTTTCAGACAGCTTGATAAATCTGCCCCAATGTGTGGCCTTTTGCCCAGACTGATTTTGTAAGCGTGGCCTGCTGCTGCTTCCCCGTGACTTTGTTAAAACTGGTGCAGGTGCTGTGCTGACTGTGTGAGGGAGCAGGAAGAGAGGCAACTGGAGGCAAGGGGAGGTGTCCAGCAATCCTGGGTGGGGGCAGAATCTGAGCCAAAGTGCTTCCTGCCTCTGGCCTAGCACGGAGGATTAACAGAGTGAGCAGTTAAGGTGATGTAATGTCCCTTGCCCATGTTTACTCATCCACATGTCAGTTGTAAGGTGCACTTTGGGACTAATGACATTGTGCAGACCAATGGTGTCTCATCCACTGCAGCTCATGCTTACTTTGCAGGTGCCTGATCATACACAAGTTGCACATACAAATGACACGTGTTCTGTCTTCCACACTCTGGGTAAAGAAAAAATGCCACGCTGCAGGCACCTTTTAGGGGGGCCTTTGATTGATGAGTCCCTGTTGGGCAGTATCAGGATAAGTTGTGACTGCAGGCTGACCACTGCACCTTGCCATCCTCTCCCATTTTCTGCTGGCCCTCTTTTTCCATCTGCACATTGCAAAAAACCACAACAGTTGGCAGCTGAGTTTCATCGCAGGTCTCTTGTGATGGTCCGCCGTTCACACCCTCATCCTTCAACACAAGTAATTTGGGAAACTTGCAACTCTACGGCCCACATTTATCAAAAACAGTGCATATTGCACTGTGCAGGGGCTTTAGTAAATCTGGGCCTATGTGTGCAACAGGGGCAGATGCATGGGCCACAAAATCCCAGCTAGGAAAGTTATCAAACAGCATAAGTGACTGCTCCATGTCTGAGATATTGTTGTTTTAAAGGGGGTTGAGCTGGAGGGCTTTGCACTTTCACTAGAGGTTGAGCATTGCAAAAATAATCACATGGAAGTTAAGCCACTGTCTGCCATGTAATTGGCCAACGCCTCAACTTCACGTGGCCTATTGGAGTCAACGAGTATGTGCTGTACACACTGAACACCCTGACCCTTGCTTGTGCAACATCCCCCACCAGGGCCTGGCTTTTTTGGGGGGGGCCTGAAGTGCAGCCTTGAGCACGCTGTGGTCACGGTGCGTGGTATGGGGACCGGAGGGCTGACCTTTAGCCTGGCAGGTCTCCAGCAGGTGGTGTGTGCAAGAAATATGGAGGTTGAGGCTGATGGAATGGTTTCTCTTAGGGGCAAACCCTGAGGTGTCTGTAGGATGAATCCCTGGGTGATGGATGGCTGAGCCCGTGGTGGCAAGCAGCCTGTATCCAGGGATCAGACGGAGGCAACGTTGTGCAAATCAACTTAGAGTTCTTTTTTCAACAGCAGGCAATGGCCAAACGATTAACAGCAACTTTAGCAGCAGAAGTGGAAAGCTGGAAGAGTCATGGAGAGCTGGTCCACAGGAAGCTTACACGCAGTCTAGTAGTAAATTTGGGCTATTATAGATGGAGTGGAGTCTGGGTGGTGGATCTTAGCTCTGGGCTTAAGTCTCTGGACTAAGAAGTGGCCTGAGGCACCTATGGTTCCTGGTATAAGGACTCTTGCAATGGCAGACAGACCATGAAGTCTGGTTCTCTCAGAAACCCATGACATAGGGAACATGTGCTTCCGCCCAGCAGGGGTTTATATACTCCCAGGTAGAAACACTCCTCCAACCAGCTTTCAGCTTGTTTTAAAAGAACATAATTGGACAGTAACATCTGACAGTGTTAACTCTTGCCTTACCAGACAGTTGCTACAGCTGTAATTACTAAGTTCTCCTAGCATTAGCTTCTGGATGAGTTGCGCAGGCTCACCAGATAGATCCTGACATGGAGAGGGTGATATTTGCAACTACCACCTTTCCTATGCTGTAATCTCAGTCCCAGAAAGTTTTAGAACACAGTGTGAGAAGGAAGTGCTCCTGCATAATGTAACAGCCTGTGAAGCTGCAGCATGGAGGGGCTCTGGCAATACCCTCCAGCATCCTTCTGGCTTAAAGGGGTTTTCATACAAAAGAAAATTCTCACATCTCAATCCCCTAGTGATGTTAACACAATAAAGATCATTTTAACCCCTTACTTAACCCCTTTACTCTTTATTTAGTTTTATTGCTGTTTTAGCTTCTATCACTCTCTATGCTGCTAAGCGGGCCCTCACTAAGCAGACACATTGGGGCTCATTTTCATTTTCAATCGCCTGCTAAATACCTATCACAGCCGTGCAATCCCCGGAAAATCCGACTAAAGTGCAGCAGCGGACCCTTAGTAAATAAGCCCCATAGAGAGAGATGAGACAGATCAGAGATGATGAGATGCATGAGCAGCCTATAGCACACACAGCTCTACTACATCTCACAGATCATGAGATCCATTAGATGCCTATTAGACAGACAGAGCTCTGCTACATCTCAAAGATATGTGCCTGTCTCCCCCTTCCCCCGGGTGACTTATCTTCTTGTAGTTTGCAGTCTCTCTCTCTGCTCACTATGTGCTGGCAGGAAGTGATCAGTGAGTGTCTCTGAGCTCTGTGCAGGGGGGTGGCTACAGCCACACAGCAGAGACAGACAGAAACTCAGCTCCACGATCTCACACAAAAATTCAAGATGGCACCACCTGACCCTAAGAGAACAGGGTTACAGGGTCGGATCTAGGGGAAATTGTGTACAGCAGGACTTATAGAGACTTGTTGGAATTATATCTGTGAAATGCTGCATTTTTGTTAATCACAGTGAATTAGAGTATGTGTTATTTTGTTATGCTGAGTATGTGTAAGAAACTTTGTGGGGGACATGGATAACAAACAGATTACTACAGTCACAGTGTCTGGATCTGTGAGTAAGTACCACTGGTTTTTCATGTCTTTTTATGGTAGATTTTCTTTACTATACAAAGTATTCATCTTTTTTATCTGTAGTAACTGTTGCTTTACAGCCAGAGGCATAGCTACCACCCTTGGGAGGAGAGTGTCTCACTGTGCGGCACACAGCATCCTGACACTAGTTTGCAGCAGGACTTAGTGTTTTGCTGTGCTTGGGAAAATGCTGCTGGTTGTCGTCAAGTCCCCATAATTATCTCCCCTCTGTTTTGGAGAAAAGATCATTATTGTGTTCAGCAGGTGGCAGGATGGCTGTGGTGCTACTTCCTGCTAAGGCAGAAGAGAAGACTACGACAACATAAAGGGGAGGGACATGAGAGGTGGAGGGAAAACATGCCTGAAAAAACAGAGGAGGCAGCAACTCCACATTAGGTCAGTGGCTGTTTAATATGATGGGAGTGGGCTGCCTGCTTGCATACCATATTTACTCACATAGCCCCTGCCCTCAGTGTCCTACCCTCCTATACCACTTCCTTTATGCCCTTTTCTCCATTCACCTATTTACACACACTATGTCCCTTCTGCCTCCGTATACTCTGCCCCCTTATCCTTTTAACCCCTTACTGACATGTGATGTATCTATACGCCACATGTCATCTGCACCTGTATGGAGAAGGCTCACTGGCTAAGCCCTCTCCATCTAAGGTAGGTGTGTGCTGCATATTGCAGCAAGAACCCATCAGTAACACCTGTGATTGTGCTAGTTCTGATTGCGGGTGTTATCCTTTTGATCACCGCTGATGGCAGTCAAAAGCTACTGGCATAAGGGCGGTGTCATCTTAGCTGAGATTGTCGCTCCCCATGATGTCAATGGGGAGCTACGATCTGTCGCCATTACAGCCTCGGCTCTTTATAAGGCCTGAGGCTCTGTAAATTCAATAGATCTATTACAGTGGCACATAGTAATAGATGATATCTAAATTCCACATATACTGCTATATTGTAGTATGGCAGTATATGGTAGGATCAATCAGACAACCAAGGGTTAAAGTACCTAAGGGTAAATTTAAAAAAAAGTTAAAAAAAAAAAATCTAAAAAGCACAAAAATCAAAATCCCCCTTCCTAAGAACTGATATAAAAATAAATAAAAAGGAAAAAACATAAACATGTTAGGTACCACTGCATCCCAAAATGCACGATCTGTCAGAATAATAACAGTTATTTCTGGCACTGAACCTCATAACGGAAAGTAGCGTCCAAATGTTCAAAACGACACTATTCTGCTATTTTGCAACATATAAAAATGTAATAAAACGTGATCAAAAGGTCCTGCAGTTCACAAACAGTAGCAAAGAAAACATCAGCTCATCCTGGAAAAAAATTACACCTCACACAGCTCCATACACCGAATTATAAAAAAGTTATAAGCGCCAGATGATAGCAAAATGGAGAAGTTTTATTCTGTTACAAAAGAGAAAGTTATCAGTTATAGTCTCCGTTGTTTTCAATATGTGTTTAACCCCTTAAGGACACAGCCAGTCTATAGCTTAAGGCTCAGCCCCATTTCTAGTATTCTGACATGCATCGCTTTATATGGTTATAACTTTTGAACACTGTTTTTTCCTCACATGTTGTACTTCATTTTCTGTGGTAAATATTGGCTGATAAGTTTTGCGTTTATTTATAAAAAAAAAGGATTAAAATTGATGAATTTTTTGAAAAATTTGCCATTTTCAAAATTTGAAATCATTGCGTTTTCAGGCAGATAGATTTACCTAAAAAAGTTGCTGAATAACATTTCCCATATGTCTACTTTACATTTTCATAATTTTTGAAATTATTTTGAAAATAATTTATTTTGATGTCATGCGGCTTACAAATCGTCTAGCCCATGACTAAGTCAGTATGACGAAACGCGTAGGTCTGATGTGTGCCGTTTTCACTTTGCTGTATTATGGATTTTAAAGTTTGGAAATAAAGAATCATTGATTTTATCTGCATCTCCCGTGAAAGTGCTGGATTTGTTCTTGGATGCTACACTGCTGCTCCGTGGAAGGCTTACACAGTGGTCCGTGCACTGGGAGGATTGCTGACTCGAAGTATACCCCGAGGGTGAGCGGGCGTTTTTTCAACAAATCGAATACCGTATTCCGTATTTTCAGAATTGACTATTTTGGGGATAATTTCTGTTTTTGATGAAATTTTAAATATTTAACATTAAAAAAAACCTATATATCAGCCCATTTTCAAATCTGCACCCCTCAAAATCAGAACCATGAGAAACAGCTTTTAGGAAGATTGTTAACCCCTTGAAATCTTCACGGTAAAGAAATCAAAATGGAGGTGAAATTTAGAATGGTCAAATTTTGACAGTTATACATTCATTTAGCCCTAAAATTTACACATTTCCAACAGATAAAAAGAGAAAACCCATCTTACAATTTGTTATTATCAGGCACCAGAGGTAGTGGACCCACTGGGACATAAACCGACACCTAGAGTCTAAGTGGCAACCAGTTTTCACCAGAGCTCGCCGCAAAGGGGTTGGACTTGCTGCGGCGTAGTACCATCAGGTCGCTCCACAGGCGCGACTTTGTCCGCAGTGGCGGCCAAGGCGTAGTACACAGTCGTGAGGCAGAACCGTGGTCGGGGACAGGGAGAAGGTCGAGACAGGCAGCCACAGGATCGGAGTCGGGGGTGTAGCAGTATGTCAGGACAAGCACCACAGGGCAAAGTCAGGAACGAAATCAAGGTCCCAACGGGAAATCAGGATAATCGCAAAAGGCTTGGAATACAGCTTTCTCTCAGACAGGGAAGCACAAAGATCCAGCATGGAACACAGGAAGGGGTTTGGAATTTATCAAGATTGGCAGCTGGCCAGCAGCAATTATGGGCACAATGGCCTTTTAAATCTCAGGAAGACGGCGTGTTCGCACCCTAGGAGACGGGGATGCGCACGCCGTGTCATCGGAGTCAGCGCTGGATTGCGGCAAGGTAAGTGATCCAGTGGGGGAGAGGGGCACGGATGCGCTTGCAACCTGGGAGGTGGGTCGCAGGAGCACCCGTGACAGTTACGCAATTTCTCCGGAGCACAAAGACCCCCCACATGTGGACGTTACTTTTTTATGGGCACACAGGAAGCGAAAAAGGGAAGGAGCGCCCTGCAGCTGTCAGGATTTCAGCTTCCTTATTGACCCCTTTTGTAGGCTATAAAATTTTAGCTTTTTCTTTATTGGGGCCATATGATGGAATTTTTTTTTTTGCGGGATAAGATGATTTTACCATTTTGAGGTTGGTATACCTTATTGTTGAAAATGTATTAACTTTTTTAAGGGCAGGAGTAAAAAAGCTTTAATTCTGTACTGGATTATTTACTTTTTTTTGGTGTTCACCGTATAGCCTAATAATCATATTATCTTTAATCTATGGGTCAATACGATTACTGGGAAACTATACTTTATTTTTTCTTACGTTTTACTAAATTAAAATAAAACCCTTATGTACCAAATAAAAAAAATACCAAATAAAACCCTTATGTGGGGAAGAAATCCATTTTTGCATTGCCGTCTTTAAAGTGGCATAACATTTTATTTTTGCGCTACATTTTGTGCTTTGCAACAGTATCATTCTGTAGTTCATGTTTTTTTTTATCACTTTTTATTGCATTTTTTGTGGGATGAAATAGGTAAAATTCATATTTTTTAACGTTTTTTTTTTCAACAGGGTTCTATAATGATCATTTTTAAATCTACAGGACGTTGCGGACATACTGATGCTACATAAATGTGGGGTTTGTGTTATGATTTAGACTTTCTTTTAGTTATATGTCTCTGAGCATTTTTTATTAATTTATTTTTTGTATTTAAGAACATTTTTTTTAACTTTTTTATTAGTTCTGCCATGGGAAATGAACATGCAATCATATGATTACTTGTTCATGATAATACTCTGCAATACTGTTGTTTTGCAGAGTATTAGCTGTGCCAGACTATATACATGCATAGGATGACACTGTGCCTTTAAGATGCCTGCTTGGATCTCAGGGCTCCCGTGACAGCAATCGGCGCTCCCCCGAAGATGGCGCAGGGGCCCGATAGTGGGGGAAATATCCCTGACAAGCACTTTAAATGCCACGGTCGGAGCCCACTCCGATCCCGGGTGTTACACTGGGGTGTCAGCTATTGGCTACAGCTGACACTCAGGGTAGTCCGATGCCGACCCAGCTCCGATCTCATGCTGAGCCAGCATTAGCTCTGCGTCCGATATATATCGAACACTGAGCACTAAGTTACAATGAAATATAAAAATGGAATATAAAAGCTGAAAGCACAATGCAGATATAAACTTGTCCTAAATTACCTCTTAACAGTACATGTCATTTATAATTGATTGTGGGGGTGTAAGACATGACACCAATAATCAGCAATTGGCAGCACTGTTTGTAGTTTATCGGTCATCACGTTTAACAGCTCGTTTAATTCTAATTGAATTGCTCCCCAACAATCAGCTATTAATGAAGTATCCGGTGGTTTGATCTCTTCTAGTTTTGGGTGGTTTCACATTGGCCTTTTTCACTGAACCCATTTTGGCTTATGGACACATACAGATTGGTTTTCTCTTTCTGGCTTCAGTGGTTACTGATGCCTTACTGAACCATTCTTTTCAATGGGCTTTTTCACACTTTAGTTTTTTTCACTGATCAAATGTTGATGTTTTTGAACACAAAAAGAGCAGGTTCTAAACTGATCAGTGAAAAAAACGGAAGTGTGAAAAGGCCATTGAAAAGAATGGGTGAGTAAGGTATTAGTGATAACGCTGTTGACACACATGGCGTTTTTGTAGCAATTTTGAACGCATTGAAAACCCGTTTTTACGCATGCATTTTTCAAATGTTTACTTGCGTTTGCTTTTTTAAAAATGCAATGCTTGATGTGCGTCCATTGCATGCAACTGTGTCTCTTGGAATTTGTAAAAATGCAGTGATCTTGTTCCCCCTGCTGTTTGTGATGTTATCACATGCGTTTCAAAATGCAGACCACAAAAACATGTATTATCAAAAACGTAACAGCTTTGAATAATACACCATGTGACTGCACCATGATACTCCTACCTAGAGAGAAGGGGGCCCCATAACAAAATTTGCTGTTTCTAGCCAATTTAGAAACTGTTCTAATTGCAAAAGGGAGAAAAGAAATAAGGAGTTTTTTTTTTTTTAAAAAGTGCTTAAATCTTGTGCCTTCTTATGTTTCAGCTAGCTGCAAATCAAAATCTAGATGAATCTGGGAAGCTGCAGGACATTTTCTCTTCTAACAATCAATGGACCCTTCTAAGAAAAGACACCCTGATAAGCCTGAATGCACTGAATGCTTAGGATTGACAGTGCTATTCCTACTACAAAAGCATCAAAAGCCAATACATTACCCTCATATGAACCATTGCAAGTAAAGGGGGTCCAGAACTTGAAAATTGCTCTCAATGGGATCTGATTTCAGGCCGCTGTGCCTGAAAACCACACCAAGAGCTGCCTATGATTCACAGCTCCCTTTCAGGATCCTTCCTTAGAGAAAGCTGGGTGTTAGTTTGAGTTCATTTTGTGTGCAGCTGTGATGAACAGCTGAACTGGTCAGTGCTGGAGGTAGTGTCCATTACATAGCTCACAACCATCCCGGATTCAGTGGGACAGTCCCGATTTTTCGCCTCTGCCCTGCTGTCACTAGCGGCTGGGAGATTGTCCCGGATATTCCCTCCAGGTCCCGCACTGACTGGGATTGTCCTGGCTCTGTGTCCCCCCAAGTAAATACTTTCAAAGCCTGAACTTGCGTTTCTGAATGGCTTCTACAGAAATCGGGCAGGAAATCCTTTTGAGAGATGTGTCGGGTTAGCCCAGAGCAGGGACCACATCATCAGGAAAAAAAATCACCATTTGTCTATATATGGTGATCTCTGAGAAGATCCCTCTATATATACCAGTGCATTAAGTCTGTGTCACAGTGTAACAGTAGTGGTTAACAGTTAATCTACGCGTCTATTCCATTTTGTAACTGAATCAAAACGCATTGGGGCGGCCTGCAGCCAATCGCATATGTGTTTGTAGCAAACACATGCAATCAGCAATCAGCTCCCGGTGCCTTGTATTGTGGTAATGCAAGACACCTGGCGCTGATTGCAATCGCATGCATTTGCATACAAACGCATATGCGAAGGCCGCTCCAGTGTGCTTTGATTACCTTACAAAACTGAATCAAAGTGCTACCGTGTGACACCACCCCAACGGCGCTTTCACATGAAGCATTGCGGCCCATTTTTTTATGCGTTTGCGACGCATTCCAAAGGCTTCAGCCTTGACCACATGCTGAGGTTACACTGAGTTTTAGCAGATGCAGTGGAAACACAATGTAACCTCAGCATGTGATCTGGGCTGAAACCTTTGGAATACGTAAAAAATGCATCAAAAAACCCAACACAATGCTTCAGATGCAGTTTTTGAAGCCAAAAGCAGGTGTGGATCATAATGGAATGAGACAAATAATTGAAAGGTGCTGCTCCTCCTCCTACTTTTACTCTATTCCAGGCTTGGCATCAAAAACTGCATCTGAAAAACTGAACGTGTGACTGTGCCCTAAGACCCACAGTTAGTGCACCAAAAAAACAACAACGAACCCTCGCTCATTTTTCGCTTTCCATCTTCAAAAATCCATTACTTTTTCATTTTTCCGTGTACAGAGCTGTGTGAGGGCTTATTTTATGCGTAGCAAATTTTACACTGTTGTACAAGCCCTGATAAATGTTCCCCTGTGAGATCAAATGATACAACATGAATGTACTTTCTATATTTTTGGAATGTATATTAGAGAAATTGTTTTTTGTGGCATCATATTCTAGTGGACTGATTAGAGTTATGGCTAATAGATAAAAGAAAATTGTTATTGATACTTTGTTACTAACATTTTGAGTGCAGAAGGAGCAAATATATATATTTGAGTAAATATATATAGAGTACCCGAGTATAAGCCCACCCGAGTATTAGCTGAGGTACCTACTTTTACCACTAAAAACTGTTAAAACCCACTAGCTCGAGTATAAGCCGAGGGTGGGAAATGCATTGGTCACAGCATATAGCCACCTGTAGTGTATAACCTACCAGTCCCTTGTGGTATATAGCCATCCGGCCCCCTGTGGTATATAAACAGCCAGCCTCCTGGGGCATATAGCCAGCCAGCCCCCTGTAATATATAGCCGCCAGCTCCCTGTAGAATATAGCCAGCCCTCCCTTTAGTACAGTGGTTCTCAACCTCTGGGTCGTGACCCCAGCAGGGGTCGAATGACCAAAACACTGGGGTCGCCTAAAGCCTTCGGAGCCACGATTTTATTGTGTTTTTACTGCAAATTGCATGGTTTGGGGTCACCGCAACATCAGTAACTGTATTGCGGGGTCCCAGCATTACAAAGGTTGAGGACCAATGCTTTAGTATATAGCCAGCCAGCCAACTGTAAAATATAGCATGCCTGCCCCCTTTAGTATATAGCCTGCCAGCCCCTTGAAGTATATAGCCTGCCCGCCCCCTCTAGTATATAGCCTGCCAGCCCCTTGAAGTATATAGCCTACCAGCCCCTTGAAGTATATAGCCCCCTGTAGCGTATATCTTGCCCGTAAAAAAAAATAAAACTGAGTACTCACCATTTCGATGCCCTGGGCAGCTCCTCTTCTATCCTCATGTGCGCGGGCACCGGCTCCAGGTCTGCAACAGCTCGGTGGGCAGCGTCTCCTCTTTCTTGATGTGCCAGTTCTGCGACAGCTCTGTGCACCCACCGGGCTGTGCACACAGAGCTGTTGCCGCCCCGCAGGGCACATGAAGAAAGAAGAGGCGGTGCCCACGAAGCTGTCTTGGACCAGGAGCCGGTGCCCGTGCACCTGAAGATGAAAGAGGAGCTGCCCGGGGCAGAATGGTAGTTATATAGTGTTGGTTTTGAAAAAGGCTAACCCCCCTAAATAGGACACTCTACCACCAGATGTCTTTTAAGTATAGAGGACATTTCATTAATGGGGGTAGGCTCTGCTGCGGAGATTTCATTACAAAATTTGGGCTCTGTTGTGGATACATACAGTCCCAAGTTCCATACAAGATAGGGTCTGTAGGTTTGCTCTTAAGTTTGTATGCAAGTCGGAGCTGTATATTTTATAATTGTAACCCCAGACAGAATTTTTTTTGTCTCTGTGACCATTGGATTTTGAAAATGTTGGGTTATCATAAGAACCAGGATTTACAATAAAGCTTACTTGCAGACACCTTTGATAACTATTATTGCTGTTTATTGTAGCCTAAGGAGAAAGTATAGTAAATTACCGACATCCAGAGGTCCGTTTGTAACTAGTGGTCATCTGTAAGTCGGGTGTTCTTAAGTAGGGGACCGCCTGTACTTCAATAGCGAGGAGGGATTCTGCTGTGGACATTTTATTAAGGAGGGAGGCTGCTGGGCATTTTACTAGTAAGGGGAGGCTGCTGGGCATTTCATTGATGGGGGAATCTGCTGCTGGACAATTTATTAGTGAGGGGTGGCTGCTGCTAGACATTTCACAAGTGAGGGGAGGCTGCTGATGGACATTTTATTAGAGAGTAGTGGCTGCATTTCCTACCCTAGGCCATAGGCGACATATATCCACCTGTTCCACAACATCCATGTAAAAGGAGCCCTAGTGCAACATGGGAGCTGAGACTACACAATGTGGGACTTGAACTCCACGAGTACAGTAAATTTAGATTGCTGTATAAGAAGATACCTGCTATACCTGAGTTTTAGTTTTTTCATTATTTTCCCAAGAAATACAGATTTCTTTAGTTTTTAGTATTATTTTGCGCAAGTACTGTTTATGAGCTGTTAACTCTTCCTATCTGTTCAGAATCTGTGCCTCCTACCTCTGCTCCTTCACACAACCATGAGTTGATGTAGGTTTATTAAACATTGAGGCTCATTTACTAAGGGTCTGACAGACGCATTTTCGTCCGGTTTCCCGGCGATTTCCGTTTTGCGCCAAATTGCCCTGGGATTTTGGCGCACACGATCAGATTTTGGTGCATCAGCGCCATCTTGCACGCGACACAAATCAGTGGGCATGACCGTCGGACAACCCGACGGATTCGGCCAACAAGCGCAGGATTTAACATTTAAAATTTTGTCGCAAGACACACACTTACAAGCACCAGGAAGAAGCAGATGAACTCCGGCGAACCTTGGCGCAGAAGCGACGGATGCAGGAACTCGAGCTTCGTGAATCGCGGCAGACCCGAATCCTTGTCGGACAATGCACCGCGGGATCGCGACAGGACCGGGTAAGTAAATCTGCCCCATTGTTTATAAGACGGCTGCTGGATTCTAGTGCCAATTACTGAAAGGACATAAATTAGGCTATTGGCTACTGCTTTGAATAATTATCTCCCATTGTGTACCCTAAAATTTTGCCATTAATAAATAAAGCTAATCTCACAAAACTCAATCTCAAAAAAAATATGACATTTTTCTACTGGGAAGGAAAAACCCAGTAGAAACATGGTAAAATAGGCTGCATCTTTAAGCAGCAAGAACTTATTAAATGAAATGAAACACTGTAGACACAAGGTGGCGATGTTACCATATAATCACTGGAAACTGATTCTGTACATGAAAATATCATGATGGACGTGAGGATTTCTAGTTGTAACTGGAAGTCAAGTCACTCCAGGGTTGGACAGCAGTAGGCAGAGAATGGGACGTGTGTAAGGTTGGTGAAATGTCAGGTGTGGGTTTGACTTTGTAGAAGAATAACCCTCAAAGTTGAAGGAAAACTCCAGCATGATAAACCAGGGACACTCACTCATCGATCCAGGCAAGTGACTGTGGTAATCTTCCTATATGTGTTATCCATGGCCCTATTCCTTCAAAAATATACTTTTATACTTATGCTAATGAGCCCTACCCTAGCCCCTCTGTGATCTGGCTTTACAGGCTGTTATCCTGTCTCATCCTCCCATCTGTGCAGTGAGCAAGGAAATCTGCCATCTGATTTATACCTTATTCAACAGCATCACTTACTGAATCCTCTTTGCATCCTGATGCAAGATGGCTGGCCTTTATAATCTCCTTTTCCTAAAATAAGATGTTTGGTGTTTCAAAAATATGCTAATGAGCTGTAGAATTACGATTAAAAAAAGAGTAAAAAATAATTTTTGGTCTAAGTTAGAATATGATCCACCTTCAAGTATATATGACCTTCCCCATATGAATACAGGCTACATATCAGATCCCTGTAAACAGTTTGGGTATTGTGGGGCATAATGCAATGGGGCATAATGAGAGGGGGTATTATAAAAGGGGGCATAATGGAGGGAGCATTATAAAAAGGGGCATAAGTAGAGGAAGCACTTTAAAGGGGTGCGTAATGGGAGGTGGCATTATGTATTGGGTAGAAGTACAGGCGGTCCCCTACTTAACACCCAACTTACAGACAACCCCTAGTTACAAATGGACCTCTGGTAATTGGTAATTTACTATAATAATAACAACAGCTTTAACAGTTATCAATGGTGTCTGCAGTTGAGTTTTTTGTTAATCCTGGTTCTTAAGACAGTCCAACATTTTTTAAATCCAATTGTCACAGAGACCAAAAAAAATTGTCTGGAGCTACAGAACCTATCTTGTGAGTAACCCGGGGACTGCCTGTATATAAGTTCGGTCCTCTAAAACCATCCCAATTTCCCATTTGGCCCCATGGGAAAATGTTTTGCCCTCCCCGGGCACCCAACAAAAAAAACCCACAACTTTCTAAACACATCTCAGAAAACACCACCTCCAAGGCTGCACAGTTTTCGGTTCTACACATTAAACCCCAGTGTTATAGAGAAGGCACTGAGCACATTTTTAAAAATAAACTGTCTCAAAACAAGAAGCCATAGAGGATGGGTGAGGGAGTTAAATTGGGAAAGTGTTCTCACCTAGTTTTAGTACAGATCTAGTAGTTTGGTGAAGATAGAATTTAACTCCCAATTAGAGTCACACTTGAGTTGTCCCTGTGCAGGAGATGCTACCCTGCAGTAGTTCCAGATGCAATCCACTGAAAAGGAGGGAGCTTCAGAGGGTTCCTAAATCGATAATATGGTTTCCCTGGAATCTTGCACAAAGTCTTTCAGATTCAGTCGGCAGATTGTCATCTGCTAACCTCTGGATACTCTCCGTTGCTCACCTTGTGTTTTGGCAACATGCAACACAAATTAGGGAGCGTTCCGGTGCTCAGTTGGACCGTGCGCCGGATTTAACATGCAAAGTCCGACAGATTCTGTTGGACTCCCCATGCTAAAGATGCTACAAAAAATTGGTGCACTCTGTCGAAGCAGTGCAGGGAGTGCTCAATTTATGAAGAATGAGGTCCAGAAATGCTGAATCTAGCGCCCTCTGCACCCTACACACGCAAACTGCATTTGGTGCAGTTTGCACTGTTGTTAGTAAATGTGCCCCACTGTAAATGCATGCATGGAAAGAATCATGCAGGCACACTTGATTTCCAAGTAGGATTCTCTCCTTTATTGAACTATAGTACCTGTCATGGGTGCTCCTGCGACCCATGACTTGGGTCGCAGGCGCACCGTGTGATCCTATCTGTGCTCCTGGACAACCGCCACTGCTCTTACCTCTCCCTGATTCCGTGCTGGCTCTGGCAGTCTGCCGTGCGATAATTGGCACTGGCCGGCTACCAATTCTGATAAATTCCCAGCCCCTTCCTGAGTTCCCTCCCGGATATTTATGCCTCATAGCCTTAGAGAAAGCTTGTCTGATGCCCTGTGCGATTATCCTGATTTCCTGTTGTGACCTCTGTCCTGTGCTGCCTGTCTCGACCTTCTGCCTGTCCCAGACCACGAACTTGTCTTGCCGGACAAAGTCGCGCCTGTGGAACGACCTGGTGGTACCACGCCGAAAAGTCCAACCTGCTTTGCGGCAGTGGTACAGAGGATCCACTAACACTGATCCTAACAGTAAGATCCGGCCATGGATCCCGCCAAGGTTCCGCCCCCTGAATTGGCTTATCTTACCACCATCGTGGTCCAGCAGTCTCAACAGTTGGCCGTGCAAGGACAGCAACTTGGACAACTCACTGCCACTCCGCAGCAACTGATGGCTACTCAGCACCAGCGTTCAGTACCTGCAGCACCACCCATTACTAGGACTGCATTGTTTACTGCTGAACCCAGGCAGCATCTATCCATGCCCTCCAACTATGATGGTGAGGCCAAGTTTTGCAGGGTCTTCATTACATATCAAACTGATGCCTTCACAGTTTGCCACAGAGCGGGCTAAGGTGGCTTTTGTGATCAGCATTCTTTCAGGAAAAGCTCCGGCATGGGCTACTCCCCTCTGGGACAGGAACGATCTGGTCATGGCTACTCTCACCGAATTCCTGGCAGAATTTTAGTCCATCTTTGAGGAACCTGCCTGGGTGTCTTCTGCTGAACCTGCGTCAAGGGGACTCCTATGTTGGAGACTACGCGATCCAGTTCCGTACCTTAGCTTCTGAGCTGGATTGGAATGAGGCAGCCTTGCTTTCTACTTTTAAAAAAGGGACTGTGTGGCCAGATCAAAGACACCCTGTCTGCATGGGACCTCCCTTCTACGCTGAGTGATCTCATCTCTTTGACCACTTGGATTGACATCCGGTTTACTGAGCTCTCTGAGGAGCAACATCTGGAACAACTGCAAGTCGGGAACCGACGTCTGCCCTGCCTGGCTCCAGTCTTCCAAAGACCACCACAGCCTTCTTTCATTCCTGCTGCAGAGGAGCCCATCCAAGTGGATAGAGCTTGTCTGTCTCCCCAAGAGCGTTCCAGATGACAGGCGAATCTCTGCCTCTATTGTGACAGCCCGGAGCACTTTCTTATGTCTTGTCCAGTCTGTCCACAGCATCTGGGAAACCCCGCACCTAGGGTTCTTGGGAGAAGCATCCCTAGGTAAGAGCAAAGCTTCTCCTCGGTTGAATGTTCCTGCTCTTCTCAGTTTTGGAAAGGCAACCCGGTTCAAGTTTCAGCCTTCCTGGACTCCGGCTCTGCAGGGTCTCCCAACATCACTTTCCTAAAGAGAAGCTGCTGGTTATTTCTTCCATTAGTGGACAGATTCTCCATGACCCGGTCCAATATCGTACTGAGCCTCTGTCTCTGCAAATTGGGGCATTGCACAAGGAGAGACTGTCATTTTATATGCTCCCCAGTCTACATCCTCAGTGCTTTTGGGCCTCCAGTGGTTGCAGTAACACGCTCCAGTGCTCAACTGGCATACTGGGGAAATCCTTCACTGGAGACCGGAGTGCCATTCTCGCTGTCTAATGGCTCTCCATCTGGTGTCTGCCATGTCTTCTGTGGACTCCTCCAAGCAGCTGGCAGGTCTTTCCGCTTTTTATAAGGACTATGCAAATGTTTTCTCTGAGAAGCAAGCAGAGATTCTGCCACCCCACCATCCCTACGACTGCCCCATTGACCTGCTGCTGGGTACATCTCCTCCATGAGGTCTGGTATACCGTTATCTGTGCCCGAAACCGCGGCTATGTCGGTGTACATCAAGGAGAATTAGCAGAAGGCATTCATCCACAAGTCGTCTTCCCCTGCCAGTGCTGGATTCTTCATTGTGGCCAAGAGGATGGTTCCCTCCGTCCATATATTGATTACCGCGGCCTCAATAAAGTCACGGTGAAAAACCACTACCATTTGCCTCTCATCACTGAACTTTATGATCGCCTACAGTGTGCCAAGGTTTTCACCAAACTAGATCGGTGGGAGGCATATAACCTCATCCACATCTGCGAAGGCGATGAATGGAAGACAGCCTTCAATACTCGTCATCTGGTAATGCCCTTTGGACTCTGCAATGCTCCAGCTGTGTTCCAGGAATTCGTCAACAATTCAGAGACTTGCTCTACACTTGTGTCGTTGTCTACTTGAGCAATATTTTGGTGTTTTCTCCTGACCTAAAGTCTCATCAGATCCACGTCCAGCAAGTTCTCAGGTGCCTAAGAGCCAACCGCTTATATGCCAAGCTTGAAAAATGCCAATTTCATCAGAGCAGTCTTCCGTTCCTGGGATATATTATTTCTGACAAAGGACTACATATAGATCCTGACAAGTTGTCTGCCGTACTTCAGTGGCCTCGCCCAGTGGGACTACGTGCCATACAGAGATTTCTGGGCTTTGTCAATTATTATCAATTTATTCCACATTTCTCCTTTCCTGTATCTCCTATTGTAGGGTTGACCAAGAAGAACACCAATCCTAGACTCTGGCATCCGGTCAAACCCTCACCTCTGGCTTCTTCTCTAAGACCTTCTCAGCCACAGAGAGGAATTATTCCATTGGTGATTGGGAACTTCCGGCCATAAAGCTAGCTAGCTTTGGAGGAATGGCGCTATCTTCTGGAAGGAGCTCATCATCCAGTCTATATCTACACTGACCACAAGAATCTCCTGTTTCTTCAGACTGCTCAGCGTCTTAACCCTCGTCAGGCTCACTGGTCCCTCTTCTTTTCTCAATTCATCTTCCTGATTCACTTCCTTACAGCCGAGAAGAACGCCAATACCCTCTCGTTCCTCTGATGTTGTAGGGAAGAATCAGATCCTTGTCATATTGTTCCCCTGGAATGATTGGTTGTTGTTGCTCCTGTGGACCTATGGTAGCTTCTTCCTAGCAAGAACCAAGTCTGACCAGCTCTTTGGAAGAGGATACTAACTTGCGGACATTGCTCTCGTGTGGCTGGGATGCTCTCCTATCTCTATTGGTGGCCAGATCTGGTCAAGGACGTCAAGATTTTGTGAGTTCCTGCACTTCCTGTGCCTGTAACAAGTCATCATGACTCAAGCCAGCAGGTCTGCTCCTGCCGTTGCCCATGGACTCACATAGCTATGGAGTTTATTACGGATCCCCATCTTCTTCCGGTAATACAGTCATCTGGGTGGTAACAGATTGCTTCTCTAAGATATCCCGCTTTGTTCCTCTACCAAGTCTGCCGTCAGCTCCATGCCTTGCCAGCCTGTTCTTTCTGCATATTGTCTCGGAGCATGGAGTCCAGTTTATTTAGCATTTCTGGCAGTCCCTATGCGGTCAACTGCAAGTTAAACAGGACTTCTCTTCTGCATGTCATCCGGAGCTGGAGAGGGTTAACCAGACTCTGGTCTGCTATCTACGGCGCTTTTGCTGTGCTCGTCAGAATGATTGGTCTTCTCTCGTACCTTGTGCAGAATTCTCATATAATTCTCTGGACTCCGAATCTACCGCTCCCTTCTTTGTTGTATTTGGATGGCATCCACCCCCACCTCTTCCTCTGTCTGAACCTTCTGATGTACCTGCCATAGAGGAAATGGTTCAAGATTTCAAGTCAATCTGGGAGCAAACACAGCAAACTCTACTTCGGCTGTCCACCCGCACCGGAACCTAGGCCGACAAGAGACGCAGGTCTCCTCCAGTCTTCTCTCCAGGTAATAAGGTTTGGCTGTTCAGCTGAAGATCCTTAACTACAAGCTTGTTCTTCGCTATCTGAGTCCATTTGAGGTGCTGAAGTGCAACAATCCCATGGCCTAGAAGCTTCACCTTCCTCCCACAATGCGCATCCTGAATTCCTTCCACGTCTCCCTTCTGAAACCTGTACAACAAATACCACCTCCAGCTCCTGAGGCAGATTCCACCGATGTCAATGAGATGTCATCTGTAAAAGAGGTCCTGGGTATAAAGTTGGTCAGAGGGAAGCGGTTCTTTCTTGTTGACTGGAATGGGGTTAAGGCCTGAGGAGAGGTCTTGGGAGCCAGAAGACAACATTCTGGATCATGGCCTTCTGCAGAAATTCCTCCAGTCCAAGAAGTGGGGGAGGCTGAAGGTGGGGGGGGGGGGACAGTCACGGGTGCTCCTGCAACCCACGACTCAGGTCGCAGGCGCAACCCAGCCCCTGCTCTTACCTCTCCATGATCCTGCGCTGGCTCAAGCTTCCCTGCCTCCTAGGACGTGTGCGAGCCGGCTTCTGGAGATTTAAAGGGCCAGTGTGGCGATAATTGGCCCTGACCGGCTGCCAATTCTGATAAATTCCCAGCCCCTTCCTGTGTTCCCTGCCAGATCTTTGTGCCTCATAGCCTTAGAGAAAGCTTGTCTGATGCCCTGTGCGATTATCCTGATTTCCTGTTGTGACTTTGATTCCGTTCCTAACCTCACTCCGGTGCTGCCCATTCTGACCTTCCACTACCCACCTAACTCTTTTCCTGTTCTGCTAGTCTCGACCTCCTCCTGTACCCGACCATGACGTTGCCTTACGATTCTGCACTTCTTCTTGGCTGCCACCACGGACAAAGCCGCGCCTGTGGAATGACCTGGTGGTACCACGCCATAGCAAGTCAAACCTGCTTTGCGGGCTCTGGTGAAAACCAGGTACCACTTAGACTCCGGTCCTAGGTGTCGGCTTACGCCATCAACCATGGTGGTATAGAGGATCCATTACCAGTGATCCTGACAGTACCTAGTATTATTGAACTATAGTACAGAATGGCAACTGATGAGGTAAAAGTTGGCTTGACTTTACATTTCAAGAATGGGATGCTGAACTTTTAATAGATTAGATATTGGTAAGATACCTAATATCCTGCCCCCACGTAAACTTAAAGTAAAGTGAACAAACCCTTTAAGCCTAGTTTGCAGAGTAAAAAAATGCAGGATATGACACACACATTTTTAGCAGTGATAAACTGCTAGCTTTATTGGAACCCTCCAATAAAGTTAGCAGACACTGCAGCGCCATAGCCTCAAGAACGTATTCATGAGGTGGCAGTCTGAGGTGCCGCCTTCTTCCCCAGACTGCCCCTCCCACGCCATAGGTCGGCGGTAACTGCTGGGCTTCATGCAGCAGTCACCGCCTCCTCGGGCTGCCCCCTTATGAATAGTTTCCTAAGCTTACAGTGATCCGGCATTCTGAGGGTATAGTGCTGCAGTTTAACACAGCTAAAAATGCAGTAGCGATTATAGATGGTTACTTTAGTAAGCAGCTCCTAGTGCGTTTGTTAGGGTGACAGGTCCTCTTTAAGAGGCCAGAAAGTGTAGCAGATGGGAAATCTCTCCCAGTCTACACTATTGTGGGAATGTATGCGGACCACTTCCCTCTTCATCATAGGCTATAACTTGATTCCAGATCCTGGTCCACACCCAGTGTATATTAGATTGTCAAGACAAACCTCTTTATTCATTTCCCATCATGGTCCATAAAAAGTAGTGTTCCTAGAGGTGGGTTATCAGAAATAAAAATTTGATTAAATTGCAGAAAAAAAGTGTCATTGAAAAATCGACTGCTTACATGATATCTTACCCAAGGAGTTAACAAAATATCTCCAAGTGTTTAGTTTGTGCAGGGAGTCCCTCCCAGTGGAAGGCTCATGGGCTTCCTGGCAGCAGTAATATGAGCCAGTGTTTGCAGAGCTGGAACTGAGAACAAGACATTTCCCATGGAGTTCAGTTGCTGAATACATTCCTACATTTCCAGTATCATATACATCTACCACTTCTAGAAAGTTAGCTTTTTCAGGTAAAACACACCACAATTGCTGCCTTCCCATAACAATGCGCTTAGAGTACATCCAACAGTTTCCAATTGTAATGCCCTGAAGGCAATGCTAGAGTTCAGGCTGAGGACAGCTGTCCTTGCTAATAGTTCAGTCGTTTTTGTATAACATAAGGCGTGCAATCCTAACCCCCTCACCAAACGCCCTAACAATCACAAAGAGAGTCATACTCATAAAGTGGCTTTATTTGCAGTAATACACATCTTAAAAAGGATAACCCCACCTGAAGCACATCGTTTCTTAAATGCCCCCCGGCTTTCACATTTTTGCCTGGATGTCAGTTCCTACAATGGATGCCACCTAATATTCTAAAGCATTCAAAAATGTATGTAAAAAACGTGATCACAATGATTGAAATCTGGGGTCTTTTTGTAAATGAATATTAAAATGCACAAAAACGTAAGTGTGTTCAACAAGTTGTAACCATGTCAAAGAGCTTCTCTACCTAAGCACATGAAAATATAAAAAATATAGCATGATGTAATTTTTCTGTTTATACTGTTTGGGTATTGCATCAGGTAATGCTGTGTTTGTATACTCTGACATTTACATGTTCACTTCTACTACAGCTGGATTTATCCTCATAAAGGCTCCTCTACATAGGTCAACCTCAAAGACAATATCAAGAATTACCAGTTGTGTAAATCACATTACACAACTTGTGTAAAACGCCTTTTACATGTCAGCAATCTACAATCTATTATATTGCATTAAAAGTTGATTATGTGACCAACTACATTGATCGGCATGTGACATTTTGCATATTTAAATGAGCCAATTACTGGGAACAGCAATTCCTATGAACTATCTTTCTGATGATTGGTTAAATAATAGGAATATGATTAGTGCCTCAAAAGAAACATATCAAGATTTATTGATTAATTTGTATTGAGTGATCTAGGAATAATAATACTAAGAAATTGTGCTCAATGAAACCAATTTACATCAAAACAAAAAAAGAGAGGACTTCTAGTTCCGGTGCTGCCATGTGAGGAGTGGAGGAACGGAGCTCCAGCTGCCTGGGCACACAGACCCACTAAATAATGTGCAGACGTGGCCACACAGGGTTTGGAAGTTTCCCCACAGTGAACCCCACACCCTAAGTGTGCGGAGTGGTACTTACTGCGGAGGTCCCAGAAAGCGAGTGCCTCTGCAGAGGAATCAGAGCCGGCATCAGCACAACCTCCTAAGATTGCGGTGTCCGTCACTGTATTGCCTCCTACTATGATGGGAACAGAGGCATGCAGCCGAGACATAAAAGAGCTACAGGACCTTGATATCCCTGACTCTTCCCCACCTCTGGAGCCGCCAGGTATTAATTATAGGAAGTTGGCAGTGGAGGTGGCCAGGCATTCGGCCATGGATGTCCAGAAGATGCTGGAACTGACATTACAAGCCTCCTTTAATATATTGGGGTAGGAGATTCAACAACATAATGCCCGCTTTCATGAGTTGGAATCCTGGATTGTTATGCTGGAGGAAAATAGGGCAATAATGCAGACAGGCTTAGCGAAGGTGCAGTAAGACAATAAAATAGACGTAATCCATCTTCAGCAAGCAGCCATCGACAAACCAGACGGGAGGAGACAGGGGCCTCACAGAAGGAAAAGAGAGATGTCGACAGAAGACTGTATTAAACTATTTTCAGGGTACTGATACTGTTATAAGATGTTCATGCACAAGTATCGAGATTTGACCGCTAGGGTGGGGCAGTGACCAACTGCATTCCAGAGGGCTTTTAGGAACCACCAGAGCCTTCATACTGGTAACCTGCCATCAGAGGAGAGGGTTGAAACAAAAAACACTTTAAATGAACAGCAAAACACATTAAAATCAGCACATTTGGTTAGTATTCATAAAACATTTATGGAGGCCTCTAGAGAGGTGGCATTTGAGGGCTAGTACAGAACCATGCAATGTTTGCATTTGTCAAAGAACATTTAATGTGGAATTTCAAATTACAGATGTCACATTATGAGGGTCTTATGCTGTTATCACAAACTTTTGTGGATCTACTATTTACATGAATATTTGCTTGGCAGGTCAGTACTGCCAGTCCAGGTCTGTTAAGCACTGAGTGTCATTATACTTCTTATTACCATCAGCAAGTGCACTAAAGTCTTACATATGTAGATATTCTTCTCTAAAGGTCTGAAGTAGCAGCCCATGCCCTGTCAAAGATAACGTGATGAATGTCAAGTGCTTACCTGCGATGGTCAGAGATTAACTTTTAACTAGGGACATGTGGAATTCCCCTCCTCACCTCGTCTGGTATCGGCACAGCAGGTTAAGTCTCTGTCAGTATTTTATTTCACTGAAAGTGACATCAGCAGTTTCACTGTAGAATGATTGAATGGTGCATAGAAAAACACTGAAGGCAATATCCGGTACAGGGTTATGGATGTAGATACTTAACTGTTAAGTTCAACTTTATCCATGCTCCGAGCTATTTCTTAAGTTGCATAAATAGAAATTCCCTCATTTCATTTTAAGATGGTTGGTGTACCATGTTATCCTACATTGATCAATATAATGTACAGTATTGTTGTTACAGCTCCCATCAGGAATTTTGGAAATGCTTTCCTCACTGTTGTGACAATTTGTGTTTCAACATCTTGTAAATGATCTCTGTTTATATTTTGTAGATTGTTCATTTTGAGATGCGGCAATACCTAACATGTTTGTGATTTTTACTGTTTATAAAAATTTTATATCAGTTCTAGGGAAAGGGGGGTGATTTAAAATTTTTAATTTTTTTATTATTTTTTTAAACTTTTTTTTACTATTTTTTTTTTTTTTTTACTTTACACCTTAGATGGTCTGATCTGTATTGCAGTATAGGGAATTTTTACATAATGTTCATTACTGGCTCATTGTAATGAATATTCAGGAGCAATGCAGCCTCGGTGTAACGGTCCACAGACAACAGAACTAATGTCTCTGTGGGAAGAGTCAGGGAGGATGGACCCTCTGGACCACCACGGGAGGTTGTAGATGGTAAGTGGCACCTGGTCTTCACCAGAGCCCGCCGCAAAGCAGGATGGTCTTGCTGCGGCGGGGTGCATCCAGGTTGTTCCACGGGTGCAACTAGGCCCGCAGTGGCAGCCAGGGAAACAGGGGTAGCAGGACACAGTCTGAGCCTGGGATGACAGCAGGAATACGGCATACGGCTTGGAAGGATTAGCTGGAACTCACGTCAGGCAAGCAGGCAGGAGCTGGCACATGACCCAGTCGGACAGGAATGGACAGGTCCTTGAAGAAGCACAGAAGCGTATGGGAACGCTGAAGACATTCAGGAGCGTAGGGGAAAGCTGAAGACATTCAGGAGCGTGTGGGAACACTGGAAACTATCTCACGCCAGTACAGGAACAGCTTAGGGAAGCTTGGTATGGAAACCACGAAAGTTCCTTTAGGCACAGAAGATAGGGCATTCACTTACAGGAACAATGCTGAACTGAAGATCCGGCAAGGCAGTAAGGGAGGTACCGTGCGAGGCCGGATTATCCAGCACCAATCAGGAGGATGCCGGTCCTTTTAAGGCTAGGAGAGCCGGAGCGCGCGGCCTAGTCAATAGGCAGCAGGTTTGTGGAGAGGTAAGTCTGGGTCAGGGGTTGCCGCGCCGCACCTAGTACAGGTACTGTCACGGATCGCGGAATACGGCTGTGACAGTACCCGCCCCCTTTAGGACCCCTCTACTTCTTCCGCCTCTTCTTCCGTCTCCTCCAAGTCTCCATGGTGATGACAGCAGGAATGCGGCTTGGAAGGATGAGCTGGAACTCACGTCAGGCAAGCAGGCAGGAGCTGGTACACGACCCAGGCAGACAGGAATGGACAGGTCTTTGAAGAAACATAGGAGACACGGAGGCGCCTGGAAACGCTGAAGACACACTGAAGACACGGAGGCGTCTGCAAACACTGAAAACACGGAGGCGCCTGGAAACGCTGAAGACACACTGGAGCGTATGGGAACGCTGAAGACATCCAGGAGCATATGGGAACGCTGAAGCGTGCGTATGGGAGCGCGCTCCCTAGGAGCGGGCACGGGCAGTCTAGTCGATCGGTAAGCAGGCTCTTGGAGAGGTAAGTCTGGGCCGGGGGTTTGTCGTGCCGCACCTAGTACAGGTACTGTCACGGATCATGGGTACGGCCGTGACAGTACCCCCCCTTTAGGGCACCAATCAGGAGGACGATGGCCCTTCAAGGCTAGGAGAGCCGGCGCGAGCATCCTAGGAGCGGGAGCGCGCGGCCTAGTCAATTGGGAAGCAGGCTTGTGGAGAGGTAAGTCTGGGTCCGGGGTTGCCGTGCCGTACCAAGGATTGCGGGTACGGCCGTGACATTCGGGAATGACGAAGACCCGCCTCTATCATGGCAACTAAATGCCACTCCCTGATGACGTCCGGGGGAGCTACGATCATAACAAAGATGGCAGCGCCCAATTCTCCGCCAGTAGCATTGGAACAGTTAATACTCGTGATCGGGACTAGCACCGATTGTGGCAATATGCAGTAAACTCCACCTCTGTATGAACCCACTTTATATAGCCTATGCATGTAAGGTGCAGAGCGTAACTGAGTTAAACAACAGCTGTTGAATTGTAACACCCAATGGTGTCCTCTTAGGAGTTGGAAGGGTGGTAGATTGTTACCGTTTGTTTTACAGTGCAAAGGCCTAGCACACTGGTCTGTGATCAGAGACAACTATGTTCATGGACCATGAATTTTTAAAATGTAGTGGAGCCTAGAAACCGCTTTGGAGCTTTCTGAACGGCTATTTCTACTGAAGGCTTCATTAGCTTTAGTGAAAAAAAAACCCTACATGTTACAAGAAATCATAAGATCGCATGTTCAAGCCCCCTAAATAAAATGTAAAATAAATAAAATTAATAAACAAGATCAAATGAATCCCCTTTCCTTAGAAATATACACCGAAAATGGCCATTCTATTAAAATATCAAAATGGACAAATAACCATTTTTTTCATCATTTCCTCACCTAGATTAAAAAGTGATACAAATTTCATACATTCAAGAGATTATATCAACTGGTCCAACCAAAATGGCCTTTCTGCAGATTCAGAAATGGAAACATTAAAAAAAGGTGGTAGAATTTAACCATAAAAATTTGTATGAAGTTGGTATTACCGTGATTTACTGACTCATTGGGGCAGATTTACTTACCCGATCCATTCGCGATCCAGCGACGTGTTCTCTGCGCTGGATTCGGGTCCGGTCAGGATTTATTAAGGCAGTTCCTCCGACGTCCACCAGGTGGCACTGCTGCGCTGAAGAGCATCGGAACGCACTGGAATACACTGAGCTGGGCTGAGTGAAGGTAAGTGCAATTTTCGCATTTTTTTAAAATGCAGTGGTTTTTCCGAATCCATTGCCACGCCCCCCGATTTCCGTTGCGTGCATGCCGGCGCCGATGCGCCAAAATCCCGGGGCAATTAAGGGGAAATCAGCGCAAATCAGAAATATTCGGGTAACACATCGGGAAAACGCGAATCGGGCCCTTAGTAAATGACACCCGATCTTTTTTTTCAGACAGAAAACTGACATTTTTTTTGCCTTGCTGCACCTGTTGCACTATATTTATTAAGTCTCCGTGCCGCAATATTGGTGCTTTTCTGATGGTTTTGGCACAATTTTTGGCACACACTTGAGCTGCAAAAAGCTGGAGATCTGTTTCACCTTCAAGTATAGTACAAATTGTCCGATAAAAACAAGGACCCTGGGACAGAATTGCTAAATGCCCCCACGATATGTTATTTACTCTAGGCAGTAAAAGCTTCCCTTCCTTCCCAGTACATTGCATAGAATATAAACTTGTGCTGCTAGGAAGTGCAATTTGTCCCTCCTAATGCTCTGTAACTAGAAGAATAAAGGGCATTTGCCTGCATGAAAATGGCACAACGATGCTTTTTTGTCGATTCCACATTTGGATTTTTCCCATCTTCCCAGTATATAGCTCAAAATATATTAATATAATATAATTGTGCTGTTAGGAAATGCAATTTGTCCCGCAGGAAACAAGCCCTCATAATGCTCTGTAATTGGAAGAATTAAGAATGTTTGTATTTTTCCAGACAGGAAGTAAAAAATAAAATGAAATGATAAGGATTGTTAAGGGGGTTAAACATTTCAGGTAAGCACCCATAAATATTATAAGGTAGTTGTACCTTGAATATACCCTTGAAGGTTACTGCCCCCTTTTCATAAGAAGCCTATTTTTCCACAATGATCTGATACTGTTGTAATATATCCCTTTCCCTACACGTCACCAGCACTACTACCTGCGGCTCTACTCTCTCTGTTTGTATTCTTTTCTTTTCCTTGCAGAACAGACCTGTAGTCGAATCACCTGTAAAGCAATAGATGCAGCTTCCGCCCCAGTCATTAACCCTCCCCCTTCCTCCTGTCCCCGTGTCACTGGATACACACAGGCGCAGGTGAACCCTCTACTGTCACCGCCCACATTCCTCCGTACTCTGACCACGCAATGCAGAAGTGCCGGATCATAAGTGTCAGAAAAGGCTGAAGAAGTGACAGCACCTGCCAATGTCTGGTATGTGTGTCTCGCACTCATCATGTTGTGTTATGTTTCCCTGTCTCTCCTCACACTTCCTCTGATCACAGTTGTTAACATCCCCTGTTGAAGTAATGTCCCAGGAGAATAGGAGATGGGGCTGATCTACAATGTAGATTGCCATGAACTTGGGGACAGACATACGGCTGCTCTCTCTATCAGCAAGGCCAAGTTTTACCTTACTGCAGAGGCCCAAGTAGAGACATTTACCTATAATGCTATTTATCATCTGTTCTTCAATGTGTTTTTCATTGTAGTCTTTATCTAATGCTCAAATATATAAAGTTGTTTTAGAGATACGTTTGTCAACTCTAGTATTGTTGTGATGGCTTTCTGAGAAAGTTGTGCAGGTTTGCATTCAGT
This sequence comes from Engystomops pustulosus, assembly GCA_019512145.1. Classification (NCBI taxonomy): domain Eukaryota; kingdom Metazoa; phylum Chordata; class Amphibia; order Anura; family Leptodactylidae; genus Engystomops; species Engystomops pustulosus. The sequence goes on along the minus strand of CM033648.1, from coordinate 57,188,102 downwards.
CTCATGTAAATCCACCAAATCCATAATATAATAAGAAGCTTGGTTCTTGACTTCCCACAACCTCAGTCCAGTTATGATTATGATTCTATGATTTAATGATTTGTGATCTAGAATTGTAATGAATTAATACCCTATTACATAGTATGGTATATCTTCCCATCCTTGAGGCAACTAATTCTTAATTTGGGCATGACAGCATATTGGTTAAATAGTCATAAAGATGCTTGTTATCATTGTGAGCTACATAAACTAAGCTAGCTCAGACATGTTAAATGAATAATATATGAGGTGTGCCTTTCTGCCTTCCAGGTTTAACATTACCTAGCAATTATCAAAGGCTAATGAACTGACTGCCTGTCATAGTCTCCGGACAGCTGTATAATGTTAGTTGGGCAATTATTATTTATATTATGATATTATTTCCATACATTTCCATCTTCCTAAAGGATATGACCATCTTTGGATTGATTTTTATTTGGTAATTTGCTTCCTAAATGCCACTTGCTAAATAGTATTCCTTATAAATTTCTACAATATTGCTGCCGTAAAATCTGTGTAAATCCTTACAGGAAATCTACCATGCAAATAAAGCATGATAAATCAGGGACACTTACTCATAGATCTGGGCCCCGTGACTGTGGTAATCTTCCTTTATTTGCTATTTATGGTGTCCTTCAATTTAAAATCAACTTTTAGTATAATGCTAATGACCCTGGGTGGTTACTCTAGCCCATCTGTCATCTGGCTTTACAGACTGTTACAATGTCTCACTATACCCCTGTGCCCCTAGCACTTGGGCAGTGTAACAGAGTGGCTCGGGTAGGCCCTCGGGCTCATTAACATAATTTCAAAAGTTGATTTTAAAAGGAAAGGATAAAAAATATAAGAAAACTACCACAATCACAGTGCCTGGTTTATCATGATGGATTTTGATGGTAGATTTCCTGTAAATAAACTAGTTGTCCTGAATCCAACACAGATTTGACAACATCCAGATCCTGGCCCTGTCACCTCTCCTCCCCATTATTTCAGTATGATGGTGACCCTAGACATTAAAAGACTGTAGGCCCTTTAGAGGAAACTGACAGCATTCATTATATGTTAAAAAAAGGGGTCTGGGCTGCTCTCCAATACTTTATTACAGTTGCAGTTGTATAATATAAATGCCGGGACGGTGCTGGAAAATCTTTAGCCGCAAATCTGCACAAAATAGAGTGAATTCTGGTGTACTGTTGCTTGCAGTTGTTTAGGTTAAGTGAATATAATCTATATAATTATCTTCTCTGTCTCCTGATAACTTCCCAATCAATCTAGCAGTCTTGGCTGGGATGGATCCCCTCATTTTTGGTCCTTTTACAGCTGAACCTGCTGCTAGGGCAATATGTTTGCCCACCTGATATTTATAGTGGTGTCTAAGAGCCGTCTTTTTAACGTGAACGTCAGGAGCCGGCTCTTGGCTGAGAGCTGTTGGCTCACTTAAACCCACCGATTGTGTAACCCTGCCCTTTAGGCAGTAAGCATGCCCCTTTTAACTCAAAAAAAATTGAGGAGTGGTGATGGGTGTCTGTCTGCCTGAAAACAATTAGATAGGGAGCCGTTCAGGAGCTAAGCCAAATGATGTAGCTCACTAAGAAGAGCTGGACTGCACATCACTAGAGAATGAAGTGTTGGGCACACTGCAGTTCAAAATGCCCAATCCTTTATTTATAAGGGAAATAAGCCACTACCAGAGATATTTGACAGTCAAATACTCCCATCTCCCATTGAGAACACATGAATATTCAGTCTAGGTGAGCTTGGATGTGTATGGGGTAGGGGAACCAGAGGAAGAGCTGCTTGTCATATGATCATGCCTTCATACGGTTAGTAAGAGTCAGAATACAGAGTCTTTAAGATCCGCTATGCTCCATTGGGGATTATGGATACATGAAAATAAGTTTTTTTATATGGGAGATGAAGTTGAATATGTTTCATAAATATATTTGGGATTATCTCTGTTTATGGATTTCTACGAGCTGAGATGAATGAGACACACAGGGAAATGTCTGCCACCAATCTGCCATGTGTAATATAAACCCCCGCAGATGTTTAGAAACAAGGTTTAGGTTAAACAAGAATGAAGCTTGTGGCACAACTAACATGGCATGATTTATTACTAATGTTTAATATGTTTCCTGGTATCACATGAAATTGCAACCAAATTCCTATGTATAAAAACTGCATAATATCCGAACAGAGCAAAGTGACAAATTCAAGTAGCAGGATCTCTGCGGGTGCATTTCATTGTTTTTCTCCTCTGCTGCCTGGTCAAAACAAACTGAGCCTACACCATTCAGAAAAAAAACTAATTATTTTCGCCTTTTACATCCCTTCCCCTTAAAGGAGTTTGCCCATGAAAGTAAGTTCTCAAACTTTATTCCCCTAGGGATTTTTACATAATAAAGATAATTTTTTTAACCCAACTGAATTTCATTCAGTTTTATTGCTGTTTTAGCTCCTATCACTCAATGATGGTGAGTGTAAGATTCCAGTGTGGGCGGGGACTCTCTGAGCAGACGCTTCATGATTTCTCTAGTGCTATGAGATGCTGTGTGCTCACAATGGCCCACATATATAAAAGCCCCTGCACCAGTTTTCTGTTTGACTTTGCACATTCTTTTTAGTGCTAACTGCTTGTGCATGTATTTATACATTTGTGTTGCGACTGCACTATACCCAAAATTTTGCACTGAAAGGGACATTAAAGTGCACAGTTTATAATGCAGTATCCTGCATTGTAAGAATTGTGTCACAAGCTCTTTGTTAAATGTGCACCAAAAAAGTTTGTCGTAGCAGTGCAGGGAGCGCCAGATTCATGAAGAAGTGTTCCTGGATGTATGAGAAAGTGTTCCTGGTTTATCATGTTTGATTTTGATGGTAGTTTTCTTTAACCCTGTCCCTTGCCTCCACAGGTTAAACTTGATGAACACATGTCTTTTTAAAAAGTAATAACTATGTAACTAAGAAGACTAGTCACAAAAATAAATTCTAAATGACATATGAAAAAAAGTGAGACATGCAAATATGTTTTCCAGGATGGGGATAAGGAAAACAATGCCTCTTCGCTACATTCTAAGGCAGACCCCTTAACATACAGCATGTTTTTTTTAAAAAATACAAAAAACGGTGATGCTGTAACGTCCGTGCCTGAACGTCGCTCTATCCGCAGTTGGCGGAATAGAGGCGTTATTTGTGTGTGAACTGTGGCTTAATTCTTATGTTTGGATTAACTGAGCCACAACCTGCTCCTTGCATTTCTGTCCTGCCCAGCAAGGGTTACTAGCCTGATGGACAGTTCCCCAAGTGTGCTGCTGGAGGCGTGTCCGGGATTCGGCTTTATATACCTGCCCATTCCCATCTTACCTTGCTGGTTATTTTGAGTCTGACCTGTGTATAACTTGCTTGTTCTTGACCTGACCTGTGTATATCCCGCCTGTACCTGTATCCTTCAGGCTTGCTGGTTAATTTGAGTCTTGTCTTCCCTGAGTATCTAGTTCAGTTTTACCTGTCTCCGTTTGTCTGCCTGTATCTGTATCTGACCTGTATATAACCCGTTTGATCTTAAACTGACCTGTGTATATCCTGCCTGTACCTGTACCTGTATCTGTCCTGTGTTTGTATTCTGTGTACCAGTGTGAACACTGGTCTATTCCTGCATTCCGGTTACCTGTTCAGTCTTGTGTTGGTTTCTGTGCGCCAGTGGGAACACTGGTCTATACCTGTATTTCCGTTACCTGTCCGCTCCACCATCCAGCAGCTGCCAGACGAAGTAAGTGTCCCCTGTCCTGTTGTAGGGTCACTCAGGGCCCGTCAGTTAGGTTCCTGATAGTGGGTTCGCCCTTATCAGGGCGGGTTACCTGCTTTAGGCAGGGCCTTAGCCCGCAGGGTGAGTTCGCCACCACTTGCGTAGTCTGACAGCTAGCGCCAAGCCTGGTTGTGGTTGCGCGTTTGCTGGACAGGTGCTGACAGATGCAGGGTAAAAGCCAAACCAGTATGTCTATTCAATAAGGAACAGATTCCCAAATGTAGACAGTGCTTTTTCAATGTGTCTGCATCTCATCAGTACAGTGTAGGGAACAGGTTTATCTGAGTTAGAGGCTAGTGACTAGATCTGTGTAGTAAAAAAACTTTGCCATTAAAGGCAGCCTAGAAAGTCACAGCCATTGATGCTTCACTGTGGGATTTTGGTAAAAATGCAAACAGACTTTCCAGGCATAAGGAAAACATTGCCTCTTAGCAACCTTGTAAGGCAGGCCCCTTAACATCAAGCATGTCTTTTTCAGAAAGCCTAATGACATGATGTGGGATAAAAGTGATAACCCCTGATCAACTTTAAAAAACAAATCAGTCCACTAATTAAAATATAAACTGTACATCCTCCAAAACTTTCTAAGTGAATTAGCTTATACTAGTCAAGGTACTAGTGGTAAACTTTATTTTTTTTTACAACACACATTGACAAAAAAATGTTCCTGTCACCTTGGTTAATAAGAGCTAATTCACATAATGGCATCTGAAAACTATTTTTAATAAGACTAAATAATACCAAAAACATCAAGATATAGTACTGGCCACAGTTATAATATTGTATTTCAGTATTACAAATGTTGTTAATATAATGGTTGCTTCAAATATAGAAAATACTAGAACTTCATACCACCAAGTTACACAAGGCGTAGTGGTGAAAGTAGACTTACTAAATGTAGATTATAATGTGATTATTATACAAGTCAATGACAATCAGCCGTGGCTTTGCTCACTAATCAAAACACATGTGTGATATAGTCCACAAGTATGTTTAAGGGCCGTTCCACACTTGCGAGTGTGATGCGATGAACTCGCATCACACTAGCAACGCATGCTGCCCGGATCACACGGCTCAAATGCTGCAAACCATTCGGGCCATGCGATCCGGACAGCAGAGTTGCGAGTGTGATGCGAGTTCATCGGAACAACCCTAACACAACAGCTACGGAAAATATTGTGAAGGTACTGTAGATATGTATGATGCAAATAATGGTAGCTCTAGCGTGGGAAAGTGAAAAAAAAGGTTAAAAATAGAATTTATTTAGTCCATATTTAAAACCTTCACGTGCACATAAAAAAACAAAAAGCGCACACCTGTTGACACGTTTTGGAATATTATTACTTATTCATAACAGCGTGTGCAGGTAAAAGAAATCCCACGAATAAGTAGGTAACAAAATAACATTCAAAATAGTAATCCTACATGGTTACAACTAAAACATTTACCAGTTTTAACAAAGGAAAAGTTTATAGGATAAGAGGGTGGGCGAATTATATCAGCCGTCATGTAGTGTATCTCATTAACTGTAACATTGCTACATACAATATGTAGGATGTATGATACGCAAACCGAATACTAGAACAAATTAGGGATGTAACATCTAAAAATTACTCTACCACACGGACTTTGGATCGTAATGCATCCAAACATTTCAGAGATAGACATGATGGGTCTCTTAATCATATGTCCGTATGTGTATTGGAAGCTGAAGTGGCGGCTCCAAAAAGAGGAGGATGCTGGAGGAGGCTGGGCCTGATACGTGAAAACTATTGGATTCTGACACTAATTATGTATCATATGTATATAATACATTTCTATTAACTCTATCCTCATGAACCTGAATATATCAAGCGCACTTCATAGGACGTTTCCAAATGTTTATTCTATTTTTGACATTACTACAATTTTTTGGATTTTTGGTTTTCTCCCCCTCCTCCACCTTCTCCCCCCTCCTCTTTCCCACACAGCATTATTTTGCTACCTACTTAAACGATTGATTCCTTTTGCCTGCATATACTGTTATGAATAAGGAATAATTTACCTAAATGCGCCATCAGGAGTGAGTTTTTTCCTTTTTTATGTGCACATAAAGTTTTTAAATATGGACTAAATAGATTTGTTTTTGAATTTTTTTCTCATTCTCACACTGGAGCTATCGTTATTTGTTATCTTGGAGCAGCCTGCCTTATTTTCACCTCCATGTTGTGGGAAACACCTCTGGGGGACTCCCTTCACCTGGTGAGACAGCTTGAGCCGTTCCTTTTTTATATAATTTGTCACTGTATATATGTGTAGAATATTTAATGGAACTGGAAATCTGGGGTGGTCTTCTCAGCAAGGGTATTCTGTCGGATAGGATTTATTGTTCCATTTGTTCAGAAAGATTTATTGGAATACCGTACAGTAATGAGGAACCCATATCAGTAGAATAGTAGAGATCATTCACCATCAGGCAGCTGTTAACATTCTTCTCACCAGCCGAAAGGCTATCTTATGTCCAGTTACTGTATCGTGGAAGATTATAAGGGAACAATTATCTGTTTTCCTTACATAGCTGAAGACTATCCATGGATCATTAGAGATTTCCAGACGTAGACTGAAAACAAATGTGTTGAGCATCTGATGTTCTTATACTCTTTAAATGCCTGCAGTAATGGGCGTAACTACAGTGATAGCAGCTACTATTGGGCCCGCAGTGTCAGGGGGCCCCAACATCTCACCTGGCTCACTAAAGAATAGAAGATGTGCACCATTATATAGATATTATCGGCAGCTCAGATAAAAAGTGTTGGGGAAAGGGAGCAGACAGCAAAACAATTTGACTAGGGATCTTCTATATTTTCTGAGTGGTATGGGGACCCCATAGAGAAGTCTTCTATAGGACCTTGCCTCTCATAGTTAATCCCCTGTCTGCAGTATAAGGCTACCTAAGCATGAACAAGTGCAATATGAGACTGTAAACGATGGACCTGTGGTACGTTGTATGTCATCAGCTTGTGAGATCTGATCGTGCACCAATGATAGGACCAGCTCTTTAATTTGTTGTACACACATGAAAATGGAAACTATTGCCTTGTCTTCAGGTCCATAGAAACACATGGGACTGTGTGTATTTGTGTGCAGGTAGCCTAAAGAGAAGAGATATACAGTCACTTGAGAATGCCTTTATTTCAATTTTACCAAAGCAAGGAGAAATGTTTTTTCCTTTCTTTTCATCATAAACCAGTACAGAATGGTAAATATAAGTCATCTGTTAGGAAACTTTACTGTGCAGCATTAGTTAGCTGCTTCTTAAAGCTAAAGTGGGACAATGATAGTTAAAGGAGTTTTCCAGGACTAAAATGTTACAATCGCATGGTGGTCCGACACTTGGCTTCCCCACCAGGGGCAGCTAAAGACTGTCATGGGCCTTGGGCTGTATCAATTTTATTGCCCCTACAAGTCTTGAATCAATTCCTACACATGGTACTAGAATCAAGCTTTTGGTTAATGGAGGATGTATCCCTTCAGCACCTGTAGTTTCAGCTTTGGAGGACCATCAAAAGTCCTGAAATGACTCTTGTGTACATGTGTTTTGAGAGCATGAACCGATGTACAAGGATTTCATGTCTGAATGCCTTCTCAGTCAAAGAATTTATGGGTAATTTGGGTCACCATGGACCCCTAGAAGGCTTGGGCCCCTGGCTACAGTCCAAACTGTCTATATTATAATCCACTACTGTTCTCCACTAATTAGCTGTTGGTAGAATCCAGTTGGATGAGTATTGTGGCCTTTTCACTGCTTCTCCCTGCACTGTGCCATACATTATTGCAGCTTGGTATTGCATTGTATAGTGACTTGGTGCAGCAGTCTTAACTCAATTACTTGGATGACACAGAGTTCTGAATAGTTCATGTCCCTGTGTAGCGCTTGCTAAGCAGCAAGAAACTGGGACGCTCATTCGAAAACTGAAGACTCTTTAAACTGGGTATAAGTGAAGATATTGGCTATTGGACTCCCACACGTCTGATATTAATGACTTTTAAAAATGTCAATCCATTAACATGTAGCATTTTTCGAATTGGCGTGGGTGGTAGAGATGTAGAATATAAGTATGAAATTGTCTTGCGTAACACTTGTTTTCTAGTGCATAAGGCATGCTAAAAGCCCTATTACCAACATTTTGTCAGTTTCCTGACCCGCATTTCGGGTCCATGACAGGGTACAGGGCAGGGAAGGAGGTGAATGCTAGCAACCCGCCATATTTACTGTTGTCTCCGCTGAAGAACCATCAAACACTACCGCTGAAATCCCCACCAGGCCTGACTTGGCAAATATTTCATTCCACCAGACTGTGCTTCCGGTTTTACTAGGAGGATGGAGCCTCTTAGAATATCCAGCATGTAGTAATTCCCCCCAGTCTGTAGAGTGATCGGTCAGGTTTCATAAACATGGTTTTGATGAACATCAGAACACCACCTGATTATATGAAAAGTTCTCAATGAAAGTTAATGTAAGAGAAATAACAGTTACACTTCACACTCCATTGCAGTGACCTCATAATGTGGTAGCTTATAGTGATATTTTGTTACTATATAAAATTTGATTAGGTCTGAAATGTATTCATTTTAGAGGGGGAGAATATTTCTCACAGTTTTTCAGAACTGCGAGTTCTGCGTCTTCTGTTTGAATGGAACAACAATCGCTCATGTCCGCTTCTTCTCTGGTCATGGTCTATGTGACTGCCCATTACAACACATTTCATATGTCAGAATAATTGTATAATGGGCTATGCTCAGCCTGTCGTCACCTATAACTTAACCAGTATAAAGACTTCTGTTGACTTGAGTAATTCATAATAATCCAGTAGCTCTACATATAGTATATTATAATAGACAACCATGGAATCTGTACCCTGTACAAGGTAATTATTTTATGAATTTTTAGAACCTATTTAACTAAGGGTGTATTCATAGTATTTCTACAATGTACGTCAGAGTTATATATATTCTACTGTAAAGGCAAACAGTAACACCCTTTGCCCTAGGCTCCCATGTTAAAAGAAATACACGTTATGCAATTTTTTGGAGCTAGTATATTTGTGTACACTGGGTTAAGGAGGGCTAAAATAAACTTTTTGCCCACTAGCAGGTGTATGGGGGTCTATGGATACATTTAACATGAAATAGTTTTCCCATGAAACACATTTAATGCACATCTATAGGGACCTGTAACTAATCTGGAGAATTGTTAAAACAGCACAGGAATGAGCTCTGATGTTTCTGTAACTCCCATGGCTGTCCGTGAGTATTACGGAAACAGTGTAGCTCAGCTCTGTGCGATTCCTATATAGCCTGAAAGGGAGGCCTGGACATGGTATTGTGGCTTCAATTTAGAGATGTGTTTGAGTACCAGAAGTGAGACCGGCATTAATACTTAATAAAAAGTGTAAATGTCATGTGTATACAACGCGGCAGAAAAACTTTAGTGTTTTGGGTCCCTTTTTATTGGCTGACCGCATTGCATCTATGGCAGCAGTGGAACATATAGATGTTCATTGACATCCATGGACACTTCAGATTTTGGCTGTCGATGTCTGCTTATTATTATACTACAGGAATGAAGGCTAGGATTTACTATTACATTATTGTTGGTAATGATCCCACTACGTGACTACACCACTGCCATCATCTGGTGCAATGCGTACAATGTAGACAAAAAGAGGATACCCATGCAAGCATAAATTACTTTCAGTGAATATTTTTGCCTACTTACTTGAAATACAACAATGTGTAGCTGGAATAACAGAGTTGTACAGGGTTACAAGAATATGGCTGCTCTGTACAGTATGTGGTCTCTCTACAGACTAACAAACTCCTTAAATGTGTTTCTTATTGACCTAGCCAGTTTATTTTTACTTTTTTGCTGACTAGTCACTCAATGGCGTGACTAGTCAGGTGATGGGCGGATACCTCATTTTCCAGGTAGAATGGTAACTGTCACTAGTAGTTCCTGAAAGAGAGAGTTTCTCTTGAAATGAATATAACGTGAGGTAATGAAGTGTAGTGTATGAAGTAAAGTGGTTTCTTATTCCCAGAGTATTTTTAATATGATGGGATTTCTATATTACACTGTGTAAACACTACACTACCCATAATATATGCAAACACTATAATCAATATACCTTTGCACTTCACGACCTTTGGTCACGTCTGATAAGATGGTGCTTTTCTTTTGGTTAAACAGTTTTAGGCTTCATTCTGTAGCCCTACAGTAAGGGACCCTAATGATTCCCTACTATCTCAATTTTAAAGAATTATTAAAGAATTACCAGACCCTTATTGCATTTAAACAGTTATTTTAGTGTTTTAACAAAAGAATTCTTACAGGAAAGTTGAAAACAGACCCTTTTTAAATGAAATTTTTAGATAACAACCATGATAACCAGTGAGCGCCCTGTGATTGCTGATGGGTGATGATGGCATAGGATGTATAGGAGTCATTTTTAGCATAAACAAATGTCCATTTGATGCATCCAAAAGTGTATTACAGGGTGGTAAGGGAAAAAAATAAACAAATTTACCCCCAGTAAATGACAACCAAAAATTTGTAAATAAAAAAAAATTGCACCGAAAAATATAATTTAACTTCAAATCTTTATTTAATTCACCAAACATGATTAAAATGTAGCCATTGGCAAAGAGAGCCAACAAAGTTAAAATGGTTATAATCCATATTAACAATAAACCCAAAGTATAAATATAGTACAAAATATATTCTAACAGGACAGACCTAATCACTCAGAGTCCAGTTGTCAATCATTAACCACAAGGGAATTCATACACAAAAAGCAATAGGATAAAACATACCAATTAGTAGGACACCACACTAGCCAGCCCCTAAGTTGGCTGAGATAGGCAACTCAACAGCTACGCAAAACCAAAGGTGTTGGAAGTCGCACCAAACAGAGGGGAAAAGCCAGAAAATAACATGTTTACAGCAAGATTGCTATAAATGTAGTGTGTGAGGAGGATTAATGGTTGAGGATGCATCCAAGCTATGAAATTACTGAGAGACCATTAGGGTGATTATACTAAAGGGTAGGGGAGCCCTGCAAGGCGATCCAGGGATTCCATATCCCTTCGAATATCTGGAAGGTGTCAGTCCTGGTCATACCGACTACTTTTACTCTAGTACATTAAGTTGTACATTCACGAGGATGGTGATTGACTTTTTTCAGCTGTCCAGTTATGGATCCTGAAATATGTCCCAGTAAATTTAATATCCTACCAAGTGTTTGAGGTTTCTGGTGAATGCTGTGATGATAGTCTTCATTGTGCATAACAGTGGCTTAGGCAGCATAGATACTAGCATAGTTTCCAACTGGCCCTGATATATAGAGACAGGTCCACATCTGAGCCCCATAGCTCAATGTACCACCAGGGGTTATCTACATTTTTCCACTGACTCTTATAATAAATTGTGTCTTTATTCGAGGTGTCTCAAATCTGTAGATCCACAGTCAGAGAAATGAGTTTCTATTTCTGCTGGAAGTATATGTCAGTGTCATCTGTATGAGCATGGAAAGTTCAGACTTGATAAGGGTGTTTTCCTGCAATGGTATCTTGGAATACTATATATAGTTGTCAGAAACCATCCAAACAGAAAACAATATTTAGCATTTACTATACATAAGCCATATATAGTCACTATGCCTAGCATCCTACATTCTGCATTGGGTGCCTCAGCTGCATTATTGACTTCCCTCTCAGGTCTCTTTTAAACCCAAAAGTGCTTTGGTTTTTGGTTTTGTATTTTACTTTTTGACTCTTTTGAAAATCTATATCAAAATCCAGGCAAATGTACACTTCCTAGAGACACCATTTAATATTTCATGCAATGTATTGAGATGCTGGCAGAATTTTGCAGGAACTGCTGGCATTTTTATTAATAACACTTTGATGACTTTTAATTAGAATTTTTATGTGTGACAAAAGGGCAAAAAGCATTTATTTGTTTTTAGTTTGTTTTATTTTGGTGTTAACTGTATGGTTCAACATAAAAAATGTGCTGAAAAAAACAAATGTGCTGAAATACAACTGTATAAAAAATAAACTTACATACTCTCCTTCCAATGCTCCACCAATGCTCTACGCAGCTTATCTTTCTTCTCCTCTTCACTCGTAACAGAGTGGACAAGGACGCATGCATGACATCAGCAGCTGCGACACTGTCGTGTCATAGGGTGCACTGCAGGCAGAGCGCATAGACGCGTATCTGACTGCTCTGTTACGAGTGAAGGAAGAGAACTTATGCAAAGCATGGGGAAGCATTGGAAGGTGAGTATGTAAGTTTTTTTTATACACTGAGGGGCTTTATGGCATTTCATTACAGGGGGGGTAGTCATCAGGAATTTCATTACTAGAGGGGCTGCTGCAGGGCATTCCATTACTAGGGAATCTGCAGCAGGCATTTCATTACTAGGTGTGCTGCATCGGGCATTCCATTACCATGGGGGCTGCTGCAGGGTATTTCATTGCCAGGGGACTGCTGCAGGGCATTTCATTACTAGGGAGGTTGCATGGGGTATTTCATTGCTGGGCAGGCTGCTGCAGGGCATTTCATCACTGGGGAGGTTGCATGGGGTATTTCATTGCTGGGCAGGCTGCTGCAGGGCATTTCATCACTTGGGAGGTTTCCAAGGGTATTTCATTGCTGGGGGAGCCTCTTGATGTATCTGGTTGCTGGGCAGTGCAGCGTTTATTTCTACTCCAGGTCCTACTTCATGTAAAAATATTCTGCACTATGCAAACTCACACTATTGAAAGTTCGAACGCTGCAGCTTGTGCGCAGGTGCAGGGCAGAAATAAGTTCTCCTTATCATTAACTAGGCAATAAAATCTATCATTTACCATAATTTACATTAGTTTGGCTCAGACTAAATCAAGTGGAAGAAGATTTTTTCCATGATGTCGAGATCTTTCCTATCTTTCCTGCAAGAAAAAGAAAAATATTAACCTCCTGAAAGAGAAAGATACCTGAAATTTTCTCATTCTAGAGCACTTGTCTTGGAGAACGAGGTAGATTTATCATAGTAATGGAATAAAACATAATATAAATGCTCCTCCAGAACCTGCGGATCTTGGGACAGTTCCACCAAACGTGAGGGTCAAACATTCTACGGGTTTAATCCTCAGATTGGTGATCAGGGTGAATATATTGTGCAATAAAGGAGTTGATCCTGGCCATGATCTTAGTCAGTATTCTTATATCCAAATGTATTAGCAAAATAGATTTGACGTTTTGGCACACATAATGGTCCTTATCCAGCTTAGGTAAGACAGAGATAAGGACCTGCAGAGATTTTGGTAGAGGAATGTGTCCCCCAAACAGGTCTAAAATAGAAAATAGAGCATGTTTTTTTTAACAATTTTATAGTATTCACGCCTCTGCTCTTCAGCAGGCAGAATAAGGTCCAGAAGAAGGTTGTACAGTTGTAAATGTTGTTTTCCTACAAAGTATGATTCATTGTTATATACTGCTTGTAACATATGACTGAAACAATAACAAGACCAAAGGATATCTGAACATATATTCTACAGCATATCTACATAGACTTCCATAAAATAAGTATCATTGTTGAATATATCTGAATAGTTTTCTAGAGATGTATGAAATGTTAGGGCTGTAGAAATTCCTGACACTTTCCATCAAGTCTACAGTGTTTCCATACAACCTCCCATATGGACATAGCTAGACTACAGCAAATGTAGACGTCTATCATTCTCTACCTCATAATATCTGTAATTTTGATTGGAAAATTGGTTCTTGGAGAACACAAATACTGTCCGATACTGTGAAGCATATGATGGAACTTTGAAGGTGGTATTACAAATTAATGTACTACAATCGGCTCACGAATTATATATGATTATCTATACATATGTTTTATTCCACCTCCATAGTTTATATTTCTGTATTAATCTATGATGACAAGTGCACAGGAAAGCTATTGGTGCATGAAGAATTTTAAGAAATAGCCTCATTTTACTCTCCATGCTGATGGTCATTCCTCGGACAGTTAAGTACAACTGAGTGGTGAATTTCCTAACCCTTTTTCCGTCTAAAGAGGTTTAGTGAATTCAATTTCACTTAGTCTCATTGTATAGGATAGTCCCCTCAGCCCACTAATGCATTTATTCTGTCTAAAGGAAGTGCACTCCTACTGTCATAAGGAGTCCCTAGCAAATATTGTTAGATTGCTCGCGCAGAAATACATTACATGAAAATGAGTATGTAGTTGGATTAGTATCATACTTTTTATAAATGAAAAGAAGCAAATGTTTCTATTGATGAGGAATTTTTCATACATAAGGTCAGGGGTCTCCAAACTTTTTACATAGGGGGCCGTTCACTATCCCTCTCAGACCGTTGGAGGGCTGGACTAAAGTTTAAAAATAAAAAGCGGTACATGTGACCGCATCCATAATACATTGGGCCCCCCTCAATTAATTATTTAATATACTGCACCCCCTTGTGAACTATTTTTTATATTGGCCCAATGCATTAATTAATTGCGCCAATTAATTATTACATATACTAGAACCCCTCATAATTAATTATTTCCTATGCTGCCCCCCACCATGAATTATTTCATATGCTTTCCCCCACCATTAATTATTTCATATGCACCCCCACCATTAATTATTTCATATGCTGCACCTCTACCATTAATTATTTCATATGCTGCACCTCTACCATTAATTATTTCATATTCTGCCCCTCATAATTAATTATTTTCTATGCTGCCCCCATAATCAATTTTCTCATATATTAGGGCTTCCGGCTGCCACCATCTTTTTATTGCTGTGTAAAAAAATTATTATTGAGCGGCCGTTTGTTAGTATCAGCATCAGTTAGTACACAGTGACAGACAGGAGCTTCCTGTACGGATGAACGGAGGTCCCTGCCTGACTGCCGAAGGCCACAGTCGGATGCGACGGGGGCTGGATAGATATACATAACCTGAAATACTCTTTTAATTTACAGAAATCTAAAGTTGGGATAACTTAAACTTTAATTTGGTTTTAGAATCTTTTTTTATTCATTTTCATTGCAGTAATTAACAAATACAACAAAGTATATACACAAAGGGGTATGTGGACCCTAAGTAACAAAAAATACAATACAGAAATGAAAAAAAAGAGAAAAGGGCACGAGAGCAATTTTCCATGATTGATATCAAGTACAGAGGTTCTAGGAACATTTAAAACTTGATCATAGGTTTCATTGGCCTCCGGAAGACATAGGCAAGCTTTTTCCTATCTAGATAGACTATTAATCCACTCTCTTCCACAACATTTCTTATCTGAGCTGCCGATACATTCTGTATACTGTGAAAGATATGCACTATTATATACATATTATGCTGTACATTGTGCAGCATAACATGTATACAATGGTGCACATCCTCCATTCTTTAGTGTGTCAGGTTGGATGCAGGGGCCCCCTGTCACTGTCAGCCTCATAGCAGCTTCTATGACTGCTACCGCTATAGTTACTGCTTTATTACCCTTCTTTAGATCTTCTCTGTCGCAATATGTTCTAAATACAGAAGATCTTTCATCTGGTCAATAATCTATTGGAGGGAAAGCCAGTTGAAGCAATAATCTTACAATATTTTGTTTGGTCACTAAACATATAACATGAAACACCTGTCAAATGTATGGGATCATTAGTGTAGAGTCTTCCTTTTGCTCCTCCAGTGATATAAGTTTGTCCTCAAGTCTAAAGGTATCTCAAAGTCCCAAACTCTGCGACACATACCCTGTACCTCTCTCCATAGTGTCTGGACAAGTGGACAGGCCCATAAACTGTGGGACAGACTGGTGGCATTTGCGGCAGCATAAACCGTTGATTTTAGAAGGAGCAAATAACAAATATAAGAAGATTACCAAAGCCACAGTGCCTGGATCTATGAGCAAGATCACCTGGTTTATCATGCTTGATTTAGATGGAAGATTTCCTTTAAGATACACATGTCCGAAAGTATTTACTATGCTTTCAATTTAGGGTTCTTAGCACACATTTTGATCAAACTGCCTGATCTCCATTGCCATGACTACCTCCATCAGATCCCCAATGTACAAATATATATACATATGAGTTGAGATAGATTTTTATAATGTGTATGTATATATATAATAAAAAAACATTTTTATACATAGATATGCATTTCGGATTTCGGGGTCTCGGATGGCTGCCCCTTCAGCACTTGCAGGCATATGATGAGTGCCTGTGATTGGTAGCCTCTGCTTATTTGTCGATTTCCCAGGGAGGGCTGGCTACATGTGCAGAGTTCAGCATTGGCTGCTTTTTGCTCCCCCTTCCAGCTCAGCTCATTGTGGACGTCACTGCGTGCTCCGTGCTGAATCCTAAAGCAGCTCATCCCTCTCCATTCATGAATCTCCTGTGACGTCAGAAGAGCCCAGGGCTCTCTTTGCAGTGGGCTGCAAGATTGTGTGGGTGGCATCTTCCCTACCCCTACAATTTCATTTTCCACCCCCTTTGCATCACAGTGTATCTATATTCCCTAATTTGTTACTAGTCCATTCTTTTTCTTGGCATCCTTAAAGACACAACATGGACACCGGGCTTATGCAGCAATGTGAGTATCAGCTGTCAGCGTAACCTCTTTGTTTAATTCCTTACAACTGGGAGGACAGAGGTAGTAGAGGGGTGGGGGGTGAGTATGTGTTCGTGCGGTGAAGGACAGATGGATGGGTGATGGTCCATCTGTCTCATCAGATCTCTAGGGCAAATAATGATGCTGTGGGACCAGAAACCTGATACCTCCCTTTGCAGGATGGATCCTGCCACACAGATGCTCAGCTGCTGTATTGTAACCATTGCTGCCCTGTCAAACCCTCTTCTATGTGAAGTGCAATTTTCCTTTGTAAGACTATACTGGGCCACAGCTGAGCAGAAATAAGCAGCAGGGGACGAGCAGCTTTCTGCAGGAGGCACACAACCTTCCATATCTTCTCTAACCACATATCTAGAATCTTCAGAGATCCCGCCGACAAGTTTAGAACCTTCTGGTAAAGAAATGTTTGTAATTGTATATATTGTATATACTCTTTTTGTCATTGATGAGCTGAATTTTGGTCCCCAGGTCAGTGCCTTACTAGTGGATAGTCCTATAGTAGGCGAGGAGTTAACAGTCACTGCAGTAAGGTTACCACATTTATGAAATATTTATTTTGAATGTATTTTACAGTGTGTGTAAAGCGCCTCAATCTTTGATCTATAACTTTCAAAAAATAATGTGTAAAATTAACATATAATGATGTTAGAATAGGAACTGTACAATATACAGGCTTCCATAGCTAGATTTCTGAATGCAGGACTAATCCCATGGCCAGCGGGTGTCAGAATAGAAATAACACAGCTAAAAGAAAGTGGCACACTTATTAGTAATAACAATGTAGTAACTTGTTATATTCTCATTATATTCTTATATTGATGCATCATACTTCTATACCAGTTCCTGATGTAAATAAATAAATATATATATATATATATATATATATATATATATATATCGGATGCATAAGACCTCTGGTGCACAGTATTCTTATATATTTACACAGGATAAACAGTAATTTTCCTATTTGTATTTAAAGTATGGTTTTCTTATACTGTATCATTGGACTTGATAGTAGCTAGATGTATTCTTTATATACCTCTTTTTGATGTTAGCTATAGGTATTCTTATATATTGTGCTTTGCAATGACTTACAGAGATGTCTCATTTTTTCGCCTATGATTGCAGTTCATCCTTCAAGGAGAGTAAGTGATGCAGATTTTCTATGCACTTTATAGATACTTTAGGCATTTTAGCAATGAATTTGTGCTGTTGAGAGCAATAGTAGCCAACCAATGGCAAAAGACTGCTGTAAAACTACTAGGCTCTAGGCATGCTGGGACTTGTTGTGTCTTCTACATCATCATCATACTGAATGGTTTCCTATGGATTATGGTTTAATATGGATTATTCTTCTTGTGTTATTAGAATGACTATAAGTATATATAAAACAGGTAGATTCCATATGAAAATAACAATCTATAACATCAGGTCACCTTCACTAATGCCTCATTTATGTCTATGCATAGCTCAGGCTGGGCCCTAAATGTATCATCACATATTCCAGATCTCAATGCATGTGCAGGATTCATGTGTGAGACCTTTTATTTAGTATGATGGTCATTACAAAATAATAATAAAGGTCAGTCCCATTATACCTATACACTATCCTTCTTATAAACGCATCTTTTACTCTATGCATGATCTGAGGAGAAACCTCCAGTGGTGCGGCTGAATAGGCCATTTAAGGACACAGCACGGCTACTAGTTTATTGTAAAGGGGGTGACTTTGTTGTAGCAGATACATATATGCATAAAGGTTATATAGATGCTTAATAATTAATGGGCTTGATCTAATTTTACATTCCCTAATGACTAGAGATGACATATAGTCATATATAGGTTACAGCTACTATACTGTATCAACAGTGGCGTAACTTGAAGCGGATGGGCCCCAATGCAAAGTCTGTGGCAGATCCCCACCTATAATGTATGGTGTATAGTCCTATTCTTCCCACATAGGAAAATGACACATTATGGGGCCCCTAAGCCTCTTAGGCCCGCTTGCGACCTCACCCTTTGCATCCCCTCAAGTTACGCCACTGTGTATCGGTAATCAGGGGTTTTGGTATTGTATTTAATCTGTTTATTCCTTTATTGCACCTTCTTACAATGAGATGTTAATGTATCTGGTTAGGTTTGTTGTCACTTAGCATATTCATAGATAGCATATCCATATTCAAAAAAATGGAAGGGATCCTCCAGCTTCATAGTTCATATTGACCTATGACTTGGTTCCTGTCTTTTTATTTCTTTGCAAGCCACATCACCTCTGAAGACAACCCTGAAGTTCACTCTACTCATAGAGAAATTGGCCTCTTTTTGGCCTAATCAACCATTATATGAACTTTTTGGAGAAACCTTTAAGTTGAACTGAGATCTTGGTCATTCAAAAAAATGCCTTTTGATACAGTTAACTTTTGAAATATTTTGCATATTCTTAACGATATCAGTTGGTTCCGCTCTCCATATACTTCTCTTGGCACATCACAAGAATACTTTTCAGAGTGAAAAGTTTAGGAATGTAGGTGCCGCACTGCAGATGGCAGCATCTAAGTGTAGGTACACTTTAAATGGGTTGTTCCAACTTAGAACGTTAACCCCAATCCACAGGATAGGATATAACCTCCTAATCGGTGAGGGTCCAACAGCACTTAGGAGAACAGGGAACCCGTTCTCATTAATGGATGGAGGCGGCAGTCCATGCATCCAATTAGGAAGTTTCTCCCCATACTGGACAACAGTCTATCTATGAAGACCAAGACAGATTCAGAGTATATATGTATGACTAGTATGTTAAAAAGAGGTTTTTGTATAATTACCATCTCTGCCCATCTATAATGAACCTTATAGTCATGGTAATCCAGAGGAATGGCCAAACATTTACCTAGATAACTGCTAATAAGTTTCCACTACAGAGCAAATTCATAGCCAACATTTCTAGATGCTGCCTTTTTTTTTTTAAATAACCTTTGTGAGACATCCCCTATAAATTATAATAACTAAGTGGCCTGATAACATACAGTACATTAATACCCTGGTTTAAGCGTGCCCATAGTGACAAATGGTCATCTTCATTCTTTTCTAAGTACAGTGACTAGTAGGTGCATAATGACTTTCATACATACATAATCATGTATCTTTTTGTGTGTGACCCGGAACATGTAGGGTATTGCTCCCTCTTATTTCTAATTAGCCCCAGGCTGAAAACAAAGTGTTATCTACAGCTTTAAATTCTGTAAAAACATCCTGACTTATGTTGCTTCATACAGCAAATAATAAGAAATAAATCTTAGGAACAAGTATAAAAAATGTGGTAACCTTATTTGCTTCTGCATAATTTATATGCAGAAAAATGAAATTGGGATGTTTGATATGCAAATTCCTTGCTGAAATATTGTAAACTATTTGCGCTAAAGTCTTCCGTTATTTTCACATGAGTAAAAACAGGTAACCGTTTCCTTCACCTCCGAGGCCTTCATCTACATTTTCTTATGCCCCGGGGCAAGAATAACAAAGGTGGCACTAGATGCAGTTACTGCAGTCTGATCTCCCAATGATTTATTTTTCCAGACACATAATAATGCAGCACAGCTTTATATAATATCCCTTTAATAACAGTAGTTTTTGCACAAACTTTAGACTTTAGACTTGTACACAATGGGGGTCATTTATCATTAGGCTGTTCCTTTGGACAGTTCAATGTCTGTTTTTGGAGTTCGACTGCCCATCACATTCATGGGACTGGATTGACTATGAGACTTTTTATACACCTTTTTAAAAAAAGTCATGAATCGGGCTTTGTATGATGCTGCACTAGCAGTAGCCCTATGTTTATGCCAAAAAGTTGAAGTGGCAAAAATAGTTTAATCTACTTTTTACAAGGGAAAAGTCTCCAAAAACATAAATGCTAATTTTTGGAGCTTTTTTACACCAAAAAAGGCTAGCAAAATGATTGATCAATAATGCCAACAATTTTTTTCTGCCTGTACTCTAAATGTATCTAACAGAGGGATGAAGGGTCACATTCTTCCCACTCAACCCACTTATTGCAAACACCAACATGGCAGTAGTAACTTATTGATAACTGATCTGCCACATATTTTAATTATATTGGCTTCCTGAGGATATCAATACAGTTGAAAGAAGGATGAGAAATTTGGATTAGCTTCCCCCAGGGTCTCCCTGAACAGGACCAATTGCAGGGCCTGAAACAGGAGCTCAGATCATAATCCAGCGCTCTCTATGCCTACTCGCTCCTCCTGCAGTCCCAGGCAGCCCAGGATGTGCCACTTTAAAATAGAACTAGGGTGGCACATCCTGGCTGCCTGGAACTGCAATAGGAGTCCTGTCAGCCAAACTCTGTGCTACAGCCCAGGAGCCCACAGAGAGGGCTCTGTGGCACATCTGGAACCCATGCCATAGGTCTGCCTCCACTGCTCTATTGGATGGCTTCATGGTGCATAGATAGACAAGTATGGAAAAGCAATCTTTTTTAAAGGGAATCTGTTTCAAATATCCTGAATCTGTCTAGATTTAAATGGAATTACACCCTTTAATACGTTTCTTTAAATTCCAACTCTTTGCATATTTTAATAGGTATAGCACCAAAGACAGAAAATAATTGAGGTTGGTGGAAGTGAATAATGGTTCTTTTTATAGGATATTGATAGCATATCCTATAAAAGCATTGTAGGACATTACTGCACCAGCCACAGACACAATGAAAAGTGTGGGAAGTTATCTAAAAAGACTTCAAACAAAAAACTTAGTTCAGCCAAATGACCCAATCATGTCCTTGATATTTGATTAGGTGTAAATTTAGAGATTGTGAGCCAATGTGCTTCCTTGTACTGGAGGTCCATTTGGAGGAACAAAGTAGATGAAGAGCAAACATTTTACTATTACATTGTATGAATTTCAGAAACACCTTTTGCAAATAAGAAACATTACAATGTAGGGGCTGACTCCATAGTGAGTGTACTGCAGGCAGCTAATGAACTGCAAACATTTGTAGGGACAGGACCTAAGAATTGCCTCCTCATGGTGTCAATATGATGAATTAATAAATGTTCATCTGTCACTTAGCAAGTTGTGCAAAAATTACATCAGTTTGTCCTGACCTGTAGTAGCGTGTAATAGAGAAGTGTGAAGGGTCCAGTATAACTCATTCAATCATCAAAGTTTTTTTTATATATAATATACTAATGGTTAGTATACTCAAGGAGGTTATGTGTTTTGAGCTATGAATAAGGACAATTTAGCTCAAATTTTCTAAGATTCCAATTGGTTCAGTTCCCCTTTAGTTCCTATACCTAGATGATGGTACACTATTTGTATTCCCTTCTCAGAATAGAAATACCTCTTTTTAGCCTTTTTTAGCCCATGTATTAAAGGGAGTTTCTCAGAACAAACTAGGAGATTTCAAGATGATCAATGGTGGTCCACTGCTTACGAGAATGAATGTAGGTCCTCCTGAATAAAAGGAGGGACAGGCTGAGAATATGCCTTTCTGCTCCATTCACTGCCTATGGCACTTCCACCGGAGAATATGCCTTTCTGCTCCATTCACTGCCTATGGCACTTCCACCGCTATTTGACCACAACTTTTGGCTATTGGGGGGAATGAACAGTAGGGGATGTTGATATGTTGTGATGAAGCACCAAAGAAAGTTGGTGCACACTTCCAGAGCAGTGCAGTGTGTGCCAAATTAAAGAAGACCCTGTGCTAGTATTCAACAACCTGCCGCCCTCTGTAAATTAAGGACGCACACTGCACATAGTGCACTTTGCACTACTTTTGATAAATGTGGGCCAATGTCTTCTGCCAGATCTTTGGGGACCCCTTTTATCATTAAATTCTCAAGACAAGCCCTGCCTTTCCAACACATATTATGGATTTACTATTCTGTGACATATTTTTCCTATAATTTATGGAGATGAACAATATTTTTAACTGGTTTTATGATGCTGCAATTTGTAGGTTAGTTAGTAGATTAATTCACATATGTATGTGTGGTATATGATGGTATGAGCAGAGTACATCATATCTTCTGTTCCAGTGAGCTGTATGCACAACTGGGTTTGACTGGAACAGTTATAATATAAAGTCACTATCTATCCTTTGTGTAGGGCCTTTTATTGGGCACATATGCATGACTGTGTGGTACCCTGCCTCACCGTACCAAGAATGTGCCAACTACTGCACTGCTAAAGATTGGGCAGTCACTTCTGACTGGAGTCAGCTGTAACTGTAGGAGCATGCTTAGAGTTGTAATTTCCTGACAAATGTTTAGCTCTCCTGCAAATCATAACTATCTATCTCAATTATTTTAATACAGGAAATAAGCTAAGCTTGTTTTACTTACGCTGTCAAATATCTTTCCCTTAAAGGTAATTGAATGTTGATACAATAGGAACTGCCATACGGGTGTTGAATGCACCCACTATATTTACAATACATGCAACAGGCGTTTTACTTTGGGTCTGTCTGTACATGGGAGAGAGTAAAAATGCTGGGTGCCTGTCACATTGAAGCTGTTACACTGCGTGAATGGCAGCCTTGTCTCATCTCAATAAGACTGTTGTCTCCAGAAGAAGACTTTCTTGTGAAATTGTTGCCTACACGTGGTAATATTGTTGGTAACATTGATTCGACAATTTTTTTGTTGAGCTGAACTTTTCCCTTATGCACTTGCTCACTGATACTGTTACTTTTGGGTTTAATGTCTATATTGATTTTTATTCTTGATCTAATCTTGGATGCGTTGTCTGGAGGGTTGATAGGGAGTAATGAAAATGGTTTTCAGCAACACCATAGTATAAAAAATGTATGTTGTAATTCATAAATCTATTTACCGGATATAGATCTATTCCTAGGCTTTTTTTTTCCCTTTGTTGTTCCTTATTTTTCCTCCAGTGTCATTTCTGTCAACGTTCGAGCATTGTGAATATTTGGTTGTAACTTTAGTGAAGTAATGCCCAACAGGTATTCTGAGAGCAGCATGTGGCTGACATATGTTGGTTATTGATCATACAGGAGCGGCCATAAAGAATATATGACATTGTTATGGGCATGAGAAGAAAAGTTTATGACCTTGGCCATCTAAAAGGCCAATGAGAGCGGAGGCAACCCTTATCTACTTATAAATCATCCCCAGTGATAAAAGAACACATATTGGTGCATAGATCTTTCTGTTGTCATGGGCGTTATATGCTGTGCATTAGTAATCCTGTCTGTCAGCCATAAAACACAATAGGGGATTATAGATTGGCATTTGCATGCCAGTTTTACAATTCTCTTCCCGATGGCGCACAACTTGCGGATCTACTAAGAAGCTCTGGCCCGTTTAGACCAGGTCTGACCTGCAGAGATTTTAGCTTTAGTCTCTGCCGTGTTCTGGCAGAGATTATAGTAATTATAGTGGACAGGGGCGTTTAAT
The DNA here is from genome assembly GCA_019512145.1 of Engystomops pustulosus. NCBI lineage: Eukaryota > Metazoa > Chordata > Amphibia > Anura > Leptodactylidae > Engystomops > Engystomops pustulosus. The sequence continues at coordinate 57,164,127 of CM033648.1, read as the reverse complement.
TGGAAAAGGTCAAAAACTTGGCTAAATGCATGTCTTCCCACCAAATAACTGGCACAGAAGGCATAGTAAAAGTGCTCAATATTCCTGAGCATTGGCACAATCTTATCACAGACCTATAGGCTCACCATGATACACTCCACACTCCTTTGTACAATGTTAGTGAATACTTAGTATATGAAACACATGTGATAGGTGCCAATAATTTTAATTATAAATTAGTCCAATAATATGTAGATTATATTTTATAGTAAAGGGATCTTTTAATATAAACCTGTTTCACGGCTACTGGATTCACCTTGTAATGTTCAATTGAGCTTTTGTTATGGACTCATTAACTACAGAGAGGAGAATGTGAGAGTCATATGCTTGTTTTTGGAGCAGGGTACTCTTAGAAAAGTCTAAGTTTAACAAAAAGGAAAAAGTGTTAATTTGAAATTCCCGAGAAACGATTTCCAAATTTACACTAATTATGGTCTAGTACAAAGAACATTTAGGAAACCTTGATAAACATTGTGAAAGGACACAAGAGCAGCTGTTACTAGAACGAAATAATCCCTCTGTGGTGGCAACACTGCTACACTGGATTCCTTCTACACATATATTCTATGTAAACTATATCCAAGGGTGGCTTGTAATAGCCCATTATTTTTTACTAAACATATTTGGAAGCCTAAAAGTCTTCCAGGCATGATAGGAGATAAGATTATGCCTCCTTTCTACCTACATATCATGAATCAGTTGTACAAGACAAAGCAAGTAGACAGCTGCTGAGATGCCAGAGTCCACAGGGACCTTTGTAGGGGACAGGAGGACAAGAAGCCAAATGATTGGAGGATCGAGTCCAGCTGCCCTGCACTCCCTCAATGCTTTATTCCAGGTCTCTCAGCCTCCCATGGGGTTAAATTGGACAAAAAACCCTTTGTGAATATATGTAGTTAGACATGCTTCATGCAAATCTCACAGATTATCAATCTGGTAGTAGAATTGAGTAAAGCATGTACATTGTGTATACTAAGTTAAGTTCATTTGCATTGTGATTTTAAAAGATTAAACCTTTTTGAGATGACCACAAACAATTATAATTAAAAGTGATGTATGGGGGGTGGTCTTCTAAAAGAAAATGGCAATAAACAGCATACAATGAAACTGAAAATCTGAATAAAGGAGGTGATCTTTTCAAAGAAATTTTACTGCACACAATTTTTAATGGTTGCAGTAGCACACTACATAGAGATGCTATAAAATTATATCATGATGCAACTTAAGGGTTGGCCAATAATAGCAAAATTTACCTGGGAAGTACAAGACCCTAATAGGTTACCCATGTTGTACTTACTCCAGTAAAGGTTATCTGTAGCCACCCGTAGCTACAAGTCACAAGATATCCTGTATCCTGCAAGCTTCCCGATGGAGTTGTTATCATGGTGGGGTTGAGTATTCAGTAATGACTGCACGGCCTCCTCCACAGCCGAACCTATGGCTCCGGAGCCAGATGTGGCTCTTTTGTTGGCTGCACCTGGCTCTCAGACAGATCTTTAATAAATAGAGATGGCTGCTGTGTGTGTCTTAGACTGATCACTGGACACAGACAGCAATGTTACCGCTGCCTACGTCCGTTGTACGACCCAGGCGCCATCACCGCCATCGTCTAAGCCTGGGTCAAAGAGAAGATCGTGGGAGCGATGAGGCGCTGGCTGCACAGAGCGCTGGTAAGTTTATATTAATTTTTTTTTTGCTGTGACTACCTTTCTACTGGGGAGCGTGTGCTGTGGCTACCTATCTACTTAGGGGCATGTGCTGTGGCTACCTATATACTGGGAGCCATGTGCTATGGCTACCTATCTACTTGGGGGTACGTGCTGTGGCTACCTATCTACTAGGAGGTATGTGCTGTGGCTACCTATATCCTGGGGGTATGTGCTGTGACTACCTATTTGATGGGAGGCATGCGCTGTGGCTACCTACCTACTGGGGGTATGTGCTGGGGCTACCTATTTGCTGGGAAGCATGTGCTGTGGCTACCTATATACTGGGGGACATGTACTGTGGCTACCTATATACTGGGGGGCATGTGCTGTGGCTACCTATTTACTGGGGGGTATATGCAGGGACTACCTATCTACTGGGAGGTATGTGGTGGGTGTCCGGATTTGGAGTAGTGAACCCCCTGGACCACCGTGGACTATGATGTAAGCAGACACCTGGGACCGGAATCTAAGTGGCACCCGGTCTTCAGCAGCGCCCGCCACAAATCAGGATGGTCTTGCTGAAGCGTGGTACTACCAGGTCATTCCAAAGGAACGACTTGTCCACGGTGGCAGCCAAGGTCAAGGTACAGGATCACTATGCAGTCTTGTGGTCAGGCAGATGGTCAAGGCAGGCGGCAATGATGCAAGGTTGGGGACAGAACAAGAGGTCAGGGCTGGCAGCAAAGGAGCAGAATCAGGAACAGCTCCGGGGTCACAACAGGAGGTCAACACTTGGGAAGGAAACACTGTGGAAATGTTCCTCATAGGCATGAAGCACTAAGATCCAACAGGGAATGCTGGGAGCCGCCGGTCTTTATAGAAACCCGGGAAGTGGGTAGCGCCAATCAGCGGCACACTAGCCCTTTAAATCTGTGAGTCCCAGTGCGTGGCCAGCCGGGGTGGGAGCAGGAACGTGGAGAGGTGAGTGAACTCGGAAAGGGGCGCTGCCACTGAGAGGGGCACAGCTGTGCCTGCGATCTGAGACATAGATCGCAGGGGCACCTGTGACACCCTATCTACTGGGGGGGGGGGGGGCATGTGCATATTGTATGGCTCTTACGGAATAACATTTTAAAATATGTGGCGATCATGGCTCTCTCAGCCAAAAAGGTTCCTGATCCCTGCCCTAGAAGCTATCAGGACACAGGATGTAAAGGACTCAGAACCCACCAGTCTTTCCCTACCTACTTACTTCAAACCACACTAGGCAGTGGCCAGTAATAGGGCGACAGTCCCTGCTTAACTCCAATTGATAACAACAAACAAAGACAAGACAAGCAAATGAATACTAAGAGTAGTCAGAGCTGAGTCAAGAACCTAGAGAACAACAAAGTAACAAATCAATAGACAGAGGGATAACATGGAAAAAAAGCCAAAGGGTCGTAAGATATCTGATATAAGCAAAGAGAATAAACACAAGCTTGGTCAAGTGTGAACTATAATAGGCACTAAGGAAAAATTCCCAGGACCTTTTATGGAATTTCAGCATCCTTGTTCACGCGCTAATAGGATAAGGATTCTCTCCATTACGGCAGGTTAACTATTAGTGAACCAGAAAGGAGACCCATTGGGTGTGGTGATAATCAAAGTGCTAGGAAGTAATAGACCAGTGTTAGAACAATGTTTATTATCGCATCATCAGCCGAACCTTGTTGACCCAGGATGATGCCCGAAACAGATGATGCCAGAATAACATATATTCTTCCTGGAAATCGTTTACTGGGGCATAATACATATAATTAATTTTAAAATAACCTGTGATAGAACCAATACATTGGGGCAGATTTATCAAGCTGTCTGAAAGTCAGAATATTTCTAGTTGCCCATAGCAACCAATCACAGCTCCACTTTAAAATATTCATGAGCACTGGTAAAATGAAAGCTGAGCTGTGATTGGTTGCCATGAGCAACTAGAAATATTCTGACTTTCAGACAGCTTGATAAATCTGCCCCATTGTGTCCAAGCCGAATATGCGTACTGTATTTGTTGCATGTTGTAAAAATTGAGTTGGTAAAAATCGAGACACTTAAGTCCTGCCATTGTACCACCCCAGATTACCAGAAGCACCCTCTTTTGGGCACAGTTTACATAAGTCAATTTCTTTTTCAGGCCAGGACATGGCAAATTCAGAGTATTGGCGAGTGTGTTGTGTAGACAGCACATTGATATCAATTGTCACCATAAAATGTCTTATTTCACATACAGTGGAATCAAATGGTTGTTGTCAGCTTCTATAAAACAGTCCTGCACCCAATTGTCAGAGATTATTCTGCAAGTCCTGCAAATTGTACTTATTGCCTGTCTGGATGTTTCAGGCTTGATTGTTTTGCACCATTTTTGCACCACCATATAAAAGGTTTCTACGTGCATAACAATGCATAGAACAAAATAGTTTTACTGTTTTATATAGCTATTATGATGTGAAAGCCAAAACAACTTTGGGATAAAACCTTTAACAGCATTCAGTTCTGCAGTAGCCATTGTTGTCCAGTATATTTATCCTGCTCCACGTAACCTAAACTCCTTTCCCTACACCTCACTGTTACGATTTAATGGATTTGATGCTTTTCCCAATTTAGATTTTTGTGTTTGTTTTACTAATCCTTTTCCCTGCAGTATCTGATTTGTTTTATTTTCATGAATCACAAATTTGAGCTTGTCAGATTTACTCTAGGGAGTAATAGAGTGAATATAACGTGGGTCTGGAAATCCGTTCTTCCCAGCACTGGCTCAACCAAATCCGCTTAATGTGGCTCTCCTAAGGATTACCAGTGCTTATGGGCTCAGAACATGCTCTCAGAATTATACCACTGTGAGGTGAAATTAAGGGTTTGGTATAGAAGGGAATATCCCATGCTGCCATATTCTGTATACAATTCCAGCAAGAATGGCTTCACTATGGAAGCAATCCCTCAATAACACATCTATAATTCCATTTACACACGCTGACACTACACTAAATGTGAAAAACATGGATGTGCTTCTATTGAGAGTTATATATTATCTCTAGGAACTAGTGATAGAATAGAAAAATATACCAACAATGTGGCAACATTGCTGAAGTATATTGATTGCAGTGATCACCCTATGATAGTAATCCTTATTTATATAGCGGCGTCATATTCTATAGCGCTTTACAAATCAACTGTTCAATAAGAGTACAAGCCAAGTTTTTCAGTCAGCTTATACTCGAGTCTATGAAAACAACTCTGTACTCACCTCTGACGCCCCCGGCGGTCCTCTTCTGTCTTCGGCTCCGGGCCCAGCCGCTTGCCGACAACATGATGTGTGCGCCACCATCGGCACACACTATAGTGTCAGCAAGAATGTTCCGTCATGGAATATGCGATGGCATCGCGTGGGAACCCAGAAACGGAGCTGAAGACAAAAGACAGAAAAGGACCTGTGGGGAGCGTCAGAAAGGTGAGTGCAGAGTTTTTTTGTTTTGTTTTTTAGGCTAGGCACAGGGGTTTGCTGGCTACATATGAGATGGGGGCAGGCACTGGCTATATATAAGAAGGCTTCTAGCTATATACTGGGGCAGGGGGGCTGTTGGCTATACACAAGGGGGCTGCTGGCTATATATTAGCCGCAGGGGCTGAATATATACTTGGGGGCTGTTGGCTATATACTGGGGAGCATGTGTTTGCTGGCTATATACTGTATTGGGGAGGCTGTGAGCAATGCATCTCCCATCCTAGGTTTATATGAGTCAATAGGTTTTACATTTTTTTTTGTGTTAAAATAACGTGCCTTTGCTTATACTTGGGTCGGCTTATATTCAAGTATATATGGTATACTGGTTAATCTCATTGTGATGGTGCATTGCTATATTTAGGACACAATAACATTATCACCATGGTGCATTTATCAGTAATAATGGAATTGGAAGATGGCAAGAAAGCCATGGAAATGTCAGAGATACAAATATAAGATGCACTAATAATGACTGCAATTAAACTAAGATTTATTTCCATGATAGATTCTTGTCTGCTGTATATTAACCCTATACAAATAAAAATGGAGACCTGAATCATGTACCTGTACCTTTATTGAGTACCTTATTAAAGCTGTGTAATGCTAGACCATTACCACAATACCCATATGGGGGCATTTATTATCGACATTCAACCGGAACACTGGTAGAATTTTTTTTCACATCCCACTGAAGATCATAGCACACTTCCTGCATTACCCTGCGTCCAAATTAATAAATGCCTGCCCTACTCTACAATGGAGATTGCCACATGTATATAAGGTTTCTCTGGAGTGAATTGGGGGAGTAGCCCCATATTTTCCCAAAAGGTGGGTGATCTAGAAGTGTAACTTGAGCCTAACAGACTTGTACACTTTGTCTGCCATAAATGTCTCATATGGTAACCTGCTTAAATGTTGGTCCTTGGACTAGAAAAAGTTGTACACCTAAACTCAACATGGCAGTATCCTCAGCAGATTGATTTGTTATGAGGCCGTGCTTTGTTTTGAAGCTCATAGGTCAGCAGAAACTGCCGGCAAACAGTACAATAACTCTCTGAGAAGTATTTCCCGGCTTTTATTCCTGTGTTTACCTGCAGCCCAGGTGATGTGTTTTGTTTGTGTACATTAAAGAGCAACTCCTCATTTATTAGCCGGATGCATGGCACAAGAAGAGAAATGCTAAATATTCCTACGTGCCAGGTAATACCCTGGCAACTATTGGGAGACTGCTTTTAAGAAGGAGATGCCTAGTACTGCTCAGACTGCAAACAATGTATAAGGGGGACACATATATGGTATATATGGCACATGGCAATAATAATCGCAAATTATTACAGTGTGCAAGAATTTGTCATTGTTTCAGTTCTTACTTGCAATATTTGTGGGATAAATAGGTAATATCACTGTTACAATCAACACACTTAGTAATGGCTGATGTAATGGAGCGCTGCAGATAATATTATCTTCTCCAAGCTCCTGGTAAAAATCTTCTTAGGGACAGGGAATTATATAGCTATAGGCAGGAATGTTTTCCAAACGTTTTACTTGTCTGAAATCTGATGAGCTGACACTCAGCCTGCAGAAATCCTTGAAGAAATTGGCGAAGAATGGAGGAATCCACAAATAATATTATATAAAATTTGCCTCAGAAATATTCTAGAAATAAAGTGCAAAAAAAGTGTACATATATAATATATGTATTATGTATATATGTATGTATATATAATTTATATATTACATATATAAAATAAGGGAACTTTTTTCCGTTGGCACATCGTGCATAGGGCGCGTATGGCCCACCAGGCCAAAAAAGAAACTGTGAAATATATTGACTGAAAGCAGGCTTTTATCATTGTATCAAAGAAAAATAACAATCACTACTAAGTAAGTGATAGTCTCCTTTTAAATAATAATAAATGTTTGCAGAATTTTGGCGTAATTAAAGGGAACCTTTCGCAAGGGACCTCATTTTCACTATGGTTACAAAAGCCAATTACAGCTGCAGTGCAAATCTGCCCTTTTGCCTTCTTTAAGCATTTTCATTACAATATAATGGTGTGTTATAACTTACCTTGAACCCTGACAGAATGATATGTGTAGTCCCAGGGGTATGGCTTTGGTTTGGATGCATTTCATAAAACACAACTTGTGCTGCAGACTGCTCAGCTCTCAGCCCCCACCTTTGTGCTCCTTTACAGTACTCCCTCCTGCTCCTTTACAGAGGTCACACCCTAGTGAGCTGACATCAGTGAAGGAGGAGCTGTACAGGAGCTCAAAGGTGGGGGCTGAGAGCTCAGGAGTGAACTACACATACAAGGCACATGTTGGGACTGCACAGAGGATTCTGTCAGGGTGCAAGGTAAGTTATTACACACAATTATATTGTAATTGAAATGCTTAAAAAAGGCAGAAAGACATATATGCACTGCAGCTGTAATGGGCTCCTGCAACCTGTGTTAACCTGTTCCTGGAGGCAGCCATGTCAGACAAAGGGGTAGAGCTTGGACTAAATGGGGTTTGGCTTTCCAGGAAAGGGGCAGGAATAAGATTAGGCAAACTGCATCACAAATTTGTGACACTTTGTAAACCGAATTTACTAAATGGAAATAAACGTTTAGACAGAATAAACCTACCACCATTGTCTGTCTTTCTATTTTTCTCCTATCTCTCTCTCTATTTATCCATCTCTCCTCTATTTATCTATCACCTATCCATCAGTCTAGCTATGTTACCGTTGTCTTCTCTTTGTCCTCTTAAATAGTACATCCACTATATTACATGACATGTTTTGTGTTACTATTCACCAGTGTGAAATCGTATTCCATGATGTTACCTGCTGTAATGTTCATTTAACTGTTACTTCTCTCATTCATCGAGATCCCTGAAGCATACTTTATAAGAGACCCTCAAACTTTCCTGCTTACAGGGGATTTTGTGCAGGTATCTGTGCACTGTTAGCGGTGTGGGCACATATTATTAACATGTTCACGTGTGTTCTGTGAGAGCCTCAGACATCTCTCTGGTCTTTAGCTGCATGTCACCACAGGTTAACATCCAAAGATAACCCAGATCCTATCATAGAATGGTTATTTGGTTAAGTGAAGCATGCTCGAGAGAAAGCAAAGCTTGTCTTCAAAAATACTAACACTTGGATGAGTCTGCAGCCCGGGAGAAAAGCACCGGTGAATTTTCTGGACTTCTTTCATGGCTGACTTGGGATGTGCTTGCATTGTCAAATAGTGTGTTGACCTATCTCTTTGATGCATATTGATTATGACAATCACTCCTCTCTCCCTGCAGGCCATGGAGGCACAGATACAGACTTTTGGACAGACGCCATCTCAGTTGCTTATTGAGCCACATCCGCCTCGGAGCTCAGCCATGCACCTGGTGAGATATAGCGGCATGTAGGGAGATTCTCTGCTTTTTTTTCCCTAGCAAGAAAAAAGGCCTGGCCTTTGTGTTTCAAAACATGGATGTACATGGAGCAAGTAAATTTAGTAAATGCTTACAAACCCCATGAAATAAGAATTGTGGAGCATCTTTTCTTAGAACTCCTTGGACATTCCTCAGTTGTTTTTTTTTGGGGGGGGGGGGGCAAGTTGAACCAACTTTTCAGACACATAATGACCACCCAGTCGATTTTCATGCAAAACAGGCTTGTCGTAGGAGAAAAATCCTTTATTAGACAGGTTTTATTTAAAGGTATTGTCTGGGATTGTTATTTATTTTTTAAATATCGGTCCCCGGGTGTTGTAAAAATATAAATGGGCATATACTCGCCCCTTTTAAGTGTTTTGGTTGAGTATGATGCTCACCAACATCCTCTGTTTATATACATCAGCTCAATGGTGGTGGTGCTACAGCAGCAGTTGCAATCTGTAGCGGGTGCACCGACTGTCGAACTGACAGCTCTGCTGAGCCATTGTATGCAAATAGAGGCCAGCAGTGAGGAGTGACACTGCACTGAACCAAAGCACCTGGCAAGAGTGAGTGAGTATATAGCCTTTGTTTCAGGCTGTATCAGGTGGGCAGCAGTGGTCGGAAAGGCACCATTGGCCTCTCTCTGCAAACATAGACCAATAGCGCTAGTTGGAGCACAGAGACAGCTGAGTATTTTCTTTTTTATTATGTTTAAAGTCATATATAGCCTTATATAAAAAAATGTGTATATATGGACAACCCATTTAAGTATGTTGTATGTTTCAATACAACCTCTATTATAGTAAAGAGTGAGAAGGGTTAAATATCATGCAGGGTGCTAGGCAAATTTTATGTATTAGAAACACAAGACAAGATCAGTGAGCTGTCAAAGACAAAATGTCAATAATTCACTTTTAACATAATAATTCCAAGCGTAGATCTTCCCTTGTGCTCAAACATGTTATTTTAATATTGCACACAGTCAGCCTGTCCCAATATTTATAATGCTTTCCACCTAACCTATGGATAGTGGTGTCTATTCCCAAGAAGAGGGGTCATGTTCCATTCCGGATGAATGAAAGAGAGACACGGTTAGATAAAATAAGGAATATTGACCTCCTCGGTCATGTACCGTACATGCGCAGGCGTCAGCACTGCAGATCAGTGAGGACCACTATAGTAATGATCCAGGATTTACAAGGAAGAAATGTCTGGGATTAGTAAATGCAGGCAATAATACAATCTCAGGATCAATAACAAATGGCTTGTCTTCCTGACCTATGACACAGTTTAGAATATTCTCTCAGTCTTTAATACTGTATTCTCTTTCTCTTCCCTCATAACAGTGCTTCCTCCCGCAGAGCCCCCTCATGTTCAAAGACCAGATGCAGCAGGATGTTATAATGGTCCTGAAATTTCCCTCCAACTCACCGGTTACACACGTTGCAGCGAACACGTTGCCGCATCTGACTATTCCTGCAGTGGTGACTGTCACATGCAGCAGGCTGTTTGCCGTCAATAGGTGGCACAACACTGTGGGTAAGTGGTGACCTTTTCTGCTCGATGCCAATTAGTTTAATCACGTTGGGTAACTTGTCATACTAGATTTGGGATACATGAATGTTCTCTGGCCGGCATCACAGCTTGTGTTCAGAGCTACATATTGGAATATAGGATGTTTAAGACGTCAGCACATGTACACAGAAGGAAAGAGAATAACTATTCATACGAAGGGTGTTCATTCTACCACCTATTATAGGATTCACCATTGCTTAAAGGAAATGATTCAGCACACTACATACATTTTTGGCTAGGGCTCTTTATTCCCTAAAATGTTGACTGGTGATAAGCTCTAAGGGCAAATTGAATGTCTCCAACTCCATAGCAGTACTGCATCCCAGTGGTGCTTTTTAGCACCCATCTTGTCTTGAACCAACCCAGTGATAGGGTCCACCATAAGATTTCCAACAGGGCGAGTAATGATGCAGGCATAATGGATGGTCTGGGTTACTTGGCCATTGCACAGTGGGTATGAGTGGTAAAGAAAGTCAATACGGGTGGTCCCCGACTTAGACACTCGACTTACATACGACCCCTAGTTAGAGATGGACCCTTCTGCCCCCTGTGACCTCTGGTGAAGCTTTCTGGATGCTCTACTTTAGTCCCATGCTGCAATCATCAGCTGTAAGGTGTCTGTAAAGAAGCTTCATCAATGATACTTGTTCCCATGACAGCAAAAAATTTAGAAAATCCAATTGTCACTGGGACAAAAAAATTTGTCTGGATCTACAATTATAAAATATACAGTTCCGACTTAAAGACAAATTCAACTTAAGAACAAACCTAAAGAACCTTTCTTGTTTGTAACGTGGGGACTGTCTGTATAGGACAGCATCCAGGGCAGCTCAAGCCATCAATATACTCATTTAGATGGGTGCACACAGTATCAAGATCCCATTCAATGCATTAGTGAAAAAATGGCAGCAGTGCTCCATAAGTAGTTCAATCAATCAGTGATTTTCTTTATTCCTCAGAGGTATGATGCAACGTTTTGATTCTTGGGTCTTGTCAATTGTAATGTGTACATGATAACATTGAACATATATACCCTTCATGTTAGGGATTTCACATCCTTGTTACTTATTTTGCATAATTAGCTCATATCGCTTAATTATTTGGGGTTGTAAATAAAAGTTAAAAATACACAAACACGTCATGGTTTATTTACATAGACCCACCACCAAGTACTTAAATGATAATGGATTTTGACATATATTCAATACGTTCTCCCATATCATTCGCCTCAGATGTCTAGAACCTTTATAGTGCAGTAGATATGCGCTAATAAACTTATATTTAAATTGGCTTGATGGTCCTTTCTAATCAAGATTTTTTTCTGTGCAGGTCTGAGAGGAGCACCAGGTTACTCATTGGACCAAGCCCACCATCTTCCTATCGAGATGGACTCTTTGATTGGTACGTATACATTATGTTTACTCATGATATCAAAACAAATTTTCAAAATCTATGTCCGTTGTCAAAAAAAAACTCACAACCAAGTCTTCTCTTAGATCATAGGGAGAAGTTTCTGAGTAGTCTTGATTACCTATTGTCCATGGTGTAATCCTTTGTTATCTGCCTTGTCTCATAACCCTGGCATAATATGGTAACTGCTTCTACCACCGTAGTGTATACGCCGAAAAATGATCTCTACAAACCAGGAAGCGTCAGCCTTTAGGCAGGGATAAGTTGCCGGAAAACTGCAAGGGCTTATTTTATACTAAAGATAATGACATATAGTAAAATGAAATATCATAAGATCAATAGATCTTTTACTGATGAAAAATTGCCTTCAATGTGAATTGTAGTTGTAAGAATAAACGGAAAAAATATATATCATAATCTTTTCCCACAGCCAATAATTCTGGAGTTAACAAACGCCAAATCACTGACCTTGTGGATCAGAGCATTCAGATCAATGCGCACTGCTTTGTGGTCACTGCGGATAATCGCTACATCCTCATCTGTGGCTTCTGGGACAAAAGCTTCAGGGTATACTCAACAGAAACAGGTATGGATAAAAATGTATTCATTGTGTGTGTGTGTATGTATGCATGCGTTTTATACTATACAGGCGGTCCCCTACTTAAGGACACCCGACTTACAGACAACCCATAGTTACAGACAGACCCCTCTGACCTCTGGTGAAGCTCTCTGGATGTTACTATAGTCCCAGATTGCAATAATCAGCTGTAAAGTGTCTGTAATGAAGCTTTATTGATAATCATTGGTCCCATTACAACAAAAAATGTTTAAACTCCAATTGTCACCGAGGCCAATTTTTTTTTTGTCTGGATCTACAATTATAAAATATACAGTTTCGACTTACATACAAATTTAACTTAAGAACAAACTTCCGGACCCTATCTTGTACGTAACCCAGGGACTGCCTGTATACGGTTCCGATATGTATTGCAGTGTTCTGATAATTTTACTCTATGCACATCAACATCTCTCTGAATTAATAGTAGATTGTAACCTTATATCTTCAGGACTGAGCTGAATTTCTATACACCTATATCTATTATAAATTTGTCTTTTTTAGGAAAATTGACACAAATCGTATTTGGGCACTGGGATGTTGTCACCTGTCTGGCAAGATCAGAGTCCTACATTGGTGGAGATTGTTACATTGTGTCAGGCTCACGTGATGCAACGCTGCTTCTGTGGTACTGGAGCGGAAGGCACCATATTATCGGAGACAATCCAAATAATAGTAAGTGTTTTATGATGCTACCTTTCTCTGCACATGAAGAGTCATGTAAAGAAGACTAGAGTTCAAGGACACTAAATTAGTTCAGACTTGTTGCTTTTCACGTAGGATTATTGCCCACAGCAAGCCCTGGTGGCATCAAAACAAAGGAGCTGCACACACTAGGGCTAGGCCTTACAAATTAAAAATGACTACTGTTGGTGTCCTCAGGTGAGTATTTAGGTATAAAATAGGTATAATCTAGTATTGTATGTAGCCGGTTGAAACCAGGTACAAGTAAATTTATCTTTAAGAGAAAATGCTATGATAGATTTTTAGTTCCTTTGAAAGTTTTACTTTTAGAGGGCAGTATTCTTAATATATGTGTACTGAGCACCAAATCCACCTTTCTTTGCAAAATTAGGTGGTCAACTCACTGTGTAGTCTCAGAATATGAACATTTGTTCATGAAAAGAAGCTTGGTTTCCTGTTGAGGATCTTTATCTAAGGCTGCATTAACATGAGCGTATGAAAACGGCTGTATATACGGGTAGAATACTGCCCCATTCATTTCAATGGGCAATATGGCTATCCATTTACATGGCCATATTGCCCACCATTCCGTACCATACCGTAAGCGAGCTGTTTAAAAAAAATAAAGAACATGTCCTGTTTTCCACCGTATTTCTGTTCCGTACGGCCCATAGCAGTCAATGGGAACATATAAAATATGAGCAAAATACGTGCTGCATAAGGCTGTGCACCGTATGCTGCCATGTATACGTGCAGTATCCAGAACCAGTGGGAGGTGCATTCTGTCTGACAGCTAATAGTCAGCAATCCATCATCTGTGAGTAAACCGTATTTTATACGGATACAGTGATATACACTCACCGGCCACTTTATTAGGTACACTGTGCTAGTAACGGGTTGGACCCCCTTTTGCCTTCAGAACTGCCTCAATTCTTCGTGGCATGGATTCAACAAGCTGCTGGAGGCATTCCTCAGAGATTTTGTTCCATATTGACATGATGGCATCACACAGTTGCCGCAGATTTGTCGGCTGCACATCCATGATGCGAATCTCCCGTTCCACCACATCCCAAAGATGCTCTATTGGATTGAGATCTGGTGACTGTGGAGGCCATTTGAGTACAGTGAACTCATTGTCATGTTCAAGAAACCAGTCTGAGATGATTCCAGCTTTATGACATGGTGCATTATCCTGCTGAAAGTAGCCATCAGATGTTGGGTACATTGTGGTCATAAAGGGATGGACATGGTCAGCAACAATACTCAGGTAGGCTGTGGCGTTGCAACGATGCTCAATTGGTACCAAGGGGCCCAAAGAGTGCCAAGAAAATATTCCCTACACCATGACACCACCACCACCAGCCTGAACCGTTGATACAAGGCAGGATGGATCCATGCTTTCATGTTGTTGACGCCAAATTCTGACCCTACCATCCGAATGTCGCAGCAGAAATCGAGACTCATCAGACCAGGCAACGTTTTTCCAATCTTCTACTGTCCAATTTCGATGAGCTTGTGCAAATTGTAGCCTCAGTTTCCTGTTCTTAGCTGAAAGGAGTGGCACCCGGTGTGGTCTTCTGCTGCTGTAGCCCATCTGCCTCAAAGTTCGACGTACTGTGTGTTCAGAGATGCTTTTCTGCCTACCTTGGTTGTAACGGGTGGCGATTTGAGTCACTGTTGCCTTTCTATCAGCTCGAACCAGTCTGCCCATTCTCCTCTGACCTCAACAAGGCATTTCCGCCCACAGAACTGCCGCTCACTGGATGTTTTTTCTTTTTCGGACCATTCTCTGTAAACCCTAGAGATGGTTGTGCGTGAAAATCCCAGTAGATCAGCAGTTTCTGAAATACTCAGACCAGCCCTTCTGGCACCAACAACCATGCCACGTTCAAAGGCACTCAAATCACCTTTCTTCCCCATACTGATGTTCGGTTTGAACTGCAGGAGATTGTCTTGACCATGTCTACATGCCTAAATGCACTGAGTTGCCGCCATGTGATTGGCTGATTAGAAATTAAGTGTTAACGAGCAGTTGGACAGGTGTACCTAATAAAGTGGCCGGTGAGTGTACGTGCACATACGGATGAAAATAGGCACTTATATATGGATTCGTACAAAACAGAAATACAGGACTGGAGAAATCACATGTTCATGTGAATGCAGCCTAAGTGCTACAGAATAGCCCTTCTGCAGGGACCATATATCACTCTGGAGCACTTTATTTTCATGAGTGCCATGCAATGCTTTTTTTTCTCCTGTGGAGGCACTGCAGATAAACTGACCACTTGATTCCATGTTCCTAACATTACAGCTAATTGTTGCAAGTTTACAAAATCAGAATGTACATCCTTTGAACATCTTAGCTTTGGGGGATCTTTCTCACAAATAAGGAACATTCCAGTCATTAAATTATACCTTGTGCAGGGCTTGAAGGGAGGAGCTTGACTATAGGTTCTAGCAAGGTTCTAGGAATACAATGAAAATGATTCCTGCGCCTCGTTGCAGAGCATGCACCATACAGTATTCAATGAATTGGCTTTGACTGGAGTGTTCCTTTAAATGCCATCTTGTAAGAATATCCAATCTAATATGAGACCACGTAGCCTGCACCTCATCTTTATTAACCAGCATCTCTTCAAGCAAATTAGGGCTTGTTAGATGAAAATAAATGAAAGAAGGTTTCTCAATGTAGGTTAAATCCAATTAGTTAGCATCATTAGGGCGAATATTAAAAGAAAAAAGTTGCAGATGATACGCTCGGCAAAGGATTGGATTTCCATCCTGTCATCTAGAGTTGCATATAGGAGATATAATGTAGAGGGTGGAGGCATGAAAGCTGTTAGGTTCTTATAATTAACAGGGCTAGGTGCTTGACTTGTGATGTTTTCCTAGGTTTTCCTTTTTTCTTTTCATGACATCTAAGACAACTAATTATCTATTTTAGCTCGTGCGCATCCAATTAGCAAGTGACAGGTGTTTTAAGTATGTTGTATGTTCCAAACATCCTCAGCGCCGAGTGCTTAAAATGCACATATAAATGGCCGGGCATAAATCATTGTCCTTGAGTGATTCTTCAAAGGAAAATATAGCGCAGTAATGTATAGAGGAATTCAGGGCCAACATTTAAATCAGATTTTATTGTATTGGGTAAACAAGGTCACCGCGGCAAGACTTGTCGTGTAAGGCCAGAATCACGCGTATTTCCAAACTTATAGTTAATTGGAAATATTTAAAAAAAAACTGAAAAACTACTTCTTAGAAACGTGATTTTTTTAACATAATTTTAGACCAGTTGACCATGAGCGAGTTTGGTACTCTTACAGAATTTTCGAGACCGAACATAGAAGCGTTGGACAAACATACGTGCTGAGTTCAGTCCATTGATTCAATGGGGACATATAGTGTATATACTCGTGTATATGCCGACCCAAGTATAAGCTGTGTGGTAAATGCATTAGTCACAGCCCCCCCAGTATATAGCCTGCCAGCCCCCTGTAGTGTATAGCCTGCCAGCCCCCTGTATGTTGATATGTTGTGATGAAGCACCAAAGAAAGTTGGTGCACACTTCCAGAGCAGGGTGTGCCAAATTAAAGAAGACCCTGTGCTAGTATTCAACAACCTGCCGCCCTCTGTAAATTAAGGACGCACACTGCACATAGTGCAGTTTGCACTACTTTTGATAAATGTGGGCCAATGTCTTCTGCCAGATCTTTGGGGACCCCTTTTATCACTAAATTCTCAAGACAAGCCCTGCCTTTCCAACACATATTATGGATTTACTATTCTGTGACATATTTTTCCTATAATTTATGGAGATGAACAATATTTTAAACTTGGTTTTATGATGCTGCAATTTTGTAGGTTAGTTAGTAGATTAATTCACATATGTATGTGTGGTATATGATGGTATGAAGCAGTACATCATATCTTCTGTTCCAGTGAGCTGTATGCACAACTTGGGTTTGACTGGAACAGTATAATATAAAGTCACTATCTATCCTTTGTGTAGGGCCTTTTATTGGGCACATATGCATGCACTGTGTGGTACCCTGCCTCACCGTACCAAGAATGTGCCAACTACCTGCACTGCTAAAGATTGGGCAGTCACTTCTGACTGGAGTCCAGCTGTAACTGTAGGAGCGTGCTTAGAGTTGTAATTTCATGACAAATGTTTAGCTCTCCGGCAAAGCATAACTATTCTATCTCAATTTATTTAATACAGGAAATATAGCTAAGCTTGTTCTTACTTACGCCTGTCAAATATCTTTCCCTTAAAGGTAATTGAATGTTGATAACTAGGAACTGCCATACGGGTGTTGAATGCACCCACTATATTTACAATACATGCAACAGGCGTTTTTACTTTGGGTCTGTCTGTACATGGGAGAGAGTAAAAATGCTGGGTGCCTGTCACATTGAAGCTGTTACACTGCGTGAATGGCAGCCTTGTCTCATCTTCAATACAGACTGTTGTCTCCAGAAGAAGACTTTCTTGTGTAAATTGTTGCCTACACGTGGTAATATTGGTTGGTAAACATTGATTCGACAATTTTTTTTGTGAGCTGAACTTTTCCCTTATGCACTCGCTACACTGATACTGTTACTTTTGGGTTTTAATGTCTATATTGATTTTTATTCTTGATCTAATCTTGGATGCTGTGTCTGGAGGGTTAGATAGGGAGTAATGAAAATGGTTTTTTCAGCAAAACCATAGTATAAAAAATGTATGTTGTAATTTCATAAATACTATTTACCGTATATAGATGCCTTATTCCTAGGCTTTTTTTCTCCCTTTGTTGTTCCTTATTTTTCCTCCAGTGTCATTTCTGTCAACGTTCGAGCATTGTGAATATTTGGTTGTAACTTTAGTGAAGTAATGCCCAACAGGTATTCTGGCTGACATATGTTGGTTATTGATCATACAAGAGCGGCCATAAAGAATATATGACATTGTTATGGACATGAGAAGAAAAGTTTATGACCTTGGCCATCTAAAAGGCCAATGAGAGCGGAGGCAAACCCTTATCTTACTTATAAATCATCCCCAGTGATAAAAGAACACATATTGGTGCATAGATCTTTCTGTGTCATGGGCCTGTTCATATGCTGTGCATTAGTAATCCTGTCTGTCAGCCATAAAACACAATGGGGGAATTTATTAAGATTGGCATTTTGCATGCCAGTTTTACAATTCTCTTCCCGATGGCGCACAACTTGCTGGATCTACTTAGAAGCTCCGGCCCGTTTAGACCAGGTCTGACCTTGCAGAG
Organism: Engystomops pustulosus; assembly: GCA_019512145.1. Lineage (NCBI taxonomy): Eukaryota > Metazoa > Chordata > Amphibia > Anura > Leptodactylidae > Engystomops > Engystomops pustulosus. The sequence continues at coordinate 57,145,922 of CM033648.1, read as the reverse complement.
ATTTTAGCTTTAGTCTCTGCCGGTTTTCTGGCAGAGATTATAGTAATTATAGTGGACAGGGGCGTTTAATTGGAAAAGGTCAAAAACTTGGCTAAATGCATGTCTTCCCCACCAAATAACTGGCACAGAAGGCATAGTAAAAGTGCCTCAATATTCCTGAGCATTGGCACAATCTTATCACAGACCTATAGGCTTCACCATGATACACTCCACACTCCTTTGTACAATGTTAGTGAATACTTAGTATATGAAACACATGTGATAGGTGCCAATATAATTTAATTATAAAATTAGTCCAATAATATGTAGATTATATTTTAATAGTAAAGGGATCTTTTAATATAAACCTGTTTCACGGCTACTGGATTCACCTTTGTAATCTTCAATTCAGCTTTTGTTATGGACTCATTAAAGAAACACAGAGAGGAGAATGTGAGAGTCATATGCTTGTTTTTGGAGCAGGGTACTCTTAGAAAAGTCTAAGTTTAACAAAAAGGAAAAGGTGTTAATTTGAAATTCCTGAGAAACGATTTCCAAATTTACACTAATTATGGTCTAGTACAAAGAACATTTAGGAAACCTTGATAAACATTGTGAAAAAGGACACAAGAGCCAGCTGTTACTAGAACGAAATAATCCCTCTGTGGTGGCAACACCTGCTACACTGGGATTCCTTCTACACATATATTCTACTGTAAACTATATCCAAGGGCTTGGCTTGTAATAGCCCATTATTTTTTACTAAACATATTTTGGAAGCCTAAAAGTCTTCCAGGCATGAATGGAGATAAGATTATGCCTCCTTTCTACCTACATATCATGAATCAGTTGTACAAGACAAAGCAAGTAGACAGCTGCTGAGATGCCAGAGTCCACAGGGACCTTTGTAGGGGACAGGAGGACAAGAAGCCAAATTGATTGGAGAGATCGAGTCCAGCTGCCCTGCACTCCCTCAATGCTTTTTCCAGGTCATCTCAGCCTCCCATGGGGTTAAATTGGACAAAAACCCTTTGTGAATATATGTAGATAGACGTGCTTCATGCAAATCTCACAGATTATCAATCTGGTAGTAGAATTGAGTAAAGCATGTACATTGTGTATACTTAGTTAAGTTCATTTGCATTGTGCTTTTAAAAGATTAAACCTTTTTGAGATGACCACAAACAATTATAATTAAAAGTGATGTATGGGGGGTGGTCTTCTAAAAGAAAATGGCAATAAACAGCATACAATGAAACTGAAAATCTGAATAAAGGAGGTGATCTTTTCAAAGAAATTTTACTGCACACAATTTTTAATGGTTGCAGTAGCACACTACATAGAGATGCTATAAAATTATATCAATGATGCAACTTAAGGGGTTGGCCAATAATAGCAAAATTTACCTGGGTAAGTACAAGACCCTAATATGGTTACCCATGTTGTACTTACTCCAGTAAAGGTTATCTGTAGCCACCCGTAGCTACAAGTCACAAGACATCCTGTATCCTGCAAGCTTCCCGATGGAGTTGTTATCATGGTGGGGTTGAGCATTCAGTAATGACTGCACGGCCTCCTCCATTCCCTAGAACAGTGATGGCGAACCTTTAAGAGACCGAGTGCCCAAACTATAACCAAAATCCACTTATTTACCACAAAGTGCCAACATAGCACCAACATAGCATCTTAAGCAGTAACTTATTGCTACCTGCTCTTCAACATCTATCAATTGTATCGGCCCCTTGAGGCCACCAATACAGTTGAAAGAAGGAGGGCACATTCAGACATCCTTGTAGCTTCTCACCAGGGTCTCTCTGTACAGTCAGAATGTATGGTACAGTAGGATGACCTACAAAGATACTGCAGTTCTATCAACACTTTCTCACTTTTACCAGAGTTCCAAACAGCCAATGAAGTGTAGTTTTAAAACAGCGCTGATTGAAGCATCTGTTAAATTGCCTGGGTCTGCAGGAAGATTTGGTGAATTTGGTCCTGTTTAGTGAGCTCTCTCTTGGGATTAATGGCCTGAGTGCCCACAGAAAGGGCTCCGAGTGCCACCTCTGGCAACAGTGCCATAGGTTCGCCACCACTGCCCTAGAAGCTATCAGGACACAGGATGTAAAGGACTCAGAACCCACCAGTCTTTCCCTACCTACCTACTTCAAACCACACTAGGCAGTGGCCAGTAATAGGGCGACAGTCCCTGCTTAACTCCAATTGATAACAACAAACAAAGACAAGACAAGCAAATGAATACTAAGAGTAGTCAGAGCTGAGTCAAGAACCTAGAGAACAACAAAGTAACAAATCAATAGACAGAGGGATAACATGGAAAAAAAGCCAAAGGATCGTAAGATATCTGATTTAAGCAAAGAGAATAAACACAAGCTAATAGGATAAGGATTCTCTCCATTACAGCAGGTTAACTATTAGTGAACCAGAAAGGAAACCATTGGGTGTGGTCATAATCAAAGTGCTAGGAAGTAATAGACCAGTGTTAGAACAATGTTTATTATCGCATCATCAGTCGAACCTTGTTGACACAGGATGATGCCCGAAACAGATGATGCCAAAATAACATACATTCTTCCTGAAAATGGTTTACTGGGGCATAATACATATAATTAATTTTAAAATAACCTGTGATAGAACCAATACATTGTGTCTGAGACAAATATGCGTACTGTACTTGTTGCATGTTGTAAAAATTGAGTTGGTAAAAATAGAGAAACTTAAGTCCTGCCATTGTACCACCCCAGATTACCAGAAGCACCCTCTTTTGGGCACAGTTTACAAAAGTCTATTTCTTTTTCAGGCCAGGACATGGCAAATTCAGAGTATTGGCGAGTGTGTTGTGTAGACAGCACATTGACCTCAATTGTCACCATAAAATGTCTTATTTCACATACAGTGGAATCAAATGGTTGTTGTCAGCTTCTATAAAATAGTCCTGCACCCAATTGTCAGACATTATTCTGCAGATTGTATTTATTGCCTGTCTGGATGTTTCAGGCTTGATTGTTTCTCCCATGGCAACCCAGCCATTTTTGCACCACCATATAAAAGGTTTCTACGTTCATAACAATGCATAGAACAAAATAGTTTTACTGTTTTATATAGCTATTATGATGTGAAAGCCAAAACAACTTTGGGATAAAACCTTTAACAGCATTCAGTTCTGCAGTAGCCATTGTTGTCCAGTATATTTCTCCTGCTCCACATAACCTAAACTCCTTCCCCTACACCTCACTGTTACCATTTAATGGATTTGATGCTTTTCCCAATTTAGATTTTTGTGTTTGTTTTACTAATCCTTTTCCCTGCAGTATCTGATTTGTTTTATTTTCATGAATCACAAATTTGAGCTTGTCAGATTTACTCTAGGGAGTAATATAACGTGGGTCTGGAAATCCGTTCTTCCCAGCACTGGCTCAACCAAATCCGCTTAATGTGGCTCTCCTAAGGATTACCAGTGCTTATGGGCTCAGAACATGCTCTCAGAATTATACCACTGTGAGGTGAAATTCAGGGTTTGGTATAGAAGGGAATATCCCATGCTGCCATATTCTGTATACAACTCCAGCAAGAATGGCTTCACTACGGAAGCAATCCCTCAATAACACATCTATAATTCCATTTACACACGCTGACACTACACTAAATGTAAAAAACATGGATGTGCTTATATTGAGAGTTATATATTATCTCCAGGAACTAGTGATAGAATAGAAAAATATACCCACAATGTGCCAACATTGCTGAAGTATATTGATTGCAGTGATCATCCTATAATAGTAATCCATATTTATATAGCGGCATCATATTCTATAGCGCTTTACAAATCAACTGTTCAATAAGAGTACAAGCCAAGTTTTTCAGCACAAAAAATGTGCTGAAAAACAATAACTCATCTTATACTCGAGTCTATGAAAACAACTCTGTACTCACCTCTCTGACGCCCCCGGCGGTCCACTTCTGTCTTCGGCTCCGTCTCCAGGCCCCACGCACTGCGTCGCACACCCCATGACGTCAGCCGCTTGCCGACATCATGATGTGTGCCCCGCCATCGGCACACACTATGGTGTCAGCAAGAATGTTACGTCATGGCATATGCGATGGCACCGCGTGGGAACCAAGCGACGGAGCTGAAGACAAAAGACAGAAAAGGACCTGTGGGGAGCGTCAGAAAGGTGAATGCAGAGTTTTTTTAGGCTGAGCAGAGGGGGTCGCTGGCTATATACGAGATGGGGGCAGGCAGTAGCTATATTCTGGGGGGCAGGCACTGGCTATTTACTGGGGGCAGGCACTGGCTATATATAAGAAGGCTTCTGGCTATATACTGGGGCAGGGGGCTGTTGGCTATACACAAGGGGGCTGCTGACTATATATTAGGGGCAGGGGCTGAATATATACTAGGGGGCTGCTGGCTAAATACTGGGGAGCATGTGCTTGCTGGCTATATACTGTACTGGGTAGGCTGTGAGCAATGCATCTCCCATCCTAGGTTTATACGAGTCAATAGGTTTTTCCAGTTTTTTGTGTTAAAAAAAGGTGCCTTGGCTTATACTTGGGTCGGCTTATATTCAAGTATATACGGTATACTGGTTAATCTCATTGGTGATGGTGCATTGCTATATTTAGGACATAATAACATTATCACCTAGCCCTCAGTTTAGTTTTAGACATTTACCAGTAATAATGGAATTGGAAGATGGCAAGAGAGCCATGGAATTGTCAGAGATACACATATAAGATGCACTAATAATGACTGCAATTAAATCAAGATTTAGTTCCATGATAGATTCTTGTCTGCTGTATATTAACACTTTACAAATAAAAATGGAGACCTGAATCATGTACCTGTACCTGTATTGAGAAGTACCAACTAGAGGAAGGTAAAGGGTGGGAATTGGGAAGTGGGTACAGGGAGCAATTAAATGGATGCTTGTGAGTCTGACAGAGATGGGGCATATTCTGAGACCCCTGCCTGGGGCACAAAAGAACTTCTCTTTCTATTGTCTGGAGCTATCACTAGACATTAATTTTGCTATATCGATTGAAAAACCTAGGAAAACTAAAGCATTCACCAATGTACATCTTACAAAATCACATTAGGTTAATTATAAATGCTTAAATGCTTAATACACAAAAAGTGTATACTTCATAAATCCTAGAAATGACCCTTGAGGCATGTTGTGTGTGTGGCTGCTTCCATGTAGTTTCCATGTTGGCAGGGCAGAGATTGGCAAGTATTATTGTTCCACTTGATCTGCCATATATCAGGAAAATGGGATCCTTTGACAAGAATGGATTGGAATTCTAGAAAAGAGTAGATAAGGGAGATAGGTGGCTGTTTTGCATGCTGTCTAAATTGTAGTTTATTAAAGCTGTGTAATGCTAGACCATTACCACAATACCCATAGAGGGGCATTTATTATCAACATTAAATCGGAACACTGGCAGATCATAGCACACTTCCTGCACCACCCTGCGTCCAAATTAATAAATGCCTGCCCTACTCTATAATGGAAATTGCCACATGTATATAAGGTTTCTCTGGAGTGAATTGGGGGAATAGCCCCATATTTTCCCAAAAGGTGGGTGATCTAGAAGTGGAACCTGAGCGTAAAAACTTTTACACTTTGTCTGCCATAAATGTCTCATATGGTAACCTGCCTAAATGTTGGCCCTTGGACTGGAAAAAGTTGTACATCCAAACTCAACATGGCAGTATCCTCAGCAGATTGATTTGTTATGAGGCTGTGCTTTGTTTTGAAGCTCATAGGTCAGCAGAAACTGCCGGCAAACAGTACAATAACTCTCTGAGAAGTATTTCCCGGCTTTTATTCCTGTGTTTACCTGCAGCCCAGGTGATGTGTTTTGTTTGTGTACATTAAAGAACAACTCCTCATTTATTAGCCGGATATAGGCACAAGCAGAGAAATGCTAAATATTCCTACGTGCCAGGTAATACCCTGGCAACTATTGGGAGACTGCTTTTAAGAAGGAGATGTCTAGTACAGCTCACACTGCAAACAATATATAAGGGGGACACATGGTATATATGGCACATGGCAATAATAATCGCAAATTATTACAGTGTGCAAGAATTTGTCATTGTTTCAGTTCTTCTACAACAGCCACTGATATTGGAGCACTGATAAATCTCCCCCATAGTTTTTTAGGACATGTGGTAGTTTAACAACCCTTAATTTTTATTTGTTATTATCACATTTTTAGATAAAAATTGAAAACCTGTGCAAAATGTATTTATTATATATATATATATATATATATATATATATATATATATATATACCAAAATAATATATAAATATGTGTTTCCTAATCTAATCAGGGGAAAGTGAAATATTAAGCTGCCAGAGGGGGAAGGAGATTGATTCTGTCTAGAGGCTTTCCCCCACAGCAGAACAGATCAGCATCAGAACCAATGGAGACACACAGATGCAAAACTGAGTTTTGACTTGTGGACTTGTGATATGTCATAGCTTTAGCTATTTGTAACTCTCCAGTTATCCCTATAACTGATTCTTACTAAAAGTAGAATTTTTCCATTGGTAATATCTTCAATACATATTGCTTACATGGTTTCACTGTAGGCAGGGCTGGTAACTTTTGCATATACTGTCATTACTAAAGGTAGCACCTCTGGCCCTGGTCCTTAGAAAATGCTCCAATGAATGTACAATGAGTAGTGTCCTATAACCATGGAAAGGCAGGTCAACATGATACAACATTACGGTAATTATTTCGGTAATGGAATATAGGTAACCTCCTCTTCTTTCATTGTTATTCTGATACTGAATGCATTGTATGGAGTCTACAAGCTGTCATGAAGTGTGTCAATAAAATCTAGACATATGTTTTTATAAAACATCCTGCTGACAGATTTGCAAAGCAAATTAGTTCCATTGAGTAACAATACTGACCTTTTCTCCAGCCTTAAAGAAAATCTACCATCAAATTTACCATCATGGTAAACCAGGGACACTTACTCATAGATCAAGGCACTGTGGTTGTGGTAATCTTCTTATATTTCTTATCTATGGCCTTCCTCCTTCTAAAATCTTTTAACTGTATGCTAATGAGCCAGTAAGCTCAGGGTGGGGGGAGTGCTACCAACGCCCCTCTGTGCTGTAGCTTCACAGGCTGTTAAACTGTGCAGTAGGATGTCTCACACTCCCTTTAGAGATTACAGCAGGCAGAGGGAGCAAGGAAGGAGGGAGGCCATGGAGCAAGATTTTAGAAGGAAGGAGGGCATGAATAACAAATATAAGAAGATTACAGTGCCTGTGTCTATGAGTAAATGCCCCCGGTTTATCATTTTGATGGTAGATTTCCTTTAAACTATCTGTAAACACCAGCTTTTTGTGACTCATCAAGAGGATCTCTTCACAATATAGTGTACACTTTTTCTTAATATTTTGGGGGTCATTTATTATTTTTGGAGCTAGATTTTAGCAGTGATTTGTCCTGTGATGTTATATTGTGGCGCAAGGCCTTAATGTATGTGGTGCACCGTAAGAAGAACAAATGAGCCTCAGAAATGCTAAAATATCCATGAAGTGGTTTAGAAGATGGTAGACCCACTCTATGCCCGAAAATTTGGAAACGAGAAGTGCAAGAAATGTGTCAGGATTCAAATGCTCAACCCAAATTGAGAGAAAAAAAAGGGCAGCCTTGCATGTCGGAAAAGAAGCTAAACTGTGGCGCTGACTTATTATAAATATGGCACACAGGGCACAGAAACAACAATAAAAAATGTGTCGGAAAGTGAATGATAAATGCCCCCCTTTGTCAGTGGCAGGGTGCACCAGCCATGAAGCAAGTTGAGCTTTTTGCCTCAGCCAGCACCACATGCAGCATGAAAGGCGCAGTCAACGATAGCATCTCTATTGGGTGTGAGACACTGCATGGAGAACCCACTTGCTAAAATCCAAATATATTACTACTAGACAGGGCAGAGTGGGTGTCATTCTTTAGCTCACCTCAGGTAGCAGGTAGTTTAGATTCACCCCTGGTCAGTAGCTGTAAAAAGTTAGTACTATCCAGTTTATTTAAAGAACAATGCTTTGGGTATATGGAAATACAATTATTTGCTAAGATTATGTAATCCTATGTCTGTCGGAACTGGTTCACCCCATACATTTTATAAGGGAAGACTGGGATTGAACAGGCTGTCTCCAGGATATAAGACATGTCTAATATCCGCTGATCTCCCAATTGAAAGAACATGACACCTTTGCATTATCATTTCCAGTTTTGTTATATACTCAAGCATAAAGACATACAAATATGGTCGACAACTATAATATATGAAGTAGACACAAAAAGTTGATATGTGCCTTTTTATGATTCCATGCATGGAAGAAGATTATTAGAATTGTCATTCCACAGTGTAGCACCAACGTATAGTCCAGAATCAATCCCTACACCCCTGGAAGATAAGGTATTACTGGGAATGCCCCAATCCTTTCATCTAGTGCAAACCTGTTATATATACGAGACATATGGAAAATCTGTCACACTGAATGCACTTTTATTATTAATGTGGTGTATGGGGGTAAGCAATAATTGCTTCACATGACTAGAAAGCATTGCCTTTATTTGTACAGCTAGTAATGTTTTCTCGGTACACAAGAGTGTGATACCATAAACCTGGGCTGTACTTTGACTCCCTCCGTGTGACAGCAGTCCCGGTCTCTTCACACTAGCCGGTCCCTGTCACATGCTATTTGATTTGGCTGTCCTACAAGATGTTCAAGTGTATGGATATTTACACACAAAAGGGAACTCCTGATCCGACAGCACAAGCCAGAACTCTTCTAAATGGCCGGAAAACAGTAAAACAAAGAGGTCAAGAGTATAACTCTTCAAAATAAGACTCCCTTTATAGATTCCCAACTGCCCTCTTATGTGGATTGCCTAGGACTGTGGTATTATATTTGCAGATATTGTTGCAAAACTTTCCAAGATGACTGCATGATGAATCTGCCTAGTCATACAGAAGAAGTTATTAAATAGAGAAAAGGGCCCAAAGCAAAGACAAAAATGGGGTCATGCTGTTTGATTTTACCATACTCCTAACCACCAGATCATGGCACTTCTTTATTCATAGGGGCAGATTTACTTACCCAGTCCTGTCGCGATCCCGCGGTGCGTTGTCTGACGAGGATTCGGGTCTACTGCGATCCACTAAGCTCGTGTGCCCGAGTTCCTGCATCCGTCGCTTCTGCGCCGAGGTCCCCCGGAGTTCACCTTCTTCTTCCCGGTGCTTGTAAGTGTGTTTCTTGGGACACAATTCTAAATGTTAAATCCTGCGCGTTGTCCGAATCCGTTGGGTTGTCCGACAGCCTGCCCCCCGATTTCTGTCGCGCGCAAGTCGGCGCCGATGCGCCAAAATCCCGGGGCTATTCAGCGCAAAACGGAAACCGCCGGGAAACCCAACGAAAATGCGTTAGACGCATATTCTCCCTTTTTCTTGACTCTAACCCTACATTGTTTAGGGCTCATTCACATGGCCGTCTGTGGGGACGTACATGCGGCCTCAAATTTGCGGCCGCATGTACGTCCCCATAGACGGCAATAACGGCACAGCGCAGATACGGGCCACACAACGCAAAAAGATAGAGCATGCTCTATCTTTTGGCGTGTGTGCGGCCGTGCACCACTATTCTCTATGGAGGGAGGAGGGGCCACCTCCTCCTCTCCAGCACACGGCGGTATGCTCGCACGGCGGGCATACCGCGGGTGAATGTACCCATACTGAAAGTGGGTACCATCAAAGGTTTTTCAACAGTCATTAGTTGTTAGAGCACCCTGGAATGGGCTCCCTCTCTGCAGGGGCCCACTGTAGTATGAATACCCGTGACATAGCATTAGCTGGATTTTCGTTCAGGAAGAGGGTGAAAGCTATTTGTTGAAATGTCTTCTTGCTTTTCCAGATTCTGAATTCTTAGAGATACATTTTGATCCACAGTCCTATCATTGTACAGTACATGCACGTTACATTGTGTGTGTGCCTATTATGTAGTATTATAACAGATGATTTTCATTCTTATTCTGAAGCTGCTTTTAAAATTTTCATTTGCAAAACTATTAAAGACGCTGCTAAAAGCCTAGAAATGTCAGAAGAGAGCGAGGCCGCTGGACTGCGGGGTATGTCATTAAGCAGGGTTGTCTTCACATTCCCATAAACCTGCAGAACATCTCTAATGAACTTCGAGTTGAATGGGTTTATTCCACCCAAGGACAGGCTGTGGTAGGCAGCTGTCACCAGAGGTTGTGCTCTGATATAGTCACGCTCTGTTAATTCCTGTACAGTGCATTATGGGTAATTGAATGTGAGCACTGCACAGGGCATGGGCAGAGTCTGCATTCAAAAGCAGACACCACCTATAGTCATATCAGCTATTTACTTAGCTAATTGCCTTGTCTGGCTGTGTTTTCAAGCTCTTCTATGACTTAACCCATTCCTAGAGAAATTATAACAGAGATCATAAAAAATGGACAATAAATGCTACAAGTTAAATGCATGTACAGTATGAGTGTTTTTTAACACAATACTCGCATACACACAGATATCCTATAGACTTTTCTACAGTTCCATGTTCTACAGAATTAGGTTGCATGTTGACAACCTAAATTCTTATAGAAATTGTATTGTAATACTGAAATACTATATATGTAATGTATTCATTTCCTTTACAGGTCCATGTGAACTGCTCCCAGTTCTAAAGTGGAACTGAACAAAACACCTCAAGATCTGGTGTCTTGGGGTTGGCTGCCCCATGCACATCGATGGTACCATGGCCAGTCCACACGATCCATTGAGTTGGTCATCTTCTCCAAATCTTATTGTTGATACAATACGGGAAGACAAGGAGTACATAGTGGGATATGGTGATCACATCACATCTGGTCACCATCAGTCTCAAGAAACTCAGGAGAAGTGTGATCACTTAGATCCTGCCAACAGCCCAGTCACTGCAGCTGTCCTGACCTCCATCAGCGAGGACTCAAGAGATCAGTTTGAGAATAGTGTCTTGCAGCTGAGGGACCAGGATGAAGTTGAGAATATTGCACCACAAGGTAGCAGCCACTCAGGAGATGGAGGCAGTAATAGTGGTACCGAAGACATCAAGATTCATTTTAGTCGCTCTGGAAGTGGAAATGGAGGATTTTTGGAGGGACTCTTCGGCTGTCTGAGACCTGTTTGGAATATGATAGGCAAGGCTTATTCAACAGATTATAAACTACAACAGCAAGGTGAGAAAAACTCCAATTCATACAATTTATAATGTTTCCATGAAAATATGCCAATTAAAGGAAACCTTTAACATTAACACTACAAATATTGTAGGGGAAGTGCCCTACGTCATAAGGCTGCTTTCATATCTAATTTTTCCCTCTATTTTAAGGAGGGTAGCAAATGTATTATAACAATTTGTCTATGACTTGTCTATGTTGAATACCATTTTTGTTTTATCTAAATTAATCAAGTGAGTCTATGTTTGTTGTTGTATTACTTTTGGGGGGTTTCTTTTGGTTTCGAGCACAATATTGTTTCTTTTTTTCCTTGCAAAATGTTCTTTTTTTGGCACCCATGTCACTCTAAGGAGCAATTGGTCTTGATAAATTTGGTAGTGGTTTATTTCCTATTTGTACACCACAAAATTTAACTGCAGTCAATTTATGCCAAAACATGCACCTACATGAAAATTTGCTCAAGATCAAATCAAGCATTTAGTTCTGTATTGTGAAAACTAGTTTAAGCAAATAATGAATTTGGAGCAAGCAGGGTCTATTTTAAAGGGACTTTGCAGGGTCATATGTTCATTTTGCAAAAAAGCATTTGTAACACAACACCCAATAATAAATTCCCCCCGCTGGGTGGTTTGGCCAATGCACATCTAATGTGTATGGCTTTTATATTATTAACTAGGATATTTTGCTATAATATCAAGGGGGCTGGTGGAAAATTGCTGAAATGGACTACAGATTTCTCCTATGGGAGCAGATTAGGAGAAGGGTGCAGCTGTATTATAATTCAACCCAAATGGTGCAGTTAAAGGAAGCAAATCAAACAAATATAGGAGTCAGCATCTGCCTGATCTCTACCAATTTACAAATCAACAGCGCATCAGCAAAGTACAAAAATAAATGCCCATTGTGGCAGAGAGCTGTGTAGTTTTCTGGTCAGAGATACATTGAAGTTTCTCCATCTTTCCTGATGTCGCTGAGCAGATGGCTAACCCCCTCCCCTCCACTGACTATTGTCTACAGCAGCAGGACACGGATTATAGCCCTTATTGTTTACCAGTGAGTGAAGAGCTTGTGTGTCAGTCTGTGTCCATGTCTTCTAGTCATGTGAGAGGCAAGGCTAGGCTGGAAAGGTGGGAGTGGGGTCGAGGACACTGTCAAGGAGGGGAATCCGCCATTAATGACAGACATGTGGGCATTTATTATTTGGGAGGGAGTGAAATATATAGTTGGCAGCTGGTTGTTACTCAATTGGCAGTAACTGCATCTCTGCATAGGTTGCACCACACCGTATATAGCACCCATTGTAAAATACATGAAAGATGCCCTTACTTTCATGAGGGAAAACAGAATTATGCAAAGGGAGAATGAAGAAGAAACAGATAGTAGTTTTCCCACAAAAAAACCCTATCCACAAAAAAACCCTATGACCTATCGGGGTATGGACAACATATAGGATTGTCCAACATTTGCAGCCTTGGCTATAGAGGAAAGTGGTTAACTGACCACGACCCATTATCTAATATATAAAGCTGAGTGGGTGTGGGTGTATGTCCGCTATAGGAATCTGCATCATTGCGTTTCCATTTTCATAGGACCCGGTTTTGAGATAAAATTTCCAAAATCCACTTATTAACTACCATATACAGGAGCCATTGTCTGCTGCTGCTCTGAGCTTTGATTGGTTACTATAGGCAATGAGTATAAGACAGCTTAGGTATGAGGTAAGATGGATAGAGGCAGGGAGACAGAGAGAGAGACAGTGACAGTCAGTGACAGATAAAATATTTTTTGTTAACCTTTTCTATTTTGTTATTGCTAAGAACAGTTATTTGCTATCCCGAGCAATGCCGGATTCTACAGCCCGTATAGAACAAATTAGAAAGTGTATGGCTGAGCTTAGTTTCTAACTGTTTTCACACAGTATTGCCCTTGTTTTTAAAAGAGTTTATCGCAATAAGACATTGTTGTTAGTTTCCAGGTTCAGTGTTAGATATGAAAACAGCAACGAAACAGCAGGTCAGGTTTCCCACGCAGGGGGATAGGACAAAGAATAGAACAAAAGATACATGTAAAAGCAAACAGCGTAGTAATAGAAAAAGTTTGTTGTATATGTGTAGAGTACAGAGGGTAGTTCTGAGGTAAAAAGTGGTTAAATATCATAAAAAGGGCAATTGTTTATAAAGAAATGTTTGAACCGCTTTTCAAGAAAATTCCAAATTAGACATTAGAATAAATTCATTTAGCAGAAATGTCTGACAGCAGAACTGACCTAGTAATTCATGAGCTCAGCTTTCATTTTCCCATAGCTGTTGCCCTTTCCATGGGCAACTAGAAATGTTCTGCTCATAGACTTTTGATAAAGTCCTACATATCAGAATAATGTAATACAGTGAAACCAGGTAACTTGAATCTTGAATGCAATTTGTATCAGATCTTCCCTAAATTAAACCATTACATACTTGTGTATGGAATCCAGGGTAGAGGTCTGCCTCTGCACCCAAGTGCACCAAAATTTTGGTCCAATTTACTAGCATAAACTTTCTGACTAGGCCATATTATTCTACACCAGTTTTATCATCCGGCATTATACACAGCCATATATCTGGTGCTGTCTGGTCTAACTGTGCGCTGTTTTCCTATGTAACATGTTTGAGTAATCTCCACTAATATTACATGCACCTTTCTTCCATCTTTTAGCTCAGAAAATCAGCAGCGTTGTGGATGCGATTTTTTTCTGCTGCAGATTTAGAATCCAAAGCAGGTCAAATTTTTGCTGCAGATTCTGACAAAAATACAGAATAAAACAACAGAGGGCAGCCATTTTAAGTAAATTTTGCCACCATTCTGTCATGTGTGCAGGTCACTATAACATGGCAGCAAAATCCTTCAAAAACTGCAACCCCCGACATGACCACTGGGTGGCCACTCACAGAAACATAAAGGGGCACATAATAGGGCACTTTTACTAAGGGTCCAAATCCTGTTTTTCCACCGGGTTTCCCAAATTTTTCCGTTTTGTGCCGAATTGCCCCGGCGCAAATTTTGGCGCTTTTGGCGCATGCGATCGGATTGTGGCGCACCGGCGCTGGCTTTCACGTGACAGAAATCGGGGGCCTGGCCATCGGAAAACCCGACGGATTCGGAAAAATTGCGGAATTAAAAAAAAAAAATTATGTCGCTCTCACATACACAGGACCGGGTAAGTAAATGTGCCCCATTATGTATTGCATGAGGACATATTTAGAAATAGGGAGAGAATCTGTTACACAGAAAATTCAGTTTAATCTGCTTGTTACTAGGAGGAGCTGAGCGGATTTATACATATTTTGTCAGACCTTATCGTTTATTCATATATATCTATCCTTAAATTACTAGTCACATAAAGCACTACTAATGGTAGGACCCCAGATTCCTTAGCATGAGTGACACTTTTACATCTGTTGAACCTAGCCTTTTTTCTTCTTAGACACTTGGGAGGTGCCGTTTGAGGAGATTTCGGAGCTGCAGTGGCTGGGCAGTGGGGCTCAAGGAGCTGTTTTTCTGGGGAAGTTTCGTGGAGAAGAAGTCGCAATCAAGAAAGTGCGAGAACAAAAAGAGACTGATATTAAGCACCTGAGAAAGTTGAAGCACCCCAACATTATCGCGTTCAAGTATGTACCAAGATTACTGCCTATTACATGACTCATCCTGTGAATGAATCACTGATAAATCTTTTTATTTTGGATGATGGCTTGCTAGAAGGGATTATGATAAAGAAATATACAGATTGTCACCATAAAATGTATTTACTGCAACAAAAATGTATGGCTTGTGTAGGGGACAGTATTGATTTCAAAGAACCTCACAATATCCGTAATTTTCTTATTACTTACATGTTTTTTTACATTTTTAACAAATAAGCTAGTGACAGGTTCCCATAGAGACCTATTAACTAAATGACACCCCTCTTTCAGCTAGAAATTGTTTCCCTCACAACCCCATAAAATCAACGTTGTTATCTTACCGTAGCGAGTCACAGGGTGTGTTTCCTCCTATCCTCACTCATTTCTACTCCTCTCCATGCCCCATTCTAACCATGTGACCAGATTTATCTAAGATCCTTTACCCACTAACATCTGCAAATTCGCACCATGCTTCCTTAGAGGCATGGGGAGAAGTAGAATGTGGGCATGCTGTGATTGTTTGTGATCTGATGCGTACATGGGGTAGATTTTGTAAATGTTAGTCGGTAAAGGACCTTAGATCACTCTAGGCGCATGACAAGAATTGCTAAATGGGGCACTGGAAGGAATAGAAATGAGTGACGATGGGAGGACATATCCTCTCTGACTCGCTGAGCATCTGAATATATGCCAGGTAAAAGTTAATTTTATGGGGATGTGAGTAAAATGATTTTTATCTAAGAGAAGGGAATGTAGTTAATAGGGCTCTATGGGAACCTGTCACTAGCTGAATTTGTGAAAAATGTTGACAGGTTCCCTTTAAAGTAAAGTAAGTAAAACGTAAAAGGGTTTTTGTCATCCAGTTCTGAATTGATTACCCACTTGTTGTCAGGAGTACAGCAACAGGGGCCACTAGGAATATAGTAATATAAGAAATATATGAGACCCATTGTGAAGAAACAGCACCCAAATCATACAGTAGGTGAGCTCTATACTGAGGTCTTATTCAGAAGTTAATGCAGCTTAACTATACAAACTGGATCATGGCTCCATATCCAATCATCAATCACACAAAGCAGCAACATCAAGGAACATGTAACATGATTGAATATCATCCAGGAAGGCCATTCTCTTACTCTTATCTTTGTTTAGAAACCACCTGCAAAGTCAAAGGGCCAAAAATAGTATCAAAAATTTGTTACCACAGTTTTTGGGTGAATCTGAGTGTGGCATTTATTATGATGCATCTGAAGTTTGATAAACGTTATTATAATGCAAGGCTGGCATACTGATATGGTCACTTGCGGGTCTTGGTCTCTTAAAGGGTTTGTTGTCCCAGGTTTTAAAAACATGGCTGCTTTCTTCCAAAAACAGATGCACAACACACCATGGTTTGTGCCGGTATTGGAGCTCAGTCATATTGAAAATAATGGAGCTTAGTTGCAATACCAAGTGCTCCCCATGATCAGATGTTGTGCTGTTTTGGGGAAGAAAGCAGGCTTGTTTTTCAAACCTTGTTTGAGGAAGAATTTATGGAACCATTTATTTATATGATCTAGGGATGAAGCTTAGTTTTTAACCGAAATTTAGAGATATGTTTCCTATTATGTTCCGTTTGGAATATATATCCAGGTAAATATGTTTCTGCATTACATTGGGATTGGACAACAATCTCGTTAATTTTAATGGGAGCCTTCTGACGCAGATGTCGTGAAAGGTCCTGCTATTTTGCGACAACTTCTTTCACCCCATCCTCTGCTGCCTTCCTCGCTGCCCACTCATCCTCATTGCTTCCCTGTAACACGTAACCTGCTGTTGCGCATAATTGTAAAATCCCTTTTCCTGCATCCAGACACAGTGAAGCGGCTTGTTTCCATTCTCCTGCTTCTCTCTCTGATTTTTGTGGCACTTACAGTAAACAGGCTGTAGCTCGTGGTGAGTTCATTTCAGGTGAGGGAGGCTGGTAAGTTAGGTTATTCAGGACGCACTGTATGCAGATGTGCACTGCACCACCATCTCCTCCATCACTAGACGCCAGCTTTTATTTTGATCTCCAGATCCAAACCATGTCATCCCAGACTCCATTTATTCTGCAAATTTCCATGTAAATTAAAATAATTTAGCAGACATTCAGGTAAATGACTTGAATCTCACAACTGTTCAGTACAGGGACAGGCAGGAGATTTTTTGATTAAAAACAATATTTGTGTAATTACGGTACATTTTTTCCCTAATATATTCTTGCTTTCATGTAATCCTTTATATGAAGTCATGAAATATTCTGCTCAGCTAATTACTAGTTTATGAGATTGAAAATCCCCATTGGAGTATTCCCTTTTAATAGAAGGGAAATCCTTATTCAGAACTTGCATCAATTAGTGGTAAAGGGAAGTATTGTTAATGGGATCTCCCATAGACTATAGATGAGTGCTGACGCTCCCATAGTGATACACCCTGTGATCGTCTTATTATAGCTTCCTTTAAAAAAGGCCAACTGTCCTAACAAATCAGCACACTAATTACATTCCACATATTACTATTTTTTTGAGCAAATTAGTATTTAAGTGCACCATATTTTTCCCAGCTACTGTGCTCTGCACCTTCAACACAACCTTGATTGCCCTGCTACCCCTATGAAACTGGCCAAGAGAGGACACCAATACATTAATTGAGATCTGGCATTCATGTGAAAACCTCTGCACTTGCCCCTGTAGTCAGCCAGCCCCCTGCCCCTGTAGTCAGCCAGCCCCCTGCCCCAGTAGTCAGCCAGCCCCCTGCCCCTGTAGTCAGCCAGCCCCCTGCCTCTGTAGTCAGCCATCCCCCTGCCCCTGTAGTCAGCCATCCCCCTGCCCCAGTAGTCAGCCATCCCCCTGCCCCAGTAGTCAGCCAGCCCCCTGCCCCTATATTCAGCCAGCACCCTGCCTCTGTAGTCAGCCATCCCCCTGCCCCTGTAGTCACCTCCCCCCTCCCAGTAGTTCAGCCATCCCCTTGCCCCAGTAGTCAGCCAGCCCCCTGCCCCTGTAGTCAGCCAGCCCCCTGCCCCTGTATTCAGCCATCCCCCTGCCCCTGTATTCAGCCATCCCCCTGCCCCTGTATTCAGCCATCCCCCTGCCCCTGTATTCAGCCATCCCCCTGCCCCAGTAGTCAGCCAGCCCCCTGCCCAGTAGCAGCCAGCCCCCTGCCCCAGTAGTCAGCCAGCCCCCTGCCCCAGTAGTCAGCCATCCCCCTGCCCCAGTAGTCAGCCATCCCCCTGCCCCTGTAGTCAGCCAGCCCCCTGCCCCTGTAGTCAGCCAGCCCCCTGCCCCAGTAGTCAGCCATCCCCCTGCTCCATTAGTCAGCCAGGCCCCTGCCCCAGTAGTCAGTCAGCTAATATGATGTCAGCGGAGGCTGAAGTAATAGTCTAGGTGAGTTTTGACTTTATTTTTTTTCTTGACTTGAGTATAAGCCGAGTTTGAGTTTTTCAGCACATTTTTTTGTGCTAAAAAACTCGTCTTATATATATATACGGTACATGTTTTGATTTGAAAAATGTTTTGATTTTTTTATCCCAGGATTTTAGCTGGATTTGGAGCAGTGGAGGAGCGTCCTTAGACTGCTTACATTGCATCTTAACAGCCTTTCCCCTTGACTGTACTGCTACTGCGGAGGGGAGGGGTTGCACTGTATTCAGTGAATAGATCTCACAAGTCAAGCTATAATATAATTAATTACCATATATATAATTTCATATTTCACAGTCCTGCTGCTACTAATAACATCCAGAGGTTTTGTTACACATCTCTCCAGGACAAAACCTAACCCTGTCTGCTGCATTGTACAGTCATAGACTCCCTTTAACACTAACCAACATTATAGTCATGTCTGGTCTTCATATATGACTACTGCCTTGTCCTGATCCTGTGTTCTCTCTTCGTTGCTTCATACAGAGGTGTTTGTACACAGGCTCCATGTTACTGCCTTATCATGGAGTACTGTGCCCATGGACAGCTTTATGAGGTACTCAGGGCTGGAAGAAAGGTCACCCCTAGACTGCTGGTGGACTGGTCAACTGGGATCGCTAGTGGCATGAACTACCTCCACCTGCATAAGATAATCCATAGGGATCTCAAGTCACCCAAGTAAGATTCCAGAAGATGCAATGTATGGACAACCTGAATTATGCTTTGCTTGTTGATTTCAATAATAATTGAAAAATGTCTTAATATTCTTCAAAAGCAAATACTGAGTGTAATTGTATCACTTACAGCGTCCTAGTCACCCATACGGATACAGTAAAGATTTCGGACTTTGGAACATCCAAAGAACTTAGTGACAAGAGCACCAAAATGTCATTTGCTGGCACTGTGGCATGGATGGCTCCAGAAGTTATCCGCAATGAGCCTGTCTCTGAAAAAGTGGACATTTGGTTAGTATCCTCTAAATTGTAAATTGTCTCCATGCATTCCCCAATTTGTAAAGGGATGCAACCAAGAAATGGTCAATGGTCTATCGGGTGCCATGTTACAAGATGGTTCCCATGAACTGTCAATGTAGTGCAGCATCATTCAAGCATATCCATATTATTCTAATATCATCTACCTAAGTTATGCTGTAAAAGTGAAAAGGTTATTGGTTGCCATACTTGGTGCAAAAATGTTACCCCAATGTGAAACACATTCAAGCCATCTCCTCCTATCTGCTAAGCCGCACCTGAAAAATCCCCTGAAACTAGGCGAAATTTGAACAAATTTTGGTGCATCATTAATTAGTCCCTTGGTCTCCTTACAAGTTGGGCATAGTTCACATCTCTCTATCATTTTGAGCCCCTAGCACATATTCTGATGAAATTTACAGATAAAATACAGATAGATATTTACAGTTCCTGCATGCAAAGCTGTAGTCAGTGTGGTTTTTTTGGGCACTGTTGATGTCTGTAATGCCGCCTAATGGCATTGTAGACTTGTAATAAATCAGTATGGCTGGGTGAGGGTCACAAAGTAAAAAGTCACATTCCGGCAGGTCAAAATTAATCAATAAGCAAAATTGTATAAAACATGTAAACATAAAAATATTTTGGTGTAAATGAAGTCAACAAATAGGAGATGCAAAGTATGACAGACAGTTTTAAAGAGGTTGCCCACTTTTCAATAAATCTCTTCCATTAGACATGTTTATGCATGTATATGTACCTGTGTCTTTGCCTCCTGTGAGAGCTTCAGTCTCTCCCTGTTCTTACCTTGCTGCCATCTGAATCTCTACACAACTCCCTGACAGAGGGAGAGGGGAGGGGGGAACAGGATGAGTCACAATCTCCTGCTGCAGGACCCTCCTATTCATCAGTGCAGAGACATGTAAACAAAGATCACAGAGAGTCTGCACACAGCAATAAAGGAAGCATCAGGGATGATGAATCAATTGCTGAACATACAGGGAATATTATTAAGACAGTAAAGGCACATGGACAATTTATGTTAAAGCATGTCCAACCCCTTTAAACTACACCAGATTTACATCCAGCATCAAACACTGATAAATAGGCGCATTAAAAGACTGTCCGTCTAACATACATTTGGACACTTTTGATAGTCTCATTATGTTGTGTATTACATAAGATGCACTATTTCATCTTTCTAAGTGTACAATAACTAAGTTTGTATTAGTTTTTAGTTATGTAACGGTTATTGTAGTAACTTTGCACTCATGATCTTTCAGGTCTTTTGGGGTTTTGTTGTGGGAGCTATTGACTGGGGAGATCCCATACAAGGATGTGGATTCATCAGCCATTATATGGGGTGTAGGAAGCAACAGTCTCCATCTTCCAGTTCCTTCTACTTGTCCTGATGGTTTCAAGATCCTTATGAAGCAGACCTGGTAAGAAATGTCTTACTTATTATTTAATAAGCATGAAAAGGGAATCTAGTGAAAATGTTGCCCATCCTGGATCCCAGTATTTTGGCACAAAATCTGCCCCATTTATTTTAGGAAACCCATATTTTCTCATCACTAGCATAGTGTGGTCATTTTTGCCAACTGAGGTGAAAATTAAAAATGCTGTCCCCACCCCCCTGGCATCAAATGATGCTACCTCACACACTAGTAGTCTGTCATTAGACACAGACATTAGTGACATGTAGTATCTAGTAACCTACAGATGATAATCTGCTCCATCAGCAAGAGGACTTCTCTATGATTTCTACCGATCATGGTTTATTTCTCTTGAATTCACAGTCAAACTTCTTGAGCTCCATGCGGCACAACTCCACACAGTGTCCCTAAACTATAATGGACTGTGTTCCTAAATATACAACACGACTGAAAACACTATTCCCCACATAAAGAATCCTTTATTTATTCCCCCAAATAATTTATAGTATCAGGCCCCCTGAACTACAGCACCCAACTAATTTATATACACACCTGATTTATGTACAGTTCCCCTTATTTATTTATAATAGCCCCCATAGACATACTCCCAAATTAACTGATATACAGTACTCCATATAAGGCCATTAAATTTAAATCCAGCCCCATACACACTATATAGAGCTATACTTCCTGCAGTACCACACAGCCTCCTCCCCCAGTAGCACACAGCCTGCCACCCCAGTATTACACAGTAGTATATACAAGTGACACCCGTAAATATTAAAGCTTGTACTTACTGTACTTAGTCCCCCGCAGCTCCTCGTCCTCTTCTACTGCCATCAGCCCCATTGTGTGTAGTGCGTGGGCCGTCAGCCCACAGTGTGCGTGATGACGTCATCATGCTCTGCTTTTTAGGCGTCAATGTAATTGACTTTTCAGGTAGTACGGACTTGTCAGCGTTTGGCGAGTCCGTACTACCGGCGGCGATCCGCCGCCCTCAAAGGGTCCGCAATCTGAAGCCTGAGGCGGTGCAGTTGTGGCCCTAGTTACGGATAAGCTAAAGGCAATTTTTAGAAAAAAGGGTACTTTCCTCCCTCAAGCCCCCTGTTTCAGCAGAAAAGCGCTTTGGCGTCTTGACATCTCTAGTTGGGGGAAGAAGTGTCAGCAGTCAAGTTACCGGTGCTACCAGTCAGTGGCTGCAGTAGTCAGAGAAGGGTCAATGGTCACATGGACACATATGGCCCAGCCAGACATGTTAACAAGACACCAGAGCACTGTGCTGTAGGAACTGTATGGAACTGAACAGAGGTGTGTATTTGTTTCTTTTCTTAGCCCTGAGTAGCTTAGGGTCTTTCATAATGTGGGGCTTTTATAATGAAAAACCCCTTCAAAGCTGTCAAAAACAAACCAAGAAACAAATAGAGTAACCCATGAAAGTTCCAGCACTGCAGATATCTATAAAAGGTGTAAACTTTCTGGCACAGCAGATATCTATAAAAGGTGTAAACATTCCAGAACAGCAGATATTTATAAGAGGTGTAAACAATCCAGTTCTACAGATAACTATAAAAGGTGTAGACGTTCCAGCACAGCAGATATCTATAAAAGGTGTAAACAATCCAGTACTGTACTGCAGATATCTATAAAAGGTGTAAACAATCCAGTACTGCAGATATCTATAAAAGGTGTAAACGTTCCAGTACTGCAAATATCTATAAAATGTGTCAACTTTAATTCAGCAGGTTAAAACCATACATTAAATGTGTTCATTTACACATTACAAACCCATTTGGTTTCTTAGCCGTAACGGGGTCAACAAATAAATCCAACCCATTAACCAGGCTGAAATTCCTAATAGCATATGACAAAATGAAATACATGAAGGTGGAGATTACATGGACCCGTAATGGGGGGAGTCTGTGAAGAGCAGTCACTTCACTACTTATATGACATTATTATATTCTTATTTGCATACCTGGAGAATTCGCACCACTCATGTGTATTTCTGTGGATGCGCTGAGACAGCTCCATCCATTATTCGTTTTCTGTACAGCTTTGTCACTCCTTATACCAGGACAAATCCCTATAACTCATACAATATTTGAATCATTCATGAAATAAATCTTTGAATTAATATCTCCGACCCATTATACCATACTGTGACACCTTCATTTATTTACATCTTCCATACAGTAATTATCTCAGTTAATCTATTCAGTTTCCTAATTGTAATCATTGCTTCTTCTATGTACAGAGACTTTAATTACACGTCTCTTTTACATAAATTACATTGGCAGGAGCTTGTACAGAATATATGTATTAATATTTCATTCCATCTATGCTAATTACAGGAAATGATATGCAGGATGTGATATTGATTTGTGAACCATGTTCAGAGGCGGAATCTTTCTGAACAGATCTTTATACTCATATATGGTTTTATTTTATTACATTAAAGAAAAGACATAAATGCAAGAGTTCGGGAAAGCAATTTTTAAGGATTAAAGCCTGGGGACTGCATCACAGCATCATTCAAGTGAATTGGGTCATACTAAGGTCCCCTGCAGTAGCATTACCAGCAGCATTGCTGCACATAGGAGGGAAGAAACTATAGCAATAGTGCATCTTGTACTACAGACTGGTGAGGATCCTGGAAGCTTACCCCCCACCAAATATACAGTAAAGTGGCATATCCAGTGAAATGCCCTTAGGTTGTAGAATATGAATGACCCTTTCATATTTTCTATTGCAAACTGTGTGCGTTCAGTACATTGGCCCAGATATATGAAAACTTGTCTAATCTGCCTTTGTGCAGTTTGCCTCAATAATGTGTAATTTGTGCTATATTATTTAATAGTGTTGCACGCTCTCAGTTTTCAGGATGTGCAGCTTTTTTCCTAGGTGCACTTTGCTTCATGCTGCTGCGATACAACTGCGGCAAAACACCGTAAAAAAAAGTGGTGCAAACTAGGAACACACTACCATGACCGTTTATGTCCACAGTGTTGGATAAAATGTAACCGTGGCACACAATAGTGGTGCCAACACATAACAAATGTGCAAGCCCCAAAGACACTTTTTTCGTGCACACATAGACAAAAACTGGAGCAGACACAATAATATATCTGGGCCATTAAGTTCTGTATAAAAAGGAGTTTTTATTCCCCTTATATTTCAGTTATTTAAAAGGGTGTCCAAGTATAACATTTTTATTTATGACTTGGTGTCTTTAAAAATAATAAAGAGCATATACTTCCCTCTCTCCGCACTCCCGTTCAGCTGTTGGGCCGACCAACGCTGCCAGGTCTCTGTTTGTTTACAGCTGTCAGGGGTGTTGTACCTACTTCTACCACGTGGCTGTTACAGCCTGAAACTAATGCTATAGCGCAGCTATGGTTGGGACTTTGCTGCTGACTTCTGCAGTCCCAGGTGCCGTCCCAGTCCCAGGCACAGTCCCTTAATGTCCTGGATATTTGTATTCATTTACATCAGGTCATGGTAAAGGATACTGTTTATTATATTCTAATAATCTTGTAGAGTTGAAGAATTCTTTACTACAAACCCTGGCCTCTCTACTAAGCTATTCTAACTTGCATTCCATAGGCAAAGCAAACCCAGGAACCGTCCTTCTTTCAGACAGATCCTCATGCACTTGGACATAGCCTCAGCTGATGTCCTGGGGACACCACAGGAGACATATTTTAAATCTCAGGTATGACCATATCTTCTTATTTTCTAGGAACACTGCATTTTACAAGTTCCAACAAATGCAAGAGGATCAATAACAATGAATTATTGAGCTCCAGTCCATGGCTGCTCTCCACACTGCCTGGATCTTGTTACAGCAATATGTTCAATGGTTTGCATTGTATTACAGTTTTTGGAAACACTTTAGTTAGTCCAGATTTCCTAGGCATAAGAATGCAAAAGAGGGGACCCCCTACCATCTATTAGCCTAAGAGTATCATGTCTTATCTCTGCCACCAACTGGCCTCAATGTAAACCTTAAGTGCAGCATAGATGAACACTTGCAGGTCACTTCCTGTGGATCAGCACAATGCTGGAAGATGGTTCATGAGAATAAAGACCATTCAAATTTTATTAGAAATCTATTATATACGGTATTTTATGTAGGACTCTTATTATTAGGGGAAGGGTCTGGTAACGGGCACTTTATAATACCGACTTTAGGCCAGGTACCAAGTAATCTGAAGTAGTACTATCATGTTACATGTCCAAACTCTGCTCTGATTGGTCAACACCAGGTACCAGATCAAGTCGAGCCAATTCAGACTGAACCATAAATACCCAGTACCAGTAGTGGATTATAATATAGGTGGTTTGGGCAATAGCCTGGAGCCAAAGTCTTCTAAGGGACCCATGGCTATCCAAACCACCCACCAAATTTTATACTTAGAAGGACGTTCACCCATGAAATTCTTATACATATATTCTTGCTATAAATACACATACAGAAGAGACAAGGTCCTCCAAAGGTCCTGAAACTGCAGATTGAAAGCAAGCAGAAGGGATGTATCCTCCATTCCCCAAGAAGCCAGATTCTAGTACCGTATGTAGGAAATGATTCCAGACTTGTAGGGGCTATAATGTTCAAACAGCCCAGGGTCCATGGTAGTCTTAAACTGCCAAAAGGGGCTTTAATGATTCCCTCAACATGTGTTTATGTACCTCTACACATAAGGTGGCATTTCTTTCTATGGGTCAAGCTTTGTTTTGCAGCTTACCCCCACAACCAGAGCTGCACTGTTTGTAAGGGGGAATAAACAACCTTTTATTGGGATCTTGGACAAACCCTATAACTAAGAAATACCTTTAAGAGAAATCTGTGATTTAATACAATTTTTCAGTTGTAGAAGTTAAAGTCCCCTTGTTTTGCATTATTCTTTTGTTTGGAGATGTAGTTGACATGATTTACATGAAGATGATGTAGGTTAGGTGGGGGATATGGCAATCATTATATCTCTTGTGTTGAACAAGCCCCCTGCAGCCCCCAGGTGAGTCAGTGCACATCTTGAACGTTGCAGATAACGTGCGAGCTGATGCAGCCTCCTCCGTGTGCACATGACTCAGAGGTTTTCAGCACAAGACAAAAATAGCCCATTTTTCTGCTCTGATGACGGCTGAAGTGGCTGGAGAATTTCTGAACATATTATGCTCCTCTTGTATTGTCAGCTCCGCTGAAAGAGCTTTAATAGCCTTCTAGAAGTAGAGTGCTTCCGCTCGCTGCTGCGTCCTATTCTTCTGCTGCTTTATTAATTCAACTGCCAGGATATCTCCTCTGTTTTGCTTTTAGAACGAATTGTCAAAAACTCTTCCTTTTGAACGAATATTATCCCAGCCTTAAGCTGTATACAGTACAGTATCATAATAATCCATTAAATACCGAGCAGCCATAACATTACAATGACACTGATTAAATGGTATTGTTTCGCATCGGCAATAGGCAATAGGCAATATATATATACGGCAGCCTCTGAAATTGATATAGTTTGACATGACAAGTCAAGCGGGCCAAATTGCAAAAATCTTTAAAATGATAGCATCTGCAAAACAGCAGGTCATATTAGAGTATTTGGTAGTTAGAGGCCCATATTTATTAAAACCCCTGCACCAGTTTTTTTGTCTGACTTTGAACATTCTTTTTAGTACAAACTGCACATGTATTTATAAGGTGCACTATAACACAAAATTCTGCACTGAAGGGTGCCTTCAGGTGCACAGTTGGGGGTTTATGCCACATTTATCATGCACTGTCAAACAGAATGCTAAAAAACTTCTGGGAGACCACCACATCTTACTTTGAATGGAGCTGCGTATCTAAGAACTAGGTCTATGTGCTTATGCTGAACCCTGTGTACCACCACATGTGCCTATGCAACATCCCCTATAGGGGCTTGGAGACAGCCAGAGTCCTAGGTACTTGAGTGGCTGACTAAGCAACGCCTAGTGTTCCCCGCCTCCCCCGCTGTCACAGTGCTGGGTACCAAGGAACAGAGGCCTTGTCCACAGCCTGGGAGGTGTCTGGCAGGTGGTAGTATAAGAAATGGAGGGAGAGGCTGAAGATGTAGAAGGTTTCTCCCTGGGGCAACCCCCATGGTGGTGGTGAATGGGGCACCCTTAGTGGTAACAGCCTTACATAGGGATCACTCATGGGCAGGGAATGTAAAACATTAAACTTACAGTTTATTTATTTGGAACTCGGTAAAGGCCACAACAGCAGTAACATCAATTGGATATAGTTCCACAGGAGGTGCTAACAGCTTGGTAAAGGTAGCTTCTGGTTGATGAGGATAGTTGGCTGCTTCAGCACCTGGATGATGCAGACTCCTGGAGGTTGATGGGTTCTTGGGCCTGGTCTACACAAAGGCAAAGTGTGTCAGGGCAGAGTGCCACAGACACATGTGCACCTTATCCCATCCTGGGCAGTAAGCACTAAGAGATCAGAGATAAGTGAGAGAACCTTCCACCCCAAAGGTTTATCTATGCTTTGGGAGTGTCCAGCTTAGGTGGAACATCCAACCAGCACCTCTGTACAATGTAACAATAACAGCAAATATCATTGGTTGCAGGAATTACAGCTTCCTTCTCAGGCAGAGAATTCACAGTGACATTACCATTTCCAGACACTGGAGGTCTCCCAAATTGATCAGGTTCAGAGAAACCCCATTGAATGGAGGGAGAATGTTTATTTCACAACACTAGGTTGGCACTGCATTGGCAGGGGTGTTGCACTACTATAGGCACATAAGCATCAGAATTGTATCATGGAATAGCAGAAGGTAGCCTTGGTGGTGTTTCCTTTACATCTTGCGGCTGGCCAGGTGCATGTGGAAATAGATTGCACCAAGTTGCACTGTAGAAATGTAATGTGGCCATTATTCTGCTGGATGCCTACTATACAACAATGTAGAATATATACCATATCAAACACTATGTACTTCCATGAAACCTTTGTATGTCACCACATTACATGGATAGTACTTATGTGAAAGAGCATCCAGACTATGCCATAAGATTTTTATTTAAGACATATTATGGCCCAATGAACAAGTTGAGAGTCTTGACACTATTATATTCTCTTCAGGCTGAGTGGAGAGAAGAAGTGAAGAAGCATTTTGAGAAAATCAAGAGTGAGGGGACCTGTATCCATCGATTAGATGAGGAGCTGATCCGCAGACGCAGAGAAGAACTGCGGTAAGTCTATATATATGTTAGTATATGTGAGGAATACATTTATAAGGTTCATCTCTCTTAAATAAAAAGACCTATAACTATATAAGTTGTGATTTAGATGGTTAGAAACTTTCCTGTTTATCGCAGTGAAGTATCAAGATATCGCAGTATCAAGATTTATTCCTAAAATCAATGTTAACAAAGAATTCTGATTCATGGATTTATTGGGATGAGTCTCAGTATCTTATATATACATATCTAATTATCTATATTTTCTCAGATTAAAAAGTTATATTAATAAAATCTAATATTGATGCATTGTCTCTAGTTTTAGCATTGTTTCCTCTCCATCGGTGTTTGATATACAATTATAAATCCCTGCTAGGCATGCACTGGATATCCGTGAGCACTATGAACGTAAGCTGGAGAGAGCCAATAACCTGTACATGGAGCTGAGCGCTATTATGCTGCAGCTGGAGGTCCGCGAGAAGGAACTTGTCAGGTACTTGTGCTATGTACGACCTTAGGAATAATAAAGAACTGTCAAAGTGTCCCAACAGTTTTCCTGATTTTCTAGATGTGGGTCCCTACAATAGATACAATAAATAGTGTACAATGAATAGATAGGTAGCAATAGTGTTGAATGGCATTATCTAACGGTATCATTGTCCTGACGCCCAATGGCACGTCAACAACACCGAGGTCACAGCTGACGCCAGTTGGGCTGACACATTATCACAGGAACAGAGATTAGATTAGAATTAGAGATGAGCGGACCCGAAATTCCCGTTCAGGTTTATGGTTTGTGTGCTCCCTGCACGACCTGGACATATTGGCGGATTGACTGCCAAACACCCAATTCGGCATATTAACTAGCCAAGGCTTTCATTGGCCGAGGGTTTCCCCTTGGCCAATCACAGCCAGGACTGTAAGCTATGGGCACTAATTTGACTGATTAAGTCTGTGTCGTGCAGGCGCACCCAAATGGGAAGTTTGGCTTTGCTTATCTCTACTCAGGATGGAAGGATGCTAGTTGGATGTTATGCTCCTGTTCTTTTATAACTTTTTAAAAGCCAGGACAGCAACTTTAATAATTTGAAAACTAAAGCATCATAAATCATGCTGTAGTATCAAATCTAAACAGATATATAAACACCATATTCTAATAAAAACAATGCCTTTCTAGGCGTGAACAAGCTGTGGAGAAAAAATACCCCGGAACTTATAAGAGACACCCGGTTCGACCTATAGTCCATCCTAATGCTGTGGAGAAACTGATCAAAAAGAAAGGCGCTTCCTACAAGTCAACATCTCAAACTAGACGGTAAGTAGACCAAAGATTATCTATAACTAATTACTAATTTACTACAAAGGCCTTAATTCACTTTTTCTTTTTATTAGGCCTGACCTCTTGAAATCAGACGGTATTGCTAGTGTGGAGTCCAATGTCCCCAGCTCTTCTCCAATATCCGGAAGTCCAAAGATATCCTCAGGAGGAAAAAATCGTTACAGAAGCAAACCACGTCACCGACGAGGGAACAGCAAGGGTAGTCATGCAGACTTCATAAGTGCAATAAAAAACCAGGAATCTCCATCTCAAGCTACTCATCAATTGCCTCCTACTTCTCCTCCATTTACCCCACCAAGCCCTCGGCATGAGCCTTCTCAGCCTATGTTGACTCGCCATCAAACCCTCAATGTGCATGGGCAAAATATTGCTAACTGTGCCAACAACTTGCGTTACTTTGGCCCTGCAGCTGCACTAAGAAGTCCTCTGAGTTGTCATGCTCAGCGTTGCATGTCTGGCTCCAGCCCCGACCTTCTGTCCAGCACGCTGGAAGCTGACACCCGAATGCAGACAGAAACAAACTGGGACTACTGTCAACAAGATGCTTATGTACCCTGTCTTGGTTGTCCAGAGGTTTCTCCTACTCCAGATATGGAGCTTGAATTTTGGGAAAATTCTAGAAGTGAAGAAACAGAGCAGATGAATAGTGAGAGGAACCCTCCAGAGTCTCCTAGACACCAACATATACAAGAGGCATCTGAGCCACAGAAGAGTGGGATCGACCAGTTTCCTACAATTAGGGCAGCAGTCGGTGTGAGTGCTCTTGCTGTTCCTACACCTCCTGCTCTTCCACGAAGAATACGGAGCCTTCGAAAGGTAATAGAAGGTCACTTGACGATACTAAATTGAGGCACTGCTCAGTTTGACTGAAGAAATCTGATGATGGCTTATGGCCATGTATCCTATAATTAGATCTGTGTATGGGTTTCTTCTGAGGCCGTGGGTGCTCAGTGAAGCATTTATTCAGCAGAAGTGTTGCTTAGAGGGACAGGGATGTTTTTTTCCTACAAGTATCCTTAGAAAGGGGCAAAGGATTGGAAATTTTGTCAGAGGTGTATTATATAAACGTGTTAAAGGAAATCATAGACCTACAGAACCAGGCTCTTCTCTCCTCCTGCTCCTTCAGCAATGAGAATATAGCATAGGTGCTCACTGCACAGGTGCTTAGGGAGCAGAGGGAGACAGCATAACAGCCTGTAAAGCCCTTCAGGCACATTTGCACAATTTTAAAAGTTGATTTTACAAGGAAGAAGGCCATGGATAACAAATATAAGATTACCACATTCACCATCTCTGGACCAAATTAAAAAATGATCTTTTGATGTTGTAGTTTTTGAATTGTTTCCATAATGTCTTACATGTTTTATAAACATTGGGTAATGGGTTAGGTAAAACAATGAATTTATTAACCTGAAGTACACCATTCATTCCAGCAAATATCCTTCAGTTCATCATAATTTCTAGCATGACCCGGGTGAGCAGCTCTCTACAGGTCATGTCATCTCATTAGTGTTTAGCAACAGCAAAATAATATTGTAGGAATTTGTGGATTGAAGTATTCCAGAATATGGCCTTCTTCAGTCTGCTAACCAAGTTTTTAGTGTCTTCAGTTAATGATGAAATCTCATGTCAGACCCACATTTTTAATAACATTTGGTCCATTGAAACAACTTTAGATGTACATGAACAAGCTGATTCTCGGACAAGAAAATCTCATGCTTCCTCCTCCTTTGTTCATGGCTCTTTTGCTTCATTTTGGCATCAATTTTTCATGGGTCCTCATAGACTGTAGTCTATTAGTGATTACAGAAAAACATAAAAGAAAGAATAAAACACTCTCTACTTTTTGATGGAACGGTCGCACGGCCTGTTAAAGTAACAGCTGTGTGCCTTGATCTATTGAAACTCTTGCATTTTATGCAGCCACCTGCCATTCGTTCAAAAATCCTGATTACGCTATGTTCATCTAGCCTTATCAAGAGTCCAGGAATATTTAAACAGTTCTTTGTTTCTAAGTCCTGAAGCAGGGATAGGGGTAGGTGTGGAGAAGAGATGACCAAATGTCTTTTGAAGTCATCACAGAACACTCTTCAGGTCACAGTTTATCAAGCTGTAAAGATCTCCAAGATGTTGTAAAAGCTGCCTGGACGCTTCAAGAAGACATTACACTGGGATTCACTTACTTTATTCCTGTACTGCTAATATTTACTTGTAATATGCTCATTACAAAATGGGAACAGTACAGTACAAGCATTTGCATGTTAGTTACAGTTTAGTAATAACAATAAGACCATATTTTATTAGTTAACAGTGCAGAAATCCAAGATTCTCTTACGTTTTCTTGCTATTATACAGCTATTCCATAAATAAGGAATGTCAATGAATAACACAACGCAACCAATTTTAAGGAAGACATTATTGCTGACCACAAATGCCACAACTGTTTAATGCAAGGGTGGAAAACCATTAGCATAATGGAAACCATTAGTGAATAACACAGCATTGCGGGCGCGTGGGATGCTGTCACTTTTAAGCTGTTAAATTCTCCAAATAGCTGGTTAAAGTATGTAATATAATATAACTAAACTCAAATTGAAATAAGAAAAAGTAGCAGGATTTTTCTACTTTCCCAATGAAGACAATGCACACGAAACACATGTGTGGGAGGTAATCGGGCAAGAGCCAATGCAAGCATTCAGCTACCAACTATCTAAAGTTTATGATCAGCAATAGTTGATAAAAACTAGTATACTTGGTAAATAATGCAAAAGCTTATGTAGATCATTAGTATTCCTCTAACAAAGCTGTTTTTCCACCTACTCCACAGACTGGTGATGAATCATCAGAAGAGGAAGAGGGAGAGGTTGACAGTGAAGTTGAGTTTCCAAGAAGACATCGTCCACCTCGAGGTATGAGCAGCTGCCAGTCTTATTCCACCTTCAGCTCAGAAAACTTCTCAGTGTCCGATGGAGAAGAGGGGAACACTAGTGATCATTCTAACAGCCCTGATGACCTAGCAAGCAACCGTAAAGACCCACTGGGTGACAAGATGGAAGACCTGCTGTCCCAAACACCAGAAATTCCAATTGAAATCTCAACACAATCAGATGGATTATCTGACAAAGAGTGTGCAGTGAGACGAGTCAAGACTCAAATGTCATTGGGCAAGCTCTGTGGAGAGGACCACAGCTATGAGGTAAGTGGGAATATCTCAAAATTTTATATATAAACTAGTACTTGACCTTACATAATAGACATGTTCTATAAACATGGGTGAATTAAAAAGAAATGCAAGGTAGAAAAGGATAAGCCAGCAGCAGTAGAGAAGGCCTACTGCATTTATACCAACTTGATAACTTCTTTGTGAAATTGTAATTACAAACACAAATTGTCATACTCCCTGCTGGTCCTTGCCTCTCTCAACACTGAAGAATACAAGGATTTTGTGGTGCCAATCTTGAATTTGTTATGTTTTCTAATGTTTTCAGAACCCGGGCAACTTTGCAGAATCGGACTGTGATTCTTCAGAAGCAGAATGTTCTGATGCAACTGTACGAACCAACAACCCAGGCAGCACTTCCACCTGGTGAAACCATTCTGCCAAGAACAGTATTTCATAGCCCCAACATATGCCAATTGTGAACTCTTCCTGCAACGTATACAAGAAATATAAAGGCCGCTTTCCATTCCCTTAAATATTTTGGAATAACCATCCTATCATTAGGTGACCGGCGACAGACTATTGCAAAGCAATATGTTGTTGGTTCTCTGGTTCATTCATAGAAATAGAGTTAAATGAAGTCTGCAATAACGAGGGCCCAAAGACTTGTGGGAGACCCCCTCCTCGAAATGAAAAAAAGCTTCACAATGGAAGCATGTCACTGTATGGCAGGGATAAATATTTTAACAAACTAAGGTACTGTAAAATTCCATATTTATTTTTATTTTGTGTGTGTTTGGACCCTTTTTATTGTATGATAGGCCTAGAAGAGAAAAGTATAATAGCACTAACTGAAAGGATCGCTGGGAAAAGAAGTCAATTCTGATGGACATCTAAATGCCTAGAGGATCTGCTGCTGTTTTTTAGGGACCAAAAGTTTGTTGTTTTTCTTTCAACTAATTAGTCTTGAAAATATGTCCTTCAAATAGAAAGACTGTTGGGTTACATATGCTTAAGAACAAAGCCTAGAACACAGTATCTGCAAGGATAAACCTGTGGACAGAGATGGTTTCCTCATTTTGTTAGTATTGCTGCATGATCCTCCATATAGAATAAGAATATAGAAATATGAGGACAAAAACAGCAAAAAGTTTAATTTTTGACACATAAAGCAAAATCCACAAGGGTGGTTTCCTAATAGATCTGCTGGCTAAGTAGTAATGAATTCTCAATATCTTCAGTCGCTGTTGATAATATCTTTCCGCCCTTCCAAAATGTTATGGGGAAAGCTTTTACAAACTCTGTTCGAAGACACCAGCACTTGGAAACATCTCCCATGATGTCTTTATATATTCTGTTTCACCTGGATGCAGATGAAATTCATGGAGAAGAGAGGTCGCCCACCACCCCACTCAGGAGAGTTCCCAGCCATACCTCCCATTTTCCCATAGTGGTGACCTTTCTTCTCTCTCAGATACATATGACCGACCTCCCCACACAAGTATACATGTGTCATTTCATATGCACCTTTCACGACCACCTAAAAGCACATGATGGGATATGTGGGACTGATGAGAAAGAGACAAAACATCAACACTCTAAAGAGGGGAGGTCCCTGCTTCCTTTTCTAATATGGATTTTTTGGCTACAAGAAGAACTATCAAAGAGCCAATTCCAGAGTGGTATTCATTGGTGCAGCTCCTCTCTATAATACCCGAGAAGATGTCAAAGGTGGTGGAGAATATTTCCAACCAAATTTTTACAATTCACAAGGTTTATTCAACCAGCAAAACTGACATAGGCAACCAAAAGTATGCAATCCAATTTTTTTTTTAAAATAATAGTCACTGGATATTTTGTTTTACGAAAATATGATCCAACTACCCCAACTAAAAGACTGAACCTACATTACATTACAAAGAAGATAATCTTATTGGCAAATGTTAAAATAAGACTTTAAAGCCTTTGAAAGATCCATGCATTTGTGTTATTTGACTCATGGTTGGATATGTCACACTTTTTACTTGGTAGAAGGGTCTACTGTGTGTGGTGACATATGTCTAAAGTTAATTAGCCAATCAGAATTCACCATTGGGTATGGATCATTGAACCATTCTTCCATTTACTGTATTGTTGTCTTTTCGTTGATTTTTTTTTGTTATGTCTTTATTCCTATGTTTGTGTTATTTTTGTGTGAATTAAGCCATAATTTTTATTTCTATGGCAAGTAATTTATTTCCCTGAAAACCTCAGGACCCAGATTCATGTAAACTGGGGTTAAAAGTGAACCGAATACCTAAATATGTTGAACACAGCCATTTTTGGGTATGGTAATTTATGTGAATACAGTCCAGCAACATCACTTCAGAATACAATGGGCCCGATCAATGGGCATGGTCAACGCATTGAGAGGTTCTTGGTTCTCTTTAGGCCCAGAGCACAACTTTACACTTGATTTTTCCAGTGTAAACCACAGTTTATATACATGAATCTGGAAGTTTCATTACTTTTATTCTGTTTACACATATGTGCAAATTTGACCCCTTTGCTGCTGGATGAATGTGAATACCAACATAGAGCTAAAAACATGAATAATGGGCAACACAATTTCCAGGAATTGGTACAGATATCCTTCTGCGCTCCAAATTATCACCACTGCATTAGACACTTAGGGGTGGGATTTATCAAGACTTGTATTTCTGAAAGCAAGATGTGATTTAGTCCAGGGTGTAGAGAAGGGAAATGCAACTGCCCTCTACGCCAGTTGGCCAGTTCCTGCCCCCTCCTGCATACTGCCTATACCTTCACTGGTTAAGAGGCAGGCTAGGGAACAATTCTACGCCAGGTTAGACGTGGCATAGAAGAACCCGCAGGTACAGCACATCACAGCTGGGATTTATCAGGAGATCGAGCCTTTTGTTAGATCCGGCGTGTCCCGGGGATAGGGCACCATCATACATTGGTGTACTAAGCATCAGCATATAAAAATGTGCCCTGTGGAGTAACATTGTGCCACAATAAGTACTACTAAGTGTTCTATCAAAACGCATTTTCCCAACCAGCAAAGAAGTATTACATAACAAAATAACCAGACTATGGCCCAAATTTGTGTAAAAGTTTACTGCAAATCAGTAAAATTATCATTCCGTTGAAATTATTTACAGACTTAATGTGATGTTGTTCACTTGTACAAGTCAGAGGCTGCCATTTTGGTCCGGCATTCCAACCGGAAACATTAGCTATCTTCTGATGTCCTATGGGTATGAAAGTTGAGGTCCCAAGGAGTTATTTCTTCTCATTTGGCCATAGAGATCTTATTATTGTTACTTGCCAGACTACGTGAGCCTATTATTGACTCGCCTATGCGTCACAGTGATACAGTATATCTACTTCAGTTACTGAGGCATTGATCTCTACATACTGATGACCATAGAAATGGCAGCTTCAATTGTGGATCGGTGAAGCTACTTTAAGATGACCTTGGTGCTATAATATCTTTTATATAATAATGTATGTGCATATATGCATAGGTACTTACATGAGTATATGAAATCTGGGTGTTTGGTGCAGAAACAGGCACATGACCACGGGTGCCTGTGGATTAACAACAGATCTTGGTATACTCTAAGCAGATCCAATACTGCCCTTATATTACTAGTGTCATCAGCCATATACCAGCTCCTAAAAACTAGTCCAAACAAATGATAAGCGTTGCCTATAACGTGCAATAGAAATGCAAGGATGTGGTAGCGAAGGCCGACTCCTTTCCATAATCCTGCACTAGCTTTGATAAAGGAGGCTCATTGTACTTTCTGCTTTATCAGTGTTGATTTTCCTGCAGCAATGGGGTTAAATGTCCAATTAACTATGTGGCTGCCAGAGACTCCAGTGACATTGTGTTGCCAGTCTCTAGGGCAGACAACTGTGAGTGTTAAGTTTTGTGTAGCACCTTAGGACGAATGAAGGGAAATGTTTTATTGCTTTGGGAAACAGTATTGTATGAAGTTTAAATTATTTAATTTTCTCATGTAGCGGGACTACATTACGATTTTAAGTTATGCAACATTTAATTATTATTTCAGTAATGATTTGTTTTCTGTAGATCGGAATGTCTGTGTGTATCATTGGCAGCACAATAATTCATCTGTGTAGAAAGGGAACAAATGGGTTTATGAGATCAATCGAAATATTTACTGATTTGTATTTAGAAAGCATTGGAGGGGACACTTCTAATTTCATAAACTGATCCTGTTTGTCTCAATTGGTTTGGAGGTACAGCAGAGGATTTTCATATGCAGCGACTGTATGTACACTTAGGCATTTGTATGCATATATCCCACTGTGCTAAGAGCTATTGGAAAACCCCTTATTTTCATCATTAAAAGGTGTTCTAATGTAGTACGGATAAACTATCATTAGGATAACCCACAGTTATCAGATTGGTGAGCACCCTTGCTGATCAGCTGTCTACCTGCAGGTTGTCTACTTGGTAGTGGTAACACCGAGTATTACAGGTTTGTCCTGTATCCGTCTGACAACTTGTTACCAGGAAAGCTCAGATCCCACAAACTCATATTGATGGTCTATTTCAATGAAAGGCCATCAATATTGTTATCCTAGAAAATTACTTCAAAACTGTGTCCACTATGGACAACCCTAATGCCAAACACTTTTAAGTTCACAGATCCTATTATCTTGAATATGACTTTTTGGACTAAATTCTCCATGTTTTCACATATCCTGGTGAACGCATAAACAAACTATGCAATTGAACATAGAAGAGGCATTTGCTATGCTATTCAAAAACATAGCTGGGGCTATAAGATGGAGTATCTGTCCCTGCAGACACAGCTACCATTCACTACAGTGAGCCTGAAGGGCTGCAAAACGAAGGCCCCTTCCACACTTCCGAGTGTGATGTGAACTCGCAGTGAGTGCTGCCTGGATCTCCCAGCCTGAACGCTGCAAACCGGAACTGAACTCAGCATGTCATTTCAGTTCCGGTTTGCAGTGCTCGGGCCGGGCGATCCAGTCAGCACTTACTGCGAGTTCACATCACACTCGGAAGTGTGGAAGAGGCCTTAGGGCACGTCGCTCTACTTCTGGCTTCATCTCTAATGTAGACCCCTCTGTAATTGGCTGATTGAGTTGTATTTGTGTGTATTTCAAGAACACGTTTCCACTAGCAGGCTCCAGGACATTAAAGGGGTTTTACCATCTTGACTATTTATGACCTTTACTTTGCATATGCAACACAAAGTAAGGGCCAGTAAAACCCCTTTAAAGATAAGAGCATATTAGCTGCAACGTGTTTCGAAATACACACATACGGTGCCAGAATGGAGTTGTTCTGAATATTAAGCAGTTTATCCAGCAGACACAGAGAGTTTTATAGGTTAGCACATCCCCATTTACTTATATGGGCTCATGGACATTGCTTGAGTCTACTGCCCAAGCCACAAAAGATAAAACTGGTCCTGGCCGAGTTTGCGGCTTGAGCAGTCTTCTATTGTCAGCCGTGCGCCAGTAGTGCTCACCGGTCAATGAGGCCTAAGAACTGCACACATCGCTTTCTTAGATAACAGTCCCCAGTAGGGAATCCAAAAGGGAATGCCTTCTCCTAGACATCTGGGCCCACCAAATGTTCCTCCAGGACCCTTTGGCTAGTCCTCTACAGACAGTTTATAGGGCGTCCCCTAGTTAAGGACACCCGACTTACAGATGACCCCTAGTTAAAGACGGATCTCTCTGCCCACTGTGACCTCTGGTGAAGCTCTTTGGACACTTTACTATAGTCCCAGACTGCAATGATCAGCTGTAAGATGTCTGTAATGAAGCTTTATTGATAATCCTTGGTCCCATTACAGCCAAAATTTTGAAACTCCAATTGTCACTGGGGCAAAAATTCAACTTACATACAAATTCAACTTAAGAACAAAACTATGGACCATATCTAGTACATAACCCAGGGACTACCTGTACTAGAAATCAGAAACAATGTCCCCTGCAATATTTCGCCAACCTTAAAGGTTGTACTTGATGGCCTAAAATACTATGACTATAATTTACAAGCATACCGATAGGTGTACCGATAAGCTGCATATATTATCCAATGCTGTATATCCTTACCTATATATCTCCATAAAATAACATTCCCACACTTTTTTACTAATGAGTCATAGCTTTGTGTAGCAACTCATCTCCCTCTAATTCACTATTTTACTCTTCTCATCTTTTGGCTGTGCAAGTACATCAGTGGGGGACCTGGAGCCTGTATTACCGTGTGTTATGGATGATGTACAGTAGATACAAGATCTTCCTGTGATATAAGATGATACGCTGCTCCCCTGGAAGATCCCTGTATGTCTTCTCCATTACAGTCCAGGCCTTCATGGTAACTCATCTTGCAAGCAGCACATTCCTTTACTAGCAATGCGCCATTGTTGTCTTTATTTGTGACATAACCTTCTTTACTTGACTTTTCTTCCTGATCACCGTGTCCTTCTGTCCTGTTTGTACATGCGTCTTTGGACCAGCCTGACCTTTGCTTCTCGTTGTTTGTATGGGGTTGGGAAATCAGAATGAATATCAAAGCAAACAAAATGCATGGAATAAAAAGCCAGTGTACCTTACCGAATTGTGTGACTCCTTATTTTCCAGATTTTTTTTATGTACCATCAAGAAACAGGAGTTAAGTCTAATGTGAAATGAAGTATGATAACAAAATCTTTGTCTATCTGAAAAATGATCTATGCTGAGCGCATAATAGCTTATAGCGTGTCAAAGCAATGTTCCCTGCTGCAGGCACCGATCCTCTGGTGGGATAGCATATGTTCAGCAAAGAAGATGAAGACAAATGGACCTTTACTGAGGTTACATATGAGCACATACTGACCTGAGGAAGGGTGCGGCCCCAGCAAGGTCCATTTGGTTTCATCTTATTTACGGAGTTGTGCTACTCCTTATCAAATCACTGAAGGGATTTTTCCATCAAAAAGGTGTTTTTTTCCTTCTGTCAAAGTTGCAAAATATATATATTGTATATATTTGGGGTTTGCTAGCCTACAGAATAACAGCTAGAAAGATCTGTCGGAAGTTAACCATGCAATTTTTAAAAAAAAATTTTAAAGTCCATGTGCTTAAAGGACATGGGTTAAAATTACTTTCAGAGATTGCCTGGAGTTAAAAAAAAACCCAAAAAAACCCAAAACATGCTTGCTTTCTTTCAATAACGGCTCTACAGCTGACCGTGGGCAGCTTCAATACTGCCCGAAACAATGGTAAGCTGTAGTACTGTTTTCAGAAAAAATTGGCCATGTTTTTCAAGCCCTTTAAGTTTTATGCAACCCTAAAAGTGTGCCATTAAAAATAAATCTCAGTTGCAAATCCAAAAGTTTATCACCGTTACAGCTCCTCCCAATTCCACAGCGGTATCTCCTTGGAAAGAAAACCGCCACTATGCACGAATGTTCTGGTCAGACTCCAGGGTGTCCACAAAGGTTCATCCAGCACCATGTTAAAAGTATTTTCACACTTTATTCTTCATCTTTTAGAAAAGAATTTCCGTACACGATGCACAAAAAGTGTGAAACACTTTTAACACGGTGCTGGATGAATCTTTATTTCCAAAGATATATCTCACACCACAAAGACACAAGCAAAACACATTTTGTTTAGAATGTGATGGAAAGACAAACAAAATAAACTACCTGGATGTTGTGTCTTAAAATAGGGGTTTTCCAGGAAACAAAAGAAAAAAGCAGCTTTACATCAGAAAAACAGATAGCTTGGGAGAAGAACTGGTTAGCATTCAGCAGTCGTACACAAGAGAAGTCTGATAAACAATATCAAATGAGAAAATCAAACACTATGAGCCAAACATTGTTTTTCTACAGATAGAAAGCAGGTGTTTAATACTTTAGTATTTAATATCAAAATATATTTCATCTGATCGAACAACATACAAGAATCAGAGCATTTTACAGAGTTCTGCACATAAACAATACCAGTTGTAAGGCACACGTGGATGAAATCAGTACTAAAAATCCTCACTAGGACTTCAATATTACACAGTTCAATCACAAAATACAGTCTGTGGATCAGACAAACTGTACAAAGTTGATTGTGAAGCGATTATCTACAGAAATCATATATGTAGTGTGCAGTTTCTCTCTCACTAGTACAGACACCTTTAAGGACTAGATAGTCTAATAGTGGTGATGTAGTGGGACATACTACATAAATATACCACTAGAAATGTACAGTGCAACTTGCAAGATGCATAGGGATCATTTTTGCAGCCATTCTACTAGCAAAGTCTCTAAGATATTATCATCTTGATGAGAATGTCACTACATTCCTAAGGACTGCAATATCACAATAACAAGTAGTAGAGAGAAAAAAAAATCCTGGCTTAGCCCTAGCCTAAAGGATGTGTGCAGATATACCGTACTCTTCTGTCTAATCTAAAATCATGTGGGGAGAAACCATGCCACATTGGGATTTGTCTTATTTGGGAAGACATTGCAGCTAAAGAAGTCAAGTGACTTTTTTACGGTATCATCCCCTTTGCAATCAATCAGAAACTAAAATAGGACTGCCTGTGAGCTCTAGCTGGATATAGGAAACTTCACAAAAGTAAAAATAATATCCTTAGAGAGAAACAGCGCAGAGGAGCAGCTGAAAAAAAAATAAGTTCCACACTCATGAGCCAAAACCATGCAAGAAAAAGCCGATATCAGTGCTCACTCCTACCCACCTCCAGTCCACAATGTTTTCTCCAAAATAATAAGCCACTTTACTCCTTTCTTCTAGTCGTTGTTCCGATAATCCGATTCTGATATTCTGGCACCAATCGGATTATCGGAACAATGACTAAGAAGTGCACAGTCTTTCCTTTGTGGTGGGATCCTCTTCTCTTAACAAGAAAGGAGTACAGCAACTTATTATTTTGGAGAAAAAAAATTGTTGCCTGGAAGAGGGTAGTAGTGAGTACTGATACTGCCTCTTTCTTGCCTGATATAGGATACTTTGAGTCATTTTCTTCAGATAACAGATATTACAAATCTCCTCACTTTATCTCCTGCCTGCTAAACTGCTTAAATCTATGTTCAATGAATATAGACTGCACTTCATAGACGTCTGTGGAGGTAAAAGAAGCCAATAAGTGGAGACACCCACACAAGTTCCATCAGTAGGGTGGAATTTCTTAAGGCTGCTGTATCTTTTGCCAGTCTTAACAATCCCCCTTCCAGTGCACAACACGCCCATAAAAGTGTCATGGCCGTGCACCAGGAATTGTGACTGTGCAATGCCTTGTATGCCATGAAACTGGTTCACAAGGTATAAATAAAGGCTCTCCAAGTATTTAGTATATTTCTCAAAGTATCACCAGAATAGTTTGGCAGGTTTAGACAGTACTGAGAATACATAGCAGGAAAGAAGCAAAAGAATGTCTGGTGAGACATATTTTAGCGTTATCTCCTCCAAGATGTCATGGATTGTATTCTGCCCTCCCTCTCACTGGAGACAGATATAAGCAGTTTAGCAGAAAGAATATAGGAAGCCAACAAGGAGTTATTACCAAGATTTAGATATTAACTCAAATAATTCTACAAAAAAAGTATTTGAAATGACAGCCATTTTTATGAATTATTTATCCCCCTAATTTTCTGATCAACATTTTGGCGATAGTTACACACTTGATCTTCTACGCTTCTTTGGCTTTTTGTATTCCCAAAAAACTCCCACTTGCATCTTTTAAAGGAACGCTCCAGTCAAAGCCTATTCATTGAATAATACATGGTGCAGGGTCTGAAGGGAGGAGCAGGACTCATTTTCATTGTATTCCTACAACCTTGCTAGGACCCAAGAGTCACGATCCTTCCTTCAGGCCCTAAACAAGGTATTACACAATGGGGCTTATTAACTAAGGGTGAGCGGACGCACTTTCATCAGACTTTCCAACTTTTTCGGGTTTTGCACAGCTGTGACAGGTATTTAACAGGGGATTGTGTCGCAAGCGATCAAATTTTGGCACAGCTTTCATGCAAAAGAAATC
Organism: Engystomops pustulosus; assembly: GCA_019512145.1. Lineage (NCBI taxonomy): Eukaryota > Metazoa > Chordata > Amphibia > Anura > Leptodactylidae > Engystomops > Engystomops pustulosus. The sequence goes on along the minus strand of CM033648.1, from coordinate 57,103,389 downwards.
GGGGGGAGGGCTGTGCGACTAATTGAGACAGAGCGAGGGATTTAACTTTCAAATTGTGTCACAAGATCAAGCACTTAAAATGCACCAGAAAGAAGAAGGTGAACTCCGGCGGACCTTAGCAGGGTAGCGACACATGCAGGATATTGGGCGCACCATCTTCTGTGAACTCCTCCGGACGGGTAAGTAAATGAGCACCACTGAATCAGCTGTGACTGGAGTGTTGCTTTAAATCCCTTTCTAAGCAATAACATTTTTTACAACAAAATATTACACACAACCATGGTAACGTACAATGAACATGACTTCACATAAATAGCAGCTGGTTTAACATAAATGTATATGGATTGGGCAGCTTTGTTACAACCCAGCTTTGTTAGCTAGGTTACAATGCCTCCGAGTCACACTTGGTTTATATGTTTGGTGGCTTTAGAATCCAACAGAATTAAAATAGTCTAACATCTTTTATAAAATCTACTAAGGCTGGACAGGCGTACTGTAAAGACTCCATCTATCCCTCTTGAAGCCCTATTATGGCTCTGTATCAAATATCACATTGGTACTGGAGTCCAGTAAAAAAAACAGCGACAAGGGACCAGGAATCGGCATGAAAGAAGCGGGGCTTGTAAACTTCAGTTTTAATTTTTTTGTCATTTTAAATCTTGTTCTGTGCCTTGTAAGAAATTTTATCCCCTCGTATCCCCTCACAGCAGCGTTCAAGACTGCATTTTCAAGGTCACATTGTGGTTACTATATGAAAGATTTTCTGGAGATGTAGTGTTTTTTTTTTTAATAAACGGTTGTTGCAGAAGGTCCACTGCCCCAAGTACTGTCAGAATCCTATGTAACCAGGAAGATTATACAGAAAAAGTAGTAGATTTTGTTAACACCGGAATATTTCAGGTGAATACAGGTTCAGACGCACATATTCCCTTATTCCTCCTAGACACATGCCTAGTAAACGTAAAAGGACATTACCTACAGAATAGGAGTCTGATTTCCTCATATGTTATTCCATATAAGAATAATAGAGTTCTCTACGAGACAGTTGCCCATTTGTCCATATGACAGGAGTAAAGTCCTGTGCAGTCTCAAATACATTCTTATTCTGGAATATATTCTAGTTTATTTTCCATACTTTAAGCTGGTTCTGGTTCCTGCAGTACAGAGTTAAAGGACATCTACCACCAGTTTACTAGTTAGACTGCTTGTTCAGTCTATGGCAGTGATGGAGAACCTTTTAGAGACCGAGTGCCCAAACTACAACTAAAATCCACTTATTTACTGTGAAGTGCCAACATGGAATTTTAAGCAGTAACTTACTGCTACCTGTTCTTCCACATATTTAAATCATATCAGCCCCTGAGGCCACCAATACAGTTGAAAGAAGGATGAAAAATTCAGACTATCATTGTAGCTTCTCTCCAGAGGAAGAATGAAGGGTCCAGCAGGAGGACCTTCAAAGATAATGCAGCCCCTTCCACACCTTCTTTTCCCGCATATCCAAACAGCCAATGGAGTGTTGCTTTAAAGTAGCGCTGAGAGCAGCATCTCTTAAGTTTCCTGGGACTACAGGAAGATTTGGTGGATTTGTTCCTCTCTGGTGAACTCTGTCCTGGGGTTAGAACCTGAGTGCCCACAGAAATGGTCCTGTGCCATAGGTTCGTCACCACTGGTCTAGGGGATGGGGGGACCATTTTTAACATGTTTTCTGGCATCTTTATTAATGAAATATGAACTTTATAAAAGTGCCAGAGGCACTCAGGCTGACGGCACCCAAGCACCTCTTGGCTTCCCCCTCTTTTGATATATGCAAGCACCCGAGCAAGCCTTCTCCTGCTCCCAGCTGGGGAAATACGATCTGGCCGGTGACGTCAGTGCCGGAGCGTGGAGAGAGCAGGTTGTGTGCTCTCTCCTAGTTCTCCAGTCGGGAACACGAGGCGGCTTGCAGCAGGGGCATGGATATATTAAAAACCAAGAGGTGCTCGGGTGCCATCAGCCTGAGTGCCTCTGGTACCTTTACAAAGTTCATATTAATAAAGATGCCAGAAAACATGTTAAAAATGGTCCGTCCCCCCCATCCTGTAGACTGAACAAGTGTAAACTGGTGGTAGATGTCCTTTAAATATGCTGTATTATGTGTATTACCCAAACCCACTGCTACAGTGTAGAAAACACTTCCACATAAATCACAGGTTTACAAAAGCTGAGGGTTAAAAAAAACGAAAGGTTTCAGTTTTCTAAAAAAATATAGCAAAATTTGCCCCACTGTACATAAATATTGTCACACAAATTCCCTTGTATATCCAAGTCTAGAAAGACATCAGATAATTTGTACAGTAAATTAACATACACATGAGATCTACGGCTGCAAATCCCATTCACTGTGGAGTCTACAACTATAAGACACTACACTTAAAGAGCATTTGTCACCTGATGCAGGTATTTTAATGCCTTGACCAGGGGCCGGTTATAGTTTAATGGGTGGAACCTGCAAAGCCATCCCGTGTCTTCTGACGGCAAGACAGTGAAGGCACGTGAGTAATTTTAGTGTGCAGTACAAATCTTCATTACATTAGGGAATCAAAAGATTCTAGGCCTGTTGCAGATTTTTGGGGGTAGTAATTTGTAAAGTAGGAAACTAGACCAAGATGTTCTTAATTACAGGGAACCTGTAAACTGGATAGAGGAACTAAATTACAAGCATGTTGTTAAGAAATTTAGCAAAGCATGCGCACTGTGCCCAACATGCAGTACTCTGTGATAAACAGGGTGCACCAACTGCACCATCAACAGACACAATGGTCAAGTGCATTCCCTTAAATCTACCATGATTAACCAGGGACATTTACACATCAATCCAGGCACTGTGACTGCGGTAATCATCTTTGAACATGATGCTAATGAGCCAGAGGGGCTACCCTAACCCCTCTGTGATCTCAGTGCAGTGGGAGAGGGGACTGACGGTGAGACGTGTAACAGTCTGAAAAGCCAGATCACTGAGGTGCTAAGGTAGCCCCCCAGATTCATAAATATTATTTTAAGTTAGTAGGAAGGAGGCCATTGATAACAAATAGAAGAATAATATAACAGTCATGGTGCCTGGATCTATGAGCAAGGATCCTTGGTTTATCATGCTTGAATTTGACATAAGATTTTCTTTAAGCCCCTTAAAGGGGTTGTCCAGAAACAAGGGTTTTTACATTTAGGGGTATAGAAATAACAACCACAGTACACTCACCCCTGTCTGTATACATTGGAGGATGTTGGTGATAAACAGCTCCACGCTGAGCTGATGCACCAGATTTTTGTTATTTTTATACCTCCTCTGCCTTTTATGTATACCCCTTGATCCAGGTCAACTTCTTTAACCTCTCTTGCAAACAAGCTGCAAGGTTTCTTGAATTTTCCTCAGGTGACAGATGTTCTTCAAAAATGTATTTTCCATTTTGGCAAACATAGAGTAGATCTCTATAAAATCAATAAGAAATAGATCAGACTATAAACAAGTGGTATAAATACATAGATTCTTACCAAACACTAAATATAAAAGGATTGTTAAAAAGAGACTGGTCACCACCGAGACCTCCAGGTGACTTAAGACTGCACAAGAGAAGATACAAATACCTGACTTTAGACAAAACGATCCAATACTATATCCATATGGTACGAGATGTGCCACCTGCCTACAGATAGAAGAGTTTTATTAGAGTCTCTGAGATACTTTGATATAAGGATTGTGCACGGATGGACAAGTCTTCACATGGATTTTCTCCCATTCACTATGAGCTCTTTCCCTTCCAGCTTGTGGTGACTAAACCTTTTGACAATGGTGCCAGGGATCAGAGCAACAAGCGCTATTGCCAGTAACTTCAGTAGTGTTCCCCATGAAAACATGTCATCCAGAGATTTGATCTGTGACAAAATGGAACCAGTCTGGACGCAGATGAAGTTATATGGCAGAAGACCTAGGAGTGAAAAAGATTTGGTTCAGTTCTAGGTAGCGCACCTGCACAGCCTATATGGAATATATCATCATTTACATACCGATGAGAACGGAGAAGAAGAACTGTCCTACTGGGACGTTCAGGATGGGAGAGGAAAGGTTCAGGAACCAGTTAGGTGTCATCGGAAACAAACGCAGGAAAAGTAGGAAAAAGAACAGGCCGCTGCGGTTTTCTTCAATCTACAGAACAAATGACAAAAACCACTCTGTTATCTGCATTTCCAATGTAAATCCCATCTTTCAATCTATGGCTTCATTTACATCGTCACTGTGGGACACTGCTTCCTGGAGGCACCATTTACTATTTCATGCAATGTCATTAGAAACTTGTCAAAAATATTCCATATGCAGAAATGTCTGCACTATTCTTCCAGGTTAAGTTTCTATGGCTGTCATTGTCCAAGTGAATTATTGGGGGACATTTATCACAACATACTAGTATATAAGCCCTGAAATAATCACAATTACTAGTAATTACCATATTTACTCCCTTACAGCATTCTCCACACCAAATGGGGGTCGAGCGTCGACATATGATAATTGTACCTTTTGATCCCATTCAGTCAAATGTTATGGATTACAGAAATGGAGAAAAATCATCAAAGGTTTAGGGCATTTCTTTTGTGGAAAAATAATTTTGACATTTTAAGATGCAGATATACCCAAAATGTTCGTGTTTCTTTATTGTTTTGTACATTTGAGGTACACAAGGCTTTTTTTTTTTTTTTACAATCTATGAATCTACAAATTTGTTAACCCATATGATCATACCATATCAAAGAATAAAGGAAAGGTGTTATCTGCACAATGAAAGCCCTAAAACAGTGCCCAAAAGAAAATGCTACAAAATTTCACCACTTTTAGTATCTTTTTACCAGTTCCCAGTACATGGAATGGGATATAAAATAATGACACTAAGAAGTATTTGTGACACAGAAAACAAGCCTCCTACAGTTCTGTACATGGGAAATACAAGTCGCAGATTTTTGAAGTTGAGGAGCAAAAAATGGCAACACAAAAACAAGAAAGTTGTCAGGTTGTAAAGGGGTTAAAGCGTCAATGGGCACCATTTACTGAGCCCTCTCAATAGAGCTTGAATAATATAACACGCATCGTTAAGCGATTCATTATTATTGCACAATATAAACCTTAACATGTACAGTCATACATTGTCTACATAGTATTTCACATGTCTGTGTGTCACCAAAACAGAGCATTATCATATTAATAACTCTCTAGCAGGACTTGAGACACATATAGTTACGATGACCATTAAGCAAAGATCCCGAAAGACAACCAATCTAACATCTAACTAACTCTAACTAACACAGGAACTAGGAAAGAACCAAGACAAGTCACATAGACACAAACAGTAAAGTATAGTCCACATACACACGGTAGACACAGAAGGGATACCAAATACAGGTGTAAGCACACCAGAAACAACAGGGATACACAAGAGGGATAAAGATATAAGGAGAACAGCTAACATCCTAGAGGTCAGGACAAAGAATAGATAGTGGCCCCCTGTAAGTATGCACCTGTCAGAATCAACCTTCTATTCAGGCTCCAAACTCTTGAAAGCTCCGGAAATCCATCGATTGCGACCAAATTCTAGTGTAACTCAAAATCTGGAGGTCTACCATGCGGTCCATGGCTCTCATCTCCTATATTCGCATTATATGATTAAGGGCTTCCGCCAACTGGGCCTTTGTGGGGCCCGCCGAGGATTTCCATAGTGTGGGAATAATCTGACGCATCGCTCAAAGGCATTGCCTGAAGAAGCCCTTCTTGATGGAGGACATGGAGCTGGGGAGCAAGGCAATCTCATGGGAATGGAGTCTGTTATAAAGGGTGAACCAGAGATCGCATTAACGCCTCTCCACTCGTCATAGACGCATGATGAGGCGCAATTACCCCCCAAATAATTGCCATGCGTAAAAGTACGCTTGGCAATTATTCCCTGTAGTGCGCAGGCTAAGCGGTTCAGCGCGCGCTGCAAAAGAGGGAAGTGTCAGTAGTTGGATCGCAGAGACCCGGAGCGATAGCGCTGGCCCCGGGGGAGACATGTGGGCTGCGGGGCTCCCTGCCTATTCTGCAGCAGCCAATATGATGCCGGAGAGCAGTGTTAGATGAGTGCGAGGCCCACCCGGGGAGTACACCACCCACACTGTGCACACTGCACTCTATGTATAGTTAGCGTGCTGTGCGTGTTCTGTGTGTAGTGAGAGTGCCGTGTGTTTTGAGTGTCCGTCCTGTGTGTAGGGCATTTCTGTGTGTGCATTGTGCGTATCGTTCCCAGGCCGCTATATAGGAAGCAGTAGAGGCCTTAGTTCTTTTGTCCATCTGTTCATTTGATCAATGAAATCAAATGGCAAGGCGTTGGTGTAATATTGAGTACGTGTTCTAGCAGTGTCAGATCCCTACACCCAGCCTAGTGAGTGTTTGCAGCGGCCCAAGTGACTCAATAAAACACCTCCACTGATTGTACATGAACCATTTACTCCCCTTGATCTAAGCCGGGAACCACGATTGAAGAGTATCCAATTCCCTACCCTCGAGAGCGTGTCTGACCTGTATGACCCCATGAGCCGTTCGTTGAAAAGTCGATGGATCTTAGTGTGGCAAAGTGGAAGAAGGATTATGTGAGATAGGCAAGAACGTGCCTGGGATCGTAGTCAGCTCATATTTGCGCCAAGTTACGTCCCAATTAATCAACAATGTTCTATAGAGAGGTGAAAACAGCGAAGAATTATCACGCACCCTAGGACATGTACAGTACAATGGGACACCATCAAGGGACAGGGATTAAGGGAGGCCTCCAAGGAGACCCAGAGCCCTGAGGAGGGGCTCCTCATTCCGTCCACCTAGCATGCCAACAGCGATGCTTTATGGTAAAGCAACATACCTAGAAGACCAACTCCCTCCCCCCGCACACTTTTTGATTGTAGTCAATAAGTTATACAACATGCAGGGGCGAGAGGCACCTAAAACAAAAGCCACAGATGAGCCTGCTGAATTTAGCAGAGAAAGAGTCTGGATGATTTAGTGGAATTGTGTGGAATACATTTTAAATCTTAGAAACAAGACAATGGTAATCTAGCCCAAGCTAGAAGATCTTTTTCTATACCTTCCACCAAAAGTTTAAAAGTTAAGGCAGAAGAGCTTGGATGGATCTGAAGGCATTTGTAGTCCCAGACATTTAATGGCCCTATAGCCCATTTAAACGAGAAATGTTGTTCTAATGCATATTTTTTTAATTATTGTTTTTCTGCCCCATTATGATCTATGGGTGCATTCACACACACACACACACACGTATGCATATGGCAGTATGCTGGAGATGGGCGCTGTCCTGGTTTACAGTGCAGTACATACTGCCGCCGGATCCCCATAACCGTCTATTGGGATGTACACGTCCCCACGATGGCTGTGGGAATGGGGCCTAAGGAATGAGTAGCATTCAGCCAAAGACCTTTTTTTTAATGAGAAGATTTTTTCGGTGTTACCTGAGCATACCACAATTTTTTTCTGGCTTTACAAATTATGAAAGTATAGCTTTGCCAGAAGTGTTTTCTGTGACATACTAGGAGCCCCTGAGGCTCATTTGCATAATAAAATTTTTATTTTTATTTTTTTCTAAAAAACTAAGCTATTAGAAGCAAAAAGAAGTACTGGTCCTGTTTCAGAAGACACATGCCAGCATGTAAGTGTGCTTTGTTTAGAAGCACTGCACCCATGTGGTAGATTTTCTTTAAAGTCACAATTTGGTAACATTCTGAATTTTTCCCAACACTTTGTCAACTTTTAAAAAATTGGTAGGAAAGTGGGTGTAGTTATCCTGTGTAGATGTACGTACAATATTTTAATCACATGATATGAAAGGACTTTAAATATCGGAAAGCGAGGGCTAGTCACCTTATTCTGCATCATGGAGACCTTCTCAGGGAAATACAGGATTAAGATCTGTTTGCCAAATGCTTGAGACAGAAAGTAACAGGATGTGGCACCCAGAGAGGTGAGTGTGCAGCAAAGAAACAGGCCTGTCCATGGACCAAACAACGCTCCAGCCAGCAGGTTCTACAAAGACATAAGAAAGCTGTAATTACAGGAAATGAGGAAAGCCAAGGCAACACCATGAACACAACTACACTTTGGAATACAGCTGAATTTTAACAACCTGACACTCCTAATATCACATTTCATATATACAAGTTTATATCTGGTGGATATTCCGTGTGGAACATGCAAATTTGCAGAAGATATGATTGTAAAAGATCCACATTTGCAGAAATTTTCCATATGGAAAAAACATCCTGCAGATATAAAAGTAGCAGCAAGTGTTCGATGTATAGTAATAGAGTGTGTATACTCGGGCTGCACTCACATGCCTATGACAGTAGAGACTGCCTGAGCAGTAATATGGACAGTAATAGGACCTGCGGCTCAGGCAGTCAGCTCATACACGAGGCTGTGGCCACCCCAGCTGTGTGTATAAGCCCAAAGGAGTGAATTTGTCTGCCAACGGATAGCATACAGGCAAAAGTGTTCCAAGAACACTGACTATGCAGATACTTGTAATAGCAAATCACTGACAAATCACAACTGGGGATGAGGGAAATAAATAGTGCCCTCGTTTCCAGTAACAAAGTAACTTTTATTAGAATTTTACAGCACTTCCAAAATACATCCTACGAATACCAGAGCTAAATTACCAGAAAGCTGGATCCAGGGATTGCAAAGGCTTGCTTATATAGGTAAGCGCTACAGAACAGGAGGGTGACATAGGATTGGTGCTCCCTCTTATAATCCTGCAAGAAGTCGGCCATTTCACGGAGTTCATCCAGATCTGAGGGAAACACTAAAGACCTGTAATGGCAACAAAATGAAGACATGTGTAAGATAAGGTACAGCTTTACAAAAGCTAAGAATAAGTAGTCAGTATCAAATAAGAAAATTTTCTCTTTCACTTCTTTCATGATTGAAAATGTTTCCTTGCATAAAGTCTAAAAGCAACTATATTGTGAGACGGCCCATGATATTTACTTGAGAAAAACACATTATTGTCTTTGAACAACAATTTCAAGACCGAGTTTAAGAGTACAGCTACCTCTAGGACTCTGTTCAGATAATGGTGTCAAATTTGTGTCAAGCTGAGAATAGTGCAGCCGTGACATAAATGAGTGGAGAGACATTTGTGTCTTGGACACTTCTTAAATACATGTGTAAGCATTTTCCACAAAAAAGAACAAGCAAAGTCAGACAGAAAACTGGTGCAGGGGTTTTAATAAATCTGGACCAATGTGAAAAAAGACCCACAAGCCCGATTTTGTGGAAAGAGGGGAAAGAAAAAAAAGGTTCATGTTCAGGGGGCCTAAATATGTGTACTGCATGGGGAGAGGGGAGTTACTCTGTTTATAGTGGAGGTAATACACGTCACTCCTCAATTGAAGAAATGTATTTTATTCCGGTATAGACGTTTTAGTCTTAGTAAATCAGACGTTCATCAGGCACGGATTGCAAGGTACATCGGAGTTTTAAAGGATGTGCTCCTGTGACCGCTCAAGCGCAGGTTGATAGGGGAAAGAGTCGGAGCTCCCGCTTTAGAAGAAAGACTGTCACACTGAAGATCTAATTTACCAAGACCGAAACGTTGCATGTGTTATTAGGATTCCCATACCCTGATCATCGGAATAAAATAAAATGTCTTCAATTTTCTCTATTGAGGAGTGCCAAGTTTTTCTTCATTTGAACATCCGTTTATAGTAACTTAGGCTATGCTATCCTGCCAACCAAAAGCATGTGCAATCTGATGGAAAGACATCTAATTCTAGGAATGGACATTTCCCTACACCGTGTCACCGCTGTCTAATGAGAAGTAGAAGTGATAGTAAAACAATCTAAGTAGTAAACAGCTTAGCTGTCCAGTCCTCCCTCCAATACCTAACCTGTAAATAGCTATCTGATTTCACACACACAGGCTCCTACTAAACTTAGCTCTGCCACACCATGTTATCTGCATGGCTTTCAAGCCTAGGGTTATGCTTGTGATCTGATACTTTTATTTTAGGGAGAACGGTGGTACAGATGATCCGAGCAGCGCTTACAATATGACCTCTCTTCATACACTGGATTGCTACCAGATAGGTTTCCCTCCATATGATTTCAAGGGTTTTTCTATAAAAGACATGTACTTGATTCATTCCCAGGATGAGAAGGATAGCCATGTTCAGTCACTTTTCATAAGAGCTCATACAGTTATATGGAACTGTCATGTAGCACTAACAGGTAATTATGGAACCATGCAGTAACTATGTGATTTAGCATATGGTGACACATGCACTAGCACTTGGCAACCACATAGGGTGTTGTTTTCATTACACAAAGGCAGGGGCAGATTAAGACTACCATGGGCCCAGGGCTGTATGAATATAATAGTCCCTACAAATCTGGAAAGCACTTCCTACATGGCATTAGAATGAAGCCTTTGGGGAAATGGAGGATGCTTGCTTTCAATCTGTAGTTTTAGGACCTTTGGAGGACAGGAACAGATGTAAGAGGATTTCATGGGTGAAGGCCCTTCTCTGTATAAAATTTGGTGGGTGGTTTGCGTAGCCATGGGCCACCTAGAACAGTGGTGGCGAACCTATGGCACGGGTGCCAGAGGTGGCACTTGGAGCCCTCTCTGTGGGCACCCAGGCTGTTACCCTAGCACATTGTTCACTAGACAAGACTCAAGGCCTCCTCCTGAAGTCCATGGAAACCTAGGATATGCCGTGCTCAGTACTATTTTCAAACACACATCCTGATCTGCCTGAGTCTACTGGAGGAGCGAGAAGGTGTGGACAGCAAGAATGGTGGACAGGCCCCACCATTCTTCCTGTTCTGGGGATCCTGGAGGGAAGCTACAATGATACATAGAATTTATCCACTTTCTTTCTACTGTATTAGTGTCCTCAGGATGCTGATACAATTGAAAGCTGTGATAGAGCAGTGAGAAATAAGTTACTGCTTAAATTGTGATGTTGGCACTTTTCGGTAAGGAAGCAGGTTATTGCTTTGGCACTCTATAAAAGGTTCGCCATCACTTCCCTAGAAGGTTTGGGCCTCAGGCTTTTGTCCAAACCGCCTCCTACTGCCAAAAGGGTGTTTAAGAGAATGTAAACTGCAATCTCATTGGTTGATATAGGCAAGCACTCAATACAACCTGTTGTTCAGTCATGGCCATAGTGACAGAGGTGGATGTGCTATGCAATACATGACTAAGCATGTCAGGTCAGAGCGCGACGTGAGCTGGTAAACTCTACCAAAACACAGGCCGAGGTTCACAATCTTTGGTGTTTAGAATGCAGACTTTGGAACCTTCTAACAGACTTGATGATGAACTCTGACCACTCTGTGCAGCAGCTCCTGGACAGTTGGAAACATTGCCCCTAATCTGGCCACTGTTTCACTATGTTTTAATACTGGGAATTTGTTACATTATCAAATACAAGCAAAAAAAAAAGGATGAGGTTTCAGATTATATCTCTGTTCACATCTATATCATGGTTTCCATTTTGAAAGGGAGACACCAGCTATAAGGATCTGTCTTATGCCACCAATACCCACTGATTTATAATGGGACCTGTCATGTTCCACGATTCTACAGCTACATGTGAAGAAATCTCTGAGACGGATGAGAAAACATCTATTTATTTAGGTCTGCCCAATATCACACCACATTTATCCTGTAGTGTCTGGGTAACGCTGCCTATGTCGGAGCTTCTGTCGCAGGAATTGCGATTTTAGCCATAAAACAACTGACTTTGGTGTAAGGCAATGGAGTCCATGGGGCACAGGTAATTTTGTTTTGGCTTTTTCTTTTTTTTATTTGCAACTTTCTGTGTAACTCAGATGTATTGAAAGGTAAAGCTCCTAAGACACACCTGACCAGCAGAAAAGCAGAATAAAAAGCCAAGATAACACAGCCAAAACAAAAGCTACATGTGCCCCCACAAGTAAGTATGAATGAATCCACCACAGTGTTGTGCCTATTGTTATCAATAGAGCCCAAGCACAGGTGTGAACAGAGCCTGACCGTACATTCACATGTTTCATATCGCACTGCATGGTAAGAAATGCATTCTGGTGTAATGCTGCAGAATTCCTACAAAACTGTCAGGTAACTTTTGGTGATATATTATCATAAAGCAATGGCTCAACACATGGCCAATGACCTTCCTAACCTTATCCCAATGTAATAAATACACCAATTCCTAGTAATAGCATCCGTGTATAAACAGGACATTGTCCTGACAGCCTCATGTATGATACATTATAAGGTGGGAGCCATTACTGAATGCACTAGCTCACCCATGACATTACATGACAACCTCACCACTGCCTGCCAGTACCTGAAGCTTAGTAACAAGCAGACACTGACTGGTATCCTCCACACCTGTCATATACTCCCTTACCCCCTGACATAAGTACACGCAGTACCCACCTCTCGGCTTCTCGTCCTCGGCCCGGGCGCAAGCGGGTGCTCAGGACATACAGGTAAAACGTAGCGCAGCCAAACACCAAGAAGAACCCGGCAAGAGAGCGCATGATGCCGGAGAGAAGGAGCGGAACAAGAACACTGCGGAACTAACTACCATGGCCTGCTGCAGCTATACAGGACCGGAAGTGAAGGGGCGAGGTACAGTAACTATGGTTACTGTATACGCTGGGAAATAAAGAATGCGAATAAAATATAATGTGATAAATGTAATTATTCAAATTATTTGCTTATGGAGAAATGTTTCTCTCTATTTCTCTCACTGTCCTGATGTAAACCTGGCATCTTCGTAGTGATACACAAGCAGCAGATCTTCCATTGTGGACTCTGGACAGTGTAACAGTCTGACCTCTGCTCCCAGAGCGTGTTGTTTACCTCTGACTGGGAATTTTATAGACCCCCAGGGGTGTAATATGAATTCATGGAGAACAGATAAAAACACACACACACACAAATGAATGAAGAAACAAATTCCCTGTCCACACTAGCACAAAACATTACCGAAAACCCACTAAGACAATGTATACATACTTATACATACTTCATAAGAACTTTGGGTCCAGATTCAGTTCAACACACCGTTGTGCTGTGACCAATAAGGGGTGTTAATTCTTTAAATGACGCTGGCAAAGTCGCCATAAGCATTTAAGTCGCTGCAGCCATGTGGCACTAACATGTCAGCAGCACAGGGGAGGAACATCGCTTCTCAAAGATGTCATCTGGAGAGCCCACCCTTCCCAAAGTGCTGTCACGTGGTAATTTAAATGGCGCTGGTGACTTGCCAATGGCATGTAAAAATTTTGCACCCACCATTGGTGCCAGCACTGATCGTGGGTATTACTGGAGGGGGTCTGGGTTCGGTAACCTGGACCCCAACAGACTTTTAAAATTCGGTTTTGACCAAAACCAAATTTTAATTGGACAGCTCATAACTAATTGAATATCAAAATGACTGTAACACAATAGAGAATCCATTAAAGAGGTATCCCATGGGATAGGGCCAAATTTGCTGATCAGTGGGGGTTTCAGTGCTGAGACCCCCACAGATCTCGAAAACTAGGGATCCTGCGGACCCCTCACCGCTCCTCAGACTAATGTAGCAGACAGCAGCACATGACCGTTCTGCTCCATTAATCTCTATTGGTGAGCGCTGCGGTGAGATGTTTTCACGATCCGGGGGTCTGACCACTGAGACCCCTACTGATCAACAAGTTAGGCCCTATCGTGGGAAAACCCATTTAACTATGTTCTTTTTCTGTTAATTTGAAAATTAAAAAGCTAATTAGACAATGAAGAAATGTAATGTTTACCCCAAGGAAAACTAAAACTGACAAAAAAAAAAACAATAAACATTTTGTTAACTAACTAGCTCCACATGTCACAGATACCGGTAGTGTAAATAGTTTTTTTTTTTAGATATAAATGTATTACTATAAAGATACTATGGCCCAGATTTGCTAAAGCCCCTGCGCCAGTGTTCTGTCAGACTTTGCATTCACATGTATTTTAGAAGCGTGCGCAGCACCACACCCAACGAGATACAAAATTTTGCACTGAATTGGAGTTTTGGTGTTCAGTCGGACCATGCACCAAAATCATACAGAAGTGAGTTGCACGCCCCATGTTCAAGGTGCACACTGTCGAAGCAGTGCAGGGAGTGCCAGATTCATGGGCGCTACAAATCATGACTCTGGCGCCCTCTGCTCACTACACTGGCAAACTGCACATAGTACAGACTGCATTGTTTTTAGTAAATGTGGGCCTATGTTTACAAATACGATAACAATGCTTGGACATTAATCCTGTAACACCACAGCTCCTTTTCCACATTTGTGTTTCCGTTTTTTACTCCCCACCTTCCAAAAGCTGTCAATTTATTTTTTCTGTTTACTGAGCTGTATGAAGGCTTGTAATCTGCTGGACAACTTCCTAGTGTCAGTATTTAAAAGGGTAGTCCCAAAGTTGGAAAAAATTAGGAGCCGGGCTGGGGTGGTCTTTAAAAAAAAAATAAACGTGTACTTGCCTTCTTAGTCACCCCTGATGTCCCGCGCCGCGTTCACTCTGATCCGTGCCCCTGTTTGATTACTGGGGCATAGGCTGTGGAAACAATGCCCGTGTATATGAGCCCATAAAAATTAATGGGGATGTCAGCTACCCGCTAGCACACTTCCAAAAACAACATTCATGTGTAGAGTAGAATAAGTGATTGTTATTTTGTTATGTTTTGATAGCAAGGGACAGGAGGACAAGGGGCAGTACAGTAGATTAGACTGATGAAGGGGTTAATCATTTATCATATGAGATCCTTTTTGAAAATTAGAAATGAAGCAAAACAAGACCAAAGGGGAAAGAGTGGTTTCCCATGGAAATCAGTTTTAAACTCTGTCTCCTGTACACAGTGAATACAAAAACCTGCATGACAGAGAAAGGACCGGGATGCAGGGCCACTCCCATCTAACTAGTGATTGGTCTGCTGTCAGAGAAGCTCCTGCAGTGATTGGATGAGGCGGAGGGGTGGATTGTTATGGCTGCCTTTTCACCCTCTTTCTAACCCGTGAACTTTGTTCCTGGGCTGAAGACAGTGAACATGGCAGCGACACGACGTCTGTCCCACTCAGTGGCCGTCATTACCATCAACAACCCACCTGTCAATGCACTAAGGTAACTGCTAGAACTACAACTCCCATCATGCACCCGGGGTCTGAGTTTAGACACCAGTCATACTATTACAACCAGAGCAGTAGGCTAATCTACGTGCTTGCTGGGAGTTGTAGTCACACTACAGGAAACAGATAATGCACCATAAACCATATTGTTATTAGGATACAGCTATACACTGTGGATTCTGCAGGGGTGACAATATAGGTCGTAGTCTGCAGCTATTATTTTTGAAATCTACAACAAATCTGCACAAGTGTTTGTCCTGGATTACAATGAGATCTATGCAGATCCACATTGTGTATGCCCCATACATTACACTTATATGGGATGAACAAATTATCACCATTAGTATCAGATTGGACCCTGCACTGATCTGATATTGTTGGAACGTCCTGAAGATATGTCATCAGTATGAACATTGTTCCAGGGATCAGAAATTCCCTTTAATTCAGGATAAGATAATGCCTTACACAATTTTCGAAAAACATGATGTGTTGTGTGGTACGAAGAAGAAAAGAGAAGAGAATGGTGCATGCTGCGATTTTTCTTCTGCTCCACAAAACCTTAAAAAAAAATGACATGTGAATAGCCATATAGAAAACAATGGGTTAGTCTGCAGTCTGCACAAATCACATATAGAATACGGACATGAAAAACGCTTGTGAAAATAAACCAAACCGACACTATGTGGATCTTTTACAAAACATAATAAGACCTAAAAATGCTCTTTCTTTATTTTAATTATAGTAGTATATTATAAATGTTCTCCTCTCCTAACAGCCCCCTTAGTTCCAATGATGGTGGACATAGGATGGGACATAGGCTGCAATACTGTAGCTGGACCTGGCACCATGTAAAGAGCCATCCACATCTGGCTCTGTACATTATGTAGTAGAAAGATCCTCTGGATCCTCTGGTTTCCTCCCACACTCCAAGACATACTGGTAGGTTAATTAGATTGTGAGCCCCATTGGGGACAGGGACCCGATTCGGCATTCTCTGTGCAGCGCTGCGTAATCTGTGTGTATAAATAAAGAAAAATAATAAATAAAGAATTATTTTATGGATAGCCCATTAATTGTGAAAGATTACCCCTTTAAGCTTTGTCAGCCAAAATTTGCAAAAGAAAATTAACTTACCTCCGCGGTCGCATCCGGCGTCCCACTCTACCGTATCTCAGGTTCATGCCCCATGTAAACAAATAGGGGAATGGAAGCCGGGCTGCTGTGGAGGCTGGCCATGCTACCCATCCCGCGTTGTACAGCGCTGGAGTAGGGACGGATGGGCGTGGCCGGCGACCTCGGCTGTCCAGGAGCTTAACCCCTTAGCGCTCCGCGCCGTAGCTGTACTGCGCAGCTTCCCACTATTGGCGCTCAGCGCAGTACAGCTACTGCGCGAGCGCATACTATTTTAGAATTGTCACCACGTCGCGAGACGTGGTGACATCGGGCTGAGATTTGGGTGACAGAGGCAGGAGGAGTTCCTGTCTCCGTCACCCGACCAATCAAATCGGTCCCGCCCGCCGATCGGCGTGATTGGCCAGTCAAACCTGACTGGCCAATTACAGCGATTTTAGGCTAAAAAACGTGCTTTTAGCACTTTCCTCTTCCTCCAGCGGCACCATTTTGGTTTGGTATCGCTGGAGAGAGGAAAGAGCGTTACTGTGTGCACCAAAATACACTTTTACACTATAAATAGTGTTCTGATCCTTATCTGATCCCTATTGTTCCCTACAAATTCCCATCCCTATCTGTTTTTTCCTGTGTCCTGTGTGTTCCCTGTGTGATCGCCTTGTGTGATCCCACGTGTCTTCCGTTTTTCCCTGTCTGTCCCTTCTGAACCCAAACGCACTTTTCAGTGCGCTGTGTTAGCGTTGTTCTGCACTGGACGCACTTTTCAGTGCGCCGTGTGAATAGCGCTGCACAGAATCTTTAGCAATATTAGCGGTAGTTAGTTTGTCTTAGGGCAAGCTAGGTGCATTTGTAGCGCCTTTTTGCGCGGTGCACATAGGTTTTTTTTCGGTGCCTGGTAATATTTTTTTCCAGAACGCCGTAGGTGTACCCGTACTTAGCTATTTTTTGTGTGTGCCATCTGTGCGGCTGGTCCGTGTGGCTTGGTGTGCATTATCTTTTTTTTTGTGTGCTATCTGTGCGGCTTGTCCGTGTAGTTTAGTGCGCATTATTTTTTTTGTGTGCTATCTGTGCGGCTTGTCCGTGTAGTTTAGTGCGCATTATTTTTTGTGTGCCATCTGTGCGGCTGGTCCGTGTGGCTTGGTGTGCATTATCTTTTTTTTTGTGTGCTATCTGTGCGGCTTGTCCGTGTAGTTTAGTGCACATTATTTTTTGTGTGTGCCATCTGTGCGGCTTGTCCGTGTAGTTTGGTGCGCATTATCTTTTTTTTGCACCTCACGGGCCCTGCCAACATGACATGGCACTCCAAATCCAAACTTGTGAAAACGGAGATGGAAAATCAAAATTTCACTCCTTCTGTTCTCATCCCTTCTGTGTGCCTAGTCTGTAAAGTATTGGCACATGTGTGGTATTGCTGTACTCGGGACAACCCGCAGAATGATTTTTGGGGTGTTTGTCTAAAGTGGCATGGGTTGGGCACAGTATATGAGGCACTAAAATGACATTTTTGAGATAAAAACGCAATTTTTACTCTGCACCATTTACTTTGCATAAAATTTTGACCAGCGTGTCGGGGGTTAAAATGCTCACCACAACCACCGATAAATTCTTTGAGGGGTCTAGTTTCCGAAATGGTGACATTTTGGGGGGTTTTCTATTGTACTTTTACTTCAGGGGCTCTTCAATTACACTGTGGCACCACAAAATATTTGCAGCCAAATTGGCTTTCCAAATTCCCAGTATCGCTAACTCTGTTCTGGACATCGCTGTGCGGGGAAACAGCAGCTGACATCCACATGTCTGGTATTGCCGTACTCGGAAGAAGCAGGGCAAGAAATTAGGAATATATATTTACCTCAAATTCCTTCTGAATGTATCCATTTTAGAGCTAAATTGGAAAGATTGAAATCCAAAATTGAAATTTCAAAATTTCCACTCCATTTTCATATGCTTCCGGAGAAATAATTAAAGGGTTAACAGACTTCTTAAATGCTGATTTGAATAGGTTGAGATGTTAGGTTCATAAAATGGTGTTACTTGTGGGGGTATATAGTACATAAGTCTTTATAGGGCACTTCCAAACTGAATTGATCACCAAAAAGTTCGCATTTTTCAAATTTCAAGAAAATCTGAGAAGTTGCTACTAAAACTTCAAACCTTCACACAGCCATAAAAAAAATGGAAACTTAAAACAAATAATGGATATAAAAAGAAGACCAATGGCAAAAGGTTTCCATCAAAAAAAATTTGTGGTATCACTTTTTGTCTAAAAAGTATAACATTTGAAACTTTGAAAATAGTCATTTTTTTCAAATTTTTCCTAAATTTTTGAATTTTTACCCCCCAAAAAAGGAACGGATCACCGAAATGACACTACTAACATAAACTACAATGTCTCACGAGAAAACAATCTCAAAATCACAGAGATATCTTAAAGCGTTGAAAAGTTATTACCACAGGAAGAGACACTGGTCAAATTTCAAAAAAAAGTTGCGAGCCTTAACCTGCAAACAGGCTGCGTCCTTAAGGGGTTAATGCAGCACAGCTTCCGTGTTTGTTTACATGCGGCACGGACTGGAGAGATGGCAGCTCGGGCTGCCGGGAGGGACGTTGGAGGTAAGTAAACCTTTATTTTTTTTTAACCAGTCGCCTCCCACTGTGATAAATTTTGCACATTTTCATACTGTAAGTTTGTAAGTTTACACAAGTCTTGTATTCTATATGTTATATTAGGCTCCATGCCTTTCAATGTAGTGTTACACTGGGTTTTCCTTGAATTTTCTTTCTTTTTCAGCTCTTCTGTTCGTCATGGACTAGTAAAGGAATTTGGGGAAGCCTCTAAAGACCCCTCTGTAAAGGCAATTGTGCTATCTGGGGCCAGTGGAAAGTTCAGCGCAGGTATGTTCATCTTCACCGTTGGCTAACTATTAAAATCTGATATAAAATAAAGGAAACCTGTCAGCAGAAAAAACATACACTCTATCACTCATCCCCAGTTCATATATCAAGGAAAAGTGACTGAGTTTAGTTTAGTTTTATACATTTTTAATGCTGTGCTCCTTTGCCATGATCTCACCTCACAACTCACTGGGAGACAACCAAATAGAATTTTCCTGTGTTTTCAGTGTAAATAAAATAGTGTAATAATAATTTTTAGATTTTCCCCATTAAGCTAAAGGAATGTTGTAATATACAGTAATTGTTAGAGTTGGACAGCGCTGCCCAGTTCCTTATAGTTTACTTATAAATTATACACATTAAGGATTATGAAATTTCTTCTGTGTGTTTGGTCCGAAAACTCTATTATTTACTCTAACTTTATTATTGTCATTTAATATTAGTGTAGGTCCTCCTGATACATTTCTTTCTTTATTGGTAACTTTGCTATCTAAAGTAAGCTGCATGGATTTTACATTGTCATTCTTTGTGAATTCTTAGGGGCTGACATTCGTGAATTTTCCACCTCAGCAATGAAAACCGTGTCCTTAGAAGATATAAATGCGACAATCGAAGCTAGCAGGAAACCTGTAGTGGCTGCTATTGAAGGTGTTGCCCTTGGTGGAGGGCTTGAGTTAGCTCTGGCATGTCACTATAGAGTGGCAAATGCACAGGTAACTATACGGTATATGACTTTCATTTTTGGGATGATAAACTAGGGAATATTTTAGGGAACAGGAGACTGTTTTAGTTTCTGAAATTTTTAATGCTGCCACGTGAGTTCACTGCAAAGGCGCACGCAACCCTTTTTGTAGCGCAGCTGCGCTAGCTTCCATGCAACACAGATTAGCAACACTGAGCATGGGATTTAACTTTCAAAGTGTGCCGTAAGCACTAGCCCTAAGATGCACCACTAAAGATATGGTGAATTCTGTCACACCTGAGCAGGGAAGCGATACATTCATGATTTCGGGCGTGATATCTTAGTGAATGGCCGCACGGTGCATTATAGGCTGACCATGCACTTTCTCCAGTCAACTCCATGTATCGGGGATGTAAATGTGCCCCATTGTGTCCTCACATAGGGCCAATATATATATATATATATATATATATATATATATATATATATCCTGTATAAGCCGAGTTTTTCAGCACGAAAAGTGTGCTGAACAACCTCACCTCCACTTATACACGAGTCAATTAAAAAAATAAACATACATACTCACCTTGCAGCGCCCCTGATGCTTGGCGGGGCTCCTCTTCTGTCTTCTCTGCGATGCTCTGGTCCCCGCAGCTCCTCTTCTGTCTGCTGTAATAGCCTGCAGAGATGCGGCCATGCGCTCTGCCGGCCGGCGCACACTATGATGTCATCAGCGGCCGCATCTTAGTGTGTGCCAGCTGGCAGAGCGTATGGCCGCGGCTCTGCTGGCTGCTACAGCAGACAGAAGACAAGAGAGGAGGCGCGGGGATCAGAGCATTGCGGAGAAGACAAAAAAGGAGCCACACCGAGCATCGGGACCACCTGAAGGTGAGTATGTAAGTTTATTTTTGGGCAGGGGCTGGCTGGCTACTAAAGGGTGCTGGCTGGATGTATACTACAGGGAGGTGGCTGTATACTAAGGAGTTCTGGCGGGCTATGTACTAAATGGGGATGGCAGGCTATATACGACAGGGACTTGATAGCTATGTACTGGGAGGCTTTGACCAATGCATTTCCCACCCTCGGCTTATACCCAAGTCAATAGTTTTTTCTAGTTTTTGGTGGTAAAATTAGGGGGCTTGGCTTATACTCGGGTCAGCTTATACTCGAGTATACAACTGTATACATTCTAAAACAAATTAGAACCAATTTTTTATGGGGATTTGCACTGGGACTATTTATCTATATAAGGAAAAGCAGAAAGACTGAGCTTTAAATGAATTCTACCATCAAAATCAAGCACGATAAACCAGGGAAACTTACACATACTGTAGATCCAGGCACTGCCCCCTAGGTAATCTTATATTTGTTATTCAAGGCCGACTGCCATCTAAAATCTACTTTTATAATTATGCTAATTAGCCTGAAGGGCTTACTAGAGTCCCTCATTGCTGTAGATTTAGGCTGTTACCATGAGCAGATAATGAATCACCCCCGACACCCTGCTCTCTACCTGCCTGTGTTATCTAAAAGCAACAGGAATGGCAGGGGGTGGGAAACCTCCTCTGCTCATTGTAACAGCGCTACAAGACTGAGGGGCTCTAGAAACACCCACCAGAGACCTTCAGGTTTATTAGAATAATTATAACAGTTGATTTTGGAAAGATATCAAATATAAGTAGATTACCACAGTCACTGTGCCTGGATTTAAGAGCAAGTGTCCCTGGTTTATCATGCTTAATTTTGATGGTAGATTTCCTTTAGGATCACAATATCTGCTTCATTGGTGGCTTATTCTATTGTAACAGCTCTACAGGACTGAGGGGCTCTAGAGACACCCACCAGAGACCTACAGATTTATTAGAATAATTATAACAGTTGATTTTGGAAAGATATCAAATTTTAAGTAGATTACCACAATCACTGTGACTGGATCTAAGAGCAAGTGTCCCTAGTTTATCATGCTTGATTTTGATGGTAGATTTCCTTTAGGATCACAATATCTGCTTCATTGGTGGCTTATTCTATCAAACGGGTGGCATGGGTTATTGTAAGGCTGTGTACTATGTTTGGTGATTACCTTGAGTATTAGCAGTTGGAAAGTGGTGGCGAATATATCCTCAGTCCATTGGCAGAAGCGGATAGTAGGGACAGTATACAGACCTTTGTTGTCCAATATCTTATTATAGAACACCTTCTGTACCTAACAATCTATTAGTAACTCCTTGTCATGAAATGAATAGTCTTGATATCCTCATCCTATCTATTAGACAGCAGGAAGCTGCTCCTGATATAAATCGGGATACTTAGAGAGTTGCAGGCTTTACCAAGTGAGCGGCTCCCCTACTCCCTAACTACTTATTATAGGTGTCTTTCAGGCCACAGTTATATACTGAGTTCAGACTGGTAAATCCAGGAGGCACATGGCGGGAGTTGGTAGCAACAAACGTTCTCTCCTTCTACCTCGACTAACACTGCATGATATTCAACTATTCCCGTGCAGATTAAGAATTGCATTAAAGTGCATCACACGTCCAGATACGTTTAAAATGTGGATATCTGTATATAACACCGGCAAATCTTGTGAAATTACACCCACTAAGTTGTTCTAAATGATTTTCCCTAGGATAGACCTATGACTAGGTTTCAGTCATCAGTGAGACACCCTAGATTTCCCTCAATATAATGTAAGAATTTTAGGATTAGGTAAAGATAGTTTAAGGCTTGTCAAGTTACTAGTAACCTACCTTCACATCTACCTTAATAGGAAGATTTCTGATGGTAGGTTTCCTTTAGAGCTACTCTAACTCATAGATTATTTTGCTTTTCGCCAAGCAGTTAGACTATAGTTCTCAGAAGGACATAGAGTAATGTGAAACAATAAAGACGCTTGTAATAAACAATGTTGAATATAAATATCTTGACACCTTTAAATAAAAGAAAACAATATTACTGCAGATAACTGTATCTTTTGTTGTATCATACTGTTCTTTGATTACAGTCCCGGGTGGGTCTTCCTGAAGTACTCATTGGCATTCTGCCTGCAGCCGGAGGAACGCAACGCCTACCCCGATTAATTGGTGTTCCTGCAGCTCTAGATGTGATTGTACGAGGTGATTATTATTATTATTATTTATGCCTATTAAAGAAACAAAAAATAGTGGAATAAAAAATCTCAGATTCTTCTACTAAAAGCTAACAATGTGGATACAATTTATAAGCCACCATCTTGTACATTTTATAATGCAGAATCTTATATTTTCTGGTAAAATAATATTCTGCCATCCCTCGGTATAATTGCAGACCTTTACCTTTTCCCTGCTGGCGGTATCTGCAGGAGCAGGGAGAAAGTAAAGGGCTGAAATAATTTAATGCCGCTCTTACTCTGCTTCAAAGATGAAGTACATGTGACACCTGTAATTATATACAGTACTGCACCGCATAGAGCGACATTTTAAATTCCAGATTAGACACAAATTTATACTCTTTGGTGTATACACATGATGATTTAAGTGGATTACTGAATATACTCTTAAACATATATAATCTCTGTTCTTCTGTTTTCTTTTCCTGTTGCTTCTTTTCCTGCAGGAAGACACGTTCCTGCTACTGAAGCTTTACAGCTGGGTATCGTTGATGAAGTGGTACAGGGTAATGTTGTTGATGCAGCTGTACAGTTGGCTCGGAAGGTTGTGGGTAAGCAGTGTGTATTACCACTCTTGTGTATTAGCTATTTGTCAAGAATTTGACAAGAATTTGTATTATACATTTCGGGCAAAAAATGACTTTACAAGTTTAATGTTTGTTTCATTCAGCAGCAGGTATCTCAGCTTCACTGTCCGCTTCACAAACTAATATACTTTTCTTTGACCAAATTTAAATCTATTTTTATTAAAGTGGGTTTCCATTTTATGCAGAAACCACTGCAGAGATGGGACAATAAAGCTACTTTCCATGCACCAGGTTCACATTACTAACATTTGTCTGGTTGAAACGATTCGAAAAAAATGATCCAGCGCGTTGTGTTGGGAAGAAGCACTCCGGACTTTTTATTTAACTTCCATAAAAGAGATGAACATCACATATATCTTAGCACTGCGTCCGTGTGGTGGACTACAATGTCCAGCCTACGCGTTTCGAGCGTATACACACGCTCTTTGTCAAGGCTCACACATATCTGAGAGGGAGCACCATTATATTAAGAGGAGGAAGAGACGTCAGAGGATGGGGGACACAAGGTCCGCCTTCATCCATGACGACAGATTCGTTTGGGAGCGCCTCTCTCAGTTGTGTGTTTTGGTATAATAAAACCATGTTTATTTCTATTCTAATTAAAATGAAAAATATTATGTCAACATTTAAAAACAACATGAAAATAAAATATTATACAAAATATGTAGTTTGCACCACAAGGAAAAAGATTCGGATTCAATGCGAACGGACACTGGCAGAAAGCACCCATAAAGTGCATAATATATAGTTACAGTATTCTTCTTTATGTGTCCAACTAGAGGAAAAAGAAAGTCAGTATAGTTAGCACATGTTACATTATGTTGACTCGATTTGCCAGTCATTTATGTATCTACATTGTAGCGAGCTGCCAATTATAATAAAAAATTTGTCTGGTTCACCTGTTGGTAATTCAGTCTGGTTTGTGGTTACATAATCTGAAACAAGAGTGTTAACAAATAGATTTAGCAAGTTATCCTTAAAGATCCAGACTTGCAATAAAAGTGGTTAAAGTACATTTCTGCTTTATATGCCTTGTGCCCTGATAGTACACATTGGCCCTGACAGCATGAAAGTACTTTGGTATGTTGTGATAAATTATAGCACTAGATTGTGTGTATATCAGAAGATTTGTCAGAAGCAATCAAAATTGCATTGAAATTGCCAAAAAAAAATGCGCGTGAAAAACTGAGACACTGAACAAACTCTGACTGAAAACTGATTGAACTCTGATGAAAAATGTCTGTTCGCACCCTGATCAAACTCTGACGTGATCTGCAACGCAAGTGTTAAAGAGGCCTTCCTACAAACTATGGCCCACATTTACTAAAAACAGAGCAGTTGCGTGTGTAGTGTGCAGAGTGCACCAGATTCAGGATTTCTGACTTGTCCAACTTTTCTTTGGCGCATCTTTGACATGGGACGTGCAACAAACTTCTGTTGGACTTTGCATGTTAAATGTGGCACACTGTCTGATGGAGCACAGGAACGCCCATTTTAGTGCAGAATTTTGCATTAGGTATAGTGCGGCATGCACCACAAATGTGTCTCAGACACTTCTTAAATACATGTGCAAGCAGTTTGCACTGAAAAGAGCCTGCAAAGTCTGCCAGAAAACTGGCGCAAGGACCTTAGTAAATGTTGGCCAAAGTGTGTGAAATTGTGGCCCTGAATCAATGGGCTTGTAGTCTATGTGTCATCGGTATGTGAGCGGACCTCACATAAAAAAAAAAAACATTTGTTTGAACCCATATAAGTAAATGGTTAGCTTACAGTCAAAGATCAACGGCCAGAAGTACAATTTGCTACTTTCTAGATAGTTCTAATCAGCCGGCCTTTGTTTCATTTTGACAATCTATTTCGTCCAATACATGCCAACATAAAGTAGACATTTGGGAAATAAGCTATGAATTAATTTGGTTGCTAGGACTATCTGCTTCAAGTGTAGAGAATTTAGAACTTTGAAAATTAAGAATTTTTCAAAAGTTTTTGCCAAATTTCTGTTTTTTTAATAACTAAACACAAAAGATATCTTCCGAATTTTTAAACTAATTTGAAGTTCAATGTGTCACGAGAAAACCGTCTCAAAATCCTGTGAATATCTTATAGCGTTCCAAATCTATAACCACTTATTGTGACACAGGGCAGACTTAGAAAATGGGGACATGTCCTTGAGGCCAAAATAAGCTGAGAACTGACGGGGTTAAATGATACAGTTATGATTGTGATGGGTTTCTGGCTACAAGTCAAAACATCCTTGTTTGTCCGTCTTGTTTGTACAGTCTAAGATCAAAAAGGTCAGTCAGCTTCTCTTCCATCTTTCTCATTTAAAGTCAATGATTTACAAGTCCTCATTACTATCAATGTGGTTGAATCCTTAATCTATGAAGGGGAATGAGCCTTTGACCTACTGTGACTGTAGAGAATCATTAAACATATACAGCAAATCCTCATTATCACAGATAAACATTGTATCAACTCGACCCATCGCCATGTGATATTACAAGCCACAGGGAACAAAAGAAAATACAGCTAAAAGGAATTTATCATGAAAAAAAAATGTATTTTGGTAAATCAGATCAAGTTTAAAACATATTTATATGTATTTTCTTTTTATTATGATCTGATCAGTTTATACACCACTACTATTATGTAAGGAGAACAACAGTAACTATATACTGATGGAAGTCATTCTGTTTTGTATAAGTAACCATTCACTTGAATGGCTGCATTTCCTTATGTAAGAAATGGTTAACACAGAATTCTTCCATTTCTATTGTACCTATTTGTATTCGTCTATAACAGAAGTGTGGTTAGGGTCATTGTCTTGTGAACCTTCGGCCCAATCTGAGGTCCAGAGCCTTCTGGAAGAGGTTTTCATCCATGTATTTGTCCACGTTCATCTTTCCTGGTCAAGTTGTGGTCTTCTCACACTTCCATTCAAGGATTATAAAGGCGATCTGTGCCTTGCCACAAGTCTTTATCTGAGCTCCTTGGGCAGTTCCGTAGACCTCATGATTCTCATGTGCTCTGACATGTACTGTGAGATGGGAGGTCTTCTATAGACAGGGGTGTGCCTTTCCTAATCAATCCAATAAATTTAATTAAACGCATCTGGACCTCAATGAAGGAGTAGAACCATCACAAGGAGGATGAGTAGGAAATGGAAAGCATGTGAGTTAAATATGAGTGTCACAATATACCTATTGCCATTGTAGAGAAAAAGAGTTTCAAGTTTTCTAAAACAATATATCATTTAAGATGGAAAAGAATTAGTCAAGAATTCAACAATTCCAAAATCTGAGTAAAGTTATCCACATAATTACACAAGATTAAAGGGGTGTTCCCATTTAGGCAAATTAATATTATTCAGTTTTCCGATATACTTTATGTATCAATTCCTCTCGGTTTTTCAAATCTCCATGGTTACACAGGTGCACGGCTCGTTAGTATCACAGAGAGTAATCGGAGCTGTGTGTTATAACGAGCCTTGCACCTGTGTGACCATGGTCAGATTTCTGTCCATTGGAGCTTTCTATAGAATGACAGCAAGCAGAGATCTAGAAACCTTAAGGGATTGATACAGAAAGTATATTGGAAGATTATATAACTTTTCATTATTCAAACAATAGCATTTATTTGCTGAAATGGGAATACCTCTTAATGTCTAGTGCTACATGTTACGAAAATCTAAATCCTCACATAAAGATCCAAGCAAGATGATGTGCTCTTCTAAACAGGAATATAAGCCACCTGGAGCAGCAAGGAGACAGAAAAAAGGAAGTTAGAAGGACTCCCTTGGTCAGTTTCCCCATCCTAGGCTGTGTTCCTCCTCCAGCTTCACAGCAAAGATGAGACGTAACCTTGTCTGGTTTGGAAGGATGGGATCTCTACTTTTAGTGCCCTACCTTATCTGTAGAAGAGCTCTGACTTCTACAGCAGTATACCAGTATGTATATATACCAGTGAGCAGAGTATACTTGTATTGGATTACTGTAATTACCTGTAATTCTAGGATTTTGTAATTCCACTAAATGCCTATAGAGGGCGGTGTGGGACCACTGTTATAGTATTGAGCTGATGTGGAAAATACATTTAATTTTCTGTTATCACTGTTTAGTATGACATGTACAGTGTATAATATTGCTGCAATACTGGATAATGCAGCATTTAAAGAAACTTTCCACTGCTTTCTGATTTTTCTAAATGTTTCTAAATACAGTGAGGGACGGATTTGCATATAAATTCCCAAATATATCAATGTATCCCCTCATGAGTTGAATAAATATGTTGAGCTGGTGTATCCGGGAAGTCTGCAATACATTTCCCTTTCAGAGGCCTCTGTATAAGAAATGTAGTGTTATATGTAGACACTGAAATGCATTGCTGACCAAGGTATACATGGAAGTCTTGAACCCCACGGCATGGACTTGTAGAAGGGGGACCTCCTCTAACATCCCTATGGCCTAATAAGGTCTGTGTACACAGGTCCTTGCACTTGTCCCATTTTCTTATGGGCTTTGTATATACGGCTTTCACTGTGTGGTCCAAATGACACCTCTTCTTTGTTCTTTGGGTCGGGACGATCAAGTAATGTCATGTTTTAATGCCTTTACAGAGCTGTAATTTTACAGCTCTAATTTTATGAAAAGCAGTGTGGGCTTAAAATTTTTTTTTTGATTCAAAGATCAATTTTTATTAACTTATTAACTAATCCTGTTTTATTTTTGTGATTTATTTTCATGAATGTTTACATTTTTTTTAACACAAAGATAAACAATCTCTGCATCTCATAAATGTTTCCTGAAGACTGTCCAGAATCTAAGTGAATATTGTAAAGCTTCTGTAAGCAGTCCCTAGACAATAGATTTCCAGCCAGGACACACTGTAATGGAAGAGATCAGCAGCCATTAACTTTTATATTTATTGCCGTCCTCAACCCATCTGCAAGGAAAATCATTTTTATTGAAAGGTTTACTGTATGTCTAGTAACCATGGAAATGAGATTCTGTCTCCGAAGAAGTGGTTAGATTGTTGGATCTTCAGACTCTTATAACCTATGAGCTTTGAACTTTTGTAAGATAATTACATGTTTTTTGTTTTGCAAGAGTTTAATATGTTTATTTTTATTTGATTTTATTGTAATAAAAATTGTGTCTTAAAGAGGACCTACCACCCTGAAAAAGTGCACTAGGAGCTGCTTAATAGTGCTAAAACAAATGCGGCAGTGCTATACTGTTAGCGTTATCGGAAACTTCCGATAATGCTAACTAACACCGCTGCGATGTGCAGTACAGTACGCCGGACCGATTTGAGAGCGGTCCGGCATTAGTACTGTACATCGCAGCGGTGTTAGTGTTATCGGAAAGACACTAACAGTATAACACTGCTGCGTTTTGGCACTAGGAGCTCCTAGTGCACTTTATCAGGGTCCTCTTTAAGAAAAAGCAGCATTAGATTCTACATATCTCAACACCTGAGAGCAAACCTGCATATACTGTAATAGAGAAAAGCGAACCGGCACAACAAAAGAAGGTCCACGGCTGTGCTGTGCCAAACTATAGAGGATAATAGTAGAAACAAGACAAAAGCGCTCATAGGGTAGTATTGTTGGGTTATGGGTATTCTGTATGGTTGAGTGATTTTCTCACCTGGTCGAGTTGTGCTCAACAAGGCACAACTCCAGTGTTAGTTTGCGATATCAATGGTCAGTGGCAGCCGGTGCTCCAATGTGTTCTCCAAACACAGGGGACTAGGCCGGTTGGAGTCTGGAAGTCAAATCGGGGAGGGCAGAAGCGATAGGCCCACAACGAGAAGTGGAAGGGCTGAGCTGTTCCTGCAGCCTGGACAAGGCAGTGTAATTCACATTTCCAGAGCTGTGTGTCTGCTCATCAGTCCTGCACTGCACAGGTTACATTGTGCCGGAGCTGCAGCTGGAGACAAACAAAGATCAGACGGCACAATAAAAACCCCACAGAAGACACGTCTGCCTTATACATGCCTTTCTCCTTCTAAGATAGTATTATGACATCACAAGATCTCTTCTGAGCAGCAGAAATTGGAGTCAACCACAAGTGAATCATTTTGGAGAAGGTTTGCGCCCGGTCTCGTTGTGCGCCTATCGCTTCTACCCTCCTCGATTTGACTGTGCCAAACTATGCCTGCTTTATTGAGTGACAAAATGCTAAAAACAAACACGAGGAACAATCGGTTAACGCGTTTCAACGAAAAACGTCTTAGTCATAACCTGTATGCATTCACTACATGCTCACCTTTTAAATAGGAATAGAAAAAGTCACACGCCCGATAAGGGGTGGAGACAGCTTTTTAACCAAGAGACTTATTGGATTTTTGTCATGGAAAGTAGAGTGCCGCAGGGTCTGAACAAGAGACTTGACCTCATACTTACATACTGAGTAGATAAGTGATGTAATTCTAACAGTATGTACATAGAATTGCATGCCCTCATACAGATATGAATATAATAATATTAACTTGCAGACTTTGTTTTACATAATCCAGCAGTATATGATCTGAGAAGTATATGCATAGATGGATGAGGTTGGATGTCATGTTTACATTGCATGGATTCCTGTATAGATCTATACAACAACAAACTAACGAAGTATGTAGTCTTGAGATCTAAGTGTTGCTGTAACGTTTTATGTTTACAATCTTTCAATTTTGTCCCATTGTTACACATGTTTGTATGTATATGCGACTACTGTTATATTCCACAGGTGGCAGTAAGGAACAGTTTTATATTTATTTTCGATTTTATACTGTTTCTTGTAATGGTTATACTCACCAGCTACAGCATGACACATCTCCCGATCATGTGACATGGAGGGGGCGTGTTCCATTTCTCCCCGGATCCTTGAGATCAGGTGATTCATTGTTGGGATTGAAGTTTCTCCCATGGCCCTCCCACTCACATGACCGGAGGGTGGGGAGCTAGATACCACTCAGCTGTTCAGGCTTTTTAAAAGGTGAGCATGTAGTGAATGCATACAGGTTATGACTAAGACGTTTTTCGTCGAAACGCGTTAACCGATTGTTCCTCGTGTTTGTTTTTAGCATTTTGTCACTCAATAAAGCAGGCATAGTTTGGCACAGCACAGCCGTGGACCTTCTTTTGTTGTGCCGGTTCGCTTTTCTCTATTTTCTTCGTTTGTACCAGACGGCTATGGATGGAACTATGTTCGCGCACCAGGAGATGGCCGTGAAGTGTGCAGCCCAGAATGACTAGAAGGTTGGGTGAGATGGCTTTTTTCACTTGTTACTACTGATTGTAGTTGGAGTGGTATTTTTGCATGTACTGTAATAGTATATAATAGACCATATACAAAGTTTTCTTCTTTTAAACAAATATATTCTTTACTTCAATATCCCCAGGTATACATTATTTACAATTCCATTGCAGTAATCTTCATGACTTTATGCACAATGGCAATGATGGCTTTTACATGGTGTTAGCATAGAAAGTGTCACTATACAAAAAATTTTTCATTCTCGTGTCTGAGGAAGAGGGCGTTCCCCCCGAAACGTCTGATCATGTGGCTCATACTACCAGCGGTCTTGTGAGTATGGGTCCCTGCCCGAGGTCTGAACTTCAAGTGAGTGTCTACACTATATTTACCTAATTACGCTGTTTTTGTGAATGAACAAAATGTTTGTATAGTGACACTTTCTATGCTAACACCATGTAACAAGCCATCATTGCCATTGTGCATAAAGTCATGAAGATTACTGCAATGGAATTGTAAATAATGTATACCTGTGGATATTGAAGTAAAGAAAATATTTGTTTAAAAGAAGAAAACTTTGTATATGGTCTATTATTGGACACAGTTCATAGATGCGTTTTGTGTGAGGCTTTGGAGATCCTCTAGTCTTGGACCAAGTAACTGTTTATTTCCCTCTACGTATCCTTTGTCTATTGTTTTTCTGAATTATACTGTAATAGTTACCTACAGTCAAGAATAGTGAAATAGGACCTGTCCCCTCTAAAATAACAATTAAGTAACATCTTTTCTTTGAAATCTCAATTTTATAGTTAATGTTTTATTCCTCCTAGAATAAACTAGGAAACCTGGAAGAATTAAAAGATACACTTTTAAAAATTGGTTGATTAAATATTTTATTGGAGGAGCTATCTTTCATTTTCTTCTACCTGGCCACCATGTCAGCTTCTTCCAGCCATAACTAATCTATGCAGATTTAGCAACACAAAAATATTAGGTTCCTCACCTCATCATTATCTCCACCATTTTCTTAACACAAACTCAATACTGTTCTCTTGCCACCACAATAGGAAATATTTTAACAGTGCTACCGCAGAAGCCAACATATTCACGAGGCCCCACAACTCTCAATGTTGCAACAGTGCCGTCACACTAGGGGGCTTCATTATGGGATGGCCATGGGTAATTACCCGGTTTGCGCCAACACCCTCCCACCAACACTAACCTTGTTGATATTTCGAAGGCAATTCTATTGGATCATGCAGTGAGTAAACTAAACTGTCATTTGCAGAGAGAGGTTTAATTAAATCTGTTCAGTGTACTACAGTGGTGACATCTGTGATCAGGGATGTCTCAAGCATTACCCGGAGTCACTACAACATGACTAATAGAGGATCCACGACTTCTGCATCATGTATTAATTATATTACATGTACTTCATCAAGGCTTCTCCATCTATTTCTACATTTACTGCAAAGACATTCATCAGCATTTTCCACTGTGAAATTACCTCTTTAATCACCAACCAAGATTAGGGGTGCGATCCCCGAGGTGCATTGTCCGACGAGGATGAATTCCGGCGCGATTCACTAAGAACAGGCGCCAGATATCCTGCATGTGTCGCTTCCCCGCTGAGGTCCGCTGGAGTTCACCTTCTCCTTCCCAGTGCATGTGAGTGCATTGTCTTGCGACACAATTTGAATTTTAAATCCCGCGCTTAGTCTGAATCAGTCGGGTTGTCTGACAGCCACGCTCCCTGATTTGTGTCGCATGAAAGTCGGCGTGATTGCACCAAAATCCGATCGCGTGCGTCAAAAACCCCTGTAAAATGAGGCGCAAATCGTCGGGAAACCCAACGGAAATGCGGTCCGCGTGCCCTTCGTAAATGTTCCCCATTGCATCTGTATGAATTGGTGTAAAGTTTTAGTTTAAATAAAAAAAGCTGTTAAGACTTGAAGTTTCACAAGAGGAATAATTGTGGAGAACATTAAGAGGTTCCATAGGAAGTTGGCAATGATGAGACAGGCAGCAGATTATGCCACTTATCTAAAAGTACAGCTTACTTAGAAATTTCCCAAATGCAGTTGTGTGAATGTGTAAGAAGTATGCGTCTCCTTCTCTGCCAGAGGGGACAGGGAACTAAAGCGCTTCGCAGCTGGTGATAGCTTTTGAGGAACGGACTGAGACCATCTTGTGTGGAACATTTATATTTCCTCAGGACAGGAGATGGAAATAAACTGCTTAGCAACTACCAGCATCCAACCTGCGTGTCTTCCCAGCAGAACATATCTGGAGATGCTGTCATTTTTCTGCTTCCCAAAATTGTAGGAGATGAAAGAGATGTTTCCATCTGTCACCTCCCTGCTTCAGGGGTGAAGGAGCATTCGATTAGCTTGTATTACACCAGCGCTTTATAAAGCCTGCAGCGAAGACTGTGACTAAAGGACCAAGCAAAAGAGGAAATAAGTTAAAAAGTCTATTATACAGAAAAATGAACTTTGTAGACCGCTTGGTTGTGTCTGTATGTAACAGAATGCTTTTCTTACATGTAATATGCTTTGAAGAGGATGTGTTACCAAATATAAAATCCGGAATCATGTACCTAAATTCATTTCCACCATGCCCCTCACATCCAATTTGATGCTTGTTTTTTTTATTTACATCCCATGATCCTGTGACGAAGCACCATGGGGTTGTCAAGAGTCAAGAAATAAATCTAATAATCAGAAAAGAAAGCATCGCAGGGATATAAATGTCTCTCATACTCCAATCATTCAGTTTTATACATTACAATCAGATGAGGTGTGCAGTATGTTGCAAAAACGTAATTATCTCCATTGTTTTCTTTCTATTAGGACGGGATTTGGACAAGCGGAGACTAAGCATTAACCATGTACCATCCAATCCCAACATGGAATACTTCTTGGACACCGCTGTGGAGAAAGCAAAGAAGCAATTTCGTGGGGCACAAGCTCCTATAGCATGTATAGAGGCTGTGAGAGCCTCGGTCCAGAAACCATATCATCATGGCATAGAGAAGGAGAGGCAACTGTTTTTATCTCTTTGGGCCACTGGTCAGCCTCAAGCACAGCAATATGCCTTCTTCTCCGAGAGGAATGTTGGGAAGTGGACACATCCATCAGGTGGTCGATGGGACAATGTCAAGCCAAAACCGGTCCGCACCGCTGCCGTTATAGGTAGGTTGCAGTCATTATACTGTTCTTCATTTTAGATGAAAATTTCACATTAATTTCATAGTCAGTACCACAAAAATAATGTATGTGACAGACATTTAAATATATTTTGCATTTAAAATATATATCTCGTATGTATATAAGGGTATGAATGTTATTAATGTCCTATCCATAGGCAGGGGTACAACATCCAGCTCTCCTGCTCTTCATCTGCTACTTTACAACACTTTCCTATAAACAGCAGGTTCATTACAAGGTAGGGTGGAGGACCCCTATTCTGGAGATAGCTGCGGGTCCCAATGGTAGATCCAGAAGATGTGCCATAAATATTGAGACTGTAAAAATGCCGATATTACGAATATACTCAATAACTATTATTGGCACCTATAGGGGTTTTCTGGCAATTTAGGAAAACTCCAACTAGGTCAGGATAGTCTTAAAGCAAAAACACTGTGTACTCCAGGCTTTAGCCTTGGTAAAGCTGAGCTAGAAGTTTCTAGAACTCCGGACCCACTGCAGCCACAGTGGACTCTGTTGCCTTTATTTTTTAACCCAAGCCTACCTAGACGCTGCTGTGTACCCCCTCACACAGTATCTGTTCTTCATTTAGCTGTTAGCGTGAATAATTAGCAGCCAACGGAGCCAAAAGGGACTTACCCAGGAGTCCCTAGCGCTCCTTTGCATATTTTTAAAAATTATTTTTCAAGGGGCAGACACCAGCATGTAAGAATGCTTGCACTAAATCCATGTGGTTGATTTTTTTTAAAGCTGAGGCAACAATTACTTTCTTGGTGCTTTTCAGTTGAGAGCATATAGCTCATTGTGAAACAAATTCTGTTCGGCGCCCAAAAACGTGTAAAATTACTATTTTTATTATTACATAACGTTGGCACTTTTACAATAGACACATGGGTTTGGTTCTAGTTACAGCACTCTGTCTCTTAAAGGTTTGCCATCACTGCCATAGAACAAGACGTGAGGAAACCTACTACCAATGTCAGACAAAATGCATAAATGGAGCTTCTCCCACAGACATTTATTTATTTCAAATTTATGCAACATCTGCACCACTTTTTATTACAATAGACATCCACTTTAAAGGACATCTACCATTAGTTTAGTGATGGTAGATGTGTCCTAGTAAGAAGTTCTTTTATTATTATTAACTTTATTATTAACTCTTTTATTATAACTCGATATCCCGTGGAAATATAGAGTTATAAAAGAAATGCACTAGTTCACCCGAACACCTCAGGAAGCCTCATATTTTAATGTATGCACCCCCCATAGCGCTAGCGCCCCCCCCCCCCCATTTCCGAGCGCATAGACAGGTGATGGGCGACTAGCGCTACATGGGGAATCGCGGGATATAGAGTTATAACAAAAGAAGTCTCAGGAACTTCTTACTAGGACACATCTACCATCACTAAACTGATGATAGAAGTCCTTTAAGAGTATCTTTATGCTTGGAACATTTGTTGCAGACATTTCTGTTGTTGCTTATCTGAATAAGTTTCTTATGGTGACAATAGTTGAGTATACCTTGCTTTTTATAATGCGTAGGTACTCTGTTAATGTATGTTAGAAATCCTTATCCTTAGGGTGCTATTAGATGGTGCTTTATTGGTCCGTGTTTACACCAATTGAAAACGCATGAGTATTTAAACACATGCATTTTTGTATGTTTACCATGCATTTGGCAGGTTTGAATCTGTTTATCTTCATTTCTAGAAGTTTAGACAGCTTTGAAACACATTAAAGCCAGCCAAACGCATGGTGAATATACACAAAAGCATGCTTTTTCAGTCTGTTTAAAAACAATCCGATAACTCACTGTGTGACAGCACCCTTACTTGTCAGAAGATCAGAATTTCTACCTGTTCACTGCAGTGTACAGTGATAATAATGAGCCTTCACTTCCAATACTCCAGACCAGGAAAGAGAGCATGATTCTCAATAAAGTGGAGATAATCTATTCTATTCCCATTCTCCCTCTATCTATCAGTCGTCTGGAATAATCCTTTAATAACCTGAGACACATCTGTGAGAATAATTGAGCTGTGGAGAAATCCACCTGTGCTTCATGTGGAGAATCCCCTGTGCAGCCTGAGGATTGTTGGTGGGGATTATTAAACATTATGGAGTATTTATTAGAATGATAGCACATTTTGTTATCTGGATACATGTGTGATCAGAAAATGTTGCCATTATAAATAAGTTGGGCTAGGCAGCTGTTCAGAATATCCAAAGGTTTAAAAAATAAACAAAACAAATCCTAGTCGGATCTTCAAGAGTTTCCTTCTGTACACAGTGTGCCGTGTGATAGGTACAAGCAGTGAGTAAGAAGTTTGGAGTATATGGAAACCTGCAGTCATGATTGCAGCGCATTGATCTTGGGCCATAACATCTTTGTAGACAATCAGTACGTGAAAGCCTTCACTTTAACTAGATTGTTAAAAGTACAGCAGGCTGTGGACGCGGTAGGTGGATTTTCTGCAAACTTGTGCTATATTTATCCAACCTGCACCTCATACAGGAAGGCTCATTTAAACTTTCTGTACTAAAAAAGTATTCAAAAATATTGAATTAAAAATCAATATTACCCCCATTTTATTTTGTACAATGGTTTTGTTTAATAAAATTTCTAATACAGAAATGATTAAACAGAAAACAGAATTGTATAGGGTAAAATGAAAAAGATTAATGTACATTTCCTGGGATCTGTTATTTTTACAAAAAAAAATAACATCTTTCTATGCTGCTCATCACTTTACAGCACCTACACAATGGGGGTGATTCATCGACCTGTCTGCGCCAGAATTTTGGAGTAATTTCCTCCAAAATTGATGTGTTCCACATTTATTTATGGTTTTTTGACAATTGTCAGCCAGTTTACCAACTTGTCAAGAAAGAGAGTGACCTTTTGGAAAGGGGTTTGGCCTGATCGGGGCACCCGAAAATTTAGTCTGTGAACCAAAAATGATAAACTAGACCAACTAATAGCTGGTCTACAGCATAACACCATTAAACTCCTCCATATACATCATCCAGCATGATTTATGTGGCACAGAATAAGACTGTAGGGTCTAACTCTATTTGTATTAATCTTTGTCAGGCATTCCTGAATAAAAGCTAAAATATAGCATTTTCACCCTGGGTTAATAAAATAACTTAACTTTTTTCATCTAAAGTACAAAGTGTGCATCCAAAACTTGTAGAGGAGAATTTGTCAAGCACTGGCACATCGTTCTCGAGCACGTTATGCTCCCACAGATCACTCCGGATATATGCTGAGGGTGATGACACACGTGGCGTTTTGAACGCGTTTTTTATGCCACCCACTTGGCATAGATGTGGCGTATAAGAGGAAAAAGCTGCAATTCTTGGCCTTGCCCAAAGCCAGGAATTGTGACCGTTTTCAAGCCTTGATAAATCCCCCCTGCTGGTTACTTTTTGATGTCTTATAGAATTAAAAAATAAAAGACGAAAACTGGTGTATTAGCAGCCCAGCCCATTAACTAAGAAGCTAATTTGCATAAAGATTAAATGTAATTTTCTTTAAAATGACGGATCACTGTGGATAAGGAAATGTATACAAAGCAAGTGCCCTATACTGATTTTAGTTGTAGGGTTATGTATAGCTTGGAGACTTTCATTTTTCCACCAAGCCATTCTTGTAAAGCACCTTTTGAGCTAGTACAGCCATGAGTCTTCTTGGGAATGATGCAACAAGTTTTCAACAGCTGGATTTGGGGATCCTACAATGCACACTGATGCATGACATTAACCTCAAACCCATGCACAAATCACATGTGCTGAGAGGCTCTGGAACGGGCACAGGCTTCAGCTATAGATAGTCAGAATTCATGGCCTTGTGTCAGAAATTGCGACTATATCAAGAACACTAGTACAAGCCTTTATCAATCCCTCCCATAGTGTATCTTCATTAGCCATGTTTGTTATATAATGGACCTATGCAATGGACTTGCCCTAGAGCAGTGGTGGCGAACCTATGGCACGGGTGCCAGAGGTGGCGCTCGGAGCCTTTTCTGCTGGCACTAAGGTCATCGTCCAAGGGCAGAGTTCACCAAACACTGAATCTTCCTGCAGTCCCAGGCAACTTAAGAGATGCTGCTCTCAGTGCTATTTTAAAGCGGCACTTTATTGGCTTTTTGGAACCACGGGGAAAGTAAGAAGGTGTTGACAGAACTGCATTGTCTTTGGAGCTCATCCTGCTGGACCCACTGTTCTTCCTGACAGAGAGGCCCTGGATAGAAGCTACAATGATAGTTTGAATTTGCCTTCCTTATGTAAACTGTATTGGTGGCCTCAGTGGGCCAATACAATTAAAAGATGTGAAAGACCAGGTAACAATAAGTTACTGTATAAAATTCCATTCTGGCACTTCAGGTAAATAAGTGGATTTTGGTTGTAGTTTGCCCTAGAGGTTTGTCATTGGAAATCCATTCTTTAAGAGGATAGCGAGACTCCAATGCTAGACTTGTGCACGTTGGGGCCCATTTACTAGATGACTAACCCTACAGAACCTTTTAGGATACTCAGTTTATGCCAGAATCTTATTCCAAAAAAAGGACACTGAGGCAGGAAGCACATGGGGTTGAGCAACAGGACTCACATATCAATTATAGCAAGCTGCTCCTGGACCTGCCTCAGTATAGGTCATGTATAGGTAGGACACAACTATGAATGGTAACTCATTCAAAAACTAATAACACCCTAAATACACAATGGGGCTCATGTACGAAGGGTCCACGGACCGCATTTTCGTCAGGTTTCCTGACAATTTCCGTGTTGCGCCGCATTTAACAGGGGTTTTTGGCACACGCGATCAAATTTTGGCGCATCGGCGACGGCTTTCACGCGACACAAATCGGACAACGCGCGGGATTTAACATTGCAAATTGTGTTGCAAGACATGCACTCACATACACCAGGAAGAAGAAGGTGAACTCCGGCGGACTTGAGCGGGGAAGCGGCACATGCAGGAACTCAGGCGCACAATGTTGGTGAATCGCGCCGGACTTCATCTTCGTCGGATCGTCCGGATCGGGGATCGAGACAGGACCGGGTGGGTAAATGTGCCCCACTGACTTAAATTTTTTAATTTGTTGAATAACAGAAGTAAGATACAGACTATAGCATACAAGTGGTTAATTCGGGATGACCCGCACATCTCCAATAACCTTGTAATTAATTTGCCTCTTATCCCATCAGAACAAATAAGACCTGCAGAAAAGACATGTTTGTTGACACCTGAAAATGGAAAGAAAATCTTCAAGGCAGACTTCCTCCAGATATAATAGAGATATTAATTTTTCATTGACTACGATAAATGAGTTTCCCAGCAATATGTCTGGCCTGTGCAAGGCTTTATGTATATTAATGCGATTAATCACCAGATAGCGCTGCCCTGCTCGCTGCCGTAGTCTAAGATTTCATCTTTCTTCAGGCGATGTAAGAGAAAGGAATCTGAGTGCTACAGGGATTCTAGGGTTTCACGGGAAAGTAGTGGATGATATTTTCCCTGGCATGCAGTTTCACAATATTATTTAACA
This sequence comes from Engystomops pustulosus, assembly GCA_019512145.1. Lineage (NCBI taxonomy): Eukaryota > Metazoa > Chordata > Amphibia > Anura > Leptodactylidae > Engystomops > Engystomops pustulosus. Next base: position 57,063,730 of record CM033648.1, on the reverse strand, counting down.
CAATACATGCTGGTTCTATCATCACACCTAAATTTGACTTCATAACTCTGGGATTTGGGAGGCTTTACATCAGACCTGGTTGAGGAACACTCAATAAGTATAGTCCTTACTATATAGAGGATTTGTGATTCTGAGTATAATATGCATATACATATATTTCATACATATCTTATAACACATCCCAGTTCCGGTCAGTTGTGTATTTAAACTTTAGTCTTTTGGCTATTTATTGGCCCTGATAAATATGCCCCATTTAGGGGAATTGATTTTTCACAATGATGAATCTGGTACAGCACGAGACTAGTGTTGTCGAGCTCTGTACTGTCAGAACTTGGGACACATTAATTAATTCCCCTCACTGTTTGAAAGCAGTCTTACCCAACTGAATTGAGGTTGAATATCCAGATCTTTTAGGAGTTCAGCTTTAATCTCCTCTCCTTATCTATCTGCTGTGTAGAGACTTGAGTTCTGCTTTCAGATATGTTCCTCACTTCTGGGGAAGAGAGGAGGGAAAAAATAGGACCGAGAAGAATTTTTCTTTTAATAAAGTATATTACAAAGTGCATTGTTATCAACTGTACTATTGATTTACAAAACAAAGAAATGGCTTTATAAGTTTAGGTACACTATATTTCCTGTAGTTTTGTTTCTATAGCTCTTTTGCAGACCATGCATCACCATGGTAACATACAGCAAAAAAAATTTCTTTAGTGCACAGTGCAAACAGTCTCCTACTTTCTGCTAATGTACATTACTTTCACTATCTACATGAATGCACTCGAACATGTCCAGTTGACCCAGTGCTCTCTAGAAATGGGAACCTGTCACCAGGGACCTCATTTTCACTAAAGACAGGCTGCAAAAGCTAATTTCAGATGCATTATAAATATGCTTTCTTTAAGCATTGCCATTACCATATAATTGTGTGTTATAACTTACCTTGCACCCTGACAGAATCCTCTGTGCAGTCCCAGGATTTGGGCTTTGGCTTGGATGTATTTCAAAAAACAACATGTGACTTGTCTGTGCTGCAGACTGCTCAGCTCTTGGCCCCCACCTTTGTGCTCCTGTAAAGCTTTCTTGTCATTTTTTTTTTCTTGTCAAAGATTTATATGTGCAGTAATTGAATATCTTGCACTATTTTGCATTATAAGTATTTTTTAATGATCATTATCTTCTTTTTATATTAGGACTGGGCACAATGGGAAGAGGAATAGTCACATCCTTAGCTAAGGCAAACATTCCAGTGATTGCATTAGAACAAGATGCCCAACAATTGGAGACCGGCAAGAAGGCAGTGAATGCTCTGCTGGAACGTGAAGCTGAGAAGTTAGTAAAGCAGGGGCTAACACCAGCGGCTACACTGGCGTCTGTCTGTTTCACACTTGATTTTGCAGAACTTAGTGCTGTAGATTTAGTTATTGAGGCAGTGTATGAAAACATGAAGCTAAAAAAGGAAATTTTTTCTAAACTATCATCTGTATGTAAGCCAGATGCTTTTCTTTGCACCAACACATCAGGCCTGGATATTGATGAAATTGCATCAGTCACAAACCATCCTGACTTGGTCATTGGCACTCACTTTTTTTCCCCTGCCAATATCATGAGGCTCCTAGAAGTGGTAAGAGGTCACCAAACCTCACTTACAACCATTGCAACAGCTATGAACCTAGGCAAGATATTAGGAAAAGTGGCAGTACTTGTTGGAAACTGTCCATTATTTGTTGGAAATCGACTGTTAGGACCATATCTTGAGCAGGCAAATTATCTCTTAGAGGATGGTTGTTATCCGGAAGATGTAGACAAAGTTCTTGAAGATTTTGGTTTTGCAATGGGCCCTTTTCGTATGATGGACCTGGCTGGCTTGGATGTTGGCTGGAGGTCCAGAATGGAAAAGGGTTTAACTGGTAATAAAGTTCCTCCAGGAACTCCAGCAAGACAAAGACAGGGTTATAGGTACAGTCCACTACCTGATATGCTATGCGAGATTGGAAGATATGGACAAAAAGCAGGAAAAGGATGGTACCAATATGAGAAACCTGGAGGCAGATTTGCCCAACCTGATCCTTGGGTAAAAGATTTTCTCCAAAAATATAGAGAAACACACCAAATAAGACCGCGACCAGTGAACCCAGAATTGATTCTTGAACGTTGCCTCTATGCTCTTATTAATGAAGGGTTTCGTGTCTTAGAAGATGGCATAGCCTCTGGTCCAGAGGACATTGATGTCATCTATAACAATGGCTATGGCTTTCCTAAGCACAGAGGAGGTATTATGTATCATGCCTCTACACTTGGCGTAGCCAAGGTATTAGATGTGCTGGACACATACTATAGAGAAAATCCTGATGTCCCAAGTATGAAGCCTGCATTTTTACTGAAGAAATTAGCGGCTGTGGGAGGACCTCCATTAAAAGAGTGGAGAACACAGGTTGGAAGTCTTGTGAACAAGCTGTAAAAATTTGCTTCTCAAACATTTTGCATTATAACAACTAAGATATACAAATAAAAAATCACAGACACTATGTAAAGCATATTGGCTGAAACCTAATCTAAAAATCCTGGTGGGACCAAAAATTTATAGAGGATGTTTATATACTGTACTTCTTTTACATTTCAATTGTGATTCTCCAAAGCATTTCAAAACTCAAACATTCCTAATGATATGAAAAATCTTTGTTTTTAATGTTTGGAAAATAATTTTTTTTTCTAAATGACATGTAATAAAGACATTGGAATTACCACTTTATGGGTTCATTATTTGAAAGTTTGATAGTTTTTTCCATTTTCAAAGCACCTTCATTGTTCCTTTCTTTACTCTTATACATTGTGCTGATCTATATACCCTGTAAAAATACTTTTTATAGCTTCTGGATGCAGAAATGTGTCAGTGTGTCAACTGCTTTCAGACATGTTAAAGAAGATCTTTCACCCCCCTAAAAATCCCAACACTTGTTATTCTTCGGTAGGTTTTATTCCGCTTACTCAGGGGTAGTTAAAATTTTTCAGCTCTCCACTGTCAGATGTACAGTGTCAGGCAGTCTGCTTCAACCCATGAACAACACAGAAAGCCTGATGGCATAGTTTCAGTATTGTAAATGCTAATTAGGCTCGCTAGTGTAAGATTGGTGGTTGTGCCCTGGCTCCACCCATATGATAGTAGTGATCCAAAAATAAAGAATATGGAGACTCCTATTTCATTATTTGAAAAGTCAGGGTTGGTGTACAGTAATGTTCTCTGCTCAAAGCAGAGTTTAGGCAAAACAAAGAAGTAGTTAATGAAAAAGCACACAACATCCTTGTACATTTTGCAACCATTTTCAATTACCGTATATACTCGAATATAAGCCGAGATACCTAATTTTAACAAAAAAACTGGGAAAACCTATGGCCTCGAAAATAAGGCTAGGTTGGGAAATGCATTGGTCACAGCCTATACGCAGTATATAGCCAGCAAAAGCCCCCCAGTATATAGCCAGCAGCCCCCAGTATATTACCAGTCACTGCCCCCCTAGTATACAGCCAGCAACCCTTGTCCCCTAGTATATAGACAGCCCCCTGCCTCTAATATGTAGCTTGCCCGTAGTATATAGCCTGCAGCCCCCTAGTATTTAGCCAGCATCCCTCTCCCCCCTATTATATAGCCAGTGCCTGCCCCCATGTATATAGCCAGCTGGGCGCTAGTATATAGCCAGTGCCTGTCCCCTTAGTATACAGCAAGTGCCTGCCCCCTTAGTATATAGCCAGTGACTGCCCACCTATATATAGCCAGTGCCTTCCTTCTCGGTATATAGCCAGTGCCTACCCCCTTAGTATATAGCCAGTGCCGTCCTACCTGTATATAGACAGTACCTGCCCTCCAGTATATAGCCAGTGCCTGCCCCCATGCCAAGCCTATGCCAAGCTAGCATCCCACTGTGCCAAAACTCAGTACATTTCAGACGCCCCCCCCTCCCCCCAAGGTCCTCTTCTGTCTTCTGAAGTTCCGTCTCCAGGTCCCCATGCGCTGCCATCACATATACCATGACGTCAGCTGCTTGCTGACATCATAGTGTGTGCTTATGGTGGAGCACACACTTTGATGTTGCCAAGCGGCTGAAGTGTGTGTGAAGCAGCAGGGACCCAAAGACGGAGCCGGAAGAGGAACAGCAGGGACAAAGATGAGTACAGAAGGTTTTTGTCCTGGACTTGAATATAAGCCGAGTAAGGGTTTATTAGCACATTTTTTGGGCTGAAATACTCAGCTTATACTCGAGTATATACAGTACATTTTCTGATTAGAAGACACTATACCACGCATGGCTTGACCGTGAACCCTCCCTTACCTTCTTTTAGTTGCACAATCATTGTTCTAACTCCTGAAATAAATGAAATATATAATTTTTACCACATGGTGAATGCCATAAAATGAACCTTGTAAAAAAATTACTTGGCTATCTTTTTCCAGTTCCATCCCATTACAATTTTTTCCCTGCTTCCCAATATGGCATATTAGATGGTCCAATTATAAAGTACAATTTGTCCTGAAAAATAGTTCTTCATACATTTTGGAATTGATGAGAAATTTAAATAAAAACACAAATGTTACTCCAGTAAAGTATCAAAACGAAAGACTGGGAAAAGTGAAACGACTGGCACATAAATACACAGACCTCTGCACTGCCACGTTTCTCACTTATGTTGAGGTGATGTGGAATGCCCTTGTGGTTCGTGTCCTGAGCTCTTTAACTATAAGGGTAAGTTCATATACTGCAGATTTGCTGCTAAGAATTTGTGGATGCAAGTTCAGAGAAAGTTGTTGACGAACTGCCATATTATGCAGATTTTGGTGCAAAGGCTACAAGCAAGGCTACGTGCACACACACGTTATTTTGCGATGTGTTACCAATATTAATACCATAATAATAATGGCTTATCAAATAGGATGAACAACAACATAAATCTCAAGTAATGCAAATGTAACTATGACTAATAGACAACATTCATAATAATAAATAATTGTAGTTAGAAAACTATCCAAAACTTTAGCCAAGTCATAATTCCATAAATAGCCGAACAATATACGTTATATGTGTTTTATATGTTGAGTCTAAGAATTTATTATAATAATAATATTTTATACATATTTATACCCACATTTTCAGTACAGTAAGTTGTTTATGGGTTGTATACTTTGCTACATCAGTGATTATGACATGAGTGTTTTGGAGTCCATGGGTTCCCCAGAGCCACCCAAAAAGGACATTGTAATCTGCTACAGTTATAAATAAAATTCTGCTGTGTATGAATGAGATTGGTTCCGAACTCGTCCACTTAACTTTCTGCGTGGTCCACGACATGTATGTCCCTTTTTTCTATACAATAAAAAGATCTAAATGGAATTACTCTCTTCTTTCTTTCCTTCACTGTTAGGCATAAACATTGAAAAGCCTATAATGAACCCACTCCTCTCATAAAAAAAACCATTCATCTATTTCTTTAAAAGGTTGCCAAAATTGTATTATAATTCTGTTCATTAAATTTTGGCTAATGTTGAATTGCTGCCCTATATTGGCAGGAGTCAAAGGACGTTACGTGCTGGCTTATAGAAATGGAAGCTAATCATAAATTTGCTTTTAGTCTTCTAAATGATCTATAAAAAGATGTTCACTGTTCATGTAATTGGTGTCTGTGAGCAATTACCTCTTTTCTATTCATTAGTTTTTATAAATGTGTATTCGGTACTCGCTGTTTCTGTTCCTCATTCTGCGCAACTGCATTGCAAAATAAAAATCCAATACTGTGGGGACCTAAGAGGGTTGAGGTGCTCAACTGGCTCCAGGACATGGTTACTGCCAGTTTAGAGAACTTTAATAAACTAAGATCAGTGAAACAAGCAATATCTATTAATCAAAATTCTATAGCAGGGAAAGACCAAACTAGCAAGGGTATTAACACCTTATCATATCATATGGCGTTATCATAGTAAAACTTTTCTACCCTACATTTGAATTGGCCTTAGCCCTACACTACTAGACTCCTTGCATTGGTTGATGAAAAGGCAAAAATTATAATGGAATATTTATGATCCCATTAAGAGTTTTATATTTTGTTTTGGTTTTGGGTGCTCATCTGGTTATCATAGAACAATGAACCTGATCATGGCCATGGATCGGTAAAGCAAAGTTGTAGGTTGCTTCTAAAAGTGACATCAAAAAATACAACTATATTTGTGATCACCTTCAGGTAATAAAATAAGACACCACCAGAAAATAGTGCATTTTTTTCAAGCTTCGAAATATAAGACCACTCCTGAAAATTCTCTGCATAACAAATTGCACTTCATGGTGACAGTATTTAATATTTCATGCCGTGTACTGGGAGGCGAGGAAAAAATTCCAAATGCAGTGAAATTGGTGAAAAAATGGATTTGTGCCATTTTCTTGTGGGCTTAGATTTTACCGCTTTCACTGTGCGCCCCAATTGACATTTCTACTTTATTTTTTGAATCACGGGGATACCAAATTGATATAGGTTTTATCATGTTTTCATACATTTACAAAAATTAAATCTCCTGTACAAAAAAAAAAATCTTCATTTTGCCATATTCTGGCGCTAATAACTTTTTCATACTTTAGTGTACGGAGCTGTATGTGGTGTCATTTTTTTCAACTTTTGATGATGTTTTTAACGCTACAATTTTTAGGACTGTACCGTCTTTTTATCACTTTTTATAAAAATTCTTATTTTTCAAAATGGTATAAAAATGGCATTTTCAAACTTTAGGCGCTATTTTCTGTTATGGGGTTATACACTAGGAAAAACGTTATTATATTTTGATTGATACGACATTTTGGGATGTGGCGATACCTGTTTATGATTTTTACTGTTTATTTTTATATCATTTATATGATTGTAATACTGTATAATTTTTTTAATTTTTAACTTTTTTAATTATTATTTCTTTTTTCAGATTATTTCAGACTTCCTAGGTTGTCTGATTGATCCTACCATATACTGCTATACTACAGTATGGCAGTACATGGGGAACTGAACTTTAGTTACCTATCTAACTTCTGACTTGGTGGTGTTATAACCCTTGGATAGTGCTTCTTCACTCCATTTACCCATACCTCCCAACTTGCCCGGATCCCGATTTTTGAGCTCTGTCCTGCTGTCCAACCCAGCAGGTGGTATGTGCCGGGACATCAGCTTTGTCATTGTCCTGGTTGATTCTGCTGTGTGTAGCAGAGCAGGCAGGTAATAGCATCATGTGATGATGTCATCCCTGCCTGCTGGCTTCACTGCTACATAAAGCAAAAGGAGAGGAGTAAGGAACTGCTGCGGAGGAATGAGAAAGGTGAGTATCTGTTTATTATTTTACTTTGGGGGCACAATAAGAGGGGAAGCTGCTGGGAGGTGCAAAACAAGTGGGGAAGCTGTTGTGGGGCACAATAAGGGGGAATTGCTTGGGGGTTCACAATAAGGGGAAGGTGCTGGTGGGGGATAATGGGAGGAGCTGCTGGGAGGACACAGTAAGAGGGTTCTTTAAAATTGGTTGGAGATGGGGGTATAATATAAGAGGGGGAGATGAAGGGCACCAAGTTGAATATTATGCTGTGTAGGGGTGGAGCAAAAGACATGGCTTAGGGCAAAATTTCTGCAGTGTGCTATATTTTGGCCCTCTTTCTCTGCATTTTTAAACATATTGCCATAATTCATGCGTTTTACATGTTTCCATGTGTTTGGCTGGTTAGGAAGTGTTTTTTTTTTTTTTTAAATTGCTGGAAGTGTAACCAGCTGTGAAAATTATAACCTAGTAGCTTACCATTCCAACAATATAGAACAATGCTTTGAAACCAACCAAACTCATGGTAAGGTATGCGTTTTTGTAATTTGTTTAGAAACGCATCACAAACGCCACATGTGACCGCAGCCTCATATGTTGTCATTTACCAGGGTGTGACTAGAGTGAGTTAAAATGCCGGCCACAACCTCAAATCAAAATTATACAGAAGTGTCCACCCTTGCATATAACCCCCTCACGTGGCTTGCAAGAAAAAATCTCAAAAGCCAAAAAGTTGCACCTGATCGAATAGGAATAACCTTCCGAAAGTCTCAATTATACCAAGAAAAAATAACTAACTCGGATACATGCCCCCCATTGTGTTCTTTTCTAGAATTGTATTTATATGCCCCCTAAACAAGACAGATAACTTTTCTCACTTCAAATATATATGCTAACTACCAGAATAAGGTAACTGTTAGAAGAATCATTTCCCTTTGAAAATGTTATATTTGCATTCTCTAGGCGTCCCCTTAATCTTTGTATTTTCTGTGTAAGAACGTAACCTCTTATGAATTATAAGGAATTTGCTCTCTACCTCAGCCACTAGGAATCTCCAGGAGGTCTCAGGTGCCTTTCAAAGGATCATATATAACAAAATATCTGTGGGACATTCTCAGATCACAGGAACTAGTGCAGGTGTATGTACAGTGTGAACAAAGCAGTCAGTCTGATGCTCAGTGCAGCGTAGAATAATGCAGTGCACCTGCCATCACATCCTACAGGTACAGCAGAAGACTCCGATGGGAATAGACTTTCATGTTTATCCTCAATACATATACTTAATTATCCATGTGCTCATTAACAATAAACATCTCATTAGAACAAGATTCCTGTTGGTATTAGCCATTTTTAGTGTCTGTCCGTGTAAGAATGAATAGTAAATGGGCAGCACGGTGGTTTGGTGGTTAGCATTACAGCCTTGCAGCGCTGGGGACCAGGGTCAACATCTGCAAAGAGTTTGTATATTCTCTTCTTGATTGTGTTTCCTTGGGTTTCCTCCCACAATCCAAAACATACAGGTAGGACGATTAGATTGTGAGCCCCATTGGGGACAGAGACCGATTTGGCAAGCTCTGTGGAATTACTATTAGTAGTAGTAATTCTCAGAAAGATTTTTTCAATGGTTTTGACAGATTTGATTTTTGAATGGATCAAAATACTGTAATCTGTTGCACTATGAGAGCCAGTTCACCCTTATTTAATCATTTCTTGGATCAATAATTGTGAGCCAAAACCAGGTGTCGTTGAATACACAGAACAGGTAGAAATCTTTCTATTATACGTTATCTTTGTGCGGTCTCCACACCGGGTTTGGGATGACAGTAAGGGCAGTGTCCGACCCACAAACCCACAATCATTTGTCATATATACCATAGAAAACATCTAACTTGACACCTTATGGATCCTGTCAACATATGCTGCATATGCACATATTCTGATTCAAGTTTTATATAGCACCTCAGTGGCCAATCATGTACAGGTGTTTTGTTTCTTGCTCTACCATATTTTTATATGCATGTGCCCTTTAATATCTAGTTGTCACATCAGTTAAAGGAAATATACCACCACATACATGCTGGCGTGTGGCCCCTTATGACCTTGTATTTACGAAAAATGTCTTTAAAAAGCATGAGGGGTTCTGGGCTCCATCAATGTTAATTGAGCCTGGAGCCTCTCGTTCTCATTTGCATAATTGTTATAGCCTTTTATGTAAAATCAAGGGCATAAGATGCTAAAAGAAGAGTGGATCCTGCAGAAGGAGGCGCATACCACCATGTAAGTGTACCTGGTTTACAATTCTTTATCCTGAAGATAGATTTACTTTAATATCAAGAAATACACAAAGATGTAAAAAATATTATAATCTTCTTTTGGACTTGGTTATATCAGTGATATCTGGCTGAAGCCAGTTTGGCTTTCTCTTATTGGCTTCAGTGATTTTTCACTGAGGTCTTACTGAACTATTCTTTTCAATAGGCTTTTTCACGCTTCAGTTTTAACCCCTGATCCAATGTTGTCAGTGAACTCAAAAAGGATAGGTTCTAAATTTGCTTCCACTGACCACTAATAAGTAGAAAAAACTGAAGTGTGAAAAAGCACATTGAAAAGAATAGTTCAGTAAGGCATCATTGATAATCACTGAGTCCAGTAAGAGAAAACCAATCTGTATTTGTCCATAAGATCTATTGCCGACGAGCGAGTGTGATGCATGCCTGAATGTCCGGCCAACACGCTTAAACCAGTTCAATTCCGGAGTGTTTGGGCTGGACATTCAGACATGCTTACTATGCAAGGGTGAGTAAATCACATAACACTGAAAAATTACACATGTGAAAAAAAAATCTGCCCTTAGAATAAGCTATCATTATCAGAATAGTGGAAGTACAACTGCTGTTTAAAGGATCTGTGGTGCTCAAGTGAGCACTACAATTTTTTCTTTATAAGGCATCAGGCACACAAACCTAAAATGCAGACACATTTGTTGTTTCAGCAGCTAGCACATGTCACCATATGGCTGGAGTGGCTTCTGGAAAAGCCGGAGGCTGGAACAGCTCTGGAAAGCCGGAACCTGGAGTGGCTTCTGGAAAAGCTGGAGACTGGAACTACTCTGGAAAGCCGGAAGTAGGAGTGGCTTCTGGAAAAGCCTGAGACTCTGTAGTGGTTTCTGGGAGAGCCGGAGGCTGGAGCGGCTCTGGGCAGCCGGAGCCTGGAGTGGCTCCTGGAAAAGCCAGGGACTGGAACAGCTCTGGAAAGCCGGAAGCTGGAGTGGCTTCTGGAAAAGCTGGAGACTGGAACGGCTCTGGAAAGCTGGAAGCTGGAGTGGCTTCTGGAAAAACCCAAGGCTCTGGAGTGGCTTGTGGAAAAGCCGGAGACTCCGGAGGGACTTCTGGAAAAGCCAGAGACTCTGGAGTGGCTTCTGGGAAAGCCTGAGATTCTAGAGTGGCTTCTGGGAAAGTCGTAGACTCTGGAGTGGCTTCTGGAAAGCCGGAGACTCTGGAGTGGCTTCTGGAAAAGCAGGAGACTGGAGCGGCTTCTGGAAAGCTGGAGCCAAGTGAGGCGGACAAGGAAGCCGACAACGAGATTGCTGGGTTTCAAGCAGATGTTGAATTACGGAGGCAGCGACTGATGAGAATCCTTGGCAGAGTCCATGGCCGGATCTTGCTGTAATGGTACACCCTTGCTGTAATGGCACCTTGTCTTTACCAGACTAGGCCCGCAGTGGCAGCTAGGGAAACAGGGGGTGTAGGACAGCAGGAGTACAGCTTGGAAGGATGAGCTGGAACTCACGGCAGGCAAGCAGGCAGCTCTCTCACAACCCAGGCAGACAGGAACAGAGAGGTCCTTGGAGGAGAGCTGGTGGCTTGGAGGCGTCTGGGAATGCTGGGAACAAGGGAGTCACCAGGAGAACCTGGAAACGCTGGAGACAGTAAATATGGAGGCGTCTGGAAATGCTGGAAGACACACAGGAACACGGAGGCGTCTTCGATAAGAGCAGGGGGCGCACTTGTTAATGCGGCCTAGTTGGGAAGCAGGAGCGTTGGAGAGGTAAGTCCGGGTCAGGGGTGACAACGCCACATGGAAGTTCCGGTGGGTACCTGTGATCCATAGCGAGGACCCCCCACCTTATTGAAATCTAACAAAATTGGTGTCAAAAGTTTGTGCTGGTTTGTGCAGTAGAATTTTTTGTTTGTGTCGCTATCATTTTTAAGATATGAACAAAAGTTTCCAGAGATATTCAGAGGTCAACCAGCCCCCCCCCCCATATTGCCCAAATCCAAAATAATTGGTGCCAATCAATTGTGCTATGTTTGTGTTGGTTTGTGCTGCTTTTGTTTGAATCTATTAACAAAATTGTAAAGGTCAACCAACCGCCCACATTATTCTAATCAAAACAAAACTGGTGTCAAAAGTTTGTGCTGGTTTGTGCAGCAAAAATTTTCGTTTGTGCTGCTATCATTTTTAATATATGTTTATTAAAAATGATAGCACAAACAAACCAGAAACCAGCACAAACATTTGACACCATTTTTGTTTCATTCGGTTAATGTGAAGGGGCGGACTGACCTTTTGACCCTTACAATTTTGTTAATATATTCAAAATGAAAGCGACACAAACTGAAATTTCTGCTGCACAAACTAGCACAAACGTTTCACACCAATTTTGTTTGATTTGAACAAGGCGAGGGGGGGCAACTTCACTCAGGTCATTTACTTCTATGGTCTCATCCACAGGTGAGTAGCCAGTTGGGTCGCCAACAACATTGCACGCAATGGCCAACATTAAGAACAGAGCAGTCTGTACGGTGTGCAGTTTGCCTCTATAGTGTGCAGAGTGCGCCAGAATTATGAATTGTGGCGCCCGTTCTTCATTAATCAACTTTTTTTTAGTGCGCTTTAACATAGGTCGTGTGACATAATTCGGTCGGACACTGCATGATAAATGTGGCACGTGATCCGACTGTGCACCGTAACGTCCCTTTCAGTGAAGCACACATGTAGCACTGACACTTCTTAAATACATGTACAAGCAGTTTGTACTAAAAAGAATGTACAAAGTCCAAGAGAAAACTGGCCTACTGCCACACTGTAGTATGGCAGTATATTGTAGGATCAGACAATCTGGGGTTAAAGTACCCTAGGTATTCTGAAAAATAGTAAATTAAAAATTAAAAAAAAAGTTTTTAAAAATTCATTAAAAATTTTTTTAAATAACCCCCCCTTTCCATGATATAAAAACTGAACTGATATAAATATAAATAAATAGTAAAAATAATAAAAATGTTAGGTATCACCGCGCCCCAAAATGCCTGATCAATAAAAATATTAAAAAATTGAAAAATATTAAAATTCTATTAAAAAAGTGATCAGAAGGTCGTTTAGTCCCTAAAATGGTAGCATTGAAAACATCCTCAAAGTTCGCAAAAAGTGACACCACACACAGCTTAAAGTATGAAAAATTTTGTTGCGCCAGAAGATAACAAAATGAAGAAAGTTTTTATTTTTTGAAATGAAAACATTCTAAAACCTATACAAATTTGATGATCACACTGACCCATAGAATAAAATAGACCTGTCATTTGGGGTGCACAGTGAAAGCTGTAAAATCCAAGCCCACAAGAAAATGGCACAAATACATTTTTTCACCAATTTCACTGCATTTGGAATTTTTATTCCACTTCCCAGTACACAACATGGAATATTAACTACCTTCACAATGAAGTGCAATTTGTTATGCAGAAACAAGAGCTCAGACAGCTCCTTACATGCAAAAATTAAAAAGTTATAGATTTTTGAAGGTGGGGAGTGAAAAATGGAAATGCAAACTCGAAAAAAAATCTGGTGGTTAATAAAAATGGGCCATTGTGTTCTAGTGGCTGTGCCTGGTGTTACACATTAATTTAAACAGTCAAAACAGAGCTGCAGTAAACTGCAGGAGCACTGAAAAACCAAAGAATTTTGGGACATTTTCAATGACTGAAATTACTTTCCAGAAAGAAATATTTTATCAAAATCTGCTGCCTATATATTTGCCTTCTGGGACATCATGCACAGGAAATACTAGTTCTTTTATGACTTTAAAGTAAAATCTTAATATCTCTTCCCTTGGCACAAATCTCATCATTGCTGAGTCCAGAACAAAGTGAATGTATTACTTTACATATCAGGTTGGAGAAGAGAAAAACTTTGTAAAAATTAGTACTTGAGAATTTTGCAGCATAAAGAGGAAGAAAAATTAAATCAGCTTCGGGCATGGGCACAGAATATACATCCCAAAAAGCAGAGATGATCCAGCAGATCTTGAGACTAAATAGGCAGATTCATGTTTATGACCTAGATTTTGGTGTTCTAATTTATCTATGAATATGCAAATTAGCTGCATACTAAATATTCCATTGCAATTCATACATATTGTTCTATTTTCTAAGAAGCATAATGTCGAAAGAAATCCACTGAATTCCTGGACGACTTCATTACAAGTTGTTTGGTTTTTGGAATAGTAAGACATCTGCTACTGATAAAGTAACAATCCAATGTTCTCTGGCTATTGATTCAAATTTGGAAACTAATGTCACTCCATGATAGCTACAAAATTTGGGGGGCGTGGCCTAGCAATGGAAGAGTGAGAACACGCCATTGCTGAGCTCCTCCGTGCCCCAGCACTATTAGATCACCCCGGGCTCACCAGATATGGGGAAAGGTCTGAAGAAGACCTCACCAACCTCACCTGCCCCCGTGACACCCGCCAAGACCACTATCGGCCACTTCTTCAGGGGTAAACCGCCACTGATGTCCCAGCCAGCAGTCACCATGGGGTCCCAAGATGGCCCCCACCCACCCGGCCGTCGGCACCTGAGCCTGCAGCCGCCTCTTCACCTCGCCACTCGGCAGTGGCACCGAAAGTTGCAGCGGTCACCTCGCCATCTTCGGCACAGCACCCGGCACAAGAGGCGCGCAGCTCCCTGCGATCGCAGCAGGATCACGCCGAACGTGCTGCGCCACTGCCTACATCAGCGCTACCACGTTCCTCAGAGCCACAACCTGCCCAGCTGACCCTGCCACCTTCAGCTACCCAGGGGCACAGTGAGTACTATGGGGGACCCCTGTTCATCCCAGGGAGGCCAGACACCCCCCCTCCTGACCCCATAACCTCAACCCCAGCAGGGACCACCACTCATACCCCTGGCCTGCTGATGTCTGTCCCTGACCCACAGTCCCATGCATATGTGCCAAGCCACATGGGTCAATGGAGCCCTCAATCCCAAGTCTCAACAGCAGGAGCCACTGCACTATCCCCCCAGGAAGACAGAATCCCCACAGTCCAGGACATCAAGGCCCTACTTTCCTCTTTGCCTACTAAAGAGGATATGTCACAATTTGCTACTCAGATCCTAGCCGAATGCCGACAGGAATTCGCTAGCCTGCGCTCCGATGTTATTTCATTGTCGGCACGGGTAGATGACCTGGATCAGACACAATCCTCTACTACTCTGAGCTTAGAAACCCTGCAAGATACGATTCAACAGCACCACCTACAACTACATGCATTGCAACAGAAGAACAGAAGCAGACGCAACAACCAGCGTATCAAAGGCCTGCCTGAGTCTATCCAGCCCGAATCTTTGTTCTCCACCATTACTGAAATCCTCAACGGAATCCTGGGCAGACCCCCCACTACATTCATAGAAATTGATAGAGCTCACCGAGCCCTCCGCCCTCCAGATCCTAACGCACAGAATCCGCGAGATGTGGTGTGCCGCATCCACTTCTACTCCCTCAAAGAGCAGATCTTGTTAAAATTGAGAAATCAGAAACAAGTTCTTTTCCAGGGAACCCCGATCAAGATCCTCACAGACCTTTCCCGGTTTACTCTGGCACAACGAGCCGCCGTGTGACCACTGTTGGAGAGAACATAACCTGCCCTATAGATGGGGTTTCCCGTTTGCCCTTGATGTCCGCTCTGGGAGAAAAGATGTAACCCTCCGCTCCCTGGACGATCTGAAACCATTTCTCCACTCACTGCGTCTACCAGCATTATCCTTAGGCCAATGGCCCACATATCTCCCCCCGTCAACACCTCCTTCGGTAGCCTCCTCTGCCAACCTCACCCCACTGGGCCCCCGTAAGAAGGGCCCCCGGAAACGTCAAATTTCCAACAGCAGTGGAGGACCGAGGGGCTCCCCTCACCCACACTCTTCTCCCTGAGAGGCCCCTGACTCCGCAGCAATGATCCCCCCTCACTAGATCAGCCCTATCCTGGCCTGTTGGTAATAACCCTACTTAGTCAGGCCAGCGGGCTAGCCCTCCCCTTATGGTGTCTTCCCCCAAACCTCAGTCATGTGCTGGGGTGTCGGTAGTGGCTCTACGAATGTGCAAATAGGCTTAGGGACATCGGCCGAACTGGTTGGTAGACCGACTCCCTTGTTAGCTTCGGCTTTTGGTTCCTGCTGCGGCTCTGATTATAGGTGCTGCTGGTTCATCTTTCTTCCTTGTACTTACTAACTTTTTCGTTTTTGTTATCCTTCTCCCCTCCCTACACTTCCCAACTCCCCTTCTTCCCTTACCTCCACCCCCTACCCTTTGATAACTCCCCGGTAGCAGCCGGACGACAAAACCCTCTCATCGATACACCCACCTTCCCAAGATGGCAGAACTGAAGATCGTTTCTTTCAACGCTCAGGAACGACCCATCTAAGCGCTCTCAGGTACTTCACCACTTCCATAAACACAGAACCCAGATTCTATGCTTACAAGAGACTCATTTCAAAACCAATCATGCCTACGATTAAACACAAACACTACACCACATTGTTTTACGCCAACAACCCATGGTCTTGCTCTAGTGGGGTAGCGATCGCCCTGCACAAATCCCTCACACACACGATAGTAGACTGCACTACCGACCCCAACGGCAGGTATATCCTCCTTAACATGGACATTGGTGGCCACCCATTCTCAGTCCTTAACGCTTACGTCCCTAACCAAAATCAAGTCCCCTTCCTCACACAAGTCCTGGACAATGTCACTCCTCTCATCAAAGGTACATTAATCCTGGGGGGCGACCTTAACTTGACTCTTGACCCCACTTTGGACAATTCAACATGCAGATCAAGTATACCTTATTCAACCCTAAAGAAGCTTAAACGCTCCCTACTACACCTCCAACTCTGTAACGCATGGAGATTACAACATCCTTCAGACAAAGACTACAGCTTCTTCTCTGCCCCTCACGTAGTATACAGTAGATTGGACTATATCCTTGTTCAACACAAAGCCCTCCAGTGGCTAATGTCCTCCTCCGTGGGGAACATTGTCTTATCTGACCATGCTCCTGTCTTTTGCTCACTCAAGCTCCCGTTCCTTAATAGGAAAAAATGGGTGTGGAGACTCAATGAGTCCTTGCTCTTAGACCCACTTTGCATTGATGAGGTCACTCGTACCATTGCCCACTTCAGCTATGATCACGGACAGGACCCGACTCCTGCATTGCTAATGTGGGAGACCCTTGAGGGATCCATACGGCAAGTTTTCATCAAACACGGCGCTCGTATTAAACAAGAAAAAGCACAAACGCTCCGAAGTGCTCTGGAACGGGTTACCTCTTCGGAACTGCAACATAAACAGGCCCTATACACCCCGATTCTGCGCGATCTGCAGGCAGCTAGGTTGGAGGTGAAGCGCCTATTAGAGAAAGCCTATGGAGGGATGCTTCCGGTGTGTCGTAGTAAATTCTAAAAGTACGGCAATAAATTTGGACGCATGCTCGCTAGAGCCCTGAGATAACGCAATCCTTTATCCCCAAGATTAAGTCCTCCCAGAATGGGGTGGTGCACACTACCCCAGAGATTTCGGACACTTTCCTCTCCTTCTACAAATCCCTGTACAACCTCCCAGTCACACCTCAGGACCCGGTCCCTTGTATTACCGCCACACACCCCCAGTCACCATTTAACCCCCTCTCAGCTAGCTCCAAATCTGAACTGGAGAAGCCATTTACCCCATCGGAACTTGCCCAGGTGATCAAAAACCTCACAGGAGGCAAAAGCCCAGGCCCGGACGGATTTACGGGCAAATTCTTAAAATTTTTCAAAAGAATTGAGCCCTATCCTGTCCCAGGCTTTCAACACAGTCAACTTGGACTCCCCCTTCCCGGTACAGTCCACATCTGCTCATATTGCAATCATTCCCAAACCGGGCAAAGACCCACAATTGTGCTCCAACTACCGCCCCATTTCCCTTCTTAACCTAGACCTAAAAATCTTCGCAAAGCTTCTGGCCAACAGACTCAACCCACTACTGCCGACCCTCATTAACAGGGATCAGGTGGGATTTGTGCCAGGCAGAGAGGGTCGAGACAATTCCTTAAAAACATTGGACATAATGCACTATGCCCAGTCACACCAGATACCTGCAATGATCCTATCCCTAGAGGCCGAAGAGGCCTTTGACAGGATCTTCTGGCCCTCTCTCAAACAGACCCTTTCTAATATAGGCATAGGCCCGAAACTTAAGTCCAAAATCCTTTCCCTCTACCATAATCCCTCAGCTAGATTAAAAATTAATGGCAGTCTCTCTGACCCATTTCCCATCCACAACGGCACTTGCCAAGGATGTCCCCTCTCCCCACTCCTATACGTCCTGGTAATGGAGCATCTCCTGGCGGCGATTCGAAACAATCCTGACATTAGGGGAGTCCGGATCGCTGGGACGGAACATAAGTGTTCGGCCTTTGCGGACGATTTATTGGTTTACTTAACGGATCCTCATTCCTCCCTCCCTGCTCTGATGGCTGAGCTGGACAAGTTCGGCAAATGGTCAAACTTCAAAGTCAATATGACCAAATCTGAAGCTCTTAACCCCTTCCCGACGCGCGCTGTACTAGTACGGCCGCGTGCCGGGTCCCGGGAATGGAGAGGGCTCGCAGGCGAGCCACAACGCTCATCCTCGCTTCCCCCATTCTGCGTTGTGTGGGAGGACTGGAATTGGAAAACGCTTTCTCCCAATCCCAATGGTTAAAGTGCTTCTGCCTCACTCAGAGGTTGCTATCACCACCAGACAACTGGAGACGAGTACAAGATCCTCTCCAGGTGGTACAGAGTGCCCGCTCAGCTGAATCTATGGTATCCAGAGCCCCCTGATGTCTGCTGGCGATGCGGAACAGGAGCGGCACCATGACCCACATTTGGTGGTCCTGTCCAAAAATCAAGAACTTCTGGTCCACTGTTATCGCCTGCATCCAAAGCATTGGCACCACAATTCAAGCACCCTGAAGCGACTCTTTTATTCATGTTTGATATGCAGACACACAAATATAAGAAGTCCATCACCCGCTCTTACTTCAAGCGGCCAAGACATTCTAGAAGATGGCGATCTGATTCCCCCCCCCCCCCCCCCCCTACCACTATCCTGAATGGTTATCAGAAGTATCCGCAACATACAGAATGGAGAAACTCATAGCACGATCCCCACAGACCGTTCCGACTTTCCAATACCTGGTTACACTGGCAATCATCCTTTCCTCCTGAATACGGGCACTCAAGACTGAGAGATGATGGAATCGACACCCAACACGTGCCAGCGGCTGCCTCCCCCTCCCCTTCTACATTATCCTATCCTCCACTCTCTCCTACCCCTTCAGCAACTCTCCCTCCTTTCTCTCCCTCTTCTTTAATCCTCGGTTACCCTAAGTTTTTAAACGATTATACAAATCGTGTATGCTCTACAATAGTTTTGTACCATGCCTACTTCAATACTCATGTTGGCTTCGGTTCCACAATGCCCTACAAGCGCTATACTGTCACCATGTCCTGTCATGCACTGATGTTGTATTTAGTCTGATGTTTTAATAAAGTTTCTCTTAAATGGAAAATTTGGGCATCCAGACAAAGGGATAACCTTACAATTTACAGTATGTACACAACGAGAATGTTGTAAGTAAAACCGGCATTTCTATTGTAATGGTGGGTGTAGATTATTTCATGGAGTATGGGGGGTATTTATCAGCTTCTGTGCAACGCCAGATGTTCACGTTCTTCAATGCTAAAATGGCTTGCAACAGGATTAAGAAGTGTGTGCGCTGCAATTGGTCGAATTGCAACCCTTTTGTGGCGCAGCTGCGCTGGCTTCCATGCAACACAAATTAGGGGGTGCATCGGACAGTCGACTGATGGGACTAAGCACCCGTATTTAACTTTAAAATTGGTGCCGCAACGCCCTATGTTACGATACATCACTAAAAAGATGGTGTGAACTCGGACCATTGCGGGGAGCGCCAGATTTCTGGTGCACGATCTTAGTGAATTGCCGCACGCAGCATGTATAGACCGACATGCACTTTCGTGCACTCCAGTGACTTCATAAGTAAATGTGACTAATATGTAATGTCAATGCTTATAGGTAGTTACAAATACGGGTTCTGAAGGTTTTCATCTGAAGTTGAATGTAAATAAGTTGGGACAGGTATATTTTGAAAGGTGTAACGTCCAGGACAATTTTTTTTTGTCCCAGTGGCATTTTCAAGGAGCAAGAATTAACAATAAAGCTTGTTTCAGAAAACTTTGATAAACTCTTACAGTTACTCATTGCAGGCAATCTCAGTGGTCACAAATTTTAAACTAATTGAATTGTTATTTAGAGGAACTAATTTGGTCAGATATGCATGTAAAGCATCATTACAGACTTGTGGGGGAGGCAGGGACAGCCATACCTCCAAAATGGCCCCAGATTTGGCCTCTGTCCACTGCCACTGACAGCTAGAGTTAGATGAAGTTGAATGCAGTGTGTGAACAAAGCGTGTGGCTTGGGCTCAAAACTTTTATTTGTGTTTCACCATCTTAAAGGTTGAAAAGAATGGTACAGGCACAGTATGGCAAAAACAAACCCGTTACCGCCAAACAAACAGCCGTGACAGCACTGTACAGTATAACAAAATGGTCCCTATACAAACACGTTACCAGCTAAAGCTGAAGTATAATCAAGGTCCAGTATTTGTCACAAATAGCCTTTGAGCAACCTGTAAACCGTGGTTCTCAACTGTGGGTCGCGACCCCAGGGGGGGTCAAATGACCAAACACAGGGGTCACCTAAAGCATCAAGGCCACGATTTTATTGCATTTTGCGAGAATCACATGGTTTGGGGTCACCGCAACATGAGTAACTATTGCGGGGGTCACAGTATTAAAAGGTTGAGAACCACTGCAGTCTAACAGTACTGGGTAATATCCAGTATAGAGGATTGAAGAATTTAATTATTATGAAGTTTAATGACAAAGTGTTACAGCATTACAATTTACAGGGGCATTATGTATGAGTTAATGATATTTGTATGTATTTCTATGTGGCCCCATGGGAAAATGAATTGCTCCCCTGCTCTAGGGCCATAGAAAAGTTTGGGTATATGCCTTTATTGCTTTATTGTTATGAGTGGCTCCAAGAAACACCCCACTGGTAAAAATATGGTGACTAGTGGTTAAGACCCAGAGCTAAGAACAGTGCTGTGTATATACTGTAGTATGGGTGTAAAGATGTGTGCTTATTTATAGTTTTATTACATGTGTGCAGATCCATTCAATATGTTGTGTATATATAATAAATGAACAGATTGTAACTGTAGTGTAAATGTATTATGTACAGTATAGATAACATAAGGGGAATTCCTTACTATTTCATCCTTAGAATTAGATTGGTGCCACGGCTTCAATGCCTGCTATTGCCTATAGTTACAGAATGTTGGAGCTGTTGATTTGATGCATCGCATTATGACATGCACCCTAAAAAGAGCCACAGAGCTAACAATCACTTGAGGGTTCTAGGAATGGCGTGCGGGTCCCGGCGCACTGGACGAGGGCCGCAGGCCGAGCCACACGCTCATCCTCGCTTCCCCCATCTGCGTTGTGTGGGAGAGAATTGGAAAACGCTTCTCCCAATCCCAATGGTTAAAGTGCTTCTGCCTCACTCAGAGGTCTGCTATCACCACCAGACACCTGGAGACAGTTACAAGATCCTCTAGGTGGTACAGAGTGCCCGCTCAGTGCATCTATGGTATCCAGAGCCCCTGATGTCTGCTGGCGATGCGGACAGGGAGCGGCACCAGACCCACATTTGGTGGTCCGTCCAAAACTCAAGAAGAAACTTCTGGTCCACTGTTATCGCCTGCATCCAAGCATTGGCACCACAATTTCAAGCACCCCTGAAGCGACTCTTTTTTCATGTTGATATGCAGACACACAAATATAAGAAGTCCATCACCCGCCATCTACTTCAAGCGGCCAAGACATTCCTAGAAGATGGCGATCTGATTCCCCCCCCCCCCCTACAATATTGAATGGTTATCAGAAGTATCCGCAACATACAGAATGGAGAAACTCATAGCACGATCCCCCACAGACGTTCCCGAACTTTCCAAATCTGGTTACATGGCATCATTCCTTTCACCCCTGAATACCGGGGCACTCCAAGACTGAGAGACTGATGGAATCGACACACCCAACAACGTGCCAGCGGCTGCCTCCCCCTCCCCTTCTACATTATCTATCTCCACTCTCCTCCCTACCCCTTCGCAATCTCCCTCCTTTCTCTCCCCTTCTTTAACCTCGGTTACCCTAAGTTTTATAAACGATTATACAAATCGTTGTTCATGTCTTACAATAGTTTTGTACCATGCCTACTTCATACTCATGTTGGCTCGGTTCCACAATGCCCTACAAGGCGCTATACTGTCACCATGTCTCGTCATGCCACTGATGTTGTATTTATGTTGAGTTTAAAAGTTTCTCTTAAATGGAAAAGTTGGGCATCCAGACAAAGGGATAACCTATCACATTTTACAGTATGTACACAAGAGAACTGTGTAAGTAAAACCGGACTTCATTGTAAACTGGCTTGGTGTAGATTCTATTCATGGAGCTATTGGGGGCTTCGTGCCAGCCACGGACTGTTCAAGGTCTTCAATTCTAAAATGGCTTGCACAGGAATTTAAGAAGTGTGTGCGCTGCAATTGTGTCGAATGCAAACCCTTCTGTGGCGCCGCTGCGTGGCTTCCATGCAACACAAATTAGGGGCGCGAGTCATCCGGAACGTTGACTGATTGGGAAGCTAAGCGCCGTATTAACTTTAAAAGTTGGCCGCACGCCTATGTTATACGATTACATCACTAAAAAGATGGTGAACTCGGACCATTGCGGGGAAGCGCCAGATTTATGTGACGTCTTAGGAATTGCCGCACGCAGCATTATAGACCGACAATGCACTTTTCGTGCACTCCAGTGACTTCATAAGGAAATGGGCCTAATATGTTAATGTCAATGCATATAGTAGTTTACAATACGGGTTCTGAAGGTGTTATCTGAAGTTGAATGAAATAAGTTGGACAGGTATATTTTTGAAAGTGTACTCCAGACAATTTTTTTTTCCCAGTGGCATTTTCAAGGAGCAAGAAGAATTAACAATAAAGCTTTGTTTCAGAAAAACTTTGATAACTCTTACAGGTACTCATTGCAGACAATCTCAGTGGTCACAAATTTTAACACTAATTTGAATTGTTATTTAGAGAGGAACATATTTGTCAGATATGCTGTAAAGCATCATTACAGACTTGTGGGGAGGCAGGGACAGCCATACCTCCAAAATGGCCCCAGATTTCGGCCTGTCCCATTGCCCTAGACAGCTAGATGTAGATGAAGTGAAGGCAGTGGTGAACAAAGCGTGTGGCTTGGGGCTCAAATACTTGTATTTGTGTTTCACCATCTTAAAGGTTGAAAGAATGTACAGAGGCACAGTATGGCAAAAACAACCCGTTACCGCAAACAAAGCCGTGACAGCACTGTACAGTCATAAACAAATGGTCCCTATACAAACACGTTACCAGCTTAAAGCTGAATGTATAATCAAAGGTCCAGTATTGTCACAAATAGCCTTCGAGAAGCAACCTGTTAAACCCGGGGTTCTCAAAATGTGGGTCGCGACCCCAGGGGGGGTCAAATGACCAAAACCCAGGGGTACACCTAAAGCATCAAAGGCCCCGAGTTTGTATGCATTTTTGCAGAGAATCACATGGTTTGGGGTCACCGCAACATGAGTAACTATTGGGGGTCACAGTATTACAAAGGTTGAGAACAACATGCAGTTAAACAGTAACTGGGTAAATACAGTATAGAGGATTGAAGAATGTAATTATTATGAAGTTTAATGAAAAGTGTACAGCATACAATTTACAGGGGATTAGTATGAGTAATGATATTTGTATGATTTTCTCATGTGGCCCCATGGAGGACAATGAATGCTCTCCCCTGTCTTAGGGCCATAGAAAAGTTTGGGTATATGCCTTTTATGCTTATTGTTATGAGTGGCTCCAAGAACACCCCACTGGTAAAATATATGGTGAAGTAGTGCGTAAGACCCAGAGCTAAGAACAGTGCTGTGTATATACTGTAGTATGGGTGAAAGATGGTGCTTATTTATAGTTGATTACATGTGGCAGATCCATTCATATAGTTGTGTATATATAATAAATGAACAGAGTGAACTGTATGTAAAGTAATGTACAGTATAGATACATAAGGGGAAATATCCTTAATATTTAATCCCTTAGAATTAGATTGGGTGCACGGTTTCGACTGCTGCTATGCCTTAGTTACAGAATGTTGGAGCTGTGACTTGATGCATCGCATATGACATGCACCCCTATATTAAGAGACACAGAGTAACAATCACTTGAGGGTTCAGTAATGCGTGCGGGTCCCGGCGCATGGAGAGGCTCGCAGGCCGAGCCACACGCTCATCCTCGTCTTCCCCCATTCTGCGTTGTGTGGGAGACTGAATTGGGAAAACCTTCTCCCAATCCCAATGGTTAAAGTGCTTCTGCCTCACTCAGAGGTCTGCTATCACCACCAGACACCTGAGACGAGTTACAAGATCCTTCCAGGTGGTAAAGAGTGCCCCCTCAGCTGCATTATTGGTATCCAGAGCCCACTGATTCTGCTTGGCGATGCGGAACAGGAGGCGGCACCATGACCCACATTTGGTGGTCTGTCCAAAACTCAAGAACTTCTGGTCCACTGTTATCGCCTGATCCAAAGCATTGGCACCACAATTTCAAGCACCCTGAAGCGACTCTTTTATTCATGTTGATATGCAGACACACAATATAAGAAGTCCATCACCCGCCATCTACTTCAAGCGGCCAAGACATTCCTAGAAGATGGCGATCTGATTCCCCCCCCCACCCTACCATATACTGATGGTTCTCAGAAGTATCCGCACATACAGAATGAGAAACTATAGCACGATCCCCCACAGACCGTTCCCGACTTTCCAATACCTGGTTACATGCAATCATCCTTTTCCTCCCCTGAATACCGGGCACTCCAGACTGAGAGACTGATGGAATCGACCACCCAACCACGTGCCAGCGGCTGCCTCCCCCCTCCCCTTCCTACTATCCTATCCTCCACTCTCCTCCCTACCCTTCAGCACTCTCCTCCTTCTCTCCCTCTTCTTTAATCCTCGGTTACCTAAGTTTATAACGATTAACAAATCGTTGTCTGCTCACAATAGTTTTGTACCATGCCTACCAATACCATGTTTGGCTTCGGTTCCACAATGCCCTACAAGGCGCTATACTGTCACCATGTCTCTGTCATGCCACTGATGTTGTATTTATGTGATGTTTTAATAAAGTTTCTCTTAAATGGAAAATTTGGGCATCCAGACAAAGGATAACCTTACACATTTACAGTATGTACACAAGAGAAACTGTTGTAAGTAAAACCGGCATTCTATTGTAACTGGTGTGTAGATTCTATTTCATGGAGCTATGTGGGATTGGGCTTTGTGCCACGCCACGGACTGTTCACGGTCTCAATCTAAAATGGCTTGCACAGGATTTAAGAAGTGGTGTGCGCTGCAATTGTGTCGAATGCAACCCTTTGTGGCGCAGCTGCGCGGGCTTCCATGCAACACAAATTAGGGGGCGTGTCATCGGACAGTTACGATTGGGACTAAGGCCGTATTTAACTTTAAATTGTGCCGCACGCCCCTATGTAACGATACATCACTAAAAGATGGTGAACCGGACCATGCGGGGAAGCGCCAGATTCTGGTGCACGATCTTAGTGAATGCCGCACGCAGCATTATAGACCGACATGCACTTTTCGTGCACTCCAGTGACTTCATAAGTAAATGTGCCTATATGTTATGTCAAGGCATTATAGGTAGTTACAAAACGGTTCTGAGGGTCATCTGAAGTGAATTGTAAATAAGTTGGACAGGTATATTTTGAAAGTGTAACTCCAGACAATTTTTTTTTTCCCAGTGGCATTTTCAGGAGCAAGAATTAACAAAAAGCCTTTGTTCAGAAAACTTTGATAACTACTAGTTACTCATTGCCGAGACAATACCGCATGGTCACAAATTTTAACACTAATTGAATTGTTATTTATCGAGAACATATTTGGTCAAGATATGCATCAAAGCATCATTACAGACTTGTGGGGAGGCAGGGACAGCCATACCTCCAAATGGCCCAGATTTCGGACCTGTCCCAAGCTGCCCGGACTAGAGTTGATGAGTGAATGCAGTGGTGAAGCAAAGCGTGTGCTTGGGCTCAATACTTGTATTGTGTTTCACCACTTAAGGTGAAAAGAAGAGTACAGGCACAGTATGGCAAAAACAACCCGTTAACGACAACAACAGCCGGGACAGCACTGTACATCATAACAAATGTCCCTATACACACGTTACCACTTAAAGCTGAATGTAATAATCACAAGTCAGTATTTGTCACAAATACCGGCAACCTGTTAAACCGTGGTTCTCAAACTGTGGCTCGGGACCCAGGGGCGTAATGACCCAAAACACAGGGGTCACCAACGCATCAAAGCCACGATTTTTATTGCATTTTGCATGAGAATTCACATGGTTTGGGGTACCGCAAACATTTAGTAACATTGCTGGGTCACAGTATTACAAAAGTGAGAAACCATGCAGTCTAAACAGTTACGGGTAATATCCAGTATGAGGGATTGATTTGAAGAATTTAATATTATGAAGTTTAATGAAAAACCGTGTTTTAAGCATACAATTTACAGGGGCTTTGTATGAGTAATGATAGTTGTATGATATTTTCCTCATGATCGGCCCCAGTGGAAAATGAATTGCTCTCCCGCCTCTAGGGCCATAGAAAAAGTTTGGGTATAGCCTTTTATGCTTTATTGTTATGAGTGGCTCCAAGAAAACACCACTGGTTAAAATATATGGTGACTAGGGCGTAGACCCAGAGCTAAGAACCCCCCCAGTTTGCTGGTATATACTGTAGTATGGGTGTAAAGATGTGTGGCTTTTTATAGTGATTACATGTGCAGATCAATTCATTATAGTTGTGTCTATATAATAAAGAACAGAGGTAAACTGTATTGTAATGTATTATGTACAGTATATGATACATAAGGGGAATATCCTTACTATTTCATCCCTTAGAATTAGATGGGGTGCACGGCTCAGTGCTGCTATTGCCTATAGTTACAGAAGTTGGAGCTGTTGGATTGATTGCTCGCATGTATGACATTGCACCCCTATATAAAAGAGCCCACAGAGCCGAACAATCACTTGAGGGTTCTAGTAAGCGTGCGGGTCCCGGCGCATGGAGAGGGCTCGCAGGCCGAGCCACACGCTCATCCTCGCTTCCCCCATTCTGCGTTGTGTGGGAGACTGAATTGGGAAAACGCTTCTCCCAATCCCAATGGTTAAAGTGCTTCTGCCTCACTCAGAGGTCTGCTATCACCACCAGACACCTGGAGACGAGTTACAAGATCCTCTCCAGGTGGTACAGAGTGCCCGCTCAGCTGCATCTATGGTATCCAGAGCCCCCTGATGTCTGCTGGCGATGCGGAACAGGGAGCGGCACCATGACCCACATTTGGTGGTCCTGTCCAAAACTCAAGAACTTCTGGTCCACTGTTATCGCCTGCATCCAAAGCATTGGCACCACAATTTCAAGCACCCCTGAAGCGACTCTTTTATTCATGTTTGATATGCAGACACACAAATATAAGAAGTCCATCACCCGCCATCTACTTCAAGCGGCCAAGACATTCCTAGAAGATGGCGATCTGATTCCCCCCCCCCCCCTACCATATCTGAATGGTTATCAGAAGTATCCGCAACATACAGAATGGAGAAACTCATAGCACGATCCCCCACAGACCGTTCCCGACTTTCCAATACCTGGTTACACTGGCAATCATTCCTTTCCTCCCCTGAATACCGGGCACTCCAAGACTGAGAGACTGATGGAATCGACACACCCAACCACGTGCCAGCGGCTGCCTCCCCCCTCCCCTTCCTACATTATCCTATCCTCCACTCTCCTCCCTACCCCTTCAGCACTCTCCCTCCTTTCTCTCCCTCTTCTTTAATCCTCGGTTACCCTAAGTTTTATAAACGATTATACAAATCGTTGTCATGCTCTACAATAGTTTTGTACCATGCCTACTTCAATACTCATGTTTGGCTTCGGTTCCACAATGCCCTACAAGGCGCTATACTGTCACCATGTCTCTGTCATGCCACTGATGTTGTATTTATGTCTGATGTTTTAATAAAGTTTCTCTTAAATGGAAAATTTGGGCATCCAGACAAAGGGATAACCTTACACATTTTACAGTATGTACACAAGAGAACTGTTGTAAGTAAAACCGGCATTCTATTGTAACTGGCTGGTGTAGATTCTATTTCATGGAGCTATTGGGGGGCTTCTGTGCCACGCCACGGACTGTTCACGGTCTTCAATTCTAAAATGGCTTGCACAGGAATTTAAGAAGTGTGTGCGCTGCAATTGTGTCGAATGCAACCCTTCTGTGGCGCAGCTGCGCTGGCTTCCATGCAACACAAATTAGGGGGCGTGTCATCGGACAGTTCGACTGATTGGGACTAAGCGCCGTATTTAACTTTAAAATTGTGCCGCACGCCCTATGTTAACGATACATCACTAAAAAGATGGTGAACTCGGACCATTGCGGGGAAGCGCCAGATTTCTGGTGCACGATCTTAGTGAATTGCCGCACGCAGCATTATAGACCGACAATGCACTTTTCGTGCACTCCAGTGACTTCATAAGTAAATGTGCCTAATATGTTAATGTCAATGCATTATAGGTAGTTACAAATACGGGTTCTGAAGGTTTCATCTGAAGTTGAATTGTAAATAAGTTGGACAGGTATATTTTGAAAGTGTAACTCCAGACAATTTTTTTTTCCCAGTGGCATTTTCAAGGAGCAAGGATTAACAATAAAGCTTTGTTTCAGAAAACATTGATAACTCTTACAGTTACTCATTGCAGACAATCTCAGTGGTCACAAATTTTAACACTAATTTGAATTGTTATTTAGAGGAACATATTTGGTCAGATATGCATGTAAAGCATCATTACAGACTTGTGGGGAGGCAGGGACAGCCATACCTCCAAAATGGCCCCAGATTTCGGCCTCTGTCCCACTGCCCTCAAATGCAATACATGTGGCTTTGGCGTGGTGACCCCTGTGTTTTGGTCATTGACCCCCTGGGGTCGCGACCACAGTTGAGACCACGGGTTTACAGGTTGCTCAACGGCTATTTGTGACAAATACTGGACCTTGATTATACATTCAGCTTTAAGCTGGTAACGTGTTGTATAGGGACCATTTGTTATGACTGTACAGTGCTGTCCCGGCTGTTGTTGGCGGTAACGGGTTGTTTTTGCCATACTGTGCCTGTACCATTCTTTTCAACCTTAAGATGGTGAAACACAATACAAGTATTGAGCCCCAAGCCACACGCTTTGTTCACCACTGCATTCCACTCATCAACTCTAGGTCCCTCACTGCAGCAAAAGTGGTAGAGGTCACCAAACCTCACTACAACCATTGCAAACAGCTATGAACCTAGCAAGATATTAGGGAAAAGTGGCAGTACTTGTGTGGAAACTGTCCAGTATTTGTTGGAAAATCGACGGTTAGGACATATCTTGAGCAGGCAAATCTCTCTTATGAGGATGGGGGTATCCGGGAAGATGTAGACCAAATTTCTTTTGGAAGATTTTGGTTGTGCCATGGCCTTTCGTATGATGGGACCTGGCTGGCTGGATGTTGGCTGGAGGTCCAGAATGGAAAAGGGTTTAACTGGTAATAAAGTTCTCCAGGAAACTCAGCAAGACAAAAGAAGGTGTTATAGGACAGGCCACTATCATGATAGCTATGCCGAGATGGATATGATATGGAAAAAGCAGGAACAAGGATGAGTACCAATATGAGATTACCTGGAGGCAGATTTGCCCAACCTGATCTTGGGTAAAAGATTTTTTTTTTCTCCAAATAATATAGAGAAACACATTTGATCAAATAAGACGCGACCATATGTAACCAGAATATGATTCTTGAACGTTTGCTCTATGCTCTTATTTATGAAGGGTTTCCCGTTTTAGTGTCTTAGCAG
Organism: Engystomops pustulosus; assembly: GCA_019512145.1. Classification (NCBI taxonomy): domain Eukaryota; kingdom Metazoa; phylum Chordata; class Amphibia; order Anura; family Leptodactylidae; genus Engystomops; species Engystomops pustulosus. Next base: position 57,033,938 of record CM033648.1, on the reverse strand, counting down.
ATGGCATAGCCTCTGGTCCAGAGATACCTTGATGTCATCTATAACAAATGGCTAGCTTTAAAAGCACAGAGCGACCGCTGCGCTTTGCATCCTTTTTTCGGTCTTATGTATCATGCATCTACGGCTTGGCGTAGCACAGGTATTGGTATCCGTGGTGCTTGGAGACAACTATAAAGAACATCTGATGTCCCAAGTCATGAAAGCCTGCATATTTTTTATTCTGAGTAAGTAATAATTGGCGGCTGGTGGGAGGACCTTCCATTGAATAGACCGTGGAGAACACAGATTGGAAGTCAGCGCTGGAACAAGCTGTGTGTTGAAATTTTGCTTCTCAAACCATGTTTTGATCTTATAACAACGAAGGATGACTTACAAAAAAAACAGAAGATCACAGCGAGAATATCTAAAGCACATTGCTGAAAACTAATATCAGAAACAAATTTTCTGCGTGTGGGGAATTAAAATTTTATATATCTGACTTTTTCAATAATTTCAATTGTGTATTGTCTCCAAAACCGCTTTCAAAAACTCTTAAACATTCCTAATGAAGGAAAAATCTTGTTTTTCAATTGTTTGGTAAAATAATTTTTTTTTCCAAATGGTACATGTAATAAATGACCATTGGAATTACCACTATGGGTTCATTATTTGAAAGGTTGATAGTTTTTCCATTTCAATAGCACCCTTCATTGTTCCTTTTCTTGATCTTATTATCATTGTTGATGATTTCGAGTTATACCTCCTGTAAGTAACTTACTTTTATAGTCTTTCGGGATTGCAGTAAATGTGGCGGTCAGTGTTGTCAACTGCTTTCAGGACATGTAAAGAAGTGGATTCTGTAACCCCCTAAAAATCACAACACTTGTATTCTTCGGTAGGGTTTTATTCCGCTTACTCAGGGTGTTAAAATTTTTCAGCTCTCCACTGTCATGATGTACTTACAGGGTCAGCAGGTCTGCTGGTGCAACCATGGAAAACACCCCATTGATAGGAGGAAAGCCCGATGGCATAGATCCAGAGTAGTTTTCAGTATTGTAAATGTAATTAGGCTAACTAGTGTAAGCTTGTGTGGTTGATATGTGAATGTAGTAGTGTATCTACAATTAAACTGGACAAGATATGGGGGAACACCTATTCGGTATTATTTGAAAAGTGCAGGGTTGGGTACAGTAATGTTATCTGCCTCAAAGCAAGAGTTAGGCAAAACAAAGAAGTAGTAGTAGTAATGAAAAGCACACCAACATCCTCCGTTGTACATTTTGCAACAATTGTATCACAAGTACCGTATATACTTGAGTATAAGCCGAATACCTAATTTAACAAAAAAAAATGGGAAAACTATGGCCTCCAAAATAAGGCAGGTTGGGAAATGCATTGGGTCACAGCTAACAAGCAGATAAGACAGCAAAAGCCCCAGTATATAGCCAGCAGCCACACAGGATATAGACAGTCACTGCCCCCCTAGTATACTAGCCAGCAACCCCTGTCCCCTAGTATATCGAAAAGCACACTGCCTCAGAATATGTAGGCGTTGCCCATTAGATATAGCCAGCAGCCCCCTATTTATTTAGCCAGAATCCTCTCCCCCTGTATATAGCCATGCCTGCCCCCTTGTATATAGCCAGCTGGGCCTAGTACTAGCCAGTGCCGTCCACTTAGTATCAGGCAAGTGCTGCCCCCTAGTATATAGCAAGTGACTGCCCACCTGATATAGCCAGTGCCTCGAACCCACCATAGATAGACAGTGGCCTCCCTCTCCGTATTATAGCCAGGCTAGCCCTTAGTTATATAGCCAGTGCCTTCCCACCTGTATTATAGGGTACAGTACCTGCCCTCCAGTATCGTTATAGCCAGTGCCTGCCCCAAATGCCACGCCTATGCCAAGCTAGCAGCCCACTGTCCAAAACTCAGTACATTTCACGAACGCCCCCCCCCCTCCAAGTCTTTCTTCTGTCTTCTGAAGTTCCGAAGCTGCTTGCTGACATCATAGTGTGTGCTGATGTGGATGCACACACTGATATGATGTTGGCCAAGCGGATGAAAGTGGGTGTGAACAGAAGGGACCCAAAGACGGAGCCGGAAGAGGAACAGCAGGGACAAAGATGAGTACAGAAGGTTTTGTGCGGACTTGAATATAACCGAGGTAAGGGTTTATTAGACCTTTTTGTGGGCTGAAAAACTACTGTGGCTTATACCGAGTATATACAGTACATTTTTATGATATTAGAAGAAGAACTATACATCGATTCCATGGCTTGACTGGTGAAACCACTCATTCCTTCTTTTGAGTAGCGCCATCATTGTTCTAACTCCTGAAATAATGAAATATATAAGTTTTTTACCAAATGGTCGAATGCACTTCATGTACCAAAATGAACCTTGTTAACAATCACCTGTGGCTATCTTTTCTACAGTTCACCATCCATTACAAATTTGCCCGATTCCAAATGGCATATTAGATGGTACACCTAATTATAAAGTACAATTTGTCCTGAAAATAGTTCTTCATACATTTGGAATTGATTGAGAAATTAATAAAAACACAAATGTTACTCCAGTAAAGTATCAAAAAGATAGACTGGGCAAAAAGTGAAACGACTGGCACATAATAACAGACCTCTGCCACTGCCACGTTTACTCACTTATGTGAGGTGATGTGGAAACCTTGTGGTTCATGTCCTGAGCTCTTTAACTATAAGGTAAGTTCATATACTGCAGATTTGCTGCTAAGAATTTGTGATGCAAGTTCAGAGAAAGTTGTTGACGAATGCCATATTATGCAGAGTTGGTTGCAAAGCTACAAGCAAGGCTACGTGCACACCACACGTTATTTTGCACGTGTGGTACCAGATTAATACCATAATAATAATGGCTTATCACAAATAGGATGAACAAAACATAATCTCAAGGAATGCCCAAATGTAACTAGAGAATAGACTAACATTCATAATAATAAATAATTGTAGTTAGAAAACTATCCAAAACTTTGCCAAGGTCATATTCCATAATAGCCGGAACAATATACGTTGTATGTGTTTATATGTGGTGTTAAGAATTTATTATATTATAATAATTTTAACATATTAACCCACATTTCAGTACAGTAAGTTGTTTATGGGTGTATACTTTCTTACCTCAGGGATTATGACATGAGTGTTTGGAGACCAGGTTAATAAAATTCTGCGGGTGTATGAATGAGATTGGTTCCGAACTCGTCCACTTAACTTTCTGCGTGGTTCCATTGACATGTAGTCCTTTTTTCTATACAATAAAAAAGGATCTCAATGGAATTACTCCTCTTCTTCTTTCAGTTCACTGTGAGGCAATAAAACATTGTGAAAGGCCTATAATGAAACCCACTCCCTCATAAAAAAAAATTCTCAAGTCTTTAAAGGGTTTGCCAAAATTGTATTATAATTTATCTGTCATGAAATTTTGGCAATGTTGAATGGCTGCCCGAATTGGCAGGAGTCAAAGTGAACAGTTAACGTGCTGGCTTTATTAGAAATGGAAGCTAATCAGAAATTGCTTTAGTCTTCTAAATGATCTATAAAAAAAAGATTGTTCGTTTCATGGAATTGGTGTCTGTGAAGCAATTACATCTGTTTATTTCATTAGTTTTTATAAATGTGTATTCGGTCTCGCTGTTATGTTCCTCATTCTGCGCAACGCCATTTTGACAAAAAAAAAAATCCAATACTGTGGGGACCTAAGGGGTTGAGGTGCTCAACTGGCTCCAGGAAATGGTTACCGGCAGTTTAGAGAACTTTAATAAAACTAAGATCAGGAAACAAGGCAAACTTAATCAAAATTCTAAGCAGGGGAAAGACCAGACTAGCACAGGGTATAACACTTATCATATCATATGGACGTTATCAGAGTTAAAAAATTTTCTACCCTTACATTTGAATTGGCCCTTAGCCCTACACTACTAGGACTCCTTGCATTGGTGATGAAAAGGCAAAAAATTATAATGGAATATTTATGATCCAATTAATATCAAGAGTTTGATATTTGTTTTGGTTTGGGGGTGGCTCATCGGTTATCAGAGAAAATGAACCTGATCATGGCCACGGATCGGTAAGGCAAAGTTGTAGGTTGCAGCTATCTAAAAGTGACATCAAAAAATTACAAACTATATTTGGGATTCAATTCAAGGTAATAAAATAAGGGACCACACCAGAAAACTAATAAAGAAATTAAGACACCACTCCTGGAAAATCTCTTGCATAACAAATTGCACTTAAGGACAGTATTTAATATTCATGCCGTTTTGTACTGAGAGGCGAGAAAAAAACTTTTGTCATACTTTAGTTGTTATGGAGCTGTATGTGTGTCATTTTGATGATGTTTTTAATGTACCATTTTCGGGGACTGTACATATTTTTCAAAAATGGTTAAAAAGTGGCATTTTCAAACTTTAGCAGCTATTTCCGTATGGGGTTATTAAACACTAGGAAAAACGTTATGATCTTTGATTGATACGACATTTTGGGAGTGGCGAACCTGTTTATGATTTTTACTGTTTATTTTTATATCATTATATGATTGTAATACTGTTATATATTTTTTTAATTTTTAAATTATGATTTCTTTTTTCAGATATTTCAGACTATTCAGCTTCCTAGGTTGTCTGATGATCCTACCATATATGCTATACTTACCGTTATGGCCAGAAGTACATGGGAACGAACTTGAGTTACCATCTATAACTTCTGACTTGGTGGTTGTTATACCTTGGATAGTGGCTTCTTCACTCCTTACACATACCTCCCAACTGGCCCGGATCTCGATTTTTCGAGCCTCTGTCCTGCTGTCCAACCCCAGCAGTGGTTTATGTGCCGGGACACATCAGCTGTGTCATGTCTGGTTTGATTCTGATGGCTTCACTGCTACATAAAGCAAAAGGAAAGGAGTAGTTGGAGTAAGGAAACTGATGCGGAGGAATGAGAAGGTGAGAATCTGTTGTATTTTACTTTGGGGGCGGGCACAATAAGGAGGGGAAGATGTGGGAGGTGCCAAAAAGTGGGGAGGAAGCTGTTTGTGGGGGTACAACATCCAAGGGAGGCATTGCTTGGGGGTTCACAATAAGGGGGAAAGGTGCTGGGGGGGGGGATAATGGGAGCAGATGCGGGCGAGGACACAAGAGGGTTCTGTATTGGTTGAGATGGGGGCATAGGCATTAATATAAGAGGGGGGGAGATGAAGGGCACCAAGGTGAATATATCTGTTGTAGGGGTGGAGCAAAAGACAGGGCTAGGGCAAAAATTTCTGCAGTATGTGCTATATTTGGCCCTCTTTCTCTGCATTTTTAAACATATTGCCATAATTCATGCGTTTTACATGTTTCCATGTGTTTGGCTGGTTAGGAAGTGGGTTTTTTTTTAAATTGCTGGAAGTGTAACCAGCTGTGAAAATTATAACACAGTAGCTTACCATTCCAGCAATATAGAACAATGCTTGAAAACCAACCAAACTCATGAACAGTCATGCGTTTTTGTAATTTGTTAGAAAAACGAATCACAAAGCCACATGGACCACAGGCCTCATATGTCGTCATTCTTCGGGTGGTGACTAAGAGTGAGTTAAAATGCAAGGCCAACAACCTCAAATCCAATCTATACAGAAGTGTCCCAACCTTGCATATAACCCCTCACGGGACCCGCCGCCCTTCTACCCTGCTTGATTCTCCTTCTACCTCTGTTTTCCGTCACCCCCCCTCCCTTGCCTTACCCCTCCCCTCCATTTCTCCCTTCCTTGCCCTTCCCGTCCCGCTTTTGTCAATGACTCCCGCCGGACACCCTTTTTTATCCCGTGCTTCCTCTCCTTGGTCCTTTCTCCGGCTCATTCTGATATACCCACTTTTCCCCCCCCCAGACCCCCTACCCCATCCCTTTCTAGACTCTTTCCTGCTTTGCCCTCATAACTTCTTCACACCTATCATCATCTTCTCCCATTCTCCGCCCTTTTCTCCTCTCAATTCATAACTGGATCTTCTTTAATTATCTGTCAGATATCTTCTTACCCTGTTCTCTTCCCATCTTGTCTTCTTGATTCTTTCTCTTAATCTTTTCCTCCCCCCTTTTCTCCCCAGTCCTATCGCTATATTCTTTATTATTTCCCTACCTTCCCTCCTTACCCCTCTCTTTGATTCTTAAGACCTCGCCCTCTTTTTTTTTTCTTCCTTTTCATTGTCTTTTTTTTCATCTGTCTCTGACTTTTTTTTCTGCTACATCTGACTCCCAATTCCCTCCCCTCTACTCCCCTTTTTCCCCCCTCTTCTTCTATTCTTTCTCACTTCTTTCACTTCCTATTTCTCCACTCTACCCCGCCTCTTCTCCTTCCCATCCACTATTCACCCCTTTTCTTCCTTTTTGATCCTCATCTCTTCCCCTCTCGCACTGCTGATAACTCCTTTCCTTTGTGTCCTTGTGAGTTCTGAGACCTTTGCAACAAAAAGTCTCACAAGCCAAAAAGTTGCACCTGCTCGAATAGGAATAAACCTTCCGAAAGTCTCAATTATCCAAGAAACATAAACTAAGAGGATACATGCCCCCCATTGTGTTCTTTTAGAAGTGTATTTAATGACCCCTAAACAAGGACAGATAACTTTTCTCACTTCAAATATATATGCTAACTACAGAAAAGGTAACTGTTAGAAGAATTCAATTTCCCTTTGAAAATGATATATTTGCATTCTATAGGCGGTCCCCTTTAATCTTGTATTTCTGTGTAAGAACTTAAACCTCTATGAAGTATAAGGAGTCTGCTCTCTACCTCAGCCACTAGGAATCTCCAGAGTCGCGGTGCCTTTCAAAGGATCCTATATAAACAAAATATCTGTGACCTATCAGATAACAGGGAACTAGTGCAGGTGTATGTACAGTGGAAACAAAGAGTTCAGTATGATGCTCAGTTGCAGCGTAGAATAATGCAGTGCACCTGCCATCACATCCTACAGGTATAATTACAATATGGAATCTGCTCATGCGTCTGTTATCCATGGTTAGGAAGCAGAAGGCACCGATGGGAATAGACTTCCATGTTTATCCTCAATACATATACTTAATTATCCATGTGCTCATTAACAATAAACATATCTTAGAACAAGATTTCCTGTTGGTATAGGCCATTTGTTAGTGTCTGTCCAGTGTACGAAATGATAGTAAAATGGGCCAGCACGGTGTGGTTTGGGTGGTTAGCATTACAGCCTGCAGCGCTGGGGACCAGGGTCAACATCTTGCCAGAGTTGTATATTCTTTCCTTGATGTGTTTCCTTGGGGTTTCCTCCCACAATCCAAAACAAAGTTAGGACGATTAGATTGTGACGACCCAATTGGGGACAGAGACCCCGATTGGCAAGCTCTGTGGAAGTACTATTCGTAGTAGTAATTCTCAGAAAGATTTTTTCAATGTTTTGCAGATTTGATTTTTTGATGGATCAAAATACTGTAATCTGTTGCACTATGAGACAGTTCACCCTTATTTAATCATTTCTTGGATTCAATAATTGTGAGCCCAAAAACAAGTGTCGTTAATACACAGACAGGTAGAAATCTTCTAGTATAAGTTATCTTTGTGCGGTCTCCACCCGGGGTTGGGGATGACAGTAAGGGCAGTGTCCGACCACAAACCCACAATCATTTGTATATAATACAATAGAAAACATCTAACTTGACCTTATGGATCCTGTCACAGATGCCTGCAATGCACATATTCGGATTCAGTTTTATAAGCCCTAAGTGGCCAATCGTGTTGTACAGGTGTTGTTTCTTGCTCTACCATTTTTTATATGCATCTGCCCTTAATATCTAGTTGTAACATCAGTTAAAGGAATATACCACCACAACATGCTGGCGTGTGGCACATTATGACTTGTATTACGAAAATGTCTTAAAAAGCATGAGGGGTTCTGCGCGCTCCATCAAATGTTAATTGAGCCTGGAGCTCTCGTTCTCATTTGCATAATTGTTATAGCCTTTTATGTAAATTCAGGGCATAAGATGCTAAAAGAAGAGTGGATCCTGCAGAAGGAGGCACACAACCAAGTAAGTGTACCTGGTTTACAAATTCTTTATACGAAGTAGAGTTACTATAATATCAAGAAATACACAAAAGATGTAAAAAAATATTATAATCTTCTTTTGGACTTGGTTTATCAGTGATATCTGGCTAAGCCAGTTTGGTCTAAGCGACACATACAGATTGTGTTTCTCTTATTGGCTTCAGTGATTTTTCAATGAGGTATTACTGAACTATTCTTTTCAAAGGCTTTTTCACGCTTCAGTTTAACCCCTGATCAATGTTGTCAGTGAACTCAAAAAGGATAGGTTCTAAATTTGTTCCACTGACACTAATAAGTAGAAAAAAACTGAAGTGGAAAAAGCACATTGAAAAAGAATAGTTCAGTAAGCATCATTGATAATCACGGAGTCCAGTAAGAGAAAACCAATCGTATTTGTCCTAAGATCTATTGCCGACGAGAGAGTGTGATGACATGACTGGAATGTCGGCCAACACGCTTATTAAACATTCAGTTCCAGATGTTTGGGCCTGGACATTCAGACAGCTTACTAGGCAAGGGTGAGTAAATCAAATAAACACTGAAAAATAACATGTGAAAAAAAAATCTGCCCTAGAATAAGCTATCATTATCAGAATAGTGGAGTACAACTGATGTTTAAAGATATGTGGTGCTCAGGTGCGCGCTACGAATTTGTTCTTTATAAGGCCATCAGGCACACAAACCTAAAATGCGGACGGATGTTGTTTCCGCAGATGCACATGTCACCATATGCTTGGAGTGGCTTCTGGAAAAGCCGGAGGCTGGAACAGCTCTGGAAAGCCGGAACCTGGAGTGGCTTCTGGAAAAGATGCGAGAAGACTGGACTGTCCTTCTGGAAAGCCAGAATCAGAAAGTAGGAGTGGCTTCTGGAAACCAGAGACTATGTAGTGGTTTCGGGAGAGCCGGAGGTGGAGCGATCTGGGCAGCCGGAGCGGGAGTGGCTCCTGCTGGAAAAGCAGGGACTGAAACAGCTCGGGAAAGCCGGAAGCTGAGAGTGGCTCTGAAAAGCTGGGAGCTGGAACGGCTCTGGAAAGCTGGGAAGATGGAGGGCTTCTGGAAAAAAAAAACCCAAGGATCTGGAGTGGCTGTGGACAAGCAGGCGACTCCGGAGGGACTTCTGGAAAAAGCCAGAGACTCTGGTGTGGCTTGTGGAAAGCCTGAGGATTCTAGAGTGTTCTGGGAAGTCGGGAGACTCTGGAGTGGCTTCTGGAAAGGCCGGAGACTCTGGAGTGGCTTCTGGAAAAGCAGAGGAGGGAGGGAGCGCTTCTGGAAAGCTGGAGCCAAGTGAGGCGGACAAGGAAAGCCGACAACGAGATTGCTGGGGTTCAAGCAGATGTTGAATTCGGAGGCAGCGACTGATGGAGAATCTGGCGAGTCCCGAGTCTGCCACCGTAACATCCCTTTCAGGGAAGCACCAATATGTAGCAATGACACTTCTTAAATACAGGTACAAGCAGTTTGTACTAAAAAGAATGTACAAAGTCCAAGAGAAAACTGGCATAATGCCACACTGTAGTATGGCAGTATATTGTTAGGATCAAATCAGACAATCTGGGGTTAAAGTACCCTAGGATTCTGAAAAAATAGTAAATAACAAAATTAAAAAAAAAGTTTTAAAAAATTCATAATTTTTTTTTTTTAAATAACTCCCCCCCCCCTCTTCCATGATATAAAAAATGAACGAGTATAAATATAAATAAATAGTAAAAATCAGAAACAAATGTTAGTATCACCGCCGCCCCCCCCCCAAAATGCGTGATATAAAAATTATATAAACGTTCTTTCCCGCGTTTAACCTGGTGTAACGAAAAAAATATAAAAATCTATAAAAAGTATTTTATACAAGGTGGGGGGAAGGTCGTATAGTCCTTAAAATGGTAGCATTGAAAACATCCTCAAAGTTCGCAAAAAGTGACACCACACACAGCTCCATACACTGAAGTATGAAAAATTTAGTTGTGCCAGAAGATAAGAAAATGAAGACATTTTTTTTTGTCCAGGAGGTTTTTATTTTTTGAAATGAAAACATTCTAAAACCTATACAAATCTGATGATCGCAAGACCCATAGAATAAAGTGACATGTCATTGGGTGCACAGTGAAAGCTGTAAAATCCAAGCCCACAAGAAAATGGCACAAAATCAATTTTTCACAATTCTCTGCATTGGAATTTTTATTCCACTTCCAGTACAACAACATGGAATATTAAATACCTCACAATGAAGTGCAATTGGTATTGCAGAACACAAGAGCTCAGACAGCTCCTTACATGGAAAAATTAAAAAGTTTGAGATTTTGAAGGTGGGGAGTGCAAAAAATGAACTGCAAACTCGAAAAAAAAAATCTGGTGGTTAATAAAAAATGGGCCATTGTGGTTTCTAGGGCTGTGTCCTGGTGTTATTGTTACAAAATTAATTTAAACAGTTAAAAACAAGCTGCAGTAAACTGCAGGAGCACTGATAGACCAAAAGAATTTGGGACATTTTCCCAATGACTGAAAATTACTTTCCAGAAAGAAATATGTATCAAAAATCTGCTGACTATTATTTCCTTCTGGGACATCATGCACAGGAAATATAGTTCTTTTATGACTTAGTAAAATCTTAAATTCTTCCCTTGGCACAAATCTCATCATTGCCTGAGAGTCCAGAACAAAGTGAATGTATACTTTACATATCAGGTGGGGAGAAGAGAAGAACTTGTTAAAAATAGTAATTGAGATTTTGCCCAGCATAAAGAGGAAGAAAAATGTGAAATCCAGCTTCGGGCATGGGGCACAGAATATACATCCCAAAAAGCAGAGATGATTCCAGCAGATCTTGAGACTAAAAGGCGATTCATGTTTATGACCTAGATTTGGTGTTTAATTGATCTAGAATATGCAAATTAAGAGGACCATACTATAATATTCCATTGAATTCATACATATGGTTCGATTCTAAGCAAGAACATAATGTGGAAATCCACTGATTCCCTGGATGACTTCATTCTTACTTTTCCAATTGCTTTTGCTTTGTTTTTGGAATAGTAAGACATCTGCTACTGATAAAGTAACAATCCAAGTTCTCTGGATATTGATTTCAAAATTGGAAACAATGTCACTCCATGATAGCTACAAATTTGGGGGTCGTGGCCTAGCAATGGAAAAGAGTGAGAACACGCCCTGCTGAGCACTATAGATCACCCCGGGCTCACCAGATATGGGGAAAGTCTGAGAAGACCTCACAACCCACCTGCCCCGTGACCACCCACAAGGACCACTATCGGGCATTCTGCGGGGGCTAAACCGTCAACTATGTCCAGCCAGCGGTCACCACGCAGTCCACCCCCACCGGCAGTCGGCACCTGATGCCGCAGCCGCTCTTTCACCTCGCCGCTCGGGCAGTGAGGCACGGAAAGACAGCGGTCACCGGCCATCTCGGAACAGCACCCGGCAAAAAGAGACGAGCAGCTCCCCGCGAATCGCCAGAAGGATCACTGTAGGCCACTGCCTAATCGGCGCTACCAAGTTCCTCAGAGCCACCAACCTCCTGACCAGCTGAACATGCCCCTTCAGTAACCAGGGACAGTGGTTACTATGGGGGACCCATGTTTAATCAAAGGAGGCCAGGAAACCCCCCCCCTCCTGACCCCATAACCTCAACCCCAGCAGGGACCACCACTCATACCCCGGCCTGCGGATGGTCTGTCCCTGACCCACAGTCCCATGCATATGTGCCAGCCAAATGGCGTCTAATGAGCCCCCCAATCCCAAGTCTCAACAGCAGGGAGCCACTGCACTATCCCCCCAGGAAGACAGGAAAAACTACCACCCACAGTCCAGGGACATTCAAGGTCTGCTACTAGTCCTAGCGAATTGCCAACAAGGAATTCGATAGCCTGCCGCTCCGATGTATATTCATTGTCGGCACGGGTGTAGATGACTGGAAAGACACAATCCTCTACTACTCTGACTTAGAACCGCAAGATACGATTTCAACGCAACCACCCTACAACTACTGCATTGCAACAGAAAGAACAGAAGCAGAGACAGCAACACCAGAGTATCAAAGGCCTCTGCTGGTTACCAGCCCGAATCTTTGTCTCCACCATTATGACTGAAACCTCAACGGGAATCCCTGGGCAGACCCCCCACTACATTCATAGAAATTGTAGAGCTTCACCGAGCCCTCCGCCTCCAGATCCTAACGACAGAATCCGCGGAGAGTGTGTGTGTGCGACAGCACTTCTACCTCCCTCAAAGGAGAGATCTTGTTAAAATGTGAGAAACAGAAACAAGTCTTTTCCAGGGAACCCGATTCCAGATCATCCCAGACCTTCCCGGTTTACTTGGGCAAGCAACGAGCTCGCCTGTCGTGACCACTGTTGGAGAGAAAAGAACCTGCCCTATAGGTTTCCGTTTCCCCTTATATCCGCTCTGGGGGAAAAGATTGTTAACCCTCAAGCTCCTGGGACGATATGGAAAACCATTTCTCCCTACTGCGTCTACAGCAGTATCCTTAGCCAAGGCCCACGTATCTCCCCCCATCAACACCTCTTCGGTTAGCCTCCTCTGCCCAACCTCACCACACTGGGCCCCGTACAGAAGGGCCCCCGGAAGAACGCCAAAATTTCCAACCAGCCGTGGAGGACCAGGGGCTCCCCTCACCAACACTCTCACTGAGAGAGGCCCCTGACTCACGCAGCAATGATCCCCCCTCAAGAGATCAACCCTATCTGGAATGTTGGTAAACCCCTACTTAGGCAGGCGCGGGTAGCCCTCCCCTTAGGTGATTCCCCCACAAACCCAGTATGTGCTGGGGTGTCGGTTAGTGGCTTCGAATGTGCAAATAGGCTTAGGACATCGGCCCGAACGGCTTGTTAGCCCGACGTCCCTTGTTAGCTTCAGCTTGTGGGTTTCCTGCTATGCGGCTCCGTTTATAGGTCTGCTGGTATTCTTTCTTCCTTGTACTTATATACTTGTTTGTTTTTAGTATCCTTCTCCCCTCCCCTCCCCACTCCCAACTCCCTTCTTCCCTTACCTCCAACCCGCATACCCTTGATAACTCCACCGGTAGCGCCGGACGACAAAACAATCTATCTCGATACACCCACCGTTACCAAACGATGGCAGAACTAATGAGAAGATCGTTTACTTTCAAACGCTCAGGAACGAGCCACATCTAAGCGCTCTCAGCGTACTCAACTATCCTAAACACAGAACACAAGATTCTATTGCTTAAAGACAGGATCATTTCAAACCAATCATGCCCCTACGATTATTTAAACCACAAAACATACACCACATGTTTTACGCCAAAACACCATGGTCACGCTCTAGTGGGGGGTAGCAATCTCGACCTGCAAAATCCTAACACACACGATAGTAGACGACACTAACGCACCCAACGGAGGTAATCATCCTCTAAACATGGAATTGGTGGCACCCATTCTCAGTCCTAACGGCTTACGTCCCTAACCAAAATCAAGTCCCCTTCCTCACACAAGTCCGGGACAATGTCACCTCCTCATGCATCAAAGAGTACATGAATCCTGGGGGCGACCTTAACTGACTCTTGGACCCCCTTTGAGACAATTCAACATGCAGTCAAGAATACCTTATCACCCTAAAGAAGCTTAAACGCCGCCCTACTACACCTCAAACCTTTACACAACATCCGTCAGGACAAAGACTACGCCTTCTTCTCTGCCACCTCACGTAGTATACAGTTAGATTGGACTACTATCTTGCTTCAACACAAAGCCTCCAGGGATAATGTCCTCCTCCGTGGGGAAACATGTCTTATCTGACCGGCTCTGCTTTTGCTCACTCAAGCTCCCGTTCCCACATAGAATAGAAAAAAAATGGGTGTGGGGATCAATGGAGTCCTTGCTGCTTAGAACCAATTTGCATTGAGTGAGGTCACTCGTACCATTGTCACACTCAGCTTATGATCATCTGGACAGGACCCGACGGCTTGCATGCTAAGTGGATGGGAGACCCATTGAGGGATGCCAACGGTCAAGTTTTCATCAAAACACGCGTAGTCGTATTTAAACAAGAAAAAGCACAACGCTCTAAGTGCTCTGGAACAGTCCAGTTACCTCTTCGGAACTGCCAACACATAATACAGCCCTATCCACCCCAGATTCTGCGTGACTGCAGTGCAGCTAGGTTGGAAAGGTTCCAAGCATTCCTATTAAGAGAACAGCCAATATGGAGGGAGCTTCAGGTTGTGTCATAGTAAATTCTAAAGAGTAACTGTGAATAAATGTGGATTGCATGCCCGCTGAGACGTCCCATAACGCTATCCTTACTACCCCCAAATTAAGTCTCCCAGAATGGGGTGGCTGCCACACGACCCCAGAGATTTCGGATCACTTTCTTCCTTTCTAAATTACAAATCCCTGTACAACCTCCAGTGCGCACCACATCAGGACCGGTCCCTGTTATACCGCACACACACCCATTTTAACCCCCTTCAGCTAGCTCCCAAATCTGAACTGGAGAAGCCCAGTTTCCCCATCGGAACTGCCCAGGTGATCAAAAACTCAAAGGAGGACAAAATCACAGCTCCACGGACGGATTACGGGGCAGATGCTTAAGCATTTTCAAAGAATTGCAGGCCCTATCCTGTCGGCTTTAAACACAGTCAACTTGGACTCCCCCCTTCCCGGCATACTGTCCCATCTGATCCAATTGCAATCATCACCAAACCGCGGCAAGACCACACTATTGTGCTCAATACCGCCCATTTCCAGTTCTTAACCTAGACCTAAAAATTTCGCAAAGATTCTGGCCAAACCAGACTCAACCCACTACTGCCGACCCCATAACAGGGATCAGGTGGGATTTGTGTCAGGCAGAGAGGGTCGAGACAAGACCTTAAAAACATTGGATAATAAGCACTATGCCCAGTCACACCAGATCACCTGCATGGACCTATCCCTAGAGGACGAAAAGTTCCTTGACAGGATCTTCTGGCCTCTCTCAAAGACAGGACCTTTCTAATATAGGCATAGCCCGAAACTATAGTCCAATAAATCCTTTCCTCTCACCAGATCCCTCAGATCTAGATTAAAAATGAAATGGCAGATCTCTCTGACCAATTCACCAGTCAACAACGGCATTGCCAAGGTTATGTCCCTCTCCGCCACTCCATATGTTCTTAGGTTAATGGAGGGCATTCTCCTTGGTGCGGCGATAGACAGAAACCAATCCTGACTTAGGGGAGTCCGGATCGCTGGGATGGAACATTCAAGGTTCGCCCTCTTGCGGACGTTGATTGGTTACTTACCACGGATCCTCATTCTCCTTCTCCTGCTCTGGAAGGGCTGAGCTGGGACAAGTTCGGCAAAAATGGTCAAAACTTCAAAGTCATAATTCACCAAATCTGAAGCTTTAACCCCTTCCGAGAGCCGCGCTGTAGTAGTACGGCGCGCGTGCCGGGTGCCACGAGCGAATGGAAGGGCTCGCAGGCAGAGCCACACGCTCATCCTTCGCTTCCCCCATTCTGCGTTGTGTGGGAGACGGAATTGGGAAAACGCTTTCTCCCAATCCCAATGGTTAAAGTGCTTCTGCCTCACTCAGAGGTCTGCTATCACCACCCAGACAACTGGAGACGAGTTACAAGATCCTCTCCAGGTGGTACAGAGTGCCCGCTCAGCTGCATATTTATGGTATCCAGAGCCCCCTGATGTGCTGCTGGCGAATGACGGCAACAGGGAGCGGCACCAGACCCACAATTTGTGGTCCTGTCCAAAACTCAAGAATCTTTGGTCCACTGTTATCGCCTGCATCCAAAGCATTGGCACCACAATTCAAGCACCCTGAAGCGACTCTTTTATTCATGTTTGATATGCAGACACACAAATATAGAAGTCCATACACCCGCCTACTACTTCAAGCGGCAAAGACATCCATAGAAGATGGCGATCTGATTCCCCCCGCCCCCCCCCCCCCCCTTACCCTATCTGAATGGTATCAGAAGTATCCGCAACATAAGAATGGAGAAATCATGCACGATCCCCACAGACCGTTCCCGACTTTCCAATACCTGGTTACACTGGCAATCATTCCTTTCCTCCTGAATACCGGGCCACTCAAGACTGAGAGACTGATGATATCGACACACACAACACGTGCCAGCGGCTGCCTCCCCCTCCCCTTCTACATTATCCTATCCTCCACTCTCCTCCTACCCCTTCAGCAACTCTCCCTCCTTTCTCTCCCTCTTCTTTAATCCTCGGTTACCCTAAGTTTTTAAAACGATTATACAAAGCGTTGTCATGCACTACAATTAGTTTTGTACAATGCCTACTTCAATACTCATGTTTGGCTTCGGTTCCACAATGCCCTACAAGCGCTATACGTCACCATGTCTCTGTCATGCCACTGATGTTGTATTTAGTCTGATGTTTTAATAAAGTTTCTCTTAAATGGAAAAATTTGGCATCCAGACAAAGGGATAACCTTACCATATTTGACAGTATGTACAACAGAGAACTGTTGTAACGTAAAACCGGCATTCTATTGTAACTGGCAGAGGTAGATTATTTCATGGAGATATCGGGGGCGATTATCAGCTCTGTGCAACGCCAGATGTCACGTTCTTCATGCTAAAATGGCTTGCACAGGAATTTAAGAAGTGTGTGCGCTGCAATTGGGTCGAATGCAACCCTTTTGTGGCGCCAGCTGCGCGGCTTCCATGCAACACAAATTAGGGGCGTGCCACGGACAGTTCGACTGATTGGGACTAAGCACCGTATTTAACTTTTAAAATTGGTGCCGCACGCCCTATGTTAACGAGTACATCACTCAAAAAGATGGTGTGAACTCGGACCATGGGGGGAGCGCCCAGATTTCTGGTGCACGATCTTAGTGAATTGCCGCACGCAGCATTATAGACCGACAATGCACTTTTCGTGCACTCCATGACTCATAAGTAAATGTGCCTAATATGTAATGTCCAAGCATTATAGGTAGTTACAAATCGGGTTCTGAAGGTTTTCATCTGAAGTGAATGAAATAAGTGGACAGGTATATTTTGAAAGTGTAACTCCAGACAATTTTTTTTTTCCAGTGGCATTTTCAAGGAGCAAGAATTAACAATAAAGCTTGTTTCAGAAAAACTTTGATAACTCTTAAAGTTACTCATTGCAGACAATCTCAGTGGTCACAAATTTTAACACTAATTTGAATTGTGTATTTAGAGGAACTATTTGGTCAGATATGCATGTAAAGCATCATTACAGACTTGTGGGGGAGGCAGGGACAGCCATACCTCCAAAATGGCCCAGATTTCGGCTCTGTCCCACTGCCACTGACAGCTAGAGTTAGATGAAGTTGAATGCAGTGGTGAACAAAGAGTGTGGCTTGGGGCTCAAAACTTTTATTTGTGTTTCACCATCTTAAAGGTTGAAAAGAATGGTACAGGCACAGTTATGGCAAAAACAAACCGTTACCGCCAAACAAACAGCCGTGACAGCACTGTACAGTAATAACAAATGGTCCCTATACAACACACGTTACCAGCTAAAGCTGAATGTAGAATCAAAGGTCCAGTATTTGTCACAAATAGCCTTTTGAGCAACCTGTAAACCGTGGTTCTCAACACTGTGGGATCGCGACCCCAGGGGGGGTCAAATGACCAAACACAGGGGTCACCTAAAGCCATCAAAAGGCCACGATTTTATTGCATTTTTGCAGAGAATCACATGGTTTGGGGTCACCGCAACATGAGAGTAACTATTGCGGGGGTCACAGTATTACAAAGGTTGAGAACCACTGCCGTCTAAACAGTACTGGGTAATATCCAGTATAGAGGATTGAAGAATTAATTATTATGAAGTTTAATGAAAAGTGTTACAGCATACAATTTACAGGGGCATTATGTATGAGTAATGATAGTTGTATGTATTTTCTATGTGGCCCCATGGGAAAAATGAATGCTCTCCCTGCTCTAGGGCCATAGAAAAGTTTGGGTATATGCCTTTTATGCTTTATTGTTATGAGTGCTCCAAGAAACACCCCCTGGTAAAAATATGTGACTAGTGCGTAAGACCCAGACGTAAGAACAGTGCTGTGTATATTACTGTAGTATGGGTGTAAAGAGTGTGCTTATTTATAGTTGATTACATTGTGGCAGATTCCATTCAATATGTTGTGTATATAAATAAATGAACAGATTGTAACTGTATGTAAATGTATATGTACAGATAGATACTACCCGGGGAATTACTTACATTTCATCCCTTAGAATTAGATGGGTGCCACGGCTTCAGCATGCCTGCTATGCCTATAGTTACCAGAATGTGGAGCTGTTGATGATGCATCGCATATGACATTGCACCACCTATACAAAGAGCCACAGAGCTAACAATCACCTTGGAGGGTTACAGTGAATGCGTTGCCGGGGTCCACGGGCATGGAGAGGGCTCGCAGGCGAGCCACACGCTCATCCTCGTTCCCCCCATCTGCGTTGTGTGGGAGAGAATTGGGAAAAACGCTTTCCCAATCCCCAATGGTTAAAGCGCCTTTGCCTCACTCAGAGGCTGTATCACCACCAGACACCTGGCGAAGAGCTAGACAGATCCTTCCATGGTGGGTACAGAGTGCCCGTCAGCATGCATCTATGTTGATCCAGAGACCCCTGATGTCTGCTGGCGCATGCGGAACAGGAGCGGCATCCAGGACCCAATTGGTGGTCCGTCCAAAACTCAAGACGAATTTGTCCCTGATTAGCCTGCATCCAAAAGCATTGGCACCACAATTTCAACACCCTGAGAGAGATCTTGTATTCATGTTTGATATGCGACACACAAATTATAAGAAGTCCTCACCGCCCTCTACTTCAAGCGGGCCCAAGTAAATCCTAGAAGATGCGGATTTCTGATTCCCCACCCAGCTAAATCTTGAATGGTATTCAGAAGTATCCGCACAAACATACAGAATGGAGATAATCATAGCACGATCCCCCACAGGACCGCCCGACTTTCCTAATATCTGGTTACATGGACAATCATTCCTTTCTCGCCCCTAGAATACCAGGGGCACTCACAAGACTGAGAGGACTGATGGATCGACACACAACACGTGCCAGCTGGCGCCTCCACCCCCCCTTCCTACATTCCAATCATCAACTCTCCTCCCTACCCATTCAGCATCTCCCCCGTTCTCTCCTCTTCTTTAATCCTCGGTTAACCCTAAGTTTTAAACGATGATACAAATCGTTGTTAGCTCTACAATAGTTTTGTACCATGCCTACTTCCATACTCATTTGGCTCGGTTCCACAATGCCCTACAAGGCGGCTTATACTGTCACATGTCTCGTCATGCCTGAAGTTGTATTATGTCTGAGTTTAAAGAAGTTTCTCTTTAAATGGAAAAATTGGGGCATGCCAGCAAGGGATAACCTGACACATTTTTTACAGTATGTACACAAGAGAACGTGGTAATAAAAACGGCCTTCTATGTAAACGGCTGGTGGTAGTAGATTCTATTTCATGGATGCTATGGGGGGTTCTTCGGGCCTTGCCACGCCACGGACTGATTCCCAGGTCTTCAATTCTAAAAATGGCTTGCACAGGAATTTAAGAAGTGTGTTTTTTTGACGTCAATTGTGTCGAATGCAACCCTTTCTGTGCGCCGCTGCGATGGCTTCCATGCAACACAAAATTAGGGGCGGTCATCCGGAAACGTTGGAACTGATGGGAGCTAAGCGCCGTATTTAACTTTAAAATTGTGCGCTACGCCCCGATATATACGATAAATCACTAAAAAGATGGTGACTCGGACCATGCGGGGAGCGCCCAGATTCTGGTGACGACTCTTAGGAAATTGCCGACGCAGCCATATTTATAGACGACATGCACTTTTCGTGCACTCCAGTGACTTCATAAGAAAATGTGCCTATATGTTAATGTCACGCAATATAGTAGTTACAACTACGGGTTCTGATGGTGTTATACTGAAGTGAATTGAAATAAGTTGAGACAGGTATATTTTGAAGTGTACTCCAGACAATTTTTTTCCCATGGCATTTACAAGGGCCAAGAATGAAAATAAATAAGAGCTTGTTACAAGAAAAACTTTGATAAACTCTTACAGTTACTCCTGCCAGAACAATCTCAGTGGTCAACAAATTTTAACAACTAATTGAATTGTATTTAGAGAGGAACATATTGTCAGATATGCTGTAAAGGCATAATTACAGACTTGTGGGGAGGCAGGACAGCGGCTTGTCCCCTGCCTCCCCACAAGTTCTTTAATGATGCTTTACATGCATATCGACCAAATATGTTTCCTCTACATAACATTCAAATTAGTGTTAAAATTTTGACTCCTGAATTGTCTGCAATGATAACCTGTAAGATTTATCAAAGTTTTCTGAAACAAGCTTTATTGTTGAATTCTTGCTCCTTGAAATGCCCCTGGGAAAAAAAAAATTGTCTGGAGTTAACTTTCAAAATATACCTGTCCCACTTATTTACAATTCAACTTCAGATGACAACCTTAAACCCGTATTTGTAACTACCTATAATCAGCATTGACATTAACATATTAGGCACATACTTAGTGAAAGCACTGGAGTGCACAAAGTGCATTGTCGGTCTATAAGCTGCGTGCGCAATTCACTAAGATCGTGCAACCAAAATCTGTGCGCTCCCCGCAATGGTCCCGAGTTCACCATCTTTTTTATTGATGTCGCGTTTAACATAGGGCGTGCGGCCAATTTTAAAGTTACATAAACGGGCGCTTAGGTCCCAATCATCGAACGGTCCGATGACACGCCCCCTAATTTTGTGGTGCATGGAGCCATAGCGCGCTGCGCCACCGAAGGGTGCATTTCGACAACAATTGCAGCGCACACACTTCATACTAAATTCCTGTGCAAGCCAGTTTGAATTGAGACCGTGAACAGTCCGTGCGTGGCACAGAAGCCCCCCAATAGCTCCATAAATAGAATCTATACTCCAGCACAGTTACAATAGATCCGGTTTTTACTTACAACAACAGTTCTCTTCTCTCTCTTGTGTACCTACTGTAAAATGTGTAGGTCGTTATCCCTGTGTCTGGATGCCCAAATTTTCCATTGAAGAAAAACTTTATTAAAACATCACATAATACAACATCAGTGGCATGACAAGGACATGGGACGGATAGCGCCTTGTAGGGCATTGTGGAAACCGAAGCCAAACATGAGTATTGAAGTAGGCATGGTACAAAACTTTGTAAGAGCAGGACAACGATTTTGTAAAATCGTTTTTATATAAACTTAGTGTACCAGAGGATTAAAGAGAAGGGGAGAAAGAGGAGAGTGCTGTGAAGGGTAGGGAGGATAGTGGAGGATAGGATAAGTAAGGAATGGGAGGGGGAGGCACCGCTGTCACGGGGTTGGGTGTGTGTCGATTCCATCAGGTCCTCTCAGTCCTTGGAGGCTCGGTATTCAGGGGAGGAAAGGAATTAATTGCACAGTGTAACCAGATATTGGAAAGTCGGGCACGGCAGGTCCTGTGGGGGATCGTGCTATGAGTTTCCTCTCATTCTTATGACTCGGATACGTTCTGATAACCATTCAGTGATATGTAGGGGGGGTGGGGAATCATATCGCATCATTCTGGAATGTCTTGGCCGCTTGAAGTAATGCGTTGATGACTTCTTATATTTGTGTGTCTGCATAGCAAACATGAATAAAATTAGTCGCTTTGCAGGGGTGCTTGAAATTGTGGTCCAATGCTTTGGTGATCAGGCGATAAAGTGGACCAAGAAAGTTCTTTGCGTTTTGACAGGACCACCCAAATGTGGGTCATGTGCCGCGCCTGTATCCCGCATCGCCAGCCAGACAATCAGTGGCTCTGGATCCATAGATGGCAGCTGAGGCTGGGCAATCTGTATAACCACCTCGGAGAGGATCTTGTAACTCGTCTCCATTTTTCTGGTGGTGATAGCAGACTCTGAGTGAGGCAGAATCAACTTTAACCATTGGGATTGGAGAAGCGTTTTCCCAATTCATCCCCCCACACCGCAGAATGGGGGAAGGCTAGGATGGCGGTGGCTCGGCCTGCGAGCCCCTCTCCCTGCGCCGGCCCGCCGCAGTACTAGACCCTCAGTGATATGTTAGCTCTGTAAGGCATCTTTATTATCGGGTGCAAGTCATCTATGCGATCAATCAAGTCAACAGCTACAGACTCTGTAACTATAGGCATAGCAGCAGCTGAATCCGGGCACCAATCTAATTCTAAGGATGAACATAGTAAGGATATTCCCCTTAATGATCTATCTGTACATATACATTTACAATACAGTTACATCTGTTCATTTATTATATATAACCCCCGCAACCCCCCACCCAACCCCCCCCCCACCACACCCCTACCCCCACCAAAACCACCAAACACCCCCACCCCCATAATCCCCCACCACGTAGCTTCCCCCCCCCCCCCCCCACCCACCCCCGCCCCCACCCCCACACCCCCACCCCAGACCCCCCCCCCCCCCCCCCCAACAAACATATTGAATGGTATCTTTGCACACCTAATCAACCTATACAATAAAAGCAGCACTCTTTCCACCCTACTACATTATATACAACACACTGTTCTTACTCTGGGTCTTACGCACTAGTCCGCATATTTTTAACACCAGTGGTGTTTTCTTGGAGCACTCATAACAATAAAGCATAAAAGGCATATACCCAAACTTTTCTATGGCCCTCGAGCAGGGAGAAGCATTCCTTTCCCATGGGGCCACTGAGAAATATCATACAACTATCATTAACTACATACATATGCCCCTGCATAAATGGTAGCTGTAACACTTTTCATAAACTTCATATAATAATTATTCAATCCTCTATACTGGATATTACCCAGTACTGTTTAACTGGCAGTGGTTTCAACCTTTTTGTAATAACTGTGACCCCACACCGCAATAGTCTACTCAATGTTACCGGTGACCCCAAACCTGATGTGATCTCTCTGCAAAAATGCATAAAATCGTGGCTTTTGATGGCTTTAGGTGACCCCTGTGTTTTGGTCATTTGACTATCCCCCCCCCTGGGGTCGCGATCCTCACCGTTGAAACCACCGGTTTACAGGTGCTCAAAGCTATTTGTGCCAAAATATCTGACCTTTGATTCTACATATCAGCTTTATCTGTGTAATTGTGTTGTATAGGGACCATTTGGTTATAACCTGTACAGTGCTGTCAACGGCTGTTTTTTGTTTGCGGTAACGGGTTGTTTTTGTTGCCATAACTGTGCCCTGTACCATTCTTTTCAACCTTTAAGATGGGAAACACAAATAACGTATGAGAGCCCCAATCCACACTCTTTTGTTCACCACTGCATTCAACTAGTCATCTACTCTAGCTGTCCTATGGCAGTGGGACAGAGGCGAAATCTGGGCCATTTTATTGGAAGGTATGGCTGTCCTGCCTCAGCCTCCCCACAAGTCTGTAATGATGCTTTACATGCATCTCTGAACCAAATATGTTTCCTCTAAATAACAATTCAAATTAGTGTTAAAAATTGTGACCACGATTTGTCTGCAATGAGTAACTGTAAGAGTTATGCAATTTTTTCTGAAACAAGCGTTATTGTTCATTAATTCTTGCTCCTTGAAAATGGCCACTGGTAAAAAAAAAATTGTCGGGAGTTTTAAACACTTTTCAAATATACCTGTCCACTTATTTACAATTCAACCTTCAGATGAACCTTCAGAAACCCGTTATTTGTCTACTATATGCTTGGGAACTTAACATATTAGGCACATTTACTTATGACTTCCGGAGTGGCACGAAAAGTGCCCATTGTCGGTCTAAATGCTGCTTGCGGCGATTCACTAAGATTCGGTCACCAGAAATCTGGCGCTTTGCTCCCTCCCCATGGGTCCGAGTTCTAGTCGCTATCTTTTTTTATTGATTACTCGTTAACATATGGCGTATGCGGTCACACAATTTTTTAAAGTATTAAAATCACGGTGCTTAGTTCCCAATCTATCGAACTGTCGCTTGGCACGCCCCCCTAATTTTGTTTGCATGGAAAGCCATCGCCAGCTGTCGCCACAAAAGGTTGCATCGACACATACTTGCAGCGTACACACTTCGTAAATTCCTGTCAACCATTTTTTGCATCTGAAGAACGTGACACTCCGTGCGTGGCACAGAGCCCCTGATACATCTCCCCCCCCAATAGCTCCATGAAATAGAATCTCTACACAGCCGTTACAATATCAAGCCGGTTTTACGTTTACAACAGTTCTCTTTTGTACATCCTGGCAAAATGTGTAAGGTTATCCCTTTGTCTTGATGCCAAATTTTTCCATTTAAGAGAACTTTATTAAACATCAGACTAATACAACAGCAGTGGCATGACAGAGACATGGTGACGTATAGCTCCTTGTAGGGCTTGTCGGCACCGAAGCCAAACATGAGTTTGAAGTAGCCCATGGGTGTACACAAACTATTGCTAGATGCATGACAACACGATTGTTGCTAGAATCGTTATTAAACTTAGGGGTAACCGCAGGATTTAAAGAAGAGGGAAGAAAGGAGGGATATGCTGAAGGGGTAGAGGAGAGTGAGGATAGGTTCAATGTAGGAAAGGGGAGGGGGAGGCAAGCA
This sequence comes from Engystomops pustulosus, assembly GCA_019512145.1. Classification (NCBI taxonomy): domain Eukaryota; kingdom Metazoa; phylum Chordata; class Amphibia; order Anura; family Leptodactylidae; genus Engystomops; species Engystomops pustulosus. The sequence goes on along the minus strand of CM033648.1, from coordinate 57,009,271 downwards.
GTGGCACGTGGTTTGGGATTGCTTCATGCATTCCTCAGGTCTCAGTCAGTTCTTGGAGTGCCCTTACGGTAGTTCAGGGAGGAAAGGAATGATTGACACATTGTACCAGGTATTTTTGAGTGGAAAGTCGGGAACATGTCCTGATGGGGTAGTCGTGCAATAGTTCTCTTTCTCCATCTTATGTTGCGGATACTTCTGATACCATTCAGATTATGGGTAGAGGGGGGTGGCGGGGGGGGACTGGGGGCGGAATCCAGATCGCCATCTTCATAGGAAGTTCTGGTTGGCCGCTGAGTAGGGATGGCGGGTGGATTGAACTTCTTTATATTTGTGTGTCGCATATCGAAACACATGAATAATTAAACGAGTCGCTTCAAGGGGGGCTTGAATTGTGTGCCAATTTGCTTTGATTGCAGGCCGATAAAGTGGCCAAAGAAGTTCTTGAGTTTTGGACAATGACCCACACCAAATGTGGGGTTAGGGTGCCAAGCTCCCTTAATGTCCGTCATTCGCCGCACAACATCAGAGGGGCCGCTGGATACACATAAAATGTGCAGCTAGCGGCAAGCTCTGTACCACTGAGAGAGGATCTTCACTAACTCGTCCCATGTGTCCTGGTGGTGAATAGCAGACCCTCTGAGTGAGGCAGAAGCACTTTAAACCATGGGGAGTGGGAGAGCGTTTTCCCAATTCCCCGTCTCCCACACAACGACAGAAATGGGGGAAGCGAAGGATGTAGCGTGTGGCTCGGCCTGCGAGCCCTTCCATTCGCATCGGGCACCCGGCAGGACGCGCCGTAACTGCTACACGCGCTCTCGGGAAGGGGGTTAAAGCTTCAATTTTGGTGTCATTATAGACTTTGACAGTTTCTGACATTTTGCCGAACTTGTCCCAGCTCAGTCCTTATTGTCCAGAGCAGGGAAGGAGAAATGAGGATCGTGGGTAAGTAACCCAATCAAGCGGTCCGCCAAAGGGCCGAACCTGAGGGTTCCATCCCACGATCCGACTCCCTAAGGTCCAGGATGGTTTCTGTCTATGCGCCCACCAAGGAGAATGCCCTCCATTAACCACAAAGGACACATATGGAGTGGCGGAGAGTGGGACAACTAATCCTTGGCAATGCCGTTGTGGAGGTGAATTGGTCAGAGATCTGCATTTCACAATTTTTAATCTAATCTGAGGGCTAGGTAGAGGAAAGGATTTATTGGACATAGGTTCGGGCTATGCCTATATTATAAAGGTCACTGTCTTTGAGAGAGGCCAGAAGATCCTGTCAAAGGAACTTTCGTCCTCTAGGGATAGGTCCCATGCAGGTGTATCTGTGTGACTGGGCATAGTGGCGTTTATGCCAATGTTTTTTAAGGTCTTGTCTCGACTCCTCTCTGCCATGTACACACAAATCCCACTGATCCCTTGTTATGGGGTCGGCAGTAGTCGGGTTGAGTCCGTTTGGCCAGAAGCTTTGCGAAGATTTTTAGGTCTAGTATTTAAGAGCTGGAAATGGGGCGGTAGTTGAGCACATAGTGTGGTCTTTGACCGTCGGTTTGGTGGGAATGATTGCAATCTGGAGCTAGATGGGGACAGATGCCGGGAAGGGGGCGAGCCAGTTGACTGTGTTTGAAAGCCTTAGACAGGATAGGGCTGCAATCTTTTGAAAAATCTTAAAGAATGCTGCCCCGTAATCCGTCCGGAGAGCCTGGTTTTTGTCCTCCTTTGCGGTTTTTGATCACCTGGGCGAGTCCGATGGGGATTAACTGGCTTCTCCAGTTCAGATTTGGGAGCTAGCTGAAGGGGGTTAAAATCGTGTGTGTGCGGTATAACAAGGGACCGGTCCTGAGAGGGGCGCACTGGGAGGTTGTACAGGGATTTGTCTAATTTTAGAAAGGAAGGAAAGTGGATCCGAAATCTCTGGGGTAGTGTGGCGCCACCCCATTCTGGTATAGACTTAATGTGGGGGTAGATAAAGGATAGCGTTATGGGACGTCTCAGCGGCATGCATCCACATTTATCACACAGTTACTCACTTTAAATTTAACTATGACACAACCTGAAGATCCCTCCTATGCTGTTCTCTTAATAGTAGAATGCTGGAACTCTCCACTAGCTGCACTGCAGTTCACCAGAATCTGGGGTGGATAGGGCCGGTGTAATTTGTGTTGGCAGTTCCCGAAGAGGTAACACGTTCCAGACCCTTAGAGCGTTGTGCTTTTTCTTGTTTACAATAGACTACGCCGTGTTTATAGATGAAAACTTGACCGTCTGGAATCCCTCAATAGGGTCCCCACATTAGCATGCACCTGATCGGGTCCTGTCCCAGATGATCATAAGCTGACCGTGGGAACAATGTACGAGTGACCATCACTCAATGCAGAAGATGGTCTAAGAGCAAGGACTCCATTGCATCCCCACACCCATTTTTTTTCCTATTAATGTGGGAACGGGAGTCTATGAGTGAGCAAAAGCAGGAGCCTGGTCAGATAGACATGTTTCCCCACGGAGGAGGACATTATCCCATGAGGCTCTTGTGTTGACAAGGATATAGTCCAATCTACTGTATATCTACGTGGAGTGGCAGAGGAAGAAGGCTGTAGTCTTTGTCTGACGGATTTGTGTACAAGTTTGAGGTGTAGTAGGGCGGCCGTTTAATCTTCCTTTAGGTGGAATAAGGTATTCTTGCTCGCATGTTGAATTGTCTCAAAGTGGGGTCCAAGAGTCAAGTTAAGGGTCGCCCCCAGGATTAATGTACTCTTTGATGCAGAGGAGGTGACATTGTCCCGGACTTTGTGAGGAAGGGACCTTGATTTTGGTAGGGACGTAAGCCGTTAGGACTGAGAATGGGTGGCCACCAATTCCATGTTTAGAGTGATGTACCTCCGTTGGGTCGGTAGTGCGTCTACTATCGTTGTGTTAGGATTTTGCAGGTCGATTGCTACCCCCCACTAAGCGTGACCATGTGTTTTTGGCGTAAAAACATGTGGTGTATGGTTTGTGGTAAATCCGTAGGGGCATATTGTTTGAAATGATCCTGTCTTTAAGCAATAGAATCGCTGTGTTCTGTGTTAGTGGAAGTGTGAGTACCGAGAGCGGCTTAGATGGCTCGTTCCTGAGCGTTGAAATAAACGATCTTCGTTCTATCTTCAGTTCTGGCCATCGTATTGGACGGTGGGTGTATCGATGAAGATGGTTTTTGTCGTCCGGCGCTACCGTGGAGTTTATCAAAAGGGTAGCGGGTTGGAGGTAAGGGAAGAAGGGAGGTTGGGAGTGAGGGAGGGAGGGGAGAAGGATACTAAAAACAAACAAGTTAGTACAAGTACAAGGAAGAAAGAATACCAGCAGCACCTATAATCGGAGCCGCAAGCAGGAAACCCACAAGCTGAAGCTAACAAGGGCGTCGGTCTAACAACCGTTCGGGGGCCGCTGTCCCTAAGCCTATTTGCACATTCGAATCCACTACCACCGACACAGCCCCCAGCACATACTGGGGTTTTGGTGGGAATCACCTAAGGGGAGGGCTACCCCGCTGCCGTAAGTAGGGTTATACCAACATTCCAGATAGGGCTGATCTCTTGAGGGGGGATCATTGCTGTCGGAGTCAGGGCCTCCAGTGATGGAGTGTGGGTGAGGGGAGCCCCGCGTCCTCACGGCTGGTTGAAAATTTTGGCGTGTCCGGGGGCCCTTCGTAACGGGGGGCCCGTGGGGTGAGGTTGGGCAGAGGAGGCTACCGAGGAGGTGTTGATGGGGGGAGATACGTGGGCCTGTGGCTAAGGATACTGCTTGTAGACGCAGTAGTGGAGAAATGGTTTCATATCGTCCCAGGGAGCTGAGGGTTAGTACAATCCTTTTTCCCCCAGAGCGATATAGGGGAAACGGAACCCTATAGGGCAGGTTTTTTTCTCCTCCAACAGTGGTCACGAAGGACACGTGCCCGACCGCTCGTTGCGTTTTGCCAGAGTAAAACCGGGGAAAGGTCTGGGATGATCTGGAATCGGGTTTCCCTGGAAAAGACTTTTTTCTCTGATTTCTCCATTTTAACAAGACTCCTCTTTGAGGGAGGTAGAAAGTGCTGTCGCACAACAAACACCACATCTCCGCGGTTCTGTTCGTTAGATCTGGAGGCGGGGGCTCGGGGAAGCTCTACTTAAAATCAATTCTATGAAGTAAGTGGGGGGTCTGCCCAGGATTTCCCGTTGAGGTTTCAGTATGGTGGAGACAAAGATTCGGGCTGGATATACTCAGTCAGAGGCCTTTGTATACGCTGGTGTTGCTGTCGGCGTCTTCTGTTCTTTTCTGTTGCAATGCATGTATTGTAGGTTGGGTGTGCGGTTGAAATCGTATCTTGCAGGTTCTAAGCTCAGAGTATGTAGAGGATTGTGTCTGTCCAGTCGTCTACCCGTGCCGACCAATGAAATACATCGAGCGCAGGCTAGCGAATTCCTGTTGGCAATTCGCTAGGACTTAGTAGCAGACCTGAATGTCCTCTGGACTGTGGGGTAAGTTTTTTCTCTGTCTTCCGGGGGGATAGTTGCAGTGGCTCCTGCTGTTGAGACTTGGGGATTGTGTGGAGGGCTCCATTAGACCCATTTGGCTGGCACATTCATGGGATGTGGTCAAGGGACAGACATCATCAGGCATACCTCCAAAATGGCCCCAGATTTCGGCCTCTGTCCCACTGCCCTAGACAGCTAGAGTTAGATGAAGTTGAATGCAGTGGTGAACAAAGCGTGTGGCTTGGGGCTCAAATACTTGTATTTGTGTTTCACCATCTTAAAGGTTGAAAAGAATGGTACAGGCACAGTATGGCAAAAACAACCCGTTACCGCCAAACAACAGCCGTGACAGCACTGTACAGTCATAACAAAATGGTCCCTATACAACACGTTACCAGCTTAAAGCTGAATGTATAATCAAAGGTCCAGTATTTGTCACAAATAGCCTTTGAGCAACCTGTAAACCCGTGGTTCTCAACTGTGGGTCGCGACCCCAGGGGGGGTCAAATGACCAAAACACAGGGGTCACCTAAAGCCATCAAAGGCCACGATTTTATTGCATTTTTGCAGAGAATCACATGGTTTGGGGTCACCGCAACATGAGTAACTATTGCGGGGTCACAGTATTACAAAGGTTGAGAACCACTGCAGTCTAAACAGTACTGGGTAATATCCAGTATAGAGGATTGAAGAATTTAATTATTATGAAGTTTAATGAAAAGTGTTACAGCATACAATTTACAGGGGCATTATGTATGAGTTAATGATATTTGTATGATATTTCTCATGTGGCCCCATGGGAAAATGAATTGCTCTCCCCTGCTCTAGGGCCATAGAAAAGTTTGGGTATATGCCTTTTATGCTTTATTGTTATGAGTGGCTCCAAGAACACCCCACTGGTAAAATATATGGTGACTAGTGCGTAAGACCCAGAGCTAAGAACAGTGCTGTGTATATACTGTAGTATGGGTGTAAAGATGTGTGCTTATTTATAGTTGATTACATGTGCAGATCCATTCATATATGTTGTGTATATATAATAAATGAACAGATGTAACTGTATGTAAATGTATTATGTACAGTATAGATACATAAGGGGAATATCCTTACTATTTCATCCCTTAGAATTAGATTGGGTGCACGGCTTCAGCTGCTGCTATTGCCTATAGTTACAGAATGTTGGAGCTGTTGACTTGATGCATCGCATTATGACATTGCACCCCTATATAAAGAGCCACAGAGCTAACAATCACTTGAGGGTTCTAGTAATGCGTGCCGGGTCCCGGCGCATGGAGAGGGCTCGCAGGCCGAGCCACACGCTCATCCTCGCTTCCCCCATTCTGCGTTGTGTGGGAGACTGAATTGGGAAAACGCTTCTCCCAATCCCAATGGTTAAAGTGCTTCTGCCTCACTCAGAGGTCTGCTATCACCACCAGACACCTGGAGACGAGTTACAAGATCCTCTCCAGGTGGTACAGAGTGCCCGCTCAGCTGCATCTATGGTATCCAGAGCCCCCTGATGTCTGCTGGCGATGCGGAACAGGGAGCGGCACCATGACCCACATTTGGTGGTCCTGTCCAAAACTCAAGAACTTCTGGTCCACTGTTATCGCCTGCATCCAAAGCATTGGCACCACAATTTCAAGCACCCCTGAAGCGACTCTTTTATTCATGTTTGATATGCAGACACACAAATATAAGAAGTCCATCACCCGCCATCTACTTCAAGCGGCCAAGACATTCCTAGAAGATGGCGATCTGATTCCCCCCCCCCCCCTACCATATCTGAATGGTTATCAGAAGTATCCGCAACATACAGAATGGAGAAACTCATAGCACGATCCCCCACAGACCGTTCCCGACTTTCCAATACCTGGTTACACTGGCAATCATTCCTTTCCTCCCCTGAATACCGGGCACTCCAAGACTGAGAGACTGATGGAATCGACACACCCAACCACGTGCCAGCGGCTGCCTCCCCCCTCCCCTTCCTACATTATCCTATCCTCCACTCTCCTCCCTACCCCTTCAGCACTCTCCCTCCTTTCTCTCCCTCTTCTTTAATCCTCGGTTACCCTAAGTTTTATAAACGATTATACAAATCGTTGTCATGCTCTACAATAGTTTTGTACCATGCCTACTTCAATACTCATGTTTGGCTTCGGTTCCACAATGCCCTACAAGGCGCTATACTGTCACCATGTCTCTGTCATGCCACTGATGTTGTATTTATGTCTGATGTTTTAATAAAGTTTCTCTTAAATGGAAAATTTGGGCATCCAGACAAAGGGATAACCTTACACATTTTACAGTATGTACACAAGAGAACTGTTGTAATTAAAACCGGCATTCTATTGTAACTGGCTGGTGTAGATTCTATTTCATGGAGCTATTGGGGGGTATTTATCAGGGCTTCTGTGCCACGCCACGGACTGTTCACGGTCTTCAATTCTAAAATGGCTTGCACAGGAATTTAAGAAGTGTGTGCGCTGCAATTGTGTCGAATGCAACCCTTCTGTGGCGCAGCTGCGCTGGCTTCCATGCAACACAAATTAGGGGGCGTGTCATCGGACAGTTCGACTGATTGGGACTAAGCGCCGTATTTAACTTTAAAATTGTGCCGCACGCCCTATGTTAACGATACATCACTAAAAAGATGGTGAACTCGGACCATTGCGGGGAAGCGCCAGATTTCTGGTGCACGATCTTAGTGAATTGCCGCACGCAGCATTATAGACCGACAATGCACTTTTCGTGCACTCCAGTGACTTCATAAGTAAATGTGCCTAATATGTTAATGTCAATGCATTATAGGTAGTTACAAATACGGGTTCTGAAGGTTTCATCTGAAGTTGAATTGTAAATAAGTTGGACAGGTATATTTTGAAAGTGTAACTCCAGACAATTTTTTTTTTCCCAGTGGCATTTTCAAGGAGCAAGAATTAACAATAAAGCTTTGTTTCAGAAAACTTTGATAACTCTTACAGTTACTCATTGCAGACAATCTCAGTGGTCACAAATTTTAACACTAATTTGAATTGTTATTTAGAGGAACATATTTGGTCAGATATGCATGTAAAGCATCATTACAGACTTGTGGGGAGGCAGGGACAGCCATACCTCCAAAATGGCCCCAGATTTCGGCCTCTGTCCCACTGCCCTGATATTTCTCATGTGGCCCCATGGGAAAATGAATTGCTCTCCCCTGCTCTAGGGCCATAGAAAAGTTTGGGTATATGCCTTTTATGCTTTATTGTTATGAGTGGCTCCAAGAAAACCCCACTGGTAAAATATATGGTGACTAGTGCGTAAGACCCAGAGCTAAGAACAGTGCTGTGTATATACTGTAGTATGGGTGTAAAGATGTGTGCTTATTTATAGTTGATTACATGTGCAGATCCATTCATATATGTTGTGTATATATAATAAATGAACAGATGTAACTGTATGTAAATGTATTATGTACAGTCTAGATACATAAGGGGAATGTCTTTACTATTTCATCCCTTAGAATTAGATTGGGTGCACGGCTTCAGCTGCTGCTGTTGCCTATAGTTACAGAATGTTGGAGCTGTTGACTTGATGCATCGCATTATGACATCGCACCCCTACATAAGGAGCCGCAGAGCTAACAATCACTTGAGGGTTCTAGTAGTTAGTGGAGGTAAGTCAGCTTTCTCAGGATCCTGCTGTGTCCTTTATTATTTTCAGTAATTTCCCTCCATTTTTTTGGAAATCTAGTTACTTGCTCCTCTGTGTGCCAAAACCAGAAGTGGAATCTAAATCTGGGAGAGTTTAAAATTATTTTCACCTGCGGTCCATTCCTGGTTTTAGCCTTAATTATTGAAGGAAAATACCAACTAGAAGAATGCTATCTGAACGGGCCTCATGGCTGTTGCATTGTTTGTCTATATGAAATTTATACCATATGAACACTTACTGTATTCATCTTCATTGCTCTTACTTTGTCAAGTCAATCTTCCACCTATACATCCTTACTACTATTCATCCATCTAATCATTCACTGTCTAATCCTTCATACATCGATCCCTCCATCCATACTTACAAATATCCATTCACTCCTCTGTTCCTTTCTCGTACTCTTTTCATAGATCCATGTTATGCCTGACTGCCACTCTTCTCTGCTCTCACCTCCTTCCATTCTAGTAGAGTGTATCAGTAGATATTTTAGATTAATTCAATGATCTTTTCTCAGGAGAATCTTTTTACCTCTCATTACAGTATTGTTAGTGTTGCTGTGTGTGTAGACTAGTGTCAGAATGAAGGACGGAGAGAATGAAGAGTTCCCGGATAAGCAATGGAGACGGGGAGTTAAGTGGGCTCCATCAATATTCTGGCCAAAGTTTGGATATGTCTCTGTATGTCCAAATCTGAAGACTTTTGTAGAGGTGGATGAAGAGGCAAATGAGTTTGAATTTGAGGAGATTATAGAGCTACAGGAGGAAAACATTGCTATACCTATAAGAAATCATATGAGAGAGGCCAAGTATGGAATCCATCAGTTCTCCAACATATGGGGTAAGGAAGGCCTGGCCAAATGTGACTCCACCCAGGAGAAGATGGTGGGTTCCAAAGTGCCTCAAGAGAAACACAAGGAGCAACAGCCGAGGCTCAGATAGAAGACCATTACAGCTGCTCAGATCCATCTTCTGTTGCTCCAGAGCTAAGACCATGGAGTAACTAGACATTACAGTGTATCTGATCCCATCAGAGACCTGGCAAGTTGTGGTCAATTTGCATTGGATAACCTTCTACCTTGCAGTTGTATAGAATACAGAAATTGTGTGAATGAGAAGTAAAAGTCAAGTGACTGTGGTAAATAATCCAAACAGCTATGAAGATAATATAAGCTGTAAACTTTTCATTCAATAGTTTTGAATATTTTACCAATTGAAAAAGAGGCTTTTATAAATCTGCCGAGACTGTGTTGTGCCAGTGTATTGCCCTACATTTTCATTCTACGATGTTGGTGCATACATATCATGCTTTTTCAGGATTAAGCCTAAGGCTGCAGCACATTGAGACATTAAGATGTGACGATCTACTATGTGACGTTGGCCTTTACAGTATTCCACAATCTATTTTTAGCTGCATTCTTTTTTATCTCTGTTAATGAGAAGCAGTTCAGTATATTGTAGTTGACATGAAATGTTAATCCCGGGGGTCAACAGTAAAAGTCAAAGAGAAGAAAATCTGTGATCGCAAATGGGTAACCGTGTTCATCACTTTAAAACAAAAAGGATAACTCAGCACTTCAATGCATTGCTACTTTAGCGTTTATTGAAAGGAATAACTTTTGTTCTACCAACATAATAAAGTAACCAGGTCACAGACAGAGCCTATAGACCTAACGTGGTGTAAACTTATCGTACAAACCACTGGGAGGACAAGGCTGCCTGTAACAGTTCATTAAATAAAAGTTTTATGTCATTATATGTAAACCATTTTCCTTTCTATGTCTTTTTCTTATATCACATATGGGTCACAGAAATTGAATCATTTTCCACACAGGGTTAAACTAAAAATGAGCTGGCCATTAAATGAAATGCTAATGTCAGCACCTGTCTAGCAAACCGCGCAACCACAACCAGGCTTGGCGCTAGCTGTCAGAATAGGTAAGTGGTGGCGAACTCACCCTGGGGGCTAAGCCCTGCCTAAAGCCGATAAACCACCCTGATAAGGGCGAACCCAATATCAGGAACCTAACTGACGGTCCCTGAGCGACACTATAAGATGACAGGGAAGGCTTACTTCGTCTGGCAGCTGCTGGATGGTGGAGCGGACAGGTAACTGGAATACAGGTATAGACCAGTGTTCACACTGGTGCACAGAGTACTTACATAGGTCTGAGACAGGGAAAGCAGGAGAACACTAGGAGATAAACGATACTGAGGGACAAACAACAGATACAGATCTTCAGACGGGATATACACAGGTCAGGTCAAGATCCATCGGGTTATACAGGTCAGGTCCAAATACAGACAGACAAGTGGAGACAGGTCAAGATCAAGATGGCTGCAAAGGTACAGATTCGGATACAAAACACAGAATACCAAACAAGATAGCAAGAGCACTAGATACACAGGTAAGACTAAAAATAACCAGCCCAGTATGACAAGCCTCCAGCAGCACACTGGGGAACTGTCAATCAGGCTAGTAACCCTTGCTGGGCAGGACTAAAATGCAAGGAGTAAGGTGTGGCTCAGTTCATCAGAACACCAACACTAAGCCACAGTTCCCACTCAAATAAATGCCATCTGCGGATAGAGCGACGTTTAGGCACGGACATTACAGCAAATTAATTTGATAATGGTTTTTCTGCAGATTCAGTCCTGAAATCGTCTTCAAGTCTGCTGACGTATCATAAAGACTGGTCACCAGACAGATTGGGGAGGCTTCAGCACCCAGAACCCATCAGAACTGCTGTTCTAAGCAGCTGATACATAGAATAGATCAATAATCCAACAGCGTCATTCTCATTCTAGTGACTAGACCAGATCACTGCAGATTAATTCTCATTCATTTGAGTCATTTTGTAGCTGAGCTGCAGTGACTAGGTTCAACCACTAAACTGAGAATGAAACTGACCGCCTTCTGTTGCATTATCTGTGTAGTCCACAGATTACAGATGATCCATGGGGGGTGGTGTATGTGGAACCCAACCATTTTGATAATCTAAAATAGGTCATCAATCATTTTTATTTATAAAACCCCTTTGTTAATTCTCTTCCCATACACAAACAAATCCCAAATCTCCAAACTCCAAATTTCCTGGTTGAAGTTCAATTGTATTTGAGGATGCCCCAGATTTGGAATACAGCAAGAGCTACTCTTATTATTTGGTCGATCATCCATTGAATGTATGTTGTCTAAATATTATACATGACTAGTAAATCTGTTAATTTGTATGATTGCACATTTTTTCAGAGTGTAACTAAAGACTTGTGAGGCCCAGGGCAAAAGTGTAGCCCAGAGCCTCTATGCAACTTCTTCCTGTCTATCAGTTCCTTTCAGCAGTTCACCTGATATGTTGATAGAACACAAGCAGTCAGGTTTGTTGCCATAGTCCTAAAAAATGTGTGCATATGCCCAATGATATGTTATCCCCCTCACCCCCACCCATAGGTTACAATTTTCTCACAAGACAGCTTTGAAAGAAAGGCATAGCTCTATGTATTGGTAGATACCACAATAATTTGTACAGATAATAGCTTATACAAATAGATTCCAGCTGAGGTGATACTCCAGTTACATCTAGTGATGTCTTCTCCCAGTGTAAGGAGTAAAAGACGAAGAGTGTAACCTTTGTAGCTTCATAGTTTCATAGTTTATACGGTTGAAAAAAGACACTTGTCCATCAAGTTCAACCAAGGAAGGGTAGGGATTGGATGAGGAAGGGATTTAGGGGAAACAATTCTATATAACATAACCATCAATGTTATTTAGGTGTAAAAAGGCATCTAGACCCTTCTTGAAGCTCTCTGCTGTCCCTGCTGTGACCAACGCCTGAGGCAGGCTATTCCACAGATTGACAGTTCTCATAGTAAAAAAGCCCTGTCGCCTCCGGTGATTAAACCTTGTTTTCTCCAGGCGGAGACAGTGCCCCCTCGTCTTTTGATTTGATATAATCTGAAACAACTTTCCACCATATTTTTTGTATGGACCATTCATATATTTATATAAATTAATAATGTCCCCTCGTAGTCGTCTCTTTTCCAGACTAAATAAATCTAGTTGTTTTAATCTTTCCTCATAACTAAGACCCTCCATACCCCTTATCATTTTTGTGGCTCTACGTTGAACCCTCTCCAGCTCCAGGGCATCCTTTTTATGGACCGGTGCCCAGAACTGGACAGCATATTCCAGGTGTGGCCGAACCAGTGCCTTGTATAGTGGTAATATTACATCCCTATCACGAGAGTCCATACCACTTTTGTGGTAGCTGCATATTTCTCTAGAGCCCCAGTTGCTTGTCTATATACTGACTTTCTGCAACTACTGACGCTAAACGGTAAATTAACTCTTAAGGAAAGCAAGGGCATGTCTTACAGCATCAAGCATCATAAATCTCAACTTGTACAGAGTATGGTCAAAGAATTTATGATGCTCAAATTGCACAATCAAGGGTGATCAAAGTGTTACACAGGGGATTGAGAACCCTCTGGTTTATGGGCAGCAACTGCAAGCACTGCAATCGCTGTATTTACACGTTGCATTGCAATGTATCGTAGGCACGTAAGAAGCAGTGCACCTCGATGAAAATACACCCTAACTTATATGAGCCAATACCCAGGATGCCTTGGTGAAAAGCTAGGATTTGTTGTTTCAATGTCTAACATCTTTATATTATGAAACAAATACCCCTATTTTTAACCAAGGAGCGCCCAAGAGGATATTTTTCTCCATGGTCTTTTTGACCACACTCCCAAGTATTGCGCTCGGGTTTACTTCGGGGCAATAACGGGAACTCCACAAGGCTGCACCAGGATATACTAATTCGTCCAACCATACTATCCGAAATTCACTGATTGGTTGTGACATCTCACAACCAGAAGTAGGTCAGTATACAACCTACTGATGAAATGTATCCATTGTTCCTATTAAGGATACTGTACTATATTGTTGCAATTGTGTTTTTTGTCTTCCCTCTTTCTCTTTTCGTACCCCCCTTATGTTTAAATGGTCAATGGTCTACAAGTATTAAACCCTCTCTTTTATTAAACCCTATATTTTTTTTATTCCACTTGTAGCTTTGAGAAGCAGTTGTTCTCATAAATACATGAAATAAATATGACATACAAAGAAATATTTTGCCTGTTTCTCTTTTTCAATAAATTGCTTTTCATTATAGTGAAAAAGAAGATAAAGAATGAGAAATGTTATTCAAGTAAAGATATAATAAAGTGTTTCCTTTGTCTGGCAATTCATTTTATCCCCGTCTGCATGCCTTCTATCAAAGTAATGGAATTTATACTCTAAAAAATGAATAAGTGTATTTAAGAATGATAACATAATAGCATCCATCATGGAGCCTTTTATTAGCCAACCAAAAAGTGATTCTTGTCTCAGTGCTTCCTAGAAATGTCTAGAAAAAGTATTGACACTTTTATTGTTTTGTTAGAATTTGTAGTCACAATGGTTCATACGGCTTCATAATGCCTTTTATTACTGTAACCCTTGTGAAAAGTCTTATTGAGGTATATATTGAAGTAGTCAAGCCTTGACAGCTTGCACCAATGATAATCAGAGCATAGAGGGTGATAAGGGCACTTAATTGTGCCTCATTTATACATGTGGATGTGCCTAATACTGCAGTGCAGCCTTTCAGGGGCCTATGAATATCAAATTTTAAAAGGGTAGGTAAAACACCCTATTCTGATCACTCATATTGCACTAATCTTGGTAAACGTTCCCCTTGTAGCTTTCCAAGCTGTTGGTAGCCGCTTCAATGATGGCCTATGTCCTGCATCTCCTCTGGTGGCTCAGGGGGCCTACAAAGTTCACCCCTTTACAAGAAAATATGCTTTCAATCAAGCATGCTCTCTAAAGAGCTGCAAAATATAGCCAAAACACAAATAAATGAAAAGAAGACTGTGTCTTAATATACCGTATATACTCGTGTATAAGCCAAGTTTTTCAGCACAAAAAATGTGCTGAAAAACGTCCCCTCAGCTTATACACGAGTCTATAACAAAAAAAAAATTACCCACTTAAAAAAAAATAAACTTAAATACTCACCCTCCGATGCCAGCGCGGCTCCCCGATGAATTTCACAGCCCCATGCATGAGTTGACTGCCCAAAAACGCAAAATATAGGGTACATCCCATTCCTGCTTGTATGTGTGTCCTGGCCAGTCACTTTCAGTGGTCCTCCGAGCGTGAGTAGAGCACAGGGAAAAAGTATCCAGCACATGAACAAAGAGAGGTGCAAAGTGCCATGAAAGTCATGACACCAGCTGAAATCTAATAATTAGAGTAAATTAGAGTAAATAGAGTAATTAGAAAGCAATCCTGTCACTTTGTGAAAAATAATATCAGTTGATTCAACTGATGCCCCATAAAAAGGTGTATCATCACCAACATGCCACCCAAGAAACATCTAATGATGGATAAAACCATTCAGCTGTACAAATCATATTGACTCCATTGGTTAAAGAAGAATTGCTAAACTTAATGAGGTTCCAGTGAGGACTGTTGGGGATATAACCTCTACGGTTTGATTTTTTTTTTTGGCCAGAGTGCATTGAATGGGTAGTTATAGACATGTATCAATATTTGCATGTCAATAGTATCTTTATAAATATATTGACTTTGGAAATTGGTGAGATCTTCAATACTTATTTCACCTGCTGTATTGTAGGTATTTTTTCTATTTGTATTAGTTCAGAAAATCCCTTTAGCAAACAGAAGCAGTGCTTTTATTGTGTGCTTTTCCAGCTTTCTAGGCAGGAGATAAGACTGACAAATAGCCCACTTACAGAACTGGAGGTTAGAAGACCTTGCACAGGGGAAGGTCATGACACTATTCAGAATTGTGTAATGGATATACGCCGATAGGAAATAGCACCAAATAATAAATGTGCCAAATTCCCTAATAAAAAGTGTGTCTTCATTATAATTCAAGCTGGCGTAGCAGCAATGTTTCGGTAGTGTGTCAGAATTAATTGGTTGTCATTGTTAACCATTTTCTGGAACACACACTTGTACTCTGGTTAATTATTCTGCTAAGAACACTTCTCATTAATCCTTGGTGAATGGCTTTTTAAGAGGGATTCATGTTCAGTAAATATTTCCCGCCATACAATGCTCTCTATAGTAGAGAGACTATATCCATTCTGATTTCCCTGTCATCTATCTCTGTTTTGGCTGGCAGTTGCTGGAAATAAATGATTCCCTTTGTCTAAAGACATTATCCAGTTGCACTGGAACCAGAGTAGCTCAGTCCCATTGTGCAGGCCATAATCAATCTTTGTTACCAAGAGGTTGGCAGCAGAAGTAAATAAACAGATGTATGACCAAGCTAAGAACATCAGAAAACAATTCAACTGTAAACAAACTAGTATCATCAGAAGGAAACAAATAAATTTATGTCCCTCCATAACAAATCAAAATGGCGCCCCCTCTACTGCTGCAAGTTTCCCTTATTTTACTAATGCTACAACCCAGAGGTACCTAATCTTTGTTTGGATGACCCACTTTTAAATCTCTTGTATGGAGGCTGCCATTCTATTCATTGCACTACAGCTCTACCCACTTGTTGGAAATATTGTGGAACTTCTGCATAGAAAGTATAAATGCCAGCTCACCACCCCGTAGATTGCCTCCAGTGTCGAATCCAGCACGGACAACCCTCCTGCTAGGGCATGTAGCAAATGCAAAAGTATGAACACGGTCCAGCCAGGTTCCCGACAACATAGACTTTTTTATTCGGTCACATCATAACCACTCCATGAAACGATCCATTATAGTCACTAGTGAACCTGGCTGGACCGTGTTCATACTTTTGCAGGACCTATTGCATGACAGGACCCGGGTTGGTGCATTTAAGGAGCCCAAAAAACTTCTACTTCTTGAAGTAAGCCTTATTCATGTGCTTAAAGGGAACCTTTGAGCAGAAATTGAGATAATCAACCACAACTGGTATGTTGTTAATCAGATAAACGCCTTTCAGATCATGTTTCATTCATGGCCCAGTGTGGTGGCAACATTCATTAATTCATCTTTGACTTAGATGTGAATTGGTTGTTTGAAGTCATGGAGGCTGAGAGTTTAGCACTCAAGTCAAGCTTCCCCCTCAGAATGTCCCATTCACTGTAATTGATGTCCCTGTATTCAAGGACATCCTAACTGTCTCCAAAAGTCTGAGTGGAGATGTTCTAAGGCCTGAAGAGTTTGACTTCAGTGCTAAAACCTCCACCACCATAACCAAATACAACCAATGTACATCTATCTTTAAAGTAGATTTTCTAGATGATACCACAATACTTCGTCATGAAAGAGACCTTATCTAGAAGGTGTTACATTTTTTGACAAAGTACAGGTTATTGTAACATCTGACGGCATTATCTTCTGTCTGTGGAAGGCTGCATTCACACTACAGTATGGGGGACGTATATACGGCCGACGTATATGCGGCCGATATACGTCCCCCATACACTTCCATGGGCTCGCGGCGCCCTACGGGAGCGGTACGGAGCAGCACACGTGCGGCACCGTACCGCTCCGTAGCCCGGGAAAAGATAGGACATGTCCTATCTTTTCCCGTATTACGGCGCCGCGGCCATACATCGCTATGGAGAGGGGCGGGGGTGAGGTGCGCTCACCTCCTCCTCCTCTCCCCGCGCTGCCGTGTGCCCGCCGTACTACGGTGCGTGCATGTAGCCTAAGGCTGAGGAGGCACTGATTGTGTTCTTGTGTCTATTATGAACACCATAGTGTGAACATGGTTTAAACTGTTTGGACTGATTAGCACCACACCTGTCTTTTTCCTGCAGCTATGTTCTGGTTCATTGACATTTAATCTACTGTGATTGACAGTTTTAGACTCACATTACTTCCTTGCTCTCTGGATCCAAGAGTTCTAAGAGTTCTTGCTCTCTGGATCTAAGAGAATCACTATTGAGACCAGGGCTCTTAAATCCAGGGCCCACCATTGCTAGGGTGCTGGCATTAGAAGTCTCTAATATAGCTTCATACCATTTTTGTGATTCTAATCTCTGTGTTTTGGTAACCTGACTCTTGGCTCGGCTCATATTCAGACTATTCTTTTTTTTTGTGATTTTGTATTGTATTTGTTGTGACCTTGCTCTGACAACTATCAATCTGACAACTGCTTATCTGTTTGTATTCTCTTATTTATTCGTCATTGTGTTTTTCACTTCAGAGTGGGAAGGGATTGTTGACCAGTTGTCCCATATCCCTTGGGTTTGTAATATCACTTGGATTTGCTAATAATATTGATGTCCCATCCTAAGAAAAGGCTATAAAAAGGTTATATTGTTGTGGATCAAACACCAAACACAGCCCTCACCAATCAGCTGTTAAATAGGGCATGTAACAGGAAGTAGACAGCTCCATTCTCTGTGTAGTGGATGAACCAAGTCACTGCAGCTTATCTACTTAGAGCTGTTAGCTATTTCATTCTCTGTTTAAAGGCCTGCTGCTAAACGTCTATTCTAGGGATATATTATTTCTATATTTTTTGCATATAAAACCCCTTAAAATGTCATTTAGATTTAGAATTCCTGGCTGAATTTGCTGATATTCCTCAGATTATTCATTTATCTGAGACATAAAATACCCCAGTGATATGCAGAACATCTTATTCACAGCATAGTAATTAATTGTGTAACACCTGCATGGTCTACCCAATGAATGTGAATGTGAATGTAGATATTGCTGAGCATCCAAGATCCAGATACAAATTCTTTGAACCGTTTTCCCACTTAGCCAACATGATAAAGAAGAAAAATATTATTCAACTTTTTATCCTGATTAAGCCAGAATTCTGGGGCGTTTAGCTAAGTACATATGTTGATTTGGGGTTTATTTTTACATTATTTCCTGTTTTCCTGTTGCCTTATGGGCAACAAAATATTTGCATTTGTTTTTCTGAAAAAGTAATGACGAAATGTCATTGTACATTGGGAAAACGGACTTGGAATCTGTGTGTCAGCTGAATGATGTGCTTAGGGTTAGTCTTTTGCCTCTAGTTATCTATTCATTATGAAGTCTGATATTTTCCTAGGATGACTGTCGTCACTACGGTCCCCCGCTGTTCACATGTGCATGATTCCAGCGGGTGCCAGTCAGGTTAAAGTATCCGTAACCACCGCAGATGCAAAGTGTCGTTTCACGCTCTCTAATCCATTTGTGATACTGGTAATTGCAAATAGTTTTGGTGTTGATAGGGTAAAGAATCAGTTCCAGGTTGATGAGAGCAGGCAGCTGCAGAATGGAGAGGAATGTGCCTTTGTAGTGTCCTCCTGTGCTAAGAAACAATCTCCTCACAAAGACGCTCATACAAGTGTTCTTCTCTTTAAACTTCTTAAAAGAACGACATTTTATTGCATATATTGTTGCCATGGAAACAAAAATCTCTCCTCAGATTTTTATATGACCCGCTAATAAAGTGTTATCAAATTCTCTATAATTGAAAGGTAAGTAGAACAAGGAGAAATTTCTTGTTTGATCTGTTAGAGCTTTAAAGACAAATACTAATGTCTCACTGGAGTAGAAACAACACTCCAGCACCCCCTGCACTGACACATCACCCCCCGACACTGTGTACTCCCAACTTTTTATACTGTTATCAGTCAATTGATATGATATGGATGAAGTATCCTAAGGATAATTTTTAGACTTATAAATTCTGGAAAACACTAACCTCATGTTAGACTCCATAGACCTCCCTTGCTGTAATCACCTCCACCATCAAGTCTCTCCTAAAATAGTATTTGACTGTCTGTAAGTCCCTGGAATGTCCCCGCTTTTGACTCAGTAACTTATGTGACGTGTTGCCCATGAGTGTCAAATCGTATGATTTTAGTTAGTGAAAATGGTAAGATTTTAGAGCAGAGTTTGGACAGATATCAGTCCTAGTGTAATCCAAGTGCTAGACACCCATCTGTTTTTGTAGTCCTACAAAAGATCACTAGACCTGAATTGCAATGTTAGGCTCCTAGAACCTGGACTTCAGCCAGAGGTTCGTCATACGGGCTCACCTCCCCAGTAACATCATCCCTAGCCCTGGTGTCATCTTAGTGTTGTGTCAGATTTTCACAGTTCTGTGCTACTTCATTGAAACACATGTGTGAAACAGTGGCCGCACTAGAATGGCATCTGACCAACTAATGGACGATTTTCCCACATGACTCAGATCATAGTTCATGCTGCATTATTACCTGATAGGATCGGATCAATGGACTGTGAAAAACATCTGATGTGTGCATAATATAATTGCTCATATGAATGAGTTAGAGTTCTGTACAAGTGCTGTCCTATGTAGATTCAGATTTTAATCTGAAAGAAAAGCACTCATGGGCAAGGGACCTTCCCTGAAGAAGTCAATGGCCATTTTATGTGTTACCTAGGTAGGGGGATGCACCATATATGTTGACTATTTTCCATACGTTTAGTATTCATGGTGTAGGATTCCCGTAATATTAAATATACGTCATAGATAAAAATGAATATATGTTTACTTTTTATAAAAAAGAACTGTGGTTTAGATTTATCCAGATTTGCAACTATTTAACAAGTAAATTCTTCTAAAATTTCATTAACCTGTTGGCACTCTGCGACATACTACGACGGAGCAGAGTCCCGCCAATAGTGCTCCATGTACTATAATGTAATAGTACATTGTGGAGCCAATGTCGGTTCAGCTCTTTATTGAAGCTGAACCGGCATTGGGAAACACAGGGTGTCAGCGGTAATCTACTGCTGACTTCCCTGTGTAACAACCGTGGTCAGAACAATCTCAGATCGTGGCTGTTAATCCTTTAAATGCCGCAGTCAACGCGAGGGGGCAACGAATGTTGCTTTGTAAGGTCCTGTCTGTAACAGGACCCTAGAGCAGTGTGTCAGCCTATGCATCAGCTAATGTACTGCAGGGTATCATAATGAACAAGCAATCAAACAATTGCTTCTTTATGTTCCATAGTGGAATAAGTAAAAAATTGAACAAAAAATTTTTTTAATAAAAATAAACAAATAAATTAATAGATAGACCCCAAAGCCCCGTTACATATAAGACTTACATATAAAATAAAAAAGTGAAAATCACCATACAAACCCCACATATATAGTTCCGCCACGTCTGTAATGACCCGTACAATAAAACAAAACCACTATTAAACCTGCATGATGAACAGCATAACATAATTTTTAAAAAACCGCCATAAATTATGACTATAAATTAGTAATCAAAAAAACATAATTTGACAGAATTGATGTATTTTTATACACCCACCCAACACAATAAAAAAAAGTTGATACATTGTTAGCAATAGTATATAGCCACCACAAACTCATACCAATGAAAAATGCATCTCATCTTGCAAAAAGTAAGAACTTACGTGGCAAAATTAATGCCCATGAGCCAACTAAAAGTCACTAAATTCTATGGGGCCAAACTGCATAATGCATGACCCTCCTTCTCTTCTGCGCCTCGCTGTGTTCCCCTACAAAATGTAATGTCCTCATCAGGGGTGTCTCCAAACTTAGGAGAAATTGCATATTTTAAGATGGGTTTTCTCATTTAACATTTTGTGAATGTGTAAATTTTAGAGATAGATCCTAAAGACAATACAGATCGTCCTTTTGCGGCAACAGCCTGCTGATAAGGACGATCTTTATTGTCTTGTGCCGTTAGCAGTTAAGGCAGAAAATCTGTATGTACACTTTACTCTGAATGATTACTTTATTAATAGATAACCAGTCTCCTTTGGCTACAGAAATACAGCAATTTATTGTGGCTTACAGGTTTCATACAACCTTGGTTGTGCCCAGTGGCGTAACTAGGAGAGGCAGGACCGCATAACAGACTTCTGAATGGGGCCCCCTTCCCCTCAGAAAATATACATATCATATTCTCACACATTTATACACTCATGCGCACATATTTAAGCACTGATAAATACATTTATAGACTTAGACAGATCTGTCCCTGTAGCAGTTGACCACATGGGAGTGTAGACTGCAGGAATTGCAGATGAGAAATCTCTAGTCCTGTTCTTCTGCTTTCCCTATCCTCTCCCCTGACATTTCTTATCTGAGCTGCCGATTCATGTTGTGTACTGTGTGTGCCCTGCTATATACATATCATGCTGTACAATTTGCAGCATAATATGTATATAATGGTGCACATCCTCCACTCTTCAGTTTGTCAGTTTGGATTCCAGGGCCCCCTGACACTGCTATGGCTGCTACCGCTGTAGTTACGCCCCTGGATGTGCCAAGAAAACATTCTACCACTCCACCACCTCCTTTAGAATTAACTCCTGACCAGAAAGGTTCATCAATTAATGCTACTTGTGACAAATTCTGCCCTGCCCATCATCATCATGGTGAAATAGAAATCAAGATTCCTCAAACCAGATTGTGTTTGTGCATTGCTCAGTAATCCAACCGTTGCACTCTTGCCTTTGGGGCGCATCAAGGGTATACGGTTCACTGCGCAGGCACAAGGTTTCTGTGTGGTGAGCCAACATCATCATGAGAATTGACATGAAGTGGGAGGGGAAATAATTGAATCATCAGCTCCAGGAGTGGAGCTGAAAATTATGCAAATGAGGAGTCGAGAGCCAGGTAATCTATAGAAGGGGATATTATGGGAAAGGAGGGGGGCTGAGCTGTCAATCAGAGTGTCATATAGTGTACTTTGCAAGGCCTATTCAGACTTGTCACCAGTCAAATTCCAACTGGTGACAGGTTCGCTTTAACGTATCAGATAAAAATCCCATTGCCATCAATGTAAATTTCATGTAATCCATATGGTCAGTTTGGCAGGTTTTTTTTCAAATGGAGGAGAAGTTCTGCAGACTCCATAATTTTTTCCTTCCAAAAAAACACATGGATAACGGATACCAGCCTAAACAGAACATGACAGACGACATAAAATTGTTGTCAATGGGATTTCAAATGATACGTTAAACCTCCTTCTTTATTTTTTTTTAACGGATGTAAGGAACGGAGGTTTGAACAGTAGTGTGAAAATAGCCTTACCAGGAAAGCTTTATCGTAAAACAGGGACTGCTAGAAAGGATGTTCCAAACTGTACCTGAGGGGGCTGCTGCACCTATGGGCATCTTCCTAGCTGGTCTGTGGCTGAAGTCTAGCTTGGTAACTGAATATTTTACAGTAAAGAGTTCTGGAGGTTTCTTGATTGTTCTGAATTCTTTAGAGTAGTTTCATTGGTCGAATGTTTGCAGACTCGTTTCCCTCTGTATAACTGATTATGACTATATACTCACTTACAAAGCACAGCAAGCATTAATAGAAATCCTGAATAGCTACATCAATGAGTGGATTCTGCTGCCATGCTCTACATTTGTCTGTCCTATTCACTTGACTGTTCATTGTGGAGTAGAATTGTGTACATGCTGTACTGTTTCAAACCAATGAAACCTTATGCAAATCAAATTCTTTTCATCTAGGATCTATATTAGTTCAATGTGAGTCCAACTGTGAGGAAACCATTTCAGGAATTCTGTGTTCATATGCTTGCTTTCTTTTTTATCACAACTTGCCAACATTGGCGTATATACAGATCTGTGGATAATTTTAAAGGCAGAAAACTGTATGTAATTAAAATGAGAAGAAAATGAAAAGAAATGTTAAAGATGTATTCGAGTTTTGAAAAATCTATTTCACAATAAATAAAGGCTGGCTACAGGTTTCACCACGGGCTTCCTATGCCTCCATTTTTTTTTACCAGAACGGTCTCTAGTGATGGCTTTATCACAGTTTTTTTTTCTTGCCAGTGTGTTTAGTGTGTTTATTTGAGTGTTTTTTTTTAATTTACTCAATTTCTATCCCTTAACATTTTAAAGCGTAACTCCAATTTTTTAATGATTTTTACCAAATTGTCAAATGTGATTCCCCCTTTTTAAAACAAACAAAAAGTTGCCCACGTGGTGACGCTCACCCTTTTTTTTCAAGAGTTATGGAATGTTCTGTTATGAGGCAGTGACGTGGTAGGAAACTAACATATTCCTATATTTGCTAAGTCAAATTTAGGCTGCCAACAGTTCCCATGATGTTTCATGTTTTCTCAATAAATAACTTAGCAGTAAATCAAGTGAGATTCATGTAAGTAAATACACTGAACACTGCATATTGCACATAAAGAATGTCCAAAGTGACTAGCCTGGCAGCGTTCATCACATGAAGGAGCATGCAGCATGTAATAAATAGTAGAAAGCAGCAGTGAAACAGTAACATGCCCTGTATAATCTTTGCTTTGTGAGCACTAAAAGTGAAAAGCTTATCTGATGTGCAGAAAGTGCATACAGAGCAGAAGGTAGGGGAGTAGGCTACAATGGAGTTTAGGGTGCATAAAGAGACAGAGAAAGTTCTGAAGAATCACATGCTGGAATGGAGGGACTGATATTGAAGGGGGAAACATTTTACCTCACTATTCGGTGTAGGAGACTTCTGCATTCACAGCCCTGAACACACTCAGCTAAACACAGACATCACCATCAGATGACCTTCCCTTTACTCCCTCCAGAGTGAGCTGAGGGCAGTAGTTCCTCCCCTCTGTGAAACCATATCTCTAAATAACTCTACAGAATCACAGGAGATAACAGCACAGTCAGGAGACACAACTTCTGCAGCCAGGCTAAACTGAGGAGGGTTGCAAAGAAACTGCTGCACATAGATAATTCAGATAATGGGCAAAGTGGTTCTACATCTGAGGGGATTTCATTTGTATAGAAACATATCTTAGTTGTGTTTTATACCATAATTTTAAGCTCTAGTTTCGGGCCAACCATATGACAATAACTGCAGTTCATTTGACAGGTTATTTCTAAATTATGATGTGTTTAACAAGAGCAATTCTTAGGGATTCCATAGCCTGGTACAAGATTTATCAGTATGCCGAAAAGAACCTATTTGCTTTTCAAGGTGAATATCATAGGGGAGCAAAATGTGTTAGATTCTCTTTAACCTGGGCTGAATTCTTTTTTACGGTAACCTATTTAAATCAGTGGAGGATAATGGAATAAGCAGAGCACTAGACAATATGATCCCATTCGCATTAGAGAATAATGCTTGAGGAATTGGGTTTTATGTGGATGTAACAGTGGGAGATGCTTTGAATACCTGCACAGACATATCCTTAGATAACCTGAATACTGAAACGATAATAATCTCTGCCTGTCTTCCAAGTTCCAAACATCCCATCGACTTCACCATATCACAGTATAGCACCTTGCACAGCGAGAACAAGATCTTCTACATCTGGCACTTCTGCCCAGAAGCTGCGTGGGAGGATATAATGAAGACTATTCTATGAAGGTGAAAGGACATTAGCTAATCTTTCTTCTTGTAACCACCTCTTGTGTCTGCACAGTAATCTCTTGCCCAGTCATCAATGGAGACCTGCAGGGGGATACTCATTTTCAGCACTCATAATTGACCGCTTACCGTGTCCATTGTCTCTAGAACATTGAGTGTTGTATAATATGTGTAACAGAAAAACCTAAGTAAAAGGTCTGCTTCATGTTAATTGCTGGAGATGCTGCTGTCTATATATAGATTGGTGACGGGGCTTCTTTAATTATGGGGTACAGGGTTTCATGTAAATTAATGGTGTACTGCTTTGCTAAATATTCATTAATGGGATTAAACATACATTTATAGGAGGATATCATTGTTGCATAACTATTAGTGGGTGCTGTATATAAAATAGGAAATGGTTTTTATCTATGTGTCTTTTACTATAAGTGACTGTGGTGTTTTTAGGGGCGCAGTTTGTGCTGCACAGGCTTGTAGATGTCTTGTGTCTTGTGTCTTGTGCAAAATTCTTTTGCGATAAGTCACAACTGGAGAAGTTATCAAACTTCTGTAACTAATTAAGAAGAATTGTCATCTGTGAGGAGCCACCAAAATGACCAGAGGACAGATCAGATATAGAAGGTTAAAGCTAAGACTCAGTTACCCAGTAAGTAATGTCTATGTCTCCCTTATGGCAAACCTGGAGTGCAGTAATTTTTTTTTTGCGCTATATAGTAATGTGCAGTATATTCCCAGCTGGTATATATTTATGTATGTAGTGTATTCATTACTGCAATATTATTAGTAGTGTACAGGTATGCGGGTATTGGTGTGGGGATATATTGTCACGGGTGCTCCCCTCCATACCTTACCTGTCCGCGTTCCTGCTCCAGCAGCTGGCTACGCACATTCCCCGGTTCCTAGGGCACACACACCAGCAATTGTGGATTTAAAGGGCCAGAGCACCGCTAATTGATATTGATATAAGCTTGCCTCTCCCAGCATTCCCCCACCCCCGGATCTTCGTGCCTTGTGCCTTAGAGAAAGCTTTGTCTGATGCCCTGCGCTGTTATTGTGATTTCCCGCTGTGACCCTGGGTCCGTTCCTGACTACACTCCTCCATTGCCTGCCCTGACCTCTTGCTTTGTCTCTGACCTTGAACCTCTGCCGTCTGCATTGACCTACTGCCTGTCCATGAGATTGCCTGCCGACTTTGTACCTCGACCATGGCTGCGACTGCGGACAAGTCGTGCCTGTGGAACGACCTAGTGGTACCATGCCGCATCAGGACCATCCTGCTTTGTGGGGGGCTCTGGTGAAGACCGGGTGCCAATTAGGTTTTGGTCCCAGGTGTCGGCTTGTGTCATGGTCCATGGTGATCCAGGGGGTTCACTGACTCCGAAGCTTGAAAT
Source organism: Engystomops pustulosus (assembly GCA_019512145.1). Lineage (NCBI taxonomy): Eukaryota > Metazoa > Chordata > Amphibia > Anura > Leptodactylidae > Engystomops > Engystomops pustulosus. The sequence continues at coordinate 56,983,347 of CM033648.1, read as the reverse complement.
AAATATTTATGTGCACTTATACTTGAGTGTTTCTTATACATGGTGTGTATGTATTTGTGTGTGTAGCGTAAATATAGCGTGTATAGAGTATATATGGTGCTGATTTTATATATGTGTGTTATGTATATATAGTGTTCTTATGTCTGTGGAGCATATACTATATATGGTATATGTGTATCCTAAATAATAACATGCGGGATGGGGTTGGCAGCAAGGGTTTAGGAGAGGGCCCGATTTTAAGTTCGCACTGGGGCCCACTGGGATTTTGTTACGCCACTAACTGTGTGTGCAAATTTGATGAAATATGGTAAAACTAGACAGATTTATACAGCATGCCAGGATGTTTTGGAACATGGCCCAATGAAGATTGTCATCAATGTTCCCAGAAGACCTGTTTAAAGCTACCATTTAATTTCATTTTATTATTAAATATCTCAAATTTAATAAAATTAAAAGTTTCTCAAAACTTTGCAAGCCCGAATTCCAGTATACATGGCTTGTATGAAGTCCCTCCATTGTCATTAACAGACTTAAATGGATATTCCCTCCTGGGCATTCTCATTTAATTTAATATATTGCCATATATTTACATTTGCATGTTATTAAAATAATGTACGTGTGTGCAGATAATTCCCATAAATGTAGAAAGCCCTAAATGGGATAGTTGTCCTTGGATATGACCACCCCACACTTTGGCAGTGGTGGTCACACATGTGCTATTGAGCCCTGTCTGATGATTACATGACGGCTGTGGGACATGAAGTAACTTCCAATCCGTTCCTATACAAAAAAACTCTTTGTTTCTTTGTACAATCACTCCAGCATTGGTGGTATCCAATGATTCCTAAAGGACCATTTGACTACAATTATGGGAAAATATCTTTACATAGGTACATTTTTTAGCAACATCTAATTGAATAAATGTATAAATATGGGAGATGAATTCAATTAAATGCCAATGGCCAAATGGGAATACCCCTTTAAAGGGAACCTGTAATTGGGAAGTTAATTTTAAATGACAGGTTCCAATAGGCTCTGGCGTGTTGTTTTCAAAAATGCTTTTGTCTTGCAACTGAATAATTTCACTGAATAATCATCTCTTTAACCTTACCTGGTTTCCTAGAGGCAGTGTGTGGCGAGTCCCGGGGGGCAGTTCAAATGAGAATTTCAGTAAGGAGTTGATGTAATTGGGGGGAGGGAGCAGCAGGGAAGAGGCTGAAGTAGGGGAAGGGCAAACACTTGTATTGCCCCTCATCACACACTTCTAACAGGGAGCCAGGTAATGTTTAAGAAATGATCAAAGACGCTGGAATTATTTGGATGCACAATGAAGGCAATTTTTAAATCAACTTGCCAGAGGCTGTTGAAATATATCATCATGTAAAAATTTCCTTCCTGATGACAGGTTACCTTTACTTTTCATTGCTAAGAAACGGAAACAATGAATGGGAAGAGACTTCTAAAATGCAATTGGGTGGAGAAAAAAAAAAGAAAAATAGAATGGATTAAATGACTTTGTTAAATAAATTAATTAATTTCATTTCCTAGAGCCAGCGGGCTTTAGAATTCAGCAGTCAACCGATGAGAAGCTTCACACAGCCCGGCCGGTTATCTAATTATCCTGGAGGATTCTGGCTTCTCTGCCCGAAATATAAGGCCATTCAAGCTGCTGATAAAGCACAAGAGGTCCTGTTTGTTCAGAGTTGTGGGGTGTTCTAATTAACCTCTTAACTTCTGCGTGACCTTGGTAGCACAAGAACATTGCGTGCCCCAGTCATCTTGACATATTTTTCTACCCTTTTTTCATAGTGTAAAAAACACTCATTGAAAAAATAATGAAATTCGTCTGTAGAAGATAACTGTCTTGTTCAAAGAATATTTTGATATCAAGCTTTTGAGGACAGTTCTTTTTTCTGTAGGTCAAGCAGTTCTTCTTTCAAATGGCTTTCTTTTGGCAAAAAGGAACTGAAGAACTAATAAATATCAAGGCAATTACAAAGGGCAAACTTATAGGGAACATCAGTTTGCTTGAAAATACTTTCAACTTCTAATTTTCAACAAAAAGTATGAAGCGGTGCTGGGTAAGTTTGGCCGAAACTTTATATGGCTCAATCACAATCTAGTGATTAGTACTGTATCATTGTAGGCTTGTTACACCAAGCCTAGGAGTGGTAGGAAATAACTGGAGCTCCAGTATGGTAGTGATGCGTTTTTATGACTCTTATCACTTGGCTACTAGAGTGGATAAGATTCTACAAAATATACTAAAAGCTTCCATCATGTTTTCTTGACAAATGTTTCTTTAAAGGTTCTCGATGGACATAACACCACATCATTGAAGTATGTACAGAAATATGTAAAAAGAAAAATGTGGTTTGCAGCTCACCTATGTTGTCAATGCGGATAGCGGTTTGTGGCTGCACGGACACCTGGGTTGGGGAACCAGTCAATGACAGCAATATGTGTCACAGCTGACACACACAGATGATGGTGCACACACAGCTTCTGAAACATGACTGACATAAGTCTATTATAATTTGCAATAAAGCCCCCCAACCATAAACCAACATTTATGAAATGGACTTCTGACGTGTTCAACCTGGTCAACCTTACAGTATATTGTAAAAGGTGTATGGACAACCATTTTCAAAACTATGGGTATGTATATGGGATTATAACAACCTTCAGTGTTCTGATCAGGGTATCCACTAGATTTTGGAGTGTGTTTGTCTGTATCTGTGCCCATTTAGCTAAAAAGTGATGTATAATGAAAGGTTCTGGTTCATAGCAAAGATGTTTGATGGGGTTGAGGTTTGTGCCATTTCTCTTTCTGAAACCAACCCTCTATTACCTTGTTTTGTGCCCTGGGCCGCAGTAATGCTGAAAGAACCATTTTCAAATGTTTACCACACAGTTGGGAGCATAAAATTGGGTAAAATGTATTTTATGAACTCAACATTAGCATTCACCATCAATAAGAGATCTGGCCCACCCCATGTTAGCCCCATGTCATTATGGCTTCCATCAAATTAAAGAGGCCACAATGTATTCTGATATGACATATTTCCAATGATGTGCCAAATCTGGACTTAAAAGATGTGGACCAGCAGTTTTGACTATACAAAGCTGTACTCAGTGTTAGCTATGGTTAGATCTGTGTGTGTTCTTAGCAGCAGCAGAACTGATAAATGCATTTATATTCTTGGATTGTAGCTGTACATGGAGCACTCTCTGGTGCAATTTTGTGTGAGATCTCTTCCCTAAACACAACACAGACACTCTGCTTTTTTTTCCCACAGCCCTGCTGCTAACATCGCACCTAAATGTAAGGGTACAAAGATCAAGGACATTACTTAACACTGTGACCGACTGTAGAAACACCACATGCACCATATGTATGATTTTATGCATCAATTTTCTGTGTCTCTAGAAGACTTTAGAAAAGTTAGGAGCATCCATTTACCTTTTGCACATACTGGTCCAAAACTGTTTGCTTGTGTAATGTGCAGGGTGCAAGATTCATGATTTGTGGTGCACGTTCTTCACGATTCTGGCGTCCCCTGCAGTGCTCTGATAGAACAGTGATGCACAGTCCGACTGTGCACCGGAAACCCCGTTCAGAGCAGAAATTTGTGTCTCTTCGGGAATAGTGCAGTCACGATAAAAATGTGTCACGTACACTTCTTAAATACCTGTACAAGCTATATGCACTAAAAAGAAAGTTCAACAGAAAACTGAAGCAGGGGTTTTAAAATATCCTTTGTTTGTGTGACTTACATTTGGAATCAGTTGTAGAAGAAAGTGTTACATCCATACTATGTATTGTACTCTATAGTGTGCAACATGCACAGAACAAGGTAACATTATGACAAAATAACAGTTAGAAAGAACCATAGTGATAATGGATCCTGCAATGTTCAGACAAAATGAAAAAAAAATTATGGTAGTATATACTTCAGGTCAAATTATAGACGGCTCTGTAGATGCTCTCTTTGTTAACCTATACTGTTCTTTATCTGGAATAGCACCGCACAAAGAAGCAATCTTCAATAGCTGTCATAGTCTAAGAGCTTTTGCTTAGTTTAGTGCAGGCTCCGCCAACAGGGAATGTATTGATCGCTGTGAACTGTAGACCTTTCAATTGATATCTTTCAGCTCCTGGTAGGGTAACAGAGGGATCTGGCCTTTGAAGAGTTAATTTTGAAACAGATACGTGCTGCAGGCGTACATCAGCCCATTCACACCTTGCTGCTCTACCCGCTGTGAGCTTCTGTAGCGATTTGCTATGTATTCGATTCTATAACTGAGAATAGAGAAAGCCGTCATACTGTCTCTGCCTCGCACCCGGAGATCAGAGAAACTGACAATTAGAAGTATGCCACAGATGTTCCAGCATGTTTTCGGTAGATTTGTTCACATAGATCCTTGAATATTTCACCTTGTACTGTATATCTAAAGTGATGGTAACTGTGGCTAGTCAATAAAGGCAAATGTGAAATCTGTATTCTGCTATTAGTAGTATTCACTCTATCACATATTACCTAGCTGCTGTTGACAGATCTTACATTTTAATTTGCTTGGTCCAATCATGTCATGAAATATAGGTAATGCAAAACTGAAGACCGAAAGTTGGTAATGGGTTGGCGTTACAGGCACTGCTGAGCTCCCGTCCCTTACCCTAAATAAGTTCTCAAAAACTAAATGTAGGAGAAATTTCAGTGTAGTACAATGTCCAATAATGTACCATAATAATAAATGTCCCTACCATGTAGTCTTACATAAATTTAGCATAATATCTGTATTTTTTCATTACTTTGGGACAAACACAAATCGCACAACAAAAACGCTAGATTATGAACACCTTGTAGATGTTATATTAGGAAAACTGAAATGAACACTTAGCCCTTGTGCACACAATCGCTGTTTCCTCAGTTGATGTGAGTTCAGTTGATTACGGAGCTGTATCATGGATCCATGTATTTCAATGGGTTCATACACACGGCTGGAGTATGGAGCAGGTCCTATTCCTGCATGTGTTTGTGGACAGTGCAATGTTTTATTATTGTCATTTGTGTCCGGTATGGATGACAAATGGATGACGGGACTGTTGTTTGTGTCCCAGGTCAACATCTGCAAAAAGTTTGTATGTTCTCTCCGTGTTTGCGCGGGTTTCCATCTGGGTCCTCCGGTTTCCTCCCACACTGATTTGGTAAACTCTGTGTAGTGCTGTGTAATCTGTGCGCAATATATAAATAAAGAGATTATTAATTATTATTATTATTTACTGACGTCATATTAATAACTCATTGACAGATGAACATCCAAATAATCTGATTTATATATAAGGATCATAGGGAAATGTTCACACCTCACTGACCTAAGCAGGGCGGGATGAAGGGTAGGTGACCTTGTACCCTGGGGGCCGTCTTGACCCTCAACAGCACCTACTTGCATCCTGGCATGCTTTTTTTGAACCAGGCGCCCTGACAACGTCATTACTTAGTCGATGGCACCTCCAGGGTCAGGCAGATGGTGCAGGAAGTGGCAACATTCTCTGCTTCAACTGGGCAGCAACGTCAAGTATGCAATTATGTAATCGGTGTTGCCTGGGTCATAGAAAGGATACTGGCATCCAGAGGGGAAGATGCTCAAGAGCGAGGAGGAGGTTACAGGACGCAAGTAGATGAGTATTATTTTTTCTTTTTTTATGCTGTGCTACATATACTGTATACAGGGGCATGTACTGGGCTACATATATATTGGGGGCATGTGCTGGGCTACCAATATACTGGTGGGATGTACTGGGCTAGCTATATGCTTTGGGCATGTGCTAGCCTACATATATACCGGTAGTGAGTGTGCTGGCCTACATATATACTGGAGGCAGGTGTGCTGGGCTACATATATATTTGCGTTAGTTCACAATACACATACATTGTACAAAATAATGTTATCAAAGGAGTTTACATAGAATGCATCTGAATATTTTAAATACAGAAAAAAGAACACTGGCATTATACAATACTCACCGTGGTATCTCCTATTAGTTATTACAAAATAATAAGAACAGTTATCTTGCAACATATTATCAGTACACTAGAGCGTAGTTCCCTTCCAGAAGCACTCGTGAGGTACAGAGATGGCCATCAGGTCATTGAATGGCTAGCAGAAGAAAGAAAAAAATATAGGGGCAAGGAAATGAAGGGGGTAGGGGCATTAGGGTCCCATTGTATTTTAATGAAAAGAGTTGTAATCAGGAGACCCACTGAAGTCCAACCATGAGGACCCTGTGCCAGAATTTTATTCATCGGTGACCAATGATATTCATTAAGTTCTGCAGTTTGTTTAACACGTGGAACGCTTTTGGTTACTACAGAGAGGGACAAGTTTATATACTGATTCCTCTCTGGTGTGGTGGGTTAATCCACTATGAAGGTCTCATAAAGTGTTAATATGATGCTGATGAGGACAAGCATAAATGTCTTGCTTGCAAAGGCGGGTCCAATGCAACTGGTTTTGCCAGTGTATGATAAAAAAGGACATATATAATAAGTGGTGCTGCACCTTCTGTCCTACGAGCTATTCACACGGTCCGGAGCTCATAATCCCAACATCGATTAATGCACGATTCCTCCTTATTTGTACACCACTCTAAACATGAGAGATCACTTTCAGGAATAAGTCTCCACAGTGAATGGAGGAGACTGGGACAGAAGTGAAAATATTGCGGTTTCTTGTCTGAATGGTGACTTATTCCTGAAAGTGTTCTCTCGTGTTTGGAGTGGTGTACAAATAAGGAGTAATCGTGCATTAATCGATGTTGGGATTATGAGCTTCGGTCATTGAAAATAAAAAAAATTGTTTCTACTGGTTTTGCCAGATATCAGTGTCAAACCTGGATTATTAGATCATCAAATTCAAAAATTCTGGATTAATGGATTAATGGAATTTCAAATGCTAATTTTTCAATTCCAGATTAATAGAACTTTAAATGCAAAACTTTCTCAATTCTGGATTAATGGAACTACGTATTCAAGCATTTTTAAATTCCGCTTCGGAATAACTGAGTCTTATGTTCAAGGATGCCTTAAACCACAATGAGAGGAAGGGTGTGTGGTTTTCCCATTTCTTCTTTTACAGCAATGAGAATAACTAACTGGTTCTGGACACCCAGAGCGCCTTTTACCACTGTGTCATCATCTTTTTAAATAACATTTTTTATTATTTCTTTGTTTATTTTTTTTGTTATTATATTAAGTACTTTGCCTAGCCCACAGTTTTTCAGCCCTCTACACACAAATAATAAACATAAAGAATATTTTTTAATGGCTACAATCCCATTCAGAGCCAACATTCAGGTTTCCAAATTGATGACCTATTCTTATCAGATTGGTGGGGGCCATCTTGGCTTGACCACTTTGTTGTTCCAGTTTTGTTTTGTGTTTCTGATTGCCAGTGCTAGAGGCTGTTGCAGACAGTTGGCATCCACTAATCTTATATTGGTCTAATAACCTGCAAAACATCTTTTCACCACATATGTTTGCACTGTGTAGGATCTCTCTCCAGAAAAAGTGGAAAGAAATGCAAAATCCTATGGAGTACGCATCACCATGACAACCTTAGAAGATGCATTAGATTTCCATTACTGTTAAAATATTGATGTCACTGCCCTTTATAACAAGTAAGGACGTAGCTATTGTGGTGGCATTTTTCTGTCCATCTGTCACTAAGATGTTATGTACTGTATATAGACAGCCTAGGAGCTTATAAAAGCAGATAACAAATCTATCAATAAATCTTTATAAAGGGCCATCATATCATGTGGTGCTTTACAGATCATAGGGTACATATACAAAGAAAACAAGATATTACAGAGTAATTGTTATATCTGTGTCATGTCTTCCTTGGTCCGTGCTGGGAGACTGAGGAGATCTTGATTTTCTTTGTCTCACTCTTTTTCTGTTGTGTGAACGTGGCTTTAGTCGCTGGGTTACTCTGATTGATTTCTCTTCATCTCCTCTGCAGTTTGGTTCTGGAACAGCAATATTCAATCTTATAAGATTGGCAGAGTTCTGACCCAATCACTTGGGGCAGACTTTTATGCTGCCTATAAATATCCTGTTCAAAGGTTGTCCAGTGCCAGTTAAAGTTTTCCTTTGCCTGCTCCCCTATCTTGTTTGAGTGCGACCGTGTTATCTGAACCTCTGGTGTATTGATCTTGGCTTCCGCTGTTTCACTATTCTTCCGTGTACCTGATTCTGAACTGCATTGCTCTCTCCGATGTGGTCTGGATTCTTTAACCATTCTTCCGTGTTGTATTTTCTATGTTGTTTTGTGTTATCACTTTGGCATAGGGAAGGAGCGATGTCCATTAACTGGCCATTGCTTACAGTAGACGCAATTAGCAGGCAAGGACTGTTTTGGGAGGCTAAGAATTAGGGTTCACTGTATTTTCAATATACAGCATGTTATCAAGCTCCATTTTCTAAGGCCCCCTTAATGAGGTTTACATTGGTTTTGGGGATTTTTTTTTACAATTTTTTTTTTTTACAAAATAATTTTTGGGGTCAAAAACAGAAAAACAATAAACTTATCTAATTTATGTATACCTTGATTGCTCTTCTATATTCCCCAATGGTTCCTTTTTTGCAATGATGTGATGTAAATCTTTTCAAACCGATATTGCAGGCCAGAATAATGCCTGTTTGGTACTCTTAACACTGTTCTGACTAAAGTTTCAGGGCTCTTGTGACTAGAAACCATTTTTGCAATCTAATCGGATGTTCTAGAAAAACAGAATGAGGGGATCTGATGCTCCCCCTGGCAGGTCACACCTGATATGCTGAGAGGTCTGGTCAGGTTCCCTGCTTCACACAATGTCGCCATGAGAACTGGCAAAGGCAATAGTTAATGAGTGTAGAGCGGCCCAGCCCCGGAGCGGCCCACTCTACAACCCAGCAAATTTGGCATTAAGCTGGCGGCCCATAAATATGTTCATGCTATTCACTATAACTCTGCAAACAATTCATCCTGGCTAAGTTGGGTAATAAGCTTGTATTCATATTTACATTGAATATGAAGTGACTGTAAAAAGTATATGCAAAAGTGCCTATTACACAATGTAGGTGTAAGCGGCATCTGTGGATGTATTTTTGCATAACCTGGGGTGTGATCCTGGCTTAAACATCTCACAGAATGTTATATAAAACCCTGAGAAATGGGGAACTACAATATACATTACACCATTTGTTTTCCCGTTTATCAATGTCAGGTGTCAGAGATGACGGAGTATTGCCCTTGTCTGTACTTGAACCAAGCTTGACAGAACCTTGTTATAATGATCCATTTCCCAGGAAAATCATTGATCACTGTTCTAACTTTCTCATGCAAGAAATTAACTTGACACAGGCTCCATCCAGTTACAACACTGTTTCTGGGAAAAGAAATCACTTTTGAATTTATGTAAATTATTAATTCTGCATTGGAATAATTTCTTGTTTCTAGTGGAACAACCAATAAGGGTTTTAAATGCAAATGCATTCAATGCAAACTGCTACTGTACATTATCCAAATGCTTCATGGTATTTAAAGCCATTGGGTTTAGAACAGAAATTGGTCAAATGCCTAGAAGAGTTCATAAAACATAAAACTTTCATCCAGCCAGAAAAAATGGAAATTATAAAAGAGTAGACAGGTATCTGGACAACTTGCCATAGTGTAGCGCACATAAATTACGCAGCTCTGCACAGAGCTTGCCAAATCAATCCCTGTCCCCAATGGGGCTCACAACTTACCAGTATGTTTTGGAGTATGGGAGGAAACCAGAGGACCCGGAGGAAACCCACACAATCATGGAGAGAACATACAAACTCTTTGCAGATGTTGACCTGGAATAAGAACCCAGGTCCCCAGCACTGCAAGACTGTAATGCTAACCACTAATCCAGCGTGCTGCCCAAAGTTTAAAAAAAAAAAACTAAAACATCATGTGAAGAATATATAAATATGCCACAATTCCCTTAAAAAGAATGGAAAATCTGTCAAGCAACCTCTAATCTCCTGCGTTTTGGAGCCCTTTAAGTGGACTTGTAAAGTACCCTCAGTATTACGGAAGTAATACTCTCTCTAATTCTTGTAGTGATGCTCTTTCCTCCCACCGCTTCTCCTATGCCTTTGCAGCACCAAGTTTCGTAATGTGAATCTCTTCTTTTCAGTGTCTGGATGACCCTCTTAAGTGGGGTAGCATGGTGGCACGCTAGGCAATTACCTACCCTCACCTAGCCATCGTCCCACCCTACAGGACAAATTTCTGCAGATTTTGTTGAAAGTTTAGTTATGCTTTTTGGTTCTTGGGCTCTGCAACCTCTCAAGTTACTTCCCTGATCAGAAGAAGTCACAAGATAGAAATCTCAAAAGTAACTGGAGAGTTAATCCAAAATAGTAGATGGTCAGGGTTGGGATTTTTAATACAGCACTGGTTTCCTCTCTTGCTTTTCCCTGAAGTTATGTTTTAGAGCACTTGTTATATAGTATCAGACATACTCCTGAATCAAATTTCAGACATCTGTCAATCTTGATCTGACTGATGGAGCTGTGAGGATGAAAATTTTCACTCCATGTTATTGTACCAACAGGCTACAAATGCCTGACCCCCACCAGAACAGACCCTCCTACTACTACTACTGTACTGTGATAGGATTTAATGTTACACTGTATTGTACTGTAAATTACTGTATCTTGTTGGATATTGGTCACGACAACATTTCTGATTACTAAAGAGAGACATTTAAAGTAAAGCTTTAGGAATTCTTTTTAATAAATCCTAATAAACTGATAACAAAATACTTTTACAATACAAAAGCACTTCCTAAAATATTTTTTCCAAACATTTTAATCTGAAAAGAAGTATAAAACTGAGAGTGTCATATGCATCTCATGGATCTCATCATCTCTTATCTCTGATCCGTCTCATTTTCTCATCTGTCTCTCTTTCTACGTGTCATATACTAGTAGAATGTTCAGAAGGTAAATGAAAATGTATATAAACCTTGTAACCTGATAATCTATCCCCATTGTTAGCACACAGCATCTCATAGAACTAGAAGGATCATAATGGGACACATTTACTAAGGGCCATGCGCCAGTTTTCATGTCTGACATGTACGTTGCATGTGCAAACTGCTTGCAAAGGTATTTAACAAGTGTCTGCACCATAATTGTCGCACAGACCCTTTTTGTGCCACAGGTGCACTAGGCATCATGCAACAAACATTAGGAGGCGTTTGGTGTTCAGACGGACCGTGCGCCAGATTTAACATGCAAAGTCTGACAGAATTGTGTTGCACAGCCCATGTTAGAGACCCACCAAAAAAAAATGATGCACTCTGTCAGAGCAGTGCAGAGGGCGCCCACTTTGTACACTACACAGGCAATGATGCTTATTGTGTAAACATCACTAGGGGGTTATAATTTGAGAACTTTCTTTCAATACTGGATGTAATACATATATATATATATATATATATATATATATATATATATATATATTGTATATTATAAATAATGAAAGGGAAAAAAGAAAAGAAAGGAACAGTTTTTTTCAGTCCCTAGCTCTAAACAAGGCAGAAATGTATAGGGCATGTCCAGTAGTATTAGCAGACCGAGCAGAAATATTATATATGTCTAAGAATCTGATTTGTATAGGTCATAGTCAGAACGATTGCTTCAGGCCACTGAGAAAACAGAAAGGGCAAGCATGAGTCTGTCACATCTAAACAGTCACAAGATGCCTCCAGATCGTAATAAATTTCTCCAAATCCGGTTGGTTTAAGTCTGCTGGATGGGGATGAAACATGAGATCTCAGGATCTGCACTTGGAATATGATTATATGGACTTTCTCAAAGTCATGGGGGTACATACTATGCCATTTTCGGCAAGAAATGTGATCATTTTTGCGGCTACGTCACCTTCACACCATGTAAGTGTGGAGGGACGCAGCCGCCAGCGGAGTGGGCAAGGCATGGGGCAAACAATTTTTTTAGCTTTTAGCAAAACTAAGCCTCTTGGTGTATTTTCTGCAACAAGAGTTCCATGGACCTTATGATACGAATGATAAATGATCATGATGAATGATAAATATGATAAAATCCCCCTATTGACTCCATCTATAGTCTTCCTTCTCATCAGTATGTTCAGATTTATGGCTGGGGTACTAGGCAACTATTCTTTAGAGGCTTTACATGCATAATTTTAGTGGATTTTAGAAGGAAGGAGTCTAAGAAGATTAGCACAGTCACAGTACCTGGATCTATGAGTAAGTGTGTCCCTGGTTTATTCAAGCATGAAGTAATAGAGAAGAAGAGAAGAAATGTTCTGATCACCCACCTGCTCCATTTATATATTCTTCATAGCTTTAGCTTCTACTATTATTTTTTCTATATCTATAAAAAGCACAATCCTTAGTAAGTAATGTATTTTCTGCACAGCTATCACAGCATTAAATTGGTATTACATATAATACAAGAATACAAGAGATACAAGAATATTAAAATCAAGAAGAAAAACATTGTTGTAACTAAAGAGATTGCTTTGCATTTTATTATTGTTGGTTTGAAATATAATTTAATCTGGAATATTTAAGATTTGGTGATGAAATATTCAACTCATATGTAATTTCATTCACCATCGTCATCCTTTGCATGTTTGAATGAAGCACTTATTATATCAGACATGAGGAATAGAAAGTGGCAGAATATAAAGGAGTATCGATGTTCAGCTGCTTGGTTAGACTTTGCCTAGATGCAATGACAGAACTGTCAATTAGAGGAGCAGTCTAGATATGTTGTCTGTTTGAGGCCAGAGGTTGTAGATAATTGAATGTTTGGATTTACAGTGCTGAGTGAATCAATTAATTTGCTATTCTGTAAAGACTCCGAATCATTGAATCAAATATACATCACAGTGATGATGGTTCACATTCTTCTTTTAGTTCGTCATGAAAAAACTCCACACTTCAACCTTTTTTCTCTGTAGCAGATTTAACCATGGGCATACTCACAAAATAGCTGCTGGGCTGCTGAACACGTGTTCATCTTGCCTCGTACATATGCACATTGGGCTATACTGGCAGGGCATTTTATTCATCCCGGCTAACTATGCAGTGAGGAGGTATTGGGTCTTGGACTGGTGATCAATTGTGGTCTAAGTGGTCCCCAACTATAAGTATTTTTGAATCTACACTTTCCATAAGACATTTTTTAAGAAGGGGTCCTTTACTACTATGGTTGGATAGGCCAACGGTAGCTGATTGTTGGGGGTGTAGCACCCAGTGGACTACTACACTATGGTCATAGCAGGAAGCAAACATTGCTGTCTGTACTGTATTAGCTGTCTGGGTGCAATTCTCATAGTGTGCTCACAGTGTAGCCAGACAATCGATACAATATAGACAGACTATCTGCTTCTGGCTCAAAATTTTGTGTGGTGGTACACCATAGTGCCCCCTACCTATCATCTGCTAATGACCTATCTCATGGCAAATACCCGTCTATTTGAACGTTAAAATGAGTCTTATAGGTATTTTTCACAACCACCTGTAATGTTATAATGCAATAATATGAAAAGAAGAGACTGATGACAAGAAAGCATTTGCAGTAAGAGTTTTCCTTATGGAGTCTGCCAATTAAGACCGCCTTGTTGGCGCGTGGAGACTTATTTGCATATTTTCACAGAATCTTCTAGTGGAGTGTCAATGGCTATAAGTTTTCCCGGGTGGGATGAGGAAAACCGTGCCTCTTTTAGCTACAAGAAAGCATGGCAGAGATCATAACGATAGCTATCACATCTTCTATTACATCATCATCAAGTTTTTTGAAAATACTTCTTGCATAAACATTTGATTTCAAAAAGACACATACTATACAATGATTTATCTCTTGGATTCCCTTAATATAAAAAAGATTGAAAAAAGCATAAATCTACAAAACCACTCCATAATTTTCTATAAACAGGTACATTCAGGATAAAGTTAATTATCAGAGGCAAGTCCAGAGTTGGTTGTCGCAAATTTAATTGGACTAGAATAAAGTATTCCCCAGTCAAGATTCAAATCATTCAAGGTTATTTGAAACATTATTAAAAATAGGAAATGTACTTGAAAGAGAACACAACTTCTGCATCTGAAACCATTGCAGTCTTGTACTTATAGTTGTCTCTGATTATGATGTCAGTAATGGAAATGATACAAATTAATTTGTATAGTTGGGTTTTATTTTTTGTCTATGTATGGCGTTGTTTTGGCGCAGTTGTGGTGCAATTGCTGTTTTTTTACTTTCCATTTAGTAAAGAGCGCCACAAGCAATAGCTTTGAACGTGAGTAGACTGTAAAAAAGCTAACAAAAATAATCAAATATAATAATACATATCACAAATATACACAAATATACATGGATGACTGTGCACACATAAACACACACTTGCCAGTCACTGGTAATGCTCTTGTTACATTTAGCACCCTAGTAAAGGTCCCAAAATGCCCCCAAAAGTAAATAACACATACGTGATCTTAATAGTACCCCCTAAAAATGTCTGCCAATGAACTTGCTTTCTCCTGGTAGTGATACTTCTCTCCTCTGCTCCTGAATTGAATGGGAGTCGGTATACTCACAGGTACATACACATAAATCAAAAGTAATTTGTTTTAACAGCAGACCCTTGTGGAATGAGAGGCACAGAGTGGACTTTGCACGTTCTTTTAGGTGCAAACTGCTTGCACAGGTATTTAAGAAGTGTCTGCATCACATTTGTATTACACATGACCTTTTTGTGGCGTTGCTGAACTAATCTTCATGCAATACAAATTAGGGAGCTTTTTGCTGCTCAGTTGGACCGTGCACCAGATTTATCATGCAGAGTCTGACAGAACTTTGTCACAAGCCCCATGCTAAAAGTGCACCAAAAAAAAATTGGTGCACTCCGTCAGAGAAGTGCAGAAGGCGCCCTCTGCGCTATACACAGGCAAACTGCCTGTTAGTGCAGTTTGCACTGTTCTTAATAAATGCGCCCTGATCTTCTCACCATTTTGTCACAGCTACACAACATAGACTAGGGGGTGCTTAAAGGGGTATTACTATTTGTTAATTTAATGGGAACTTGTCATCAGATTTTCACATTTGGAGCCCAGCTCTCTTACCAGAGAGATCTTAGAACACATGCTCACCACAACCACAGGTGAGTTATTTTGCACAACGTTGCCTCCGTCTGTTCCCTGGATACGGCTGTATCACCACCACGGGCTCCCCATCCATTACCCAGGGACATATATTACAGTGACTAAGGGCTGCCCCAGGGAGAACCAGTACATCAGCCTCTCCCTCCATATTTCTTACACCACCTGTTGGAGAGCTGCCAGGCTGTAGGTCAACCCTCCGGTCCCCATACCAAGCACTGTGACATCAGCGTGCCTAGGCCGCAACCGGCAGCCACTTCAGTATTCTGGGACCCGGCTGCCTTCAGGCCCCAAGAAAAGGCTAGGCCCCGGTGGGGGATGTTGCATAAGGAACAATAATATTAAAATATCTGATCAACCAGAAAAGAAGTAATGATCACATTACTTTGTCTCAATTCTATGAACAATTATACCTTTAGTGTAAACAAGCTACTATGTATTCTGTACATGGTGATTTCCATTAAAATGATTATTAACTACAAATAGTAAGATAGTAAGAATAAGAGTATGGCTACATCAGTGATTGTATGCACTGCTTAGTGATCATGTATTCTGTGCTGACCCTAGACATATTATTATAGAAATTCTATGCTCGACTTGATGAAAAACATGCAAAGCCTGAGATTACCCATAAGATATTGGGTCTATGGCTACCAGATATACTGTTGCCTTCAGATAAGAATAATGTGAAAGCTTATATCAGTTTTATGCTGAGAAAAAATGACATTTTCTTGACATTAGGAAGTTATCATGCTACACAATAGAAATCTGCAATTTTAACATGACAACAGTTTTTCCTGCTCAAACTAAATGCATTCTGTATTGAAAACAGTTTTACTAGTCTATTGTCTGATGTAGGCCATTTTGCACCTCTAATAGCCAAGGAAATTGTTACCATTTTAAGAAGTTATAAAATAAAGCATCAGCATCATGCTAACCCTATATAAACATATAAGCATTTTCCGAAAGCTGCAACAACTATCATATTGTCAAAATTCTATCTAGTTGAAAACTAAAAACTAAATTTGGATACGGTCCCAGATCCCAATAAATAATGCTTGGTGGAAACACTTGCATTACTGTGCACAAGAGGATAACTTCTTAGACAACATGGCTGACACAGGATGAGGAATACTTGGAGTATTCCCAGTATTCCCCATAACCAAGTGTACAGGTGTCAGAAGACACTGGTACAAATGAGTAACATGGCAGCCTGTAAATGCTGCCATAAACTTATGGATGCAATGGTGTCATGTGCAACAGGTGTAGGTCTAGATCTTGTAGTTTCTAGATGCAACTTGCATTTCAGATTGCTCTCAACTGTTATTCTCCATATATAAACCTTGTTCTTGTATATTTTAGCATGTCTTGTATTCCAATTTTCTTTTTCCGACCTTACATCACTCCCATGCCAAGTGGTTGTGATGGAGCAGGGAACATATGGGTATATCATTACATCCACTTATACAAACTGTAAATCTAGGCAATAACTACATACAGTTAAATCATGTTGACCCAACTTATTACTGTACCTAGAGGTATAGCAGAAGACAACCTAATTTTTAAGGTCTATTTCCAAGAGAGTGAAGGGTGTGTACCCAGATTAATTTTATCTGGTGGGCCCAAGGATCCTCAATCCAACACTGGTCTCTACAAAGCACGTCCTTGCAGTGGTAAACGCACGAATACCTGAATATTCTTGAAGTAGCCAGTACAGGTACTGCCTGGGAATTAGTGGTGATAAAACTATGTTTACCTCCAACAGGATCCATTATGTACTAGCATATGTTTATGCTGGGAGAAGAGGACTATGGACTGTGAGCTGTATACAGTAATGCTGTGTGCCCATCACTCATCAGTATTGTGTGGTGACTTGCCAGAGATGTTGGGCCCCCATCCTTTAGTACCGCTTAGCAGCCATTTTTAGTTATACGCATGGACAGGGGCATTACTAGGAAAGGCAGGGCCCCATAGCAGATTTCTGCATGGGGCCCCCTTCCCCTTATAGGCACATCTGTAAACACGTTTATACAAACGCACACATTTATAAACTTATATAAAAAACTTATATACAAACACAAAGTACACTCATACACCCATATTTATACACTGAATACATTATGACTCGGCTGTGCCCACGAGCCCATTAACATGGCAGGTCCCATAGCAGCAGCTACGGCGGTTGTTACACCACTGCGCATGGATATAATGGGGCAGATTTACTTACCCGGCCCATTCGCAATCCAGCGGCGCGTTCTCTGCGGTGGATTCGGGTCTTCCGACGATTCACTAAGGCAGTTCCTCCGACGTCCACCAGGTGTCGCTGCTGCGCTGAAGTTCCCCGAGGCCTGCCGGAGTGCACGATCCTATACTTGGTGAAGGTAAGTGCGTGTCCCGCAACACTTTTTTGTTTTTTAAATGCGTTTTTTCCGAATCAGCCGGTTTTTCATTCGGCCACGCCCCCGATTTCCGTCACGTGCATGCCGGCGCCGATGGGCCACAATCCGATCGTGTGTGCCAAAATCCCGGGGCAATACAGGGAAAATCGGCGCAAAACGGAAAAATTTGCGTAACCCGCCGGTAAAACGTGATTCAGGCCCTTAGTAAATGACCCCCAATATGTGTTCACTTTTTATGGACACAACACTGAATCCCTTGTAGTCCATGACTTACTATATAACATAAATCTGGTTCTTATGAACTGTAAGAGGTCTAGGTTTCACATCCAGAATGCATCTGCATGTCAAAACATATCCAGCAGCACCAGTAGAGGAAGAAAAGTGACGAGCTAGGATTGCATAAATCAAAAACAAGTGGCTGGAGTGTCCAATCCTTTTTGAAAGTTGTTTTCATGTGAGACAGCATGACATCATCTAAAATAAATAAAAATATTCTTTAAATATTTAGTTTTATACAAAGTAGCAAATATTTTCATTAATTATCTAGTATCAAATAACATGTAAACTCATATCACAACTCAGCGGATCTATGGGATTAAATTCATCAAAAAATTAACAATCTCTTTGTATATTTATTTCACCAATTATGTTCAATCATTTTTATTGAAATTTTTCAAAAATAATATACAAGTGTCTGAAAGTCAGAATATTTCCAGTTGCCCATGGCAACCAATCACAGCTCCCCTTTAAATTTTTCATGAACACTGGTAAAATGAAAGCTGAGCTGTGATGGGTTGCCATGGGCAACTGGAAATATTCTGACGTTCAGATAAATCTGCCCCACAGTGTTCTGGGGGGGATGCTGAGCAGAAGATTCTCGAAAGGCCTGATGGGGGCATTGTGTGGTGCGGCTGGGCCATACCTTCAGAAAGGATCCCAGTTGAGTGGCAGAGAGATCTGCTAGTTCATTGAAGGATGAGATTGGCAATTCGCCCACTATATCACGCATGCGCAAGTCCTCGTGGACTGAGTGTCCCAAGAAGCCTGGACAGGATAGAACGTTGAACAAGAGATCTCCCCAATTTCAAGGTCTGGGCCAGGAACAGGGTCTGTGGCTCGGTTTCAATGTGCTGGGCAGAGACCCACAGGAGTAATTCAATAGGGATTGTAGAGCTATATTGTTTCAGGCGAACCCACTGTTTAGAAGGCAAATGATAATGCCAGTCGAGACCGGCGTCCAGCCCCATATGAAACGTAATATCGCCGCCCTGATGGATTTGAAAAATCAGGATGGAGGAATTAACGGGACTCCCTGAAACATATTAAGGAAGCAGGACAGTACATCCATCTTAATGACATTTATCCCACCGAACCACGAGAGGCACTTTTTATCGTAGTAGGCTGTTTTTTTGGTGCGGTCCAGTAGGGGCATGTAGTTGAGGCTATACATTTTAGTGAGGTCGGGGGGAACCTGAATTCCTAAATATGTGATCGACGTAAAGCGCCATTGGAAAAGGAAAGTGTTCTTTAAGAGATTGGACTTCCTCCTTAGGAAGGGAAATGTTTAATGCCTCCAATTTGTTGTAGTTGATTTTGAAGTTGCTTAGGTGGCTGTAGGATTCGAACTCTTTGAGGAGTGAAGGAAGGGAAATTATGGGCTGAGAGATATATAACAACAAGTCGTCTGCGAACAAAGGCGTCTCGTGGTGTCTATGGCCTACCTGGACGCCATATATGTTTGGGTTGTTCCTAATCGCAAAACTGTTGATGCGGTCATGTAACAAGAGATCTCCCCAATTTCAAGGTCTGGGCCAGGAACAGGGTCTGCGGCTCGGTTTCAATGTGCTGGGCAGAGATCCACAGGAGTAATTGAATAGGGATTGTAGAGCTGTATTGTTCCAGGCGAACCCACTGTTTAGAAGGCAAATGATAATGCCAGTCGAGACCGGCGTCCAGCCCCATATGAAACATAATATCGCCGCCCTGATGGATTTGAAAAATCAGGATGGAGGAATTAACGGGACTCCCTGAAACATATTAAGGATGCAGGGCAGTACATCCATCTTAATGACATTTATCCCACCGAACCACGAGAGGCACTTTTTATAGTAGGCTGTTTTTTTGGTACGGTCCAGTAGGGGCATGTAGTTGAGGCTATACATTTTAGTGAGGTCGGGGGGAACCTGAATTCCTAAATATGTGATCGACGTAAAGCGCCATTGGAAAAGGAAAGTGTTCTTTAAGAGATTGGACTTCCTCCTTAGGAAGGGAAATGTTTAATGCCTCCAATTTGTTGTAGTTGATTTTGAAGTTGCTTAGGTGGCTGTAGGATTCGAACTCTTTGAGGAGTGAAGGAAGGGAAATTATGGGCTGAGAGATATATAACAACAAGTCGTCTGCGAACAAAGGCGTCTCGTGGTGTCTATGGCCTACCTGGAAGCCATATATGTTTGGGTTGTTCCTAATCGCAAAACTGTTGATGCGGTCATGTATACATAAGAAAAATTTACTTATCCTGTCTAAGATGCATCTTGAATCCACTTGAAGAATTGATAAATAAAAAGAGGCATGCTCACTGAAAAAATGGCTTTGTCCAGTCAAGTAACGGGTATAGACCTTTATAACAGAAAACGGGAAGGTATTTAAACTCCCTCTGAAAATATAGAAACATGTTACAAAATAAATCAACAATGATGACTAAAACTTTTAAGAACATATCTGTGCCAGTTGAAGGAAAAGTTATTCAAGCTCTCTACTGCTCACCAAAAACAGCACTGTACACTGTGCAAATGCTGTTAGCTTTAATAGATATCACAGCGCAGGCCTATACATTGAATTGGACTGAACTGAACCAGACCATATTTGGTGGTGGTGCCATGTGCTAAATCCACACCTGTCATCCTATCCTAAGAATAGGCCATCAATATTTTAAATTCCATTTTAAAATTCTTTAAAAATACTTTAAATACTTTAAAATTCCCTTATAAGACATGTTTTATGGGTCAATATGCAATGAACATTTCAATAATCCTTTCAATCAATCTTAGGGCATACCTATTATATTATATTTTGCACAGCTACAGTGTTTGAGTCCAAAAGATGCTGATCTTCAGAACTACTGAAGTTATGGATTTTTGATGCTAGGCCTTGGTTATCCTTGCGAATAAACCTGAAGCAATAATTAAGAATGGATCCCTCTGAAGCTTTGCTTCGCTACTTGTCTGGAAATACACTGGGGGATATACTATAATGATGGACATTACATATAGAAATGATGTAACTGTTCTGCACTTTGCTTCAGTGCTCCATTGATCATTGCTGATAAGCCCCATGACCCAACCATTCATCACATTCTTGTCATCTTCGAACATGATGTTAAGCTATTTATGCCCTGAGCAAGTTCTTAAATAGAATGAGATTTAGTGCATAGATTAGCACTTGGTCCATCAGCATCAAGCAGGGAGGGGGCTGATAGATGGCCATGTAATACCTTGTCAGCAATGTCTATGAAGAACCACCATTCATTTCATCACCGTCCAGCCTGTTCAGTTTAATTCATAGATCAGCCAGAGAACAGATGTTTAGAGGATTGATACGTCTTCCATTCAGATTTCATTTAACCACTTGGATTAAGGCAAAGCTCTTTGTACTCTGTAGAAGGTCATGCACATGTAATTGTGTTAACACCTATGCCAATGTATTATATCTTATCTGTTATAAAAAGTTACATATACTGGTACTAGATTTATCTACTGTATATTGCTATTGTTCCACTACTGAAATGTGGCTTCTATACTGTGCACTGTAAATATCTGTCAGGCTTACTATACAGTATAAACATTTTGTGTTATACAAGGAGCTTTCTGTGTCACTATATAAGAAATGAATAATAATAACTGTATTCCATTGTGTCCCATGCAGTTCACTGCCAACAACTTTACGCATAAAGAGATTGTAGAAGATATTCCCTGTGAGAGATTGAAATACTATACATGGTACACATACTAAATAGATGAAAGAAAGTCAGAGTTCGCCAGATTATCTAAGACCGGCGCGCGGTTTTCAGTAATCTGCAGACACCAATGGCGAATTTTCAACATAAATGTGGTGGCATTGTGAATAGGCACCTAAACACACCTTTAGGTGCACAGTTTTGTGTTGCGGCATGCATAGTGCTGGCGCAAGCACTTCATAAATACATGTGCAAGCAGTTTCCATATGTATTTATGTGCAAACTATGCCTGAAAACATTTTATAAATCTGGGCCACTGTGTCTGGACCCTGGTCTAAAGGGGCACAGGGATCAAAAGAACAGAGAATGGAAGAGAATATCCATTTTTCATATGCCACCTTTAGTGTCCACACTGGGCATGTGTTTATTTAAAGTAAGTGTGAACCTTTTAACTCTGTATTATGTTCCGATTGATGATCTATTCTATACATTTTGTCTACACATATTTAGTGATTACAGCCTATTTTTAATTATAAAAATTTCATATTTATTATCCAATTTTATAGATCTTTGCTGCCTTCATCAACCAGTAGGGGGACCATAAAAAACTGTAAATTGTATACATTATTTTATGTTTTTTTTAATGTGTATGCAGTGTACCAGCAGTTTCTTGTCAAGACTTCCCTAGTGATGAGTGAAAACAATCAAAATGTGCTCAGTTGAAGAAACAGCCTATTAAGACAAATGTTGTTTTCAAATATAAATTACTAAAATTTACAGATACAAGAGCAGTGCAGAATGAAGAAATGAAATAAAATGTTTATGTCTTGTTTAACAGAGTAGAATCGCCATAGTCCTGACAGTTATGTGAATATAGTGTTATATTGGGTGCACTCTGTAACCCCAGTCGACGATATTTTCTTAACCACTTTCTGTTATACCATTTAATGTGCCCATTATACTAATTTGTCTAATGTGTTTATTATACCATTTAATGTTATTTCTGTTTATTTGTTATGGGCTTAAAGGAAAAAATAATTGCTGTTTATTAATTTAAATACTTTTTCTACAATTGAGAATAACGGACTGTTAACCCTTAGCTAAGTCATTAAGGGTAGCTGTCATTAAACGCTTGACAGATTCCAGTGTCACTTTAATATTTCCTTACTATATACCATAATATATATGGTAGTATTTTTAAGTAAGGTGTATCCCACAAAAGAAAATTCTCACATTTCAATATCCTAGTGATGTTCGCACAATAAAGATCATTTTAACCCCTTACTTTACAATTGTACTCAGTTTTGGCTCCTATCACTCTCTATGGTGCTGAGTGCAAAAGGGTGTGTGCGGAGCCTCTTTAAGCAGACACATTGGGGCTCATTTATTAAGGGTCCGAACTCCACACTTTCATCGGGTTTCTCGAATATTTCCGTTTTGCGCCGAATTGCCGGGTAAGTAAATTATGACACATCGGGACAGATTTACTTACCCGGTCCCGTCGTGATCCCACAGTGCATTGTCTGACGGGGATTCGCGTCCGGCGCGATTCACTAGCATTGTGCACCCGAGTTCCTGCATGTGTCGCTGCTGCGCCGAGGACCACCGGAGTTCACCTGAACAAATCCTTTTTTAAATTCCGCAGTTTGTCCGAATCCATCAGGTTGTCTGACGGCCACGCCCCACCCATTTCTGTTGCGTGCAAACCGTCGCCGATGTGCCAAAATCCCATCGCGTGTGGCAGAATTCCGGGGGAATTTGGTGCAAAAAAGGAAATATTCGGGGAAACCCGACAAAAGTGTGGCATTCGGACCCTTAGTAAATGAGCCCCATCTAGTTTCGTGGGGTGACAATGTGGTTACATTATCAGGTTACAAGGTGTAAATACACTTTCATCTGGCTACTGACATTGTACTGACACATAGGGGCAAATTTACTTACCCGGTCCCGTCGCGATCCCTGATCCGGACGGTCCAACGAAGATGAAGTCCGGCGCGATTCACCAAGATCGTGTGCCCGAGATCCTGCATGTGTCGCTTCCCCGCTCAGGTCCGCCGGAGTTCACCTTCTTCTTTCTTTTGACGTTATTTTCGATGTTAAATCTGAATCCGTCTTTCGACGTTATTTTCGATGTTAAATCTGAATCCGTCGGATCGTCCGACGGCCCGCCCCCCGATTTGTTTTGCATGAAAGCCGGCGCCTATGTGCCAAAATCAGATCCCGTTTGCCAAAAACCCCTGTTAAATGCAGCGCAAATCGGAAATCATCGGGAAAGCCGACAAAAATGTGGTCCGCAGACCCTTTGTAAATGAGCCCCATAGAGAGAGAGATGAGACAGATCAGAGATGCATGAAATGATTACACATTGGCTGATAGACCATTACACTGTTACACTGTGGGCTCTGATACATCTTATAGATATGTGCCTGCCTCCCCCTTCCCCCAGATCACTTATCTCCTTATATGCCAAGACTAAAATTGTGCCTTAAGCTTAACACAACCTTACCAGTGGAGCATTAACCAATCACATTTCAGATCCCCAACTGGACAATATTACCCTATGATTGGTGTTTTGTTTTGTCTCGTATACTTCTGCTATACTTTACCAGCTGTAGACATAGCCATAATAGTTTTCCTTCTCTGTTTTCTGTACATCCAGTATAATTTCTTTGCCAAAGCCACACTAGAACTGCAGTGTTCCGAAATAGGCTCTTTCAAAACCTTCTATATTAAATTAAAATATGTGTCACATAATCTATTCGGAAATTCGAGTAAGCTAAAAAACAAGAGTGCCAATTGGTTAGAGTTTCATAGACATACTGACATTATCCCAGGAACATTGCCAAGTACAGGGATTTCTCCCTCCTAGGTGACCACTTTTCAGATCCCTTGCTCTGCCTTTCCTTCATGTAACTGACAATTATTAATCAAAGTCTGGAAGAAAGCCAAGTCCACGGCCAGCTGTAATTAAGATTTCCGCACTTTCTAAATGTTTCGTGTATTTAATAATCTTAGCACAAGGGACTGGAGAACAAGAAAGGTCTAGATAAGCCAGAGATGTCTCTTTCCGCATGACTACTGTTTGGATCTCCAAGCCCTAATTAAAATTGAGTCACCTTACCAATTAGAATGAATTTTATGTAGAACTGTATAATCTGCCCCCTGATTCAGAAATATGATATGTTACCATTTTATTTATACAAGAAACGGTTTCTTCACCAAATCCACACTTTGCTACCACTTCATCTTTTTGTATGGATATTAATTCAGCATCAAATATATAATACAGAGCATACAATAGTAGTTACAAAAGGAGGAGCGGTAATTTTTTTAAAAGTAGTTTGAATGTTTAGATATTTGAGGGAATTTACCAGTTTATAAAATTCTTTGCTGCTCGGCCATTCAGGTGTGGGTTAAGACTGCGGTGGGCCCTGAGCTGTATGAATATTATAGCCCTTACAAGTCTGGATTTTATTTCTTACGTATGATACTACAATTCAGTTTCTTTGAGGATGCATCCCTTCTGACTTAAATCTGCGGTTTCAGGACCTTTACAGGACCTTGAAAGGTCCTGAAATGGCTTGTGCACATGTGTATTGAGAGAAAAAACAGATGTATGAGGAGTTCATGGGTGAAGGTCCTTCGCTGTATCGAATTTGGTGGACGGTATGGGAGGCCATGGACCACCTGGAAGGCTTGGGCCCCAGGCTACCTCCAAAACCACCTATATTATAATCCACTACTGCAGCCATCTGATGAAAAGGGCAGGGTAACATTGAATACTGGTGTACAATGCAATTCTACACTAGGCAAAGAATTAAACCATAATCTGCACCAGGAACTGATGAAAGGCTATTAGATGAGATATCTCCACAAAATTTTCTAAAGAAAAAGAAATTATATAGATAGATGAACAATATATTAATTTATGCTGATTTATGTTATGTGCCCGCCTTGTCGGAATTGTGTGTTCAACTTCCATTTTTGTAGATGAGGCTAAGCAGTGGATAACATAAAATGAGGGATTTGTAGAAACTGGAGGATTGGGTGGAGAAATGCCTAATGAAGTTTGATGTACATAACTGTAAGGTTAGGCACTTGGGCGATAAAAAACAAAGTACAGCTATGTTGACAATGCACAAATACCTGAATGTGTAGTAAAGGGATCTCTCCAAAGATTTTTTTATACCTAGGCCTGTGACCAGGACAAGGGGGCATCCTCTGCGCCTAGAGGAGAGGCGGTTCTACCATCACCATAGACAAGGATTCTTTACTGTAAGAGCAGTGAGGCTGCTACAGTATATTGTGATGGTTGTTTTTGGTACACGTTCAAGAGGAGCCTATATGCTTTTCTTAGAAGCAAAAAGATCACATCATAGGAACTAGATTCTTGAAATGGGACAAAGCATCAGCTTTATGGGGTTATTTTGCCTTAGGTTATCTTCTATGATACACATCATCATGATACAAGCATTATGTCGTGTTTCTACAGTACAGAGGTAATACACACAGTAATGTCCTTGTTAATTGTAAAAAGTGATCTTTGTATTCTGTCAAAAAAAATCTCAATTTATATTAGTTATTATGTTTTAATTTTTTATTTTTTATTTTTTTTGCATCAGTTATTGTGAATCATAACCAGGGAGGGCAGAACAGATGCAAATCTTTCCATTATACCCTGTCTCTGTGTAGCCTCCGCACCTAATTTTGGTTCAAAATAACTGATGCAAAAAAAAAAAAATTATGAAGTAAGTGAACTGTACACCGACCCTTAGTCTGGAGTGGTTCAATGTCTTGGATGATATAAAGCCACATCACTGTGAAGAAAAGGGCAAGCATTTAGCCATCAACCAACTCAAAGTGATCTTCTGTGAACAGGGACTGCAAAAAGCATCTGTTCACATGTAAAAGCTGGCAAATATTTCTTCAGCAATTATCACCTTGATTGCTATACAACACGGCTTGTGATGTGTGTAATGATCTTGTGACAAGATGATAAGTGTATAAAAGCCTAGAAAAATAGGCTGACAAGGTGCATTGTAATAGTGTGCTACAATAAATCCTAATTACCTTGTGTTTCCCTATACATTCAGCACAACCGTGTTACTTTATAAGATATGTCTTTTTCTACTGCACTTTAGAGCCAGATTATTATGGCAGATTTTCCCAAAGGATTTCAGTCCCCGGCGCCTTTAATCAGTCTCCATTCAAGCACTCCATTAATTGCGTCCCTTTGAAAATCCTTCCACGTTCACAGCTGCAGAATAATTAGAGGGAAGGGTTTCACCCCAGTCTGAGAATTAGAGCGGAGCTGTATTTACACAACACATAGACACACACACACTTCATGTCATCTCCAGGTTGTCACTTCATAGATTAACTCTCTGGACACCACAGGAGGTGACATTTTAGCATATAAATTGATGAGCCACTAGAAAAATGCATAGATAGGCTCATCCACACTCGGATTCAGCCCATATATGATGGCACCATTTCCCTTTCTAAACATTGCCCTGGGATACTACTGCCTCCCCTGTTCAGGTATCAAGACAGCATCCAGTTCAGAAAATACAGCAAGGTGTAGTTTATGTAATTTATATTTTTTTTTAAGACTAAATATTTTATTGAAGTATTTTAGATTTTTAAATATTTTATTTTATTATTCTGCACTACATGGTTACAATCCGATTATCCAAGTATTACATTTTAAGAAGATCAGACACCTAAAGAAAACCATCAGCAAATATATGTGTAATGTTAACAGGGCTGCTGTATAGATTCAGCTATTTTTGACCCACCTATAGACTTGAATGGAGAGTGGCTGCTCATGTGCTGTTTAGCTGGGCTCTATAAAGAGGGTCAGTGAACCCTGTTCTTAAAGGGAACCTGTCACCACATTTTTTCACAAATAAATCTAGTGGCAGGTTCCCATTTAGCTCTAGTAACTGACTGACACCATCCTTTTAGCCCTCAGATCCCTATATATTCAACTTTATAATTTTACCTGGTATCCAGGGATATATATAGCGAGTCGAGGTGGGTGTGGCCTCCTTGGGCTGAATCCAGCAGCTCATGTGACCAGAGTGACATTCACTTTGTAGCATTCACTGTACATGATGTCTAAGTGCAATCTCTACAGTTGAGTGTAACGGAAAGCAGGGAGCATTGGGGGCATCTTCTCATATCCCCTCTTCAAGGGCTTGGAATCTTTGTGGGTAATCATAAGCAAATATTACAAAAGTATACCAAGTGGAAACAAAAAAATTCATAGCCCTAAAGAACATATGTGAAGGGTTTTTTGTAACAGAATAAGAATGAAAAAAGAATTAAAAACATCATAGTCGCTAATAAATTGAGAGGACCTGCTGTGAATACCATTGTCACTGAAGCAGAATGGAAAGTATAAAAGAGAATGGAGACGGACTGATAATGACCTTTATGTGGACACCTTTTGTACAACTTGTGGGTTTACACTTGATATTGATTTAACAGTATTCACAGAGCTGGAGATACAGAGGAAGATACAAGTAAAAAGCTTCATCACTGTCATGTAGACATAAATCAACCTTGAGCACTTAAAGTATTTGATGTGACACAATGCACTTGATTCCAGAAGAAATCTACAAAAAAAATGTATGAAACAAGCAACTGCTTAAACAGCAAAATATGAGACCACTTCAGATGATGTAGTACCAAAAACTACACATGCACCTTGTTCATCATTGGGAAATAGTGTAACATTTCTAGAATACATAAAGTCGATACACTATACATAGTTAGGGTACATTCACACGGCAGTAAGCCCGGCGGGCTCCAGAGTTTGGTCTAAAACTCCAAAAAACTGTTTGCATGGGGGTCTTTCAATTGAAACCCCTGTTCTAACCTGCGTCTACAAGCTGAGACAGTATTAATGAATGAGAAAACTTCTATGTGATATGTTAATCTCAGCTCTTGATTGATCATGAACAGGCGTCCAGTGACCTCTTTTGTACTGTACTAATACTATAGGATTGGGGAAAGTAGGCTACATTGTACATATCATTATGGTATCTCAAAGGCTATTAAAGATTGGGATGAGATATCTTAATATCCAGCCTCTAACGCTTCCTCGTCTAGAAGCTTTGCATCTAGCATTGCTAGGCTCCAACAACAAGTAGAAGCCCAATACCGGAAATTAAGCCATATGCGCCAAAAATATCTCCTCGCCCAGGACGCCGGGCTACAGGAACAACAACACATAGTTGCCGTTGCCCAACGTACCGTTGCACCGGCGAGACACAGCAACTTAGGTATGATTAAGGACTAACAAACTATAGTCCGAAACGCGTTACCGCTGTATTTTTTGGTCGGTCCTGTGCGATTACCATTCATGTAACTTCCATGTTGTTCTACTATTGGAATTTTTTCTCTGTTTTTTAAAGGATATGAAGAATAAATTTTTTGGACATGTTTTAACAGTGAGTCTTTTTCCTTTGGATCTATCGGATGTTGAATGCTGGATTCCCTTCCTTTGCTTTTTGCCATTGTTTGTTTCTATATACCTGACCCTGGATTTCCGGACCAGCGTCACAGGGATTCCCTCTGCACCCGGCCAGATTATTCCACTTGCAAGATTGAAACCAACTGTGGGTGAGCCGTTACCGTAAACTTTTTTTCTTTGATTTATTAAACACATAGTTGCCGTTGCCCAACGTACCGTTGCACCGTACCGTACCGTTGGGAGAGTGCCACTCATAGCCTAACATAGAGCCCGGCGCCATATTCCGTTGAAAGATAGGACATATATATTGTATATACGCTGGCCGTATATACCTCCCCCATATGTTCGTGTGATTGTAGCCTTAGTGAGTGACTGTTTTTCAGCTTTTACATCAGCCAACCAGGATTGCTCATCCTGACATATAAAATTATATGAAAGTTACATTACTTTTTCAATCACTTTTATTAGACAATTTAAACAGATGAACAATAACAAAACCATATAGAGAACCATATAGAGATAATCATAATAACATGCAGGAACAAAGTAACAAATATAGTCTCAAAATATAGTCTCACAGTACTATGAGAGTTCAAATTTGAGAGCCAGATAGGGCAATCAACAGCAGATAATTGTCTGCCCAGGTATTTAAAGGGGTAGTAGGCAGCACGGTGGCTCAGTGGATAGCACTATAGCCTTGCAGTGCTGGGGTTCTGGGTTCAACTCCCATGCAGGTCAACATTTGCCAACCGTTTGTATGTTCTCTCTGTGTTTGTGTGTGTTTCTTCCAACACTCCAAAAACATACTGGTAGGTTGAATAGATCAGGGACTGATTTGGCAAGCTCTAGACTGTGGATAGGGCCTAACCAGCTGATCGTTGGGGGTCTCAGTGATGGTATCATCATGGATCACAAGAAAGGGGGTCTTTTGCACCCCGCGTAGCACCGCAAGATGGCCGGAGCAGCTGGTCGTGCAAGCTACCCCGTTCATCTTTATTTGGCAATTTCTGTCAGCTCCATAGAAATGAATGGGCCAGCCCGGCTATGCATGATCGGCTGCTCCAGCCATATTGGTGGTGCTACGAGGGGTCAACAGAGGTATATTCCTGGGAAAATCCCTTTAAAAACATATCTGGATGATACAGGATTATAGTCCACCCATTCCAAGGTACATTGCTTTCTATCAACCATCAAGGACTCGGATGAGTTTATCAATTTGATGTTTTCACAATCAACCTTTTTATGGTTCCAGTACAATTCATGGTTCTACTATTGCTTTCATAACGGTGATTATTTTAGTATTTACCAAATATAGAGACTTTATGATCTTATGATGTTTTTATAGCATACTTAGGTGGTTTTATTTAATTTATGCACAAGATAAAGATTACATGTATAGAAACCAGAACTATCTACATAACGGGCCAGATTTACCAAAAGTACAGTTCTTAGTACAGTTTGCCTCATGAATGAGCAGGGGCGGCGAATTATTACTGCTGGTTTGCACCATTTTATTTTTTGTGCAGACAGAAAACTTGTGCAGCCAGTTTAATAGATCTGGCCCATTATCTTTAATAGTCTCATTTAAGACACACGGGCGAGTTCTGAGGACATCTAAGTGCTATATACTGACAATGTGTCTCCCAAAAGTTCTATCTTTTCGCATGTACTGTATCTTAATATGCATAAGAAGCATCCATATGTTTATCTAGAGTTGGTGGAGAGCTCTAATTTAGCTGGGAAGCTCAGTAGAGAAACTCTAAGGCCTCTTCTACACTAGCGTTGCGTTTCACGTCAGGGTGCAATGCGTGAAAAACTGACGTTTTTGAAAAACAACGCTAATGGAGAAAGACCCATTGAATACAATGGGACAGAGTGCAATGCGAGTTCTGAGCGTCAAATGCACGCGCAGAACTCGCGCGTGAAAAACGCCAGTGTAGAAGGGGCCTAACTCTACTAGACAGCTCTAATCAGGCCCTGACAGCAGATGCTGATTTTCGGTAGCCTGGATCTGGAATGTTTGCCTTGGTTTTTACATTTTCAAGAAATCAATAAGTTAAATCAATTTTTCCATAATGGGTAAGATTCAAGGATCAATTATGCTAGTAAGCTCAGAGCTTCCTGTGGTTATATGGCTGTCAAATGATCAAAGAAAGCGGCAAAAGAGAGAGATCACTACAGACAAAGTACCCTTAATAGTCTTCCTAGGCTAGGACACGGTATGAAGCCAGAGAGGATTTGGATCAATATTTTACATCTCTGCATTGTGTTTATGTGTGATATGTTATTGATGGAAAAGCTGGATGTGTGGTAATGGCTGTGAATACTGGGGCAGTACAAAATGCTCGCTTCTTTACCAATACACTTCAAGTTATTGCTCAATAATCTGTTTAAGGTCGCACAAACCATTCATGCAACCATTCAATACAAATCTATCCAAACAGATGAAACCTGCAAACATCCACTTATAAAATATTATATCCTTATTACTTATAAAGGCTAAAATAACTTAATAAGTAAAGATTGAGCATACGCACGGCATGCAATATCAGTATACAGTACTAAATAAGTTATGTGTCCATTCATCCATTGATAAATAAATAAAAAAAAATTTGAATGATTTCAATGGGTGATATTATTTTCTAAAGAAAAGAAAAACATGTTTGTCCTCCAGAGCAACCAAAATCATTTTAGCTTTCTCTTTGCATTGTACTTAATTCTGTGCATGTATTGGTTATTGTTGTTTTCTTTTTACCCTTTATAAGTAGCATTTACCAATATAATCAGAAGTTTGGAAAAAGTTTCTGCAGGCCCTTTTCCCACCTGAGTGAAGTTGGCCCCCCACCTTGTTCAAATCTAACAAACATTTGTGCTGGTTTCTGCAGCATAATTTTTAGTTTATGCCGCAATTGTTTTAAGATATTAATAAAAGTTTACAGAGGTCATCAGAGGTCAGACCCAGCCCCCACATTACCCAAATCAAACAAAACTGGTGCCAATCAATTCTTCTATGTTTGTGCAGCTCACATTTTTGTTTGTTCTGCTTTTGAAGTTAAGATATTAACAAATTGTAAAGGTCAAAAATTCAGCCAGCCTCCCACATTAACCGAATCAAACTAAACTGGTGTCAAACGTTTGTGCTACGTTTGTGTAGCAAAAATTTTCGTTTGTGCCGCTATGTATTGATCGTTCTTTCCAGAGGTCATCAGAGTTTATTCCTTCCAAAGTTCAATGTGTTTGGTAGCTCCCTCTGGTGATCAAACCAGAGAAGTGTCACTAGGTTTGGTTTTTTAGCAGTTCATCCTAAACACCTTAACTTATGTAAACACCTAAACATACCTTAACCCCTTCTGGTCTGAGCCATTTTAGGGTCTTAGGACCAGGCCTGATTTTCAAAATTTGCCCTGTAATATCATAGGAGGTTATAACTTTGTAACTCTTTAACATATCCAGTGGATTTTGAGATTATTTTCTTGTCACACATTGTACTTCAAATTAATAGAACATTTTTAATGATATCTTTTGTGCTTAGGTATGAAAAAAATGGAAATTCGGCAATTTCTAAAAATTATTCATTTTCAAAGTTCTAAATTTTCTGCTTTTGAGGTAACTTTATAACTAACATTTCTCAAATGTCTGCTTTATATCGGTGTGGATTTTTTGCTTCCTCTCTCTTTTCTTGGTTTAGAATTTTGGGTGCAATTTTTCAAATTTTTATGAAAATTGCCAAAACCCTTATTTAGAGGCACCTGCTCAGTTTTAAGTGACTTTAAGAAGTGTGATAACCCTTTAGATGTTTCACATGGGTTAAAAAAAAATGGAGGTATAATTTACAAGCTGTAATTTTTTTTAGACATTGGTTTAATTTTTGGCCAAAATTATTATGTCACAAAGTATTAAATGATGAAAAACTCCACAAAGTTTGATACCAAATTTCTCCTGAGTATGTGGTCATTAATTCTTGTTTAGCATTTTTTTTCCCAGATGTTCACCATTCCAGTAAAATAATTTGTTATCTTTATTCTTTGGGTCATCACTGCGATACCCCATTTATGGTTATACCTCTTTTATGGTTTAAAGGGGTTGTCCGAGAGTTCCGAAAAAAAACTATAGGTGGCCGGGAGCAGGCTGCTTAATGAAAATTGCCAAAACCCTTATTTAGAGGCACCTGCTCAGTTTTAAGTGACTTTCAGAGGCCTAAATAGCAGTAAAACTCCTTAAATCATGTAATTTTAGAGACTACAACCCTCAGTATGTTAAAAATCAACTTTAAGAAGTGTGTTAACCCTTTAGATGTTTCACATGGGTTAAAAAAAATGGAGGTATAATTTACAAGCTGTAATTTTTTTTAGACATTGGTTTAGTTTTTGGCCAAAATTATTATGTCACAAAGTATTAAATGATGAAAAACTCCACAAAGTTTGATACCGAATTTCTCCTGGGTATGTGGTCATGACTGCCGTATAGGCAAAAGGCCGGGCATAAAACAGAAGGATCACCATTCAGAGCAGATCTGCATTATCACATTTTACAGGCTATAAAATGTTTATTTTTTTTATAATTTGGACATATGGGAGATTATTTCTTTGGTGGATGAGACTCACTTTTCAAGTACGTAATTTACGGGGGGGTTCTAATAATCAATAGCTAATAATCAGATTTTATTAACTCTTTCTTGGTGGTGGTTAAAAAAAAAATTAATTCTTGTTTATGGTTTTTAGCATTTTTTTTCCCAGATGTTCACCATTCCAGTAAAATAATTTGTTATCTTTATTCTTTGGGTCATCACTGCGATACCCCATTTATGGTTATACCTCTTTTATGGTTAAAGGGGTTGTCTGAGAGTTCCGAAAAAAAACTATAGGTGGCCGGGAGCAGGCTGCTTAAAGAGTTCCGAAAAAAAACTATAGGTGGCCGGGAGCAGGCTGCTTAAAACAATAAAGATGTACTTACCTTCCAGTGCCCTCCGGTATCCAGCGCTGCTGTCGCTCCGGTCCGGGCGCCATGTAAACAAACATGGCCGCCGGAGCAGCGCTGCATTCAGCTTCCGGCCGGCCATGGCTGGGTACGCCTATCCGTCCCTATATACAGCATGTGTATGGGGGCCGGAAGGTTGTCAGGTCCGGCCAGAAGCTGAATTGGTTTAAGCAGCCCGCTCTTTATTGTTTTAAGCAGCCCGCTCCTGGCCACCTATAGTTTTTTTTCAAAACTCGGACAACCCCTTTAACTTGTTTTGCAGAATATAGAACTCATTTTGTGATAAATTCGCTTGTTTTTGCATCGCAACGTAACAATGGGCATAACGTTTAGATTTTTTATTTACAGAGCTGTTTTAGAGCTTATTTTTTGTGGGACAAGCTGTACTTTTTCTTGGTATCCTGTCAGGGTAAATGTTACTTTTTGATCACTTTCTATGTGCTTTTTATGAGGTCAGATGTTAAAATTTCAAAATCTTGTTAGTTTTTTTTTTTTGTTTTTTTTTTTACAGCGTTCACCGTACAAGTTCAGTGGCAATTTTATTTTATTGTACGGGTTGTTACAGACATTGTGATATCCAATATGTTGTGGGGGTTTTTTTTTGGTGATTTTCAATTTTTTATGTTATATTTGATAACATAGGGTTAAACAGACAGGATCGTAATTCTACGTCAAGGTGCGGGAACTACCTGCATCGTATGACATAGAATAACGTCAGGGTGTGGGAAGGGGTTAAAAAGGATAGTGGCACAAACCGAAATTTTGGCTGCACAAACCAGCACAAGCAATTTTGTTCCATTTGGTAGTGTTGGGGGACTGGCTGACCTTTTGAACTTTACAATGTAGCTAATATCTTCAAAACAAAAGCAGCACAACAAAAAATTGAGCAGCACAAACCAGCAAAAATGTAACAAAATTGATTGACACCAGTTTTGTTTGATTTGGGTAATGTGAGGGGGCTGGTTGACCTCTGATGACCTCTGGAAACTTTTATTAATATCTTAAAAACTATTTTTTGACACCAATTTTGTTAGATTTGAACAAGGTTGGGGGGCCCATCTTCACTTCGGTCCCTTTCCCACATTATGACTGGCTGTCCAGGAGAAGACGGTAATATAGCTGTGGTAAAATTATGGAATACACTAAAGCTATTTATATATGACATCTGCCCCTTATCTCAGGAAGCAGAGATATCTGCCCACCTGCCCTCATCAGGCGACACAATGGTCATCATTACACTCTTAACATAAAAATCATGATACCATATGGGAATTGCTCTAAACCAGCGCTGCATGTGTGTTTATCTGCTATATGTTCATTATAATCAGCTTTACAGAATCATGAATTAACTCAAGGACACTGAGTTTATTGGAGTGTTTTTCCGCTATAAACAGCTGCGCATTCTCTCATTACCGTGGCGTAAACCCACTCACAGAGTCTCCCGATGACCCCTGCTAAGTGCATTTCCGTGTTGTATTGCTTTCCCCGGTTCACTACTCTGGAGCATCAATTTCATTGTTAATTATGGGATAGCAGTGACAGGCTCCTCTCTGGATTACTGAGACTCATTTTATATGGCATGTATAATAAGGATATGTCATGGGCCACTAAAGTCATGGCTAACTCCTTCACTGGACAAGCTTTCCACTGATATAGTGGAAAGATGTGATATACAGGCGGTCCCCTACTTAAGGACACTCGACTTACAGACAACCCATAGTTACAGACAGCCCTCTGACCTCTGGTGAAGCTCTCTGGATGCTTTATTATAGTCCCAGATTGCAATAATCAGCTGTAAGGTGTCTGTAATAAAGCTTTATTGATAATCCTTGGTCCCATTACAGCAAAAAATGTTTAAACTCCAATTGTCACTGGAGCCAAAATTTGTCTCTACAATTATAAAATATACAGTTTCGACTTACATACGAATTCAACTTAAGAACAAACCTCCGGACCCTGTCTTGTATGTAACCCGGGGACTGCCTGTATATCTAAGATAAATCTTATATTACATTTGTGGTGTAAGTTAACATGCAAAAAAACATTCTCTTGATATATTATATTTATGGACCTAAAAGGTTGTACAATCATATCTGACAAGAAGGTCGATTGTATTTTCCATATGGTGTTTTCTGAGTTGACAAACAAAGCAAAGACAAGCAGAGGGTCTGAACCATCCACCTGAAAGTAACTTCAATTCCGTACAGTGGTAAAGAACAAGAGTTGGTGAAGGTCTGGAAAGATCCGCTTTAAGACGACCTTAGATGCTTGAGTGTTAGCAATGAATGGCAAAGCGTAAACTTCCATAGACTTTAATCTATACACAGGCAGTCCCCGAGTTACGTACAAGATATGTTCCATAGGTTTGTTCTAAAGTTGAATTTATATGAAAGTTGAATATATATAATTTAAAATTGTAGCTCCAGACAAATTTTTTTTGTCCCTGTGACAATTGGAGTTTCAACATTTTTCGCTGTAATGGGACCAAGGATTATCCATAAAGCTTCATTACAGACACCTTACAGCTGATCATTGCAGTCTGGGACTATAGAAAAGCATTCAGAGAGCTTCGCCAGAGGTCACAGTGGGCAGAGGGGTCCGTCTTTAACTAGTCATCGTCTGTAAGTCAGGTGTCCTTAAGTAGGGGACCACCTGTAATGCGATTTGATACTGTTGTACAAATAGTATCATGGAAAAAAATATCTGATTCATATATCTAAATAAGATTTTATAGAAATCCATACACATGCTGCAAAAATAAACCCATTAAGATGGGCGCAGCAGATTTTCTGTTACCTAAATGTATGCAACAAATTTCTCACACTGCCGTAAAATAGATGTATATTCGCGGGTCATGGCCTTACCGCTGTAATGCACAACCAACCATGGTTAGGGAGCTAAATTTAATAAACAAGGACACTGGGTGAGATCTTCTGTATGCAGTAGCCACACTGGACAGGATCTTTGCAGTGTAAATTCAAGGCGTGTTCTACTCGAATGGCACACTCAGTTTTAAGCTAAAGATATCAAATTATTTTATCCATTGCTGTTCACCCATTCCATAAATAATTGTTATCTTTATTCTTTGGGTCATCACTGCGATACCCCATTATGGTTATACCTCTTTTATGGTTAAAGGGGTTGTCTGAGAGTTCCGAAAAAAACTATAGGTGGCCGGGAGCAGGCTGCTTAAAACATAAAGATGTACTTACCTTCCATGCCCTCCGGTATCCGCGCTGCTGTCGCTCCGGTCCGGGCGCCATGTAAACAAACATGGCCGCCGGAGCAGCTGCATTCAGCTTCCGGCCGGCCATGGCTGGGTACGCTATCCGTCCCTATATACGCATGTGTATGGGGGCCGAAGGTTGTCAGGTCCGCCAGAAGCTGAATTGGTTTAAGCAGCCGCCTCTTTATTGTTTTAAGCACCCGCTCCTGGCACCTATAGTTTTTTTCAAAACTCGGACAACCCCTTTAACTTGTTTTGCAGAATATAGAACTCATTTGTGATAAATTCGCTTGTTTTGCATCGCAACGTAACAATGGGCATAATGTTTAGTTTTTTATTTACGAGCTGTTTTGAGCTTATTTTTTGTGGGACAACAGCTGTACTTTTCTTGGTATCCTGTCAGGGTAAATGTTCTTTTTGATCACTTTCTATGCGCTTTTTATGAGGTCAGATGTTAAAATTTCAAAATCTTGTTAGTTTTTTTTTTTTTTTTTACGGCGTTCACCGTACAGTTCAGTGGCAATTTATTTTATTGTCGGGTTGTTACGACATTGTGATACCAATATGTTGTGGGGTTTTTTTTTTTGGTGATTTGCACTTTTTTATGTTATATTTGATAACATAGGGTTAGCAGACAGGATCGTAATTCTACGTCAAGGTGCGGGAACTACCTGCATCGTTGACATAGAATAATGTCAGGGTGTGGGAA
This sequence comes from Engystomops pustulosus, assembly GCA_019512145.1. Classification (NCBI taxonomy): domain Eukaryota; kingdom Metazoa; phylum Chordata; class Amphibia; order Anura; family Leptodactylidae; genus Engystomops; species Engystomops pustulosus. Next base: position 56,945,378 of record CM033648.1, on the reverse strand, counting down.
GGGGTAAAAGGATAGTGGCACAAACCGAAATTTTGGCTGCACACCAGCACAAGCAATTTTGTTCATTTGGTAGTGTTGGGGACGGCTGACCTTTTGAACTTTACAATGTAGCTAATATCTTCAAAACAAAGCAGCAACAACAAAAAATTGAGCAGCACAAACCAGCAAAATGTAGCAAAATTGATTGACACAGTTTGTTTGATTTGGGTAATGTGAGGGGGCTGGTTGACCTCTGATGACCTCTGGAACTTTTATTAATATCTTAAAAACTATTTTTTGACACAATTTTGTTAGATTTGAACAAGGTTGGGGGGCCCATCTTCACTTCGGTCCCTTTCCCACATTATGACTGGCTGTCCAGGAGAAGACGGTAATATAGCTGTGGTAAATTATGGAATACCTAAAGCTATTTATATATGACATCTGCCCCTTATCTCAGGAAGCAGAGATATCTGCCCACTGCCCTCATCAGGCGACACAAGGTCATCATTACACTCTTAACATAAAAATCATATACCATATGGGAATTGCTCTAAACCCAGCGCGGCATGTGTGTTTATCTGCTATATGTTCTTTAATCAGCTTTACAGAATCATGAATTAACTCAAGGACACTGAGTTATGGAGTGTTTTTCCGCTATAAACGCTGCGCATTCTCTCATTACCGTGGCGTAAACCCACTCACAGAGTCTCCGATGACCCCTGCTAAGTGCATTTCCGTGTTGTATTGCTTTCCCCGGTTCACTACTCTGGAGCATCAATTTCATTGTTAATTATGGGATAGCAGTGACAGGCTCCTCTCTGGATTACTGAGACTCATTTTATATGGCATGTATAATAGGATATGTCATGGGCCACTAAGTCATGGCTAACTCCTTCACTGGACAAGCTTTCCACCTGATATAGTGGAAAGATGTGATAACAGGCGGTCCCCTACTTAAGACACTCGACTTACAGACAACCCATAGTTACGAACAGCCTCTGACCTCTGGTGAAGCTCTCGGATGCTTTATTATAGTCCCAGATTGCAATAATCAGCTGTAAGGTGTCTGTAATAAATCTTATTGATAATCCTTGGTCCCATTACAGCAAAAAATGTTTAACTCCAATTGTCACTGGAGCCAAAATTTGTCTCTACAATTATAAAATATACAGTTTCGACTTACATACGAATTCAACTTAAGAACAAACCTCCGGACCCTGTCTTGTATGTAACCCGGACTGCCTGTATATCTAAGATACTCTATATTACATTTGTGGTTAAGTTAACATGCAAAAAAACATTCTCTTGATATATTATATTTATGGACCAAAAGGTTGTACAATCATATGACAAGAAGGTGATTGTATTTTCCACATGGTGTTTCTGAGTTGACAAACAAGCAAAGACAAGCAGAGGGTCTGAACCATCCACCTGAAAGTAACTTCAATTCTGTACTGTTGGTAAGAACAAGAGTTGGTGAAGGTCTGGAAATCCGCTTTAAGACAACCTTAGATGCTTGAGTGTTAGGAATGAATGGCAAAGCGTAAACTTCCATAGACTTATCTATCACAGGCAGTCCCCGAGTTACGTACAAGATATGTTCCATAGGTTTGTTCTAAAGTTGAATTTATATGAAAGTTGAAAATATATATATATATATATATATATATATATATATATATATTTTGAAATTATAGCTGTTCTGTACCTTAATGTATGCAACAAATTTCTCACACTGCCGTAAGATAGATGTATATTCGCGGGTCTGGCCTTACGCTGTAATGCACAACCAACCAACTAAATTTAATAACAAGGACACTGGGTGAGATCTTCTGTATGCAGTACCCACTGGACAGGTCTTGCAGTGTAAATTCAAGGCGTGTTCTACTCGAATGGCACACTCAGTTTTATGATTGAGTGGTTATGAGGAAATGATGATATTAATATTTAGGTCTGAAAAAGAAATTATGAAATTTTATTATTTAGATATATTAAATTAATAAAAATGTCCAGCTAAAGATATCAAATTATTTTATCCATTGCTGTTCACCCATTCCATAAATAATTGTTATCTTTATTCTTGGGTCATCACTGCGATACCCCATTATGGTTATACCTCTTTTATGGTTAAAGGGGTTGTCTGGAGTTCCGAAAAAAAACTATAGGTGGCCGGGAGCAGGCTGCTTAAAACAACTAAAGATGTACTACCTTCCATGCCCTCCGGTATCCGCGCTGCTGTCGCTCCGGTCCGGGCGCCATGTAACAAACATGGCCGCCGGAGCAATCCGCTGCATTCAGCTTCCGGCCGGCCATGGCTGGGTACGCCTATCCGTCCCTATATACGCATGTGTATGGGGGCGAAGGTTGTCAGGTCCGGCCAGAAGCTGAATTGGTTTAAGCAGCCCGCTCTTTATGTTTTAAGCACCCGCTCCTGGCACCTATAGTTTTTTTCAACTCGGACAACCCCTTTAACTTGTTTTGCAGAATATAGAACTCTTTGTGATAAATTCGCTTGTTTTTGCATCGCAACGTAACAATGGCATAATGTTTAGATTTTTTATTTACGAGCTGTTTTGAGCTTATTTTTTGTGGGACAACAGCTGTACTTTTTCTTGGTATCCTGTCAGGGTAAATGTTCTTTTTGATCACTTTCATGCGCTTTTTATGAGGTCAGACTGTTAAAATTTCAAAATCTTGTTAGTTTTTTTTTTTTTTTTACGGCGTTCACCGTACAGTCAGTGGCAATTTATTTTATTGTCGGGTTGTTACGACATTGTGATATCCAATATGTTGTGGGTTTTTTTTTTTGGTGATTTGCACTTTTTTATGTTATATTGATAACATAGGGTTAAGCAGACAGGATCGTAATTCTACGTCAAGGTGCGGAACTACGCATCGTTGACATAGAATAATGTCAGGGTGTGGAAGGGGTAAAAGGATAGTGGCCCAAACCGAAATTTTGGCTGCACACCAGCACAAAGCAATTTTGTTCATTTGGTAGTGTTGGGGACGGCTGACCTTTTGAACTTTACAATGTAGCTAATATCTTCAAAACAAAGCAGCACAACAAAAAATTGAGCAGCACAAACCAGCAAAATGTAGCAAAATTGATTGACCAGTTTGTTTGATTTGGGTAATGTGAGGGGGCTGGTTGACTCTGATGACCTCTGGAACTTTTATTAATATCTTAAAACTATTTTTTGACACAATTTTGTTAGATTTGAACAAGGTTGGGGGGCCCATCTTCACTTCGGTCCCTTTCCCACATTATGACTGGCTGTCCAGGAGAAGACGGTAAATATAGCTGTGGTAAATTATGGAATACCCTAAAGCTATTTATATATGACATCTGCCCCTTACTCAGAAGCAGAGATATCTGCCCAACTGCCCTCATCAGGCGACACAAGGGTCATCATTACACTCTTAACATAAAAATCATACCATATGGGATTGCTCTAACCCAGCGCGGCATGTGTGTTTATCTGCTATATGTTCTTATAATCAGCTTTACAGAATCATGAATTAACTCAAGGACACTGAGTTATTGGAGTGTTTTTCCGCTATAAACAGCTGCGCATTCTCTCATTACCGTGGCGTAAACCCACTCACAGGTCTCCGATGACCCCTGCTAAGTGCATTTCCGTGTTGTATTGCTTTCCCCGGTTCACTACTCTGGAGCATCAATTTCATTGTTAATTATGGGATAGCAGTGACAGGCTCCTCTCTGGATTACTGAGACTCATTTTATAGGCATGTATAATAGGATATGTCATGGGCCACTAAGTCATGGGCTAACTCCTTCACTGGACAAGCTTTCCCCTGAATAGTGGAAAGATGTGATAACAGGCGGTCCCCTACTTAAGGACACTCGACTTACAGACAACCCATAGTTACGAACAGCCCTCTGACCTCTGGTGAAGCTCTCTGGATGCTTTATTATAGTCCCAGATTGCAATAATCAGCTGTAAGGTGTCTGTATAAACTTATTGATAATCCTTGGTCCCATTACAGCAAAAAATGTTTAACTCCAATTGTCACTGGAGCCAAAATTTGTCTCTACAATTATAAAATATACAGTTTCGACTTACATACGAATTCAACTTAAGAACAACCTCCGGACCCTGTCTTGTATGTAACCCGGACTGCCTGTATATCTAAGATACTCTTATATTACATTTGTGGTTAAGTTAACATGCAAAAAAACATTCTCTTGATATATTTATTTATGGACCAAAAGGTTGTACAATCATATCGACAAGAAGGTGATTGTATTTTCCACATGGTGTTTCTGAGTTGACAAACAAGCAAAGACAAGCAAGGGTCTGAACCATCCACCTGAAAGTAACTTCAATTCTGTACTGTGTAAGAACAAGAGTTGGTGAAGGTCTGGAAAATCCGCTTTAAGACAACCTTAGATGCTTGAGTGTTAGGAATGAATGGCAAAGCGTAAACTTCCATAGACTTATCTATCACAGGCAGTCCCCGAGTTACGTACAAGATATGTTCCATAGGTTTGTTCTAAAGTTGAATTTATATGAAAGTTGAAAATATAATATATATATTATATATATATTATATAATATATTTGAAAATTATAGCTGTTCTGTACCTTAATGTATGCAACAAATTTCTCACACTGCCGTAAGATAGATGTATATTCGCGGGTCATGGCCTTACGCTGTAATGCACAACCAACCAACTAAATTTAATAAACAAGGACACTGGGTGAGATCTTCTGTATGCAGTAGCCACACTGGACAGGATCTTTGCAGTGTAAATTCAAGGCGTGTTCTACTCGAATGGCACACTCAGTTTTAATGAATGGATGTGGGTGATGAGGAAATGATGATATTAATATTTTAGGTCTGAAAAAGAAATTATGAAATTTTATTAATATTAGATAATATTAAATATTAATAAAATGTCATAATTTCACCCACATCCATTCATTAAACCTGAGTGCGCCATTTAAATAGACTACGCCTTATATTTACACTGCAAAGATCCTGTCCAGTGTGGCTACTGAAGACATATATCTCTGAAGGCAGCACAGTTGACATCTGCCAGGCTCTTAGTAGCGTTGTGTGTTTTTTAGCACAAACACAGACGGTCAGCCCCATGTCACCTTTGATCCGTAGGGTATTACACTATTAGCTTCCTCCTTGTCCTCTCTTATGCCACTCTAGTCCCCCTTACCAGTTAGGCCATGGTCTACTCACAAAAGTTGGTTTTGATGTCTTTTACTCTTTAAACCTTAAAGCAGTGATGGCGAACCCTTTACTCGTGACCGAGTGCCCAAAAATCAACCCAAACACCCCCTTATTTATCGCAAGGTACCAACCAAAAGTTAAAGCAGTAACTTATTGCTCCCTGTTCTTCAACAAATGTCAATCATATTGGCCTCCTGAGGACAGCAACACAGTAAAAATATAGAAAATTTGCATCATTTTAGCTTCTTTCCAGTGTCCCTGTGTACACAGAGAATCGTGGGGCTGGCAGGAGGTCCTCCAAAGATATTTCAGCCCTGTCTACTCATTCTCCCTCTTCCTACAGTCCCAAGTAGCAAAGTCAGTATCAAAATATGACTGAAAGCAGAATCTTTTAAGTTGCGTGGAACTACAGGAAGTCCTGTCTGGTGTGCTGGGGTGATGGCCGGGGTGCCCACAGAAAGGGCTCTGAGTGCCACCTCTGGCACCAGTGCCATAGGTTCGCCACCACTGCCTTAAAGACTATGCTGCAAGTTTAAGCAGTCTTCAGGTCCAGGTCAAAGGTCAGAGTGGGCTTGCACAGGTTCAAAGTCATATCAAGCTGGGTTCAACCTCAAGAGTCTTTAGAGGATGGAAAAGAGTAATAAGTTGGGCTATAAATTGAGCCTGAATCAATAACACACAGATCAATCAAAAGCAGTACACCTTTGTGAAGAACCATCAAAAGGGGTATTCTGGAAATATGAACATCTGATTGAAATACCCATGAGGCTATAAATAAATGTACATAACAAAACTCGATGCCATTAATCACAAAATGGAGTTTTAATAGTTTGATTTTAGGATTCTCAAAATTTTATGACCGGTATAAAGTAGGTAAAGCTATTACCAAGATGGCCGCCACTGGAAACTACAAGTCCCATGATCCTTTAGTTCTCAGTAACTCCTTCTACCTCTGCTCCCAGTGATGATGTAACAGACTGTCCTGCTCTGTTACCATAGTAATGATGTGTGTAACTGCCATCACTGCACATTACCCCACTTAGATGACGTCTCACCACAACACTGGCCATACAGTCAAATTAGTATAGGGCAGCACGGTGGCTTAGTACCTTGCAGCGCTGTGGACCTGGGTTCTAGTCCCAGGTCAACATCTGCAAAGAGTTTGTATGTTCTCTCCGTGTTTGCATGGGTTTTCTCCGGGTCCACTGATTTTCTCCCACACTCCAAAACATACTGGTAGGTTGTTTAGATTGTGAGCCCCATGGGGACAGGGACCAATTTGTCATGCTTTGAGCAGCGCTGCGTAATCTGTGATAAAAATGTAAATAAAGAATTATTATTATTAGTGATGATCACATGACCTGCCCAGGAAGCTGCAGGACATGTGATGTGGACATGTGACCAATGGCCATCTTCTCTCCTGTGTCTGCTCTGTGTGTAGAAAATCAACAGACTGATTAAAGGGTCAGTAGTATTTCTTTATTACAGTGTATGTCATGAGCATTTTTCTGCTAAGGGGAGCAACATTTTAAATAACAACTAATTACATATTAGCTTATATTTTAAGGACCCATTTATATATGAATTATGCTTATTCCTGGAATACCTATTTAAAGGACACCTGTCATCAGGTCTGTGTCACTAGTCCTGTCACTACTACCTGTTGGAGCAGCTCACAAGGATCCCATCCCAGCCTTTATCTAGTTATTTCATACATTATTCATTGTAAAATCATCTATTTTTATCATGTAAATGAGGCTGGTCACCTGGTCAGAGGCAGTGATGTCACCCCTGTTACCCCTCCCCTCTCCTCCCCCTGCTCATGTCTGTGTGTAATGTATAGTAAAGCATTGCTAGTGTGTGTGCTGCATCTGCTGACATGCTGCATCCTCCTAATATACAGGTGAGAGACACAGACATCAGCTACACATGAATCTGACATGTTCTGCTGTAACATGGCTGCCTGGAGCTGCTGTATCTCTTCTAAACACACACACACACATGCACACACAGGCTGCAGGGGGCGTGGCCACTAGCACCAGGAAGCACATCATTATACAGCCTCACATCATTATACAGGCTGTCAGTCATGCACTGGGGGTGTGGCTGTGCCTCCCACTCATGAATAAGGTGGACAGCTTGAATATGCTAATGCTTCATTGGACATTTCTCAGGTCTCATTTGCATACAGCTTTAGGACCTCATTGCTTAGGTTTACAGGCATGTAGAGGGACAATGAAGGGATAGAGGCAATGCTCTCTAATGGCAGTTTATGAAAATATATTTAGTTTAGGGGGGTTATTTTGCATGACGGGTTCTCTTTAATGCTAAATCACCTATGTGAAGAACCTACAATGCCCAGGCACCTTTGTGGAGTGGAAGTTGGTTTTTCCTGCCAGGGTGAAACATAGTTTGGCCAATTACAATTATGTTTTGTTACACTGGTCCTTTATCTTTCAAAGATGCAGTATGCACATTCCATGGGAGAGAAAGTCATCACAACGCTGGGACAGGGAGAAGAAGGGCCATATGTATACTAGGATGGAAAAGGAAGATGGCAGCCAGGAGCTTTTGGACCTACATTTACATTGAGCTCTTGTGTGTTTTGCTGCTCTGTTGTGCCACCCTCTCCCTTCCCCTCCAAAATTAATGATAACTTGTTTCCTGTCCTTCTTACAAAAAGAATAAAAAGCTGTGAAAATGCCACTAAAGTGCTACATGGAAATACAAAATTAAACTCCAAAATCAATGTCTCTTTTGGTTCCGATGATGATCTTAAATTTCCTCTTTTTTCATTTTTTTCACTTGTACTTATGAAACTACCTTTTTTGAACATGACATCAAGCAGCTTCTAGCTGACCAGCACAATCCTCCATCACATCCAGCTCGGCTGCTGCATGAATTTCTGTAATAGATATTGATCAGCAAGACTCAAAAGCACACTTGGGCATCTGAAGAAGGAACAAAGAATCTTAAAACACTAATTCAGGCTATGTTTGCGGTAGCAGGGAAATGGTTTCACTGTAGGGTGCTTTTAGCGGGCTGCTATTCCTGCTGCTATTCTGCCTGGATAGTAGCTATTCCTATTCATAGCTACATTATACCGTACAATTTAAGATTACAGATCACACAAAGGCACATCTGAACAGCAAATAGCACTTTGTGATTCAGATCACACAAAGGCACATCTGAACAGCAAATAGCACTTTGTGATTAAGAGTAGGTCTCAATATAATTATGCCTGCTGTTGTCTTTAGGGATGGCCCCCTAAGTCATGTTCGTTATATGGATTTGTTATTTAATAATTTTTATTACATAATTGAGTTTTGAATTGAGGATGCAAAATAAAATTACATATTCTTCACATTTTTATACTTTTATATAAAGTATTTTGGGCAGAATTGTACAAGTGCATCCAGTGTGGAGAATGTGCACGAACCCTCAAAGGAAATCTACCATTTGCTTTTATGCATTATGAACCAAACATACCTTGAGAATGCCGTAGCTACACTGATGCAGAAACATATCTTGTTTAATCCGTGAATCTGTCGCTCCTATGGCTGCCCAGGTGCTCTTCTCTTTCCCTAATTATACACTGCTCCAGCCTTGCCCCACCTAGCATAAGCCTACAACATTGTATTCACTGTGTTATCTGACAGGCAGAAGTAATCAATTGCTGCACCGGCTGCTGTGTAAGAGTCATCCAGCTCAGGTTGATTAGTCCTGGACAGTTCGGGTAACTCCTGTGTATCTCGAGGTGTTGTGTTTTATGTACGGCAGACAGGGAAACCAGCTTTCCTAAGGTCCAGGACAATCGACCTGAGCTGGATGACTCTTACACAGCAGCCGGTGCAGTGATTGATTACATCTGCCTGTCACAGATAACACAGTGAATACAGTGTTGTAGGCTTATGCTAGGGGCAAGGAAAAAACTTATTAAACAACAATTTAATGTGCAAAAAAAGGCATGGATGCGGATATTTTAGCTAATTTATAAAACAAAATTAAAACTGACATATCACATGGTCATGAGTATTCAGACCATGTGACACTCACATGCTGTCCATTAGGATACACATGCTGTCCATTTCCTTCTGATTCTTTTTGAAAGGGTTCTACTCCTTCATTCGATTCCAGCTGTGTTTAATTAAACTGATTGGACTTGATTTGGAAAGTTTTTAGGACTGTTTATAAAAGACCTCTCAGCTCATAGTTCATGTCATAGCACACGAGAATCATGAGGTCTCAGGAACTGCTTATGGAGCTCAGAGAAAGAATTGTGGCAAGGCACATATCTAGCCAAAGTTACAAAGGGATTTCTGCAGCACTTAAGATTTCTAAGAGCACAGTAGTATCCATAGTTCTTAATGGAAGAAGTTTGAAACAGCCAAAACTCTTGCTCGACCTTGGCGTCCAGCCAAACTAAGCAATCATGGGAGAAGAGACTTGGTGAGAGAGGTAAAGAAAAACCCCAAGATCACTGTGGCTGAGCTCCTGAGATGCAGTAGGGAGATAGGAGAAAGTTCCACAAAGTTAACTATCACTGCAGCCTCCACCAGTCGGGGCTTTATGGCAGAGTGTGTGTGGAAGTCTCATATATGAAAACACAAGAAATATGCATACAGTTTGCAATAAAACACATGAAGGACTCCCAGTGTTAGGAAAACTCACGTCTGGAATACTGTACACAAAATTACCACACAGTCTGAGTGCAGGCTGACAGAACGGAGCAAGAGGGCGAACTAACCCTGCGCTGATCTACCAACTAGACCCTACAAAGGCAGAAACCCCCTTGAAGGTCGGGAGTCTCTGCCATAGGAACCTCCTAACTACCCTGCAAGGCCATGGGAGGTGAGAGGAACCCACATAGGTCTGTCAGCCGCATTAAGGTGGTACGGACAGAAAAACTGCAGTGTGGGCATTAGGACAGTATTCAGACAGAGGGAAAAAACAGGACGAACAAGGATGGAACAAGCGGGGTTCAAGACAGCATAAGAAATCAAAGCAGACACGAGGAAAGAGAACTAAAGATGTACAGACACTGAACATAGAAGGGTACGCAAAACCGCCGGGTCACACCAGAGGGTACGTCAAGGTCAAACCACCAGACATGGAAGAGTAACCTAACTGGTGAATAAAATACCAGGGTGAAGCAAACAATGCTACAGGACACTAGGAATCCAGCTAGGCTGTGAGTTCCAGAAGGACAAACACTGGCACAGGTGGAAGGTCCAGATCCAATTTATACAGCCTGAGATCCGCCCCCAGAATCCCATAGGAGCAGGAACCCAGGCTGCTTCAGAAGACAGACAGCTTTAATTCCCCTAAAGCGCACGCGTCCTGGATGCACGCTGCCCCCGCGCGTGCAGCAGGGTTAACTTGCTGCGGATGGGGGGCGGAGCCAGCGCGGAGACACACAGAAACTCGGGGAGGACCGCTAGCATTGTCAGCATGGAGGGTAGAAGGACCAACAGACGCGGTGTCCCTTCCAGCGGATCTGACACCCAGACTATGAGAAATAAGATTCTCTGGCAGAGGATCCCCAAATCCATGTGTGAAAAACCTGCTGCATCATTCCCAAGATGACTTTTCACCTTTTATACAAAGGGATTGATCCCCTATAGCAATTCACAGTAAAAGGAAAATGTGTAAATGTACATCCTGTTCCTTTTCATATTTCTATACTGAAATAATATAATGGGGAGGTGTTTTACACTCTTACGTCCGGATTTTCCCCTCTCTTTGTGTGCCCCTGGTTTCTAGGTCCCTCAGGGTCACATTCTTGCAAAGAGTTTTTGTATGTTCTCATTCCGTGTTTTGTCATGGGTGTTTCTCCTGGGTCCTCTGATTTCATCCGCCCATCCTCCAAAACATACTGGTAGTGTTTGGTTGTTTAGATTGTGAGTCCCCATGGGTACAGGGGCCAATGTTGTTCATGCTTTGAGCCAGCGCGCGTCAGATCTGTGAATGATAAATAATGTATAAAAGAATTCTTATTATTAGTTGTTTGATTAGTCACAGATCCCCTGCCCCCCGGACAAGTCTGCAGGCCATTTGTGACTCGTGGACGATGTGCCAATGGCCATCTTCTCTTCCTTTGTCGGCTCTATTTGTGTACACAACAATCCTCCAACCAGACTTTGATTAAAGGAGTAAAGGGCAGTAGTATTTCTTACTTCTACTTGTAATGTCCATCGAGCATTTTTCTCTCTCTTTTCTTTGGTTTTCTGCTAAGGGGAGCAAACATTTTAATAACAACTAAGTACATATTTAAGCTTATATTTTAAAGGACCATTTATATATGAATTATGGCGCTTATTCCCGCGACAATGACCATTTAATGCTAAATCAACCTATCGTGAAAGAACCTACCATGCCCAGGCACACCTTTGTGGAGGGACAGTTGTTTTTTTCTCCAGGGTGAAACATAGTTTTGGCCAATTACAATTAAGTTTTTGTTACACTGTCCTTTATCTTTCACAGATGCAGTATGCACATTCCATGGGAGAAACGTCACACAGCTGGGACCGGGAGCGAAGGCCATATTGTACACTAGGATGGAAAAGGAAGATGGCATCCAGGAGTTTTTGGACCTCATTTACCAATTGAGCTCTTGTAGTGGTTTTGCTGCTCTTTGTGGCCACCCTCTCCCTTCCCCCCAAAATTAATGATAACTTGTTCCTGTCTCTTCTTACAAAAAGACTAAAAAGCTTTGTAAAATTCCCACTAAATGCTACATTGGAAATACAAAATGTGGATAAATTCAAGAGGCAAAACCATAAACTACCAAAATCAATGTCTCTTTTGGTCCGATGATGACTTAAATTTCCTCTTTGTATTTTTTTCTACTTGTCTTATGAAACTACCCTTTTTTTGAACATGAATGCAAGCAGCTCTATCGGCTGCCAGCAACCAATCCTCCATACATCCGCTCGGCTGCTGCTCATAATTTCTGTAATTAGATATTTGATCATGCAAGCCTCAAAGCACACTTGGCATCTGAAGAAGGAACAACGACTCTTTTAAAACCTATAGTCCAGGCTATGTTTGCGGGTAGGCAGGGAAATGTTTCACACTGTAGGGTGCTTTTTAGCGGTCTGCTAATTCCTGCTGCATTCTGCCTGATAGTACTATTCCTATTCATAGCTACATTATAACTCGTACAATTTAAGATTACAGTCACTACAAAGGCACATCTGAACAGCAATGCACTTTTGTGAATTGAGAGTAAGGTCTCATATAATTATGCTTGCTGTGTGTCTTTAGGGATGGCCCCCTAAGTCCATGTTCGTTATATGGATTTTTATTTAATAATTTTTATTACATATTTGAGTTTTGAATTGATGAGTCAAAATAAAATTACATTTCTTTTCACATTTTTATCTTTTTATATAAAGTTATTTTGGGCATATGTACAAGGGCATCCAGTTGGAGAATGTGCACGAACCCACCCGCCTCCAATGAAATCTACCATTTATTTTTTATGCATTATGAACCCATACATACCTTGAGAATGCATAAGCTACATCTAGACGCAGAACATCTTGTTATCCGTAACAATCTGTCGCATTCTAAACTTTCTGGCCTCGTGGAGGTTTGCTCTTCTCTTTCCCTAAATTATACCTGCTCCAGCCTTGCCCCACACCTAGCATAAGGCCTACAACATTTATTCACTGTGTTATCTGACAGCATAATTAATCAATTGCTGCAACGGCTGCTAATTTAAGAGTCATCCCAGCTCAGGTTGATTAGTCCATGGACAGTTTCGCGGGTAACTCCTTTGTATCTCGAGGTGTTGTGTTTTATTACGGCAGACAGGGAAACCAGCTTTCCTAAGGTGTCCAGGACAATCGACATACTTGGATGACTCTTACACAGCGCCGATTTAGTTATTGTTACCTCTGCCTGTCACAGATAACACAGTTTTTGAAATACAGTGTTTAGGCTTATGCTATGTGCTAGGAAAACTTAGTAAACAACATTTTAATTTGCAAAAAAAGGCTGGATGCGGATATTTTAGCTATTTATAAAACAAAATTAAAACTGACATACAAAACTGTTCATTAGTATTCAGACCATGTGACACTTCACATGCTTTCCATATGATACACATGCTGTCCATTTCCTCTGTTCTTTTGAAAGGTTGCTACTCCTTTCATCCGATTCCAGCTGTTTTTAATTAAACTGATTGGTCTTGATTTTGGAAAGTTTTTAGGACTGTTTATAAAAAAGACCTCTCATAGCTCATATTCATGTCATAGCACAACGAGAATCATGAGGCTCAAGGACTGCTTATGAGCTCATAGAAAGAATTGTGGCAAGGCACATATCTAGCCAAGGTAACAAAGGGATTGTCTGCCGCACTTAATATTTCTAATAGCACAGTAGTATCCATAGGTTCTTATGTAAGAATTTTGAAACAGCCAAAACTTTGCTCGCCTTGGCGTCCAGCCAAACTAAGTCAATCATGGGAGAAGATACTTGGTGGAGAGGTAAAGAAAACCCCAGATCATGTGTGGCTGAGCTCCTGAGATGGCAGTAGGGAGAATAGGGAAGTTCCACAAAGTCTCACTATCACTGTCAGCCTCCACCAGTCGGGCTTTATGGCAGAGTTGTGTGGTGGAAGTCTCTACTATGAAAACACAAGAAAAGATTCATACACGTTTGCAATAAAACCACTGAAGGACTCCCATGTGTTTAGGAAAACTCACGTCGTGGAATACGGTACACAATTACGCACACAGTCGAGTGGCGGCTGAACAGAACGGAGCAGAGGGCGCTAACCCTGCGCTGATCTAACCAACGAGACCCTACAAAGGCAGAACCACCATTGAAGGTCGGGAGTTCTCTGCCATAGGAACCTTCTCGAACTACCCGGCAAGGCATGGAAGGGTGAAGGACGCCCACAAGTCTGTCAGCCGCATTAAGTTGGTACGGAAACATAAACCGCAGTTTGGCATTAGTACAGTTTTCCAGACAGGCGGGAAAACACAGGACGAACAATGGTGGAACACAGCGGGGTTCAAGACAGCATAAGAAATCAAAGCAGAACACGAGTAAATAGACTAAAGATGTACAGACACTGACCATAGAAGGTAACCGCCAACCGCAGTTTACACCAGAGGGTACGTCAAGGTCAACACTAGACAATGCAAGCTATCAATAACCTATGGGTGAAGCAAAAATGCTACAGGATACATGAATCCAGCTTGGCTGGAGTTCCAGAAGGACAAACAAACCGGCAACCGTTGGAAGGTCCAGATTTTCGTGCAGCCTGAGATCCACCCCCATAATCCCCATAGGAGCAGGACCAGCGCTGATTCAGAGACGACAGGCGTTAATTTCCCTAAAGCGCACGCGTCCTGATGCCCGTTGCCCGCTCGTGCAGCCTGGTAACTGCTGCGGACCGGGTCGCTGAGCAGCGCGGAGGCGCTGCAGACTCGGGGAGACCGCTAGCATTTTCATCATTGATGATATGAAGGACGCACAGACGCTGTGTCCCTTCCAGGGGCGGATCTTAAACACCCAGAATAAGAATAAGCATTCTCTGGACCGAGGATCCCCCAAATCCTGTGTGAAAAATCTTGCTTCATCCTTCCCAAGATGACTCTTCACCTTTATACAAAATGGATTGTCCCCTATAGCAGTGATGGCTAACATATGGCACTAGTGCCAGAGTGGCATCTCAGGGCCTTTCTGTGGGCACTCCGGCATCACCAGAGATGAGTCCAGGTATCTCCTGAGTCCCAGACGTTGCCCAGGACTTGCTGTGCACAAAGCTTATTTGAAAGTGACAAGCTTTCCTAGGGACTATTTTTTTCTTCTTGTTGGTATCCTTCTCAGGGTGCTGGTATCATGAAAACTTTGACAGAGCAGGTACGTTATAAATCACCAAATTACATTCCTGTGTTGGCATGTTGCGATAAATAAGGTGGGTCTTTGTTGAGTTTGGGCACTCCACGCTCGGCCTCTAAAGTTCGCCATCAACTGCCCTATAGCAATTCACAGTAGAGTACAATTGTAACCATGTACATCATGTGCCTTTCATATTTCTATTACTGAAATAATAGAATGAAATGAGTGAGAAAATGTATTTCTCATGGAACTGGAATTTTTTATTTGGTTTAAATAAATTAATTACAGTTGATGTTATCATTTCTGTTTCTTGATCCCCTATACGGGATATTTGCACCATGACTTAAGCACTAGTATAAGAAGTCCAGAGCTTTGGGCATTCAGCCTGGCTGGGCTGCTAGCATCTGGGCATACCCAGGCAAGGGTCTCTAGAGCTGCTGGTGGGGGCCCACATTAGGCTGTACATAAGAAATCCATGGGGCGAGGGGACTGTTATTAAATTAATCTATAGGAAGTCTTGATTGGGGTTTTATATAAATAAGCATGAGGGGCTGTTTGGTATGATTTAACGAGGGGATTATTTTTGGAACCTGACTGTTTTTTAGTTTCAGATCTTTAATGTCTATGAAACTGCCCCTTATGTAAAATCTTCAGTTTTCACAAGAGGAGGGAACCAAAAAATTGGATGGGAGACAAATAACACAATAACCTATTAGAAATGCTCATTTGAAAGAGGAAACAATATGAATGACAGTGACTGTTGTATATGACTTCCCCGGCTGGCAAGAAAATTATTTTGCAATGCAATGCTTTCGCCTAATCTATGAGACTTATGAGCATCTCCAACTTTGAAAGTATACTTTTACCCTTTCACTTAAATTAAATAAAATAATGTGATCCCTCCTCTCTCTAGAAAAATTATTATTATTGCTCTTTAAACATGGAGATAGGTTTATCAAAGAAAAATATTTCATGTCAGGGACACTTTTATATTGAAATTCATGCATTCCAATAAACAGAATACACTTCACATTCTAGATGGGCTTGAATTAAATAAGACTTTAAAGACAAGACAGCATATTCACTGAATAATACCTTGAAGATATTTTCTTACAAGATTCTTCTAATATGCATTAAATCAGAGCTCACACCAAATAACACACACCATTTATTGCAACACTTAGATTGATAAAGATGCTATTTCTTTGTGATACAAATTTGAGAATTGTAATCACATCCAGGGGTATACAAGACCAGGAAAACAAGGGGGGGTGGGGTTTTTCAATTTTGTAAGGATGTTTGGAGTCCCATTGGAATTCTCAGCGTGATTATAGGCTTTTGCCTCATATGTAAACATTTTATAAATATAAGGTAAATGGGTTGTGTTTCAACCACAGGTTATTTGCTATCATATCTGACAAGTTTGCGGAAGTGTCCTTGCAACTTATGGCACCATATATCCCACTGTATCCTTATACAAGTGGCATAGTGTCGCCCAGTGAATTCCATTCCCCCAAATGGCTGATGACCGGAATGATAAATCGGCAGCACCGTCATTGGCTTTCCTATGCTACGGTGTGTTTCCCCCTGCTCAGCGAGACTGGGGGTAGGGCTGCAATACAACACTTCTATCAGGAGGCCGCAGGATGCAAAAACTTGCTTCCCGATTTAAACAAAACGTCAGTGAGCCTAGCCTTAGTGAAACAATTTTTCCATGGAAATATAATATTATTATTATATAAAAAAAATTAATTCCTGCTCTGTCATTTCCAGAGCTCTTTACAGAATAGTGGTCGACATGGCATACAGACTACAAAGTCCTTTGTAGTCTGATAACTGATCTTTTCTATGTATCTGTCCTCTACTTCTGGCTAACCGACCAAATGAACCATTTGCATATGTAGGACAAAGAAACAAAATATAGACTGAACATTGCAGATTTTGTGCAGGTCATGGAATTTTTCATCTGTTTCTATGGGATTACAAAGTCTCTATAACATTTATAGAATCAAACTGCTAGAGATAAAAAAAAAATTGTTTTCATGATACAATGCTACAACATAAGTTTAAATATTACTATCAGGAGGAGAGCATGGACCAAGACTGCTATAGAATTGATGTCCTCCCCAATGATCATTTTTGAATAAACTAAGATTTGCAACTTTATATTCCATATATTATTTCTAGGTGCAGCCGGGGGGTAGCAGCTTGCTCAAAGGGATCCCTCCCCCAGTATCCAGAGGAAATCCTAAGCACACCTTGAGTTGTTGCCAAGAGATGCTTTTTATTGCGGCCCAAAAACATGGTGACAATTTATCTACCGTAGATTCCGGTGTAAAACGACTCTGGTGTAATAGAAGACCCCCTACTTTCCTTTGAAATATAGAGTGTTTAAGATATATTCAGCCGAAAGACTACCCCTTTTCCAACGCTACAAACCACCGGTAAAATTTTTTTTAAAATCAGTTTGAATTTAACATGTCCTTTTTTTAATTTAAAAATATTCCTTATGACATGCATGTGTGTCGTAGTCAGGAAAACAGCACGTCTCAAAACATAATGCAGACCATCATACGCTACGCATTTGCGACATTTTTTGTGGGGCTTCGGATATTACGTTCTTTCACGTGAGCGCCCCATGACATGTCTACTTTATTCTCTGGGTCGGTACTATTACGGATCCAAATTTTGTATAGATTTTTATAACTGTTTTCATACATTTACAAAAATGAAAACCTTCTGTACAAAATTATTTTTTTGATTTTGCCAACTTCTGGCGCTCATAACTTTTTTATACTTTGTGTCCGGAGCGTGGGTTTTTTGCAAAATTTGAATAATATTTTCCATGATATCATTTTTTAGGACTGTACGACGCTTTTAGATCACTTTTTAATAGATTTTTTTATATTTTTCAATAATATGCAAAAAATTGCTTTTTCGACTTGGGCGTATTTTTTCTTCCGTTACAGGGTTAAACGCATTGAAAAACCGTTATCATATTTGATACAGATCGGGCATTTTTGCGGACGCGTCCGATACCTGATGTGTTATGATTTTACGGTTTAGTGTTATATTTATGTTAGTTCTAGGAAAGGAGGGTGATTTGAAATTTTAAGGTTTATTATATATTTTTTTTTTTTACTTTTTTTTTTTTATTTTATTTTTACTATTTTTCTTCAACCCTAGGGTACTTTAACCCCTAAGGTTGTTTTGCAATCGATCCTATCATATACTGCTTAACCTGGTAGTGGGGATTTTCCTCCTCATTCATTAACAATTGCTATCAGCTACAGTGTAATGAAGGGGTTAAAACGAATAGCCTCAGGTCTTCGGAAGACCCGAGCTACCATGGAATGAATCTCCCATGCTTGTTCCCTATATCCTCTGCTTTTATAGGATTTGCCTGATTTCCCATTTGTGACCTCGATTTGTTGCCTAACTAAGTCTCTTGTCTGCGCTGTCCTGACCTTCCCGCTAATCCCGACTCTGATCCTATGTGCTGCGTGTACCCGGACCATGCTGACCCAACTCCGGCTTGCCTCAAAACTCTGTACCTCGCCTTGGCCGCCACCCGTCTCGAGCGACCTGGTGGTACCCTGTGGGCCGAAAGTCCAACCCGCTTTGTTGGCGGATCTGATGAAGACGGTGCCACTTAGGCCCCTTCCACACTTGCGTTGGGCAGATCAAGTCAGAGTCTGATCAGGGTGTGATCAGGGTCTTGGTCAGTGAAAAACGCACATTTTTCATCAGAGTGCAATCAGTTTTCAGTCTAGTTTTGTTCAGTGGTTGCTGTCCACCCGTCGCGTTTACGCTGCGTTTTAAAAACGCATTGCTACAGCTGAAGGGCGATATTTCCCTAATTCAACAGCTGTTAACGCTTGCGTTTTACAAACGCAAGCGTTAACGCATTGTTACAGCCTGCGTTACACATCGCGGTTAACGCATGCGGTTGTTAACGCATTGGTTAACGCATGCGTTAACCGCGATTTAACGCATGCGTTTTTGGTATACGCAAGCGTTCCAGCAGTGTTTTAATTAGGGAACTATCCCTGCAGCTGAGGCAATGCTTTTTAAACGCATGCAGTAACCGCGACGTGTTACATGCACCGCTCAGTGTCTCATTTTTCACGCGCATTTTCATGTGATTCAATGCGTTTTTCACGCACAGGTGATGCGCGTGAAAAGGACTCATGACTGAGCGCTACTAGCTTGTCTATTGGCAATTGCACTGCAAGAAAATGCATTTGGCACTTGCGTGTGTCTCAGATTGGCACTGCGTCTTTTGGATGCATCTCCATAAGACTTGTATTGTGCGTGACTTGCAAAGTAGAGCATGTGCCGAGATTTAAACTCGCGTTAAAAAACAGGTGCGTGTAAAACTACTGGAAGTCCGAGTGCAATTCAAGTTCTGCTAGTCACAAGCACGTGAGTGAAAAAACGCAAGTGTGGACGGGCCTTGTACTCTGCGTCCCATGTGTGGTTATTTCACTCGTCCCCGGTAGTACAGTGGTCTTCAGTGGACCTCAACATTTCTCAATGAAGAAATCGGGATAGTAGTCATACTCAAGTTGAGAAAATTACGTAACCTTTGTTTAAAATGGGAACTGCTGAGGGAGCACTATAGAGGAAGAAATTCTGGGATAACCACAATAAGGAGGTAGACAGGATTAAGTCACCTGGAAACGGATGTTGCCCTCTAATGGGCTCCTGCTCTAGCCCTCTCTTTCCTCTCCCGCAAAAAGTTTTATATGCGTGTGCAGATAAAGACTTAGATTATTGTTCTTATACTACTATTGCTTTTTTTTCCACATGTTTTATTTATACAATCTGTGGGGCAGTATGAGCTCAGAGCAACCTACCGTAAGTTTCTTATGTTCTAATTGTCCTTAGATTATATCTTCTCCTATAAGAGGGGTTACATTTAGGGGTCACTAATCAGTTAGGGAACATGCCTCGCGAGCGGCACAATAAGAGCCTAGGCGAACTGCTGGTTAGGGCAAATATCGGAGGAAGCTGCGGGAGGCAAATTAAGAGTAAGCTTCTAGTGGGGGTAAACACATAAGAGGGAGTGATCTGTTAGATTGGTAAATACTAAGAGGGAGCTATACTTGGCTGCTGTACATGCGGTGTCTACTGGTGGATGGGCACCATAACTATGGCTTGATGGCAATGCAAGAGGTGTGGGTACAAATAATGCGTGACTGTTGGGGGGCGGTCTTTAATAACTATGAGGCAAGCGTGGTGTGCACAATATACGAGGGGCTACGGCTATCACAGCGAGCTTGGGACATAATGTTAGGGGTAAATGGCGGCCCATTGAGTGGTTCAAAGGTGTCATTTTTACAACACATTGCATTGTTACCATGCATTTGGTGGTTTACATCCGTTTTCTTCATTTCTGGTAAGTTTTAAGGCAGCTTGAAAATTAAACCACAGTTTACATTCTCAAAATGAACGAAAAACGGATTCAAACATCATGGTAACATGCAAACGCATGTTAGTGCACCAAGAACGCACTTGTGGCCACACCCACCTCAAGGGAAAATTATCTGTGTGGTGGGTGTTGGTAAGGGGGTGGACAAAAGGCGGGGCTGAGGGCAAAGTTTCTCTCCTACCAATAGCCCTTTGTATATCCCCTCCCAACTTCTGTAATGGAAGAACCTCCTACAGGCTCTCACATTCCGACCTCCAACCTATCACTCACTCACTCACCTCCGTCACAGTAACACACTCCATGCCTCTGGAGCGGGCGGGAATGCCCACACAGCTCATACACGCCCACAGCAATGCATACAGTATACCATTAGAGTACGCCTCAATCCGACCCCACACCACGTGTATCCACAGGACATAGCTCGATTGGCCTGAACCTTATCATCACTCCTCTGAGAGTAGACCTGGACATTTAACCCCTGCACTAGCATAACAATGTAGGCATTCTTGGTACAAGCCGGGATGTGCTCACTCCTATACGATACTCTCCTGTTCTTATCCCAGCCGCTGTCTGGTTTGGCGCTTCCTCCGGGCCGACACTTATAGCATGTGAGTCCCCCTTGTTTGTGTTACTCGTGTATATATTTGGTGCTTGTTTATGTTTCAGTGTTCCCACGCCCGCCCGGGCTCCGTGCCCTGTCACTTCTCGTTCCTCTCTGGGCTGCTTCACTTTTGTTGTAGTGGAATGGCGAATGTGTGCCCTGCGCAATGCCGCCTCCTCCACACACTGATGTGGGTAGGAAGCGAGAGCGGCCGGAACGTCATTGGTGACGTGGCCGGGAGTCATGACATTGTGTTCCACGTAAAGCGGTACCGGGGATGACTCCTGCTGACGCGAGGGATTAAGGAGCTCCATGGATGATACCCCTGCCTCTCCGCACCGACCAAGCCCCGTCCGGTGACCACTCGTGAGAGTTTGGTCACTTGCTGTGTAGTTTTGGGAGTCCTCCGCTTCTCTTGATTGGTGTATCCCGGGCACAAGGAGCAGATCGACTGGTCACGGACCCTGTTGGTAGCATGGCTATAGATCCTTCATTCTACAGGATTGGGAGAATCAAGATTTTGTTGGACTCCAGAGAATTTGAAATCTCCATAGATTATTAAGTGTTATAACATCCTTCCTTGTCTTTATTTGGATAAGACAATGTTATGCACTCCTATGGATCCGTTATTTTGGGGGAATGTGGGCAGATTCTATTGTCTTGCTCCCCGCCCTGGTGCTTCTACTATTAGGGTCGTGCTATCCGCTTATTGTTATTATGCCCTTGCAATCTGCTTCATCTCTCCGTGGATTTTGATCATTTACCATCAGTGGATATGGGAAGTGGTATCCTCATTCCATCACTAACCATTTAATAGAATGTCACGTGTCCTAGTTGTGGTGCCCCATTTAGGGTGTGGCAAGAGATTTCTATTCTTTTGTTTGGTTGCTTGCTACACTACTGATTGTATAGGGTCTCCGCAGATTTTGGTGTCGCGCGCCTACACCACGGCTGTCCACGTGGACATCATTATTACAAAAAATTGGGTCTCTATAGATGTAAATTCTAAGCATTAAAGTAATCGGTAGCTGGAGCTCTTGGTTCTATGGAGACTTGTCTTGGCCCCACCAGCCAAAGTCGAAGGCCCAATTAACAACTCTTTTTAAGAGACCTCTCTATCTGATCTGTGGTGTCTATAGTAATAATCACGGAGACCAGAGTCTCCAGCGCATTGGGATGAGAATAGATCTGATCACAACCCATCAGAGTGATTACACTTTCATCACAGTCATTTTGTGGGCTGAAGTGTAATTTGTGGTCCTTTAAATAACGAAGTCCCTCCATGAAGCTGTGGTTATATCTGTGGCAAACACACTAGTGCATGTTGTGTAATTGCCTTAGTGTAGATTTACCACGAAATTACGAGATAATCAAAAGAACTGTATTCATGCTGAGCAAATGTCTGATGCTGCTCCGTGACTTTTACATGTAGCAGTCCTAAAAATATTATCGACAGGTACAAGGACAGATGCAATCAAAGCAAGTTACATGACTGTGGGCTTAATAGTCCTCAGTGCAGGACACTTTTCAGTGATTTGTTTTGGAACCCATACCGGATCATTTTAAGCCACCTGTGGCCCTGTGTCAGATCCAAACAAAACAAGTTTCCCTAGCGATCAAACCATCTGTTAGAAATCCAACAATAACCTTTTGAACCTTCAGTGATGAGCTGATAGAGTATATATTTTTCTCTGTATTGTTATCTTAACATTTGGTTTACTTGTGATTGTGTGGTTTGTCTGTTTTTTCTTTTCCTCTTCCACAAGAAAGAATGTAAGCCATAGAGTAGTTTTTTGTGCTAAACAAACAACGTGTCTTGCTTGTCACAGTAACTAGCTTACCCAAAGCTTGGCTTTTAGTTTATTCTTTTTACGCATCTCAACTGACACATACTGGACAAGTACCCTTGACTAGGCGTTCCTGTCTCGGTTGAAGACTGTTGTTGCCATTCGTTTATATTTGTGGGCTATAGTCGTACCACCGCCTTACTTGCTTAACCTCCCCCAGCATAAATCATGGCATATAACATTCTCAATATATCTCTCTACTAGCTGATATATACAAGCCTGTGTGTGGTTGTGTAGTATTCAGCTTAAAGGGATCTGCACTTTTGCATTTGTCACCAACTTTGCACACCCTCCTCCTGTGACTCGACGAATATCAAAATTGTTCACCCTGCACTTTCCCAAATAACCTTATTAACTGCCATCTACAGGACCTTTGTCTGCTGGATGGCAGTTGCAGCCAATTCACAGCCCAGCTTCTTTTTTCCACAGTTAATTAAATTATATATTGATTGTTATATAGGCAATGAGTACAAAGACACTTTCTGTGTGTAGGTATATGAAAGAGACTTAGAAGGGAATCTACACCGCAGTAATTTACTTCCACGGACAACATCTTGGCTACAGCCTTGAGATACAGTGATAGAGACATAGATACCGAGATGGACAAGATAATATAGATAAATAAGATGGGTTTAACAAAACTCTTTTATTCTATTTTGTATATCTAAGAGCAGGTTTATTTGCTTCCGGGCTACACATACATATGGGGCTAACGCTAGTATATATAAATTGATTGCTTACCTCTTCTGGAACGGAGACCAGTAATCATATGTTTGACCCGTGAATTCTCTGCTGAATAAATATGTTCCCCTCGAGTTTGTTGAGCTGTGTCACAGGCTTGCTGAGTAAAACTCAAAAGATAATACACTATCATCCTGGGTAGCTTCTGTTCTCTTGCCATCAATATAACTCCCTGCTACTTCCAACTTTTTTTTTTTTTTAATGATTTCTGCTCAAGAGTTTAATTTCCTGGAAATCAAAAAAAGAGCATAGTAAGTGCGGACAGTCCTCACAGCACACGTGGATAAGGGAACAGGGGATAAGGGCCTGATTCGCGTTTTTATGAGCGGGTTACAACAAATTTTTCAGTTTTCCGCCTTTTTTTTCCCCTATATTGCCCCGGGATTTTGGCGCACGTGATCGGATTGTGTCGCATCGGTGCCGGCATGCACACTACGGAAATGGGGGGGGCGTGGCCGTACGAAAACCCGACGGATTAAAAAAAAAAAAGTGTCACGGACACACGCTCTTTACCTTCACTTGGCCCGCCTTGGTGAACTTCAGTGCATTCAGCGCAAGCATGGACCACCTGGTGGACACGCAGGAACTGCCTTAGTGAATCGCCGAAGACCCGATCCACCGCACAGAACGCGCCGCTGATCGTGAATGGACCGGGTAAGTAAATCTGCCCCATTGAAACACCTTTCTATTGCCAGTTTAGAGAGGCTAGGGAACCCCTCAGACTCGTTCTATAATTTTAAAACTTGATTTTGGAAGGAGGCCATGGATATAACATATATGGTAAGAAGATTGCCACAGTCCCAGTGCCTGATCTATGAGCAAGTGTCCTTGGTGTATCATGCTTGATTTTAAGGTAGTTTTATTTTTAATACCATACATAACAAAAATCATGATTTATGATGGATCTAGATTTGCAAGATTAGCAAAAACGACCAGAATTAATGTTTTATGCTTGGCTTTATTTAATTTCATGATAATGTATGGAAACTGGATGCCCTTTACATAATCATTATTTAATGTGATACAATTCCTTTAATCTCTAATTAGATTTAGTTGTGGAATGTAATTTGGATGAACTTATTGTTTGAAGCCTCATCAATCTTGTCCTTCTGATATTCAACTATCCTAAATCTAGCTTGCATTGTACTGGTTGCTAGTAACTGTGGTTGTCACCCACTTGTTTAGTTTCCAATTTCCCAGACCCTATTGGGTGACTGCCTTGTAAACTGGAGTACAGTCTTATTCACACAGTCATACTGTTTGTCAGAACTCGTTTTTAGCCTCTGTTGTAACAGACGGATATCTGAAGTGTCCTTAGCCGAGGGCTGGGACTTATCCACTGTATGTGCAACCCCCCCACCGGGTCTAGCCTTTTGGCCTGGCCACCTTGGAATGGAGCGGGCCCGGAATGGCTGGCAGTTGCAGCCTCTAGCCCCTTCCACACTGGCGTTTTTTCACCGCGAGTTCTCGCGCGTGCATTTGACGCGCGAACTTGCATTGCACCTGTCCCTGTATTCAATGGGTCTTCTTCATCAGCGTTGTTTTCACCGCGTGTGCTTGCATTCGTCTTTTCAACGCGCGAAAATCGCAGCATGCTCTACTTTTGCAGTCACGCGTGTTTTTCACACGCCCTTCAAGTCTATGGAGATATGCATCAAGAACGCATTGGCACTCGCAATCATTGCAATGCACTGCTTTTAAACGTAAGGGTTGCTAGGTGACCAGAATAACAGTATTCCCCCTGCTCGCCGAACGATGCATTTAATTAAAAAAACACAATGAAGAACAGTGAAGAATAGAATAAAAACAGTGAACCCAGTGAACACAGGATCATTAAAGAAAACACAGTGCAGACACAGTGCAGAATAGATTACAGAGTTCGCACATCTGCTTACTTGTTGGGAGATAGGGCGAACGGTGCGCCCAAAATAGCATGTGAAAACAATTATATGTTGAAGAACACATTGCAGATGTATTTTAAAAATTCCTGCAATTTGTTCTTCACACACACATATATATTGTTCTTCCACTGCTATTTTGGGCGCACCGTTCCACGCGTATCTCCAACAGTAAGCAGTGTGCCGAACATCTGTAATCTATTCTGCACTGTGTTTTTCTCTAAATGATCCTGTGTTCACGGTGTTCACTGTGTTCACTGTTTTTATTCTATTCTTCACTGTTCTTCACATCTGCTAACTTGTCGGGAGATCATATACACGGGGAACAGTGAAGAATATATCGCGATGTTTGCAACTTTATCAGAAGACATTATTTTTCAATTAATAACACATTTTTAATCCCAAACCATGGCCTTTGAAAATGCTCGTAGGGCTCCCATTGACTCGTCGCGTGAAAAATCGCCGAAAACAGCCAAAAAAACGCTAACACCGCTCTGAAAAACGCAAAAAAAACGCTAATTACTCCAAGGAAAAATGAACAAAAATAACGCGCCAAAAACGTCAGTTTTTCACGCTGCACCCTACGTGAATGCACAACCAGTGTGGAAGGGGCTTTAGGCACGCGATGGTCCGGTGCTTGTTACGGGACAGAGGCCCGTCCAGAGCCTGGCAGATCTCCGCAAGTTGTTGAGTAAGAAAATAAGGGATAGGCTATGGATAGGTTTCTCCATGGGGCAACCCTGATGTGTAGATAGGGATTCAAGATGTGATGCCCATGATGTTGAACGCCTAATCCATATCAGTTACACTCCCTCCCCCACAGGCTATTATGGGCCTCCACTGAGCATATCCTTCGCTCAGCAGATAGATGTAGCTTGCTATATCTCTCAATTCTGATTTTCTGACGTATCTGTGCATATGGAGGCAGAAGCATGTATCTGCCTATTGTCTATGGATACACTCAGCTTTCCTGGAGGATATGCTGAATATTGCAAAATGAGAATCTGAATCGTAGTGTTACTATCAGATTCGGTGGTAGTGGACCCCTGAACCGCTCTGCAAACAATATGTCCAACACCTGGGTGCGAATCTTAAGTGGACATCTGGTATCCACCAGCCTGCCCCCAAAGTGGACTGGACTCGCTGCGACGGGATACCACCCGGGTTCACTCCACAGTCCAGATTTGCTCTCGGTAGTGGCCAACGCGAGGTTCAGAAATGGGAACACTTCGAGTCGTAGGCAGTCCGAGGTCAGACACGGCAAATATGAAGTTTCAGGGACGAAGCAGAGGTCAGAACAGGAAATCTCAAAACTCCAATAACACGCTTCTCTCAGGCACTGGGCACAAAATCCAGAAGAGTCAAAGGAGAGGCAAGCTATATATAGGGCAGCGATCAACCGGTGCCAATTAGCGGTGTCCCTGGCCCCTTAAATATCACAGGCCACGGAAGCATCGTAGTGTGGAGAGGTAGTAACAGTTGCAGTCACCACGATGGGGCACCCGCCTACGGAGCACATGGGTGCGCCTGAGCTTCAGACAGTTTCAAACTCATGTTCCCATCCTAAGTTTAGGTCAAATGAGCCAAAAAAGTATGTAGGGAAATCCTGAGCTCTGTGACGCAGGGAGATGCCCTAGAATAACTTATCATTCCCCAATGGTTGAGATGACAATTTGGTGCCAGTTTTTAAGGGAAAGCCTTCTGGTCTGGCAAAGAGGAATGAAAGGGATGCCATGGTGCATCAAATAACTGGCCCTAGCTTAGCTTTTCCTTATGTTGACAGCAATCCTGTGTTATCGAAGAATTTAGATATTCCTTCATTGTTAGCATAATTAAATGCAGATCTAAATCTAACATTAAAATCAGGCTGATATACCAGGGACACTTATTCATAGACCCATAGATCCAGCACCGTGACTGGTAATCTCTTATATTTGTTATCCAGGGTCTCCTTCTTCTAAAATCCGACTTGAAAACCACAGTCTGAGGGGCGGCTAGGGTTTATTTTGCTGTCAGATTTACAGGTTGTTACACTGTGCAAGGAGCACTTCCTTCCAGTGTGGGAAAATAGGATGGGAGGTTTGCTGAGGGAGCAGTGTGGGGTGGGTGGACGGTGTTCTGTAAGCTGGACATGGAGGGTTCTGGTAATGCCCTTAGAGATTACCACAGTCATCAGTGCCTGGATCTATGAGTAATTGTCCATTTGTTTTCTTCATGCTTGGCTTGGATGGTGATTTCCTTTAAGCGTTACCGACGTGTGACATATGTTTACGTTAAACGTTGGCTGCGTGTGTATGAGAGGCTCACGGGTGAAAAAAAAGCCGTCGGTGTGTGGATTCTGCAATCTTGGCTTAGATCATGGCTCCTGGTGAGCGTCATCAGGAGCGACACTCGCTATGAGACAGTCTCAGGTCTGTATATTTTCTGATCATTTTTGCCAGTGGCACATTTGTAATACATGGTGAGTAAAATCCCCATACTCTGCCATACTGTAGTATGGTAAGATCAATCAGACAACCTAGGGTAAAAGTCCCCTAGGGGGTCTAAAGATATGCAACAACCCATGCCAATGTATAGCAACATGTTAGTTGCAAATAGTGCCCTCTCCTGTCAGATCTATCTGGTGAGCTGGGCAACTTCGCCCAGAAATAAATGTCTAGTAGGTGCAGCTGTGATTCGCCTGTAAAGGCAATGGTTAAATTGGTGTAAGTATTATCCAATGATGTGCTGTATTGTTGCTGGAGTGTGATTGGAGTGGTGCTATCACCTGACCAGGGGAGGATAAAACCCCTGTGCAGTGGAGAACAATGGCTGATCCCAAGGAGAGGGAGGCACACCTCAGTGCTGCCACAGATACCAATCCAAGAACTGAGTCAGAACGCTAACCCGTAGCGATGGGAATTCCGCTCTTCTTTGTGACTGGCTCATTTGGCTCTGCTCACTAATCAAACCTGCTGTTACCCATTGTGGCCATTTGCCTGCTGGTTCATAAAGAAGTAGTTGATTTTGCACAATTGCCTCCATCTGATCCCGGATAAGCTGCTTACCACCACGTGCTCCCCATCCATTACCCAGGGAACATATCTTTACAGACACTCAGCAGTGCCCCAGGGAGAAACATGCTTTAGCCTCTCCCTCCTTATTTCTTGCAACAACCATCCTGCTGGACCTGCCAGGCTGTAGGACAGCCTCCGCCCCCCATACCAAGCAACCGTGCCGCGTGCCCTAGGCCGCAATCGGCAGCCCTCAAGTATTCAGGGCCCCGGCTGCCGCTGAGCCCCGTGGGGATGTTGCAAATTGTAAAAAAATATTTAAACCTAAAAATTCAAATCAGCCCCCCCCCCCCTTGCTTAGAACTGATCTAAAAAAAATAAACAGAAAATCATTAGCACGAGGAGGTTTTTCGGATCAGCATTATGGGCGCTGCATTCACTCCTTGACTTAACTACGTTAGGGGAGATTATTCTATTTTTCCGCGACAGAATTCGTGCGTGGTTTGCACTAAAAAAAAAAACTGTCTGCACCCCATTATCAAGGATTTTAGGCAGTTTTTGTCTCTCCTCTCCGCTCTAGCTCACAAAAGGGGTGTCTAAAAAGGGGTTGTGGTCTCGCAGTGTGCCAGAAATACTGCTAACCTAACAGAATTGTGTCCGAACTTTCTGGTGTAAAGTAAGCCAACTAGTAGGAGGTGCAGAGTATGACTAGACATGCTATACTGCACCAGACTTATCACCCCAGACACTTTTAGAATCTGGTGAAATATAAGGCTGTCTAGTCTAACTCTGCACCTTTTTTTTTTTTTTTTTTTTTTTTTTTTGTTTTTTAGGAAATCTGCCCCCCGATATCTTTATTGTTTGTGACATGTTTCGAGTTCTGTATCTAGATCTCAGGGCATAAAAATACATACCAATGAAACATCATTTCAAATCGAGCAAAAAGACACCACACCACACAGCTCCTACACACTACAAGTATGAAAAGTTATTAGTGCCAGAAGATGGCAAAATATTATTTTTTGTACAGAATTGTAAAATGTTTTTAAATGTATAAAACAACACAATAACATCTATATAAATTTGGTATCCCCCTGATCAACGTGACCCAAAGAATAAGAAACATGTCATTTGGGGCTCACAGTGATGCCGGAAATCTCAAGGAAAATGTTGGCAAATGCGTTTGGGATTTTCTTTTTTCTGTTCCCAGTACAACGCATGTATTATTAAATCCATCACTATGAAGTGCATTTGTTACACAGAAAATAAGCCCTCACAACGCTCTGTTCATGGAAAAATAAATTAAAAGTTACAGTATTTTGGAAGGTAGGGACTGAAAAATGGAAACACCATGGATAGCAATGGATTGCATTATGAACTAAAGTAAATTCTCTCATTTATAAAATTGGAACGAAAAATTAATGATCACTACATTAGGGTTGTCATAAATGATTTTTCTGAATCGGGAGGTATATTTTTTATATTAAAGAAGCAAAAAAAAATATCTAAAAATTCTATACACACTGTTCTGGACCCTGTATCAGGGGTTTCCGGTGGTAACTTCACATGCATTGTACTTCATAGTATCATAGTTATCATAGTATATAAGGCTGGAAGGAGACGCAAGTCCATCAAGTCCAACCTTTCAAGAATTAATTAAATGTTTTATCCCATAACCCGTGATATTTTTTTCTCCAGAAAGTCATCCAGGCCTCTCTGACATGTACATAGAGTCGGCCATAACACTCCTGCGGCAGAGAGTTCACAGTCTCACTGCTCTTACAGTAAAAGAACCTTGTTATGGTGATGGTAAAATCGCCTCTCCTCTAGGCTTAGAGTATGGCCCCTTGTCCTGGTCACATGCCTAGGTATGAAAATTTTGGAGAGATCCTTTACTGTCCGTTCATGTATTTGGTACATTTTAATGAGGTCTCCCCTCAGTCGTCTTTTTCTAAACTGAATAATCCCAAATTTTGTAATCTGTCAGTGTATTCTAATCCCCCCATTCCCCTAATAATCTTGGTTGCTCTCCTCTGCACCCGTTCCAGCTCTACTATATCCTTTTTATACACTGGTGCCCAAAACTGTACACAATTTCCATGTGTGGTCTGACCAGGGATTTGTATAAGGCAAAACTATGTCTTTATCATGAGATCTATTCCTCTCTTGATACATCCCATTATTTATTTGCTTTAGCAGCAGCCGCTGGCTCTGGTCACTAAAATTAAGTTACCATCCACCAATACGCCCAAGTCCTTTCAGCTTCAGTTTTACTAAGTAATTGACCGTTAGAACATAATTATACTTTTTTGTTTCCATGGCCCAATGTCATAACTTTACATTTATCTACATTAAAACCTCATCAACCATTCTCTGCCCATCCCTCAAGCTTCCCACAAATCCTCTGTAATGCTAAACTATCGACCTCAGTATTTATTACTTAACACAGCCTTATTATCATCTGCAAATATTGAAACTGACGGTGTAAACCCACTACAGGTCTTATAAAAATATTAAAAAGAGTGGCCCCAATACTGACCCCTGTGGCACTCCACTGGTACATCAACCCAATCTGAGATGTGCCATTAATGACCACCCTCTGTTTTCTATCCTAAGCCAATTACTATACCCAGATACAGCAGATTTTCTCCTATTCCATCCCAGCGTCTCATTTTATATCCAACCTTTTAATGTGCAACGTGTGTCAAATTCCTTTGAGAAGTCCAGATAACAACATCCACAGCGTCCCCCAGATCCATCTTGAACTTACCTCCTCGTAGAAACCAATCAGATTAGTCTGGACAGGACCGATCTCTCATAAACCCATGCTGACGCTGGGTATAAGGTTGTGCACAGTGAGATACTCCAGGATAGCATCTCTAATAAACCCCTCAAATATTTTCCCCACCACAGCAGTTAGACTTACGGGTCTGTAATTTCCAGGATCGCTATTTGATCTCTTTTTTGTATATTGGTACCACATTTGCTATGCGCATTCCTGTGGAACATAACCAGTCCTCAGTGAATCCTCAAATTAAAATAACGGTC
The DNA here is from genome assembly GCA_019512145.1 of Engystomops pustulosus. NCBI lineage: Eukaryota > Metazoa > Chordata > Amphibia > Anura > Leptodactylidae > Engystomops > Engystomops pustulosus. The sequence continues at coordinate 56,913,769 of CM033648.1, read as the reverse complement.
GTCTATCACGTACATATTTCATGCAAACCCGGGGTGTATGCCATCTGGCCCCGTGATTTATCTTTCTTAGTGGTTGCGAGGCGGCGCCGTACCTCTTCCTGGGTTAAACTGTTGACATTATAAAAGAATTACATTATTCCCTCATTGTGTCTTCCACCAGGGGATTTTCCTGGTAAACAGTTGAGAAGGCGACATTCAGTTATTGGCCCTTTCCTCATCCCTTCCACCAGACCCCCATGTTATTCTCTAAGGGGACCCACCACTCTCTGTTTTTAGTTTCTTTCATTTATATACTTGAAAAATAATTTGGGATTATTTTTTGCTGTCCCTGCAATATTTCTCTCAGTCTCTATTTTTGCGGCCTTTATCTGCTTTTTTACGGATTTATTTTTCTCTCTATAATCCTGTAATGCCTCATCGCTACCTTCACGTTTTAGCACCTTAAATGCTTTATCTTTCTCGCTTATTGCTTTCCTTACAAGACTAGTTAGCACATAGGGTTTTTTCTTGTCCTTTTATGCTTTTTTTCCCTAAGGTTGTGTTTCTCACAGGACTTTTTCAGATATATGAAAAATTCCCATTTTGGGGGGGGGGCCTTTTGTCCTTGAGAGCATTATCCCAGTCTTTCCTTAAGGTCTTCCCTTAGTTTGCTGAAAACTTTGCCCTCCTGAAGTTTTGAGTGTTGGTTGCCCCTTCACTAACGCTCTTAGTAAAGCGTAATACAAAATCAATGATATTATGTCACTATTCCCCAGGTTCCCCCAACCTGTAGTTTTGATATCCTATCAGGTCTGTTGGTGGATAAGGTCCAGCAGTGCCCCCCTCTTGTTTGCTCCAGGACGTTGCGACAGGTAATTGTCTTTTTGTTGTTGACAAGAACCTGCTACCTTTGAGACCTGCAGGTATCTGCCCCCATAATATCTGGGTAATTGAAGTCCCCCTGATAAGTCCTTCACCATGCTTTGAAGCCGCATCCATTTCACTTATCAGCATTTCCTCTGCTGCCTCCATTATATTTGGAGCCTTATAACACACCCCCTAGTATATTTTATTATTCTTTTTCCCTCCCTTATCCCCTTTCCCACCCATAGGGACTCACATTTGCGTTACTGATGTCATCTCGCAGGACGGGGCTTGAGGCAAGAATTCACATATAAACAACCCCTCCCCTTTTTTATTTATACGATCCTTTCTAAAAGACTTAAACCATCTATAGTAACAAGCCAGTCATAGCTACTGTCCAGCCATGTCTCGCTGGATACCCACTTATCATATTTCCGTTCCACATCAAGAGTTCCAGTTCCTCCATTTTGTTTGTGAGGCTTCTGGCATTTGTGTACATACACTTTATATGTTTTTCCCTGTCCCTATTCCTTTTGTCCTTATCCCCAATCTCATTCCAGCCCCCTCCTCCTCCCCCATGACTATCTTTCCCAGCGTCTCTAGTGTCACAACCGTCTATTGTGCCCGGCACAAGTGAATTGCCCTCCCCCCAGGTCTCTAGTTTAAAACATCCTCCACTTCTAGCCTTTTTTCTTCCCCTAAAACAGCGGCCCCTCCCCATTGAGGTGCAGCCCTCCTACTGTAGAGCCTGTAGCCCACAGAAAGTCTTCCCATTCTCCTGACCCAAACCCCTCTCCTACAACACACCAACTTTTGAGCCACTTATTTACCTCTTGATCTCCCGCTCGCTTTCTGGTGTGGCACGTGGTACAGGCAAGTATTCGGAGAAAATTACCTTTGAGGTCCTTGCCCTGAGCTTGTGGCCCTAAAATCTCTGAAATCATTTTTAAGGACCTCTCCACCATACCTGTTACTACTTTGTCCTTAGTGCCAATGTGGACCATGACCGCTGGTTCCTCACCACCCTCCCCAGTAATCCCCAACCTCGCGCAACATCCGAACCCGAGCACCCTGCAAACAACACACTGTTCGTATTGCACGGGCTTTGTGACAGATTGCCCCTTGTGTTCCCCTAATAATGGAATCTCCCCTACCACACCTGTCTGACCTTGCCTGTGCTCCCACTACCCTTCTTACTGAGCAACATTCCCCTGGTTGCTAGCGCCACGTCTTTCTGCAGCATTGCTACCCCCCAGAGCTGATATCCCCCTCATCCACCAGCTGGCAAAACTTATTGGGTGCACCAATCAGGACTAGACTCTCTTACAAACTCTTCCCTCTACCGCCCCTTCTACATGTTACCCAACTAGCTGCCCCCTCTTCTGCACCTCCATACTTCCCTCCCCACAACCATCTTCCTCAGAGAGTTTGTGCTCCAGAGCAGCAAACTTCGTTCCATATTATCATTGCCCGCAGCCTTGAAACTTGCTCATTTAGATCCAGAATCTGGGCTTCCAGATGAGCAATTTTCACACACCCGACACAGCAGTATTCCCCCGAACGGCTGTTCAAGGACGCATACATGGCACGGATGTACACCGTGTAGCATTCCACTTATGGAGTCCATTATTCTAATGGGGATTACAATATAGATATGCACAAAGAATTTACAGTCAAAGTAACACAAAACACAGAGTTACCTGCTAAAGCCCCTCAAACTTAAGTCCCTTAACCTAAGTCACACTTATGACACTGCACAACACTTGGGATCATGCACACTCGCTGCCGCTCACAGACTCGCTTTGCTAATGCTTTTTTAAAAGTTATCGGCCACAAAATCTGCAGCTCACTGCACAGATCTGCTGCAAACCCATGTAGTGGCACGAGACTGGCATCTCATAATGTGATCATCAGCTGTTGCTATGTGATGTCACAGGTGCACAGCTCGAAAGTATCAGAGTAATCAGAACTGTTATATAACAAGCTGTGCATCTGTGTGACATCACATGACATGGACCAGTTTTTATCGCAGGGGTAAATATGAAGTTTCCTGTTGAATAATATGAGCACAGATTTTACAATTTCTAAGAAATGATACAGAAAGTTATATTGGAAACAATGTCAATTATTTTGTTGAGTGTGGACAACCCCTTTAACAATCTGATGAAGGCTCCGGCCCGGGCTGAAACGCTCGCTGCTTTCATATAAAACGCTAAGATCAATTTCTGATGTTCGAGTCTTAAACAGCACCGTCCTGACATTATCTTCTGGCTTTGCATATTTTCTCAATATAACCGCAACATGTGTCCAAAGACAGGGGTATCAAATCAATACATCATATAGGCAGCAAGCAAGTATCAAATATCACAAATATCGCAAAAAGTGCTAAGTGCATGTAAACAGATGTATCAAGCTATGAGCTGTTCTGAAGCTCAAAACTGTAAACACTGCGAATGTATTATGAATGAAAGATTGTAGTACACATACCAATAAATAATGTGTCTCCGAGTGTCTTCCCAACTGTGTTTCGGCGTCCAAGCCTTTCTCAAGGGGACCTGTTGACATCACATGACAATGGACCAAGATTTTATCCGCAGGAAGTAACACATGAAGTTTCCTGTTGAATAATTGAGCACAGATTCCACAATCTCTGAGGAAATGATACAGAATGTATATGGCAGTGATGGCGAACCTTTTGGAGATAGAGTGCCCAAGTACAACCAAAACCCACTTATATGTGTGCAAAGTGCAAACATGACAATGTAAGCAGTAACTTATTGATCCCTGCTGTATCACAGGTTTCACAATCGTATTGGTGTCCTGAGTTCTCAATACAATAGAAAGATGATGGAGAACTTAGATTCAGGGTCCCCTGTGAGGAACAATCAGGGTTCACAGAGCAGGAGCTCCAACAATCTATCTCTTTCCACATCTTCTTGTTCCTCCTTTAGCCCTGGCAGCCAAGGATGTTGCTTTTAAAAATGGTGCTGAGCATGGCACGTCCTGGCGGTATTGGACCGAAAGGGGAAGCCCCGAGTCCTGTATGGCAGCTCTGTGTTGGGGTGATGGCCTGGTGCCCACAGAAAGGGCTCTGAGTGCCATCTCTGGCACCGTGCCATAGGTTCGCCACCACTGTATATGGGAAACAATATCAATTATTGAGTTTGGACACCCTTTAATTATCCAAATAAGAATACATGTGTAGAGGGTAGTCTGCTGGAATAGCTGTTGGATGCTGACAGCTCCGTGTAATCTACTGGGCATTCCTGTGAAATCTAGATCCTCTGTGATGACGGTCTTTGTGTCCTTCTGTGACTTTTTTTTTTTTTGGCTGTGTGTAAAGTCTCTGCCAGGCCCCCGATTATAATGTATGGTTATAGTAAGTCTTCTGATATGGGAAAGTGACACCATAAGGGCCCCCTAAACCTCTTGGCCCGGGTTGCGATCACAACCTCTGCACCCCTCAAGCACCATGAGTGCTGAACTATTATAGTGGGATAGAATAATTGTAAGCCTAATCTTCTAAGTCATCATTGTGTAATTAAGTAGTTTGTGACATTGTAAAGAATTAATCTATTTCCTGCTAGAATTACATTAATTCAGATTTTCTGTGTGTACTGCAAGTAGTAGTGTGGGAGGTACTGCATCCGTCTCCAGTTATGTGTGTATGACCCTCTAGTATAGATATATTCTGCCAGAGGGACATTTTCGTTTCTTTTCTGACAGCAGTTGTCACTGTGAGAATCTCATAAAACTGATAGATAAAAGAGGCAAACTACTCGCTCTGTTCAATATCTTCCTGCTGACTTCCACCATCTTTCTCAGTAATAAGACTCTAGAGCAGGAGAGCGTCTTCAAAGTGATCCAATAAATGGCTCCTAGTGTAGCGCCAGGGGGGGCCTGTGTCTACAGCTTATCCCTTTTATAACAGTAGGAAAGCGATGTGCTAGTGACTGATACATTGATGGGCTTTACAGTGTGTCTGTATCATTCTGGTGGGATTTTTCTCATTGCATTTGTACTAAACGCGTATTCCTCTCTCAGTTTCAGGTTCCTGTGTTTGCCCAACTTCCGGCACATCTCTCCTGCCTCCGAAGAGGCTTCTAGGCGGAATGACCAGCCACAGCTGCCCAAAAGTGCCTGAAGAATGATAAAGTAGATGAAGCGCAAGCTTTAGCCCGGAGCTGTGCTGGAAGACCGGATTTCAAGCCCTGTGATGGACTATCCATCTGTGCCACCCACAGCCATGGCAAGTGCTTCAGGCTCCATTGGTGCTGTCACTTGGGCTGGTGCCACTGTAAGTCCTCATTACTATGCCGTTTATTCTATTTTACTTTTCGGAATGTGATGGGGATGTCTAAAGGCCTATAAAAATACACCTAATACAGAAGTGGAATATCTAGTTGTGTGGTTAGCTTGTTTGTGTACTTGTTTCTTTGCTAGAAAAGCCTGTACAAGTTGTACGCCCTGATCCTGAACCTGATCACTGTACACCCTTGTTGACTACAAATTTGGAGAAGTAAAATAATATATCATATTTATAGGAACCTGTTATCATAAATTAGTCTAATAAACTTTTACCATTATGTTGTCAAGCAGCTTTATAGCTTCCAGATCGTGTTTCTTTCATGGCCCACCTTTGCTCCATTATCCACAAAATCAACTTTGAACGGAGATTTAAACTGTTGTATAAAGTTAAGGAGACTGAGAGTTTAATACGGAAGTCAAGCTCTCCCTGCATCAGAACTCCTCCTCCCTGTTATTGAAATCATGCACATGACTTCTGGAGATCTGGTTAGTGATTTCTCTGGGTGTAGGACCATCAATTACAATGAAGGTGGCATTCTGAGAAAAAGAGGAATTTAGTGTTAAAATCTTATGTGGGTTGTAGAATGATATGTTACACGTATGCTGATAGTGTTCATGCACATAAACGTGTGCAGCCTGGGGAAACGGGCTGCATGTTGACCCAATCCAACGAGCTGTACACCGTGCAGAGAACTGGAGTTTCTGCATTATATAGAAATACATGGACAGAATTTATTTGTTGTATTATTTCGATATGAATTCCAGATTGAAAATGTTTAGGGTAAATGTCCTATGGTGGATATTCTTTATCTGTATATATAATAAGTGGCAACACAAAATGTGTCCTGTACAGGATGGATATAGATATATATGGGCCATCTTCTGTTTCACTGCTTTTTACTACCCTGCATGCCGTTTATATATACATGGGCTTTGTTCTTATTTGATATTTACATAGCTTTTTACTAACTGATGCCTTGTAAAGTGTGCATGTGTGTATAGATCTATATATGTGTACCAAAATATATGAATTCTGGCGTAATAAAAGATTGCAGTGGAGGCTCTGAGATATTGTGTAGTGATCAGGACTCCCACGCTACATATGGCTTGCAGCTCAGTGCTGAGTGACAAGCGTGCCATATGTGCCCAGCTTTCAGAACACAGGTAACACTCGGCGCATTACCAGAATATCTGCTTTAGTTTTAAAACAGTTTTACTGTATTTGCACTCATTTCTAAGTGAGAAGGGGTTAATCCAGGACAGGCATGCACTACCATGGGGACCTTTATTCCTCAAGCTTAGATTGTAGCAGTTATTAGACTGTGAAGTTCACAAGATACAAATGTTACTATTATTCTGTCTATATCACACAAGTTCCGCTGTACAAACCTGTTTCGGAGGATAGCTTTGTGGTTTTTTTTGTAAGCTTATTTTAACACCAAAAGAGAATTCTTATGCTGATACGCTTTTTTGACTTCCCTAGTGGGTTAACATAGATGGGAGGATGCCAGGAAAATCCAGAGAGACATAAAATCTTTAGCCGAAACAATGGATTGTATAGTCTCCCCCAGAATCCATCCATTTGCAGCTCTTAATGCTTGCCTGTTAGAAGATCATGTTTTGCTAATGAACTTACTGGAAGAAATGCTGAACGGGTGTAATTTAGGCCGGCAGTCTTTCTGAAAAGTGCAGCATTATGTATAGATCCTTTTTATAGGCAGAAAGAAAAGTCGTTACAAGTATCTGATGATGAAAAACCTGAATATTATGAGTCTTTTTCTAACAAGTATTTGGGTATTTGTCTAAGCTGGCACACAACTGTTTGTGCAATCGTCTGCATTTTACAGTCTGGAGAGACCGCTAACATCCAGTGTCCCAACTGAGTACCGTATTTTGACAACTTGATACCGTAGCAGATTGTATGAGGATACCTCATTACAGAGACGACCCACAAGATGACCTGCATATTTTTCCATGCAGTATGGCTAGAGTTGTAGAATGAAAATGTAGCGCAAAACCCCCGTAGCGCAAAACACCAGAGTTTATCCAGTAATATAATTTATTATATATATTTTTTTTTTAACAAATATGCATAGGCCAAGTATGTGAATATATATTGAAAAGTAAATAAGGTGCACATTGGGTGGATCCACCGGGTACACTATTTCTTGTCTAATTTCACCGTTATTAATCAAGACTGAGTAGAATGTGTAGTGGGCAGTCAGTGACCTGGGAAAGCTTTAGGCCAACTCTATATGGCACTGAAATGGACCTGGGAAAGCTTTAGGCCAACTCTATATGGCACTGAAATGATCATATGCATATAAATACAATTAAAGATGTATCTGCATTCAGGCCTCACCTACAAGTTCATATGATTAGGTTGCAAAAAAAACAACAACCCCAGAGCCCCTGAGGCTCATTAAAAAGGAAGGAGGCCATAGATAATAGACATAAGAATATTACCACAGTCACTTTGACAGGATCTACGCGTAAGTGCCTCTGGTTTATCATGCATGATATTGATGATTTCCTTTATAGATGGCATAAAACGAGCCGTTTTGGTGGCAGTTTTTCACCTAAAGCCAGATATGAGCTCAAGTACAATGGGCAACATAAAAATGGACCTTTGCATCCCCTTTCTTCCAGATTTATTTGAGACTTTAGCTCTAAAAATTGCACAAAAACTTCCTGTATGTATCTAGTTGACAGTTGCTATACAATGATCTAGGCTTAGTTATTCATAACGTAGTGTTACCTCCGTGCGGCGGGCATCCCATGTGGAATGCGGCTGTAAATGCATTGATTTTTGTCTGTGTTTTTACTTGTCATTTGCCTGTATGAACACAAACGCTTAGCTTGCTGGTTGATTTGGAGTTGTTTGCACCTCACCCTTGTGCTCCTGCAGTCTGCTCATGGTACAGCAACAGTTAATGTTGTGATTGACTTTTGCAGCAATGGTCCTGGTGCTGAGGTTCTGGTATCTTATAATTGTTTTGTTCTCATTCAGTCCACTGCCAGTTTTAGTTTTGTTTAACCTGCTTTCTACTTATTAGACAGTTTGATGCACTTTCTAAACTTTGATTTTCTGATTTTTGGCTATCGTTTGAGACTATCCTGTGATGTTGTGCCTCATATTTTTATTTGTGAGTCTTGTTTTGTTTCCTCACTTTGGTAAAGGGAGGGAACGTCGACCAGTTTCTGCCCACTTCATAACACAAAGAATGAAACCGAGTCACTGCAACTTGGCTTCAATTCAAATGGAATGAGATGTGATCTGCAGATGATACAGAGTATCATGACATCTGTTCATCCTATGTCATTAAAAACACATGATTTGTCGGTGTGCTGCACGTTGTACTCCCCCTCTCCCCCCACCCCCATTCAAGGGGTTTTCCCACCAAACAAGTTAGGCCCTATCCACAGGATAGATGATGAGACCCCCACAGATTACAAGAACGCAGGTCCGGTGGGGTCCCTCTGTCGGACCCCCCTTCGACTTCCCAAGATGAATGGCGCAGACGGACGCCCATGTCCGTTCTGTTCCATTCATCTCTTTGGAGCTGATGTGATTTGGAGGGAAAACCCCTTTATGATTAAGCTGGCATGTGTGTAGTTAAGGCATAACACTATTTCAACATTTTTACCCTTACTTTACCCATTTGCTCCACTACTTTTTTTTCACAGATGGGGGCATCCAGAAGCAATGGGGGCAGTGTAGTTGTAAATCCAGCAGTGAGGTGTGATCAACTGCTAACTTGTCTTAATCAGCTGTGCCTCTGTATAAAGTTTAGTAAACCAGGAAAGTGGAGGCTAAGCACATAAAGTGGTAACACAGATTAAACCAATTTACTGTAGGGGAATTTGTAAGCTTTTTCAATATACAATTCATGTTTATCACTCAAAATGGCTTAGAGGTGCCACAGTTTTCTTCTGCTTCATAAAACCAAGCAACACCATGCCTTTGCCCAATGGATGACAGTCCCTTGCAGAATGGTATAGAAGGAAGAAAACCAGTGCACCAAGAAGGTGGAAGAAACATGGAATTTTCTCTGAAAAGATAACTGGGGGAAAAAATGACTTGTGGGTGAGTCGTGAGATAGTAGACTACGGTTAAAAGGGTTATCCGGGTTTTAAAAATTACTGAGGGCAAGGTTGGGGTAGGCTAGTTAAACATAATAAACAACTACTTACCTCATCCGGCGCGACCGATGTCCCTTCGATCTGTGCCCCTGTTTGTTTACAGGCACAGGGAGCTTCTGGTCCGCGCTGTGGCCGGCTCCTCCCATCCGTCCATATCTCTCAGCGTTGTAAGCGCTGGGAGATGGTGTCGGATGGGAGCTTCTGGCACACAGAGGAGACAGGCCCCGGCGCGGGACATCGGCGGTGGTAAGTACAGGTTTATTATTTTTAAATAGCCCTCCCCAGCACTGCACTAAGTAATTTTTAAGACCCGGATAACCCCTTTAACAACTTAACACATGATGTACTGCAGCAGAATACAGCACAACAAATAAGTTTTTTGTACAAAAGGTTTTTATTTTTTAAAAACTAATAAGAAACCTATATAAATTTTGTATCCCTGTAATTGCACACACCCAACGTCATTTGCACATTGAACACACGTTGTTATGCGGAAAATGAGGCCCTTAAATTTGCATCGGCAGCAAGGGGTTAAATGGCTATCCATTCAAAAACATCTATTTCTTTTCTATTTTCATCTTAAAATTTGCAACCTATATATTTCTGATCTGGAGCTGAAAATCCCTTCATGGCCAAAGAGTAAGAAGGGTTTTTCCAGAGCTAAAATATTCATAATCTATCCTTCTCTCACCCCAGCACCTCCAACAATGTGTTTTAGACCACTGCAGCTTCTCCAAGCACAACAACGTACATTGTATAGGGACAGAGTTTTGTACTGTAGCTCTCCTTTATTCATATAAATGGACAGCGTACAGGTCATGTGACAAATGACATCAAAGGCAAGTTAACAGAACTGGTTCGAGATTGTTTGTTTGGGTTGTGGAGAACTTAAAGGGGTATTCCCACAAAGACAAGTTTCTTGTATGTACTCAGGATAACAGGATTTTTTTCAGTGCGTTAGTACACTATCAGAAGCCAGATGAAAATGCATATACACCTGTACTCTAATAATCTAACCACATTGTCATCCCACAGAACTAGATGGATAATACAGTAATGTGTCTGCTTAGAGAGGCCCCGCCCACACCCTGGGATTTTACACTGAGCAGCATAGGGAGTGATAGGAGCTAAAACAGCAATAAGACTGAGTAGTATTGTAAAGTAAAGGGTTAAAATGATCTTTATTGTGTTAACATCACTAGGGGGTTGAAATATGAGAATTTTCTTTAGTCCGAAAACCCTTTTAATGATCGGTTATCAATATTGACGCTTAAACTCTTTTAAATGATAAAATTATGACAACTTGGAGCCACCACAAGTGGGAACCTTGAAGCTTTCTGCATACAGTTTATAGACTGAATAATATAACTGTATGCAATAATCTTTTAAATTCTTTCCTAGTGGTGACTGCAGGCCTTAAATGTTATCAAACTGTATGGAAACCTGTCAGAAAACTAGAATTCAAGTGCAAAAATTTTCCATAATCCAGGGTGTTGCCCTAAAAAGAAATGGTACTGCGATACTAATATTTTCAATAACTTTGTGGATCATATATTAACAAATTTTCTGAGATGGTGATTCAACATGTTTCATGTATTCCATCAAGGAATATATAACCTTCTACTAAAGTCTATTATTTTTTTTATTTTATTTTTTGTATTCCTATCTGCAAGAGTTCATTAAATAGTCGTCAAGAAAACTAGAAAACACAAAGACTTTAAAGGCTGTTAACATTTTATGAGACCCGACAAAATCTAAAGAAAAGCTCTTTTTTGTGCTGAAAAGCTCATGCATTATACACCAGCCTTATAAAATGTTTATGTCAGGGTATTTCATAACTTCCTGTCAAGTGATTACAATTGTGTTTCATCGTAGGCTATAGAATGGAAGAACCTTGAAAAACAATTCATAGTAAAAATGGAAGGCTGTGAAATATGTGATGGGTTTTTACACCTTTATTTCCAGTATTCCAGGCACGTTTTAGCATCTGATCAGCTTATAATATATGAAAATACAATTCTGATGTTTGAATGTCAAACATCTCCATCCTTGAGCTCTGATACAGTTAAATGGGTTGTCTCATTACAGACAGCCCTTCTAAAATGAAAGGAGGGTTAGCAAATTGTTGATGGCACAAATTATTTTCCTGGTAGAAGGTGTTCCTAGTATTTACATAATTTAATATCCCATAAGAAAATGCTCCTCAGAGGAGCTATTGACAAAAGGTGCAAGTTCCATAAACCACACAAGGTACTGTTAAATAAATAGTACAGTCATTGCTGTACTATTCTCGTCTCTCTGGATTTTTGGCTGCACTGATAATTATTCCACCAACAACTCTCCCTTTACACCATGGCCTCTCAGGGTTCTGTTCATCCACAGTGTCTTAGTTTTGGAGTCTGTGTAGAATTCAACATAATCTGCACAATGAATTAGCTTTAACTGGGCGAAAGCCTGGGACAGGCAACGGTCAATGTTTACAGATTGTTATGATAGGCACTTGACTTTTAACTTGTTTGTGTGTACTAAAAATATTTGCTTATTTCCGTCCCCCCGAGAAGCCCTACCAGTTCCTCAACCACTTTCCTTCTTTGCTTCCACACTTTCTATCTTGTGATATTCCAATGCTCATCATTTAACATCCCTTTTAATGCCATCTTTTCCTCCTCTCCGCTTCTATCACTAACTACCTATTTAGGAACCACTCTCTAATTTTCCTACTCGCCAGGAGGGAAACCTTCTTGATTTGGTCTTTGCCTGACTCTACGATCTTTCCACTCTTGGACACGAACATTTACTTTAAATGGTTTTTCACCCATACAGAGGTGCAGCCACCTGTCACAGGCCTTGGGTTGAAGATCTGGCCATCTACTTTAAAGATAAAATTGAATATCTGACATGAAATAATTTCCCAATCAACTAATTCCCTTCCCTCCGGTACTTCGCTCTGCTCACTCTCTTCCTTCGAGCCAATCACACAAGAAGAAGTGTCCAGGCTCCTTTCCTCTGCTTCACCAACTACATGCATCAGTGACCACCATCCCCCTTACAACTCATACAGTCTCCCCTGCAGTCTATTCTCACCTCCCTAAAGTCTTTAACCGCTCTCTTTTCTGGTGTTGTTCCCTCTTCTTTCAAGCATGCTGTTGTTACCCCATTACTAAAGAAACTCTCCCTGGACCCATCCATTGCGCTAACTACCAACCAGTCTCTAATTTCCCTTGCACTTCCAAAGTCCTCGATCCCCTACAATTTGGTTTTTGTACTATGCACTCCACAATGATCTCCTCACTGCTAAATCCAAAGGTGACTATTCTTTACTCATTCTTCCAAATCTCTCTGCAGCGTTTGATGCTGTGTACCACCAGTTCCTTCTCAGGATGCTTCACTCTATTGGCCTGAGGACACTGTACTCTCTTGGTATTCTTCCCATCTCTCTGACTGAACTTTCAGCGTTACCTTCTTCCCACTGTTGGGGTTCCTCAGGGTTTGCAATAATCATTGATGAAAGAGCTGCCCTCATCAGTATCATTTGGGTTTTAGGAATTGTAGCATTGGCTATTATTTCCCTTCTTTGGAAGTTGTTCCAGGGTGAGCAGTTTCAGAAATTAAAGACTATTGTGTAGTAAAGCAAAGGGGCTCCATTCATCCTGAACCATTTTCTAGGGGTATGTTATCAGGGTTTATTTGTATAAGGAGCCAAGTGTCTGGGGTCCCCCAACAGTCATGAGCACTAGAGTCCTGTTACCAGCGTTCATATGACCATTAGGTACACTGATGAAGATAGAAGTTGAGAACCAGCCCTGCCCCCTCTTCCATTTCCAAACGACCAGTCCCTGTCTATACATATTACTGTTATCACCCCTCTAGTAATGGGAGCCATGATGCCAGTGATACGGTGCGTGAGCACTGCAGATGTATGCCTATCTATATACAAAGTCTGGATTGTAGGAGTGCTGACACTGGTTTTAGTTTCATAAATTTGTAATAAATGCAGGATTTATATTTATTGTATGTCTGTAAATTTATTTTTTTTTTTTTGTTGGAAGCTTCATGTAATACCCCTTTATACAATGGAGTAGAGTTGCGATGCAGTCTTTATTTTGGAGGTGGCAGAGTAACAATGTGGGGCCATTATATCCGTCTGCTGTTTGCTCTGTATGAATTCATTTACCTAATTAGTGTGTTCTGACTTGTGCTCTATACTTGCTGGTTGGATTCTTTGAGTTGCTCTTTATCCCATTATTGGGCGACTGAACACTGTATGTAATTATTATAATTCTTGCAAAAAGGCCACACTTTAGAACCTCTCGTATGTCAAATGCAGCACATTGTGAGGGAATATTAATTGTGCATTTGAAACCTCCTCGAATTGTAGATGGACCAAATAAATGAGGTGGTGTTCAGGCAGCCGACTATAAGTGTAATTGTACCTACTTATCGTGCTGGTTGTGTATTACTGGGCAGAGCAAACTCAAATGGTGTATACAAGTACCTGGTAAAGAAATTAGATGTTGCTTAGCCTTAATAGTGGTAGATATAATTAATGGCTAGCACCAGTAATAGCTCTTACAGTACCTCCCAATATTCATTTGTATATACACTTGTAAGTGGAGTCGGCACTTCTTTGGAACACCTTTTGTATGCCTCCATTCTCTAATTACACCTAAATGGATGGGTTCCATCTGTTTGGCACAGACTGAAACTTGAATTTACCATAGCATAGCAATATTCACGTCAATAATTCCCTGGCACTTCCAATATAGATGGGGCTTGGGTACCCTGGCAGAAGGGGCAGATTCAGACTGCACGGGCCCTGAGCTCTATGAATATTATAGCCCCTACAAGTGTGGAATCACTTCCTACATAAGTTCTAGAATCAAACTTCTTGGGTACTGGGCGATTCATTCATTCTGAAGTCTCAAGACTTTTGGAGGAACTTCAAAGGTCTTTAAAGGGATCCAGTCAGCAGAAATTGACCTAATAAACTACTACCAGTATGTTGTGTAGCAGCTGAACACCTTCCAGATTGTGTTTGTGTTTCTTTCATAACCCAGAGTGGTGGCAGCATCCAGAAACTTTACTATGAAGTGAAATGTAAGTTAGTTGTATAAGGTCAAGGAGGCAGAGAGTTTAACACCAACATCAAGATCTCTCTTCTTCAGAAAGCCCCCTTTAGTGTAATTGATGGTCCTGCATCCAGAGACCTCAAACCAGATCTCCTGAAGTCTGACATGTGATGTCAATCATAGGAGGAGGAGGAGGAGGTGTTTGGCGCTCCTCACCTTGACTTTAAACTCTCCACCTCCTTGACTTTATACCACCAATTTATAGCTCACTTCAAAGATGATTTTCTGGATGATGCCACCAGGCTGGACCATGAAAGAAACAAAGACTGGAAGGTGTTGCGCTGCTTGACAATATTCTAGTAGTGGTATATTATGCCAATTGCTGATGACAGGTTCCCTTTAAATATCTCTTATGTAGTGAGACCAGGAACAGTTGTAGGAGGATTTTATGGGTGAAGGTCCTTCTCAGCATAACATTTGGTGAGTGGCTGTGGGCCCCAGGCCATTGCCCAAACCACCTATATTAAAATCCAGTACTGCCTGACAGTCTTTGCTTCCTTACCCTTCTTGGCGCGTAGATTCGATACATTCACTTGGTGCGGAGACCATTCCTGTGGGCACCATAAATTGGAAAGCCGAGATTACTGTAAACTCATTCAGCCTTGAAACAGAAGAGAAGGATCAGTGAGGATTTGTTCTGTTATAATTATTATTATTATTATTTTTTTTTCTCTCTCCATGACATCAAATATTTGTCCCAACAGGAAAAATGTTTTAGGAAAGCATTAGTTTATTTCCATTTCTATCAGTGTATCCTGTGTTTTTATTATCCTTATGGCTGCATCTTCTGGGGAAAGTCTAAGCACATCCAGGGACTAGCATCCTGCCTGGTGATCTTTGTCAAGGATAATATAAAATCCAAATCAATAAAAAGTCTAAGAGTCTGATGCTGCAGGACTCCTGCTGTGTTTATTTCCATTGGATAGTTCTGAGACGCTGCTGTCTGTAAAAAGTACAGACTTGAGCAAAATAACATGGCTGTCAATCCACATTTCACATTGCGTTACATTATCTCTATACATTTCTAAATCCTTTTAGAATGTTTGTTTTATTTCAGCTTGTATTATATGGGTTTTTACACTTGGTTGGGACAGGCTAAACGTTGTTAGGGGTCAGTGTTTATTGTATTCTGAGTGTAATCCTCCTATGAAGAGATGTACGGTAAATCTACTATGCTTATAGATTATCTTCAGCCAAGCATTTGCCAAACAAGTATCCCCTTTTCATTGATTAAGTTATAGGGAACCTGTCAGTTAAATTTGCCCACACTAACTAAACATATTTTTGAAAACCTGCTATTATATAGCCATATAACTATCCTTATATTGTTGTACTCCATGCCTGTAAAGTTACACAGTCCATTTGCAAAGTTGACTCCCTAACAAATCACATTCATGTTCTTCTAGCTCAGCCATGCGTCCAGGTTTATGATTGACAAGGGCTTGCTTTCTTTGCAGCACAGTGAACTCAACTCTGCTGCATGACCCCTCCCTCAGGAATGATAGACAACTCGCTGAAGAGAATTCCTGAGGGGAGGGGTGAATGAAAGGGTTGAGAGAGTCGCTGCCTCTGTGTGATTTGGTGAAGAGAGAGAAGCTCCTAATTTCGCCTCTCCCTCAATTACTTTTAGCAAGTTGCATCTCTCCCATTACTGGGCGAGGGAGGGAAATTATCAGAAGGTGACTGGTTGACGAGAAATCTGTTCACCCCTCTCTCAGGACTTCTCTTCAATGAGTTATAAAACCGGTGTCTACCTCATTCTTGAGGGGGGGGGGAATAAGCTGGAGGTATGACTGAGTAGGAAGGAGAAGTATACTGATCATCGAAAAGATGATGATTGGAATAACATGGGGTCATTTGCATAAATGGAGTCAACTTTAAAAATTTGTAGAGGAATACAAGACAAGATGGCGCACTCTGAGGTAGTTTTCTTGGATACTTGAGACCCTTCGTACCCACACCCTAAAGGTGGAGGCTTATTTGAGGTACTCTTTGTATAAGGCCTTGAATTTTTTTATGAAGTATTTGTTGTCCAACAGTCAGATGTCATGTGCAGAATTGGCACTCTCAATAAAAGACTAGGAGTACCAGAGTAAAACCAGGAGATGGACTGGATCGGTGCCAGAATCAGAAAGCGGATAACTGTCAGTGTTTGGAATAGTGACTCCCCACTTGGAGGTATTGTTGATAAGTGTGTCTTTTTTATTGTTTGATTACATGTTTACATGTGAAATACCTCCTTCATCAGATCTATAAAACAGTATTCTATATGGATATACATAAAATCATGTATCATAAAACAATATTTTAGAAATATTATGCCTTCATAATCAATGGTGGCAGTATATGGTACAAAAACTGTAAAAAAAATGTACAGCATAGGTTGGTAATCTTTAAAATGACGTAGACAGATAAAATATATATTTAAATACATGGTAATAAAATGGAGATGTATATACAGTTCTCTTTTCTGCTGAGCAGGCAAGGGTCTTAGTTTTTACATCACAGTAGTTTGCTATGTGTGATAAAAAAAAGTTCTTACTTTATAGGGTATCTACCACCAGGATAAAGGACTATATGCAAATAAGCCTGAGGGGCTCCAGGCTCCGTAGGTGTTAATGGAGCCCCTCAGGCTCATTTGCATACAGTCTTTCATCCTGGTGGTAGACGTCCTTTAAGGTACTGATTGCCTTGTCAGTGTGCACTGTTGGTGTTTGTACGTTCCCTCTGGTTTTTGTTTGGGTTTCTGCAGGAAGGGGCGTACCTCTTGCTCCTCCTAAGAGAATGTACAGAGAAGGTGTATTACTTGATTGACAATTTTATACACCAGAAGTGTTGTTATTGGTCGTCATCGCCCCAATAGTATGCATGTTGGAATTGGTTTTCAGTCTGCTTGGTGCTAGATGAGCTCTCAGTCCTGTTTCGCCTGTGTAATGTGTGGTTTAGGTGGTAGGTACATACAATTTGGTTCAGCTTGGAGGATATGCCAATGTTTGCAGTATACTTGTTATCTGTGGGTGAAATACATTAAAGCTAGTGATTAAATTCGCGTTTTCTTGTCTCTTTTGGCTCTATTTTTTTTTTTATTGTCCTCGCCAGGTTTTCCAGTGTTTTGGTTGCTTGCTCTTCTAGTGGTATCAATGATCAGTGGCAGAAGCGCTTTAGAAAGTACAGAAGCCTGGTTTTTCAAAGTTTTCTGTTGTGCAGTTTTTGCAGACTCTTTGGTACTGATTGATGGGAATGTTGTTGAGCCATGCTTTGTAGTGAGCATTTGAGAAGTTGATGGACCTATTCGTATCTACAGATTTGAAGTGCGTTTTTGCACGGACGTCTGATTCTTTGTTATTCCATAACCAAGTCTAGATATTCTACTTCTTTCTTTTTGATACTGTGTGTCTATGATACATTTCTATTATTTTGATTCAATGAGTGAACAATATCGGGTATATCTTTTTCTGTGCCATCCTAAATAAGAAATTAGCTATATACCTCTGGTAGTAGACAATAGACTTAGAATAAGATTTGTTTTTGATAATGTACTCTGAGGAAGTGACAAGTCTTTTTTTAGGTATTCAGAAATTGTGATAATGTGGGATATTTAAATATAAAGTACTCACATCAAGTGTAAGAAGTGTAAAAAGTTGGTAGAACTCTTTGACACAAAGTTCCAAAAATGTTTCCAAGACGTTACATCTGCTCTGTAAAGGGTAAAATGTGGATTTTCTTTTAAGATGAGTGGTTTTGTGCTTGGTGGGTGGACTATTCTGGACTTCATTTTTGATGTTTTTTTCTTTACCTTTTTTCCCTATTTTCGTTTTTGGTGAAATGGCGCACCGACGTGAGTTTTCGAACTAATGCATGTAGATCAGAAAATGATGTGAAATCACTGGGTTGGCTAGTGAAATTAAAGACCTTTACTCAAGTTGTTTTTCCTCCTCATTCAAGGTGTATGTTGATAAGTTAAATACTTTAATCAGTGCATTTTGTTCTTCTTGGTTCTCAGTGGGGTTATTAGAGTTCCACTGTTTAGTTCTGTTGTTCTTTCCTCCTCTTCGGCCTCTCTTTCTTTCTCCATCTTGGAATGGCTGATGTCTTGACTTGGGAATGGAAGTAAGAGGATGGTGTGTAGAGTTGGATTCAGGATGATGGAAATTAGTTTGACAGTGTCTATAGCTGTAGGGAGTTCTAAAAAAAGAAACCTTTGCATTGGAGGCTTGTAGAATATTTTCTACAGTTTTAATTTTGTGCTGTTGATTGGCTGGATGTATTGGGTTCCTTATGGATTGTATAGAGCGAGTCATTGAGTGGAAAGGAAGTTGTTGGGAGGAGTTGTTACTATAGATGGTGTAGCTACTATAGATGGTGTAACCAGACCTTCACAAATGGACTGTGGAATTTTTCAGGCACGGGGAATAACGATATAGGGAAAGTTGTACTGCTGTTCAATAGCAATTTTCAAAGATATGTTTAGTGATCTGGGTTTGTTTTAACACAACACTCTTAAAACCCATCTCTTAAGGCAAGCCTATCACACTAACTGCATGAAATTTCAACAGTTTCCTTTTGCATATGCTATCCTCACATCATAGAAAGAAACTTTCCTATAGGAAAACTTTACATGGGACTGACACTTGTTGTGTGTGTGTTTAGTCTAAAACATCAGCCTGAATAACAATGGTAAACATTATAAACTACCATATTTTTTGCACTTTAAGGCGCACAAAAATCCTTTTGAATTTCTCAGAAATCAAAGGTACGCCTTTTAATCCAATGCGCCTTATATATGAACCTAGACGTTTTAGCAGCCATTTATTGATGGTGCACCTTGTACACCGGTGCGCCTTATAGTCCAAAAAAATACTGTATATACAAATCTGTGTAATAAAAATGAATATATTAAGACAAGGAATGAAACTAATAATTGCAACCCAAAAAATTGTATTGCGCACCACACAGTACTATAATGTGTAAA
Organism: Engystomops pustulosus; assembly: GCA_019512145.1. Taxonomy (NCBI): domain Eukaryota; kingdom Metazoa; phylum Chordata; class Amphibia; order Anura; family Leptodactylidae; genus Engystomops; species Engystomops pustulosus. Next base: position 56,894,374 of record CM033648.1, on the reverse strand, counting down.
AAAAAAAAATTAAAAAAATTATATTTATATATTTGGTTTTTACACAAGCCATTGAAATGAGGCACATGTTTAGCATTTAGGGAATTTTTTATTATATCATCTGGTGTTAGTAACTTTAATAACGTCTAATGCCTGCTCAGCTTCTCATAATAGTCTGGCAGCCCCGGTGGGTGGAAATGAATAGCCATGATAAAGTAATGGACTATGGTCGCACATTCCTACAGTATAATGCATTGAGTACTCTGTAATGTTGTCATCTACTATGGTACAGATACATGGGAAATGCTGTGACGGTGAATTTGTACATATGTATGCATGAGTGCTTCTGGGAGCAGAGTGGTTAAGGTCTTGATCCCTTGGATGAGAATTGCATTAGTACTCATTACCAGCCATACACCGGGTAGACCGCTAATGATGGCTAATGTCTCTTGCGTATTACATAATTGCTGACTTCAAGGGAAAGTATTTTTTAATAATCTTGTTTACCTTCAATCAAGGCTTGGAGTAGAATAAAATAATTTCCTGCTTCTCATGTGTAATAGTTTACATGAAGTATAGACAATAAAGGAGAAATGCTTATAAATCTACACATTTGGTTTTTAAAGTGTAACTGTAAAGTTATAGTGATTTTACCAAATTATTATATACTATTTCCCCCTATGAAAACAAGCAAAATGATGCCTACTTTATGCTGCTTGTCCTTTTTTTTTCTTCCAAAATTATGGCATTTTCTACTTTGAAAGTGTTTGACAAAAATCTTTTTCACTAAAGGGGAAGTGGGCGGAGACTAATGCCTGTCTGTCTATGCCCTCAAGCTGAGGCCAGTTACCTTACCCACAGATCCCATGATGCCTTGTATTCTCTCTCAAAGTAATTTAACATTAAATCCATTTAGTTTCCCTTAATTAAATCCAGGTAACTCTGCACAGTGCACATACAGGATGTATATGGTGACAACCTTGCAGCTTCCATCACATGGAGCGTGGAGCATGGAATAAGCGTTGGAAATCATTAGTCCATAAAGTCTACAGCCTGTGCTGTGTGAGCACTAAAGGTTAATAGCTCATCTGCACAGAGCTGATACTGCCGATGATGAGGTGGGGAGTGGGAGCAGCACAAGGAGAGGAGAGAGACAGAGAAAGTTCTGTAGGATCAGACTGGGATGGAGGGACTGATGGGGAGCAGGAAGATCTTGTACCTCACTATTCTGTGAAGGAGACCTCTGCATTCATACCTCCCGGCTCCGCTGCATTTACTGTCTTGGATACATCCAGCTCTGCAGAGAGCTCAGTCACATGACCTCCTCCCCTGTGAGCAGGGATCAGCAGCTCCTTCCCTCCCATAAAAAACCGACCAAGAAACATAGTGTAAACAAAGTACGGATTCATAGGGATTATCAGCACATGGAGAGGAGGCAGCTGTTGCAGCTCTGAGGTAATCTGAGGGGGATAGCAAAGAAACTACTGAATATAGGTAACAATATAATAGGCAAAGTTTTTTTTACATCCCAAGAGCTATTGATTTGTGGAATAAAAAAAACCTTTACTCTTTAATGTTGGCAATCACATATTTGGAAGGGGTGTAACTACCACTGTGAAAGCCGTAGTGTTACTACAGGGACCAAGGGATCAGTGGGCCCGGCAGCCTAGTCTAGTCAGCATCCAATAGTATGGAGTTAAGGATCTGCTCTACTATCAAAAAGTTCTGTTAATGTGGTAAAGAAGACAACATTGTAGGTACCTTTTTAATACATTACATACAGTATATGAGTCTGTGGGGAACGACAACTTTGAATTACCACTGGTTACGATTTCAATAGATGGCACAGCCTTGCAAGTAGTAATATTCCAAGTGGTCACTACTGCCAGGATGCTCTGTATGTATGACTGCAACATGCAAAGTATAACCTTTACAAAACCATCTGCTGTGGGAACTGTAAGGGAGTGATTCAGATGATTCAGTGATTCAGATGTCCTGTATAGACGAGCGACGACCATTTCTCATGTTCTCGTGCATCTTCCAGCTTGTTGCGGTCATGTGACTGCTCCAATCCTAGTTACAGCCGAAGGTGCGGCTGAGCTAGAAGAGCATGAATATGTATGTGAGTCAACTTGACAAACAGACTGTGGAACTTGACAGGAATGGGGAAGAACAATATAGGGATAGTTGTACTGCTGTGGAATAACCACTTTCAAAGAAAAGTTTAGTTAATGTGGGTTAGTTTATCTGAAAAGTTCCCTTTAAGACCTAGTCAATCTCCTTTGTTAAAATCACACATGTATATGCCATAAATGTAGAAAGTGGCTACTTTCTGCAACTCCCTTGTTAAGCATTATTGTCTTCCATGTGAAGTTGGATCTTGACATTTTAGAATATCAAGGGTCAAGCAATAATTGTGTGGAGGATATTCCTACTCCAAAGGCTTTTCTAGAAGAGGATGATTTGTTAACATATACATTATTTTTGTTTTTTATTTGCTGTAGGGGAAAAAAAATGTGTTCAAAGAAAACAAGAATATCATAAAGTCGCTATAAAAATTGTCCCTCACATGGAGAGAATATTTTGTCATTTTCCACCCCCTGGGATTTCAGCAGATGACGCCTCTGTTTTCCCTGCAGCTGAGCACTACATACTATCAGCGTGAGATGAAGAAACCCAGGGGGGTACCAACTACGCAGAGGAAGCTGGTGTTTTATATTAACAATCAATCTCAATTTCTGTCTTCTTTTCAGTATATTAGAAAGTGTCTAGACTCCCACAAAGAGAGGGGATTATGTTTTCTGTGTAGGTGGGCGTATTCTATAGTTTTCTGATTGAAACAGTCCGAAAATTCCAGTCTACAGTTACTTTTTTTTTTAATACGGTAATTGTAATATACTTGAATAGTTTGCAAATATCACATAGCACCTCATATGTCCATGGCTTGTTATTAGATAAGAATTTTAGTATGTGTGAGTAGGAACTTTTTATCTACTATTTGTGGGAAGTCTCCTATTTCTCGCCTTTTTTTATTTTTGCTGAAGAAAAGCCATATATGAGTTTCTGCTAAGCGGAGCAACATTTTAAATAGCAACTAATTACGCATTAGCTTATATTTTAAGGACCCATTTGTACATGAATTATGCTGATGTTCTCTGGGAAAAGTAGTGTAGACAATGCATTTTACTTTTTTCAGAAATTGTTGCTCAATGTGGAAAATAAAATAATGATCAAACTTTTTTTGCATTTTTTTTTTTCCACCAAAGTCTATGAGCATGTGAAAATCTGCATACAATCCTTCAAAGCAGTCACACATTCACCTAAGGCTACATCTACACGAACATAGGACCGCCGGGCCGTAGCCGGGTGGGCATACACCCGCCACGATGGAGAGGAGGAGGGGTAACATTTCTTCATAGAAATGCATGACGTACGGTCCGTGCACAAAGGGAAGATTGGATATGTCCTATCTTTTGCCTGTGTACGGGGCGGCACGGTGCCGTCTGTGGGGGACATACTGTATATACAGCCGCAAGCTTGAGGCTGTACATGCGTCCCACATATGGTTGTGTGAATGTGGCCTTAATGCTACCATATTACGCTGCAGATTTTGCAGATAGCCTTTGTGTGTTTTATGGTTTGTTAAAAAGATTGTTAAGTACATAACAGAAAAACTGTCTGGGGGAGGCGGGGGGCTGGGTGGCCATATACAGGGGACCAGCTATCTACTGGGGGGGGGGGGGGGGATGGCTGGCCATATAGAAGGGCTCAATTGGTGAAGATATTTTTAGTCATATTATGTCAATTTCAGTTCACAATAATTGTGTTTTTAATATGAATAATTAGAGACTACTACTTCATATGCCTTGAATACATATTGGCAGCTCCAATAGAATGAGGGAGTATGCACTTTGTCAGCTGTCAGTAACAGGGTGCCGGCTTGCCCTCTGGGAAATCAGCTTGTCGAGGCTTAGGAGGATTATACAGTGTAGAGAAGAGGAAAAGGAGACCATATTCCTAATATACAGCATGGAGCAGACCTACAAAACTTTGTTGCCTTAGTGAGATTTTTTTTTCCCAACCTGACATTGATAATTCTCATAAAAAGCCTTGCACACTTCATAAATTCAATAATAGTCTTGTTCCTGTCACAAACATAAAAACACAATTTGGAAGCATCAAGGAGAGGGAAAGCAATCGATGGAGATTTGTCTGTGGTTCATTTATCAAGAGACTGGCAACATGCCATCTCTTCATTTTCTATTTGTAAGCAGCGGAGAATTAGATAAAGGGCCCGGGGTGACCTAAACGGTGTTACACAGGTTAGAAATGTACAGTAGGGAACCTGTAGATAAGGGAATAAAATAAAAAGTAACTGTTGTCGTTGGTTCAGCATATTTTTTAGTCCTAAATTGGAGGGGGGGAATACTGTTCCCTTTAGGGTGACCACACATGGTGGAGGAGATGTATTAATGACCAGCCAGTCCGGTGCTGGATGATTAATCTGGTGCAGTATGAGACTGGTGAGTCCTACTTTGCACGTCCTTTTAGTCGGTCTAGTTTGCTGCGCCACAATATTGAGAGCATGGACTAAATTTTATGGCACGGGGGCTGTTTTCTGTCTGTTCACGCCCCCTGTTTACCAAGGATATGGCCCTTTTTCAGGAGGAGCACTTCATTTCAGTTGCAAATTATAAATTTTTTTGGTATACCGTATATACTCTAGTATAAGCCGACCCGAGTATAAGCCGAGACCCCTAATTTTACCACCAAAAACTGGGAAAAACTACTGACTCGAGTATAAGCCGAGGGTGGGAATACAGCAAGCCCCTAGTAGGAGCCTGCCCCCACGGCCCTTAAAAAAATAAACTTAAATACTCACCCTCCGATGTCGGCGCGGCTTACCGATGTCCCCGATGTCAGCGCGTCCCCTCTTCTTTCTTCTCAGCGGCTGCTCTTGTCTCTTCTTTCTTCCGGCATGGACGCGGCAATGTTTTCTTCTAGCAGGCGCATACTATGACGCGGCCGCTGCTGACGTCATAGCATGCACGGCCACACAGAAAACATGGCCGCGTCCATGCCGGAGGAAAGAAGAGAGAAGAGGAGCCGCGGAGAAGAACGAAGACCGAACACGCTGACATCGGGGACATCGGTAAGCCGCGCTGACATCGGAGGGTGAGTATTTAAGTTTATTTTTTTTAAGTGGGTAATTTTTTTTTGTAATAGACTTGTGTATAAGCCAAGGGGACGGTTTTCAGCACATTTTTTTTGTGCTGAAAAACTCGACTTATACACGAGTATATACGGTAAACTGATTGACACATCTCACCCATTGCATGTTACGAGCAGATTCGCCAGGTAGCATTTCATGTGCTAAATAGATGTGCAATGTTTGACATTTATGAATAAATGAATCATATATTGTGAGAACCCAGTTCAAAGGTTACAAAAAATCTACCATCAAAACCTCGCATGATAAACCAGGAACACTTACTCGTAGATCCAAGCACCGTGACTGCGGTAATTTTATGCCTTGTCCATGGGCTCCTTCCTTCTAAAATCAAGTTTTAGAATTATGCTAATGAGCCTAAAGGGCTCCTGGGTATGTTAAAAGACCCCCTGCCTGCTACAGCTTTACAGGCTGTTACATTCACTCCTGCCCCTCCCTCTGCCTGCTGTAATCTCCCAGCAGCGGGGGAAGTTTCGGCACACAGTTGGAGGGATGAACTTCTCCTACATTGTGTAACAACTTGTGAAGTTACAGCACAGAGGGGCTCTGGTAACAACCAGAGAAGGAAGGAGGCCATGGATAACAAATATAAGAAGATTACCACAGTCATGGTGCCTGGATTTATGAGTAGCTGTCCCTGGTTTATCTTGCTTTATTCTGAAGTTGTTTTTCTTCTCTACCTTCTGTTTCTGAAAATATAGCCACACAGTTTAACGCTGATTTTATGTTAATTGCAAACAAAGGTTGTCCTAAAAGCTGCGCAAAATTCAAACGTGAGAACCAATGGCTGTGCCTGGTATTTTCGCTGAGAACTTTTTCACTGTGCTTTTTAGTCCTATAAACCTGTCAGACCCGTGCCGTAAGATCACCACGGGCTTCTATAGTGCTGATGTTTGTGTTCTTCTGGGTGCAGTTTCTATAGGAACGATTATAATTCTATATTGCTATATGATGGCAGGTGTCTACTTGCCCTTGATTGGAAAGCGTTTATGTAAGGGAGGATTTTTCTTTATATGCACAATTCATTTGTAAATGAATAGACGAGTAAAGACTTGCCATTAGCATTGCTGGATTTCATTAGTCGGTCATTATATCTGGCTCAGCTGATTATTTTTTTTTTTTTCTCCTCTCTCCTCTCCTCCTTTTAAGCTCCTCTCTAATGTTATCATCCATACTCTCATTTGTTCTTCCAGCAGCGTTTTTCTCCGTCTGGGTGTCAGCGCGCTATATACTTGCTGAGATGCCAGCAGTGTTTGGTAATGTTCCTTTGGGGAAAATTGTCTTTGTTCAGAAATGACAGATGGTTTTAGCTGAGCTGTCACTTTGTCTCTTCTGTGGATGTGGCAGGCTTTACATTATTACTAATCAGTCATTTACATACTATGGAGCACGCTTATCATGAAAGAAGGTCACCACAAGCTCTTTGAAACTTAAAGTTGGGTTGAGGAGGAAGCTGAAGGGTGAACGCAGGGGTATACTACTCTTCCCTGGAGTTTCCCTGGCTTATGGAATATATACAGTAGATAACCAGTGCAGACATTTGGGGACATGTATCATAGGTTTTTTTTTTTTTCTGTGATAAATTTTTGAGACATTTGGCAGCTCTTTTTTTGCGCCTTATTTACGATAATGTACTACAAATTTTGGCTTCTTTTTGAGAATTTTTGTTGAAAATGTCTCAAATCCACATGGACACAAGCCAAGTTAGGGGTTATATACAGGAGAGGACACAAGCCATGTTAGGGGGTTATATACTCTCTACCTGTAATACATGTATTGCACTGCTTTCTACCTGTACTACTTGTACTGTGCTTCTTTCTACATGTACTACATGTACTGTACTGCCCACTACCTGTACTACATGTACTGTACTGCTCTCTACCTGTAATACATGTATTGCACTGCTTTCTACCTGTACTACATGTACTGTGCTTCTTTCTACATGTACTACATGTACTGTACTGCCCTCTACCTGTACTACATGTACTGTACTGTTCTCTGCCTGTTCTACATGTACTGTACTGCTCTCTACATGTACTACATGTACTGTACTGCTCTCTACCTGTACTACATGTACTGTACTGCCCTCTACCTGTAATACATGCACCGTACTGCCCTCTACCTGTTCTACATGTGCTGTACTGCCTTTTAGCTATACTACTTGTACTGTACTGCTCTCTACCTGTAATACATGTATTGCACTGCTTTCTACCTGTACTACATGTACTGTGCTTCTTTCTACATATAATACATGTACTGTACTGCCCTCTACCTGTACTACATGTACTGTACTGCCCTCTACCTGTAATACATGTACTGTACTGCCCTCTACCTGTTCTACATGTACTGTACTGCCCTCTACCTGTTCTTCATGTACTGTACTGCCCTCTACCTGTACTACATGTACTGTACTGCCCTCTACCTGTTCTACATGTACTGTACTGCCCTCTACATGTACTACATGTACTGTACTGCTCTCTACCTGTTCTTCATGTACCGTACTGCCCTCTACCTGTACTACATGTACCGTACTGCCCTCTACCTGTTCTACGTGTACTGTACTGCCCTCTACAGGTACTATATGTACTGTACTGCTCTCTACCTGTACTACATTTACCGTACTGCCCTCTACTTGTACTACATGTACCGTACTGCCCTCTACCTGTTCTACATGTACTGTACTGCCCTCTACATGTACTGTAATGCTCTCTACCTGTACTACATGTACTGTGCTTCTTTCTACATGTACTATATGTACTGTACTGCCCTCTACCTGTACTACATGTACTGTACTGCCCTCTACCTGTAATACATGTACCGTACTGCCCTCTACCTGTACTACATGTACCATACAGCCCTCTACCTGTTCTACATGTACTGAAGAGGATGAAGCAGCACTCCAATTAAGATGAAAAAAGTGAAGATTTATTCCACCATAAGAGCTCTTATGGTGGAATAAATCTTCACTTTTTTCATCTTAATTGGAGTGCTGCTTCATCCTCTTCAGTTTTTGTCTAACAATTTAGGACCGTGTCGGGCCCTATGTGAAGACCTGCACCCGCTTTCCACACGGTGCCGTTCCACAATCTACTTACTTTACCTGTTCTACATGTACCATACTGCCCTCTACCTGTTCTTCATGTACCGTACTGCCCTCTACCTGTACTACATGTACCGTACTGCCCTCTACCTGTACTACATGTACTGTACTGCCCTCTACCTGTACTACATGTACATATACATGAGAGGATACAAGCCATGTGAGGGGGTTATATACAGGAGAGGACACAAGCCATGTGAGGGGGTTATATACAGGAGAGGACACAAGCCATGTGAGGGGGTTATATACAGGAGAGGATACGAGCCATGTGAGGGGTTATATACAGGAGAGGATACAATCCATGTGAGGGGGTTATATACAGGAGTGGACACAAGCCATGTGAGGGGGTTATATACAGGAGAGGACACAAGCCATGTGAGGGGGTTATATACAGGAGAGGATACAAGCCATGTGAGGGGGTTATATACAGGAGAGGATTATATACAGGAGTGCACACAAGCCATGTGAGGGGGTTATATACATGAGAGGACACAAGCCATGTGAGGGGTTATATACAGGAGAGGATACAAGCTATGTGAAGGGGTTATATACAGGAGTGGACACAAGCCATGTGAGGGGGTAATATACAGGAGAGAATACAAGCCATGTGAGGGATTATATACAGGAGAGGATACAAGCCATGTGAGGGGGTTATATACAGGAGAGGATACAAGCCATGTGAGGGGGTTACAGTTATGAATGGATGTGGGGTACTGAGGAAATGATTGATATTCCTATTTTCGGGTCTTGCAACAGCCATTACCTGAACCTTTTCCTTCCTCTTCTCTCCTATTACAATAATCCTAAAGTCATAATTTCACCCACATCCATTCATTAAACCTGAGTGCGCCATTTGAATAGACCACGCCTTATATTTACACTGCAAAGATCCTGTCCAGTGTGGCTACTGAATACAGATGATCTCTGAAGGCAGCACAGTTGACATCTGCCTAAGGCTCTTAGTAGCGTTTTTTAGCACAAACACAGACGGGGTCAGCCCCATTTCACCTTTGATCCGTAGGGTATTACACTATTAGCTTCCTCCTTGTCCATTTCTGTGTTGGCATTTTGCGATAAATAAGTGGGTCTTTGTTGTAGTTTGGGCACTCGGCCTCTAAAAGGTTCGCCATCACTGCCCTATAGCAATTCACAGTAAAAGGACAATGTGTAAATGTACATCATGTTCCTTTTCATATTTCTATACTGAAATAATATAATGAAATGAGTGAGAAAATGATATTTTCATGAACTGGAATTTTATTTATTTGTGTTAAATAACATTATTACATTTTATGTCTATACATTGTCTGTTTTCTTTGATCCCCTATAAGGGATATAGCACCAGGACTTAGCAATAGTCAAAGAAAGTCCAGACTTGGGGCATGCAGCCAGGGCTGGCGCTAGCACTGGGCATACCCAGGCAAGGGTCTTAGAGCTGCTGGGGGGCCCACATTAGGCTGTACATAAGAAATCCATGGGGGCGAGGGGACTGTATTAAATTAATCTATAGGAAGTGAGGGGGTTTTATATAAAATAATCATGAGGGGGCTGTTTGGTATGATTAACTAGGGGATATTTTATGGAACATGACTGTTTTAGTTTCAGAATTTTTAATGCTATGAAACTGCCACCTTATGGAAAATCTTCAGTTTTCACAGAGAGGAGGGAAACAAAAAAGTGGGAAGTGGGAGACAAAAATGAACACAATAACCTATTAGAATATGCTCATTTGAAAAGAGGAAAAAATATGAAATGACAGTGACTGTTGTATATGACTTCCCCGTGGCTGGCAAGAAAATTATTTTGCAGCAATGCATTTCCCTAATCTATGAGACTATATAAATGAGTGAGAAAATGATATTTTTCATGAACTGGAATTTTATTTATTTGTGTTAAATAAAGTTATTACATTTTATGTTTATACATTGTCCGTTTTCTTTCATCCCCTATAAGGGATATAGCACCAGGACTATAGTCAAAGAAAGTCCAGACTTGGGGCATGCAGCCAGGGCTGGCGCTAGCACTGGGCATAGCCAGGCAAGGGTCTTAGAGCTGCTGGGGGGCCCACATTAGGCTGTACATAAGAAATCCATGGGGGCGAGGGGACTGTATTCAATTAATCTATAGGAAGTCAGGGGGCTTTATATAAAATAATCATGAGGGGGCTGTTTGGTATGATTAACTAGGGGATATTTTATGGAACATGACTGTTTTAGTTTCAGAATTTTTATTGCTATGAAACTGCCACCTTATGGAAAATCTTCAGTTTTCACAGAGAAGTGGGAAACAAAAAAGTGGGAAGTGGGAGACAAAAATGAACACAATAACCTATTAGAATATGCTCATTTGAAAAGAGGAAAAAATATGAAATGACAGTGACTGTTGTATATGACTTCCCCGTGGCTGGCAAGAAAATTATTTTGCAGCAATGCATTTCCCTAATCTATGAGACTATATGAGCATCTCCAAACTGAAAGTATACTTTAGCCCTTTCACTTAAATTAAATAAAATAGATGTGATCCCTCAGCTCTAGAAAAATAATATTATTATTGCTCTTTAAACATGGAGAGAGGTTTATCAAAGAAAAATATTGCATTTCAGGGACACTTTATATTGAAATTCATGCATTCCAATAAACAGAATACACTTCATCATTCTAGATGGGCTTGAATATAAATAAGACTTTAAAGACAAGACAGCATATTCACTGAATAATAACCTTGAAGATATTTTCCTTACAAGAGATTCTTCGAATATGCATTAAATCAGAGCTCACCCAAATAACACCATTTATTGCAACACATTAGATTGATAGAAGATGCTATTTCTTTGCACTTACAAATTTTAGAGATTGTAATCACAATCCAGGGGGTATAAAAAGACCAGGAGTCAATTTTGTAAGGATGTTTGGAGCCCATTGGAATTCTCAGCGAGTGATTATAGGCTATGCCCATTATTGTAAACATTTTATAAATATAAGTAAATGCGGTTGTGTTCACCTCATGTTATTTGCTATACATTGTATGGACACGTTGGCGGGAAGTGTCCTTGCAACTTATGGCACAAATATATCCCACTGTATCCTTATACAGTGGCATATGTCGCCCAGGAATTCCATTCCCCCAAATGCGGGGAACGAATGTACATCGGCAGCAACCGGCAATTGGCTGTTACCTATGTACGGTGTGTTTCCCCAGTGCTCAGCGAGACTGGGGGTAGGGCTGCAATACACTTCTATCAGGAGGCAGCAGGATGCAAAAACTTAGCTTTCCCGATGTATACAAAAAACGTCATGTGAGCCTAGCCTTAGTGAAACAAATTTGCAATGGAAATAATAATATTATTATTATATAAAAAAAAATATCCTGCTGCTTCATTTCCAGAGCTTCTTTACAAAATATGGGTCTACATGGCAACAGACTACAAAGTCTTTGTAGTCTGATACTGCAGTAATATTCTATTGGATCTGTCCTCTACTTCTGGCTAACCTACCAAATGACCATTTGCATATGTATGAGACAAAAGAAACAAAAATATGAGACTGAAACATTGCAGAATTGTGCAGGTAATGGAATTTTTCATCTGTTTCTATGGAGATACAAAGTCTCTATAAAAGTTATAGAATCAAAATGCTAGAGATGTTTTCATGATACAATGTACACATAAAGTTAAATATTACTATCAGGAGGAGATAATGGACCCAAGACTCTATAGAATTGATAGACTCCCAACAATCTTACATTTTGAATAGAACTAAGTATTTGCAACTTTATAATTCAATATATTATTTCTAGTTGCAGGCCTGGGGGTAGCAGTTGCTCAAAAAGGGGATCCCTCCCCATATCCAGAGGAAATCCAACAGTTGCTCAAAAAGGGGATCCCTCCCCATATCCAGAGGAAATCCAAACACAACAATTGAGTTGATTGTCAAGAGATGCTTTTATTGCGGCCCAAAACATGTGACATTGATCTACCGTATATTCCGGTGTATAAGACGACCTGGTGTATAAGACGACCCCCCTACTTTCCTGTTGAAATATAGAGTTTAAGATATATTCGCCGTATAAGACTACCCCTTTTCCAACGCATACAAAACACCGGTAAAATTTTTTTAAAAAACAGATTTGAATTTAACATGGTCCTTTTTTTAATTTAAATTCTTATGACATTTTTTAATTTAAATTCTTATGACATGCAGGTATATAGCAGGAAAACAGTCGCTCAAAAACATAAGGCATACACATACATACGCATACGCATTTGCGACATTTTCTTGTGGGCTTGGATATTACGTCTTTCACTGAGCGCCCCAAATGACATGTCTACTTTATTCTCTGGGTCGGTACGATTAAGGGGATACCAAATTTGTATAGATTTTATAATGTTTTCATACATTTACAAAAATGAAAACCTTCTGTACAAAAATTATTTTTTTGATTTTGCCAACTTCTGGCAGCTGTAGCAATGCGTTTTTAAACGCATGCAGTAAACGCGACGTGTGACAGCACCCTCAGTGTCTCAGTTTTTCACGCGCATTTTCAATGTGATTTCAATGCGTTTTTCACGCACAGGTGATGCGCGTGAAAAGGACTCAGGACTGAGCTCTATCTTTTCTATGGCAATTGATGCAAGAAAAATGCATTGCACTTGCGTGTGTCTCAGAGTGCAATGCGTTTTTGATGCATCTCCATAGACTTGTATGGTGCGTGACTTGCAAAAGTAGAGCATGCCGAGATTTAAACGCGCGTTAAAAAACATGTGCGTGAAAAATAATGGAAGTCAGAGTGCAATGCAAGTTCTGCGAGTCAAAAGCACGTGCGTGAAAAACGCAAGTGTGGAAGGGGCCTTGGACTCTGCTCCCATGTGTTGGCTTATTTCATCGTCCCCGGTAGTACAGTGGTCTTCAGTGGACCTCAACATTTCTAAATGAGAAAATCGGGATAGTAGTCATACTCAAGGTTGAGAAAATTACGTAACATTTGTTTAAAAGGGGGAACTGCTGGAGGGAGCACTATAAGAGGAAGAAATGCTGGGGATAACAACAATAAGGAGGTAGACAGGATTAAGTCACTCGTGAAACGGCTGTTGCCTCTAATGGGCTCCTGCTCTATCCCTCTCTCCCGCAGCAAAGTTTTATATGCGTTTGGAATAAAGACTGAATTATTTTACTACTATTATTTTTTTTTCCTACATGTTTATTTATAATCAACTGTGGGCAGTATGAGCTAGAGCACCTCCGTAAGTTTTTATGTTCTATTGTCCTTGATTATCATCTCCTGATAAGAGGGGGAACAGTTTGAGGGGGCACTATAAGAGTGGGAACTGCTGGGACGGCACAATAAGAGGGGGAACTGCTGGGAGGGCAGAATATATGGGAGGGAGCTGCGGGGTGGCAAATTAAGAGGTAAGCTTCTAATGGGGGTTAAACATAAGAGGGGGAGCTGTTAGAGGGTAAAATAAGAGGGGAGCTATTGGCGCTGTACATGCGGTGCTACTGGGGGATGGGCACAATAAGATAGGCTTGATGGCATAGCAAGAGGTGGGTACAATAAATGGGTGAGCTGTTGGGGGGGGGCTTTAATAACGTATGAGGCAGAGCTGGGGGCACAATATAAGAGGGGCTACAGTATCACAGCGAGCTGGGGGACATAATGTTAGGGGTAAATGGAGGCACATTGAGTGCGTTCAAAAGGTGCATTTTTAAACACATTGCATGTTACCATGCATTTGGATGGTTTACATCCGTTTTTCTTCATTTCTGGAAGTTTAAGCAGCTGTGAAAAATGTTAACACAACAGTTAACATTCCAGAAATGAAGAAAAACGGATTCAAACCAGTCATGGTAACATGCATTCCCTCGCTCTGCCATAGATTTAAGGCAGACATATCAGCGGCATATGGCCCGCAGCCCGGGAAGCCCGGCAACGAATATACTGTTGGCGATTCGGGCGGCCATGCGACCGCCCGAATCGCCCCAATTTGGTGGGGGCCCCTTTAAAGGTGAAGTGGTGGGGGCCCCGGGGCACTCGACCCGCGAGCACCCCCTATGATCCGGCTCTGCCTAACACTACAATAATATGCACAAACCAAGTGTAGCTGATATGACAAACATATAATATAGTGAATAAATAATCTATACATATTCAATGTGTCATAGGTTTCTCTGGTTTGATGGGACCGATAACATGACTAGGTGGATGAGAGGATATAGTCCATACATAATGCAGGTATAAGGTCCAGTCTTGAGTGTGTTGTATTTGTTATAACAGGTTAAGGTACACTGCATAAAAGTTGTAATTATTGGCTAAAGACCATGGGTAATAGTTAAAGGAAACCTACAATCAGAATTATACCTATTAAGGTAGATCTGATGGTAGATTCTTTGTAACCTTCTAAACCCTAATCCTATAATAGTTTCTAAGATAAGCTACACTTTATATAGCTATTATGCCTCTGTGTGCCCCTCTGTCCGTGATGCCTCACTCGCCTCGCCGCCCACCGGCTTGGCGGGTGCGTCCCCACCTCCTAGAGCAGTGATGGTGAACCTTTTAGAGACCGAGTGCCCAAACTACAACCAAGACCCACTTATTTATCGCAAAGTGCCAACACAGAAATTTTATTAGTGATTTATACTCCCTGCTCTGTCACAGCTTTCATTGATACCAGCACCCTGAGGACACCAATACAGCAGAAAATAGAAGAAATTTGGATGATCATTGTAGTTTCCCTTCAAGGTCCCATAAACAGGAAGAATTGTCAGGGCAGGAGCAGGAGCTACAATGATAATCCAGATCTGTCCACACATTCCCACTCCTCCGGTAGTCCCAAGTAGCACTGTTACTTTAAAATAGCACTAAGTGCAGCAAGTCCTGGGCTGTCTGGGACTGCAGAAAGATACCTGGAGTCCTCTCTGGTGATGGCCTGAGTGCCCACAGAAAGGGCTCTGAGTGCCACCTCTGGCACCAGTGCCATGGGTTCGCCACCACTGTCCTAGGGCGTGCGCGTCAGCTCTATCAAATTTAAAGGGCCAGAGCACCGCTAATTGGTACTTGCCAGTCGCCGACCTGTTAAATAGCCAGCCTCTTCCTATGACCTCTGTTGGATCTTTGTGCCTTGTTGCCATTGAGAAAGCTTGTTCCCTATATCCTCTGCATTTATAGTGATTTCCATTTGTGACCTCGATTTTGTTCCTAACTAAGCTCCTGTGCTGCCTGTCCTGACCTTCCGCTAAATCCCCGACTCTGATCCTGTGCTGCGTGTCCTGACCTGCCTGTACCCAACTCCGTCTTTGCCTCAAAACTCTGTACCTCGCCTTGGCCGCCACCTCTCGAGCGACCTGGTGGTACCCTGCTGCAGAAAGTCCAACCCGCTTTGTGGCGGAATCTGATGAAGACCGGATACCACTTAGGCCCCTTCCACACTTGCGTTGCAGATCAAGTCAGAGTCTGGTCAGGGTGTGATCAGGGTTTGGTCAGTGAAAAACAGACATTTTTCATCAGAGTTCAATCAGTTTTCAGTCAGAGTTTGATTAATGTCTCAGTTTTTCATGCGCATTTTCAATGCGATTTCAATGCGTTTTTCACGCACAGGTGATGCGCGTGAAATGGACTCAGGCCTGAGCTCGATCTTTCCTATGGCAATTGATGCAAGAAAAATGCATTGCACTTGCATGTGTCTCAGAGTGCAATGCGTTTGTGATGCATCTCCATAGACTTGTATGGTGCGTGACTTGCAAAAGTAGAGCATGCTGAGATTTAAACGTGCGTTAAAAAACATGCGTGTGAAAAATAATGGAAGTCTGAAAAAGCCCATTGATTACAATGGGTCAGAGTGCAATGCAAGTTCTGCGCGTCAAAAACACGTGCGTGAAAAGACTTAGACTCTGCTCCCATGTGTTGGCTTACTTCATCGTCCGCGGTAGTACAGTGGGTCCATTACCCCTGAATCTTGACAACCAGTAGGACCAAAAAGGGTGAGAAGGATACTCAGAGGAAAGTGACCAGAGGCTTGGTCTTCAGTGGACCTCAACAGTTCTAAAAGAGAAAATCGGGATAGTAGTCGTACTCAAGGTTGAGAAAATTACGTAACATTTGTTTAAAAGGGGGAACTGCTGGAGGGAGCACTATAAGAGGAAGAAATGCTGGGGATAACAACAATAAGGAGGTAGACAGGATTAAGTCGCTCGTGAAACGGCTGTTGCCTCTAATGGGCTCCTGCTCTATCCCTCTCTCCCACAGCAAAGTTTTATATGCGTTTGGAATAAAGACTGAATTATTTTACTACTATTATTTTTTCTTCCTTTTTTCTTCTTTTCGTACATGTTTATCTAAAATCAACTGTGGGCAGTATGAGCTGGAGCACCTCCGTAAGTTTTTATGTTCTATTGTCTTTGATTATCATCTCCTGATAAGAGGGGGAAAAGTTTGAGGGGGCACTATAAGAGGGGGAACTGCTGGGAGGGCAGAATATATGGGAGGGAGCTGCGGGGTGGCAAATTAAGAGGTGAGCTTCTAATGGGGGTTAAAGATAAGAGGGGGAGCTGTTAGAGGGTAAAATAAGAGGGGAGCTATTGGCGCTTTACATGTGGTGCTACTGGGGGATGGGCACAATAAGATAGGCTTGATGGCATAGCAAGAGGTGGGTACAATAAATGGGTGAGCTGCTGGGGGGGGCTTTAATAACGTATGAGGCAGAGCTGGGGGCACAATATAAGAGGGGCTACAGTATCACAGCGAGCTGGGGGGACATAATGTTAGGGGTAAATGGAGGCACATTGGGAGCGTTCAAAAGGTGCATTTTTAAACACATTGCATGTTACCATGCATTTGGCTGGTTTACATCCGTTTTTCTTCATTTCTGGAAGTTTAAGCAGCTGTGAAAAATGTTAACACAACAGTTAACACTCCAGAAATGAAGAAAAACGGATTCAAACCAGTCATGGTAACATGCAAAAACGCATGTTAGGCACCAAGAACGCAGTGTGGCCACACCCTAAAGGGAAATTATACTGTGTGGGGGTGGAGTAAGGGGTGGAACAAAAGGCGGGGCTGAGGGCAAAAGTTTCTCTCCTACAAGAGCCCTTTGTATATCCACCTCCCAACTTCTGTATGAGAGAACCTCCAACAGGACTCACTCACTCACTCGCTCGCTCGACTCTTCTCTGTCACACGCCCACACAGCTCATACACGCCCACAGCAGTGCATACAGATATAAACAGTAGGAACGCCTCATACACGCCCACACCACGTGATCACACTAGGACATAGCTGATTGGCCTTGAACCTTATCAATCACTCCCCTTGGGAGGAGACCCTGGGCATTTAACCCCTGCAGCTAGCATACAGTGTAGCATTCTGGTACAGCCGGGATGTGCTCACTCCTGATACTATACTCTCCTGTGCTCCTATCCCAGCCGCTGTCTGGTGAGCGCTCCTCCGGGCCGTACACTTATAGCATGTGATCCCCCTTTGTTGTGTTACTCGTGTATATATGTGTTTGTTGTGTGTTACCCGCCGCCCGGGCTCCGTGCCTGTCACTTTCCTCATCTGGCTGCTGTCACTTTTGTTGTATGGAAGGGAATGTGGCGCCTGCGCAGTGCCGCCTCCTCCACACACTGATGTGGGTACGGAGCGAGGAGCGGCCGGAACTTCATTGGTGAGTGGCCGGTGAGCAGTGACATTGTGTTCACACGTAGCGGTACCGGGGATGAGCCGCTGCTGAGGAGGGATATAGAGGAGCTCCCAGGGAATGGATCCCCTGCCTCTCCCGGCACCGCCAAGCCCGTCCGGGTGACATCGGTGAGAGTTTGGTCACTTTGTGTGTAGTGTGCGGAGTCCTCCGCTTCTCTGTGATTGTGTGTATCCCGGGCACGGAGCAGATCACTGTCAGGACTGTGTACCGGATGTCACTTCATTCTACAGGATTGGGAAAAATCAGATTTTGGGACTCCATAAGAATTTGAAATCTCCAGGATTATTAAGTGTTAATAACATTCCTTCCTTCTTAGTGTTGGATAAGACAATAGTTATGCACATCCGGAGGATCCGGTATTTTTGGGGGATTGGGCAGATGCTATTGTGTGCCCGCCCTGGTGCCTTCTACATTTAGGGTCAGGCTGAGCGCTTAGTGTTATTAAGCATCTGCTTCATCTTCCGTGGATTTTGATCATTTACCATCAGTGATTATGGAATTGTATCCGTCATTCCATCACGTAACCATTTAATAGAGAATGTCACGTGTCCTAGTTGTGGGTGACCCCATTTAGGGTGTTGGCAGAGAATGTTCTTCTTTTGGTTTGGCTGCTACATCACTGATGTATAGGGTCTCCGGCAGATTTTGGTGTCGCCTACGCCAGGTTGTCCACGTGGATATCATTTTTACAATTTGCTCCAACACAAAGAATTGGAGTCTCTATAGATGCAAATGTATAGGATTAAATTAATCTGTTCTAATGGAGCTGGAGCTTCTTGGTTCTAGGAGACTTGTCTTGGCCCCACCAGACCAAAGACAGAGCCCAATGAAACAATATTTTAGAGACATCTATCTATCTGTGTGTCTAGTAATAATAATCACGGAGACCAGATCTCCAGCGCATGGGAGAAGAATAGATCTGATCACACCAGTCAGATGATTAACATTTTCACAGTCATTTTTGGGGCTGAAGTGTAAATTGTGTTCCTTTAACGAAGTCCCCTCCAGTGAAGCTGTGGTTGTATCTGTGGGCAAACAGACTAGTGCATGTTGTGTAATTGCCTTAGTGTAGATTTACACATGAAATTACTATAATAGATCAAAAAGAACTGTATATCATGCCTGAGCAAAATGTCTGATGGCTGCTCCGGACTTTTACATGTAGCAGTCCTAAAAATATATTGACAGGTGACAGGAACAGATGCTAACAAAGCAAGTTACATGACTGTAGACTATAATAGTCTTCACAGGACACTTTTCAGTGATAATGTTTGGAACCAATACGGATCATTTTAAGCACCTGTGGCCCTAGAGGTCAGATCCAAACCATTATCCTAGCGATCAACCATCCTGTTATGAGATGCCAACAATAAACAATTTGAGACCTGCAGTGATGAGGCTATATAGAGGATATATTTTTCTTGTATTGTTATCTTACTATTTGGTTACTTTGTGATTGTGTTTTTTCTGTTTAGTTTTTTTTCTTTTTCTCTTCCCAAAGAAAGATGAAGCCATAAAGTAGATGTGTTTGTAGCTAAATAAAATGTGTCTTGCTGTCACAGTAACTAGCTATACCCAAAGCTGGCTTTTTAAGTTTATTTTTTAGCATCTCACCTGACACATACTGGACAAGTACCCATGACTAGGTGTATCCGTCTTGGTTGAAGTGTTGTTGCCTATACGTTTATTTGTGGCTATAGTGTACCGCCTTACTTACTTACCCTCCCCCAGCATAAATCGTCATATAAAATTCTCAATATATATATCTCTATCTGATATATAAAGCTCTGTGTGTGTATGTCTGCTTAAAGGGATCTGCACTTTTGCATTTTCACCAAACTTTGCACAGCCGCTGCCTGTGACTCGAGTGTCAAAATTTTCACCCTGCACTTTCCAAAATACACTTATTAACTGCCATCTACAGGACCAATTGGCTGCCAACTGCCATCCAGCAGACAATCACAGCCCAGCTTCTGTTTTTCCACAGGTTAATAATATGAGCTCTGAGCTTTGATTGGTTAATATAGGCAATGAGTATAAGACACTTGTGTGTGAGGTAATATGAAGAGAGACTTAGAAAGGGAGCTACAGCAGTAATTTACTATCCCAGGCAACATCAGGGGCTACAGCTGAGAGACAGCGAGAGAGACATAGATACAGAGATGGACAAAGATAAATATAGAGAAATAGAATGGGTTAACAAAACTCTTTTATATCTATTTTGTTATATCTAAGAGCAGTTATTTGCTATCCGGGGCAATGCTGGGGGCTACAGCTAGTATATATAAAATTGATTGCTTACCTTCTCTGGGAAGGAGACCTAGTAATCATGGGGTTTGACCCTGAATTCTCTGCTGGAAAATAATGTTCCTCAGTGTTGGAGCCTGTGTCACAGGCTCTGAGTAAAAACTCAAAAGATAGATACCACTATCATCCATGGGTACTTCTGTTCTCTGCCCATCATATAAACTCCCTGACTCCAACTTTTTTTTAATGATTCTGCTCTGGATTAAAATTTCCTGGAAATCAAAAAAAGCAGGATAAGTGCAGGAAGTCCTCACAGCACAAGTGCTAAGAGAACAGGGGAAAAGTGAGACAATGGGGGTCATTTACTAAGGGCCTGATTCGCGTTTTTACGGCGGGTTACACGGATTTTTCCGTTTTGCCGACGGATTCTGAAAAACCGGCGCATTTAAAAAAAAAAGTGTCACTGGACACGCGCTTACCTTCACTTGGCCCGCCTTGGTGAACTTCAGTGCATTCAGCGCAGCAGCGACACCTGGTGGATGTCGGAGGAACTGCCTTAGTGAATCGCCGGAAGACCTGAATCCACCGCACAGAACGCGCCGCTGGATCGCAAATGGACCGGGTAAGTAAATCTGCCCCATTGAAACACCTTTTCATAGCCAGATTAGAGAGGCTAGGGTAACCCCTCAGACTCGTTCTATAATTTTAAAACTTGATTTTGGAAGGAAGGAGGCCATGGATAACAAATATATGGTAAGAAGATTGCCACAGTCCCAGTGCCTGGATCTATGAGCAAGTGTCCTTGGTTTATCATGCTTGATTTTATGGTAGTTTTACTTTTTAATACCATACATAACAAAAATCATGATTTATGAATGGATCTAGATTTGCAAGATTGGCAAAAATGACCAGAAATTAATGTTTTAATGCTTGGCTTATTTAATTTCATGAATAATGTATGGAAACTGGATGCCCTTTACATAATCATTATTTAATGTGATACAATATTCCTTTAATCTCTAATTAGATTTAGTTGTGGATGTAATTTGGATGAACTTATTGTTTGAAGCCTCATCAGATCTTGTCTTCTGTTATTCAAATATTCCTAAATCTAGCTTGCATTGTACTGGTTGCTAGGTAACTGTGGGTTGTCACCCACTTGTTAGTGTTCCAATTTCCCAGACACCTATTGGGTGACTGCCTTGTAACTGGAGTACAGTCTTATTCACACAGTCATACTGTTGTTCAGAACTCGTTTTTAGGCCTCTGTTGTAACAGACGGATATCTGAAGTGTCCTTAAGCCGAGGGCTGGGACTTATCCCACTGTATGTGCAACACCCCCCACCGGGGTCTAGCCTTTTGGCCTGGCATGGATGGAGCCAGGGCCCGGAATGGCTGGCAGTTGCAGCCTTAGGCACGCGATGGTCACGGTGCTTTGTATACGGGAACGGAGGCCTTGTCCAGAGCCTGGCAGAACTCCAGCAAGTGGTGTGAGTAAGAAAATAGAGGGATAGGCTGATGGAATAGGTTTCTCCATGGGGCAACCCTGATGTGTAGATAGGGATTCCGGAAGATGTGATGCCCATGATGTTGAACAGCCTAATCCATACAGTTACATCCCTCCCCCACAGGCTATTATGGCCTCCACTGAGCATATCCTTCGCTCAGCAGGATAGATGTAGCTTGCTATATCTCTCAATTCTGTATTTTCTGACGTATTCTGTGCAGATGGAGGAAAGAAGATGTATCTGCTAATTTGTCTATGGATACGCTCAGCTTAACTGGAGGATATGCTGAACATATGCATAAAATGAGATCTGATCGTAGTGTTACTGTCAGATTTGGTGGTAGTGGACCCACTGAACCGCTGCAAACAATGATGTAAGCCAACACCTGGGAGCAGAATCTTAAGTGGCATCTGGTATCCACCAGAGCCTGCCCCAAAGTGGACTGGACTCGCTGCGACGGGATAACAACCGGTCACTCCACAGGTCCAGATTTGCTCTCGGTAGTGGCCAACGCGAGGTTCAGAAATGGGAGACAAGTCGAGTCGTAGGCAGTCAGGAGGTCAAGACAGGCGGCAAAGAATGAAGGTCAGGGAACGAAGCAGAGGTCAGAACAGGAAAATCTCAAAACTCACAATAACACGCTTTCTCTCAGGGAACTGGGCACAAAGATCCAGAAGAGGTCAAAGGAAGAGGCAAGCTATATATCAGGGCAGCGATCAACCGGCGCCAATTAGCGGTGCCCTGGCCCCTTAAATTTCACATGGCCACGGAAGCAATCGCTAGGTGTGGAGAGGTAAGTACAGTTGCAGTCACCACGATGGGGCACCGCCTTACGGGAGCACATGGGTGCGCCTAAGACTCAAGATAGTTACAAACTCATGTCCCATCCTAAGTTTAGGCAAATGAGCCAAAAAAAAGTATGTAGGGAAATCCTGAGCTCCGTGACTGCAGGGAGATGCCCTCAGAATAACTTATCATTCCCCAATGGTTGAGATGACAATTTGTGCCAGTTTTTAGAGGGAAAGCCTTCTGGTCTGGCAAAGAGGAATGAAAAGGGATGCCATGGTGCATCAAATACTGGCCCTAGCTTAGCTTTTCCTTATGTTGACAGCAATCCTGTGTTTATCGAAGAATTTAGATATTCCTTCATTGTTAGCAGAATTAAATGTGAGTCTTAAAATCTACCATTAAAATCAGGCCAGTGGCACATTGTAATACATGGTGAGTAAGATCCCCATACTCTGCCATACTTGTAGTATGGTAGGATCAATCCGACAACCTAGGGTAAAAGTCCCCTCGGGGGTCTGAAAGATATGCATCACACATGCCAATGTATAGGCAACATGTTAGTTGCAAATAGATCCTGACATGGAGAGGGCGCTATCTGGTGAGCCTGCGCAACTCACCCAGAAGATAATGCAAAATAGCATGTGAAGAACAATATATATGTGTGAAGAACACATTGCAGATGTATTTAAACATCTGTAATCTATTCTGCACTGTGTTTTTCTCTTAAATGATCCTGTGTTCACTGTGTTCACTGTTTTTATTCTATTCTTCACTGTTCTTCACATCTGCTAACTTGTCGGGAGATAATATACACGGGGAACAGTGAAGAATAGATCTTCTGCACTGTGTTTTTCTCTTAAATGATCCTGTGTTCACTGTGTTCACTGTGTTCACTGTTTTTATTCTATTCTTCACTGTTCTTCACATCTGCTAACTTGTCGGGAGATAATATACACGGGGAACAGTGAAGAATAGATCGCAGATGTTTGCAACTTATCAGAAGACATTATTTTCCAATTAAATAACACATTTTAATCCCAAACCATGGTCCCTTTGAAAAATGCTCGAGTCTCCCATTGACTCGCGTGTGAAAAACGCGCTGAAAACGCAAAAAAAAATCGCTAACAACACGCGCGTGAAAAACGCAAAAACGCTAATTACTCCAAGGAAAAATGGAACAAAAATGCAGCCAAAAACGTCAGTTTTTCACGCATTGCACCCTGACGTGAAATGCAACGCTAGTGTGGAAGGGGCCTTAGAGTCAAGGATCCTGCTAAACCTTATTTCTATTTACTTGGTATGATGGGGGAAAAGACACATGAGCAAGGTGGCAGAGAAGGAATGAGTGTTCTTCAGCCCTATGTAGGAGTTACATGGGTTAAATGACACTGAACATTTTAGATGGTATAAATTGCACCATGTGATTCAAACAATGAACAATAAGATACAGATTAAAATCTGAGACAAATGTATCAGGTTAGTCACTTTTAAGGGAAGCGGACATTAGCGTTATTTCAAATATATATAAAAATCTCTTAAAGGCAGAAACAAAGAAATGTTGTTATCTTGCCAAAAAGATCTGGAGATAATTTAAGAAGACGTATGAAACAGAATCTTTAAAAGTTTCCAATATTCTTCTCTAAGATAGAATCATAGGATAGTGCACTTTAACATTATGCAAAGAACTTTCAACTATTGTCCTGACCACGCCTACTCTACACCACGTGGGCGTTGAGGGGGCATAAAGGGTTACAACCACTAATGGAGTGGACCTGCATGTTGCACTCCTACACTATGTCTGCATACTTTTTAAAAAAACTGCAAAATTTCATTTATAGATTTTCACATATAGACCTTTGGAAAGTCGGACCTGGCCTAAGCTTCTTGATGTATCTGCCAGGACATTGGCCTTTATTTCCCCTATAATTTTTTACTCCAAGCAGTGTACATAAAATGAAATTGAGGGATTGGTCCAACTGAAATCAATGTTTACTATCCAGAATAGATTAAATATATCATATCTGGTTATGATGACCACATCTGATGTAATATAATATCTTTTTTTGTTGTTTGATGGCAAATGTAGGGTTTTAAAGTGAACAGGGGAGAGGGTTGAAAAAGTAACAGATTTGGAGCAAGTTGGCTTATACGACAATTGTGAGACATTTTGAAGACAAAAAACTGACATAACTGAAATGATTCCCCCTTCATAGAGTGTAAATAAAAATGAATAAACATAAGCATTTAAACGTATTAGGTATCCCGTGTCCCAAAATGTCAGATCCTTAAAAAATGTTAAATATTAATGCAAAAATGAAAAAAAAAGTTCACCAGTTCACCACCCTTAATGCTTGAATACTAAGTTATCGAAAGGTTGTACAGTAAAATGACACCTTACAAAGCTTCATGCCCTAAAGTATGAACCCAATAAAAGAACAAACCAACCTAAGGAAAGGTGACTACTGCCATGACAAAGTGAATAAAATAAATCTACTTTATTAAATTTACTATTACAAACTAATGTTAAAATAGCATAAACTGGGTTCCCAGGTGGCACTAGCCTATTTGAACTTGGGTCTCCTCACGTTTAGCTTGTCTGGTTTAACAGACCCCGGAACTCCTAGCTAAATTTTGAGGGGATTAAAGCTGGAGTACCTCCACTAATCCAACATCTGCAGTAGCTGGCACTGTCACACAAGGAAGCCAGGAGCAGGACAACAGCCAGTTGTATAACAGAAGATACTCAGTTTAGGGGTTGTAAATTCACTCAATAACACTTTATTAAAGGCACACAGTCCTGTATATAGAAAACAGAAATACTTTGCATGAGGTGTAAAAGGTGATAAAATACTTAGAAAACCCGACGGATTCGGAAAAACCGCCGCATTTAAAAAAGGAAATTGTGTCGCGGAGCTTGCACTCACCTTCATCCAGGATAGGATCGTGAACTTCAGTGCATTTCAGGGAACTTCAGCGCAGCAGCGCCACCTGGTGGACGTCGGAATCCCGGCCGGACCCGAATCCACCGCAGAGAACGCGCTGCTGGATCGCGATTGGACCGGGTAAGTAAATCCGCCCCATAATCTTTAAGCAGAAGCTACAAAAAAGACAGAGGCTGCAAGGACAAGCATCTCCAGGCAGATTACACAATTTGGTGCAGTGGCATAACTAGGAGAAGCAGGGCCCCATAGCAGATTTCTGCAATGGGGCCCCCGCTCCCGCCTAGGGTGCAGTCACACGTTGCAGTTCAAACTGCATCGCAATCAGTTTTGAGGTGGTTTTAAGTGCAGTTTTGTTAATTTAACAGGTAAAAGACATGAACTGAATGATTTAATTTGATTTTGAATGGGAAAATTGTTCCACAAATGCCTTTCACTTGTTAAAGTAACAAAACTGCACCTAAAACCACCTCAAAACTGTCTTTGATGCAGTTTTAACTGACCGCACCCTGAAAAATATTCATACATACACACACATTTATATAATCACACACATTTATACACTTAAATACACACACTGAAGATTCTACAATCACTTTTATATACTTGTTCACACATACATACGTATACACTCATATGCACACATTTATGTACTCATATATACAATTATACACTAATACATACAGTATATACAAACTCATACTGTATATACATAAAGTATATATGCATCAAAGTTGCATATACATTATACTGTTTATATACATACATATAGCATACATACATCATATTCTTTTGCATACAGTATACATCCAATGTGTATATACATACATGCAGTATAAAAACACTGTATACACATACTGAATCTATATACAGCATATTCACACATACATACAGCATATACAAATAATGCATATACATACAGCACAGTATATACAGTGTATGCATACATAATGCATATACATACAGCATATTCACATATATACAGTATATACAGCAGATACACATGGTATATACAACGTTTACACACATACTGCGTATACATGCAGTATATACACACCTACATACGGTATATACAGCATATACACAAACATACAGTATATACTGTACAGCATATACACACACATACAGCAAATATACACACACACAGCAAATACATACATGCATACAGTAAATACACACATACATACAGTATATACTGTACAGCATATACACACATACATACAGCAAATACACACACATACAGCATATACACATGCATACAGTATATACTGTACAGCATATACACACACATACAGCAAATACACACATACAGAACATACACACATACATACAGTATATACTGTACAGCATATACACACACATACAGCATATACAAATACATTCAGTATATACTGTACAGCATATACACACACATACAGAACATGCACACATACATACAGTATATACTGTACAGCGTATACACAAACATACAGAATATACACAAACATACAGTATATACTGTACAGCATATACACACACATACAGCAAATACACACATACAGCACATACACACATACATACAGCATAGACTGTACAGCATATACACACACATACAGCATATACACATACATACAGTATATACTGTACAGCATATACACACACATACAGCACATACACACATACATACTGTATATACTGTACATCATATACACACACATACATACAGCAAATACACACACATACAGCATATAAACATACATACAGTATATACACACATACAGCATACATTCATATAGCTATACATACATATACACTCACCGGCCACTTTATTAGGTACACCATGCTAGTAACGGGTTGGACCCCCTTTTGCCTTCAGAACTGCCTCAATTCTTCGTGGCATAGATTCAACAAGGTGCTGGAAGCATTCCTCAGAGATTTTGGTCCATATTAACATGATGGCATCACACAGTTGCCGCAGATTTGCCAGCTGCACATCCATGATGCTAATCTCCCGTTCCACCACATCCCAAAGATGCTCTATTGGATTGAGATCTGGTGACTGTGGAGGCCATTTGAGTACAGTGAACTCATTGTCATGTTCAAGAAACCAGTCTGAGATGATTCCAGCTTTATGACATGGCGCATTATCCTGCTGAAAGTAGCCATCAGATGTTGGGTACATTGTGGTCATAAAGGGATGGACATGGTCAGCAACAATACTCAGGTAGGCTGTGGCGTTGCAACGATGCTCAATTGGTACCAAGGGGCTAAAAGAGTGCCAAGAAAATATTCCCCACACCATGACACCACCACCACCAGCCTGAATCGTTGATACAAGGCAGGATGGATCAATGCTTTCATGTTGTTGACACCAAATTCTGACCCTACCATCCGAATGTCCTTCATTGTTAGCAGAATTAAATGCGAGTCTTAAAATCTACCATTAAAATCAGGCCTGATATACCAGGGACACTTATTCATAGACCCATAGATCCAGGCACCGTGACTGGTAATCTTCTTATATTTGTTATCCAGGGTCTCCTTCCTTCTAAAATCCGACTTGAAAACCAACGAGTCTGAGGGGCTGCTAGGGTTGTTATTTTGCTGCAGATTTACAGGTTGTTACACTGTGCAGGAGCACTTCCTTCCAGTGTGGGAAAATAGGGAGGGAGGTTTGCTGAGGGAGCAGTGGGGGTGGGTGAGACGGTGTGTCTGTAAAGCTGGAGCATGGAGGGGTTCTGGTAATGCCCTTAAGAAGATTACCACAGTCACAGTGCCTGGATCTATGAGTAATTGTCCATTTGTTTCTTCATGCTTGGCTTGGATGGTAGATTTCCTTTAAGCCGTTACCGACGTGTGACATATGTTTACGTTAAACGTTGGCTGCGTGTGTATGGAGAAGGCTCACGGGTGAAAAAAAGCCGTCGGTGTGTGGATGCTAGCATCTTGGCTTAGATCATGGCTCCTGGTGACGTCATCAGGGAGCGACACTCGCTATGACAGTCTCAGGTCTGTATAGTTTCTGATCATTTTTGCCAGTGGCACATTTGTAATACATGGTGAGTAAAATCCCCATACTCTGCCATACTTGTAGTATGGTAAGATCAATCAGACAACCTAGGGTAAAAGTCCCCTAGGGGGTCTAAAAGATATGCAACACCCATGCCAATGTATAGGCAACATGTTAGTTGCAAATAGTGCCCTCTCCATGTCAGGATCTATCTGGTGAGCCTGAGCAACTCGCCCAGAAGATAATGCTAGTAAGGTGCAGCTGTAGATTTCGCCTGTAAAGGCAATGGTTAAATTGGTGTAAGTAATTATCCAATGATGTGGCTGTATTGTTAGCTGGAGTGTGATTGGAGTGGTGCTATCACCTGACCAGGGGGAGGATAAAACCCCTGTGCAGTGGGAGAACATGGTCTGATCCCAAGGAGAGGGAGGCACACCTTCAGTGCTGCCACAGATACCAATCCAAGGAACTGAGTCAGACGCTAACCCAGTAGCGATGGGAATTCCGGCTCTTCTTTGTGAGCTGGCTCATTTGGCTCTGCTCACTAATCCGAAACCTGCTGTTACCCATTGTGGCCATTTGCCTGCTGTTCAATAAAGAAGTAAGTTGATTTGCACAATGTTGCCTCCATCTGATCCCTGGATAAAGCTGCTTACCACCACGTGCTCCCCCATCCATTACCCAGGGACATATCTTACAGACACTCAGCAGTTGCCCCAGGGAGAAACAGTGCTTTAGCCTCTCCCTCCTTATTTCTTGCACAAACCACCTGCTGGAGACCTGCCAGGCTGTAGGACAGCCCTCCGCCCCCCATACCAAGCACCGTGACAGCGTGCCCTAGGCCGCAATCGGCAGCCCCTCAAGTATTCAGGGCCCCGGCTGCCGCTGAGCCCCGGTGGGGGATGTTGCAAATTGTAAAGAAAAATATTTAAAACCTAAAAATTCAAATCAGCCCCCCCCCCCCCCTTGCTTAGAACTGATCTAAAAATAAACAGAGAAATCATTAGCACGAGGAGGTTTTCGGAGTCAGCATTATGGCGCTGCATTCACTCCTTGACTTAAATACGTTAGGGGAGATTTATTCATTTTTCCGCGACAGAATTCTGTCGTGGTTTGCACTAAAAAAAAAAACTGTCTGCACCCCATTTATAAAGGATTTTAGGCAGGTTTTTGTCTCTCCTGCGGCTAGCTCAACAAAAGGGGTGTGGCCTAAAAAGGGGTTGTGGTCTCGCAGTGTGCCAGAAATACTGCTAACCTAACAGAATTGTGTCCTAACTTTCTGGTGTAAAGTAAGCCAACTAGTAGGAGGTGCAGAGTATGACTAGACAGTCTTATACTGCACCAGACTTATCACCCAGACCACTTTTAGATCAATCTGGTGAAATATAAGGCTGTCTAGTCTCACCTCTTCACCTTTTTTTGTTTTTTTTTTGTGTGGTGGTGGTGGTTGGGGTTGGTGTGGGTGAGGTCGAATCTGTGCCCCGATATCTTTATTGTTTGTGACATGTTTCGAGTTCTGTACTAGGATCTTCAGGCATAAAAATACATACAGCAATGAAAACATCATTTCATCGAGCAAAAAATGACACCACACACAGCTCCGTACACACTACAAGTATGAAAAAGTTATTAGTGCCAGAAGATGGCAAAATATTATTTTTTGTACAGAATTGTAAAATGTTTTTAAATGTATTAAAACACAATAACATCTATATAAATTTGGTATCCCCCGTGATCATACTGACCCAAAGAATAAGAAACATGTCATTTGGGGCGCACAGTGAATGCCGGAAATCTCAAAGGAAAATGTTGCAAATGCGTTTTGGGATTTTCTTTTTCTGGTTCCCAGTACACAGCATGTATTATTAAATACCATCACTATGAAGTGCAATTTGTTACACAGAAAATAAGCCCTCACACAGCTCTGTTCATGGAAAAATAAAATAAAAGTTACAGATTTTGGAAGGTAGGGACTGAAAAATGGAAACACATGGATAGCAATGGATTTGCATTATGAGACTAAAGTAAATTCTCTCATTTATAAAATTGGAACTGAAAAATTAATGATCACTACATATAGGGGTTGTCATAAATGAGTTTTCTGAATCGGGAGGTATATTTTATATTAAAGAAGCAAAAAATAAAATATATAAAAATTCTATACACACTGGTTCTGGACCCTGTTATCAGGGGTTTCCGGGGTGGTAACTTCACATGCATTGTACTTCATAGTATCATAGTATCATAGTATATAAGGCTGGAAGGAGACGCAAGTCCATCAAGTCCAACCTTCAAGAATTAATTAAATGTTTTATCCCCATAACCCGTGATATTTTTTCTCTCCAGA